>CM046294.1:42693569-44187319 GCA_025267735.1 Mactra quadrangularis
GTGATTTTGTTATGATCAGCTGTACTATTAAATGGCGGCCAGACTCGTCACCTCAGGTAGGTTTTTCACATTTTTTAATTAGAAAACCACGGAATCGTGTTATTTCATTACATGCAGAGTACCCTCCATTGCAAGCGATTTATGACAATACAAAAATGTTTTTCCTACGTCCATAAATAAAAAAGTTATTGAGCGAATTATTTTGAAATCTTACGTACTTGTTGTGATCGGCTGTACTATATATATCTGTTTTTGCCTTTTTGTACTTAATGAAGCCATTTGCCACAAGAATTTACCCACCAGGAAACTCAAAACATTATTCTATGATACTTGTGTCATCTTTTCTGTCAAAGGTCAGGGCGTAAATGTGAATTTTGACGGAAAACAAAAAATGATAAGCTGTACTATTTGAATTTCAATGATAAGCTGTACTATCAGATTCCTGAACCAACCGACAATGATGTTACACGTATCTTACTACGTTAAATGTCGAATTCCTCGGTTGTAAATTTCAATTTTTTGGTAAGGATAAATGAAAGTAAACTATAATGTAAAATTTGGTTAAATTCACCGTCAAATTACGTCATTTTCTGAACTTACAAAAATATATTTAACGACTTTACTTACTGAAATACGATCATAGATAATCATTATCTGATGACTTAAGTTTTTATGCAGAAGACGTTGTGTATATTCTCGAGTACCATTGCATGTCTCTGTCTAAATATCTATTTAGTGTCATTGAGTGAGACAAGTTGTGATTTGTTTCTCGCTTCCTGTTTTGTGTATTGATATATTCATCTTATTGGTCATTGTAATACGTTTTATTCGTTCCAGAATTATGGACACTGGTAAAGTTTTTACTGATACTGCGGAAAGTTCTTCAAACCACAAGGAAGTCTAAGTATCCACGAGAGAGGACACATTGGAAAGGCTTCGTATAATTGCTGAGGATGTTTTTCATTTTCTTTTGTACAGTATGCATCGGTAAATGTCTAATTATTTGTAATTATTCGTGTGGTAAATAATGAGATGTTGCATTTCAATTAAATTGGTATCGAGAATTCCATTAAAAACGATAGACCAGTTTTATGTTACATTTTCGTTTTTTTTAAACACACTGTTACATAGTTATTTTGTCTTGGAATCGTTTAATCAATGTTAACCAAACATTCATATTATTCCTAAGCATGAAAAGATAATGGAATGCACATTTTAATGTTAAATAATTTAAAAAGTCATGAATTATAAATGTAGCAATTGTTTCAAGACATGCTTATGTCTCAATTGTAGAACAATTATTGATGAATGCAGTTTCCCCGCCTAACATGCAAATTCTGAATTGAGGAAGAAGAACTTTCAGTCCTTTTAAACCGTTCTATACGAATCGACCAACTTATAAAAATGTTTCAAATAAAGAGTCTGTTCTTGTACTGGGTGCATTAACACGAGTCGTTTCAGCCAACTAGTTATTTTTCAATACGATAGCGGTTTCATTTGACATCATTCTGAAACTGGTCTGTACCGGGCACTGTTTCCTGAGATGGACTTTATGACAAACACTCAAGGAGTACATAATGTTTCTCATCTTAAACACCAGTTTTCTTTCACTTGAAAACAATTTTTATACACTATTAAATATATAAAAGTTGCTTTTTTCTATTATTTATCGTTGTAGTGGCAATAAGCATGGTGATGAAAAACGGTGTGTGTGCGACAACTGTGGAGAAAAGTTTGCGATTAAAGCTAGCCTTACCGACGATACGAAAGAAATACATGGGAATAATACACGTGTGAAACGTGTAAACAACTGTTTACTAGAAGAGGACATTTGGTTGAGCATCAGAAAGCAGTACACGTGGGCAAGAAATCTCACTCTTGTGGAAAATGGTCTAGTAATCTAGTTTCTTCTTGTCTTCTCTTATTGCTCACCTGAGAACTTTTATCACAATACGTCTATCGATTGTCCGTTATCATCATTTGTTAGTGACCACTGTAACACCTTCATTATTTGTCCGGCTCAGATCAGCTAGTGTTAGTAAAAATTGTAATTCTCTTTTTACTCCATTTGATTGGTTATATAGTCTGATTCACGTCTTCGGTGATACATTATAATGCAAATTGTGAAATCATTCAAAGTGCATTAACATAATAGCTCTAACTATGCTGTAACTTGAACAATTTACTTTGCAAGTTACCTGATATGGTTATTTCTTATGTCCAGAAACGTGTGCATTTTTTGCAAATGCTCCGAAAATAGTTTTCTCACATTCGATTTGTCAAGTTATTTCCGATCAACAGTTTAGCATAATGCCACACTGTGTTCATTGGCATTGTGTTTACCTCCAATTGAGGCTTAGTTGTTTTGTCGATGATGTGTATTTGAAATGCAAAAAGCAACATGTTTATTTTTACAATAAGTAAAAACAATACTCTATATTTTCGTCCTGTATTAACGTTTTGACTACAAGGCCTTATCAAACAAAGATTGAATTAATGCAGTTAAATTGTACTTTATTTCTTCTTGTTACGCTTTCAAGACACGTATTGTTATTTGACTTCATATAACACTCATTTTCATATAAGAGTAACAAGACGTATAATGAAGTTGCATTTACCAATTTTCTGTTGAATGTATACATTGCAGTCAAAACATAAATAAGACGAGAATTACAGAATGTTCAATATTTCGTGTTTATCTGGATACAAAGTTGAGATACTCAAGAGTATCCATATTAATGATTGTAGATTTTAATGATTTGTAAGTTTTTGTGATATTGTTGCTTTTTTTAAATTAAATTATGGTATAATGGCATTGATTCTGTGGTAAGTTTTACATGATTACACTATTTTTGAAACATATTTATGTTGTTTTATTCATTTCTGAAATGATATTGTGTCACTAACTTAACAAAATGAATATCATTAAAATGATAAGTGACATGCAATTATAGTAAACCACTGAACAAAAGTTCTAACCGATCACTTTTCAAATTTTGACTATTTCATAACTGGCCAATGGATCTTTTTTAAATTTTGCTGAGGTGATTTTTGAGTACAGAATGGTGAGTACAGAATGGTGAGTAAATAAATTTCACTTTGCATGAGTCCTTGTTAACTTTTTAAATGAAAAAACATAAAACATTGCACGAATGTCGATCCTGTCGGCGAGTTGTAACCTTTGTTCTTGGTCTTCGGCGTCAGTTAGAAACGATTCCCGTCCCTTGCGACATCGTCCAAAGTCGCGATGGTCGAAAAGACCGGATTAAAGTGTCATGCAACTTGAAATAGGGATGAACACATTAAGAGTAATAAAATTATAGCATTTTTTCTATTTTAACAATACTTTTCGATATTTTTTAAAGATGTTTCCATGAACAGCCACTCACCTGTTTGATAGAGGCTCCGGTATTCAACACTCCATTGGCTACGCCACGATCCTGCATCGGCATTTGTGCAATGTTCAATGTTTTTTCACTTATAAAGTTAACAAGGATTCATGCAAAGTGAAATTTAATACTCACCACTCTCTGTCACGAACATTTCTAGTAAAAATGTGAAAACCACACCCTGTGTGCCGATCGAGTGCATTGGACCGTATGAAATTCATTTTCCCCATAAATCGGTAGAAAATGACCCAAAAATCACCTCTGCAAAATTTAATAAGGATCCATCAGTCCGTTCCTATCGGTCGCCGAATACCAAGAACAAAGGTTACAACTCGCCGACATGATCGACATTCGTGCAATCTTTTATGGTTTTTTTTTCATTTATAAAGTTAACAAGGATTCACCCAAAGTGTAAATTAATAATCACCACTCTCTATACGAACATTCTGTGTGTAAATCACACCCTGTGTGCCGATTGAGTGCATCAGACCGTATCAAAGTATTTCCCCCTAAAAATCGGTAGAAAATGACACAAACATTCCCTCAGCAAAATTCTATAAGGATCCATTGGCCCGTTATAAAATGATCAAAATTTGAAAAGTGATCGGTTAGAACTTTTGTTCAGTGTATATATATACGCATATAATCTATCAAGACATACACGTTTCTGGAAAAATGTTTCATCATTTTATTCGTACATGCACAAACACATCCAAAAACATTACATTAAATCAATAATGACTACATAATTTTCGTCTCCATTGGTCATCTCGAGAGAAATGTAGCAAAAAAAATTAAACACATAATTTACACGTAATTGGAAAACTAATTGAAATCTATACAAACAATGATTCTGATATCCAATTCTAAGCATATTTTCAATGACGTCCCTTGACGATCAGAACTTCAAATTTATCTGTTTATCTATTTATCTGAAGCTAAACAAGTTTCTTATCAATTGTTTCTGAGACCTGCTATATAGATCTACATGTACAGGAAACAATTCAGTAGAAAGAATTGATATCTTGCATGTAAGTACAACACTGTCACTGATGTCCACAATGTTTACTCAGATGAACTTATTTCAGACATTATGAAATCGTATATGTCACGGTATTTCACGGTTTGTTTCAGTTCCGTTCTATTTATCTGAGTATCCACATATCAAGTTTGAAAGTTTCAAGTGATGTGGTGTCAAGGAATTCAATCTTAAAACAACACATCTATTAGTGTTCATGTTACTCCACATTTTATCGAACGACAGCATTTTGGCTTCTTTCCCTCAGGATTTTTCTCAACGGACGGTCGAAGATCTTTTATAAAGTGCTGTTTTAGATCTCGCAACAGTCTCCATCTTTTCCTTCCCATCCGACGGACACGTTCGATAGAGTCAAACTCGAGGTTCCTGGTAAAGAAACAAAAAAGTATATGGAAAACAGCATTTGCAATAACATGTTATACACAAATCTTTTCAAACGGACATAAAGTGCTATTGTAGCCAAAAGGCGGAACAGTGTGCTTAACCCAGTGCGTCTTAGAAGACACTGGTATAATAAAAGAATTTTAAACAGCCAAATTCGGAAGTACTTATTGCCCCCTTAATACGCCAATATATTCTTAAAATAATTGCATGTACATGTACAGACGTAATGTACGTAATTATTCGAAGTGAATATAAATAGTAAATTTATGTGTGACCGACAATACTGTTTGCAAAAAATACATTGTACAAAACAAATTCCACTTGTTGAAGGGTCTATGTACCTCTTCAGAAAGTGTATTTTGGAAACACAATTGTATTTCTGTAAATACATTGACCCGAAATCACATTAGTCTGGCGAATTTTCGTTTAAACTCATCGAGCTTTATCCACACTAAAACTCAAATCAGTAAATTTGTAACTATATTACAACGTCTTCTGCTTCAAAACTTAAGTCATCAGATAATGATTATCTATGAGCGTATTTCAGTAAGTTAAGTCGTTAAATACGTTTTTATAAGTTCATATTCATAAAATTACGTAATTTTACGGTGACATTTAACCGAACTTTAAACTATGATTTACTTTCATCTATCCATACCAAATAATGGAAAATTATAACCAAGAATTTGACTTTTTACGTTGTTAGATACGTGTAACATCATTGTCGGTTGGTTCAGGAATCTGATAGTACAGCTTATCATTGAAATTCAAATAGTACAGCTTATCATTTTTTGTTTTCTGTCAAAATTCACATTTACACCCTGACCTTTGACAGAAAAGATGACACAAGTATCATAGAATAATGTTTTGAGTTTCCTGGTGGGTAAATTCTTGTGGCAAATGGCTTCATTCAGTACAAAAAGGCAAAAACAGATATATATAGTACAGCCGATCACAACAAGTACGTAAGATTTCAAAATAATTCGCTCAATAACTTTTTTATTTATGGACGTAGGAAAAACATTTTTGTATTGTCATAAATCGCTTGCAATGGAGGGTACTCTGCACGTAATGAAATAACAAGATTCCGTGGTTTTCTAATTAAAAAATGTGAAAAACCTACCTGAAGTGACAAGTCTGGCCGCCATTTAATAGTACAGCTGATCATAACAAAATCACGTGATTACCGGCAGTGTATTATCCAAAATGACGTCACTCACCACCTTGGTCTGACAAATATTAATTCTTATCTCCCAGACGAAATTCTACTGGCATTGTGAATTTGTAATGTACATGTACATGTTGGCTCTACTCAGACTGAGATTTAAAAACTTTTATATACATGTATAAGCATAAATTTTTTTGGAACATTTTCAAGTCTTCGCATGATATGTCAAGGGCATATGAATTTTGTTTTGCGGATTTAACAACATGTTATCAATTATATCTTGTTTGGTATAATTATATATTTTATATATACAGGCCCTGCTATTTAAGTTTGCACTTTGAATTACGGACGTTTCCTCTCAATAAGTGTACAGGTCGTATTCTAGGTTATGCGTGTTTTTGTACTTTTAACATTAGACTTGCCCACTGAATAGGTGAAAAAGCTGATCCACGAACAGCATTTTACGGATTTGAATATACACTTTTGATGTTTGACATTTATTCTTACTACTTAATACCTTGTAAGTTTTATATTGTGGTATGTTCATAAAATATTTAATAAATAACTAAACTATAAAACTGTAAAAATGATACACCCCTAAATATTGGTATGTAATGAAACTTGCTATGTTTATTTACGCAATGTTTACGTGGACGACCTGTAAGCAGATGTATTTACATCATTTCACTGATTTAAACGAACCACTTTGTTATTTGTCATAGGGTAAAAGAATGCACATCCTGATCGGGACTCGAACCTTGGATCCCTCGCTCACTCGACGAGTGCTCTCCCGACTGAGCTATCCGGCCGCTTACATATCCGTCTTCCCATAATGTGAAAGGTAAGTACCGTGACAAATTATTATAACTTATGCAAAATAACGTACATGTTAATTGTAAATTTCACAATTATTTATCATGATGATGTCAATAAAATATGTATAAACAAACTTAACAATTTCATTGTTTTAAAGTATCACAAAAACATATTGGTTTTTAACGTATTGTTTACATAAACTGGATGTACTTTTGGAAGGACGGGACTTCATGGACTTTTTCATGTCCATTGCCCCTGATATTTTTTTAAATAATATAAAAAAACACTTTTATATTCATGCACAATCTATAATTTAAAAAATAATTAATAATTAATTAACTTACCGACTGCGCACAAAGTACAAACAATTACGGTGAAAATAAACAAATGCATAATTGCACTGTTATTTCTTTTATACAAACAAATATCTAAACTTTTCCAGACAGCTAGTTTATCCCACTTACAATAACGCAATGTTCTACATAGGTCACTACGCGTGTTGCATCTAAAATTTGGAACAGTTTAGAATATCGTGTTTATGTTGTCAGTCACAAACCAGGATCTAGCTAATCTAATTTTTTCCAGAATGTGTGAAACAAAACCACATGGCAATTACAGATTTTTTTTTCAATTACCGTATTTACCATAATGAACGTATTTTAGCCATACACCAAAACGTTGTTTACTGAAATGTCTTATTAATAAAGAACTTAGTTTAAAGACTACATGTGTATAATGTTGGATAGGGGTGTAACGGTTAACCGATATACCGGATAATATTGCAATACGAGTTCTAACGGTTTTTAACCGGTTCGCTTTTTCTTGAACCGGTTTTTGTAGTTGAGTGTCATACTGCTTGTTTTTATCAGAATCTGATTGTTAAATGTTTAAACAAATGTTAAAATGAATTGAATGCTTGAAATACTCTTACTGTGCTTTTAAAGGTTGAACATTTAGTCAATTGAAAGAAGAATATTTTCAAGAGTCTGTTTCAAACCATGCATTTTCCTAACATATAGACCATTTTACATTTGTAATTCAAACATATGGATAAGAGATCATTTGAAAATACCCATATGCGTGCTATGCTGATCCAATTAGGACGAGGTGCATGCATTAATTAATGCTTTGCATGTCACAGTCTACGCGAAAAAACCGGTACGTATTGCAATATATTGCAATACGGGTTCTGCATATTGCAATACATTGTAATACGGTTTTTACCTTATTGTTACACCCCTAATGTTGGATGTCTCACTTATTAAGTCACACACAGTAATTGAGAACAAATATAATGTTCCAGAATAGGATATATTTTTTAAAACATCTCATATGAAGAAGATTTTTAAAATAATTGCAAATATTGCTTTTATTATGTTTATGTTATTCATTGTATTTCAATGTGAAAGTAGATCGAAACCGAAAGTAGAATTCGGTTGTCAATACTGAAAACAGTAGTTTTTATCACAATATGTCAAAGTTAAAGTCTTTTTAGTTGAAAACATACTCCGAATTACATAAATAAGCTTTTTAACTATGTTGGATCAGGTATATCAAACATCAGCGAGTAAATGAATATAGCGTGCCCTTATAAAAGTACCCTACTTTTTTTAAGAATTGGACACTTGTACTTTTAATTTTGGACACATTGGTTTTTTTTTTCGGGGGGGGGGGGGGAAACAAGTAAGTTAGCAATATCATGGCACAGTTTTAAAATATCTATTCTTATGAAAACAAATTTATTTGTTGAGTACGCGTTTTTTAGCGAAAGCTTCCGATAAAGCCCGATTTACAAACGAAGACTAAAATAGACTGTAAATACTGAGTTAAATAAATTCTTGCATACATGTAAAGGTCAAGCTCATGTTAATTTTATAAAACCTCTTTGACCATTTGTATGCATCAGAATGAAAGATCACATATATTACAGTAAATACGGTAACAAGTTATTCTACAGTTCACCGAAACGCCATTTGTCACTTATGTTTTTCTCAGATATCCAAGTACATTCGTTTTTGCGATTCATCAGAAAATTGTAGGTCAAGCTAGGCCGATTCCTAGAAAACCACGACTCAGAGTAAACAAGCAAGGCTCATATAAGCTTATTACGTTATAAGTCCTTCAATACAGGATGCGGTAAACACTTATCCATCATATAATTAGCGATTTTTAAGTGAAACACGAGTGAAAATGAGAAATACACGATGTAAAGTGCATGGTTGCTCAAATGAAAACATTTTATGTTCAGAGTTTAAGTAAGAATAGAGAATCATTAACCAAATGACGCAAAGAAATTAAGATTTATCACTCGCGGCCTAAAAAAACTCACCTGGGTTTTCCCAAAATCCTATGCCAGCCAATAAACTTTTTGCAAGGTCTCACATGGCTAGACTAGTTACAAGTCACGTATTATTTGCCAGATAGAATTTTATTAGCTCTGTTTTTCATTGTGTATTAAGTCGACTATGAATAAAGTTTATTTTAGAGGGAAGCAGACAGAAGAAAACTTTCAAAAACTGAAAAGATCACGACTGTGGTATTGTCCGTTTTTTCTCAACTGTCAAAGCTTGAATAATTTCACAGTGACTGAATGCATTGTTTTTGTACTGGCGGTCTAATTTTTATTAAAAATATCTTGACTAAAACTTATAATACGGCATAAGAAGCTTTACTCAATCTTAATACACACTTTTGGAAACTCATGGATGTATTACGACAGCAATTTTAACAAATGCATTCAACGTGAAATTAATCATGTTTTGACAGTTGAGAAAAAACGAACAATACCGATACGAACCTATATCATTGTAATGCCATTACAATATCAAAGTGTCAGCAACGGAACTTCAAGCTCCAGATTGTTAAAAAAATATTTTAACTAATTGGAACCATGTACCGCTATAAAGACCACCTTGACGATTGCAAAAACATTGGCGGATGCAGGATTTCTGGTTAGAGGAGGCGGAAAATTCTAGTTAGAGGGGGCGTAAAATGAATATGCAGAATGGGGCCGTAAGGGCCTCGAATGGTCCAAGACAAACCCCTGACCAGAGGACCAGGTGACTGGCGGCCCCGGAAATTCCTTAGTTTTGGTTATTTCTTCAGGCACATTTTCAGAGCCTCAACTGTCCTTTTCCAGAGTAAGAAATATAAAGCATCTAGATAAGTATTTCATGTAATTTTCTAAAAGCCGCTGAATCATGTTAAAACTTTACAATATTGAAAGGAATTGTTAAGTGCGAAAAATTTATTGACTTATTTAATATGTATATTTCTTATAAATATCATATTTGATGATAGAAAAAACTTTGCTTGGGCAATTTTAGGGGGGGGAGCGTACGCAGGGTCCCCCCGCCTGGATCCGCCTATGAAAAGTATACTTTTTTGACGAGTTTTAAGTCCCAAATATGTAATTTGAGAAGAAAAATGTCCCTGCATAAAATGAATACCATTCTGATACAAAGACCATTAATTTTGATAGTCCTAATTGTGGAATTTGCATTTTGACTACATTCATGTTATTCGTACAGGTCTTCCAAACATGAAGTGTGGACACACAAATAGATTATACTTATCATCGAAGTACCACGGAATTGGCACTGTGGACTTAAAAAGCGTCTCTGGCAATTCCGTCAACAAGAGCAATTCACAGCGGCACTCTTCATGAATAGGCTCTGAAGCAGGTCTAAATTCGCCTCAATTTGATTGGCTGATTTTTACCCAATTGATATTTAGAGTCAGATATTTGGGCCAAGTAATTTGACACGGCATGTATTTGAAACAGTACAGGCGCGTTTGTTTGTAAATTATGTTACGAATGTTTTGACTGTACTTGTGTATTAAAAAGTTAAAACGAGGTAAACAGTCTGTTTCTATATACATGTTCAGCCGACTTTATAATCTTGTTTGATAACCCATGATCATTTAAATCCCTGGCAGGCAGACAGGTGATCAATCACAGCACCCATTCACACCTGTAGCGTGTTCAATTACACAAAACGTTACAGAACGTTACATAACGATACATTCGGAACTCCTAGGCCATTCGCTGCGAATTATCTAATCTAATACACAAATATGCGATCGTTAAGGCAATGAGTGATGTTTCAAAATTTACTGACTAAAAACGAAACATCGCTCAATGCCTAAACGACCAAATATTTGTTTACTTCAACACCGGTAGTTTCAAAATAGTGTCTAAATATGTCCGAGATTAATCGCAGCAAATGGCCGAGGAGTTCCGAATGTATCGTTACGGAACGTTCTGTAACGTTCGCGGTAACTGAACTCACTACTGAGTGGAGCTACATGTAGCAAAACAAATGTACATTTCTGTCTCAAGGACACAGCATGCAGTGCCTCTATTGGAACTCATTCTTGTATCAAGAGGCTATCAAGGTTCTTGGTACATGAATGAGCAGTTTTATGTAATGGGTAAGAGCAGATCGAGACATAGATTATCATAGGCGGATCCAGCGGGTGGGGGGGGGGGGGGGTCAGGGGGTCCGGACCCCCCTTGAAAATTCCAAAATGTACCTGTCCATACGTGTATTTATTGACTGTAGGTAATTTATAAATAGCATGAGCAAATTTTCTCGTTGCTTAACACTAATTTAAGAGTTAAGTAGTTTTATTATTTATTAAGTGTATAATAAGGTTGTGGTTCGAAGGTTTGACCCCCTCCCCCCCCCCAAGAAAAAGTTCGGACCCCCCTCCCTAGAAGAAAAAAAATCTGGATCCGCGCTCTGCAGATTACATCAATATATAACTCTCTGGTAAGAGTTCTAAAATTCAAACCGTGATTAATAATGCTTCCTATAGCATGATAAATTCTAATATTAATGGTATGCAAATTAAAGGGATATTTATATGAATATAAACTTTTCCAATAGTAGTTTGATACACAAAAAAACTGAGTTATTTTTAATATCTGGAACCAATTCACGTTAAAACAGATGAGCATGTTTTGTAAGTCTTATATCTTTAACATATTTGCAGATATTTCATTCAAAATAATGGACCTTAATCAGCTATTTCCCCTTGTATACTCTTAAATATAGGTAGGTCCAATTAGTTAGATTACTCGGATTTTACCCTTCCTTTTCAATGTCAATTTGCCAAAATTAATATTTAATTAACTTTTTTGTAAATCATTTAATTTGTTTGAAATTCAAGCTAAGTATTTTTAGGGTAAAGAAATATCTAAATTTCATCAATTCAGTAAATGTCTTTCTTAACAAGATCCTTACATTCCAACTGTAAAGACCTACTTACCAATTGGATTGCTTCAGATTTTATCAGGGAAAGATAACTGACTAAAGTCCCTATTTGGACAACACCAACCATATTGCGAAGAGGCATAAGTCTACTACGATTGCACCAGTTATACATGGAAAACAATTACGAAATATGAGGCAAAAATTTTCGAAATATAACCATCTTTATCTAAATGGGGTTTAGAGGTGAACATCGATAAAACCAAAATACTTGTATTTAGAAACAAAGGACCGATTAAACGTAATGAAACCTGGAAGTATGGTGAAAATACTTTGGAAATAGTGGACGATTTTAACTATTTAGTGGTTGTTTTTAATTATACAGGCTCTTTCGTTTTAAATAATCAATATATACATGGAAAAGCTATCAAAGCATTAAATGTTCTTATAAATAATATGTCTTAGTATGATATCCAGCCAAAAATAGCTCTACAACTATATGATGCATTTGTCGGGTCTATACTAAGCTATGGAAGCCCTGTATGGGGATTCACAAAATCTAAAGACTTAGAGCCGATACATCTTCGTTTTTGCAAGTATGTTCTCGGGGTACGTCAAAATGCTTGTAACGCTGCGGTGTATGGGAAGCTTGGGCGATACCCAATGTGCATTCATAGATATATACAAATATTAAAATACTGGTTTAAGGTTAAAGACTCGAGTAATATTATTCTTAACTCTATGTATAAATTATCAAAGGATCGTTGTGACAACGGCTACAAGTCCTGGGCTCTAAATGTAAAAAAAATACTAGATGAGTTTGGATTTTCAGATGTATGGACATCTCCGTCATCATACAATGAAAAAAGTTTATAGGTGAATTTAAACAAAGAGTTTATGACTGTTTCTTGCAGAAATGGCGATCTGATGTGAATAATAGTCAAATTTTGAGCACCGTTTACTCTCATCTCCATGAAAATTTTGGTATGGCGAACTACCTTTCAATTTTGAATAACCATTTTTATAGATCAAATTTAGCTAGAATACGTATATCGCTCATCATTTAAGAGTACATACTGGTAGATATGGGCAAAACCGAATTCCAAGAAATGAACGGTCGTGCTTTTTATGTGGTTCTTCGGAAGTCGAAGACGAGTACCATTTTATTTTAATTTGCACTAAATTTGCTGATATACGAAAAAAATATCGATTTATATTACTTTAAAAAGCCAAGCATGTTTAAACTCATCACTTTATTGAACCAAAATGACAAAGTTATACTCTCAAATCTCTGTATTTTTTTTAAAATTTGCACTTCTAAGAAGAAATAGTTTGATAGGCACTATTACTTAATAAATCCATTGTTGTTGTTTGTATAATAATGAGATCTACTTTTGTATGTGTTTTTTGTTCTTTTAATGAAGTACTTGTTTATAAGAATGATGTCATTCCTCCAAAACATTTCCTACAAAACATTTGATCCAAACTTTCTCATTACTATATTATGTATGTAATTTTGATCATGTATTAACACATTTTGATCGTCATCATGTGAACTAACTCATTTTATGTAATTACTTATATACATTTGTATATACATAATATGACATTGTAATTGTACATGACAAGATGTCAAAATGACATAAGTTGAATAAAAATATTCTATTCTATATTCTATCTTCAATACTAATTAAGATATTTTTATTGTGTATGCTTTTTAATATGAACTACATTGACATATATTAAGGGATGTATTTCTAGGTATTTTTTTGTTATGTCCCATTAATGTATGTAAAATATTAGTAATGTAATTACAGTTTATATCTGTTTCCCTTGAAAAACCAAGCGCTGTCTTCATTGCAATCGTGTTTTAACATACGCCTTACCATAAACAAAGCACTCAAAAAGTTGAACACCAAGTCCTTGGAAAACTTGCTCTTATTCAGTCATATTAAAACTCTAAGTACCTCATTACTGAGAGCTGTCATAAAATAACATGTTTCAATATGAACAGGAAATCCTGGTTACAAAAAGATAATTTAATCCTTTAATGACCCTTCACTCCAAATATTTAATATAATGACTTGATACATGATAAGTAGGCACATAATACATAAGAAAATGTTTTGATTTATAATCCTGCTTGGTTTCAGGCTGTACAAATTTCTATTTTTAAACTGGGTTAATTGTTCATACAATTTGAATTATATGACAGCGTCCAGCACCCCTAAACTATCTTTTCTGGACCCTTGTCAATAACCACAACTAATCTGTCCTTCCGCAAGGCTCACTTTTTCCATAAGCCTTACTGATGAAGAAAAATTGACATTATTGTCTAATTTTCATGGAAGGTTATTACCTCCCCAGGTGGTATTCAAGCCCTTACCCACTTCAGGACACTAGATTCGAAATTCAGACACACTACCAACTGCCCAAACCAGCCCAAGTTATACAAACTTCATAGATAGGATTCTGTCAATGAAAAACAGCCTGTGTCATTTGTGGTGAAAAGAAAATAACAAGACATTGAATAAATTATTGTTTTATTTAAGTCACCAAATTTTACACATTCATGTACTTTATAATAACTTCAAAATAATATTTTTTAACAGTACATTTACACGTTACATTAAGCTTTTTTTTATTTTCAATCAGGATTTGTTAAAACTTTGTGTATTTAAAAAATAGCCAAGTAGTTACTGTTTGATACTTTTAAAAATTTACTATACTTAAAGTCCTAGGCGTTGTCAAATGAACTTGACCATGGCCCCTTTTCTGCCCTGATATATGTTGGTTTTATACATTTTGAATTATTTTTATTTTTGGCCACTTTAATCTTATATAGTTGATTTTTGGCTTTATATATAATAGTATAGTTGATTTTTGGCTTTATATATAATAGCCCATATTTTACTGTGTATGACCATTGAGTAAAAATAAATAAATAATAAGTCAATAAGTAATGACAGACAGGCCAGCCGTCAAAAAGTAATAGAAACCAGTCTACTACTCTGTCATAAAGTAATAAAAACCAGTCTACTTCTCTGTCATAAAGTAATAGAAACCAGTCTACTACTCTGTCATAAAGTAATAAAAAACCAGTTTACTACTCTGTCATAAAGTAATAAAAAACCAGTCTACCACTCTGTCATAAAGTAATAGAAACCAGTCTACCACTCTGTCATAAAGTAATAGAAACCAGTCTACTACTCTGTCATAAAGTAATAGAAACCAGTCTACTACTCTGTCATCAAGTAATAGAAACCAGTCTACTACTCTGTCATAAAGTAATAGAAACCAGTCTACTACTCTGTCATAAAGTAATAGAAACCAGTCTACTACTCTGTCATAAAGTAATAGAAACCAGTCTACTACTCTGTCATAAAGTAATAGAAACCAGTCTACTACTCTGTCATAAAGTAATAGAAACCAGTCTACTACTCTGTCATAAAGTAATAGAAACCAGTCTACTACTCAGTCATAAAGTAATAGAAACCAGTCTACAACTCTGTCATAAAGTTTAGAAACCAGTCTAATTCTCTGTCATAAAGTAATAGAAACCAGTCTACTACTTTGTCATAAAGTAATAGAAACCAGTCTACCACTCTGTCATAAAGTAATAGAAACCAGTCTACTACTCTGTCATAAAGTAATAGAAACCAGTCTACCACTCTGTCAAAAAGTAATAGAAACCAGTCTACTACTCTGTCATAAAGTAATAGAAACCAGTCTACTACTCTGTCATAAAGTAATAGAAACCAGTCTACTACTCTGTCATAAAGTAATAGAAACCAGTCTACTACTCTGTCATAAAGTAATAGAAACAAGTCTACTACTCTGTCATAGTCTACTACTCAGTCATAAAGTAATAGAAACCAGTCTACAACTCTGTCATAAAGTAATAGAAACAAGTCTACTACTCTGTCATAAAGTAATAGAAACCAGTCTACTACTCTGTCATAAAGTAATAGAAACCAGTCTACTACTCTGTCATAAAGTAATAGAAACCAGTCTACTACTCTGTCATAAAGTAATAGAAACCAGTCTACCACTCTGTCATAAAGTAATAGAAACCAGTCTACTACCATACATATTATATACAACAGTTTGTATTGAAGTATAAATTCTCTTTAGTGAAAACAACCAGTCTGCACTGTTCAACATGTTAATACTCCTGAAAATAAAAGATAAAATAGCTTATAATTCAATACACATGTATATGCATCTCTGTTTTAATATTGTAATAACATTGTACCATGTTTTACCAGAGGTTAACATGGACAATTAGATTTATTCAAATGTGTAACCTATTTAAATAAGCAGAAGTTATAATAGACTGTATCCGGAATTCAAATTTATGTGTTTTTCCATCAGTGCACAACCAGTACAAATAAAGTTTTCTACACATTATTGCTAAATAGCAAGAACTATGGTTTAAATCTTATTGTTCTTTGTACACATGTTTTCATTGTAACAGTGAAAGTTTGTTCATACCAGAGGGGAAAACCCAAATATTTGAATTCCGGATATAGTCTATTGTAATAATTCATATTCATCATTGACAAGAAATGTAATGTGTAAACCACATTAATGCCGGGTTTTCATCAAGATCTGACCATTAAGTGACAGAGACATCCAACATACTAAAATCTTTAACGCAAAAATTACTAAGAAAAATAATCTAAAATAAAGCAAGGAAGAGTTGTGGTTACTTTCTAATTCTGTTCATTACATGGTATGTTATCATTGTATGAAGTTTAATAAAGATCTGACAATAAATAGCAGAAATATATGGTAAAGAAAAAACTTTAACGCAATTGTTAACGACAACGGATGCCCGCCGGCTTTCGGCAAACTATAAGCCGATTTTTTTCATTGAGAAATCCGGCTTAAAATTGAATACAAACATGCTTCACTCTCAAGTCTTTTTTCTGATCTGCCAGCAGGGATGGGGCCAATTAATTGCTAGAACAATTAATTGTCAATTAATTACTGTGTGAAAAACAATGGTAATTGTAATTAATTATTTTATCAAAAAATGGAAAACAATGGTAATTATAATTAATTACTTAGGAAATTTAGGCAATAATTAATTTATTTCAATTATTTTTCAATAACTTCATGATACATTTCCATATGTTTCATTAAATGGGACTTAGTTTCCAAACTGGCCCCCTCTTTTCTGTTTTTCACATCTTTCACACCTGTTGAATGGGTTCTTTACTGTCAATAACAATAGTATTTGTAACATGAAATCTATTGCTAATTGATTGATAACCCTGCATGGTGTTATAGGAAAAGATTAAATTGTCTGACTGGTCACTGACAGTTGAGCATTGAGGTAATCATCTTGAATACACTTGAGTCATTATCACCTTATGACTAAGGTTATGAGACCATTCCGAGTGTGACCTTTATTATTTGAATATTTGAAACCCACAAATATAAGCATGCGCTCTTGTTTGTGGGATAAAAATGTAACTGTAAACCTTTGTTAAATATGCTAATAAGTTAGGTCATGGAAAGGTCCATCCACTAATCAAGCACTACTGAATTCACTAACCATTTACAAGTGATTTTATAACTAAGAATTATAGGAAAAATATCTTCTATTTAGTGTTTTAAAGGAAACGACAATAATTAATACATGTCAGTAACTTGGATTTCATTTTTTGACTAAATATGTCATTGAAATAATTAATTAATAATTAATTGTTTATGTAAATAATGGTAATTGTAATTAATTATTGTCCTTACTCCGGGTAATTAACAATTAATTATAATTACTGAGGTTGAGAATAATGGTAATTATAATTGATTACTTTGCAAGTAATTGACCCCATCCCTGTCTGCAGTACTGAGCTAGTAAGAAAAAAAGTTTCAACAAAAATGTATGTTTTAGATGTGATAAGAACACAAGGATCTGGCTATTCAATAATAACCAGACCAATGTCCTAATCTCGTGGCCACACCCAGGATCAGTATAAACAAACTCAGATTCATAATTCAGTGAAAGAATATTACCTTAACATAAATTTGAAGATTAAATCAACTTGTTCCAAGTTTTTATCTAATACAAGACTCTCCAGATAGTTTATTAAAACTTCTTCATCTTCTTGCTGGGGATCTGCAATTATGTAAACAGATTTCATGTATGAAGCGACAGCGGAGAAATCAATTTGGGAAGTGCTGAATACTGACCGAGGTCTAACCATTCGCGATTTGGCAGATAAGCTTGAAATGGGTTACGGCACAATCAAGCACATTTTTACCGGCAACCTACACATATCAAATGTAAATTGATTTTCAACTCTATTTGCCGTTATTTGACATTGAGTACTGTGCTGTGTGTGTGACGATGCCATTAATGCTACGAAGACGTCGTTGACGCGCGCCAGTTCACTGATAGTGATAGTTTTCTAATAATCATTACTTTTTACTGAGACAGTACTTTTTTCTGATACTTTGTAAGAATATGCAGGAAATATTCTTATTTATGTTGATGAACTTTGTTTTCTGATTGTACCTAACAAACGTTAACTGTAGCAAAAGTCCACGTTATTTTGGATCATCCCTCGTAGACTGCTGTCATAGGATCTCCCGACATTGCACTAGGGTAACATTAGGATGACCTTTGTGTCAATCAATCAAGGCAGAATTTTTATCTAGATGAAACAATATTATAAGTATTTGAATTTATATTTTAGATCAGGTTTTTGACAATACATGTAACAAGCATAATTTCCTGATCTTGGGACTTACCCTCACCAGAGACAAGTGTCACACGTTGGCTAATAGCTATTTTATGTTGGGTAATAGCTATTTTATGTTGGGTAATAGCTATTTTATGTCAGCTAATAGCTATTTTATGTTGGGTAATAGCTATTTTATGTTGGGTAATAGCTATTTTATGTCAGCTAATAGCTATTTTATGTTGGGTAATAGCCCTTTTATGTCAGCTAATAGCTATTTTATGTTGGGAAATAGCTATTTTATGTTGGCTAATAGCTATTTTATGTTGGCTAATAGCTATTTTATGTTGGCTCATAGCTCTTTTATGTCAGCTAATAGCTATTTTATGTTGGGTAATAGCCCTTTAATGTCAGCTAATAGCTATTTTATGTCGGCTATATGCTATTTTATGTTGGCTAATAGCTATTTTTTGTTGTCTAATAGCTATTTCATGTTGGCTATATGCTATTTTATGTTGGCTAATAGCTATTTTTGTTGTCTAATAGCTATTTTATGTTGGCTAATAGATACTTTATGTTGGCTAATAGCTATTTTATGTTGGCTAATAGCTATTTTATGTTGATTAATAGCTATTTTATGTTGGCCAATAGCTATTTTATGTTGGCTAATAGCTATTTTATGTTGGCTTATAGCTATTTTATGTTGGGTAATAGCTATTTTATGTCAGCTAATAGCTATTTTATGTTGGGTAATAGCTATTTTATGTTGGGTAATAGCTATTTTATGTCAGCTAATAGCTATTTTATGTTGGGAAATAGCTATTTTATGTTGGCTAATAGCTATTTTATGTTGGCTAATAGCTATTTTATGTTGGCTAATAGCTCTTTTTTGTCAGCTAATAGCTACTTTATGTTGGGTAATAGCCCTTTTATGTCAGCTAATAGCTATTTTATGTCGGCTATATGCTATTTTATGTTGGCTAATAGCTATTTTTTGTTGTCTAATAGCTATTTTATGTTGGCTATATGCTATTTTATGTTGGCTAATAGCTATTTTTTGTTGTCTAATAGCTATTTTATGTTGGTTAATAGATATTTTATGTTGGCCAATAGCTATTTTATGTTGGCTAATAGCTATTTTATGTTGATTAATAGCTATTTTATGTTGGCTATATGCTATTTTATGTTGGCTAATAGCTATTTTTTGTTGTCTAATAGCTATTTTATGTTGGCTATATGCTATTTTATGTTGGCTAATAGCTATTTTTTGTTGTCTAATAGCTATTTTATGTTGGTTAATAGATATTTTATGTTGGCCAATAGCTATTTTATGTTGGCTAATAGCTATTTTATGTTGATTAATAGCTATTTTATGTTGGTTAATAGATATTTTATGTTGGCTAATAGCTATTTTTTGTTGTCTAATAGCTATTTTATGTTGATTAATAGCTATTTTATGTTGGCCAATAGCTATTTTATGTTGGCTAATAGCTATTTTATGTTGGCTATATGCTATTTTATGTTGGCTAATAGCTATTTTTTGTTGTCTAATAGCTATTTTATGTTGGTTAATAGATATTTTATGTTGGCTAATAGCTATTTTATGTTGATTAATAGCTATTTTATGTTGGCCAATAGCTATTTTATGTTGGCTAATAGCTATTTTATGTTGGCTAATAGCTATTTTATGTTGGCTAATAGCTATTTTATATTGGCTAATAGCTATTTTATGTTGATTTATAGCTATTTTATGTTGGCTAATAGCTATTTTATGTTGGCTAATAGCTATTCATAGCTAATGTTAACTGTTGTATATAATACCGACTATAAATAAAAGTTTGTACAAGGCCAAAACACCATTTTTAGGGAAGGGGCCTCAGCCCTTTTTGGGGGGAAAATAGCACGGTTTTCACTTCATTGGGGAAAATGGGCCCACTTCATTGCCAGTAAAATAGGAATAGATGTATTAAATCACAGGTGTTACAAAATTAGATATTAAATCATGTAAATTATGTGGTAAAAGAAACAACATAGACTGCATTGTGAAGAAATCTTCATATTTTTCCCTTTCTATATCACAAATTATGGTTCAACATTCCTTGGGAATTGTTATGGGACTTTATGGGAAGTTTGGAGGATCAAACTGGGGGGGGGGAAGTGTTTGTTTTGATTGGGGAAGCAGCCTGTATTCGGCTTCTGCATAGAAGAGTGTTTTGGCCCTGTTGTATCTTGTATACATAATACAGAGTAAGATGGGAAATTGACCATTTGAAATATATCATGGCAGAACTCCACGTAGATTTCCAGGTGCTGTCCAGAAATTTAAACCTACAATTCCTACATTCAAAATCAGAGTAGCTACTCACTGATCTAACTGGGCAAGTAACAGAGATTTGAAGTCAGTGGTTATAGTTTCTCTACCATATAGATGGTTATTGTTCAAATTTATTCAACTATCAGAGGCACATTCACTAACTGCTGATTTAAATACTTTTTATCATTAATGAGTACTGAAACACAGCAGTAAATATTTACATCAGCAGGGTTAATGTATGTATGCACCACTTACAGCTGATAAAACTGAACAATACTTGGAAATAAGTTTTAAGCAAATGGGAATCTTACACGGTGTGGATGATATCCACTCCCTAATCAACAATTTAACATCTTTTAACTTAACTGCCCCACATAAACTAACACTGTTTCTGAGGTCAAGGTCATCTGTAGAATTATTATCACAATGAGGCTGATATTGAATTATCTCCCTTTCTGAACTTGTCTGAACTTCATGTTGAGTTCTCTCCCTTGTTGAATGGGTATTTTGAGTTACCTCCCTTTGTGTAGTAGGGTGAAGACTCCTATTTATGCTTTTGTCAGCTGACGCTGTTCTTGCATTAATATTTGTTTCAGAATTTGTACACAAGTCAATGATTATATCTTCATTCATATTGGAATTTTCTTGAGCAGACGACACTTGAGGATTATGGGAAGGTTTTGATGTGTTTGATTTCTCAACTTGCTGAAATCATAAGGAATATCATTAATTAATACATGTTTACTTTTAGGATACACATATTTTTCTCTCATGAAAATAATAAAACAAATGATCAAAAAATAAACTTTATCAATTCAGGGACTAAAGTCACTTATTCCGAGTGACATCAAGTTGTGCATTATATGATAATTACCAACTTTTTCCAAAACAAATCATTTAGACCCTTTGGCTTTTAATAATAATCTCCAAATTAAGATCAAGTGGTAACCTGAGATCAATAATAAACATTTGTAAATTTCCATATGGCCACCAGAAAGCACTGCAGCAACTACAGAGCAGAGAAGGAAGCACTACCAAAAGCAGTCTCCATCATTATAGACTCGTCAGAAGCTGTCTCTACAGTGGTCTTTCTTACCGATGCACGTTCAGTCCTGGAAGCCCTGACAAACAACAAATCCCTAGACCTAGCCAGAGCAATGAATGATCTCAGCACCACTTGCAACGTTACCTTACAGTGGATACCAGCACACTGTGGAATATTGGGCAAGAAGCTGACCACTTGGCTAAACTAGGAGCCCAATCAGAGCAACCAGATGTCCAGGACTTGTATAAGGAGAAAGTCACCATCATCAAAGCACTCACAAAGCCAAGACAAGACCCTGATGCATATCACTTTTTGAACCGGCCAGAGCAAGTGATAATGGTCAGACTACGCTCAGGACATAACAGACTGAATGCACACATGTACAGAAAGTACCGACTCGTACAATCCTCTACAAGTGACCGTGCGGAGAAGAAGATCAAACTGCAGAGCATGTCCTCCAAAGATGTAAGGGACACGACTAGGAGCGAGCACCGACGTAGCCTCAGGAAACAACCCTCCAACAGAAGTTATACGGCGATGTTGAGGACCTGAGACGGACCACATCCTTCATCGTAGATACTAGCGTAATTGTGTAAATGCGAACGCCAGTAAGTAAGTAAGTAACATTTGTAAACATCTAAAGTGGTCATTTAGAATTTTAGCTGCAAAAAAATAATAAATCACAATCAAAAATAGTATTACCAATGGTGGTTTGTTAGTTTGATCTTTAAACAAAATTTTCTTTAGACTTGCTTTTTTCTTTCCTCTTGCACTGGGTCGCCCTCTTGGAACTTTAAAATTTGGACTGTGTTTCCCTGGTGACCTAGAATTAAAATACAGATAAGATATTAAAATCATGTATATAAATAAAAATAATTATAAAATCATCAAAGGGAATTAACTCTAGATTAAAGATTGAACTTTTTAGAGTTTACCTCCCCTTTTAATAAATATTTTTAATATTAAGTATGGGCACGTTCCGCAAGGCAATCTCTAGCTAGCGATTCGTCTCCTGGTACCCTCGATTTGGTGTCACATAGTATATACCTTTGGTGCAAGAAAGGTACCAGAGGACGAATTGCTATCTAGCGATTTCCTTGCGGAACGTGCCCTATGTCAGATACATAAAAGATGGACATGTTACCTGACCATCATTCCTGGATTACATCTCTGCAATGGAGTCCATTACTTACACATATAAGAAGTGATGATAAATAGAACAGTCAAGTAACTGGACTATTTTGCCATGAGCAACTACATTTTTCAGATAGGATGAGCCATAGTCAGTAGCAAAGGATCCTTAAATTCAACAGCTAGCAATCAGATTAGGTCAATTTAGTCAGTATAAGCCAGACAGGAGAACACTGAGATGAATTAAGTTGCAAATTTAATTTTTCAAATAGAAAGAAATAATTGTGAAAGTTTATTAAATCATACCTTTTATTTTTGCCAGGTGATTTTGAAGGTGATTTTGCTTGTTTCAACTGAAGAGTATTACCTCCCCTTATATTTGCTCTTCTTTCAGAGTCTTGTTTAGCATATGCTTGTCTCAATTCTGCTTGTAATGATTCTGGTAAAGCTTCCAGACAACTTGGATCAATCTGAAAGTGAAAGAAGCCATGGCAAAGTGGTTAGCAAGTCTGACTTAGAATCCTGAGATTGCTGTTTCGAAGCTGGTTGCGGTGTATACATGAGTTGTCGGCCTTGTGGTAAGGTAAGTTAGTATTAGTAATAGAAAAGTGTCCAGGAAACCTACAGAAGAAAGAGCTGGCCGTCTTATATATGACCTAAATATGAGTTGAATACAATGTAAAAAAAGAATGTAAAAGGCATAATAATTAATATACTTTAAGTAAGACATCAGTCGATACAGCCCTTTTATCAAGACTAACAATGTCAATGGACTGACAAATAAGTAAGCATTGATATGGTACAACTAACATTTTAAACAACTCTAATGAAACAGAACATTGTAATAATGAAATTTACCTAGAATTTGTCAAGGTTTGTTTTATTTCAATGCATTTCAAAGTGGAGAAAGATGGAAACCAAATGTTCATTTACAAATAATACTTCAGATCTGAATTAGGGAAAAAGAATTTGTTGAAATGAAAGATGAAATTAAAAATAAATTTTCCGTAGATGAGGTGAAATATTGGGACATGAAAATCAGGGACACCAACCCCTTATTTCAACAATTCCATAAAAGGTAAAAAATCTGACTACCTGAGAGGGAGAAGGCAAGGCAACAATGGCTTCATCCTGCTTATTATCTCCCTTGTTTTCTGTTCCAACATTAGAGTAATCTCCCCTGTTTGATTGACAGGAGTTGCTCTCCTTTTTTGCTTGATGGGAATTACCTCCCTTGTTTAGTTGGTTAGAGTTATTACTCTTGTTTTGTTGCCAATGAGAACAGCTTGGTTCATTAGAAGGTTGACTAGTGATCACTACAGAATTAGATGTTGCTTTTTTCTTCCTTCTATTTTTCATTTCTTGTTCAATTTGTTTACGTATATCACTAGGTAGTTCTTTTAGTACCTCAGGGTCAACCTGTAGAGAATAAAATTGTTTTTTTATATAAATAATAAGAGTCAGGAAAGTTTGATACAATGTCATAATCTTCAGTTAAATATTGATCGGAATTCATTGAGTACAATTTTTTTTTAAATAATCCATAGGCGGATCCAGGATTTCTGGATAAAGGGGGTGGAGATTCAAGTTAGAGGGGGCGTAAAGAGAATAAGCTGAATATGGTGTTCCAAGGGGCCGTAAGGGCCTCGAATGGTCCAGGGCAAAACCCTGACCAGAGGACCAGGTGACCGGCGGCCCCGGAAATTCCTTAGTTTTGGTTATTTCTAAGGGATTCAGGCACATTTTCAGAGCCTCAACTATCCTTTGCCAGAGTATAAATTTTTTTGACTTATTTATGTATATTTCTTATTAATATCATATTTCATGATAGAAAAAAAACTTTGCTTGGGCAATTTTAGGGGGGGGGGGGCGTATGCCGGGTCCGCCCCCGCCAGGATCCGCCTTTGTAATCCCTTTCTTTGATCGGACTTCCATTAATTTTGACGATATTGAGTCAATTCTAATGGATACTGTTTGATGACATTAAGGTGTAGAAGATGTGTGTCAAAAGAGACAGTACATTTATTCATGTTTGGATTTCAACATTAAATGCATTTCTGATAGTTTCAGCCTTTGGTCACAGATTATTCACAGACTATTCAGCGACTGTCAGGTAGTAAGTAAGCACGCATAATCTGCATTGTGAAATTATAACAATTAAAATTATATACCTGAGATGGTGAAGGAAAATAATCATCGGATGTCTGTTCCACTACTTCAGGTGTATTAAATCTAACTGATTTCTTAACACTTTCAGGTGTCTTGATTTCAGGAAAACTTGGCAGGGGAGGTAACTCTGACATTGTATCAAACCTCCTGAAAATTTGACTATTCTATAAATAAACAGTGAAGATATCACTTCTAAACTAAGACTCACAACTTATTGCAATAATCAGCGATTTGGCATGCAACAGAATACAGTGCAGCGTATGAAGACAAAGTTCGTTTTTTGATACAATCAATATTACATTGTAACAAGAGCTGTCAGAGGAGACAGCATGCTCGACTTAGTAAGTGTTTGTCACAGGAGATGTGGTTGATGATAAGGAACATACATATTTTAAAATTTGAAAATATAACCGTAACAAATTCAAAGAAAAAAAAAAGAAATAAATAGAAAACTATAAGTTCAAGGGGGATAACTCTGAAAAAATGTATAAGGAGTTATGAATCTTGTCACATGAGATGTGGTTGATAATAAGGAACATATATCTAAAGTTTGAAGTCAATACCTGAAGAAATAAAACAGTTGCAGTAAAAACAAACATTTTTTAAAGAAAACTCTAATTTCAAGGGGAGATAATTCTGAAAAAAATATATTTGGAGTTATGAACCTTGTCACATGAGATGTGGTTGATAATAAGGAACATATATTTAAAGTCAATACCTAAAGAAATAAAACAGTTGCAGTAAAAACAAATATTTATTAAAGAAAACTATAAGTTCAAGGGGGATAACTTTGAAAATAATGTATATGGAGTTATGAACCTTGTCACATGAGATGTGGTTGATAATAAGGAACATATATTTAAAGTTTGAAATCAATACCTAAAGAAATAAAACAGTCGCAGTAAAAACAAACATTTTTTAAAGAAAACTCTAAGTTCAAGGGGAGATAATTCTGAAAAAAATGCATTCGGAGTTATGGACCATGTCACATGAGATGTGGTTGATAGAAAGGAACATATATTTAAAGTTTGAAGTTAATATCTTAAGAAATAACAAAGATACAGAAGAAAGTATTTTACTGCACAAAAACTTTAATCTGTGCACAAAAACTTCAATCAGTTCAAGGGGAGATAATTCTTCAAAAAATGTGTTTGGAGTTATGGACCTTGTCACATGAGATGTGGTTGATAGTAAGGAACATATATTTAAAGTTTGAAGTTAATATCTTAAGAAATAACAAAGATATAAAAGAAAATATTTTACTGCACAAAAACTTTAATCAGAAGTGTGGACGCGGACGCGGACGCCGACGCTGGGGCGAGTAGGAGAGCTCTACATTACTTCGTAAAGTCGAGCTAAAAATAAATGATCTCTTTTAACTACAGGAATATCAACCCTTTTACTTTTAAACCTAAGGTACAGATGCAAAGTCAAACTTTGCATTAAACTTTCTTTTTCAAATGAGTGCATAAAGAATGAAAGATGTAAACACAATAGGATTGAGGTTAAACTACTGTTTTAAACATTTGTATCAGGGTGCTTAAGTGGTTATATGGATAAATATACATGTAAATGAGTATGCACAAAATCAAACTCTTTTGGTACAGTGCAGTTGAACGGGGACATTTTAAGAAATTCAATGTTAACATAGCCGAAAGTTTTAGGTAAAGAAACATTTTTACATAAAAATTTTCAGGGAAATAAACATTTTTAACCCATGATGCTTAGCGTCTGTGTACAAAGGTCAGTAAGAGTGTTTGTGTACAAAATGAAATTTGACAAATTAGTAAAGTGCCCTAAAAAATGAACTTTTGAGAAAAACAAATCATGCATACAACACATAATTTTGCTAAGTTTAAAGCTTATTCATAATCCTGTGACATAGTTGGACTAATTTTCAGAATCCCCCTTATTTTAGAATTTGCTCAGATGACTCCTTGTTATTTTTTGTAAGGGTAAATGTGAAATTGTTTAATACAAGTAAGTTGGTTAGTTTGTTTTATTTACAGTCAACAAGACATAATAACATACAGTCTTGGCCTTAACCCACTAGCCCAAAGCCCGGGACAAGCTAAAACATATTCAGGCTAGTGAAAATGAATTGTTTAGTATGGTTGAGCTAGTTGATAAGTTTGCCCTTTAATATATAGCATGATAAATTCAGGCTAATGATTGAACTTAAGGCAATTATTGAACATGTAAAGAGCTTTTTAAATGACTAAAAGAACAGATTTTGTCCTGGGACATTTGAAGCAAGTATAATCATTCAATAACTTAGTCTTCAGATTTAGTATAATACAGATCTATTAAACAAGACTCAAACCTTCCAAGTTCTTCTACAAAGTCTTCACATCTTGACACGGTGTCAGTGTTGCTGCCAGTCTTGTGTTCAATTGATTCGACCACATCAGTACTGCAAACTGTGTCATTCCTAGTTTCAAAATCCATATTTTCCATGAACTCATTTTCATCATAACTATCCCCATTTACATCATCTATCCTTCCTAAATCATTTCTCAATATTTCATTCTCAGTTTTTCTATCACACTTTTGGTCATCCGTTCCTCTCCTTAAGTCATTTCCAACATGTTCATTTTCAGCTTGAAACAAAGTCTTAACACTAGTTCTTAATTTAGAATTGCAGTTTTTAAGTTTTTCAGAGTTTTTCGTACCAAGAGTGACTTGTTTCATATTTTCAATGGTTTTATCACATTTACTTGCCCTTGAATTATCTCCCTTATTTTCATCATGTACTAGTTTTCTATTCACAGTATAATCAAGAATGCTGGGTAATTTTTTACTGGTTCCCGTAATTCCAACCTCAGCTGGTTCCAGTTTTTGCATTTGTATTCCAATCTGGAATGAAAAAAGGTAACTTTTTTCTTTTATGTTTTAAGGTAAAATGTGGTATTATTTTATGAAAATATATCATCTTAAATATTTTTTTGAAGTGAAAATATTACCTCAAATGATGTCATCTTGTAGGAAATGTAAGTGTACTTCACCAAGTGTTAGAGTAGTGGTCAATTGTTGGGACTCAATTCGAGATCCTGAGATTAAGGGTTCAAGCCCCACTAAAAGTTCTGCTAATTTCCATGAGCAATAAATTTAAGTAACATTGTTCCATTTCACATAAGTGTAGGTAAATGGGTATTATGAGGAATCAACTGTCTGAAGTTGAATTCAATGATCAGGGGTTATAATAGAAAATTGTAAAGAAGGCTGAGCATGTATATGGAAGGAAACTTGAAACCTCACTTTAACTTATAACAAAAAACAAAAGCAATTAACTTCCATCCTTCAACCATCAATTATCAAGAAATGTAATGTGGAAACCACATTAAAGCCGGATTAAAAAATTTTAACGCAAAAAAATTACAAAGGGAAATAATCTTCAAAATACAGCCAGGTAGAGTTGTGGTTACTTTCATCAGTTTCATTCTGTTTATCACATGATATGTTATCATTGTATGAAGTTTCATAAAGATCTGCCAATAAATGGCAGAAACATATGCTAAATTAAAAATTTAACACAATTGTTAACGACACCGGATGCGTGCCCGCCCAACCACCTGTCTGACCCCCTGCACACCCGCCCGCCAGTGTTTCGCAAATTATTAGCCTCATGTTTTCGTTGAAAAATCCAGCTAAAAATCTATAAAACTGTTAAAATAGTGTGATGTATTTTCAAGGTCAAAGAAACAAAATATATATTACCCCTCTCAGATCCGCAGGTTCAGCTTTATGTTGTCTAAGTAGTCCAATGGTTTCCTTAGCAACAATTCTAGATTCATCAGTAGCCAATGGTAGAGATACTGACTTGGAGAAATTGTTACATATTCCATGACCTGAAATATTGATACAAATTCCTCAGTAACAAAGTAAGTTCTGCTATTTGCCACATTTTTCTAGACCTGAAAGTCCTTTAATATAAGCCTGAAGATTTTTTCACAGTATTAAAGGAAATGCTTTTTAAATATCAGAGTAAATGGACATTACATAACATTTTCAACAGTATCTTTTCAACCCAATTTTTTTGGTTGCATTTAATGTCTACATATTGTAACTATAGTTGTACATTCAATAATCACCCCACTCATCATTCCTGGAAAGGCTAAAACTCTGGAACTTAAGGCACATGCTTCTTTCAGTGAATGACAACTGTCTGCATGATTAACAATCACTGTAAGGAAGGAGAATTGCTGAAGAAATTATTTCATGACCAAGCTCAACAAGGTTTGCCCTATCCTGAAATTAAAGCTATGACCCTTCCATCAAATGAATTTGTGTGCTACCATCTGAGCTAGCAAGGCTTTAGCCAAGGTAGGGAAAAGGCAACATGAAAGATAGTTCAAAATTTCTACTATCTTGAAACTCATTATAACATCAGGTTTTACATTCAGTAAAACTCGGATATAACATACTCAGTTATAACATTCACTCGGTTACAACATACCATTTTTTCTGGCCCGTTTTTCACCCTTATATATAACATACTTAGTATGCTATATGGATATAACATACCTCGGTTATAACATACCTTTTTTCTATGGCCCAGCAAGTATGTTATATCTGAGTTTTACTGTACTATAAAAAGAAGTTCCATCATACCCATAAACTTTGAAGTTTCTTTAGGTGCATCTTTTCTTCGAACCATTAATTTCAATGTTATAGTTTTTCCTTTCATTTTTATATTTTTCAATCTAGAACAAACTTCTTCTGAGAGTTCTTCCATAAATTTGGCAGCGTCATGATCCTAGAACAAAATATATGAAAACATACAGTACACTCAAATAGTCCTTGGAAAAAAACTAATTTTAGGATAGTTTATTTATTTTATTGGATTTAACGCAGTGTCAACACAATTTAGGTCAGTTTATGGCGTCCAACACACCTAACCTAACTTTCCTGGACCATTGTATATAACCAGTACTCACCTACCCTTCCACAAGGCCGGAAACTTCTCCATATTATCTAATCAATGGAGGAAAATTGACATTATTGTCAAATTTTCATGGAAGGGTATAACCTCCCCAGGTGAATCTTAGGGATAATTTTTTTTTTTTAGGATAAATTGATACACTTCAAATCAACAGAGAGTCATCTCAGCAAATTTCAAAATCAGCATTAATCAGTTCATCAACACATGATTCAAACTAGTATGCATGTTAAGTTTTAATAAAAATTTTATTTGTCCAAGAACATTTTTGAGGCATAGTTTAATCAAGAGCAATACGGTAAATTTGAAACATATTTTACTCCACAATCGTAAAACTAATTGCACTTTGTATGCTGGACAGGGAGATCAGCTGGAAAAGTATGTGGCCATAAACAACAGAAACTATAATGTATTAACATAACATAACATAACATAAACTTTAATATAGGACATTTTAGATTCAACTATTCGAATTAATTCATGAACATCTATCTTTAAATTGTTCATTGTGCTGTGGTCATTGGGATGCATGACCAAGAACTAATCATACTTTTTAAAATTTATGTAACTTAATCTGTGAGTTACAGACATATGCCCTTAAAGTTCTAATCTTTACCTACCGTAGAAAACCGTATCCCATAATTCACTTCAGCCGAGACAGATTTCCGTTGCTGCTCTATTTTGATTGGTCGATCATCTTGGCCCCTACAGTATTTATACATGGATTGGCCAGTTTTAGGACCAAATTCTTTCTGTAATACTTCCAGGCTCACAGTCTGTAGATCACCACAAGTTCTTACATTCATAGCTTCAAATCTCTTTGTTAGTGACCAACCAACACCTGTTATATAAAAAAAAGTTTGAAAATTTGTCAAATTTTTTCATACTTTTTCTTCTTTCAATAGTTTTACTTCAAGTCCAATTCATTCATTAATTCTAGATCAAGTAAGATGAACTCATAAGATTCTGAATAGAATTCAAAGATCTATAAATTTAGAGTTGTACAGTGAAAATATGGCATCAAAATGACATCATCTTAAAAGACATATGACATCATTTTTATGAAAATATTACATCATCTTAGAGGAGAAATAAGGTTGCCTTATAGCTGTGGAAATATATCAAATGGAACATGAAAAAACATGAAAGCTTGGCTTTTTCAGCCTATCTCACAGGGCTGAATATGGGCCCCATTCCCAATGCCAAAAAACAACCATTTTTCCCAATTTCAAGAAAAAAAATCCAAATCTTGTTAAATAATTCCCTTTGAACATGATTTCAATAAATACACGAGAATTTGCAGTGAAAGCCTCACTGAACTGTCAGAACAAACTTTTTAAAAGCACTGCAACACTTTCAGAGACACCAAAGCAAGGCATATAAAGATTTAATGCAGAAACATTAATGATGAAATTTCCAAATTGGGTTGATTTGTCAGTATTTTTTTCCTAAATCAGACTATTTAGCGTGCTAAAATTCCCAATTTGGGCAGAGGCCTTTTTCCCAAATCCCCTTGAAAAAAGCCCTGGCAAGAAACAAAATATTTGCCAATTCTGGACTAAGATCAACTTTAACTTGTGAACTTAGAAAATTATACATTCGAACTCTAAAAAAACATGTTCTCTGAGCTCATTTGATGAGACAAAAATTAATATTGCACCAAAATTAAGAAAACTTGACTGTTTTATAAACTATAAAAAATACTGCAGTGGATCGCAGAGTAAAATCTAACAAACCTGGTAAATCTCTTACTGGTTGATTTCTAATATATTCACTAACTAAATCTCCTGTTAAATAAAACTGACCATTAGGTTTAGCCTTCCTTGTTGCCATACGTGCAAGTAGTATACTTGAACCTAGAATTTATAATGGATTGTTTTCAAGTAGAAAATTCAAATATAATTAAGGAATAATTTCAGCTTTCAACAATGCAACATAGTCTTTCTTTAGCAGATAATGTTCCAGTTTTCAAGTTGGAAAATGAACTGCTTCACTCTGAACTTGAATCTAGCCTTTTTTGTAGTAAGATTATGATGAAAGGGACAGTGTACCTAACCATCCACATTGGGATTCACCAGTACAAGACTTTGATTCTTGCCAAGCAACTGCCATTTATATCACATAAAGAATCATGGAATACCAGTTTAAAAATGACCATTATATATGAATACAGAATGGCATTACTACTAATTGAATTATAATAATTTATTAGTCCCACTAATATGAATAATACCTGGGAAGTTTCAGCTCAAGAATATTACCCATTCTGCAATGATCATTAATTTTCAGCCCAACTGTGGCAAGTTCATTCAATAGTGTGTTTATCAATAATAACTGTTTATAGACAAGGCAGGAAAGAAATAAATTTAATCATGTGACCATTATACCTGCCAAAAAATTGTCCAAATTTCGATACTATATTATATGAAGGCCAAGGAATACTTTCCATTCAGGAAGCAAGATATTTCCCTACAGTGCTTCCCATTTAGGAAGCAAATGTCAAAATGACAGGGTAAAATTGCAGCTGCATAAAAGTTTTCAACCTACAAAATTATGAAAAACAGGGATAGAGAGGATTTTGCCATTTGCTTCCAATTGGGCAACACTGAAGGGAAATCACCTAGCTTCCTAAACAGTAAGTATTCACAAACTGATGAATAGCGTCTAATCCATCAAATACAAAATGTTAACTAACCAATGCCAGCTGACGCAGTACAACCTGTCATGTTATAGATTTCTGATCGTAGAAGAGTCGAGAACTCAAGGGGCGTGGCTCCGGTGTTCCGTAATAAATCTGTACAATCTATCAACATTTCATCACAACTCACAGCTTCAATATCATGCGTATAACTGAAAAAAAAATGAAAATATTTTCTGATACGCTTAATGGTTGGTCAATTGTTGATCAATGAAAATATACAGTGAAATATATTTTTTTTGCTGTCAATTTCTTCAAATATACTGTCAAATTACTAAATGGCATCCCCTTAGAAGAAAATGACGCCAATAAGGGCCTATAGTCAGTTATTTCCCTTTGCATACTCTTCAAATAGCTAGGTTCAATCAGTTGGATTACTTGGATTTTACCCTTATTTTCAATGCCAATTTGACTCATGAATCTTAAATACCTTAATATCTTAATTAACAAGGAAGATATTTCATGAAATATTTTATTATCCTTTCATATGACTTCAATGATAAAGTCCAAGGATTCCAACTGATAGGACCTACTTGCCTATTGGCTATGCTTCAGTCTGTATCAGGCAAAAAATAACTTTACTAACATCCCTCATTGTGACACAATTTCATTATTCTAGAATGCAGCCCTAGAAGTAATGGGTGTGAAGGTGATAAATGCTCAAAAATCTGTATTTCAACTACAATATTCAGTCTAGGCAAATTATCAACTACCAAACAAGATACATGTAACCCAATAAAAGTCCATGGTCCAAACTGAGATTCGAACCAACGACCTCTCGAGTCGTAAGAGGACGCTCTACCACATTGCCATAAAAGCTAGCATGAAGGCAAGGGAGTACAAGTGCTGTGCTATACCTATGCTACACACACTCCCTCCATAACAGAATTTGTCCTTGAATTTATTGGAGCTTGATTGTCTGTGGGACTATCTAAGGGTGCAATCACACAATTCCTAATGGATTATTTACATTGAGCGCCAAATGTAACTTGATAAAAATCCATGGTCCGAACTGAGATTCGAACCCACAACCTCTTGAGTCATAAGCGGACACTCTACCATGTTGCCATAAAAGCTAGTTTGAAGGCAAGGGAGTACAAGTTGTTATATATATTATCCCTCTGCTACACACACATTCATCATAGTTCAAAATTGTTTAAAAAAAGATAGCATAAAACAATGTCTAATTATGACAGTTTTTTTTTCTGTTCATGTATGTAAGTCATACATCATAACATCATTATTCATGCTGGAATGCCAGCTTTTTGTTTCCTTATTTGTAATAGGAGCATTAATGCATATCCTACCTGGCAACAGTATCATACAGTATTTTAGAAACTTCTTTATAACCATCAAAATCATATGATATAGTCACTAATTCTGGACATATACTTTTTGCTTGACCCATAAACATACCATTTCTCAAACCAGCCTAAATGAAAGTATACACCAACAAATATTGAAGTTCATATACATATTATACTAATTTATTTTACTTGATCTGAAACAGGTTCTTACAACTTAGATTAATCACTTTCGAGTCTGCTTTCTGGTCCCCCACAAGTAAGCTAATTGGATAGAGTTTCTTGCTCAATGAAACAACAGAGTAGATTTTCAATGGGAGTTGAACCAACACAGAGCTGGCTAAGCAATGATTACCAATCAAACATCCTAACCGCTCAGCCACACCTGAAGTTCAGTGTATGGATCTAATGATAAAATAATAAGCAAAAAGAAAGTAATGTGTGGTATTTCAGTCTTCGCCATAAATTTTCACACACATACTGAAAATTATGAATCTGCCAGCTTATCCAATGTAAAATAAGCGATTACACTAGTGGAGAAATTTTTAATCAGGTTTTAATTAGATAGAATCTGAAGCAAAGAAGTGAGAAGATTACCTTTCTAGCTTCGTAACTACACGAGGCGATCTCAGCCATTGAATGAAAGGATTCTGTTGTTGTTTTAGAAGTAGAAGAAACATTGTTGCAATCATCATCGTCATCACCATTATCATCATCATCATCAGGAAAGTCAGGAAAACTAGTTGAAACTAAATAATATGATGATTAAAATAAGCTCAAGTCCAATAATACAATACTATCTTTAAGTACACAGAAACCTTACTAATAAAACAGGTACCTCTGTGGATGGTCTGCTAGAAAGTCCCATATGACAGGCCCCGGTTTCACAAAAAAACTCAACTTTGTACTCAAACTCAATCTTTTGTTTTGATCATATATTTTACTTATTTAATCAATCTTACAACTAATGTAGTATCATTAGAAACCCTAACAGTGATTTAAAAGTCATATTATATAAAATAAAAATGACTTACATGTTTGAATAAGGTTTAATTTGATTGTATTAATTTGAGTCTGTTAATGAACTGTTGAGTTCAGTTTCAAGTGAATATTGAGTTTGTGGCTTTAAGATTTTAATCAAACCCATGAAATTTTATGTTGATACATTTTATATATTTTCATTATTATGACCATCTAATAACATAAATTCCAAGTACATTTGCATGCTATTTAGAGACCAAAAACACTTGAGTCTGTTATTGAGTTTGTACTTAAGTTTGTTTGTGAAACTGGGGCCAGGTTTTATTGTAACTTACTGAACTTTCTTACATTTTCACCATTTCATATTTTGAATCATATCAGGCCATGCCATATCGGAATTGTGTTAAGCATCCACATGCGCATAGGTTTTAGAGTCCTCGATCAAAATAAAAAACAAAATTGTTGGTATTTTTTTCTTAAATTTCTATGTTCCGGGACTCGATACGACAATTAATTTCAGGGAAAATTGTGTTCATTGTAAGCTATTTACCATAACCGTGTCATTAATACAATACATATTTTACGTAAAAACGCTAGTCATTTTATATTAATTCTGACCATTGTTTCATATTATGAGGATGCTATTCCATCGAAAAAATGATATAATGAATTGTTTTTGCCGCAAAAATATTTGTGTTTTCATTTTCGGTTTGTGTGTTTTTGTGAATAAGTACCTAGGTTTGTCAAATTTGAGTTGACGCTTAACACAATTCCATTTTGGCATGGCCTTATCTTTTTTCAGCAAATGTCATTAAAATACACTGTTTCAATATCAAAGGGAGATAATGCTTGAAGTTTTCATAAATAATTTTGTAACAGAATGTTATTTTACAAGAAATGTAATGTGGAAACCACATTAAAGCCGGATTTAAAATCTTTAACGCAAAAATTACAAAGGGAAATAATCCATAATAAAGCCAGGTAGAGTTGGGGTTACTTTCTAATTCTGTTCATCACATGGTATGTTATCATTGTATGAAGTTTCATAAAGATCTGACAATAAATTGCAGAGATATATGCTAAATTGAAAACTTTAAAGCAATTGTTAACGACACCCTTAAAAAATCCAGTTAATGACATTTAAACAAGCAAAATGATTAACGTGGTGTAATGATTGGAAGTTTTATGGTTAGTTAGCATTTATCATCCTTTTCAAATATAATAATGACTGTAAATTAGCATGAGGGGAATTCTACTTAAAAAAGAGACAGCCATTCCACCTTAAGTGAACATCCAATTCAATATTGCCCTACCTTGAGGAAATCCATTCTGATTGGCTGCCTTCTTTTTACCTGGCCCCTTTCTACCACCTTGAAGAACCTTTAACTCTCTCTGTCGTCTTTCATAAATCAAGTCAGAGTTGGGGTCAGGCTTGGCCCCTTTACCCCTAGAGTGAGTTACAGCTACAGGCTTCCCTCTCAAATCAGGTCTTTTCCTCAACCCCACAGATACAAAGAAACAATCCATATCAATATGCATAATACACTTTTTACTAGGATTTGTAAATATATCATCCACAGTTACTTCCCTTTCTGACACAGCATCTTGAATTACCTCCCTTTGTAAAACAATCTGTTTTAGTTTTTCTCTTCCTGGAAAGTTATTTCCCTTGCTCTGCAGTTCATTTACATAATTCTTCCACTCAGCTTTCCATGTGGAAAGGTAATGAAGTCTAGAATTGTTGTAAAACTCGTTCAAGAATTTAGGATCGCCTGCTTTAGCTGGCGAAACAGAACTGTTCAATTCCTTACGAATACTCTGATTGCTAACCCCAGGAATGGTGTCCCTTATATCATTCTGTGCGCAATTACTGTTCATAACACTACTATCATGTATTCCCAGAAAACTTTTATCCTTTTCGTCACTTCTGTTCAAAATTTCATCGTCCATAAGATTTTCACTACTTGATTCATTAATTTCAAAATTACGTTTTTCAACATTTTCCGAAGAGTTTCTAGACTGTGTCTGTTCCATAGACTGGTTACTAGTTTCTACCACAGAAGTAAAAGATTGTAAACCCTTCTGTATTCCACCAGTCTGAGCAGTGTACAATAAATACTTGGCGTAGGAGAGAAGTTTTCCTGCAGCAATACTTGTAATATAAATGAAAAAATAAATTACTAGAGAGTTAACTAAAATCCCTTTAAAAATGCATTTTGGGTAATATTGAGTAATTTCTAATCGGCACTGGATAATCGGTAGGATAATCAACAAGCCTGGTTTATGAATCAGTACTTTTACTAGCCTGAATCCCTTTTCATGACTCGGGAGCTCCGGAGGTAACGGGTTAAGGCAATGACTTTGGAACTAAAAAGCGTCATGTGTAATTAATTTCAGACCATAAGATCTGTAAAACACATTGCAAGTCCTCATAAATCGTCTACAAATTAAGGGATTTAGCAAAGCAATTCCAATTCATACAAAATATATTTTCTGCATCAAAAATTATTTGAATCACAAAAAAAGTTTGGCAGCAGACTCTGACAAGGGAAGAGTAAAAATTTAAAAAGTTGACATTGAAACACCAACTCCCAGATGGACCCTGTCCCCTTTTTCAGAATTCTAGAATAACCAAAAATAAAGTAGTACCTTTCAGTGATCCATTCAGGTCTTACAACTTTCAGTCCTTTCAGTTCTTTGATTTTACTGTAAGGTAAGTTAGTAGCTATAACATGAGTAACTCTAGTACGATATAAATAGGTCTCATAATTACCACCATGTAACATCATTAATCTCTTTAACTCATCCGATGAAGGTTCTAAAATATAAAATACAAGTCACAAGAGTTAACTCCCTTTGTACAGGGTACAAAAACAAGTATAGGGTTGTCTCCCTTTTTATCAATCAAAGTATAATACTATATCATTCAGAATTCCTCACCAATTTACTATGAATAACCTCCTCAGACAAATTTGGACGCCCCATTTGGAACTACTTTAGTGTCAAATGCACAAACAAAATACTTCAACTGGTGTTGAAGTTAACAAACCCCGGACCATTTAGGTGGTGGTAAATGTCTCCTTCTTAGTCCATAAATTTGAAACACACAATTAAATGATACCTGCTAATCAATATCATCACATATATAGTAAAAGTTATGAATTTTCAAAGCCTTAGGTGTTTACGACAAGAACTATTTTGCATAACCTTTAAGTGCATTGCCTTACATATGTCGTAAAAACTCCAGGTTATTGCAGGATCCCCCACAAATCCTAAAAAGATTATTCATTCAATGAATGGTTGAGATTTTCTGAATGATACGATACAAGACTTATGTTAACCCCCTTAGTATAAGGTACACATTAATAGTATTGAGTTAACTCCCTTTGTGTCATTTTTTATTTCACGACTCCACTTTCAAAAGTGTGTCCCTCCCTGTTGCTGGGTTATAAGTAGTCACACCATCCATATTGATAGAACAAATGGAGTTATTGTGGATAGGAAAATGGAGCAAACGGGTGATAAGATAGCATATTTTCAGTCTCTAAAGATCTAGCATAGTAAGCCTCATTTTGGGAAAAAAGTCTGAATAAATGCAAATTTAGGATTAAATTTCAATCAGTACTTACTGGTATACCCATTAACATATATACTAATCCCTGAGAAGATTGTAGAACCACTTCCTTCTTTCCTTAACTCTCCAGGTTTGTCTTGATTAAACTGATCCTGAAGTTTCTGTCTCTTTGCTGCCATATAACCTCCCTAAAATTATACCATATTCAGGGCTCGAATTTAACCAAAAACTTTGACTGTACAGTGTAACCTCTGCAGAGCGACTTCTGGCGGAGTTTGGAAAAAGTGTCGGTCTGCAGAGGTATTGCTCTGCAGAGGTAGACTTTTTCTACCGATCACGAAACAACTGCCACTTTCGGTACGGAAAAATGGCCGTTATCCATTCCGTAATGTAAATACAGTTATTAGCAGGTGCTGTTGCCGAAAGTAAAACGTTCTAATATGATAACAAAGTGTTTAAGATAAATCATTATAACCGTCATAGACTTAGTGTCGCTGTACGGAGGTAAAAGATGAACTAAGGGAATTTATCTCAACAGCTGTTTACCACTCTGCGGAGATGTCGTTCATTAGAGGTAAATCATAGTGCAAAATCGACAGGGGAATTCTAATATGCCGCTCATCGGAGGTTGCCGCTCCTTAGAGGTGCCGTTAGCAGAGGTTATACTGTATTATACAATCAATCTATCTGGTTGTTTCAATGCTGAATACAGCCTCATTAGGTAAGACAGTAATATTTTTGTGGTGATTTAAACTTGCAAAATTTGCGAGTTAAAATAAAAGTTACTCCCAATTTTCAAAATCCAATCACATTTTGCAAGTATGTGAGCTTAAATTCAAGCCCTGCATATTATTACAGAAAAATATCTTCATTTGTTTCAAGGTTGTGTTGGAGTGTACAGATTTACATAAAGTAGAAGGTATATCCAGTCTGATTAAAACCCATTCTCAAATTATCTGCTTGCACACTCACTTTTACAATCAATCTAGACTTGACATTACTTAAACACAATAAAGGAATGATTGGAAAATTATAGTGTAAACACAGGAGCTATTTAACGTCCTGCAATAAAATATTGTTTTCTTTAAATTTAACATTTGTTCCTCCCATAGATCAAGATAAATTTATAACTTAAGGAACAGGGTTGTTGAAACATATCTATATTATAAAACTTCCATTACTCATAGGCGGATCCAGGATTTCTGGTTAGAGGGGGCGGAAAATTCTAGTTGGGGGGCGTTAAGTGAATAAGCAGAATGGGGTTCCAAGGGGCCGTAAGGGCCTTGAATGGTCCAGGGCAAAACCCTGACCAGAGGACCAGGTGACCGGCAGCCCTGAAAATTCCTTAGTTTTGGTTATTTCTAAGGGATTCAGGCATTTTCAGAGCCTCAACTATCCTTCTCCAGAGTATAAAGTATAAAGCATCTAGATAATTATTTTATGTTATTTTCTAAAAGCCGCTGAATCATGTCAACAACTTTAACGATAATGAAAGGAATTGTTTTATGATGTGTGCTATGTTGCACGAGTAGTGTGCGAAAATTGTTGACATGTATATATGTATTTCTTATAAATATCATATTTCATGATAGAAAAAAAACTTTGCTAAGGCAATTTTAGGGGGGGCAAATGCCGGGTCTGCCCCCGCCTGAATCCGCCTATGTTACTCCAGACTCGCCTCATTTTCTACACTCCACTCAAGACTTCAAAAGAACAAAATTATATAAGACTAAATCATACCCATTGACCCCATCCATCATCGCTTGAAGATTTAGGTTTTTTCCCTCGTCTACTCATGGTTTCTATCTACAACATACTGAAATAATAACTCATGAATAATGTCCAAATGTGAAACAAGTAACGGCGGGTCTTATATATAGGACTACATGATTAGGGGTTCTTCAAATAAAATACTAAATATTTGGATATGAATTTGCAGTGATTAAGTTAACAATTCATGGAAACTTAAATTCACAAATTTCGCGCAACGAAAGGGCACTTCTTTAGGGATCCTGATGGGATCACCTTATGAGTGTCTTAGGGATTCCTCTGAAGTTCTAGTGATCCTCGCCTTGAAATCCCTGGACACTGTTAGTTTTACTATAGGCAGTGGCTAGAGTTACGGTACCGTAACTCTAGACCCAGGTTCTAGAGTTACGGAAGTTCCGTAACTGTAGACAACCCTGACAGGGCTGTCTAGAGTTACGGAAGTCAAATAACATGCGTATGTTTCAACTTTTTAACATCGAAAAACTTGTTTATATTCAATATCACTTGAAATAAACAAATATTTACCGACGTGACCTATTCAGTTGTTATTACACCCGCCATTTTGGATATGATTAATAAACTTACCGGATGTTTAATATACGACGATATGTCGTTCTCGTCTTCAGTGTCACATAATAAGCTAGTTTACTTGAGCGAGAAGTTATAGAGTGTGATTATAATTTGGACTAAATATATATATTTATAGGAAATAGTCGATTCTTATAGTAATTTTAATTGTGAATAATTTGCAAGTGTCTAGTAAGAAGTCGGCGATTTTCGAACACTAAATTGACTTAAATTTTGTGAACAAAAATGGGAATTTAGCTTGATAAAGAGCTTAGTACTTGGGGAAAAACGTTAAATGAATAGTTAGAAAGTCGATGTTTTTGTAAAAAATCCAGCTTGTCATTCCTCACCAAATCTTTAAAGTTTTAACGAAAATATAAACGATCTCGTTAAAAATACCCATTCATATTCATAACCAAAAGTCAACAATTTTACTGAAAACTCGGCAGTTATCCAGTAAAAAATCGCGTTTTTTATCTTATCAATTAAATTCGCTAATTCCACCAAAAAGGCTCAGTATACTTATCGTACAATATACATGTAAGTAAAACGCCGTGATTCTTTAGTATGCAACTCTTGTGGAAAATTGCCGAGATTTTTGAATTCTATGAATTGGTAAATGTTTTAGGTAAAGATCGCCGCTTTTAAACGTGACAATGTAATAATATATATCAACATCATTTATCAATATTTTTTATCAAATTGAGGACATTTTGCTTTTGATTTTGTTAAAAAATATGGTCGATTTTGCAATCGAAAATCGCCGTTTTTTCTTACAGGACAATTAAAAAATTTTAATGAAAAATACTAAAGAATCTTCAATTTAATAAAAATATATTAATTCTGTCCAAATTAGACATATTCGGTCCATATTATAATCCAACTCTATATAACAAATCGCTCTTGAAAAGTAAACTAAGTATGTGACACTTTGAAGACGACAACGTCATATCGCCGTATGTTAAACATCCGGTAAGTTTATTAGTCATATCCAAAATGGCGGATGTAATAACAATTGGAAAAGTCACGTCGGTAAATATTTGTTTATTTCGAGTAATAATGAATATAAACAAGTTTTTCGATGTTAAAAAGTTGAAACATACGCATGTTATTTGACTTCCGTAACTCTAGACAACCCAGTCAGGACTGTCTACAGTTACGGAACTTCCGTAACTCTAGAACCTGGGTCTAGAGTTACGGTACCGTAACTCTAGCCACTGCCTTTACTATAACTTATAGTGTCAAATCCTAAATGAAGCTCTTTAAAATTGACGTAGGATGGAGGTATTGACCCAGGAATTTTCTATGTAAATGCAAGTTACAAATGACTGTTGTATACATTCGCAACATCTGATTTTACTGGGGATTTAACCCTAAGATATTGCCAAATATGGCATATTGGTACGAAAGTTCCAGGGACGAATATAAAATTGGTCGATCAAAGTTGATCATAAATCTAAATCGTGTTGACCATGATATGAAAACCAATATGTGAGGGAGAATAAATACATACTTAGTACGTGGGACACAGTATTCACAGTATAACTCTTAATTTATGAAGAAAATGATAAGCTGTCTAAAAGTACGTAACTTCTCCCGCAAAATATTGGCCAAATCTCCAAACTGAAGAGTCATTACATTCATTCGGAATAAACCGTCATTTTTCGTTGTTTTCCTCATTCGGTTTCCTCAGGTCAAAAAGAAAGTAGATGATTATTTTTTATTTTAGGAAATCCATTGATTAGTAATCAATTCGAGGTAAGATAAAACTGTATTGTTTTATTGTTTTTTTAATTGTATATGTATTTGACGTAATAGCTTAGTTCATCAATATGGACGGCTTCAAAGGTGAGTAGATAAAAAATCATTAATTTTTAAAGACATTTTTCAGGTGTTTTTACATTTGATTTTGACAGCTAATTAAAATAAATTCTTGTTTCTTTGCATTTATAAATCAACTTATAGTGAATGGGGAGAATCGAGTTATATTTAGACAGAAGAGGATGCAAGTAAGTCTAGCGGAGTATATTCCTTATGGCCTTCATGTTCCTTTCTCCCAGTAAAATATGTCAAAAGGCGCAGGCCTAGCCTTTATAAGACAGTTTAAGACAGTTTGATTGTCCTAAAAATAAGACTGTACGTAATTTTTTTATCATTTGGACATTTTTCTGTTTCGTAACAGAAGAACGTCCGCATGATAAAAAAGTCATGTAGGGTCTTATATTTAGGACTAAGGTTTCATCAACTTTCGCTTCTAAATGTGTCCAGGTAGGACTTCCTGGTCCAACTAGTCCTAAATATAAGACCCTATGTAACTTTTTTATCATTTTTCTGTTACCAGAAGAAAGTCCGTATGATAAAATAGTTATGGAGGGTCTTATATTTAGGACTAAGGTTTGATCAACTTTCACTTCTAAATGTGTCCAGGTAGGACTTCCTGATCCATCTAGCTCAAAATTAAAGGCCGGACTTCATTTCTTCAATTTACCGGGTGGTAAGCAATTAAGCCGTTAAGGAGAAATGGGGAAGATTGACCTATGTAAGCAGAGGTCACCAACGGCTAGTTTCTCTATGATTGTAAACAAATGCTTACAAAAATTACTACAGTGTTTATGTTGTAAATTCCAAAACATGGTGCAAGAAGAGTATAAGACTCTAAAATACTGTGGTTTTAATCCATGAATCAACAGTCGTGGGAACTTTCTATGAGGGGCAGCGAGAAGAAGCTCTGTAAAGTTCATGAACTCTCTTTCGATTGGTTTAGTGAAAATCATAGACCCCTTAGCTTCTCCCAATATAAGTCAGTCAAATTTGAATTTTTTGAATTTGTTTTCAAAATTATTCTTTGAAAGTACCATTTATAGGTAACATTGAAATCTAAAAAATTCAAAATGTGTCAAATAAACAGTTTGACAAAATTCATGAAAATCTGTTTAGTAAATTTGTTACAGTTCAAGATTTTCTCTCGCTGGTTTAACATGTTCACTGCTCAGAGAGTCAGAGAGAAGTGGCCATTTTCAAGATTCTCCCTCTTTTATAGTTGAAGCCCGGCCTTTAAGAATCATGTTAATATTGTTGTCACACAAAAATATGAAGCCTGACGGGGACTCCAAGCCAGAACGCCTTGCTTACAAGGCAAGTGCTCTCCCAACTGAGCTATCTGGACGCTTACATATCCTTCTCTTCCAATCTGATTAAAACTCGATCTAAAATTTTCTGCTCCCCTACTGGCTAATTTAGAGCTGGCCTTTTTCAAACGAGGGTCACGCTCAGGTGACCTTTTCTCATCATAATATCAATGACATGATTGTTATGATACGTAACTTGTTTACATCCTCAATGTCACGTAATTTGAAATTTGAAATGAGCCGTTCAATCACAGACTGTGAATATTACCACTGTTAAATTAGCTTGCAAACCTTAATTGGTCTAAAAATACAAATTACAAAATCAAAATGTTATTAATAGTGTTTCGTCTAGATGAAAGCTACTCATTGATTAGTCGACATAAAGGTCATCTCGACGTGATCCTCCATCCTGTACGACAACGCTCTACAGGATATAAGTTTATGGAGATTGCTGCTCCCCGTACTGGAACAGGTAAGTACTGTGACATTATTATTAAATAAACTAAGTGGTTGTTTCCTAATCCTATATATGTTTTTTTCTTTTTTAATCATAGCAATGGAGACCAGACATCGAGATGTCTTACGGCAGAACCGTACATTTTTACTTGATGAAATACTCAATATTGCTGACATATGTGACATACTACATGAAGATAATATTCTTACAAATACTATGGTCCAAGATATCATGGTAAGTTGCTTTTATGTCAATCTGATTAAAACCCGATCTAAAATTTTCCACTCGCATACTCGCTAATTTAGATCTGGCCTTTTTCAAATGAAGGTCACGTTCAGGCGACCTTTTCTCATCATAATATTCATGACAAAATTGTTATTATACGTACCTTGTTTTCATCGTCTACGTCATGCAATTTGAAATGAGCCGCCCAATCGCAGACTGTGAATAATACCGCTGTTAAATTAGCTCGCAAAACTTGGTCTAGAAATGGAAATTACGAAATCAAAATGTGATTAATAGTGTTTTCGTCTAGATGAAAGCTACGTTGATTGGTCGAAACAAAGTTCATCTCGACGTGACCTTCTACGGAGAAAGTAGAGATCCTGTATGACAACGCTCTACAGGATATCTGTTTACGGAGATTGCTTTTATGTTAAACCAGGAACCCAATTTAAACTTACGTACAAGTTTGAAAAACATGAGTGGATTTTGAAAATTGAAAGAAAGTAAATGTTGCTTCAAATCATATTTTTTGTGAGAAGAAATTGACCTAAAATAATAACTTTTTTTCTCATGACAGCCTTGAAATGGCCAGATTAATTTGTAATAGTAATATGGTCTCATTAATCAAATAATACTTCTAAATTTATCTTAATTTGATGTTGTGTATTAACCTATGTTGCATGTACATTATTTCCATCGCTAAATCTTGTTTATGTATTTTCTTCATTTTCAGGCCGAGAAAACTATGAAAGCTCAAAACCGTAAATTCTTAGATATTCTTCCAAGACGAGGTGGAAAAGCATTTGATGCATTTTGTGTGTCTCTTCAAAAAACGCATCAGGTTCATATTGCTCATAGAATAAACCCTGGTTTTGTAGAAGCTAATCCCATCCCAGTATCACCAGGGAATGGAGCCAGTAAAACAATCAGTTTGGCAAAGCCTGGTAGTAAACCAGTCAAAACTGGAGAAAAGAGTCCCATTCCAATACCTATAGCAATCCCAATCAAAACTAATGAATCCAAAGGATCAATAACTCCAGTTGTCATTAATAAATCTGTACCTCAACCAATAAATACTAACAAAATATCTGCGACCACTGAACCTCTGAGTGAGTCCCCTCATGAAAGGGAACCTGTGCCAAGGAAAGAAAACAAGAAAAGAACTAAGACACCACCTCTGTTTGATGATGAGAGATTATATAAAATCATCCATCCTAAGAAAGGTTGGTTATGAACATATGTTTTTATTTTATATTATTATACCTCACATTATTTGTTATAGCCTAATATGACGTCACTTGGTGACAATCCGTAATGGCACCTTCTTGACATCACCTTTGGGGCAATTTAAAGGGATGGGAGACCACTGCATTGGAGTTGGCTTATTTCAGGGACCTGAGTTTTAGTTATTCAATTTTAATTATCTCCCTTAATTATCTCCCTTGCGCTTGCTTTTTACTGAAAGACAAAGGGCACGTTCCGCAAGGCGATCGCTAGCTAGCGCTTTGTAGCGATTTCCTACGGAATGGTTTGCTACGATCGAGCAAATTGAATCCCTAGCTAGCGAATCGTAGCAAGTTTTTTTCTTGCTAGCCGTATCATTCGGAACGCTTCTGCTTATTTCAAAATGGCTGCCCCCTGTGGGAACGTGTTTCTTTTTCAAGAATACTGATATATATTTCATTTAATGCATATATTTCATCAAAGTGGTTAAAAAGAATATTCATGGGTATAATTGATTTAAATATTTTTCATTTGTTACAATTTTGAACTATTTGTTTGAGAAAATCGCCATTTTGTTTTTGCTAGCTTGAAGCAAACCGTTCCGTAGACCTCTTATGCTACAAAAAATCGCTTTCAAAAAGCGACATCTAGCAATCGCCTTGCGGAACGTGCCCAAACTTAAATGGTTTGAAAATGTCTTTAATGTCAGAAGCAAAATTAATAAAACAGATAAAATTAAACAGTTTGTGCCTGTTGAATTGTCAACAATTTCTGATGTTTTTTTCTGCTAAAGCCTCGGTTGATATTACTGTTGAACATTTAGTTCTATCACTCTCTGTAGGATGTGATATTTATATAATAACTTCATGGTTGTGAAACTATTTTCATGTCTGCTGTGACAGTGTGCGTATACACACCCGAATTTTCATATGGTGGCAGGGCTCGACAAATCATCTTGTCCGCTCGAATTAAGAGTAGAAATTGACTCAAGACGAGTTGGCATTCAGTGATTTTTTTACCTCTGCATCCTGAGTGGATGCAAAGTTTCAAATAATGTGCATCTTTTGGATGCATACTTTTTCTGAGTATGGAGTCCTGTCTGACAGGAATTTGGTATTGCATGTAAATACCAAATTGTGTTCAAGTTATGTCAATCATATTCTAGGTCTGCAAATCTTCTACAGATAGAAATAATAATGTGCTTTACTATAGATAATCATAAAAATATTAAGGAAAATGAAGTTTTGATTAATCTCAAACTAAATTAATGGAAATAAACTTGTTTATAATAAACAGTTTTGAATAATTTCAGTATCAGAAGCATTGTAATTAATGTAGAAATCAAATTCATTTTTTCTTCATTCCATTGGTAATATACCTTTCATATCACTAAAGCAATATTAAGCCTTGTAACTTGGATTGGTCGGCTAAGTTTTGGGACTCATAGATTTATAGCCCAGCAAGTCCTAGGACCCACACTGATGAGTTTGTAAAATAATCACTGGCATTCTGGCAGAGTGAAATTTCTAGCCAAAATAGTCAAATTTCAAGTTTTAAATACATAGTCTATGAAAAAACACAAAAATAAAGCATATTTTATCACTTGCAATCGGAAAACATTGATTAGATTGCTTTTTGTTTCTAGAAATAGCCATCATATGCAACAAATAAAATGTTTGTTACTGCGTCATACAAGTTCACAATTAATTGTATTTTCCTTTAGTGAAGTACAGGGCAAGTTTGAATTGCTGCAGGACGAGTGAAAATTCCAAGCTGCTCATCCTGCAGGACAATTTGCTTCCTTAACATTTGTCAAGCCCTGGGTGGCCTTAATGATACTCATGATTCTGTTTACAGGGTGGCCTGGTAGCATGGACCTAAGTTTGACTAGTTTAGAATTTAAGGTAGAAACATGTAGTGAAGATGAAAACGATGAAGATGTGAGTATACTGTATGCTTAAAAGTAACATTGTTTTTGAACTGCAAAGAAAATAGATATTTATCTATTTCAAACACCTCTAATGAACAAGATTTTTCAAGTAAATGCAAATATTGCCTAGATTTGTTTATGTTTTTTTTTTGTATTTCAAAGTGAAAGTACAATGTATATCGAAACCGAAAGTAGAATTCGGTTGTCAATTCTTAAAAAACAATAGTTTTGAGCACAGTATGTTAGATGAAGTCTTATAATAGAGCAAAAAAACTTACTCCGAGTTACATAAATAAGCTTTTAAAACTATTTTGGATCAGGTAAATGAACATCAGCGTATAAATGAATATAGTGTGCTCTTATAAAAGCACCCTACTTTTTTAAGAATTGGACACTTTGTCAAACTCAAACTTAGAGAGCAGAATGGTTTGAACTGTTAACTGTGTCTTTAATGCACATTTTATTATGATAATTTCATATGGTTGTAGAACAGTTTTCAAGCTTACTTTTAATGAATATATCTTCACATAGTGGCTTCAGTATGATGCATTATTCTTCAAAATGTGTATAATGTGGTTTTGATTCGAAAGTTTGGACCCCCTAGAAAAAGTTTGGACAAAAAAATCCTGGATCCGCCCCTGGGTTATATAATGAAGATCAGACAACTTACCAATCATTCTCTGGATATAGCTGTTGACCAGTTATGAGGCACACTTTAATTTGTGTCTGTGACTGACAACTGCCCTTTATGATTTGGAATCAGTGGTAGGATGGAGAATGGCCATTGATGTGTTTTCATGACCAAGGTGCTTGAAAGTATGCGTTTTCCAGGAATCAATCCCAAGCCCTTAAACTTAGTTGACTAGCACATTACTGATTTTAGCAGGATATTATATAAACAACATAGTGCTACATATAACTAGATAGAACAAGGGCGTTATTGTGGGATAGACTAAAAATATCTCAACATGTTTTTATTGTGAATCTTTAATTTATACCATGGATGTATCTGGCCGTTTCAATGTTAATTTGAGCCTTATTAGTTTTGACAGTAAAATTTTTCAACTCGCGAAAATAACTCGAGTTAAAATAAAAGTTACTCACAATTTTCAAAACCCACTTGCATTTTGCGAGTATGCAAGCTTAAATTTGAGCCCTGTCCTGTCCCGAATAATCATGAAAAAAAACACTGTATTATTTGTATTAAGTAAATGTATATTTCTTTTCAGATTTACCCAATGTCAAAAGATTATACAAAAAGAGCTTTGATCATTTGTAACAGAGATTTTGACGAAAGATATGAAGATAGAAAGATAGCAGATATGGACAGCTTTAGACTGTTGAAAGTTTTCAAACAGTTTGGTTTTACTGTAGACACTTGTACCAGTCTAACTGAACAGGTAATATGGTCCATTAGTCAGTTATTTAGTCTATCTGGGAAACAAAGTCCGTAGCACGCAAGTCTTCTGATCAAGGGGTCATGGGTTAGATTCCTAGGCATTGCATACTTTTGTCAAGTTTGGTCTTGAAATAATTTTTATGGCCATTCTCCCTCCTACCACTGATTCTGAATCATTTTGGGCATTTGTCAGTCACTTATGGAAGTATGTGCCTAGTAACTGGTAAACAGCTAAATTCAGAGATTAAGCCTTTCCAGGAATACTGAGTAGGTTGACTGACTGCCATGATATGACCTATACAATGTGTAGCTATAGAGTTAAACCTTAAAAACAAAACAATTCAAAAATCAGTTTTAGCGCTTTCAGTTCTTTAATTTTTATTTTTAAAAATTCTTGAATTTCAGTATTTTCAGTTCTTTGATTTTTATTTTTAAAAATTCTTGAATTTCAGTATTTTCAGTTCTTTGATTTTTATTTTTAAAAATTCTTGAATTTCAGTATTTTCGGTTCTTTGATTTTTATTTTTAAAAATTCTTGAATTTCAGTATATTCAGTTCTTTGATTTTTATTTTTAAAAATTCTCGAATTTCATTATTTTCAGTTCTTTGATTTTTATTTTGTTAAATTCTCGAATTTTAGTATTTTCAGTTCATTGACAGGGTTCGCACTGGTCCTTGAAAGTCCTTGAAATCGATTTTTTCCTTGAAAAGTCCTTAAATTTGATATTTCCTTGAAAAACACCCAAAAACGTCCTTGAATTTGGCGCAGTGTCCTGGAATTTTTAAAATCTATCCTTGAAAATACAAAATGCTCAGAAATATTTAATATAATGAAAAAAATTCCCCGAAAATGTAAAAATCTTGATTTTTTTTCGTAAAATTTCGATTATCGTCGAGTTAATACATTCCGAGATGTATACGCGGTCTAGGATAACGGGTTCCGGACGTTAAACTTTCGTGACGTCACTAGTAATGGCTGCACCCACACTGACTGAATGTTTTTGAGTTACGATTAAATATGGGTAAAGCGGGAGGAAATGTTCTTTCCAGCAGTGTTGGTTAGTTAAATTCAAATGAATTAAACAAATTTCCCGCACTAAAACGGCAAAAATCGCGTTAAAAGTTCTTAAATGCGAGAAAATATCGCACCACTTTTCTAGACGCTTTTGGACGTCTAAAATCATCAATAAAATCGTGAAACTGTTTGACAAAAAAAGTTTGAAATCGGCGAAAAAGAGTTGAACAAATTTTAATAGTATACTAAAAATTAAATTCCCTAATTGATCGTCGATTGTTAATCCAGATATGAGTTGTGAAAAATAAGACCGCCCACGGCGATTTCATGCTAATTACATTTCAATTAAACTTAATTGTCGGTCACATGCTGGGAGATTAACTCGCCGACAAAAGTATGTAGTCGTACATGTATTGACAAATAACGCCAATTTACGTAATCCTGTGTTAAATATTTGACCAATAATTATCAATGTTTTAATAGATATGATTTTTATTGCAGTTCAGAGTCATTCAACTTTGCTTATCAATTTCATATCTAACTTTCATCGTGATTGAAAGGCTTATTGTTTTTTATGCTTTCATCTTAATTTAACAAACGATGCTACATGATACGACATTAAGTGTAATTTTAACTTGTTTATGCGGACGCGCTGTTGAAATAAATCCACCAACATCGCCGAGCGTCTTAAAATAAAATGACTTGCTCGTGGCGCTAATAACGTAATTCTCTCGGACGAATAAGGTAACTTAGGCATATGCGAACGATGTCACGCGTGTAAACATATCTTGGCGACTCCTTTATCGATTTTATGACACCCTTGTGCATACTTTTGTCGGCGAGTTAATCTCCCAGCGTGTGACCGACAATTAAGTTTTATCAACATGTAATTAGCATGTAATCGCCGTGGGCGGTCTTATTTTTCACAAACTATATCTGGATTAACAATCGACGACCAATTAAGGAATTTAATTTTAGTACACTATGAAAATTTGTTAAACTCTTTTTCGCCGATTTCAAACTTTTTTGTCCAACAGTGTCACGATTTTATTGATAATTTTAGACGTCCAAAAGCGTCTAGAAAAGTGGTGCGATATTTTCTCGCATTTAAGAACTTTTAATGCGATTTTGCCGTTTTTATGCAAGAAATCGCGTCCTAGGAATATTCCTGGTTCACACTGATTCGGTCTGTTTGATTTTCGAACCAAAGTATGGAACGAATTATCGGCGAAAAATGTAAAAATGTCGTGAGAAAAAACGCCGGCCGGCCGGACCGACGGCTCGATCAAACTGCCGGACCGAAACGAATTTGGCATTTTTTCAACCCCTGATCAACCACATCTCATGTGACAAGGTTCATAACTCCTTATACATTTTTACTCCTGTGACAAATACTTACTAAGTTGAGCATGCTGTCTCCTCTGACAGCTCTTGTTACCTTTAAAATGGGTTTTATATAGCTCATATTTTGTACCAAACGTGTCCTTGAAAAACAATAATGTGTCCTTGAATGTCCTGGAAAAGTCCTTGGATTTGAAGATGAAATTTCTATATGAACCATGATTGATTTTGATTTTTAAAAATTCTTGAATTTCAGTATTTTCAGTTCTTTGATTTTTTACAGGAATTATGGAAGAAGCTTGAAGAAGAGAAGACACAAAAAGGGTCAGCCAACAATTTATCCATCTTTATGTTAGTGATATCATCTTATGGTGGAAAGGGAACTGTGATATGCAAGGATAATAAAGAAGTCTATATACAAGATATAGTTAACATGTTTACATCTAGAAATTGTCCCTTAATGACTGGTGTACCCAAACTATTCCTGATTCAAGCTTGTGGGGTCAAAATGAAAGGTTTGTTTCATTGAATTCCATATTTTTGCAGGTATAAAACACACTTTTTTACCTCTAAATCTGACTTCATCTTTTTCAAGTAAACTACGAAAATTCACCATATTGTTACCAAAATCATTAATATTTGCTAATGGCACTATTCTAATAAAGGGACGTAATTCTGTATGGTTGGGGTCACATGATTTACAACTTTCAACAGTAAAATTTGTTTTCGTCTATTTCTCTTTCAAGACGAGCAGTTGAATGACATTAAATAGCTTTTTATGAAAATATTTACTACTTTTCATTCTCCAAAAAATTAATTGATCTGTCTAAATATTTTAAAACTACTACTTTTCTTTTCCCTAATATTAAATCAATTGATCCAGTGAGGTTTTATCATTTACTTTAAATCATCCACACGCAAAATTGATTATGTGGTTAACTTGCTCAATATTTTGTGGAGGAGATTCAGATTTAATAATTACAGCTTCGATGTCGACAACTTCAGACTATTAAAATTGCTTTATTTTATGTGCTATTTCAATCCAATCTGATTAAAACCCGATCTAAAATTTTACCGCTCGCCTACTCGCTAATTTAGATCTGGCCTTTTCCAAACGAAGGTCACGTTCAGGTGACCTTTTCTCATCATAATATTCATGACGAAATTGTTATGATACGTAACTTGTTTACATCGCCTACGTCACGCAATTTGAAATGAGCCACCCAATCGCAGACTGTGAATAATACCGCTGTTAAATTTGCATGCAAACCTTGGTCTAAAAATAGAAATTACGAAATCAAAATGTGATTAATAGTGTTTTCGTCTAAATGAAAGCTACGCATTGATTGGTGGACACAAAGTTTATCTCGACGTGACCTTGCATTGACTAAGTAGAGATCCAGTACGACAACGCGAGTAGAACAGGATCTCTGTTTATGGAGATTGATTTCAATCCTTATTTTTGACTGGTTGCCGCGAGAATTTGACGAGATTCGAGCGTTTGTTAAGATTCTAAAGATCATGGCTATACAATACACACCCTTATTATTAGACTTAGTACCTTTATGACCTATAAACTTCTGTCTCTTCAGAGAAATTTTGGGATATTCACTCAGTTGTTCGTTGGCATTGGAGTCGACTTAACAGTTCTTGGTTAAGTTTTTTTAGTTGCAACATTTTTATATCTTTGTAACTACTTAAGGGATTCACTTGAAACTTCACAGGAGGTCAAATACCTAGTTGCTTAACTCTAGCATGTCTTTTGACTGGATTATGATCCGTTTGTACTTAGAAAACCGTAATTGCTATTGTGTACACATATACCCCAAATAGTTGAGCACACTGTACGTGGGCTGCTCTTGTTTACAGATATATACTCAATGCTACAATATTTAATATCTGAAGAGACCTTTTATATGTTACTAAGATAAGAATTTGATTATAATATAAAAACCTGTTGTGAGATGAAACTATGGGCAAGTTTCCTTAGCATATTGTTACATATTGCTTTGTGTCCTGGTACATGTACCCTTCTTACAACAAAAGGAACTAGTTTGTGATGTCAAATCACGGGTACCAGAACACAAAGCGATACATAGGAATATGCTTAGGCAACTAACCCAATGTTTTGTTCCATTTTGCTGAATCATATTTTATATTACAGATTATCCACTAGGTGGGGACACCCCTGAGGGAGAAGAGACAGCACAACTGAAAGAAGTAGAAGACTTGATGTCCAGCCTTCAACTTTCATACCCTGCTTTAGGTGACAATAAAGTTGATACACAGGCCAGTATGCATACTAGTAGCTCGGAGCAATCACTCTCTGATCCACTCAATATAGATAATGATGATATACTGGTTGCTATGGCAACTACTGCTGGTTTGTATATCTTATAAATAATGGGCATGTTCCTCAAGGCGATCGCTAGCTAGCGCTTTTTGAAAGCAATTTATTGTAGTGCAAGAGGTCTACGGAATGGTCTGCTTCAAACTAGCAAATCCAAGATGGCGACTTTCTAAAACAAAAAGTTCAAAATTGCAACAAATGAAAAATATTCAAATCAATTGTCACCATGATTATTCTATTTAACCGCTTTGACGAAATAGATGCATTAAATGAAATATATATCCGTATTCTTGAAAAAGAAACACATTCCCACAGGGGGCAACCATTTTGAAAAAGTCAGAAACGTTCCGAATGATACAGCAAGCAAGAAAAAAACTTGCTTTGTATCGCAACAAAGTGCAAGCTAGCGATCGCCTTGCGGAACGTGCCCAATAATAATAATGAAATATTAAGTATTAGTGAATACTGAATACGAATAGGGATATATCAGTAGACTACATCAAGAAGTCTTATATCTGGGCTTCTATGGTACAAACAAACTTTCACTGTCACAATGAAAATATGTGTACAAAGAACAATATAATTTTATAAGAGTTTTGTACTTTTCAGCAATAATGTGTAACAACATTGGTCTGTACTCCCTGGGCTTCAATTGAAAACCCGCAAATTTGAGTTTAGAATTAGGTCTTTAATTATTCGGGGGCTTGGAATTCTTATTCCTGACTTGTATATCCCATACATTGTATGTCTGTAGACAAGTTATGTTTTAAGCTGTAAATTTTTCTTTGTGCTGTGACAGTACTCATTTATTGTATGTCCAGTAAATGATTATTCTTTTTGAAATTAATGTAGCTAAAAATGTGAGTTGAGGAGATAAGTTTTAAATACATTTCCATCTTCAGCATTTAACTATTTGGTAGGGCTGTCACGATAAACAGGTATACCGGTATATTGTGGTACAATTTTTACGTACCGGTATTTAACGATATATTTCATTTCATTGGAAAATTCTTCCCTTTGCAAAACAAAAGTTGCGAAACGTCAGTTTTTCTATTGTTCATCCCATCTAACGTTAAGTTACAAGAATTAAACCGATTGGGGCGCGTCACAATCCTAAATGCCGGTATACTTAAAGAGACTAGATTCTATTAGTACCTGCATGTAAGATTTGCAATGCTTCTGTAAAACTCAGGGAAGACACAACAAATCTGAAAGCCCACAATATATTGTGGTACCTATCGCGATATGATGTCAGCGTATTGTAGTATATCGCTATACTCTTCTGGCGTATCGTGACTGCCCTACTATTTGGCAGGCATGTGATTTCTAACAGTTGCTCTTCCTGACTTGTCTTCTCCACCTCCTTTTTAATATTTCAGATAATGATATAAGTCAGCAATTTCGTTCTCAGTTTCTTCTTGGATTAAGTTATATGTTATGTCATCATGCAAAATCAGAACATTTTGTTAATATATTGAAAGGGGTAAGTAGACTCGGTTGTTTATGTTTTGATAGGAGAGATGGTCCGTAGTCTTGGCTCTCCAGTGTTAGGAGAGGTAGTCTGGACAGCCTGTTAGGAGTGGCTACAAACTCCCCATAGCGGTTATTTCCCCTCATAGAGCCAAATATTGTTTCATCTTTTCTGTTACAATTCAATATTTTCTACAAATTGAGTCTTGTAGTAGTAAATTACGATGTTCAGAAAACATAAAGAGGATAAATAGTTTTAATTGATAATTTGTAAAAATAAGACAGCCTGGCATAAACACTTGAGCACTGTGAGGAATTTGGGTATTCTATAAATAGATGGTACATTTGTACTACATGTACTAGAGTCACATGATTTACGTGTTGGCAGTGGTTAAGTAGCAAAGTGTGAAGTGTGACATACGCACTGTGAGGAGTTTGGAGTGGCTGTCCAATGGACAGACTGGTGATTGAGATGTCCCAGTGTTTTCTCTTGCCTTTAAATGGGGCAGATAATCTGCCTATTCACAATGGAATAAGAATTAGAAAATCCCCCAAAAAATATTAAATAGCAAAATTCTTTGCAGAAATTGAATTAAGTATTGAAATATTTGCAGCTATTTGAATGTCTGACTTGATGCTTACTGCTTACATCTCATCTTGGATCTGTATCATGTATGACATCAATCATATTCATGTTGTATTGCCACCATTAGTAAATTCACTAAATAACATATCGTCACAAGGTGAGAAAAATATGTAGACCTTAGGGATTCAAACTTTGGGCCCCTAGCCTTCAAGGCAAGTGGTTTCCCAACTGATCTAGCTGCCAGCTTACACATCACTCACTCCATGATGTGAACATATAAATACCATAACAATCACATTTCATTGTAAAGTAAGAAATAAAAGAGTGTGATTAAAACAACTGAACTTTTTTCTATCTTTTTACTTTTTATTTCAGATTAATATGCTTAAAGAGAAGGAGAGTTGTAATGAACCAATGAAATTATGTGAATTCAAACATTCTTTAGCAAAGAAATTATACCTTAAGCCTATGTGACTTAGTTAAGAAATGTTGTTTGTTATAGTTGCTGTTGCTGTTATTGTGATATGATATATGAGGAGTATTCAATAAGTTAACCAAATGCCTGCATAATTATAATGTGTTAATAACTTTGACAAAAAGTTGATAAACCATGATGATCCATGTTTGATTTTTCAAAATGTGACTCTAAGTTACATTAATATATTTATGTATAATTATACTTTTTTATATGTATACTCTTTTATTTTAAACTGATAGAGATTTATGTATGAAATTGCACAATATTAAATTGATAAATGTATCCACATCAGAGTTGAACAAAGTTTGTAATTTTGACTTGGCCATTTACCCACCATAATGAACATATATACATCAGTTGAATGTAGTATATGTATATACAATTGTAAAGCTGAAATATCAGTGCAGTATTAATTCCGGTATTAGCAGGAAAAATAGTTTGTTCTGTTTAATGCCATAGCAACACATTGTATAGGTCATATAACAGCAGTCAGTCAAGCTACTCACTCCTCCTGGAAAGGCTAAATCTCTAGATTTAGCTGTGAACCAACTACTAAGAGCAAACTTTAGTCAGTGACTGACGACTGCCCAACATAAGTTAAAATCATTGGTAGGAGGGAGAATGGCTGTAGAAACAATTTCAGGAAAAATAACCACCGCCTTTTCCGCCTCTGGCATGTATTGACCTCTAAATAATAATGCTTGATTGAACAATTATGCTGATTATAACTCATGAATACAGTCCATGAAATTAGTGGGTGTCTAGATGCCTGGGACAACTTCTTTATAGTTCCAGCCACTTAGATTATCTTTTGGGCAACCCAAAATATACAAACAAGGTATATGCTTGCTGCTTAAATGACCTGTTCGTAGACTGTGAAATATGATGATATTCCCTTTCTACAAATCATGATGTCGTAGGAAATATATGAATAAAAAGGCAACATCTATATGTTATGTTGAATAACTGTGTTTAAACAAAAGAGTACAAACTGTAATAACATAGAATGACCTATTATTCCATTTCAATAGACTAACTTCATGTACAGTAACCATTTTTCATGCACTTGGCATCAGTCTATTGAAAATAAGTCGAAGTTCTTTGGAGAATAAGTCGAAGTTCTTTGGAGAATAAGTCAAAGTTCTTTGGAAAATAAGTCGAAGTTCTTTGGAGAGAACAAGAAAGTGCTGAAACAATTTTCATAAATAAGTTGTTTGCAGAAAAACAGTAAATGATCAGAAGTAAAAATGTATTGGTGCAATAACACACTAAAATAATAATTTTGTAAAAGCAGTAGAAATGTAACACACTTAACGATGTTTTTTTTTGTAAAAATATAAGTTAGATAACATATTAAATGATGATTTTGTAAAAATAGTAGAAAAAAAACACTCAATTGATTGTTTTGTAAAAATAGAAAAATAGCACACTAAAGGATGATTTTGTAAATGTAGTAAAATAACACACTTAAATGATTGTTTGGAAAAGTATAAGAAAAATAACACACAAAATGAAGAAAATAACGCACTGAATGGTAAAAATAGTAAAAAATAACACACTTACATGATTGTTTGGAAAAATATAAGAAAATAACACACAAAATGATGATTTTGTAAAAATCGTAAAAACAAAACACATAAATGATTGTTTGGAAAAGTATAAGAAAAAATAAAACACTAACTGATGATTTTGTATAAATAGTAAAAAATAAAACACTGAAATTATTGTTTGGAAAAGTATTAGAACAATAACTCACTAAATGATGATTTTGTAAAAATAGTAAAAATAAAATACCGAAATTATTGTTTTGTAACATTTTTAGAAAAATTACCTTCTAAATGATGGTTTTGTAAAATAGTAGAAAAATAACACACCTAAATTATTGTTTTGTAAAATTAAGCTCGTTAAAATTTGTCTCAATTACATGTTAAATTTTCAAGTCAATATGCGCATATTTACTAAAATTTCATCATGTGCCTACGAATTAATTAATCAACCCTCGTATTAACACACTAAAATGATTATGTCATCAGAATACTAATAAAATAACACACTCAAATGACTGTTTTGGAAAAGTACTTGTAAAATTATACACTAAAATGATGATATTTTAAAAGAAATAGTAAAATAACTAACTCAAAGATTTATATTGTAAAAGCAGATAACAGTAAAATAACTCACATGATTATAACATAAAAGAAATGGTAAAATAACACTTATCAATATTTCCAATTTTTAGATTAATTAAATATTTAAGCTTAAAATGTTACAGTACTTGCTGCTGAATTAAAAAAAATATATTGAATTATCATAATCTAATACGTCTTTGTTTCAACGTAAGTTCACGGTTTATATGTTATTAATGATAGTATTTGTTGGTTATTAGTGATCTCTACTTAGCACCGCCTTCAAATGTATTCATGTCCAGACCATCATTCTTATCAGATTTTACGCCTGAGCAACATCCGGTATTAGATCGTAATTTAATCCTGAAACTGAAATGAATAGATGATTAAGAAAGACGTTACACTGCAATATGTATGTATTAACACATATCTGAATGCTAAGCCAAATCAACGATTAAAATGTCACATTTCTAGACATTTCATTTTCCGCATAATTGAGCAGGCGAATGTGTATGTGTTCTTATGAAGGTAATCACTTTTTATTCTTATTACTGGCAATAAATCTGGATTTGAAACTTTATGAATTTTTTGCAACATTTTATGTTGTAACTGTCGATTTTTGGCTGCTGATCAAGCATTTCTTACAAGTCACGCGATGCTTATAAATAAACGAGACATGTGCATATTATTTCAGGACTTCAGTTTTTGTTGCATTATTTCAATTCGATACAACAACTGACGATAAAACTAGGTCATTTTGAAATTTTGATATTGACATTACAAGTTATGGTTGCCACAATATGAATATACATATCAAAACTAAAATGAAAATATGTACTGGCATACCCTCAGTCGATGCCAAATGGACATAATGACATTTAGCTACTTTTGATATTTGACAAGAAGACATTTGTTTTGGCAGAAGCATTATGGTACAGACACCTTGCTTTAGTGGGATTTAATGCAAGAACATATTATTTTGATTAAACACTTCTGGTTCAAAGCTGAAGTAAAAATGGGGAAACATAAGTTTGTCTTACTTAATGCAAAATACGACGACAGCAATGATAAACAAAACAGCTGCTCCACAGATAACACCAATCATCCAAACTTTTATTTCTGACGTGGAACATTCTGTAGAAAAAAGTTTACACAAATAATTGCTGCATTAAATACTTATTTAATTCTTTAAATTGTATCTTTTTTTGGCATTAACGTTTCTAGCAATATTTCATCATTGCAATGGTTTAAAAAGTGCCTAGCAAATCTTTCTTGGCAAGTTCTTGTTTAATTTCAATCCAGTGGTACAAAACGACATCTCGATTACATTCTCAAGTCAAGTTTATGTTTGATTAAAATGTAGATTACTGTACCAACAACGTGATTTTCATGTAGTGAAAACAATTGGTAAAGATTTTGGAAAAAGTAAAATCACATATTTTACAGTATGTATATATGTACACAGAAGTTACCGTCAATGTTACTTTTACATGTAAGCGGTTTTAAGCTCTATTTATCGATAAGTCTGCTTTGGAAATCATATTTCCTTGACATAAAAACGGAAAAGACTTAAAAGGTGCCTAGAGATTCATTCCAAAATACACACAGAAAATTCGCGTAAACTATACATGTACATTGCATTATGAATTATATATATACATAAAATTGGAATATTTCCAACCTGGTCCAGCTATCCATTCTTTACCACTATTCGAGCAAGTGTAACATCCAAAAGTTTCTCCAGGGGTGAAACATCTTCCACCGTTTATACAATATCCATCCTGGAAAGAAATATGATTATGTGAGGTTTTATCGTCTTGATAGAAACTCTTAATCAACTGAAAGTCTGTCTTACATTAAAATTAACTAGATGGGAGCCCGTGCAAGCACGGGCTTTAGGTAATGATAGTTCTTGAAACTGTTCCTAGAAACAGGCATGGTTATTGATTTAATAAAGGGAAATAACCGCTGCGGGGAGCTTGGTCTATTTGTTGTTTTATCTATAACTATTTTTAGACACAAAAACCCACTATTTTTGTTGATTTTTGGCAGTTTTTGCAATTATCAAGAGGCTTTGTCAAAAAAGAATTGTCAACTTGATATGCCGGTATATAGGTGCTCCAGCGACAAACAAAAGATTTATTCAAAGCTGCGCAGTTTCTTCCACAAAACAGGAAACTCGCAAATTTTATAGTATAGACTCCACACCGGGTCGATATTTATCTTTATTTGTTGTATACTGGCTTGTCTTGTTACAATTTATATATGTTTAATATTGTGTGAACGATTGTTTGTTTCACAGCATAAAGTTCTTCAATGGGAACACAGCCTATACGACTTCTTATTTTTCGTTTAACGCATTGTATAGAAAATTATGACCGAGGGTTTTGGTTGGTCTAATATTGTCACATTTCCAGACCAGTAAAACAAAAGTATAGTCAATCACTAAAGTTAAACTAAACTAATCACATTTTTTCCAAATACAGTATCCAATAAAAATCTACTCTCTGTAAATTTACTCCACCATGTTGTTTTCCGGAGATGAAAACATATAATTTCCAAATACAGTATCCAGATGGATACAATAAAAATCTACTCTCTGTAAATTTACAGAGAGTAAACTAATCATAGCAGTATATTGGCTTTAAAATGCACTCAAATTTGATATAATTTTAGCTTAAAAAATCCGGGAATTGACATCCGTGTATTAAAGTAAAATGCATAGTAATCATGTCACTACGTTAAATACAAGTTTATTTAAGGTAGTTTACCTTTATGAGACACACAATACCTTCTTCCAACTTCGTACATCTAACACATAAAGAGTTGTAGATGACAATAGTATCGATTTCACTGAAAGCTTGTCCACCATTGCTGAACGAAATGTGGTATCCGCGAGCTACAACATCATCTAAGTCGGCGTCTTCGATATAAATACTTGTTGATTCTAATTCTGGTACATTAAATGGGCAGATAATTTCAAAAATCGACTCAAAATGACCCTGTACGTCTTCTGTCTGACCAACATGTAAACCATTTTTACCGTCAATCTTAAATCAATAAATGATTATAATCTGAGCCATAATAAAATGAGATCGTTTTTTGCACGAGTTGATTAACCGAGCCTTCCAAAATTAACTTCACTCTTGTTAAACTGGTCTTTATAAATTACAACTTAATTTTATTTTAATAATTGCAACATTTGAAAGGGAAGTAATGCTACTTTATACAATTAACACAGTTTGTAATTTCACCAATATTGGGAAAAAAAATCAAAAAAAAATCACGCATTTACATAGAAATAAGGTAGCTATGAATGGTCCTGTTGCTATGCTAAAAGAAATAACTGATAACTAGAGCATATTAACTGTACAAAAAGTCTATTTACGTAGCTTACAGATGAAGTTTGATTTGAAATAACAGCTTTTATAGTTTGGATATACTAAACAGATAAAAACTAAACTTCTCGTTTCACTTACTGTAAAATGTGTTGTTCTACATGTCAATGAGCTAGTATCGGCAATATTTTTACCAAATACAGAGGTTCTAGCACAAGGTCGACTTTTAAGATCACATTCTCCTCTATCAGGAATCCCCAGCATGATTGGTGCTTGCAGTTTGTTTATCGAGCAGTCAAAACTTGTATATGGCTCGTCACATGTACACGTGCCTAGCAAGAATTAAATGCATTGTTAATAAACTAGTATTTGGATTTGCATAATTTGTACATTTCGGAATTACCTTATTGCCTCAAGATATCATCAGCTCTAAATGGTTCAATTTTGTGCATCATGCGAATGAAAATCACGAACAACGCCATCAATATTCAACCATATTTGGGGATGATTCATAAGATTTGAGTATCAGCGCAATTATTTAAATCATGAGAAACAAAAGTTATGATGACAATATTTTTACCAATTATTTATTGGTTTCAAAATTATTTATGATAAATCTCCATAGCATCTACTTAAATGTTTACTTATTGTGTCCGCACACATAATATAAATTGCAGGTTGGTTAAGGGGTTTGTTAACGATTTCTTACATGCTAGTAAATAATATCGACGTCCTTTTGTTAAAGCTTGTTTTCATTTTATCCGATTTAATTTTAAATAAATGTTGTATATGGTGTTCTCATAAATGATGATATACTTACCGTCAATACATTTACCATGACCACTACATTCATTTGTGCATGACAAAGCTACAATTTTTTGTAACAGTTCTTTAGTAATCGGGGTTGGGCTGGATGGTTCCTTGTAAGGTGGCAAAGTTAGGTATTGGTAACTGTCATTGTAAGCTGAATCACTATCCGGAAGAACAACAAGTAAATCTAAAGCTTCCTGTGGTAGAGGTTGCATCACTTTAACATGGTTAGTACATTCTAGTTTTATACTTTCTAGATGACCCATTGTCCAGTCCATGCTATCAGTCACCTGTTAAAAATGAAAAAAATCAACATCATGTCTCTTTTACTTAAAAATAACACCTTGGAAAACTATTCCTTTTCAGACTGTAACGATGACAGGTCGTCGACCTTTTGTGAATCAGCAAACCGCTGGTTTGATGTCCAAGTTGTTAACAAAAAGTAATTAATCGGCTTTCAGGATGTGGGGCGCATCAAATAGCAAATATACATTTTTCTGCTTAGTCTCGCGTGGATATAATGTAAAACAAGAATTTAAATACTCTCAGGTCTTTAAAACTCTGAGCATTGTGCATGGTTTTGTAAATACGGTGTTGAATTAAACTATACATAGAACATATCTTATTACCACTGCATCGAGTACACAAAGTTCAATGAAGTTCTCGATGTCAAGGTCAGGTATGGTACTACATATTTGAAATACGGTTGTATTCATTATTTCCAAACAGTCAGCTCTAGCAGTTTCATTTGTGTAAGATGCTTGTCTTTTATGTATTGACTGGTCATCTACATAGAATTGACGACCTACAGACGATTTGAAAACAGTTGTTGGGTCCCTGTACCCATCGTATGTTTTACCACCGAGGTCACGTTTTTTCCTTTGAGCGTTTAAATCACAACTGTCTGTGTTGATATCTCCTGTGAATGTTTTACAGTTTCGTGACGAGGAACAGATTGTGTTTGCAGTTAAATCACCAGAGTTTGAGCATTCACAGAAGTTCAATGCTTCTGACCATTTCTTATGCTCAAGTGTTGCATAGTTATTTTCGTCGAACAAATCCTCTGAATCTTCGACCCTGAAATTAAAGTTTTGAACATAAACATCACGAGTTACCGCGAAACTATTTCATAAATAGGCACCCGTTTGGAATTAATAGAAATACAACAAAAACTTGAGATGTATGTGCGTCATTGATGCATTGGTACTCCAAGTGTAAGGTATACAACCAATCATTTGAATATACTACGAAATATAATGGTTCAACGACAAGAAATGCAGAACGACCGCTGCTTTTTCAACATAACGACAGTGTTTTGAAGTTGTAACAAATGGAAATTCTATAGTCACGACTAGTGACACGTCAAAAAATTGTTCAAACTTTCTTGCTCAATACAACGCAGATACAATTGAGAAGCATATATATTGTATATGATTAGACGATTGGCTTTCTTGGTCAAAGATAATGTTAATTCTGATACAATCAAATAGAAAGTCAAGGTCTTATTTATTTCATAATTAAATGGACATCTAACCTCCAGCTTTCTTCATAGGTTTCCGTAGACCCTGGTCTAATATTAAGTGGATCCTGTATGGTGTTACCAAAATATCCACATAAACCCTCAGAATCCTTGTAATCCACTAGGGATGGATATATATAAACTTCCACAAATCCCTTCCTAGCCAACAACAACTTCACTATAGTTCCTTGTGGAAGTTCAATCTGTAATCGCAAAATAAACGTATTGGCATTTTATTATATAAAGCAAATGTTCTCTTTTTATTCGAAGTCGGTACGTCGTTAAAACTTGAGGTATGTACAGTGTATGGACATTTTTTTTGAAATTTAAATGATGGAGAGCTTTTGAAATTGCAAAATGATATAAAATTGAACTTAGGAACTGAATAATTATACTATATTAATGGTGCACTGTCACTTAATCTTCGGAATTATTAAAAAAAACTGAATTTTCATCATTAATTGCAAAACAAAAAACAATAAAGCTCATTGAATAATTTAATTATTTTTCTACGACAAACGCAAACTGTATCTTGTGAATTGCAACTATTTATTCTTACTCTTCTACGAATACCTTTTGCAAATACAACAAACTCGTATCATATAAGTGTTCCTATAATTAAATAATATATTACATTCAATAAATTTTCCATGAAAGATGTCGACAAAATGATCATCTGACTATAGATAATAATATCGTAGATTATAAACACAAGCTCGCCATTTTCAAATTTAAAATCTTACAAATCCTGTAGTTCTTACACGATCGAGCTAGGAATGTGTATGATAGAAATTAATACTTAAGTAAGAAGAGTTGTACCTCATAACCGTTATTAATTGTTTTTATTTTCTCTGGTAAAATGCCATTTTTGCATAAAGCCATTCTTGGTGGGGTGGGGGCATTTGTGTCACAAGTGTCAATTAGGAATATATCACTGCCGACTCTTACTGCTACCCCACAATTACAATAGATACGGTCACCGCTGCATGGTTTGGTTTTTGTTTGTACCTGCCAAAATTGTAATGATATCACATTTATTAAACAACAAAATAAAGAGGAGTAAGTTACGATAATTCACACATAGACACAATTATTCGTGGTTATCGAATCTAAATCATTATATAATTATATCAAGTTTTCATACATTTTATAATTTGGAATGGATTTACTCATCGTGTGTAACATCGACGTACATGTATCATGATACTTCTCCGCTATGTATTCATGATATTACATGTATCATCATGTATTGTTTTAAGTATGCTTATGTTAATGTATTGTCCTCATTTGCCGAAACAATGAATTTATTTCATACGTGAAGTATTGATACAATGATACATATTGCAAATGCTAACTGTATTGGCAGTTTTTAAATTGCACATTTAACACCGTGTCATCTAAAATTTGAACATTTACAGTAGTGTGTTGATTGTGTGCGTTGACAGCATACGGATATCATTGTACTTGAACGCTAACAAGAGTAAACAAGACGATATAGTACCTCAGCTTGAAGGGTCTTATGTCTGTATAATATAAACGTCCCATCAATATGAAAGTTGAAAAAATTTCTGTAATGAAAATCAAGATTTACTTATGGCGTTTTTTAAGACAGTATGCTCCAAACTTCATAACGAAGGCAATGCTCAGAATGTAAAATAGATTGCAATCTTTGATCATAATTTGAACAAAATAAAAGCAACCTTGAACACATAGTCATTGATAACATTAATGAGATATGTTTTCATAAATACGAAGAAAAAATGATTAAAACAGTTAAAATATACAAATAAAAATACAAATAATGGAAATCCCCCCTCCCCCCCCCCAAAAAAAAAAATTCGAAAATTAATTTTCGTTGTGATGTAATAAGCTCATCTGAGCTTGCTGATGGTGAGCATTAAGAATCGTTGAATGTTCAAGGCCCGTCGATTGTCGTCCGTTCACACTGTCGCAGTCCCATTTCCCCTAAATCATCATCAAAGTTGAGAGGATGATTTCTAGGTAATTGCTCGAATCATTTCGAACTTGGGTCATAATAGATAAAGCCCGAGGTCAATAGAGCTAAACTTGGTGAAATCTTGTCAACTCCATACGAGATGTAATAAACCAATACCAAGATAGATCACGTCATGATTTTACATTCAGGTGTTCACTAATTGCAAAAAAAGAATTCATTACTTGATTTGTGATTAACTTTATATCATGTATAAATTATGTATTATATCAAAAGCATTCAGATGAGCGATATAGGGCCATCATGGACCTCCCATAACTATTTCGACCAAATACACACGACACTATGATAAACTATGTTAATAGCATACCTTCCTTCAAAAGTCCAGAGATGCGGATCGCTAACTGAGTAGCACTCTTTACCTTGCAATAAATTCTGATCAACTTGCATTTCAATCTGAAAGATTAATTAAACTCACGAAGATAGTTTTTTATGTTTTCTTGATTCAAAATAAAACAAAAACTTCTATGTATTTAACATTATTTGGAAACATCCATTTCTTATTTACAAGACCGCGTAACTGTCAAATGATTTTTAGGGTGGGGAGTTAACGCCATAGCAAAATTCAAATAGGCACTCAGGACAGGTCAGCTTACAGGGCCACTTACATTTGCATATAGATTTTACCCATTTTAAGATAACCAACATGCATTCTCCTAAAACACTCTTAAAGGTACGAGAAGAAGAAAGCCAACCTACCTTAATTGGTGGAAGTGCGTACTTTTCAAAGAAAGGGTGAGCATGAATAGATAACGGTGTTTTAAAAATCAAATCGTACACACGCCCATATGATTGAACTTGGCTTGAACCAAACTGAAGTGCAACATCAAATGTAGATATATCGTTTACTGCTTGAAACGAAACACCACAATAGTGTCCGTCAGTAGATTTGGCGTTTACCAGATTAGATAATAAACATCTTTCAGATATCTTTTCTTGTGGTATTACCATCTCTAAAGGCAATTTGCAATTGTCATTTAGTAGACAACCGAACGGTACTGTTATTTCAAACTGAATTGGTATTATTTGTGCATTTGTCACTCTTAATGGCGTAGGTGTATTAATCTGAAAAAGTACACATATATATTATGTATCATTCATTATTATTTTACGACTGCTTATGACTGGCAATTGAAGAAAATCAAACCCGAATGTTCTGGTGACATTGCATAAAAAACCGATGGGAAGAATACAATTAAAACTCAAAACAATAAACAAATGTATTACCACAGTCATGTTATCAATATTAGTAACTCACTCTGTATCAGTTAATATGTAATGAAGAGAGGTCATTTTAAATAACGTATCACACAGACAGATTCAATTAAATGATTGGTGAACACAACAAATTTCAAATATTTTATTCTACCGATTATTTAACATTATCTTTTTTAGAGGTAGGTAGTGCTATCTTATTTCTGCATATATAAAAAACTCTTAACGGAGATATATCATGCTGATAACGACAAGGTATTGGATTTTTAGCACTTTTCCTTTTGTAACAGCGTATTCAAACTCGGATAAATTGAATTTGATGTACCATATTTGATGATACGTTTGATAGATATATCAAAATTTTCTATTTGGCTTTGAAAGTATAAACATTTGAAGATTGAAAAGTTGCATTTCATCTTTTTAATGATGTGGTAAAAGTGCCATCAGGGTATTAGCATTTGTGTGTCATATAGCAATAAATTTACATGTATTGGTCTACTAAACGCGGTTGTATACCTTGTATATATGTATGTATACGGTATATTTGATAATCAAAGGAGGGTCACATGACTTATCCATGTGGTAGCAGGCAGGATCAACAAGTAGCGATTATATAAGAAATAACTTACAGTGTTGTCTAATAAAACATAGGCACGAGATGTGATGCGCGTAGGATTAAATCACGAGTGCGTTAGCATGAGTGGTTTAATTAGCGCATCAAACGATGGCCTTTGTTTTATTAAAAACGTACTATAGACAACCGTAAGTTATTTCGGTTCTAACATCGCAAATACATCCCTAGAAAACATATGTTTTTAACCGTGAGAAACGCCATGCTGTTGACATCCACCCTCGGTGCAAAGGCCGAAAATAGATAGGTGTTTCTTATTCAAAACAAATAATATTAAAATCTTGATTAAAAATAGAAACCAAAAACTAAAAACGAGTTGTCATAATTTTATTTGTTAAACATCATTCTACAAAATAAGCGTCGTGAAATAAACAAAACATTCGACCTTGTCCTTATTGTGTGACATTTTATTTACACAATCATGATGTAGCAAAATTTATTAAAGTTCCATGTTCTCGACGTAATACTGCAAATACAGCTTAAATGATAGGATGTAAACTGGATTGTAGTGTGTTATCAGACAATTTAATTGGGAATTTATCGTAAAGGTTGGATATAAATTGGATTTATTATTTTAAGAAAGGATTTTCAGAAAATCAACGCTGCTCGTGTCAACTTGGATAATTATGAAACTTGAAAGTATACACGAAGCCTGTTCAATTGTATTATGATATGCATAGTTTGGCTTTAATTGAATAGTCAATCTTTGTATTTTTTTGTATAGTGGCTGGCATGATCGTCGGATGAAGGACATAATGAAATGAGACAGCGGAACCCAAAATTGCTGGGATTATATTAGAAAACGTCTCAAAGTAAAGTATGTCTTTTTATGCTAGAATCGTTTTAAACTCAATGTAGACCATTTTCATTCAAGTAATAAGGTTAGTTTATGTTTTACATTTACTGAAACGTTTATTACGGACATCAAAGGTCCAGTTTAACTCACTCCTTTATAAACTATGGCACTATTTTCGGTTTTGCTCATTTAACGTGGGGAGTAAAGTTATAACAGCCGTCATGAGCTATACTATGTTTTGTTGAATATTAAAGCATAGATGACGTCACATTAAGTAAAGGGCGAAAGCGCATGTGCCTATGTTAGAACTCGTGTTTAAAATATGGTATGTGTCGTTTTACAAATCTAGTACGTTCTGCCAATACATGTATTTACCTTGATCCCGAAAAACTTTGGATCACTTTCTATTGTTTGACTTCTTAAACCATTTAATGATTTGCGGGCTGTAACTGAACATGAAATCTGAAATTAACAAACAAATGAGCATGTATAAGTAACTTGTATTGAACTAAATTGCCCTCGATTAACGTTTGTGTCAGTTTTCGGATTTACTCGCATCCGAAAAAAGGTTTGTACATGTAAACATAACTTAGGTATAAATTAGAATTTTTGTACATGGTCATCCGTTATTACGAAGTGCTATTTGACTTCCTTAATGGAACTCGCGACTTCTAATCCTGTTAAGACATTTAGTTTTGTTAACGGAAGTATAAATTGTTAGTTTATCATTATTGATTAATATTTTTGATATTTGTACACTGTATTTAAGGTATTGTATGGTCATTGTCTTTTGTTCGTTTGTGTTTACCCTCCCCCCATTCTTTTGTTATATTTTTTAGTTCTTCAATAATCACTTCTTCATTTGATTGTTGTTTTCTGTATTTGTTTTTCTTTTTTAAGTATGCATTTTTACAAGGTTATTGTTCTTATTAATATAAGTCCTATGATATTTTTGTACATTGACAGAATTTTAATGCATTATACAAGCTGCAGAACAGGATAAGACATTGTTCAATATCAACAATAACATCGTATAACAGTCTCAAAACAAAATTCCTTTAATCAAATCAATGGGTGCAAATTGACTTTGAGTGATTTCTTAAATTTATTCCCTTCTTATTTGCAAGTCCAAGATTCGTTCATCTGATCGTGAAATTTTATTTGTTATTCAATGATTTTATGAATATTTTTGAACAGCATGTTTGTAAATGAATGGAATATCGCAGAACATTATCCCTGTGGTTTAGTTAGCAGAACGTTGCAAACGATAGTAAAGAGATATACATAGAGGGCAAGTTCAACTATCTATTTATAAAGAACACATGTACATGAACTATGATGTGATTTTTTATCTACTCGTGAATTTTTAAATAACATGTTGAAAATGTTCTTAAAATCATAAGGTTTTAAAAATATAACGTTATTGTAAGGTATTGTTATTTGTGAGATGTCATGGGTATCTACAATAACCATGAAAAGGTATGATTATCTGAATGTATTGTAATGATCTTATAGCCCCACAATAATTTATTTAAAGAACTGTATTGTTATTCTATTGATGAAAGATAAAATTGTACAAGTTTATTAAAGAATTCAACTTAAAAAAATGAAAAAAAAATTCCATGCAGGGTTTGTCTTCTCTACCTGATTGGTATCTGTAAAATAGCATAAAGCTTTAAAAAACTATAGGGGGGTTTGGATTGTTTTACAGACATTCAAAATTATATTACGTCTGGTAAACAATGCATGCAGTATAACATGTTTCAAGACCTTTAACATTTGCTTATTCATCAAGCTATTTAGATATTTTAACTTCAATGCAATGCGAACTTGCTATCTTTGTTTCGCTCTAGTCATCATCGTTGGCCGTGTCCTCCCCCATTAAATGTATAGCCCGGATTTCACGGGGATAGACAGTCAAATCAACTGTAATTCAACGATAGAATATATCAGTAGAAATAAAGAATGGGGAATGAAACTGCAATCGTTCATTTACCTTCGTTTAGCACTGCTGTCGTAACCACTTAGATATGGTGGCTACCGACAATAATAATGATTGAGAATATCAATATCATCTGTTCTCTTATAAACTGTAAAAATCACAGGGATATATTATCTGGCATTCCTCTAATTTTCAAACATACCGTTTATATACATTCATTTGAATATATAAACAAGGATCCAACCACACTTAATAGACCACAAATGCACCATATTTGTAGCTAGCGCTTTATAACTACGAAACTTTGTAGAATGAAGATTTTATAAATCTTTTTAATGGTATAGTAAGAGAGCCACCAGGGTGTTAGAAATTGTGTGTCACGTATGTATACGGTCATTCTCAATAGATAGGTCCATCGGACAAAATAATACTTAACTCAATGTTAGTAAGTAAGAAAATACTTTTTAGTATTTCGTCCATTGCCTAATAGATGTCCAATGATTGTGCATAAAAATGACAAAAATCGGACTATTAATAAAATCGTAACCACCATTTTAGACCCTTATTTTAAATTTCCGTTACTGTCGCCAGTCCACCCCTGTGTTGTTTGCAATGAAATTGCAGAGAACACTATCACTGAAAGAGTTAAATTTGCATGCATATACATTGGTAATCGATTGAAATTTGTATTTAAAAGGCTCCATAAAACAGTAAGTCAGACATTTTTTAAATATCTAATGCAGAGTGCATGTCGCCAGACTTTATACTTTTCATAAAATTTCCGATACCGTATCTACTACAGCTTCATTGGAAAGCAAAATATCAACACAGAATAAAAAGGAACGTGTAAAAGTTATCTTAGTTCCATTGATTCTTAAACAAATTGACAAAAACCTGTGATATATATGAAATAAAAAAATATTTGAATGACAAATGTGAAAGGGGTCAATAAAAAGTAAATAAGCAAAATTTCCGTTACCGGTATTATTGAAAATACTAGTTACATCAAAACGATATAATGACGATAAATACATCAATTGACTATAACTGTTTACAGATGATCGAATAATTCATCGTTTATAACACGGTAGAGCTCAAACGACGTAATTTCAATACGAATTTTAAATTTCCGTTATCTAAATTTCCGTTACCACGTTTGGTGTACAAATCATAATTCTTTTCGCAGGGACACAGCGCCAATCAGTACATCATATATTTACGTCATTTATGACTTCAAAATGCCTCGTGGTTAAATAGTACATCATAAAGTGTGTAAAATGATGAAGAAATAGCTTAAATATGGAGATTTTTTTCAAGTCTACAGTACTTTTACTAATTGCGATGTTAGTTATATGTTTGGCTGAAAATAATGTACTTATTATAAATTATTACCTACGAGCAGACACATGACTTTAAATTGAAATATTGATTAACGCCAAGAAATGATAAAAATACGACACTCAGAGATTATAAGTGTAAAAAATTTCCGTTACTATGTGGTAACGGATATTTATTTTTGTAAGTATTAAAAAAGCATGGTAAGTTTGAAAATGGATTCAAGTCAATACTATTTTTACCAAAGGTTAATAACAGACTCGTAGAAGTTTCAAATACCAAATGCCATTAGACAATAGCTTGTAGCAAATTTTTTACGTTTTAGCTCATCGGAGCACGAACTGTTATAGGTTAGCTATTCTGATCGGTGTTTGTCCGTCGTCCGTCAACAATTTCTTGAAAATATAATACAAATATGTATTGTTATATAAAAAATAGTATTGCCAAATATTTAAAGCTGATAGTTACGAACTTAATTCTGCGCAAAGCAACTAATAAAGATCATCGACAAAGATTTTGCCACTGGGGTCAGTATTGACGCCTCCCAGGGGTCACCAGATTAAATATTGGCCCTACCCAGGGGTAACAAGAAAAAACATGGAGTTATGTAAAGAAATATTTAAAATAATTTCTTTAATTGTATGGCCCAGTGCTTTATTATTTTGCATTGTGAACTCAAGGTCACAATTTTTTACAGCTAAATATGAATGTGTTAAAAGATTGCGAGTCAGATGCCTTTAGAATCTGGTGCTCTTGTGAGCGATCCAGGCACCGTAGAACCCCCTCTTTACCCTTTTTATATTTCAATATAAATATATATATATGTAAAAATACACCAGCTTATTGAATTGAAATAAACGTCATTTTGGTTAAATATTGTTGCAGAGATCAAACAATATCAGGAGGCAGAAATCTCCGTGAACAAAATTTCCGTTACTATGGTGTTGTTTTTTTGCGGATAAGCGCTTTTTACTGAGTTATAATCTTCCCTATGCTTAATTAAAGTCTTAATTTCTAATGATTCAACTGAACGTCGTCATCTGTTCATCAAACTCATTAGAGTTTTCAAATTTATGACGCGTTTGTTATATTAGTAATAAAGCAGTTTTCCTATGTAGAACAAATGATATGAAAAAGATTACGCGTTATTCATGTTAGCTGCGTGACTAAGCAATTAAATGCAACTTAAAAGTAACACATTTGTTGGTTAAATTTAAGTCTTGAGGGATTTGACGATATTTTAAACCTATATAATCAGTCTAAAATTTCCGTTACCGTTGCACTTGTTCATTTTACATGTACATGCCGTCTAAGTATGCAGCTTAACACAGGTAATATGAACATTTTTTGTATTGACAATGATCAAAGTCAAGTATAAGAAACAGCAAGTTATCATTGTGACACCCACAAATAATAGAAAACAAATGGATTGTCACCAATGATTACACTGTTGATTTCATCATTAGTATTGACAAGTGTTCACAAAGTTTAGTGCAGAGTAATGGCTTAACAAATAAGCCTTCCAAGTAGTATTTTTGATTTCTAGACAAAGATATGTATACTTGTTGAAAACCAAATCAGTTATTCGGTACGGAAGTACATGTTTGTGAATACACCTTTATTGTCTTCAATGAGGGTACAGCATCAGATATCAAAAACGAATAGTCAAATTTTTACACCTTATCCTCTTCATATGGTCATAGCACTGGAAATAAGATAGTTATGCATCCAGAAACTTAGATTAACATCCCTGATACATGCATAATAACGAACAAAACATTTACAACTGATTTGTTTGAAGTTGATTTTTCACATTTTCACAAACCAAGATGGACCTATCTAATGAGAATAACCGATAAATCTACATGAAGTGATCTACTTAACGCAGTTGTATCCCATGTATAAATGTATATGTACATTTTGGCAACAGCATGTATGTAAATGAACGAAATATCGCTGAACATTATCCCTGTGGTTTAGTTAGAGGAACAGTTTAGTTCGTAAATAGATATACATAGAGGACAAATTCAACTATCAATTTATACAAACATTCAAAACTATTACTATGCATTTTCTTATTTGCAAGTCCTAGATATGTTCATTTGATCGTGAAATTTTATATTTTGCAGATTTGTGTCAGTTGTTCTAAAGTTTATGGCCTAAAAGCCCAGGCATCGACTTTGCCGTGTTTTCGAGCTTCTATGTGGCTTTATCAGAATCTGAACTCATATGATAAGACAACTAAGGTATTAATATTGTTTTAATATAACAAAGTCATTACTCACAGCATATGCTTATAATCGCCTATAATAATGAATTAGATTAAGTGAACATTCGTATGAATAATGGATCACCACATAGGTCATGTATCACATACTTTACGGTAACTTTACTTACATTAAATCCAGGCTTGGTTATGTTAATAGATTCTAAGTGTTCCTCGGTGAGCCTCGTGTTTTCAGTAAAATTTGTGTCAAATTGTACATTCAATATGTTCAACAATTTTGATTTTGATCCTCCAGAATACAAGTTGTATTCAACATCGTAGTATAAGCCTTCCGGAAAGTCCGACTCGCAGTAAAAATCTAACCGGTTTCGTATGACAATGGGTCTTTTGTCTCTTAAATGTGCCGTTATCACCAACTGCAAGCTTGAAATATCAGGCGCTGAAAATAGAGAGGTGCATCAAACGCCCCGAGCTTGCAAAAGCAATCAACAGACGTTACACTTTCTTTAAAAGCGTCTTGTATATTGTTTATTTTCTGAGTTGTCAACTCAACCATTTTAACTATTATTTTCCCTAGAATTATCATAATAAAAAGAGGAGAAATATAAGTATACATTTATACTTGTCTGGTTCCCAATCGTACTTGAAGGACAAAGCAGAATGATGGCGCCGTCTGGTGTATTTTACAACGTATCGGATAGTGCTGTTTAAGAATGGACATTTCTCACCATACAAACTTAAATCAGTGCAACTGTTTGAACGAATTGCATTGAATAACATTTTTGTTCGTAATAGAGTATCCAAAATTCTAAAAAGTAATAGCCAACGACAGAGTCGTGTCAACTTTGTAGACATGGTGTTTAGTTATTCGTTCGCTAAATTAAGTTCATAAAGGAAAATCCTTTGAATTACCTATGTAGAATCACACTCCTACCAAATCGATCATCTTCAGAAAATATTCATACGAAGTAAAATAAACATATTCCCTTTTTCCTGAAGATGTCCTGATGGGTGCCGCCATTTGTCTGACCCATTGACGATATTGGAAAGGAGAGGTAATCCACACTAACATATAAAGTAGTATGTGACATTAAGTTGTACTATTTGACAAAAGACAAGTAGATGAAAATAGTCCAGGAGTATCCATGATTGTGCATGATGATGTACGAACCTTTTAGACTATAAACCACTTAAATTCCAATACGAGATTTTAAACGGAAAACATGTCGAAAAACAGGAACTAGAGTTATACAGTGAACATATGCAAACACTAAATTGAAAAACAATACGATTTTTTTAGTGCCATTTGACTTACCTAAATGATCAAGTCCTTTCTCCACTGCAAAATAAAACAAATGTTTTGTAGATACATTCGTTCTTTTACTGATATTGTGTCATTTTCATTTGCTTATTATCTAAGCACATGAACAACAACTGTCAACAGTAAATGACATGCACATATATTACATAATGTGATGTAATCGACAATGTGACTGAACATGAATCAAAATCAAAAACAAAACATCTCGAGAACTTAAATCAGCATCAAATTAAAAACATATCGAACTAGGATGTACACCCCCTTCTAAGATTTGAACGTTAACATAACAATATACTTACCAATACAATATCCCTCCAATTCTGCATCAGTTGGTGTCAACTCATACACGTGTCCATCTTGACAGGTTGTAACGTTTATTTGTCTGGTTTCAATGCATTTAATATGGACAAAATTTAGGCAAATAGTGAGCATTTCATGAATGCCAATATTTGGTAGCGTGTCTGAAAGAAGAAAAATATGCTCGTATCTGACAAAATACGTGACGTAATTGACAATAACTATTATTAGTTCTTTTAGGCGATAAGTCTTTAAAACCGCCGCGGCCGTGGAGTAGTGGCTAGACTTCGAATCCGGAAATCGCGGTAGGTCATACCCTAAACATGAATTGTCGGCCTCGTGGTTGGGTAAGTTAGTAATGGTAGGAAAAGTGTCCAGGAAACCAACAGTAGGAAGAGCTTGTCGTCGTATATATGACCTAAACTATACGTTGAATAAGACGTTTGTAAAAAATATTAAAACAATTACGTATCAACCTGAGCTGGGAAGAATGTTATATAACACTCCCTACTAAGCGAGGAAGGCCATGATACCACTTCGGTCTATGAGCTCACCACACTGAATCTGTGTCAATTTATTTTCACGGTCGAATAACCACTTTATATTTAAATAGCAGTTTAGAATTGTGATCATTAACTGTCTAGTCAAACAAAGAGTGTTTATTCATCCGTGAAATCATTGGTCAGTAAATTGTTCAATATTCTTTTCGTCAGATAAGCGTTTAACAGCCATTTAGCCATTTAATTTGATAAATACATCTTATTTCTTAATTCAAACAATGACTAACCACGTAACCACCAGTTAAAGAAAGTTCCACATTGTTGTGATGTATCTGCTAATGTATATCCAGAAGGCAGTTTATACCAGCGTTTAGGCAATCTGTAGTCACTTAAATATTCTTCATCATCGCCAAGTGTGTATCCAACTGTGCGTCTTTCTATATCTTCAAGTAATTGTGCTTCTGTACATGGATCTACAATACGATACAAAGCAACAGTTTATGTTTAATGTTGGCTTTATGCTAGATTTGGCTGTTTTAAACACTCTTCAAATTTTTTATATAAATCACCATTTTCTCCTTAGTTCTAAAGACCTTACAAGTGACATTTTTTTCGTAAATCTATTCATGCAACGTAATTTTTTGTATTGTATAATTCTAATTAAAACTGTAAAAAACTACAAATGAATGACATTCTTTTGTACCGTCTTGGTTTTCCTAGATCTGATAATGCATTATTGCAAAGAATTTCAATGTAGTAACAATTTTCTTTCGATTTAGAAAAATGGATTAAATATATGATGCTATTGGTTATTTGTGATTAACAGATGCGTAGTATGGACAGTAGTTCATATTTGGAACTATATCGTGTAAGAGCCTTTAATCTTGCTGATTGAATAACACTAGTGCATTGTTTGTTAGATCAGAAAATAACTTATGATAAAACACTGGATATGTGATACTTGTTATAATGATCGAACAACAATTGCAATAAAATTATAACAATGCAAACAGATAATTAACATTTGCATGGTATTTAGACCAAGTAATTTAGACTGATATCACACGTTTGAAAGGATATATACTTTAGGTGATTTTCAGATAGTCTAAGTGGGGTATTCGATATGTAATGCGCATAGTACCATTGTGCAAACTTTGATACGCTTGAATATTAAATATAAAGGAACACAATACAAACTGTCAGCTCCTCCTGTTATAAAATTAACCTTTTTTGCAATAGGGTCAGCCGTTGACAACTGAACTAAAATGGTTAGGAAATGGGTTGAGAATATAGGAGAAATTCAAGTTTTCTAAAAACCTCTCACAAAATGTTGTCTTTTGGTTATTTTCTAATTTAAAAGTTGTGGCTCTGATACATGTAAGGTATTTTAAATTTGTAAGATATTTTGACAGACACGGCATGGCAAATTTAATTTTGGTCAATCTGTAACAGTATTATACAAGACAAATGTCAAAAGTCATAAAAATACGTATATATAGTGATTGCAGGTACATAATTTATGAATTTGTTTAAGCTGTTTTATAATGCTATTTCAGTTACATTTGATTTCAACACTTTGCAAACAATGTTACCGTTGCGAAACATGGGTTTTCTATTTCAAACCAAATGCGCACAGTTTGAAACAAAGTATAGCTTAGCAAAAATGGGGGTATGCCTGAAGATGCCCGCACCACACACGCATGGACAACACACCTTCCCCCGGGGCATATCACCTGCTAGGTCTAGCCCCAAGGTTTAACCTCCGGGTTGGCCCGGGTCGACTAACTCGGCCATACCCGGAGAATTTCTTTCCCTCGATCCATTTCCCAAGGACGGATTCCTGGGGTGTGGAGAGCCCAAGAATCCACCATTTCCCTATAAGCGCTTCGCTAGATTTATCACATTTAAAATGCATTTTCGGGCTCAACTTCAAAAACGAATACCTGATACATTCTATTGAGCTTTCTGGAAGAGGGAACTCTTCTACCTGCTGGTAGAGTACTAACTTCTCCTAGAGTTTCAAAGAGTCGTTGAAGAAATGACCTTGGATAACCGAGAGGTGCAAAACATTTAAAGGTCTTTCCCTTACTGATCTAGCGAACCATTGCAGAAATCTGAACTCATCAGCATCTGGGAAAATCCTACTCCGAAAAATTCCGACCAAGGAACCTGGTGTTCGACTCATTAAATTCAAACAAATAATTCAATAGATAACGTATTTATTTGCACTAAAATTATCCTTTTCCAGAGACAATTGTATGGCTGTTAAAATCATTATACATCTATTCAGTTCAATTTATGTTAACCTCATCAATAACCTAATTTGAATAAAGCTCTCAGGAAAGCCATTTCAATCAATCAATCAATCAAATCCGATAGTTTATTTGTCATCAGCTGCCGGTGTCCCAGAGACTGGGGTAGACAGCAGCCGGATAGATCTTCTAACGTCAGTCCTCTATGTAACCCTGTCCAGAGGATCGCAGTTGTGCATCTTATATCTCTTTATGTCTGCTTTTACGCACTCCGACCAGGACTTTCTTGGCTGCCCACATTTGCCAGAGGATGGAATTCTCAAACTTGTAATAGAGTTGATGCATCCGGTAGAACGCATCACATGGCCATACCATCTTAGCCTTCTTGTACGGAGGGCATCAGTCACATCAACTAATCCTAATTTTGTGCAGGGAGATTCCGTGGGAGTCTCATCATAGGGCTTGCTCCCGCATATCCAACGTGTCATCGCCCTGTCATTTCTGTGTAGCATATGTAGGTCAGCACTTGTTGGGGCCCAGGTTTCACTACCATACAGCAGCACAAAACGTACACAGATGTTGTAGACTTTCCCACGTTCTGTCGGGGATATCTGCTTGGATGTCAAGATTGGTAGGAGCTTCTTGAACTTGCCCTAAGCAGTACAAGACCTGGTTGCGATGGCGAGAGTACACCTCCAGCACACAGCATGTCACCTAGGTAGCAGAAACTGGCTTCAACGTCTAGTAGGGTGCCGTTCACATCTACTTCAGTGACTGGTATACCTTTAATTGGTCTAGCTGTGCCGCAACATCTTGGGGAGGTGTAGTCTGGATTGGACATGAGTTTTCCACGAATACCGCAGCACTTCTTGTGGACCCATAAACAGCACTGGGTGCACTGGATGGCATTATCCCTTACACACTTTCTGCAAAAAGCGCAAGGGTGTTTGGCTGAGTCCCTAAGGAGATCAGGCCAAGGACCAGAAAACATTAGCTTGGTAATCTTCATGTTGACTCTCAGCCCTTTCTGTTCCATTCCATCCTTCAAAGCTTTTAACTTTGCTATACATTTCTCCAATGAGTCAGCTGCTAATGCAAGGCCGTCTGCATAGAGCAGTTCCCCAGGTACTCCAGTTCTGAACTCACGTGACAGTGCTTCCAATACTATGATGAAAATTAGGTGGCGGAGCTCTGATGTGCACCATCTTCCACACCGAATTCCTCGATGAACTGTCCGTTGACACGTACCCGGCTTCTGGCATTGGTGTACATTGCTTGGATGAAACGGATTGCTCATTTCCTCAACGCCACGACTTCCCAGAGCCCACAAAAGGACTTTCCTTGGAACACGATCAAAGGCTTTCTCTAGATCGACAAATGCAAGGTATAGTGGCTTGTTGGCAATGAAGTGTTTCTCCTGCAACTGCCTCAGGATGAAAATAGCATCTGTGGAGCCCTGTCCTGGTGCAAAGCCGAACTGCATAGAGTCGATGTTTACCATTCTGCGAATGATCGTGTCTAGGACACGCTCCATCAGTTTCATAGCTTGCTCCGTAAGCTTGAGACCACGGTAACTACCTCGGTCAAGGGCATCTCCTTTTCTCTTGTACAGGTTCAGGATGTAGCTCTCTTCACAGTCCTTGTGAATCACACAACCGCTAAAGACTTTCTCGGCTTAACTTTAAGCACTATCATGCCCTCCTCGCCCGCTGCTTTTTTTTCAGCTGAGCAGTGGCCCAGCAGCTTTACCATAGTTCATCTTGGTGAGTGCATTTCGGATTACGTCCGTAGTGATTGGCGGGGCGGGCCCTTCAACTGGGGCAACCTCAGGCAGTAGGTCACTTGGCCACTCAAACTCAACATTTAGCAGTCTTGCATAGTGTTCAACCCATGCCTGCATCTTCTCTTCGTCACTAAGTGATAGTTCACCTACATTATTCTTGATACACTTCTCAACTACAACTTCCTAGTTGACCCTGTCCATCTGCTTGGAAATCTTAAAGACGCTTTCCTTATTGGGTAAGATATTGGCGAACTTGTCTTTCTCAGCTTCAGACTTCGCTTTCCAGACTTATTTTATAGCAAGTCGCTTAGCCTCGTTGTAAACCGCCTTAGCATCCTTGGACTCGCTTAACTTCCCCTTTTTGACCAGGGCTTTGAAGGTTCTGAAGAATGCTCGTTTCAGCTTGATGGCATCGTCAACCTTGTTATCCCACCACCAGGCCTCTTGTCTCCATTTTCTAGATGTACCACACACCTCCTTAGCTGTGTCCATCAGGGCAGTTTTCAGGTTGGACCACATAACATCTACATCACTCTCAGGTCTACTAGCGGCAAGTACAGAGATAGTTTCCTTACGGGTATTTCGAAATGTATCTATAACAGCAACATCCCTTAGCTTCCAGGTGCGAATTCTATGGATAAATTTGCGTCTCTTCACTTTAGACAGGCAGACTGTAAAGTCGCACACTACCGTATGATGCTCCTGGGCACATTCTTCAATGAGAATGTCCTTCACATCATTGACTGCACTCCAGAAACTCTTAAACGGTAGAGAATATACTATGTCTGAGCCCTGTGTGGGCCGGAACAGTATGTGATTAGGTGCGATGATCTTTTGATGAAACGGGTATTGCCGACGACGAGATTGTTGGCCACTGCAAAATCTAATACTCGCTCACCTTCAGAGTTACGTGTCCCAAAGCCTCTATCTCCATGTGCATCTTCAAACCCGCTATGTTCAGTCCCAACATGTCCATTCCAGTCTCCAAGTGGAAATAGCAACTCAGAAGCAGGGATCTTGGTAACTGTATTATGAAGTTGGTCGTAGAAGAGTTCCTTTTCAGCCTTTTCTACTACCAACTTCAAAATACAGTTGCCAAGATCCCTGCATCTGAGATGCTATATTCAAATCACTCTAAGAAAATGTTGTTCCATAACATATTTAAAGTTAAAATCCCAAAAAGCATAGGATTATATAGACAACAAAGAAATTATGTAAATAAATTGAGGTAAAAATCTTTAAACTAGTACTTTATGAACAGATCTATTGGAGAATAAATCAAATGATTGTTTGGTCAACTGTTAAACCTTACTTACCAAACATGCAAGAGTGTACAGCAAACCCTAATATTACATGAACATGATTCTGATGTTAATATACTGAATAAAAATACAATAATATTTTCAACATTTTTTGTGTAAATGTTGCAAATGATATTTACAAGGATTATTGTTTTAACTTGAAAGATCACCTTTGTTTAGAAAAAAAGATTTATACAAGATTATATTATAGTATATTATTAGATTATAGTTTTGATACTGTTAGTGAAAACGCTGTTCTAATATAATTAAGAAATTTGACGTTAAAAAGACAACCGGTGTTGATCAGGTAAAATTCTTAGACTAAGTGGCAAAGCTTAAGTTTCACATTTTAACTCATTAGTAAAATATTCTTTATCCACCAGCATTTTTCCTGAATGATTGAAGGAAGCTCGAGTTGCCCCTTTATACAAGAATGATCCACTACTTAAATCGAATTATAGACCTGTCGGTATCTTACTTATACCCTAAAACATTTTTAAAAAGTGACGCAAAATCAACTCTCAAGTTTTTCTAAATGTGTATTTGACAACTTTCTTTGTGCTTTTAGAAAAGGTCATGGATGCCAGACAACTCTTTAAAATGTTTTAAGTTGTAGCTTTTTTGGTTGCTGTAGTTAAAGTTATGATAAATGTTCATGACATGCAGTTGCTTTTAAATCTATTTATGTTTTTCTTTTAAACTGCATTTTTCACTATGTGCTCCCTTTATTTCCATTGTTATTTTTATCTATCTGCCTTTTGTTTTGATGGTATTTTTATTTTGTTGTGCTTAGTATATTTGTGCGCCTAAACTAAAATGCTTTTATTATGTGCTTCTGATGTTTTGCGTTGTAAAAGTTTTATAGATGCACTGTTTTATATGGTTTAAATGTTTGTTTATATGTGTTTATATGTATAGTCGATTAAAAGTCAAGCAAAGGCTTATGTTTGTTGTTTAAATTAATAGAGAATTATCTCATCTTATCTTAGAATTTGTAATGATACAACTAACCAACCATATAGTAAATATTTTAAATTTTTTACCCAATTACGTGACACTGGAACTTTTTATTAAAGTGTATAAATAATTGTATAAGCTGTCGTTGAACCAATAACATCGTGAGTTGGATCATTGAAATAATTTTGTCAAATGGTACTTACTTGCCAGTACAAGTGAAGACAAATCCAGATGTATAAAAAACACAAGAAGACATACAGAAGTTTTCATTGCCATCTATGCATATGTCCACGTAGTTTCTTGATATGGCTTGTTTCAGCTATGAGGATTATTTATCGATCGTTGTCATATTATATTTAAACAATAGAATTTGATTAATTTGATTGGACACCAACTGCTTAAAGAAGTGCGACTTGCCGGTGATCATATTACATAATTCAAGGGCAAGACTTTAAGTGTATAGTTTCATGATATTAGCTTTTAAGGTTTGGTTGGTTTATCGTTCCTATGGGACTAAATGGGTTATTCACAATCCACAATATTGATTATACACTCATACCACAATTTCCACTCAAACTACCTGTTATATGAATTTACAATTTTTGTTAGACCGACACAATTTTTGCTAAATTTAATGTCTGTTTTATTTAAACTACTGGTACCGTTTTCTTAAAGTATTTAATGGGATTTCTCAGTATCTATTCAGTAAAAAAAACGATCCAATAAAATTCGCATTGGTTATTGCAAAATGATGAGAATTATGAAGAAATGACCCCCAACGTTTGATTTGAAAAGAAATTGCGTAAAAATAGACCCATATCAACGCACCTAGGTGCGTTGATTATTAGGTTAAACTCGATTGGATATCAACGGCATAATTACCTGGAACTTTCTAAAGATCATTTTACGTAATACAATGGCGTATTTAACAAGTCTTTAAATAATTTTATTGTAATTTTTGAACAGTTAAATTCTATGGATCATCATATTTGAGGGAAACAATTATCAAGATTTGAGCATTTAGTATTCGACACCGATTGCCTTAAGCCAATCAAAACGATGCATTTGAGGTCACATGATAGAAAATGGCAGTGAAATAGTAAAAAAAGGGTTTGTGAGAATGGAATCGTCTAGTTGTTGACTAAAATCAATAGCGGGCATCCATAGATGTTTAGGAAAGCTACACACCACTAAATATTTTAGCGGACGGTGGTACGATTAACTGCATACTCCCTATACTTACCGCATGTTTAGGAAGGCTACAAACCACTAAATATTTTAGCTGACATTAACATTTTCACGCAAGTATTTTTAAAGTAAAATTTACTAAGATAACTAATCAATTGTAAATGGACTTCTTCATCGAAATCAATATTTATTTTATATTCATAACATCAGCCCTGTTAGAAAATGAATATAAACACAAAATATATACATCTATGGAGAAGACATCAAATACGACTTAGCGTTGATATAAAGCATTTTTGAAAATGCTAATACATTGTACTTGTATTAATATATATGAATAGAATATAACAAAGACCGGGAAGAATCCCTGAACTGGTATTAGACTAATCATAAAAAGTCAGAACTTAGAGCGTATGATGGACTGGAGTTTTAAAGGAATGATTACAATTCCGTCTAAGTATCGAACTTGTACAGCAATATTAATTATATAAATCGTATTCGTTGCTCTGCTCATAAACTTGCCGTAGAAGAAAGGCGTTATAGAAATATTGACAGAGCCGATAGAAAATGCATTTTTTGCGATATGAACGTAATTGAAGATGAATACCATTTTATTTTAATCTGTCCTATGTACCGTAATATGCGCAAAGAATGCCTACCCAATTATTATAACCATTGGCCAACTATTAAAAAATTACGAAATTTAATGTCCTCAACAAGTACCAGTCTAATTTGTAAATTAGCAAAATATATATATCTTGCTAATAAAAAACGACCTTCTTTACTAAACCGAGTCAATACATAATAAGTTTACAATTTAATTTTGTTGATATCTTGTTTTGCTTGGAGTTTTTTTTTGTCTACCTTTTTGTCTAACTTTCTAACGATTCTTTGTTTTTTCAATTAAAAGTACTGCTTTAAGATTCACATTCTGTACTCATACTCTTCTCAGTGATGTATCATTATTCAAATATTACTTTATTCTTATACATGTTTCTTCATATACAAGTATATTCCTTATGATATATTGTCATAAATCAGCCGTTTCGCGTTAAGTTAAGCAATTATTGAGAAAATATGTCACATGAAATTTATGTTGCAGCACTCAAAAAGTTTGTTTAAAAATGTAAACTTCAACCTTTCACGATCTCAAAATCAGAACCTTTTTTAATAACAAGTTCGTTATAAAGTAAATACATGTGATGAGTTTTACCTGGTAATTCTTATCCGTGAATTACGTTACTGTAGTGAATCAATTATTAACAATGTCTAAAATTAAAATACAAACCATGTGTGACACCGATGATGAGTTTTTTTCAATTCATTGATCATTTCTACCTATCAAACAACCAACACATAACAAGAACAAATATGTATATCAAGCATAATAAGGACGAAACAAATAGATTATAGACTATTTTATTGGCTTTTTTCTCTTAGAAAAAGTCCTTTCCCTGTCAAAAAGTATAGATACTGATAAGCATGACATACTTTAACATTGAAATATCCATACAAAATGTCATATCCTTTCCTAAAAGTATTCAAACTACGGTGTCAAAATATTGAAAGGATAGTGTCGTACAATAGTGTGTATTTATATGTACTAATGGTAACGTAATTCACATAAATTTTATATTATATGGCGTGAATCTATAAAAGTAAATACTGTTAACTAGAGATATAAAATGGAAAAATCTCTTTAGTGTATAGTTCATTTGTGCTAATTTTTTACATTTTAAGCAGTAGATTGGATGACTTCGGACCTTTATATAATTGAAACCTTTGTACGACATACGCAGTTTTATATAATTTCAAAATGCCTTTTAAAATACATTGCAAAATGATTAATACGCAAGCTGTGATAACAAATAAATGTCTACAACACTGAATACGTAGTAAATACTTGATAAAGCTGTAAAAGAACATATCATGGAGAACCATGATGTCGCTAATTTAAGAAAAGAACGGTAACGTAATTCACAATATATTTGTACAAAACTTCTTTCATGTTTGAAAATGTTCTATATTGCTGACACTCTAACTTAATTTAACAATAGAGAAATCCTTGTTCTGCCAATGATGAAAACTAACTTATTGGTCATTATGTATAATTTATTATTAGTTAACGAGTTTGCAAACACACTTTTCCAAACTGTTAACAATGATTTAAATGGAGGGGCATATTTTCTGTTATATGAAATATTTTCATATTTTACATACGAGGCATAATTGGAAGCCTGCAGTTTATACATGATTTATTTCTGTTTCATGGGACTTAACGTAAAAGAACATCACTCAATACTCCTTGTCAAGATTGATTTGAAGCTTTAAAGAATATATTTGATGCATGAAAAATAAGTTTACATGTAACATGTTTCAACACTTCTTGTATATTGAACTTGAAGCATTCCGACGTCAGCGTTGAGTAACGATGATGTAACTTCTTATTGTAAAGACAAATGCATAGTTTTCTCACTCCACATTATCACCAATTTAGATATAACATATTTTATTGCTTACTTGTAATCATTATTGTAATTATTACCAACGTTCTTATACATAGAATATACATAACAGTATCAAACAGTCTGCCCACAAGTTTGCACCGCTGGTTGTCTCTTGCGTCATATGTTGATAAATTTAAACTGTAGCATGGACAATTTTACATCTAGATTCTCTATCTTCTTGTCTGCCTTCTTTACAGAACATGTAGTTTTCCAGCTACCCATTCTCTCTGTGAACTTCATGTTTACTACCATGTCAGAATATCTCCTTCTCTACATAAAAGGAATTGGGCACTGCTACCATTTTAATTAAATTGCATAATCCATCTGCCTTTTAATCAATTATCGCTACATTTAGATTAGTGTTACAACGATCTGCAACTTTGCCTTTTATCGTCATGCGCCTCCTTTGGTTTTTGCTTTTATATATTTTATGGGTCCATAATCGTATACATTTTTGTCTCATTCTAAACATATTTGGACCTATATTGGTTGTTAGTTTGTAAAATGTTTTAAAGTTTTAATTCAATTAATTTTCTCTTTTCAAGTAGCTTTAGTCATATTTTGGCTTACATCAATCTTTCTATGCCCTTTGCATCTCAACCTTGCTTTTACCCACTGGCCAATCAAAATTAGAGGGATTGTGAATTACGTTACCGCTTTGTGAATTACGTTACCATTTAAAATGTGTGTCCAGCATGGACGTATGAACAATACAAAATAATTGTTATTGCGTAACTAAAATAATGCCCCAGAAAAAACAACTGATACAAAACTGATTTATCTATTATGCACTTGTATGGTGAAACTATTTAAGAAACATACATGACTCACATTTATCATAAATTATTCGTAAAAGTCTCTTACTTATGCAATTTCCTTCTTCAAAAACTTTACAAAGATTGCCACCTCAACGTTCTTAAGTGTTGCTGTAAATTTAATCTGTTATAATTGACCCTGGGTCCTAATTTCGGCGACTAACTGATATTTGCGGCAACGTAATTCACAATAACGTAATTCACGAATCGATTGTTTATTGGGCTGTTTATCTAATTGCATCAAGGCAATGTTAATTCATTTGGTTATTACTTAAGTTTATAAGAGGGTAGTTTAGATGGAATTTAGTAAGTGGATATAGGTAATATTAGTGTGTATGAAAACAGCTAGTAACGTAATTCACTAAACCTAGGTTTTATTGAGTGAATAACGTTCTGTGGAGATGTGTGGATCATACAATTAATTAACAACCAATCTCATTTGTCAATTTTGTGCTACATACGTTGAGTAGTTCCCAGAAGATAAATACATATATATAATGCAATGAACATCATGCCAGCAAGCCTGTGTAAAATGGTTACGTAATTCACGTGAATTTGTGGGACAGCAAAGTCAATGCGTAAATATTTTTATGATGTAAGTTGTGGAAGTTCAAACTATTGCAGTTGTTTGGCCTATGTGTATGCTTTATGATGAAAGTCAGAATTCTCATTCCTTGAGCAGAATAGGGCGACAATGAATCTGAATATCAATTGACCCAAACAGTGGGACAAGGTATTTTGATGAATATGCAACATTCCCGCAGAGTAAAATTATCATCTAGTAATGGTTATGTTTATAAATGTATATGTTTTCGGTAAAGACGTATGTCTCCTAGGTAAAGGACAAATTTGGTAATAAACCATGCTATATTCTCAGTAAAAATACTATGTGACATTATATTTTTGCAATTGCTTAACTTAACGCGAAACCGCTGAAGTATTAATTTACATATATGTATGTATGGTGTTGCCGCCAACTGACGGCAGAAAAGCACGTATGTGCTTAATTGCTGAAATAAATATATTTGTATTGTATTGTATTGTATTGTATTGTACAGCAATATTAATAATATAAAAAGATTTATTATGTATCAATTAATGAAATATAACATGAGCATTCTAAAAGCTTGTCATCATAGTAGTTAACTACTTAACTAACTAGTTAATTATATTTTTATCATAAGTTTCTATCATTTATAAATTTGTTAGCCGGAATTTTCAACAAAAATGGGCTCATAACTTGGCGAAACCCGGGAGGTCGGTTTGGCGACGACCGGGCGTCCGCTGTCCTTAACAATTTAACGTTTAAGCTTTTATTAACCATGTTTTTCTGCCATCATTTTCAGCAGCGTGTTCCGTTTACTTAAACGTTCCTAAACGTTCCGTAACGGAAGTGTCGGCACAACTCAACCCATAGACAACTCAAACCGAGACAACTCAATATCCTACTAACGGATTGAGTTGTTTCTACTATGAGTAGAGTTATGCGCGGGTTGAGATTTATTCGTGTTGAGTTCTCCCGTATCCGTAACGTTAGCTAACGGTAGTTACTGAACACGGGGCAGATCTTCATGAAACTTCATACAATGATAACATACTATGTGATTAACAGAATTAGAAAGTAACCCCAACTCTATCTGGCTTCATTAAGGATTATTTTCCTTTGTAATATTTGAGTTAAAGTTTTCAATATGTTGGATATCTCTGCCATTTAGGATCAGATCTTTAAAATCCGGCTTTAATGTGGTTTCCACATTATATATTTTTTTGTTTTCTTATTACAACTGCAGAAACTGACATAATTGTAAATTGAAAAAATAACATAATCGGTGAGTTGATTTAATATATTTATTAGTAATATTCTGTATATGTATACTCTTTGTTTTAATTGTAAAAGATGTATGTATGAATCCGCATATTACATGTATTACAATAATAAATGTATTTGTATCAAAACTAAACATAATTTGTTATTTTTACTTGGGCATTAACCTACCACAATGACCACATATACATCAGTTGAATATATTATATACAATTGTGAAGCGGAAATATCAGTGCGGTATCAATCATAGGAGATGGAGAAGGCATTGCCGAGTAGTTACCATGCTTGACTGGTAATTGTTTTTAGACAGCCAGCTCTGCACTTGTTCGAATACCATCCGAAACCTAACTGTTTTTATTAGGTTAAACGTCGTGTGAACACAATTTAGGTCATTTTTTCTGCATCCAGCGCACCTTACCTAGCTTTCATGGACCCTTGTCAATATTCAGTAGTCACCGACACTTCCACAAGGACGAGAATTTCTCCATACTATCTAATCAATGGAGGAAATTGACACTATTGTCATATTTTTATGTAAGGATATAACCTCCCCGGGTGGGTTTCGAACCCGTACCCCCTTCGGGACACGAGATTTCAAATCCCGGCGCACTACTAACTGCGCTACCGACCCGGGTTTACCTGGTTGTTTCCTTGAGCAAGAAACTTTATCCTGCTAGCTCAGTACTGGGTGACCAGGTAGCGGACTCAAAAGTGATTACACATTAAGTTGTAGGAACTTGTTTCACTATCGAGCTAAAATAAATAAGTGATCATGTATAACTAGCCAAAGATTAGCATCCCAACTTATCACCTTCGTCATGAATTAACTTCTAAAAATAATAATGCACGATTTAACAATTATCCCGATTATAGCTCTTGAATAAACTGTTAATTAAAATCAAAAATAGTGAAAATAATAGTTTATAAAATTCGCTTTCTACAAACGAAGATGATGTAAGAAAACTATGAACAAAATATTATATGTTTTGTTTAATAAATGTGTTTCAATAAAAAGAGTTTTAATATGGAATGATTTATTATTACATTTCAATAAACTTACTACATATACATTAACCATGAATTTATTTAATTGATTGCTATGTTTTTAAACACACTTGGGTAAATTTACTGAAATAAGTTGAAGTTCTTCGGAGAAAACTAAAATAGAATTGGAATAATTAACATTTAACATCTAGCTAACCATCAGTATTCATTTTTACACACTTGTCAGTTCAAAACCTGTCTGACTAGTCATGTAGAATGACAAAAATCCAACAAAAACACAATGGACAGTTTATACAATTGGAAAACCCATACTTTTCGTCCCCACGATCACGTGATTTAGATTTTTGAATCACGATTTTTTAAGTACACCCTTTATACATGTAGCAACTAATAAATCACAATTGACTAAGAGTATGTCTCGTCTACCAAAAATCAACAAATTATGCGTGTTTTGTTGATATAGTTGCTTTGCACCAATGCTTTTTTGTTTACTTTTTGAACATGTTTTTTTTTATTTCATTGTACATAGAAGTTGCATCTGTGTACGGTTATATAGCCTTTTTCTTGGTCATTTAGGTGTCAGTTAGTTTAACTGTAGATACAGCTAGATTGTGATATTTGCTAAGTCCCAAAGCTTTCTGTCTTATCGACTAGACACACCGTGACACACTCAATAGAAATTAATTGAATTTAAAACCATCAGTTTGGTGGAGTCTTAATTACTCAGTAAATGCACTTGAGGATTGCTATTCTACGAATATCGTTTAAAGTATATGTCGTGTTCACCTATTACCTTCAGTTTTGTTAAGATTTGCAGTAAAGAGATACGTACAGTATGCCAGAAATTATTGAGAAAAAGAATTTAAAAGGAATTGAAATTAAACAAAGAAAAGTGAAATTTAAACTTAATAGAACTTAGCTCAAGCTTTAAAATCATACAGTTTATAATACTTTGTAAGGTCTGCTTTGGCTTGTATGCAAGCTTCAATTCGTCGTGGCATGGTATTTGACAAAGAAGTTAGAAAATCAAGGCTATTACTGTCCCAATATCTGACCACCTCTGCTTTCATATCAAGCATATTTGTCAAATTGTTTTGGTTAATACTTTCTTTTATACATCCGCAGATGTTTTCAATTGGGTAAAGGTAGGACTGTAGCTGGGCCAGTCTGAAACATTGATATTTTGTTCCTGGAACCACCTCTGGGTATGCTTGGCTGTGTGCTTTGTGTCATTGTCTTGCTGTAAATTCTAATCTTTTCCAAACAAAACTTCTGCAGTAGGAATCAGATGTCCTTCCAGAATATCTGTGTACCGTTCACTGGTCAGATTCTCACCAAAAACACAATGTGGTGTAGACCTAAGTAAGGATTCCCCACCCTACACATGAAACTTCTCACTGTATTATGATCGCTGGTAAATAGATTTTTCGCACGATTTTGTCCATATCTTTATACATTTAGGGTATAACCATACTGAACTTTCATTAGAGAAAATAACGTTCTCCCAGTTGAAAATTACATGCTCCAAACTCCAGTTTAAACGACATTCTTTATGTTCAGGTTTCAATAACGATGAAGGAATTCCTTTAGATTTATGCCAGTCCATTGATTAGAGTTGACATCTAATGGTCTTCTTAGAAACAGTAACAGTTCCTCTACGAATCAATTCAGTTCGAATGTTCAAAATACCGATGCGTCTGCCTTTAGAGATAATGATTCCCACCTCCTCATGTCAACAACTGTTATGTTTTAAGGCTACCTGCCCCCTTCTTATGTTCAATACTTTCGCAATTCTGGTTTTTTTTTACAATCCTGTACACAGTTGATAGAGGAATGTATGTTCTTTCTGATAAATCTTGTGCTGTTGTAATACCTTCGTTGTATAACCCAATCTTTTCAAAAGCTGACATTGTGATAGTGCTGTTCAAGGTCGTCTGCTATTTTGTTCATATAGGGAGATCACTCTAAGCCAACTTAGAAGAAATAATTGACTGAGTAGCCTCCCATGACCTTCAGAAAAATATCCACAAATATTTCAAAGAGAAAGTAAAGAGAACAAATCAAAAACAAAATCTAAATTCTCAATAAGTTCTGGCCAAACTATGATATGTTAAAGCACAAGAACATCGTTAAAATCTTCAATTTCTTCATTCCAAATTGTTCTTCGTTGTAATATAATCATGTTAACATAATTAACAAAAACTAATGATTCGCTCAAGTATTTGTCATTTTTGTAACAATTGACCACTGCTGGTATACTCTTAATGTAGCAGTGATTAAACAACTTACTCTCCATTTATGTATGATCATGTTTTACATTTCCCTTACCATCGATAATTATGATGATGACAGTTATAGTTTAAAACTTAATTTATGTTGATAAAAAAGTACATACAATTATAAAAATAGGGAATATTAAAACAATCATAAGCCGCTCTAGTTATAAGATTATACGGGTTTAGACATACATACGATTTTCCATGTCTACATTCTTTTGTAGGTTAATTTTGCAATTTTTATAGGACAACGCACAATTGATTCAGTTGGTTTATAGTAAAATGATAACCTAGTAGCTGGTAATCATATAAATCCATAGATTGAACATTTTCTTAACCAGTAAGTATGTTGATTGACCAACGTGTTACAGCCTATACAATGTGTTGCTACGACGTTAAAGCTAACAATGCAATTGTATGAAACAAACATGATATCGTTTTTTTTTTTTATATATTTTACATGAAAGCATACTGATCGATGGGAAGATGATCAACGTACTGATAGGAACGTTCCCAAACACACTGGCAAGATAAATTTCAGAATATCGTTTAGAATGTAGTATATTTTTTTCATTTTGTTACAAAAAGAAAACATGAACACATTTATCTGTATGGAACAAAGTCATACAAAATAATAACTAAAATTTGATATAAGAATATACGATCGTAAAAATTGCATATACACAAATATATATATATACATTGCCATTATAATGATAAACAAAAATGATAGTTATTGAAACTGAGAATGATCCAAACAAAAATGAAATATAACGTCGAACTGTTAGTACCTATGTTACAAGCGACGCCTGGGTATTCTTATACATAGATTATAATTGAACTCTATAGTAACTTTGTGTAAAAAAAGTAAAAAAAAGAATGTGACGCAGATGCAAACAAAGTAAATCATTAGAAAAAGAATAAAGTCGATTGTCATAATATACAGATATAAACAATTATGTTCGTCTTTTTTATGATTTTCACTAATCCATACACTTCAAACACTGATCTAAAACACTTGTAATTTCAAGTTTTCGTATGCTACATTCTTATCATCGTTGGTAGCATCTAAAAATAGAATAATAACAGAAATGAAAGCGAAAAATACATGTATAATCTAAACATAAAGACTGGTTTGATTACAAATTAACAATTTTGCGAGCTCCAAATAATTATTTTAAATAATTTTCATTGTTTATTTTCTAGAATAATTTCAAAATTTCTAGCTTAAAATATCAACAACTAATATAGTGGTTTCTGTAACTGTTTCAGTGAATATTTGATACGTCGGTTTTCATATCTTACTTATTAACTTAAATTTGATGTTGCACCTAAACAACACTACAAGAGCATAACTTTTTTGTGCTCGTGTGTAAATTATTCAAACAATATACTCATGTCAAAAGTTGTATTATAGCTATATGCTGTTAATTAAACATATTATAATTACTAATGTTTTTTTCGTACAAATTATTAAAATCGTTATAAGACTAAATGTATTGACGTGAATTTAAGAGATGACAATGCAATATCATCCTGAAAAATAGAAAACATAATACCAGATATTGTGCCTAGTTCTGTTTGATCTAGAGTTGAGTACGGGGTTGGTTCCATGTTGTTTCGACTTATCATTTCGTATTCAGAAACACTGAAATATAATGAATGTACTTCTTGAAATGTTCGATTAAAAATCATACAAGAGAAACTGTTAAATCAGTAAAGTAGAATTAGACATTAAATATATGAAAACGTGCATGCTATTGGAATATTTAAGAATATGTTAACATTTGTTTTTCTTTTCTTCAAATAATCAAGAATGAGCATATATATATTAGGATTAAACAATGTATATTTTACATAAAATGGAAATAATATCCCTAACCATTATAAAATATTCCAAAACTGAATGTTTTTGCACATAAAATAAAATAAATATATTTATTACATGAATAAACGTCAATTAATTATATATTTATTTATTAATCAAAGTGTTGTTTACGAATGCATCAAAATGTTTATGATATAAATAGATTGAGCTTACTTGGCAACATTGTAGAAAGCCACATCTTCTGTCGACGTGTCGTTTCTACTTACATCACTGTAATACACAACAAACAATAAGACGCATCCACACAAATCTGATGCTAACCAATATCAACATTTCATTATAGATAAAATGTTTAATTTGTCTATTAATTGTTAATATTGAATAGCTTAATGAACACATTCATGTGAATGGGAAACTTATTACATTGTTGTTTTTTTACATTTCCTGCGCTATGAAGCGGGTAAATTAATCAATAATCAGAGATAATATTACGTATATACCTTTCAATTGTGTTGTATGTTTTATCATCATTGTCTTGGTTTGTTATTTCTTCTGATCAAAATGTTATCAGACATTAATAAGAACGCAATGATGCATATATAAACTAATTGATGTCTCCATTTACGATTACATATATCTACAGAATAGCTTTTCGAAGAAAACTATTCGAATGAATACAACACTCCAGAGTTACAACACAAATGTTTATGAAGCCAAGTTTAACCATCCCCCTTGTAATTGATTCGTTTGAATGACATAATGATAATCAAGTAAATAATTAATACGGTTTGATAATTATTGCATTATCATTTTACAACATAATAAAACCTTTTCAGTTGCGTCATGTGAATAACGTGATGAGTGTTAAGTACATATATATGTGTTTCATCTGATGCATACGTGAATGAATATAAAGAACATGTAATATTGTAAATGATATAATTACCTTCCAGTATTATAATAATCATGTTCGTCAGCTCTATTGATTATTTTGTCACTACAATAGATACAAAGATATTGCACTATAGTTCTAACATAATCAAGTAAAAGTTATACCATATAAATCAGGCAATGGGACACTTCTTATAAACTAGTCACAGTTTTAATTTAAAAAATCTATACGTTATCATTTAATAGAACTTGGCCTTGTTCTGAATTTTTTCCTTTACACAATCCAAATATTTCTAATTAGAAAGAAGAAATTTATATTTACATTTGTTAGATCTATTTACTATACATTTTAAACGGAACTTATACTTGAATGCATTACAAACCATATAATGAGTGATAATCTACATTCAATAACATAATATATTGTAACAACAAACGCATATCTTACAGTAAAAGAAAGCATGAATGATTAAAGCTACACCACAAATATTACTAGCAGCCATCAGATTTTCGTCAAAATGTTGTAGAGGAAAAAGAACTAAATGATACTGAATCAAAATTTATATGCAATTTAACACAAACAAATTATTGTTGTTAAAAGTAGTTGTAAAATTACCCTCTAAATGATGTTATAAAAGAATGTGTAAAATGACACACTAAATGATTACATGCATATCATAAAAGTATTTAAAAAGTACTCACTCAAATTATTATGTTATAAAAATATTAGAAATAACACACTCAAATGATTATGTTATAAAAGTATCAAACAATTAACAAATTAAATGATTATATAATACATGTATTTATAAAAGTACAATCAAATTGTTGTTATTGTAGTCTTGAATAATAGAAAAATTACACTAAATGATGTTATAAAAAAAGTATGAGTAAACTAACACACCTAAATAATGTTATTATAAAAGAATGAATACAAAAATACACTAAAATGATGTTATTATACATGTATGAATACAAAAATACACTAAAATAATGTTATTATAAAAGAATGAACACACAACTACACTAAAATGGTGTTATTATACAAGTATAAATACAATAATACACTAAAATAATGTCATTATAAAAAAATGAACACAAAATTATACTAAAATGGTGTTATTATACATTTATGAATACAATAATACACTAAAATGATGTCATTATAAAAAAATGAACACAAAAATACACTAAAGTGGTGTTATTATACAAGTATAAATACAATAATACACTAAAATGATGTCATTATAAAAAAATGAACACAAAAATATACTAAAATGGTGTTATTATACAAGTATAAATACAATAATACACTAAAATGATTACATTATAAAAGTATTAATAAAATAACACACTTAAGTTATTGTTTGGTAAAAGTACTTGTAGTTGTAAAATAATCCCGTAAAAAGGTTATAATATAAAAATATTAGAAAAAAAACTCAGATGATCATAATATAACAGAAATGGAAAAATAAAACTAAATCAATGTTTCTTATGCTTAACTTTATTTAATATTTTATGTTTAAAATGTTACAGTACTCAATGCCTATTTGGATTAAAAAAATGAAATATTATATTTCAATACGTCTCTGTTTCAACGTAAGTTTACGGTTTTTATGTTATTAATGATAGTATATGTTGGTTATAAGTGATCTCTTTACTTAGCACCACCTTCCAACGTATTCATGTTTAATCCATCATTCTGATCAGATTTTACGCCTAAGCAACATTCGGTATTAGATTGTGATTTAATCCTGAAACAGAAATTATTAGATAATTAAGAAAATCATCACAATGCATTATGTATGTATTAACACTTTTATGATTACCAATCCAATAAAACGATCTTGGCTGCAACTATCCAAATGATAATTCCTTTCTATTTTGATACAGACATTTAATCTTGCCTTGATGCTCAATGTATTTTCTCTATAGTTTGTTTGATACTGTTGATTGTTTGCTGCTGTTTTAGAATTACCTACAAGTCACATGATCGTTTAAAAAACGAGGCAAGCCAATTCAAATACATGCTTTCAGTCTGTGTTGCATTATATCCATGTGATACAGCAACTGACGATTAAACGAAGTCATTTTATTTTGATATCGACATTACAAGAGTTGGTTGCCCCGCAAAATGTAGATGTACCGCAATTTAAAATTAACAGAGAAATTCTATCTGGTACTATCGTCTACTGATGCCTAATGAACAACATGGTATTTTAACTACATGCCCTTTTTGATATATGAGAAGAAAACATGTGTTTTGGCAGACGTATTACGGTACCAGAACATATTGCTTTAGAGAGATTTAATCCAAGAACATATTATTTTGATTAAACACTTCTAGTTAAAATCTGAAGTAAACATTAGGAAACATAAGTATGTCTTACTTAATGCAGAATACGACGACAGCAATAATAAGCAAAACAGTAGCTCCACAGATAACACCAATCATCCAAACTTTTATTCCACTTTCATGCGAGTTACATTCTGTAGAAAAAGAAATGTTTACAATGACTGATTGTAAATATCAAATATCTATTTAATTCCTTCTTTAATTCTTTATCAAGTTATTTCATTTCGGCGTTAACCTCATTTCGAACAATAGTTTCGTAATAGAAAATAATTTCATTATGGTAATGGTTGATAAAAGTACTTATCTGATCTATCTTTTCTGGCATTTGTCTTATTTAATGCTATGAAAGAGTGCCTCCTTTAATATATTTTCAAGCCAAAGTAAATCGATCCATAGTAAACACGGAAACTAATATACCAACCAGATGAATTCAATATGGTGAAAACCTATTGTAATGATTACGAAAATAGTAAAAACACAAAGTTAACAGTAAATTTATACACCATTTACCAACATTATAGCGTTTGAGCGGTTTCGTATCTCTACATTAATCATCGGAAAAAACTAAACATTGTGCTTTGAAATTTATTTCAAACTACACACAGACAATTCGTTTAAACTGCACATGTATAATAAATAATACATTTGTATTCGTATAATTTGAATATATTTCTAACCTGGTCTAGCTATCCATTCTTTACCACTATTCGAACAAGTGTAACATCCAAAAGCTTCTCCAGGAGTGAAACATCTTCCACCGTTTACACAATATCCATCCTAGAATGAAAAATGATTATGTGAGATTGTCTCACAATCAAACTCTATATTAGCTTAAATTGCGTCTTACATTTAAATTAACTCCACTTCGGGATGACAATGTATTTTATCTGTTGTTCAATGGCATGTCTTGTTACAGTTAATATTTGTTTAATATTGTGTAGTAAGTAAACAAATATGTTTCTCACAATTAAGTATTTGTATGGTAGCAGTACAAAGCCGGCTTTTTATTTTTCGTAATGCTCATTGTTTAGAAAATTATGCCTGAGGATTTAGTTGATTTAAGATTTTTACATTTTAGTGCAGTAAAACAAAATTCAAGTCAATCACAATAAGATGAAATAAAGTTATTCTAGCAGTATGATGGAACAATGAAATGCAAACACCAGATTCAATTTTCAAATTCCGGGACATTGACATCCGTGTAGTAAAGCGAAATACACAGTAAGCATGTAAATGTTTTATATAAAAGTTTATTTAAGTTAGTTTACCTTTATGATACACACAATACCTTCTTCCAACTTGGTACAATTAACACATAAAGAGTTATAGATGACAATTGTATCGATTTCACTGAAAACTCTTCCACCATTGCTGAACGAAATTTGGTATCCGCGAGCTACAACATCATCTAAGTCGGCATCTTTGTCATAAGTAATTGTTGATCCCAATTCTGGTACATTTAGTGGGCAGAATATTTCAAAAATCGACTCAAAATGACCCTGTACGTCTTCTGTGTGACCAACATGTGTACCATCTTTACCGTCAATCTAAAATTAATGAATATCGCTCATCTGAGCCACACTTCACTGATTAAATGAGATTATTTTTGCACGAAACGAATAACTGAGCCTTCTAAAATTTACTTGACACTTGTAAAACTGGTATTTCATAATCACATATGAATTTTATTTAAGATATATTTGCGCATAAGGATAGTTATAATAGATTGTAAATTGTAAAAGGTAATTATCTTTTAAACCATTATGAGTGTTATACATGCATATGTATCAAAAGATGTTTGTTATTTCGTCAATATTGGTAAAAATTTAAAAAAAAACTAATCAAACATTTACAAAAGTGTAAATGTTATTATGTATGACCATGTTGCTATGTTAAAATACGAAGTAACTGATAACTAGAGCATATTACCTGTATGTTTTAAAGTCAGACTACTTGCCTAGTTTATACATGAAATATGATTTGAAATAACAGCTTTTATAGTTTGGATATACTAAACAGATAAAAACTTAACTTCTCGTTTCACTTACTGTAAAATGTGTTGTTCTACATGTCAATGAGCTAGTATCGGCAATATTTCTACCAAATACAGAGGTTCTAGCACAAGGTCGAATTTGAAGATCACATTCTCCTCTGTCAGGAATTCCTAGCATAATTGGTGCTTGCAGTTTGTTTATCGAGCAGTCAAAGCTTGTGTATGGCTCATCACATTTACATGTGCCTAGGAAATAGTTAATGCATTGTTGATAAACTAGCATTTTGATTTACGTAAGTTGTACATTTTAGAGTTATTTTATTGCCTTAAGACAGAGTATCAGCTCTAATTGGTTCAATTGTTTACATCTTGCGAATAAAATCAACGCCATCAAAAATGAGTCAAAAATAGGTGATGATCTATGTATAAGATATGAGTATCAACACAATTATTTTAAATCCTGAGACACGGAAGTTATGATGGCAATATTTTTGCCGACCATTTATTGGATTCTAGAAAATAAATTATGTTAACTAACTTAACACCCAAGTAAATATAACTAACTTAACTAACTTATATTGACTTGGATGTAAACATCTTGTGACCGCACACGTAATATAAATCACATAATGGCTTGGGGGTTTGTAAACGATTTCTTACATCTAAGTAAATGATATCGACGCCCTTTTATGAAAATAATTCCTCATTTTTTTCGATTCAATTATCAAATAAACGTTGTATGTGGTGTTAACATAAAATATGAAGCATAACATTATGCAAGATGGATAAATGATAATATACTTACCGTCAATACATTGTCCATGACCACTACATTCATTCGTGCAAGACAATGCTACAATTTTTTGTAATAGTTCTTTAGTAATTGGGATTGAGCTGGATGGTTCCTTGTAAGGTGGCAAAGTTGGGTATTGGTAACTGTCATTGTAAGCTGAATCACTATCCGGAAGAACAACAAGTAAATCTAAAGCTTCCTGTGGTATAGGTTGCATAACTTTAACATGGTTAGTACAATGTAGTTTTATACTTTCTAGATGACCCATTGTCCAGTCCATGCTATCGGTCGCCTGTTAAAAAAATGAAAGAATCAACATCATGTTACTCTTACTTTTAAATAATACCATGGAAAACTATTATTTTCAGACTGTTACGATGTCAAGTCGACGACCGTTTTGAATCGGCAAACCGTTGGTATGATTTCCAAGGTGTTTGCAAAATGTATTTAACTGACTTTCAGGATGTGAGGCGCAGCAAATAATAGACATATTTCTGCATAGTCTTGCTTAGGTATAATGTAAAACAAGAGTTTAAATATTCTCATGACTTCAAAACTCTGAACCCGGGTCGATAGCGCAGTTGGTAGCGCGCCGGGATTTGGATACTCGTGCCTGAGGGGGTGCGGGTTCGAATCCCACCCGGGGAGGTTATACCCTTCCATGAAAATTTGACAATAATGTCAATTTTCCTTTATTGATTAGATAATATGGAGAAGTTTCCGGCCTTGTGGAAGGGTAGGTGAGTACTGGTTATAGACAATGGTCCAGGAAAGCTAGGTTAGGTGCGCTGGACGCCGTGAAATGACCTAAAATTGTGTTGATACGGCGTTAAATCCAATGAATAAAATAAATATAAATAAATCAAAACTCTGAGTCGAGGCAATTTTTACAGTTTTTGAAATCTTAGCATTTTTGATGTCATAGTTACAAGGCACTGCCACCGATAGCATAAGTGACAGATCCAGAAAGAGCAACCATACTCTAATTGTAATACAAGATGAAATGATAATCATTCAGAGGCATTTACGTATTTTCAACCTTGTGGTTATATGCGCTTAATTATAAGAGATATGGTGCATGGTTTTGTAAATACGGTGTTGAAATAAAATGTACATAGAACATATCTTATTACCACTGCATCGAGTACACAAAGTTCAATGAAGTTCTCGATGTCAAGGTCAGGTATGGTACTACAAATTTGAAATACGGTTGTATTCATTATTTCCAAACAGTCAGCTCTAGCAGTTTGACTTGTGTAAGATGCTTGTCTTTTATGTATTGACTGGTCATCTACATAGAATTGACGATCAACAGACGATTTGAATGCAGTTGTTGGGTCCCTGTACACATCGTTTTTTATACCACCGAGGTCACGTTTTTTCCTTTGAGCGTTAAAATCACAACTGTCTGTGTTGATATCTCCTGTGAATGTTTTACAGTTTCGTGACGAGGAACAGCTTGTGTTTGCAGTTAAATCATCAGAATTTGAGCATTCACAGAAATTCAATTCTTCTGACCATTTTTTAAGTGTTGCATAGTTATTTTTGTCGAACAAATCCTCTGAATCTAAGACCCTGAAATTAAAGAGATAAAGAAAATAAATTGTTAAGAATTATGTGCGTCATTGTTGCATTGTACACTCTGAATCTCAGACCCTGTAACTAAAGTTAAGGCATAAACAGATAACGAGTTACTGCGTAACTATTTTATTAATTGATATCTGTTTTCAATTAAGAGAAATTGAGATGCATGCGCTTCATTGATGCAGGAACACCCAGTGTAACACTGTCTAGATCGTGAAACGGTGGCGATTTTACGTGTCACGGTGTAGCCACATCAAGAGGGCGGAAAAACAACCATCCAAAAGGTACGTGTCGTTTTTTGCATGATATTTTGAGAAATATTCGGACCCAAACGCGTTTCATAGTTTCATTTGATCCGTAAATGTATAAACTAAAGGGCGGGTAAACTCACTTGACATGTCACAAAGAATTTATGTGAATTAAAGCCACCAAGGTTGACGAATGACCGTCTGTCAAATTTGAACCGAGAGAGTGTATTACTTTTGATAAAATCGCCGTTAGTACGGCACTTACCGTGTATTAAATACGATTGTGAGATAGTGTACATGCATGCAATTATACCTTAAAAGTGTACAAGTTCTAATTTATTTTGTTTTGTCAAAACATGCATACTTTCCGTTTTGTCTAAGCAACGGTTGAGATATTAGCCCCGGTAAAGATTTTCCGTAAGAAATGACTCGGTGTTGCCATAGAAAGTGGACACGGTGTATACATTTGCGAAGTGAACACGGTTCGGACACCCATTTAAACGCTTAACGCAACTATATCATTTGAAGTAAATCACATTGGCATTATCCTTCGTATTTTACTATACAGAAAAGCCCAATGTGTTTAATACGTAAATCTTTGCAGAAGCAACGCCTAATTATGAATCTGTTAGTATTATTTTATTCCCTCTATTCCAGATCGTCACCTTTCGTATTGATACGTAAAAAAATAATGTAGTATAGAAATACGAAACTGATACTTATAAAGGCCCTTTTGTGATAAGACTAAACTTTTATTTTTCATTATTTTGTTTTCCCAGTGTCGAAATGAAAAAAAGGCTATAAATGCTACTACTGTAAGTTTTCGAAATCTGATCTCCTAGCATGCATTAACCATTCATTAGAAAAGCATGCCAAATTGCAGCTAAAATGACGGATGAGATTGTTTAAAAAGTATCAACCGGCCGATATGGCCTTCTGACGAAATACTACAGACTAATACCAAATTTAGAACTGCAAACTAGGAAGTATTTCAAAGTGAATTAACATATATGAACATCCTTTTTAGAAATTAAGAAGTGTCCTGATGTTAAAAATCTAGAAAGTATACAAGAATCTAAACAAGATATTTCTGTTGATATTGATTCAATCTCTTCCCAGTCCAGATGTGAAAAACGTACAAAACGTCAGAACCAATAAAAGCACTCGGCAGTGTAACTTTAGCAGGTCGCTCTCAGCAAACGTTACTTCCATTTACGTGGAACATGATGAACAGTTAGAAGATTTATATTTGTCTACGATTTGACCAAACCCGTATCTGTTTTTTAACAAATACTGCTACGTTTTGCCTTGCCTACATTTCGACTGTATTCCATATAGTTTGGTCGCATTTCAAGCGTTTGAATGGGTATCCGAACCGTGTTCTCTCTCACGCAAATGTATACACCGTGTCCACTTTTGATGGCAACACCGAGTCATTTCTTACGGAAAATCTTCACCGGGGCTAATATCTCAACCGTTGCTTAGACAAAACCGAAAGTAGGCATGTTTTGACAAAACAAAATAAATTAGAACTTGTACACTTTTAAGGTATAATTGCATGCATGTACACTATCTCACAATCGTATTTAATACACGGTAAGTGCCGTACTAACGGCGATTTTATCAAAAGTAATACACTCTCTCGGTTCAAATTTGACAGACGGTCATTCGTCAACTTTGGTGGCTTTAATTCACATAAATCCTTTGTGACATGTCAGATGAGTACATCCGCCCTTTAGTATACATATTTACGGATCATATGAAACTATATAACGCGTTTGGGGCCGAATATTTCTCAAAATATCATGCAAAAAACGACACGTACCTTTTGGATGGTTTTTTTCCGCCATCTTGATGTGGCTACACCGTGACACGGAAAATCGCCACCGTTTCACGATCTAGACAGTGGTGTAAGGTTAACAACCAAACATTTAAATAAACAGCGAAATATAAAGGTTCACCGACAAGGAATGCAGTATACCCGCTGCGGTAAGTTGTTACAACTTGTATAAAAATTCTAAAGATACGACTAAATAGTGACAAGTCAAACAGATTATTCAAACTTCTCCTCTTCATGGCAACTTGGATACTATAGAGAATCATATAACTTTTTATATGAACAGATAATTGGTATTCCTGGTCAAAGAAAGTGTTATTTTGATATGGCTAAATTAAATAAATAGGTCTATAAATAGGTCTCATAATTATGCAATTTATACAAGTACATTCGAAAATCTGTCACAAAATTCAAGAATTAAGTTATTGCATAATTTAATCGGAATCCAACCTCCAGCTTTCCTCATAGGTTTCCGTAGATCCTGGTCTATGATTAAGTGGATCGTGTATGGTGTTACCAAAATATCCACATAAACCATCAGAATCCCTGTAATCCACTAAGGATGGGTATATACGCACATCCACAAATCCCTTCCAAGAAAACGTCAAATTCACTTTAGTTCCTTGTGGAAGTTCAATCTGGAATCACAAAATAAACATTTTGGCATCTTATTATTCAAAACCAAATTATCTCTTTGTATTCGAAGAAAAAGTAAAATTGGCTCGTCGTTAAAACTTGCAGTATATATATTCTAGTTCTTGAAAATCAAATAATGGAGGTCATTTGAAATTGCAAAAAAAAATGTAATTAGATCTATGAACATAAAAACGTAACACATTATATCAAGACAGTGAATATTGTCACGTTATTTTATCGTTTTTCGGAAATAATTTCCAGAAATAAAAATAATAAAGCCCATTAATAACTTAAATTTCCTTCTAACAAAAAAGCAAACTGTATTATGTGAATTTCAAATTTTATTCTGACTCTTCTACGAACAACTTTTGCAAATACGTTGTCAAATGTCACTTAGTGAGACACTCGACAGATATTAGTGTTGTTATAATTAAAAAACAATTTTAGAAAGATAAAAACTAATATTATACAATGGAATATTTGTCAAGGAGAGGCGTCGACAAATTATGGGTATTTTTGTTGTTGCAAATCAAGTGTCTATATATAAAAACAAGCTTACTAATCGCAATTTTAAAGTTTTACAGCTCCTTTGAAATAAAATATGCCCAAATTTAAGGCTCAAACGTAATCTCAAAGCGATATTCAATTTTCAATAGATAGTATAGAGGAAATTCTTTGAACGGTCACATCCCTTTGATTTTTTTTTGCTACTCATGTAAAACCGCGTAAACTTTCTTCTTTCATTTGGTTGTTTTTCGCAAAAAATGTGTTGGTCCCTTTTAAGGTTTTATTTGATAAATCACATTACTATGAAATAAAAAGGAAAAGAAATACTCATGCTGATATAAGTTATAAATACATATAAAGGCATTTTTGGTTCTTAGATCAAATGTGTGCAAAAGACATGAGAAGCTGTATGTTTCAAGTTTTCGGAGCTGTTTTTTTATTATTTAAATGAAGGTTGGTCTCTTTTGCACTCTTATTCAAAAAGTTTAGATTTTTTACGTACTTTTTCTAACTTCTAAGTGAGCCTATCGGATTTTGTGACCCCTTGTTGTGATTGTATATACACTGTGCATAGCGGGTACTTTTATGACAAGCTTAACTTCCTGTCACTATTTTATTGATGACTTTATGTATATACATGTATTTGTTTCTGTCCAATGACTCAGTAATAAAGGTTTATAAATAATTATCATATACGTTTCCGATTCTAAGCTGGTTAGAAAATATCAAATTTATCTGTTTATTCAAAAAATTATTGTTCAGAAAGATTAACTCGACTATACGCATTACTGTGAGCAGTATTATAAAATTATTACTTTACTTTTGAAGGCAAAGTGATAACTGAAAGACATGCAATTTGTTTTAATTTCACCACTACAAGTAAAATAATTGAAAACTTTTTATTAACTGGTTAACCAATTTTTGTAATCCAAACTCATTAAAATAATAAAATATCAAAATGTATAAAAAGATATACAAACATATGCATAAACATTTTAGTCCAAGTTAAATATTGCGACAGACAAAACAAAATGTTTATTTGCGGCTGAAAAGTAACGAGGAGTATTGAATAATTGGTGCAAAACTATTTATTTAACTTTTGTTACAATATAATATGGCATATCCAAGTAAATAGACGGACAATAAATCAATTTAAAAAATGATATTTATATTATACATTTATATACATTAATATATATTTAACATAATCCTCATTTCTAACAATAAGACAATAAAAAGTTATTTCAATAGTTAACCATGCTTCAACCGACTTCCATGTATACAAAATGTCACCATTAAAGTACTGCCTACTTTATCTTTTAATTTACACCTCATGCACAATGTACAAAAATACATGTGTAAAACATATGTCTACATGAAATTTAGTCCCCTGATGATATATTGAAATCTTAATGACTGTTATCGTGAACTATGATCCTTATCTTATCTCATCGATCACAAGAGGAGGTCGCGTCTTGTAGATTATTTCATCGCAAAACTGGTGTATCTACAACCAATTTGGCTTATATCTACAATCAGTGCAATTTGGCTGTATCAAACAGCGATAATCTTGATGGGTCAAAAAGTTGGGTATGGATGCACGTTCTGAGTTGTGGTAGAGGTCGAATGGTAACGGCATGAGACCGAAAATCATTTAATGGTCAGAATCGCTTTGGTTCAAATCACACCCTTACTCACCCTGAGCAAAAACTTAATACCACTACTTTGATACTAAGAACAAAGAAACTGACACTAGAGGCATCAATCTAAATCACGATCGATGTAGAAATGTGTAAGATTGAAAGAGTAGTACTTTTGTAAGAATACATGTACCTCATAACCGCTAGGATCTGTTTTGACTTCCTTTGGTAATATACCATTTTCGCATAAAACCATTTTTGGTGGGATGGGGGCAGCTACGTTACAAAGGTCAATAAGGAATATATCTCTGCCGACTCTTACTGCTACCCCACAATTACAATAGATATCTTCACCGTAGCAAAGTTTGGTTTTTGTTTGTACCTGACAAAATAATAATGATATTACATTTATTAAACAACAAAATAAAGTGGTGTGACAATAACTCACATATAAACACAACACAACGGACGGAGTCAGACTAAATATTTAAACTTTTGCTATCATATATGTTGTAGTTCTAAGATGTACAATAACAAAATATGCTAATATTTTTAGCACGATGAATATATAAAGCACTTCATAGTGGAATCAAATAATAATTCTATTAAGTACTACTACATTTTATTTTGGAATGGATGAACTCATTGTGTAAAACATCAACGTATCATGAAGATTCTCACCCATGTTTCTATGATATTACATATATTGCCATGCATTGTTTTATCTATGCTTATGTAAATGTGTTTTCCTCATTGGCCGAAATGCTTTCAGGATGTTTAAACAATTAACTTATTTCATACATGAAGTACAGATAAATAAGATTTCAAATGCTATCTGCCTGGTCAGATTTTAAATTGCATTTAACACCTTGTCAACTCAAACTTGAACATTTACAGTAGTGTGTTGTTACTCAATATGCGTATACATATATTAGTCTAAAGATATTATTTTACTTGAACGCTAACAAGAGAAAACTAGGCAATGTAAATACCTCAGCCTCAAGGGACTTATGTCTGTATAATATAAACGTCCCACGAATATGGAAGTCGAAAAAATTTCTGTAATGAAAATCAATATTAAGTTAAAGTGTTTTTCTTGTTTATACATGTAAAGTATGAGTCGTACACCATCATGTAGCAAATGCACACATAATATGAATTGCAATCTTTGGTCATAATTTAAAACAAAATAAAATCAACAACGAATTCCATTGTGATTGATAACATTCATACAATGTGACATAAATATGGAGCTTTTTAGCTTATCTGAGCTTTAAGGATCGTTGAATGTCCGACGTCTCTCGTCTGTCGCTTGGCAACTTCGTTTGTGAACAAACTAATAGTCACATGTTCCCTAAATTATCGTCACAGTTGTGAGGATGCTTTTCTAGGTAGTTGCTCGAATGAGTTAAGACATAATTATGCCATCTCCTATGAAACTATAAGGTCAATAGAGCTAAAGATGAAGTAATATAATCAGAGTAAAAAAGAATCAAGGACTGAATTCCTTTTTTACAAATAGTGCACACCTGGATGTAAAAAGCATGACGTGATTTATCTTGGTATTTGTTTATTACATCTTCCTGTACACCAAATGTCTCGTGTAGGAAGATAACCTTTATTGGAATAACACCTTGAAATAATCATAACAACCTTTAAGAACTTTTTCCAGGATATTTTGATCAAAACAGTAGCCACTAGTTTTTTTATCAAAATATCCTGGAAAAAGTTCTTAAAGGTTGTTATGATTATTTCAAGGTGTTATTCCAATAAAGGTTATCTTCCTAAACGAGACATTTGGTGTACAGGAAGATGTAATAAACAAATACCAAGATAAATCACGTCATGCTTTTTACATCCAGGTGTGCACTATTTGTAAAAAAGGAATTCAGTCCTTGATTCTCTTTTTACTCTGATTAATGTACATATATATCAAAGGTATTTAGGTTAGCGATAAAGGACCATATGGCTTTCCTGTTACTATGACTACTAAATGCACTATATACTGTGATTAATAATGTTAAAAGCATACCTTCCTTCAAAAGTCCAGAGATGGGGATCACTTACTGAGTAGCAAATTACATCTTGCAATAAACTCTGGTCAACTTGAAGTTCAACCTGAAAGATTAATAAAAATAAACGATCTTTTTATGTTATATTATTCAAAACATCAGTATTATCTATGCATTTGAAATTATATGGAAACATCAATTACTTTTTGCCAAAGTAGCGTAACTGCCAACTATTTTTTGGGTTTTTTTGGGGGGGGGGTGGTTAACGCCAGAGCAAAAAAAAATATGCACGCAGGACAGGTCTACTTACTTGACTACTTACTTTTCAAATAGCTTTATACGTTTTAAGTTAACCAACTTACACTTTCCTTATAGCGATCTTAAAGGTACTAGTATTTAAATCAAAAAAAGAAGAAAGCCAACCTACCTTAATTGTTGGAAGTATATACTTTTGGAAGAAAGGGTGGTGACGAATTATATTTTGTGTTTTAAAAATCAAGTCGTACACAAGACCATATGATTGTCTTTGGCTTGAACCAAACTGAACTGCAACATTAAATGTAGATATATTGTTTACTGCTTGAAACGAAACACCACAACTGCGTCCACTAACCGGGTTGCTCTGTACCAGCCTTGCTATTGAACATGTATCAGATGACATTTCCTTTGGTATTAACATCTCTAAGTGCAAGACGCATTTGCCTTCTGGCGGACAACCAAATGGCACTGTTAATTCAAACTCAATTGGTTTTATTTCTTTATTTGTCACTCTTATTGGCGTCGTAGTTTTAATCTGAAAAAATATGCAAATCTATGTATCAGTTCTCATCATTTTACGCTTGCTTATGATTGGCAATCAAAAACATCCACCCCGAATGATCAGATGGATTGGGATAAAAATCTGCTGGAAGTTAATAACCTATCACAAAGTCAGATTCAGAGACACAGGGTCAATGATGAACATAACAAATGTCAAATATATTATTATTACGAGTATATACTTCTAATAACCATACTTGAACAGCGCTCTTTTCATATTGGATATAAGTTTAAAAGCGCTTCATAATCACCTGAATAATTATTCATGAATAAATGTTATTGGTTAAGAGATGGTTACATGATATATCCCTTGACGGGATCGACAATTAAGCGTAGCGCCTGTTTCATGGTTTGGTTTAAATCGGACAGTGCAGGTTAACTAATCGATTACGTTATACCCTGATTTACCTTGATTCCGAAAAACTTTGGATCGCTTTCTATTGTTTGACTGCTTAAACCATTGAATTTATATAATAATAAATCACGGGCTGTAACTGAACAGGAAATCTGAAATTTACAAACAAAATGAGCATGTATTAGTAACTTGTATTGAACTTAATTGCGCCCGGTTTACTTTTATGTCAGTTATCGGATATACTCGCCAATAGAAAAGATGTTTGTATACATGTATTCGGTTCAAAAAAGAATTTTTTGTATATGGCCATCTGTTATGACGAAGTGGTATTTGACTTCCTTAATGGAACTCGCGACTTCTAATCCAGTTATGGAATTTTGTTTTGTTAACGGAAATATGAAAAGGCAGGTGTATTCAGGGTACTCTGAGAGCTTCAAAATATGACAATAATTTCTGCATTTTAGTTTGATTTGCAAGCCGTAGATTTGAAAGTGAAAATTTCTTCCAATTGTTCTTAAGTCTTTGTTCTAAAGGCCAACTCATATGATACAAAAATAAGGGTATTAATACTGTTTTAGTATAACAAGTCCCGAGAACTAAACTTGACAGTCGTAAATCAAAGTAACTCAAAATACATGTGTATATGCTTACAACCTTTGAATCATGACTTGAACTAAGGCTGCACCAAGTTAACATTAGTATTTATATTAGAGCTGTGCCGATCCGAACTGCGATTCATGTTTAACGATTCATGAATCGAACCACGAATCACTTGTTAATGGAGAATCATACAGGAATTCATGTAATTACAAAAATAAGTGAAAAATTACAAAAACATAAATTACATTGTACTTCATGGTAATCCGTGCACTCCAAACATTTCCTTTACCACACGTTTTATGGACATTTTCAGTGATAACATTTTTTGTTTAAATGTTTATCAATCAAAATTCGGTTCCTACATTAATTAAAGTTTTCATTAGTAGTGCGACTCTTTTTCAGTGATAACTTAGCTGAAAATGTTCTTTCAATTTTTTCCAAAAAGTAGATCGCGATTCGACGATTTCGGATGTGACGAATATTCGTACTCGATTTTCTGGTCGGGATCGCGAATATCCGATTGCTCGGATACTCGCAGCAGCCCTAGTATAAATAATGGTATACCATACTGGTCATGTGGCACATGTTTTACAGGAGATGTACTTACAGTGAATCCAGGCTTGGTTACATTCTTATCTACTAATTGTTCTTCGGTGAGTTTTGTATTTTCAAGAAAATCAATCTTACTTGAGTTGTGTTGTACATTCGTGAAAGATTTCAACAATTTTGATTTTAATACTCCAGAATACAAGTTGTATTTAACATCGTAGAATAGCTTGTCAGGAAAGTCCGACTCGCAATAAAATTCCAAACGGTTTTGTGAGGAAGTATTGGTTATATGTGCCGATACCACCAATTTCAAGCTTGAAATGTCAGGCGCTGAAAATACAAAAAGAGAGAAGCTAAAACGTCCCAAACTTGCAAAAGAAAACATCAAACGGTACAATTTTTTTCAACAACTTTATTTTTTTCTTCCATGAATTAACTTATACAAAGAAGCGAAAATTACAAACATTTTGCATAAATGTCGTATTAAGTTGTAAGAATTAATAAAAATACGAGTAGGTAGTCATAGTCATTGAACAACCATGATTGTTTAAAATTATGTACGAACGATTAAGTCAATGATACAAACCACTACAGTACCACTCCAATGCAAGATTTAAAAGCCGAAAAACATGCACTTTTGTGCCTACTATACGATCGACAAAGGAAAAACAATAAATTAAGAAAAGAAAATGATTTTAGTGCTTTTGACCTACCTGTAAAGTTTGGTCCTTTGTCCACTGCAAAAATAAAGAATATTTCAAAATTTCATACGTTGCTGATACTTTTAGTATGATAAGTTACTGCAACAAGTTAAAAAGATAAAAACGAGATTCTTAGTAATGTAAATCGGAAACGCTAAAGTCATGAAAGAATTGCCCTTGTGCCAGCCAAAGAGATATTAAACTAGACGGGTTATCGTATTGATTAATCGTTTAGCCTTTATCGTACTATAGACGGCAATATTGGAAGGAAATAGATTCGAAGTAAAAATCTTCATGTCTGAATAAATCCATAAGGCCTTCAGCTTCCATATTAATTATTATGTACCTGTAATGAAATCGACGTCCCCTACAAATACTGAACAAATTATGCCCCTGGGGTCAATCTTGGTCCCCAGCTCTACTGGGGTCAACAGCTTTAAATAAAAATTCTTTAAGCCTAAAACTATAAGGAATAGAGTTTCCATATTTGACATATGAAATGATATCGGAGACCCCTATAAATGTTGCCAAAGTTATGACCTTGCGGTCAATAGTGCTCCCATCAGAGTGGTCTAAAGGTTTAAATAAGGCAACCTTCATACATCTTTTTCTTTCGACACTTTAAGAGATTCCATATTTAGCATTTGAAATCATCTTTATGTCCTCTGCAAATTTTGTCCAAATTATGAGCCTGGAATCAATATTAGCCCCACCACAGGGGATAACAATTTTTAAAAACAAAGGAAACCATCAATATTTCGGTAAGCTTTAGGGTTCTATATTTGTCATATAACATCATCTAAAGGTCTTCTACAAATGTAGCCTACACTATGAACCTTGGGTCAATATTGGTCCCATCCCAAGGCTCAACAGTTTATAAAAAAGAAACATTTAAAGATCGTTTTGACTACCACCATTAAACCTAGATGTTCCGTATTCTATATATATGACATCATTTTGCGGACCTCATGAAAGCTTGTCCAATTTATGACCTTGAGGTCAATATTTGCTCCAAACAGGGGTTAACAGTTTTGCTTATGGAAACCGTTGACAATGACGCCAGCTTAATGTCCTCTGAATAGATTGTTCAACTAAGCTTCCGGGTCATTAATACTACTGACTCATGGGTTTAATTTAAGGTGAACGAGTGAGCGGCCCAGGCAGACACTGGTAAATACCGATGAGGTTAGGAGATATAGTCTACAATTACAAATTTCTCTAGTGTCTTTTGGCAAAACTTACAGAGGAACCTTAGAAATTTCGGCATGTTTATCGCATAAAAAGTACAATACCTTTTGGACCGTAAATATTTAGAGCTGGCTTCTTCATAGGCGGAAGGCATATGTGTATACATGTATGAAATGTTTTTACTCCGTGACGACAACCTGTGGCAATTCATAGTGTTGTTTTATTTGAAAAAGAACTGAGGGGGAAATGACCCAACCTCCTCCATGAAATCGTCATATCGGACCCTCTGTAGAGATATCGTAAAACTGCTGATCAAGAGTTCTTGGGTGACTGTATTTGGCAACATATTGCTAGAATACAGTGATTTCACATTCTAACTAGACCTACCGTACTGGATGTCTAGAGATTTAGATCTCTAGATATACTAAATGTGATTTGAAACTATTACTGTTTGCAAGAAAGTAATTTTTAAGTTACAAACTGTGCTCGACTAATCAGTCAGGGTGCCAAAATAATGCATCTAAACTTTGTTTAATCATTGTCATTCTAAGGTAATAACAATTAAAACCGTGTAAAAATGTATTTTTTATAAAAGATAGCAAACTCTGTTTTAATATTTCAGCCGAAGCCTTTATCAAGAAATAATATCATGATATCATTACTTGATAAAGACTTTGGCCGAAATATATCCTGATATTATTTCTTGATAAAGACTTCGGCCGAAATATTGAAAACAGAGTTTGCTATATTTTATAAAAAAAATACTTCTATATTCCCTTTGGAATAACATTGGGCGTGTATGTCTTTGAATGGTATAATAATAGAACTATAAGACTAGCAATTCTGATAGAATAACGATTGTTTATAGTTGATAAAAGATAACTTTATGACAAGGAAATAAATGCATTCTTATCAAATAAAAATGTACCTGTTTTACATTTACTACATAGCGTAGTTATAGACGAGCGCTGCTTTGCGCCCTTCCAATATGGCGGTCAATTGTACGATATAAACGATAAAATGACCGGTCTTTCTTTCTATATGTGTATGGGGCCAACATTCAATATTGTGAAGATATTCTATTCAATTATCATTAGAAATTGAAATCATTGTCATTCTAAGGTAAAAAGTTAGTTTAATAGGATGTACAGACTCTCAAAATATATATGTTTACACTACAAGAACTTACCAACACAATATGCCTCGAATTCTGCATCGGTTGGTGTCAACTCATACACGTGTTTATCTTGACAGAACGTTACGTTTATTTGTCTGGTTTCATAGCATTCAAAATCTAAATAATTTAGACAAATAGTCAGCATTTCATGAGACCTATTACTTGGTAGCGTGTCTGAAAAAAAAACATGTAGCTGACAAAATACGTGACGTAATGGGCAAAAACAAAAAAGTTTATTTTATTAGTAATTTATGCCGATAAGATATTAAAATAACATTCGTACTAACCTGAGCTTGGTAGAATGCCATATAAAGCGCCCTACTAAGCGGGGAACGCCGTGATATCACATTTGGTCAATAGGCTCATCCCACAAACACTCTAAGTACTAGGATTTTTAATGAATCATATAACTACCAGACTCTTTAATCCAGATATAGTCTGGCTTTATGATGTGATAATGATATGGAGAACCCTTTGACTTTTGGAATGTTATTATTTCGGCGAGCCGAAAGACATATTGGTGGACAACATTACATTACCCGAAGACATACATTAAAGGTCAAAAATCAATTACATATAACAAATCTACGCATCAACTCAGCCAAAAGTACAAATCACTTACCTCCCGTGATTGTGACGTCATCGTAGGCCTACCGATTAAATCGTGTCATGAAGGATATTTGTTTATTTCGGTGTAAGATCAATATTTAATTCACAAGTGAGCCAAAGATGCAATATTTTCACGAGTGGCGCAGCCACGAGTGAAAATATACCATCCTTAGCTCACGAGTGAAAAAAATGATCTTACACCGAAATAAACAATTAACCAATATCCGTTATGACTAAGAGTTAGAATTCGTTTTATGCCTTTATTTGACAACCAAATTTCGGATAAGTTTAATTATTATCAGAATTATCTATATTTGTTTTGAAAATTGAAGAATTGAAACCAGTGAATTTGACCTTTAAGAAAATGCTTTTGATAAATCAATGAAGTTACCTTTTAACCACCAGTTATAGTGAGTTCCACATTGTTGTGATGTATCTGCCAATGTATATCCAGGAGGCAGTTTGTACCAGCCTTCAGACAATCTGTAGTCACTTAAATATTCTTCATCATCGCCAAGTGTGTATCCAACTGTGCGTCTTTCTATATGTTCAAGTGGTAGTGCTTCTGTACATGGATCTACAATACGATACAAAGCAACAGTTTTATGTTTTATGTTAATAAAGTTACATGAGTATTTTGTGGCTTTATCCTAGATTTAGCTGTATTAAATATTAATTATATTTCTTTATATAAATTGCCAATTACTCCTTATTTCTTAAGACCTTACATTAGTATTTGTCATGTATTGACAGTGTCAAAACATTTTTGGAAATTTATAAATGCAGCATTATTTATTGTTGATTTTATTGCATTGAAGTGTTTAATTAAAGCTGTGAGAATAAAGAAGTACAAATGAATGGCTTTTTAACCGTCTCCATTTTTCTAAATCTGATTTTTCAAAAATGTTAAGTGAAGTGAGTGCTACTGTCAATTTAATCTACTTTCTAACGTTTTGTAAAGAACTACCTCTGTATAATATACATGTACTTTGAAACCTGTAGCCTATTCAATTTACCTAAACTTTCCAAAACATTCTGTAACGATACATTCGAAACTCCTCGGCCATTCATTGTGAATAATCTTGGACATATTTAGACGCTATTTTGAAACTACCGGTGTTGAAGTAAACAAATATACTATCGTTAAGGCAATGAGTGATGTTTCGTTTTTAGTGCATAAATTTTCAAATATCACTCATTGCCTAAACGATCGTATATTTGTTTATTAGATAATAATCTCGCAGCCAATAGCAAAGGAGTTCGAATGTATCGTTACGGAACGTTTTGGAACGATTAGGGTAATTGAACAGGCTACAGATCGTTACTTCCTTTTTCAGCGCAACCAACTTTTATCCTTCATTTTAACAAATTCAATTTCCTACATCATACCTGTTTGTCCAATGAAATTTTCGAATTCAACAAAACATTTTCACATGTCAATTCTTTTGAAGAAATCAGAAACTCTGAATATATTTTCGAAATTATTAAAGTTTTGTAATAAATATATTTTATATTTACAATACTTATTGGTTTTTATTAATTTTACTGTACAATACGGAAACATATTTGGACGAGTACACAGCTTGAAAAGTCATATTGGACGAACATAAAACTTTTGACATAATGATTTTTTATGAAACATTCAGAATAAACACTACCATTTCATGGGACGAGTCGGCATTTTCCAAAAGAGAAAAGAAGTGCATGTATGCATACACGTATTTAATGCGTTTATGAAAACATTGAGTTTTTTAGAATGAAAAATCGGGGTAAGTCTTTTTTGTTTACCTTGATAGCTGTTGTTGTTGCTCACGTGACAATAATTGATCATTATAGTATACATTGTATGTAAATATGCGCTACCGATTAACTAATAACATTATGAATTGGTTCATTGAAATATTTCAAATGTTACTTACCTGCAAGTACAAGCGAAGACAAATCCAGATGTATAAAAAACACAAGAAGACACAGAAAAGTTTTCATTGCCATCTCTTCATATGCCCACAGTTTCTTGGTATGGCTTGTTTCAGCTATGGGGATGATTCTGTCGATCTTTGTTATAAATAGTTCAGTTAGGTAAGTTTTGATTGGATACCAACTGCATTAGGAAGTGAAACTTCCTGGTGAATAAATTACATTGTTCAGTGGCAAGCCATTGGATGCATCGTGTCGGTATATTACCCTTTTTAATTTTGACGGTAAATTACCAAGTTGATCGTTTCAATAAAATGTTTTGCGTCATTCACAATCCAAAATATTAATTATTATACAACAAACTCCACCCAAACTACCTGTAATATGAATATACAACTATTGTTAGACTGAATAAATTTTAGCTAAATTTTTTTCTCTCTTTTACTAAAACTACTGAGTATGACGTGGGAAACGTTGCAAAATTCAAAAAAAATAAATTTATGTTCTATAATTTAACATTCATGTGGTAAAAAAAGTATTTATATGGTGAAGTGAAAAACGAGAGTTCGGTTGCATAAGAATTGGTAATACTATTAAAATTAAGACAAATTAAGACCCACTTCTGACACCATTGAAGTAAAAACTAATGTTCTGTTTGCTCTATGTATACATATAATGTGACGTATAAGTTCGAATCCTGGGATAGTCTGCTTAAGAAGAAATCTAGTAGTTGAATTAAGTGATCAAAATCACTGCATCTATTTTATGATGCTTCTGTCAGGATGACACCACTGTATTTAAGTTATACAGAACTATGAACTTATGAAATAAGTAAAAGAATATGATAAAAATATTAAGAACAAAGATTTATGAAAGAAGAGTCTTATCAAGTGTTCAAATCATTGATTGTGCAAGTATATGGTCCCTCTATACAGACACATAGATACCATTTGCTATGTTTATTGTCTATAATACACATACCTCAACAGTATATTTAAGACCGTCACCAGTGAAATTACCATGGTAACTAGCTTACGAGGCCTAAATTTGGTTATTGTGCACTCTGTAATCTTATTCACTAGTGGAAATCATCGGCGTTTTCATAGCAAGTTAGACAAAGAAAAGACGAGAACAGCTAGTCAAGTGAATTTTTGACTTAGTTTATTACGAAAACATGCACGATCGTCTGATGTTTTTAGTGGTATTAAAATTCCGAATAACTTTTTAAAAGTGACCTAGCCTAAACCTAAATTAAGTATTTATGGAGGACATCGGCGTTTTTCATATCAAGTTAGACTGAGAAAAGACGAGTATAGTCGAATGAATGTTTGTCATTAAAATGAGTTAATTAAAAGTTAGTTAAAATCGGAAAAAGCGAGCGTTTTATGTTGTTGTTGTTGTTTTAGAAAATGTATGTAAATGAATTAAACTTTCAAGTAACTTTTCAAGAGTGACCTACCCTACAACAAGTTTTCTTAACAAAAAAGACTAAAATTAATCAGTGGTTAAACATTTTTTTCATCCAATCATAAATTCATATGCTTGTGTTTCGTTAATTTTTAAATCGTTGCTTTTATTTTGTATCAATTTGTGTTATAAATACTTGTATTCCTTATGATTTTTTCCAAAGAAATCGAAAAATGTGATTCTTCGGCGGATTTCCACGTTTTGGATTGTCCCAACAACCATTCTTGTAAATCCACTGAAAACGTCCGAAAAACTCACAACAACGCTGAATTTCAACACAATAAACTAAGCCTCTTAATTTTAAAAAAAAACTTATCATAAAACGGCTTTTTTGGATGTTAAATCGGAGAATTTTCTCATTGCATTCGGTGATTTTATACAAGTTACAAGTGTATTTTTTATAAATTCTCAGGATTGCTCAGATTTACACCTTTGACATGCAAAAATTCAAAATTTTTCACATCTTCGGGAGGGGATACCCCTCCCATACCCACACCAACAGTACTCCCCACAAATGACCCCTCTGTATCAGGCCATGTGATCTAACTCGCATGAATGCATTTTCTTTATTTATGAATATTTATTAAAAGCTTATCAATGACATGAATCTGAATTGTTACGCATTGCATCACTTTTCTACAGAAAAAAAAGATTATAAACCTTGCTTTAGCTTCATTCAATTTGTTTAAAAGAGCATTAAAGTGCTCAATTTGCACCTTTGACATGTGAAAAACTCAAAAATGTCTATACCGTAGGGAGGGGGTACCCTTTCCGAACCCACCCCTGTGCCCCCCTACTTACGACCCTTCTGGACCCAGTCCTGAAGTTATAGAATGTAAATATGAAATTACCGCATATAAATTTATTTTAAAATTTGCAACGTTCCACACGCCATCACTGAGACTGTTTTATAAAGTGTCTAATGAGATTTCTCGGTGTTTATTCAGAAAAAAGTAACGATCCGCTAAAAATCGCATTAAAAATTGCCGAATGATGAGAATTATGACTAAATGACCCCATATGTTTGGTTTTAGAAACACTAGCGTATAGAAAACCTTCGATTATAAAGATCCTTAAAACTTACTGGAAAAAAATAACGATGAAAGGTTTGTGAAGGCTGGTTTAAGACACAACTTATTCTAAATTTTGATACCTTTGTTGCATGCTTTATGTTGCTAGACACGGCAGTAGTATTTCAGTGGACCGACTTGATTTGCCAGGGGGACTAAATCGGCTTAAGTCGGCGTACATCGATTCGTAAACGGGCTAAATCACTTTATCTGTTCCGATATTAAGGTGAACATAAAATTTTTATGTACTAAATACTAACTGATGTTGTGTTTAACTCTCTTATGCGTCATTTACGAGTAAGTAAGAGTTAAAGTAAAAGTACACATTTTACTCGCCAGATACAAATTTGAAAATATTGATGACAATACGATTTATTTATACATACCGCTTGGACTGCAACCGTCTGCAACAGTAATTCATCGCCATCACTCATCATTTCTATAATTTATTACATGTATATGTGACACAACTACAGCCGTATCTATTGATGCCACTTTATTTAGCCGTGATTCATTGTGCACGCCATGCCAAGTCGATCAGTGATCGGTTAATGCCGGTCCGTAAGCTGCCCTGGCAAATCAAGTTGGCGCATTACGTTACCATGAATGGACATAACTAAAGCCGTGCAATAACTGCATGGTCCTAGTTCAAATGCAGTGTTTATAATAGATCTTTGTATCAAATAGTAGAAAAAATAACATGTCTCTAAATGACCTCGACTTGTGTTGTTTTAAGTTTGAGTTAAATATTGATAACTGAAGCAAATTGAAATCTACCGACTACAAGTGCGAGACGTTTGATGCTTGTGCCCGAGTGACAGTAATAAGCCCTCACTCTCTTCGATAAGAGACTGTTCTGCTTCCCGAGATGTACTTATCGCCATTTCAAGGCGGTGAACGTTCTCCAGTGTATCACAACAAGAAAAAAGGCCACCAAACCAAAAAAGGTAGGGTTTTCTTTATATCTTCTTTAAATGACTTCCTCTGATAAAAAATTTGTACCAGAACACGATACTCACTTTCTGGAACACGACGATATGTGATTTATTGTATAAAGTCAAATAGTTTTGAAGTTATGCGGAACCTAGGATTCGAATCGACGATATTCTCCCAACTTTTCAGAAGATAGACTGGAGACTTTTCTACTAGTCTTTATATGATTATTTTTTAGCAGTAGGTGTATTTTTGTATACAAAATCTGTCTTATTGCTGCCAGCTTCTACCAGAATGTTTTGAACAAAAAACTTAATTTTATTTAAAAATGATAGACTGGAGTTACAAAAAAAAGATGGATACACTGGAGACCCAATTTTGTACAACATCTGATTATTATGTTTTCTTGTTTCAGTATCCGTAGGCAGATGTTTTGGAAGACTTATTTGGTTATTTATAATTAAAGTACAAAAAGAAATTGTGAAAAGTAAGATTGTTTTACAGAGTAATAGTTTTACACAAACTACAATGCATATATAAGCTAATGTGATGGTTAATCCAGCGCCTGTTAATGCATGGATAAGAGTGTGTGTGCATGCGTCCAATGTCTACTATTTATTAAAAGGTCTAGTTAAAATAACTAGCCTACAGTTACACGGTGGATGATTACACACTATCTCAAAATCACGAGTGTAATACAAAGAGCACGAAGTCACCGTGTAATTATTCATGCTTTAACAGTTGAGAAAAAACGAACTGTTCGCTGTTTTGTTGTTGTTTTTTCACTGGGTTTAAAGACGTGTCGATACAATTTTAGGTCATTTTACGGCGTCCAGCACACCCCAGTTACACATATGGTCGGACTTAAATCGGTCTTTAATCGGTTTATAATTTTAATCTAATCTAATCTGATCGGATGTTATTGGTAACTGCATTTCAGACTCTGCGAGTAACCGGGTATCGGCGATGGAGATCGGTGATAGATCGGTTGTTCGTTTTTCCCTAATTTAGAACGGAACCGACGAACACTGATTTAGCACCGACATATCCGATTAGCTGCCGATTTATCACTTATTACAAGCTATAGGGGAAAGATGAGACTCATTGGTTAAAACTTACTGTCTTTTCCTACCGGTGATTCATATTTGTAAAATGGTAGCTTATCAGAGGCATATCGATCGGTGATATCGGTCATAGATAGCTTGTCAATCGGTCATTCGTTTGAAATTTTTAACGATCGAGAATTTTAAACAATTCAAACATCCCGATCGTTTTTTCACCAATAAAACTCATCATTTCCCAGTAAAATGTGTAAGTAATATATTGACCGCTATTCGAAGACGTTGGTACTAAATCGGTGTTCTTCGGTTCCTCTATTAACGGGGAAAACAAAAATCGATCTTCCACCGATCACCATGAGTAACTGGGCCCATAGGGTCCGGTAACACATGGGGATCGGGATAGATCGATTTTTTCGTTTTTCCAGTAAAGAACGGTCCCACAGAACACAGATCTATCAACGACGTCTCCTACTTGCCGCCGATTTATAACTTTTCACATGCTATTGGGAAAAGACGAGTTTCATCGGTGAAAACTAACCCTCATTTCCTATCGGTGATTCATATTTGTACATCAGTAGCTTATCAGAGGCATATCGGTGAAATCGATCATAGACAGCTTGTCAATCGGTAATTCGTTTGAAATTTTTAACGATCGAGAATTTAAAAGAATTAAACATCACGATCGTTTTTTTCACCAATGAAACTTATCTTTTCTCAATAGCATTTGATAAGTGATATATAGGCCACTAATCGGAGATGTCAATGCTTAATCGTTGTTCGTCGGTTCCGCTATTAACGGGGAAAAACAACAAACGATCTTTACGGCCCGATTACACATCGGGATTGGTAATAGATCGGTTGTTCGTTTTTCCAGAGAGAACGGATCCGACGAACGCCGTTCTATCAACTACGTCTCTGATTAGCCACAGAATAATCACTCACCACGAGCTATTGGTAAAAGCGAGTTTCATTTGTTAAAAACTTACTGATCGGATTTCAAAATGTTTAAAAAAATTATCGGTGAAAATTCAAACGAATTAACGATTGGCAAGTTGTTCATGACCGATATCACCGATATATGCCCCTGATAAGCTGGAAAAAATAAACAACCATTCTATCGGCGATACCTGGTTACACAAAAAATAGAAATGCAGTTACCGATGCCAACCGATTAGTTAAAAGACATATTTTACCGATCGAGGACCAATTTAAGTCCGACCTATGTGTAACCGGGGTAATGAAGGAAAATAACTTAACCTCGGGCTGGTAAATTCGTTGGAATAAAGTATCAGTTATCTTTTAATAACATTTCCATTTCTTCCAACTTTTATGGATTACCATCAACAGTGTGTTTGCTTTTTGCATACCCAAGTTTTCCTATCCTTTTCTTATCACTATTCTGTGATAAGTATATAAAAAGTGTTATTTTTCTACGTTCATTTTTTCAGGATATGAGCAAGACTAGAACATCAAATAGCCGCTTCAGCTGAAAATATACTTTGAGAAAGAAAAATCGACTTAGTGCTGTTTCTGGAAGCTCGATAAGCACTCTACCTGATAATTACAAACGTAAATTTGAATGAACTCTTAAAAAATCTTCCTACTGTCACCTGCATGTAAACGGCAGAAAACCCCTACTTGAATCATCGCCATCGCTCTTATTAGATAAAGCAGAAAAATCTGATAATTCGGTTACTGATCAATGCGAAGCGGGGGATGATTTGAACAATATCAATTCTAGTACCGATTCTGTTGAAGACAATATGACAGATGTAGAATTACTAAATGTAATACTGACACGGATTTTGACACTTTTAACATGGCATTCGACAACAATTTCTATTTTCCTCCATGTCGCCCTAAAAAGAGAACATGCTTGAATTGATTCACTTAGAATTTCTTCCGTGGGAATATAAGTTAGTTCCCTATTCAATCCATCCGGGTAAATATTTGGTTTTCACATTTGTTACTTGTTCATAATTTTAAAAAGACAGGTTTTGTTTTTACATTTTATACATCTAACAAAAATATCTTTAAAATAATTATTTTATTGATTTTTATACATTGTATTTTCAAAATTGAACTCCATAAACTTGTAAACAGTATTAGATGCTAACAACACTGTCTAATATGTTTCCCTCTATATTACATATGTGGATCATATTATTTAAATTTGAGCCATAACAGTTTAAACCTTGATCTAAAAAATATTCATAACGTGGGACCTTTTGTGTGGAAAAGCCATGAACCATACTTAGTACCAAGTCTATAGACTCAATTTTCAACCATTATCTTTAAATCTGTCTTTAGCCTTAAAATATTGCGTTACATTTGGCCTGAACATTATTATTATGTTTTTTATTGTCATTTTGTATGCATATTAATAAAATTAATATAAAATAAACACAATTTTAGCGTAAATAGATTTTTTTTCATATATTTGAATTAGAGACCAAGTGTTTTAATCAATGTCTAGAACTTGACCTTATTATTTTGATATTGAGTGTAAATGGTTTATAGTGAAATGATTTGTGTTCAGTGAGCTGAACAGTAAATACACGTAAAATAATAAGTACACTATAAGACTAGTTGGCGCACAATATTTGGAAGTACATTAGCTTCTCGGTTGGAATTCCACGTGATTATAATATAAAAAATGCTACGGTGTCAAGAAGAAAATAGTAAACAATCCTCAGCGATGTGAGTCATTATACTTATTCAAGGCTAAGCAGAAAACTGTGTACTACTTGATGCACATCTCAAACGTCAGATTTATACTATCTGCAAACTTGCTGGATAACCTCTGCGCTTGTCTGAAACAAGAAACCATAATTATTAGTTGTTGTACAAAATTGGGTCTCCAGTCTATCCATCACTTTTAGCATCTCCAGTCTATCAATTTTAAATAAAAGTAGGTTTTGTGTTAAAAACTTCCTGTTAGATGCTGGCAGCAATTAGACAGTTTTTGTATACAAAAATACAACTATTGCTTAAAAATAATCGTCTTAAACCATGAATTTAAAGAGAAAATTGAAAATTGAAATAAAAATCTCCAGTCTATCATAATGAAAATTTGGAGAATTTCATCAACTCGAATCCTAGGTTCCGCATATTTTCAAAACTATTGGACTTTATAAAATAAACCACGCACCGCCGTGTTCCGGAAAGTGAGTAGCGTGTTCTTGTACATAATTTTTATCAGAGGAAGCCAGTTAAAAAAAGATATTAAAGAAAAACTTACCTTTTTTTGGTTTGGCGCCATTTTTTCTTGTTTTGATACACTGGAGAACGTTCACTGCCTTGCATTTGTTACACATAAATAGACGATTTAGAGGGTTTGGTAGCCAAGTGCGGCACTGAGTGAGTATGTTTGTTATCAATAGATTATTTTATTCTTCCAAATCGGAGAGCAAAACATATAATATATTATACAAAAATATTATATTATTCGCGATGAAAAGTTTATTCATTTATTAGAGTTAACGCCGTGTAAACACAATTTAGGTCATTTTACGGCGTCCAGCGCACCTAACCTAGCTTTCCTGGACCCTTGTCTATAACCATTACTCCCCTACCCTTCCACAAGGCCGGAAACTTCACCATATTGTCTAATCAATGGAGGAAAATCGACATTATTGTCAAATTTTCATGGAAGGGTATAACCTCCCTGGGTGGGATTCAAACCCGCACCCCCTCGGGCACGAGTATCCAAATCCCGGCGTGCTACCAACTGCACTATCGACCCGGGTTTGCGATGAAAAAGAATAGTGTTTAAATTATATATCTATCTATAAAAAACAAATTGGCATTCGGAAAAACTGGGTTAACGAGTATGCTATGTGGGCCCAGCTCTTGTTCTGAATATGACCCTTTTCGGAATAAAATCATGAAATTAAGCAATACATTCATAAATACAGTACTAGTACCATTATCAATACAACTATGCATGGGCCTCAATTTATGACACCTGTCAGCAAACATGAAAAAGCCATTAAACATGTAATGTATTGTAATTGAAATTTTAACCACACCTATGATGTAACTTCTATTCTGCAATTTTCTATTGTAATCACTGATTTATTAGTTGTGTCTTTAAATACGACATTGAATTCTGTTATATGATAACCGGGAAGTTGCGCATAATTATATTAAGGATATATCACGAGAGCAGTCCAATATGTTAGATAATGGATAGCGGAGGCCCTTTACTGAAAGCATTTGGTCATAATTACATGGGGTTTCCCCATGTTTAGTAGTGGACTGTGGCAAATCCGCATCACAATTTGTCGCGGACGATTACATTCGGTTGTGGGCGCGCAAATAAAGGGACGATTACCACTGCAATTAAAATACTCCACATTACACGTTAACAAGCAGACGATAAGAAGAATGTGTATATCTTATCTAGTTTATGTAAGGTAAAAGTCCCTTGTATCGCTTCCATGAGTTGTATACAGCCATATACTCTACCAAATCCCCATGTCTGGCAGCGCTATCGGCGCTTTGATTTTTGTGACAGTGAACGCATTGTCTTCAATGATTATGTTTCATTGTGCAAGAATTTTTGACATTATCTTTTCTTTTACGAAATACATGTTTCATTCTGCAATTATTTTTAAATAAAGTTGCGTTTTGTTCTTATCACAAGTTTTGTATTAGAAGACAAAACTTTATATTTTGACCCATTGACAAGGAAAGACTTACAGTGTTAAACAGATAATCTGATGCGTTTAAAATCTAGTTCGGGTCTGTAGGTTTGCATTCTGGTACCCCGCAGTCATCAAGATTCTTGACTTAGTATTTAGAATCCTGATAGCCTCTGGGAACGAGAATGGATTGTATGCTTAACTTATGTATTTTCCACTTTTTTTAGAAAGCTACAGCGCAACGTTGACAAAAAGTGAACAGGAACTACATCAGTAAGTTTCATGAGGAGTTATGTCCTTTTTATTTTTTACATGTATGAATTTGTAATAACTGTTTCACTGAATGATTTCCTTTGTAAAACTAAGTATTGTCTTCAAAGCACTTTTGTTTAAAGATAAGCCTTGTCATTTAAAATACACTAGAAAAGTCGAGCGCGCTGTTCTTGGACTGCTCTTGTTTATTCATTTACAAAATGTACTTCCTTGTCGACATTTTACTTGCAGCTACTTGGTTTTCTGTTTCTGTCATTTTTTGCTATTGGTAGACTATTTTTTACATGTATGAATTTGTAATAACTGTTTCACTGAATGATTTCCTTTGTAAAACTAAGTATTGTCTTCAAAGCACTTTAGTTTACAAACAAAGTAAGAATGTCGGGATTGTAAAAATATGAATTATGCAAAACAAATATATACAATGATGCAGATGATAATTTGTTTAACATCAAATTTAAAATACTTTTTTGGTGTATGCTTACACATAGATACATAAATCATCAGAAAACTGCGCAATTTCTAATATGAACATTAAGCTATTAAACTAATTTCAAACACTGTTTTCTAGATGCTAACTTTATGGTAAAAAACGCTTTTGAACGTATATTCATTAATTATCGTACACGGAAGTTTTGAACAAATTCGACTTTTATAGCCTCTGGTAACGTAAATAATATTTAATATGAAACCAGCGCTATTTATTATGATTTATACTACTAATAATAATAAAAGATATGGTGTCTTTTTCAAATTTGTGTTTTTATTATCAAATATTAACCACGAAATGCGTATTTAAATTCTTCATCGTAATCGTAAGTATCTCACAGTTGATTTCACTTGGTTTTTGATTTACTAGTTTTCGTGACAATACATTAAACTGACTATCAATTAATCACTATAATGAAAGTTAATAGTGGTATAAAATATTGTTAGATGAAAGCATGAAGCCTACTTCATCTGTACATGTAGCATGGGGCACTTGTAACATAAGGCCAGTCTCTGTAAACAGATATCCTGTGGAACGTTGTCGTGCAGGATCTCTAAGATCTCAATGGAGGGTCACGTCGAGATGACCTTTATGTCGACCAATCAATGCGTAGCTTTCATCTGGACGAAACACTATTAAAAATATTTTGATTTCTAATTCCTAATTAAGATCAAGGTTTACGAACTAATTTGAAAGCGCTATTGTTCACAGGCTGTGATTGAACGGCTTATTTCAAATTGCGTGACGTAGACGATGTAAACAAGCAATTTCGTCATATTATTATCAAAAAGGTCACCTGAACATGACCCTCGTTTGAAAACGGCCAGATCTAAATAAGCGAGTAGGCGAGCAGAAAATTTTAGATCGGGCTTTAATCAGATTGACATGGGGCAAAATATAATTTTTCAATATTTAGTGATAGATGTGATCCATTTATTGTACAGTCAATTCGCATTATCTCGACTACGCTTGAGTCGACTTTTCGTTGTCTCGATTAAAAATCGAAAGTCCCGATTTCCCCCCTTCTTTATCTAGTATATGAAAAATGTATATAAAAACAAGGAGTGTATGTGCAGTCAGTTAAATATAGGGCGACATTTTCCCATTCAAAGGTTAGGCAATACGTAGATTTTATTGGATCATTTGATGAATTTGATCGTGAAATCGTTTTTTGTTAATATATGTTTTATGTTGCAATAATGTTTTTTTTCTTAATCCGTCAAAACATTGCTCAATACACTGCCCTCCAAAAGTACCTTCACACATTTACAATTAACAATGTATTAAACCAAGTTTCAAAAGATGTTCAAGCAATTTATCGTTTAATTACTTTTTTTTCAATTTGAAATCAGTATATTTGTTTATGAATATCAAATAATAAATATATCTCAAACTTGTTATTGACACATTGGGATACATTGACCATAGTTTCGAAGGCTGATAGATAACTTTTGCTGCAACTCAAAATATAAAATGTACCAACAGAAAAAAACATTTTTCATTGCATGAATAATGAATAAAACAAATACGAATGTAATAATTATGAAAATTTGAACAAAGATTTTGTAGCAATATAATTAATTGTACAGTGAAGAAACTTTTGGAGGGCAGTGTAAAAAAACTAACTGGACACCAAGATCACAGCATGCCAAATTCATAGTTACTTTGATTTAAACGAAATATTTTTTTTGACTCGATGACGAAATACATGTTTTTTTTTGCTATATTTGTTTTTATTATGCGTTCTTATTATGGAAGACAAACTTTTTAATTGCACCATTGGCAAGGAATAGCTTGTTCGACAGATAATGAGTTAGCTTGGGTCCGAGGGTATGCTGAACTTACGTACTTCTATCAAATTTTCAGAAAACGACCTCGCTACAGGAATTACACCATTATAATAGACGTCTTCTTTCGAAGAGGAAAATATAAAAATATTTGCAATTTTGAGTTCATTTGTCAATTTTTGTTTAAAATAAATTATTGCAGCCGTTTTCTATCTAATCAAGGGAGATAACTCCATAACTTTTATTGGCTTAATGTATTTTTATTACCTCCCTTTAATAAATTGTAAATGTCTTTTGGTTTCTCATTTAACTTTTCATAGGACCCCCTCCCCCTTTAGAATTTTCAAAATGTATCTTTCTATTAGTGTACTTATTGACAATAAGTCATACACATTTTGCAGGAAAAAATGCAACATATTCATAATAAAAACTACATAGCCATTAAATCAGTCTTAAGCACCGAAAAAAATTGCTTCATGCTACTTAAAAATGACTTACAAGCAAGAAATGCACTAATGGACAGGTACATTTTCAAAATTCTAGGGGGGGGTCTTAGCCCCCTGACCCCCCCCCCCCCACCGCTGCATCCGCCCATGTCACAGAGCAGATCTTTTGGTGATCATGTCATCTTCCATCCTGACAACATTTCTTTTCCAGAGCTGGTTATGAGAAAGTAGTGACATTACCCTGAGAAGTTTACATTTGTCCCAGACTTGAAGGCATGAGATTCTGTATTTACTTGCTTCATGGCGCAGTAAGCCACGCAAGGCGATTACTAATCTAATGACCTAATGTGGTTGCTGATTCGAGCCTCACACGAGATGGTTTTATCCTTCCATGAAAATTTAACAATAATGTTGATTTTTTCTCCATTAATAAGTTATATGGAGAAGTTGTCGGACTTATTGAAGGGTAGTTGAGTACTGTTTTTAGACAAACGTCCTGGAAAGCTAGGTTAGGTGAGCTGACCGCCTTGAAATGACCCTAATTTGCGCTAACATGGCGTTAAACCCAATAAAAAGATTGGGTCTTGCTACTTGATATTACATATATTTTTAAAGCACCAAAGAACGATAGAGTGTGAATAAGTCAAATTATCGACTTATTTTGTTGAGAAAAAGTACGTTCACCGCTATGACGTTGTTTTAGTTTTTGCCATACAGAGGTTCTAATTCAAATACTTCTTTCAATGCATCTGAACGCAATATTAGCAGATTATGACGATCCGGTAAATACATAAAAATCTATTCGTAAATATATTAGTTCGGGCGATGACTTCTTGCGTTCAGCAAGCCAGCCATCCATTATCATCTAATTTAAAGCCATATCATTGATGGTAATGCTTTAGTCAGAAAGATAAACGGTTGACTAAAGCCGTATGGCGCCTAAGTTCATTAAAACATTCAAAATGCGACATCAACTCGCATCCAATTCGATTGAATCTCATTCGTATCACCTCGGTATTATACGTGAGCGGCTCATGGAAATTCAAATTGGGAGGCTTTTGATAGTCTTTGTGTGGCTTTTTAAAGCATTAATTGAAATTATATGGTTATTTTCACTTTAAAATTCTGTCAACGGCAGCCCTTCAATGGGTTTATATACTAGGTGCAACGACTTCACTAATCTCTATAGACGAAACTTTGCGAGCGCACTCAATAGCCTGACCCCATACGGGGCCAATCTTCTTTTTTTCTTGAATGATATGCCTATTAATGAGTTGCATAGAATATAAGATGCGGGGAACTTTGGAATTGTATAAATGGTGAACACGTTCAACCAGGGACGTAAACGCTTTTACCATCTCTTTCTATTAAGAATCGTGGATGAGTTTCAATGAAGATATTATAAAATTTCATTTCAGTGTATATTGGGTGGTCTCCGAGTTATTCAAATGATACGGTCGTACTCTTTGCTTACACAGTTAGGGTGTTTTCATGTTTAATATAATATTTTCAAGGTATATAAGCTACGTGTTGACAAAATATGACGAACATGGCATGACATTTACCAAAGATTTGTGTATTGTTAGGCGAGGCTATGGATACTTCTTGAAGTTAAATTGTTTAAAGTGCACAGCAGAAAAACATCCTGTAGACTAGCCCATATATTTATTAATTTTGTAAACAACAAGGCGTCCACATAAATAGAAAAAATCCACTATGCGAATTTAGTCGAAGCACAAAACATTGCATCCTTGATTTTGCCACAAACAGGCCATTTTTGTCTGGAAAGTTATACACTTCCGCAGTGGCCGAGTGGTTAAAAGTGTGCTGATTTCTAACCGCATTTACCTTTTACTATTCTCGTACCCAGAGGCTATCATGATGACAATCTTGATAACCTCTGGGTACGAGAATGTCTCTCAGTGATAGAGGATTGTCGAGCCTGTCTTCCTTGTAACCCCTTATATCTCTATAAATGGAAGTTCTGGAGCGGTTATTCGATTTAAGTCAAATTGTTAGAACATGTTTTTTACTATGTTAGTCTTGCATATTTGTAATCAAGCGAGCTGTGAGTTCGCACCAGGCAGTAAAAATAAAATGGCGATACCATGAGACGTTCTTGTTAATTTTGTATTTTCCCAACATACAGACATAGTGTAGGTAACAATGGAAGTTAAATCCACCTCTGTAGTCTACTTCGAATCCCTTAAACCTCTTACTTATAAATGGTCCAGTTTTCGAGGCAATCTGCAGACCATAGATCATACCGTCTTTTAAAATTTAGTGAACTGTGATACGAATAGAACCGTAGCTTTTATACAGTGGTTCGAATCAAACTGTCAGGCGGGCGAACCGTGGTGTCCAGCCCCAGCACAAAATAAATGAAAGATCTAAAACAAAAACAAACTGCTTCATATTATCATAGTTTAATCAACAGCACAAGAAATAATATATAAAATACATGAACAATTTGTAAGCATGTTATTATTAGTAAGTATGTATTTACATAATAAGGCAAGTTACATGGTTTACTTGTTTTCAATCCAGAATACGTTTGAGATATCAGAAATCTTTTAGACTGACTTTGAATATTCAAACATGGTAGCTTTCTAACACTTCGAATTTCATTAATTCACATATTATGGTGTGAATACAATTCCGGCATCAGAATGACGCTCTAAGCAATATTGTGGAAAAAATATTCACACGTACTTAAATCAAGATCCCCATGTTTGAGAATGGGGATTTTCTTCCATGGGAGAGGGACTTTCCATTGGAAATTCTTACTTTTGACTTTGAATTAAACACATTTCTAGTTAAATTATCTGGATGAACTGGTGATATGCCCATATGTAGATCTATATTAGTTGAACTCAGATATAAATAAAAAAGTAAGTTTGCAAGATTTCCGGATTCGCAAACGTATTCTGGATTGTGTAGCGTATAGAAATGTATTAATGAAATAGTAATTCTGTAATTTATTTACCTTAAATATGTAAATATAGCAATAAAAATGAACAAATAAAAATCATGATTAATTCATGCAGCACTGTAGAACCACTGTATTACAATAATGCCACGATATAAAAATGTCATGGAATCTAATGAATGCCTCGTATTTTATATAGAATATTGTCATTGAAAGTTAGAGCAATGTCAAATATATATTTACATAGTATATACACTTATAAACACTCTACGTAACCCAAATATACAATAACCGGAACTCAAATTTCTGGATGCTTGCCACCGTATACAAGCATACGTTTTACCATTGAATATAGGAGTACACAAACGATAGCCGATACATTTTTTAAACTGTGTCTTAAAATAAATTTGAAAACAGTGTTTTGTTCATGCATTTCAAAAACACTTTAACATTCGGGCGAAAACCCATAAGCTTGAGTTTCGACTAAGGCCTAATCTTAATCAATCTGTCACAGTCACTCCAAAGTTAACACTTTTCAGCCAATCCAAGTATGACTTATTCAGAAATTTGAGTTACTCAACTGCGCACCGAGTTTAATCGACTATATACGGATTTGACCGAGTTTCGCCGATTGACAATCGAACACCTGTAGTAATACCACACTTTACACAGACTGTCGTCAGCACAACAACGCCATTATTGTGCAATATGCACATTTCAACAATCAAAATCAGACGCTGTGAAATAGCGCCGTGTAAGCACACGGGCGGACCCGTACTGTAGTTACTTCCTGTTTTTCAAATCTGTCTTCCGGTCCACCGCGTGATTATCAACATCGATGGACAAACACAGTTGATATCAGTTTCGGTAAGTACTCAGTCATTGCTGCCTTTATGACATGTAAATGAACTTGAAAAGTAGTTTTTTCTCTCAAAATCCTGCTGATATTCTGCCGCTGTCTGCATTGTGCATCAGTCCGAGGGCTACCGCATGTTCACGTGATTTTATTCTAAGTGCAGCCAAACTCTCGTCTGCAGCATAACGCTCCATTGGTACTAGAAAAAGAAAAAAAAGAAGCACAAATAAAAGAGATGATCTCAACGCAGTATTTTATTATTCAAATTTTTGAATAATTTGTCTCTTCGAGTATTTGGGTGTTCTTCGTATGGTTGCATTGAGGAGGCCACCTTGCAACAGACATCTTGCAGGTCAATGAATGGTATCAGACTGCCCTTGTTCAACCATTTTTATTAAATATACAAGTAAATATAGATTTGCGTGTACGTGTATATTGTTTAGATCAGTTTCGAATACATGTTCCAGGTCGGACCAGTAGATGATAGTCACCTTTGTTTGTTTACTTGTCAACTTACAAAATTTCAATTACAAATATAAGTTAACGATTTATATGGCCGTTTAAAAGCTGACGTGACTAATTTTTGCAGCGATTTCAACTAGACTAAGTTCGCTGGTAAAAATAAAAGTCAACAGAGAAATACAAAATCAACTAGCTTTTGTGTGAATACAAGCTTAAATTTGAGCCCTAAGAATTGTCCAATTCCTTGCCCTGGCATAGGCTCTATATGCATCAGAAAACGCCTATGGTGCAAACAACCTACTGACTAAATATTGCTTTAATGTATATGAATGAATTTGAGACTAACACTTACGACCAGCTGGAATGTGTGTATTGTAGTGTAAGCCATTCTTTGTGACGTCATTCATGTGAGATATATGACTGGTTCCTTGGTATCCAGGGAGATTTGGTGACGTCACAGAACCATTGGTGTTTCCAGCCCACGTGGTCAAAGAAGCAAAGTTTTCATTGGTTGGAATACTTGAATGTAGACTGGAATGCAAACTTGATTGGAGACTGGCCAGATTGTGCATCTGAAATAGAAACATGCACAATTTGGTCAAAACAGGGAAACAAATTGTTTTATCCAAAGCCTTTCAGCGAGACCTTAAACTAAATGCGCCATATTCAGATTTCAGGTTTATATAGTATTTTTGGGTTGGGACCGTACTAGTCCCTTAAGTTTTGACTTTTATACGACCATTTACAGCTTTCTTTCATGAAAACCATGAAAGCTCCGGAGAGAAATTTCGTTGAAAAAACCTTCTTTTCCTGCTGGTCTTCGTTAGTTTCCAGTCAGTGTTGCCCTCTACATTTCTGAAACGGGCTTGGGACAGACTTTGACTGGTTAAAGACTTTGAATATAGTCTCTATATAGAAGAGCAAAATACAAATGGCGTTTTATTTTTAAGTGAATTTCTAGGAAGTTGTGTAAGGATAACATGAATCTAAAACTGGTGTATCCGATTCAGAAGATTCCTTATAACTAGCTTAACTATCAGCCTCCTTAATGACATTTATACAGTCTACGAAATAAGGATATGAAAGTGGCTGTCCGATCAGATCATTTCAAGAACAAGCGCTGTATACATAAATTTCCTTCGCAGAATTTTGGTTTCCGAAAAGAAACTGTTGCCCGAAGTAACAGAGACTAAACCAGTATCAACTGCTCAAAAAATGCTTAAATCACAAACTCTCGACATGAAATACAGATTAAGGTGTAACAAACCTGGCTTGCATGGTTGAGATAGTTATCCATGATACCATGGTATGGTGTATGTTCTTGTTTCAAACTTGATGATGGCATTGTATGTGGCATTCCTGAAGCCATAGATGTACGATGCCATATCGCATCTGTAAAGAAAATAAAATACAAGATATATAATGACCTATGCACTTTTTCACAAAATATCTTACGAAAGAAATTATCGTAAGTCAAATTCATATTTTTTCAATTCTAAGTCAAAGGGATAATACATTGTAATCGTAATTGTGATATGATATTCAAAAGGTATACAATATTCTGTATACATGTAATTCAATAATATTTAAAATTGTTTGGCCAAAAATTGACGGTATTATTGATGTTTCTTGTTTTTGATGTACGACGATTTTTATCGTAAGATGTGTTGAGAAAAGCGTCACTGTTAGTTTCTTTATCCAAACAGTAATGCAATAAAACTTGCCTTAAATTCCATTTCCAAAAAGGCTACCTATCACTAACAGCCGTAAAAACATTTATTACCATGGTATTAAAATATGCAGACCATCGGTTTTCTAAATGTTCATACAGACGATGCGAAGGCCCACAGAATAAGCCAAGTAATCTCTTTTGTTAGCGTCATCTTCGGCGTTTTGCGTGTACGGACACTAGTTTTTTCTTCTAAGATTAAGCATTTGGGGTTTAAAAGTCGTCAAAGCGAAATGATTTTTTAAAAAGTGTTTTTTTATACCGGACCTTTACTTTAGTTATACCTTTTCTCTATGTAATTGAAATATTAATTTTGCTTAATATGAAATCAACATATATCAGATTATGAACTTTGCGCAAATGTCTAATCCAATAAGCCGACCAAGTCCAGTCCCAGTAGAAAAAACAAAAGTGGGATTCTCACCTTGCGCTGCAGGGAAAGTATAGCCAGGTCCCTCATGTAGCATGTAGGGGTTTGAAGGGACCCCTTGTGGTACTTGTAGTAAACTGTTTAAAGCTGTTATTTGGTTGCTACCCATTTGTTTTCTCCATCTAGCTCGTCTGTTACTGAACCATACCTACATATCAAAAATTGAAATTGTTATAAAATATGTCATTGAATATAGTCACGTGATTAAAACAACAACAACATCAACATGCATGTTCTTCGAAGATGAACCTCGTTGTCAGAACTCCTTCTAAGATGTGCTATTGAACAAAATCTAATAGCTCACAAGAGAAGCGCGGTATTGCTCATTAAATGACTAGATTGTCCACTTAATTGGTGCAATTCATCGATCAGCCTTAAAGGTACTCAGACACAGATTTCAACTTAAATATCAACTTTTTCTATAACTATCAAAATTGTATGGAAATGTTTTTGGAAGCAGGAAAGTAGTGTTTTGATAATGACATTTTTAGTGCAAATTGACGTACAACTTCAAATGATGGTGTTTCATGTAGTAAATATTTATCCCGTATGTCACGGTATAGACACTTTTAATGCATTTGTTGTTAATTTCATTGCATATTTCTTGCAACATATATGTGAGTTTGTATTAAAATAATAAAAACTAATTTTTTGACACATTTACAGACACTGAATGGTATGTTAAAATTATAGGAAAAATAAACCAAATCTGTTAACTAGTGCCTTTAATGTTAATTCAAGAAAGACTTTCTCACTTTAACACAATTTTGAAACCAGTTTCTATCACTTGATCTCTCTCTAGTTCGCTACTTGTTCGCCAATTTTTAAGGACATGGGGCCGATATTATCAAGCGCCTTACGACCGATTTTAGTCGTAAATCCTTCCATATTATATTGTTAAATTATCGTAAGAATTTTTATAATATGCTGCCATGGTTCCAATGGTTAACAGACTCACTTATATGCTTGCCCGAACAAGTGCAGTTTGTTACATTGAATAATCAAATCAAAGTCCTGTAAATTCGGAAATAAAAATACACAAACATAAAATGAATGACAAAGGGAGGTAATTCATACCTGTACTCTAGCTTCAGTAAGTTTTGTTCTCTGGGCTAATTCTTCACGCGTATATATATCAGGGTAGTGAGTGCGTTCAAAGGCACGTTCTAATTCCTCTAATTGCTCCGCCGTGAAAGTAGTCCGGCTTCTTCTCTGTTTACGTTTCAACTGTAAACCAGGTTCCGAATCACAATCGGACAGATCTGAAACAAATGATGCATTTGTAATATATTTCTGTGATGTTCATTTAAGATAGATGTAAGACATAATACTTTAAATTAATACACTTTATATAACTAAATTATGAAATATTACATTCGGTTGTGGGCGCGCAAATAAAGGGACGATTACCACTGCAATTAAAATACTCCACATTACACGTTAACAAGCAGACGATAAGAAGAATGTGTATATCTTATCTAGTTTATGTAAGGTAAAAGTCCCTTGTATCGCTTCCATGAGTTGTATACAGCCATATACTCTACCAAATCCCCATGTCTGGCAGCGCTATCGGCGCTTTGATTTTTGTGACAGTGAACGCATTGTCTTCAATGATTATGTTTCATTGTGCAAGAATTTTTGACATTATCTTTTCTTTTACGAAATACATGTTTCATTCTGCAATTATTTTTAAATAAAGTTGCGTTTTGTTCTTATCACAAGTTTTGTATTAGAAGACAAAACTTTATATTTTGACCCATTGACAAGGAAAGACTTACAGTGTTAAACAGATAATCTGATGCGTTTAAAATCTAGTTCGGGTCTGTAGGTTTGCATTCTGGTACCCCGCAGTCATCAAGATTCTTGACTTAGTATTTAGAATCCTGATAGCCTCTGGGAACGAGAATGGATTGTATGCTTAACTTATGTATTTTCCACTTTTTTTAGAAAGCTACAGCGCAACGTTGACAAAAAGTGAACAGGAACTACATCAGTAAGTTTCATGAGGAGTTATGTCCTTTTTATTTTTTACATGTATGAATTTGTAATAACTGTTTCACTGAATGATTTCCTTTGTAAAACTAAGTATTGTCTTCAAAGCACTTTTGTTTAAAGATAAGCCTTGTCATTTAAAATACACTAGAAAAGTCGAGCGCGCTGTTCTTGGACTGCTCTTGTTTATTCATTTACTTCCTTCTCGACATTTTACTTGCAGCTACTTGGTTTTCTGTTTCTGTCAATTTTTGCTATTGGTAGACTATTGTTCTCCAATTGTCTAACCAACTTTTCAACATTCCGATTCCGCTGCATATTAAATTGGTTCAACCTGAGTCAACAGATTTTACAGGTTTGTAAAGAAAACGATTTGTGTGCAAATATACGCTTGTAAGGGAAGAGGCTTCAAACATTATGTCCTAAAAAACTGACAAACAAGTCAGGTCTGGCATCGTCCCGCACAACTGCTCTTGTAACACATGATATCCCATGTCTATTGTTTCATGATCTACGAATGATGAATGTTTTAATAAAATTTCGTTTTCAGACTCGCTATAAATTGTGTTTAAGGGGCGTAGAAATCTGTTCTGTCTGTTAAATAAACAATACCATTCATGGAGCATTCATTTGATTAAAGAACCGGAAAAGCTTTACTTTCAACTTATATCAGCATGGGTATTTATTTGATAATTTCCCTTCTTTGTTTATAGTAACGTGAGTAATCAAATAAAACCTCAAAAGGGACCAAAACTTTACAATTTTACAAAAAAAATAAAAACAATCAAATGAAAGAAGACAGTTAAAATTTTTTGCATCATTTGCACAAAATTGATATCTTAAAAAATGAAAGAGTTATGACCGTTTAAAGAATTTTCCCCTATACTTTTCTATTAAAAATTGAATGTCGACTTGGGATTGTGTAAGGGCCTAAAAGTTGGACATGTATGCTTGCATTTCAAATAAAATCGACTAGCCATGAACTTACAGGAGTTGTTTTGCCTGTCGACAAACTAAGTAAGAATGTCGGGATTGTAAAAATATGAATTATACAAAACAAATATACAAAGAGGCAGATGATAATTTCTTTAACATCAAATTTAAAATACATTTTTGGTGTATGCTTACATACAGATTCATATATCATCAGAAAACTGCGCAATTTATAATATGAACATTAAAGCCACTATATGAAGATATTTTCATTAATAGTAAGCATGAAAACTGTTTTACAACCATAAAGTTGTCAAAATAAAACATGCATTAAAGACACAATTAACAGTTCAAACCATTCTGCTTTCTAAGTTTGAGTTTGACAAAGTGTCCAATTCTTAAAAATGTAAGATACTTTTATAAGAGCACACTATATTCATTTACGCGCTGATGTTTAATATACCTGATAAAAATAGTTTAAAAGCAATTTTGTAATAAGGAGTAAGTTTTTTTCTCTAATAAGACTTCATCTTTAACATACTGTGATCAAAACTATTGTTTCAAATATTGACAACCAAATTCTACTTTCGGTTTTGATCTACTTTCACTTTGAAATACAATAGATAACATAAACATACCTAAGCACTATTTGCATTTATTTAAAAAATCTTGTCCATTAGAGGTGTTTGAAATAGATAAATGTCTATTTTCTTTGCAATTAAAAAACAATGCTACTTTTGATATAGGGGCTTTAAGCTATTAAACTAATGTCAAACACTTCTATTTTCTAAATGCTAACTTTACGGTAAAAAGCGCTTTTGAACGTATATTCATTAATTATCGTACACGGAAGTTTTTAACAAATTCGACTTTTATAGCCTCTGGTAACGTAAATAATATTTAATATGAAACCAGCGCTATTTATTATGATTTATACTACTACCAATAATAAAAGTTATGGTGTCGTTTTCAAATTTGTGTATTTATTATCAAATATTAACCACGAAATGTGTATTTAAATTCTTCATCGTAATCGTAAGTATCTCACAGTTGATTTCACTTGGTTTTTGATTTACTAGTTTTCGTGACAACACATTAAACTGACTATCAATTAATCACTATAATGAAAGTTAATAGTGGTATAAAATATTGTTAGATGAAAGCATGAAGCCTACTTCATCTGTACAGGTAGCATGGGGCACTTGTAACATGAGGCCAATCTCTGTAAACAGATATCCTGTAGAACGTTGTCGTACAGGATCTCTAAGATCTCAATGAAGGGTCACGTCGAGATGACCTTTATGTCGACCAATCAATGTGTAGCTTTCATCTGGACAAAACACTATTAATAGCATTTTAATTTCGCAATTTCTATTTTAAAACCAAGGTTTGCTTTAGCTAATTTGCAAGCGGTATTGTTCACAGTAGTGATTGGGCGGCTTATTTCAAATTGCGTGACGTAGACGATGTAAATAAGTTACTTAACATAGCAATTTCGTCATGAATATCATTATGAAAAAAGGTCACCTGAACGTGACCCTCGTTTGAAAACGGCCAGATCTAGATTAGCGAGTAGGCGAGCGGAAAATTTTAGATCGGGTTTTAATCAGATTGACATGGGGCAAAATATAATTTTTCAATATTTAGTAGATGTGATTCATTTATTGTATATAAAAACACACTTCTACAGAAAAGCCAGGTACAATGGGCCGGCCACGTTGCTCGAATGTCCGACGATCGCCTTCCTAAGCAGCTCCTCTATGGTGAGCTCTCAACTGGTAGCAGGTCTGTAAGTGGACAAAAGAAGAGGTTTAAAGACAGCCTCAAAGTATCTCTGAAATGCCTCAACATAGACTCGGACACTTGGGAATCTCAAGCCCAAAACCGACTTTCCTGGAGAGCCCAGATTAGTAGATGAGCCAAGCATGCAGAGGCTATGCGTACCAGTGTAGCCATGGAAAAACGCCAACTAAGGAAAACCCGGGCAGCAAGTAATGATACATCCCCAACAGACCACCAAAGCGCAACATGCGGTCGTTATTTCCGTGCTCGGATTGGACTCCTAAGTCATCTTCGGACACACAGAACACAGTCAACTGCTTGAAGTCTAATGGTCATCATCGGCATCATTTTCCCATTCAAAGGTTAGGCAATACGTAAATATTATTGGATCATTTGATGAATTTGGTCGTGAAATCGTTTATTTGTTATATGTTTTATTTTGCGATAATGTTGTTTTTTCTTAATCCGTCAAAACAAATAGTATAATATTAATAATAATTCAATCCCGTATAAACATTTAAATCTTCGTTTCGTTCATTTTGCTCCGACAAAATTCACGAATGTCACTAGCATTGCTGACAGACTAAAGTCTTCTTCACTTTTATCATAAACTGATGTAGAAATTGAGTTAAAATCAGCATTTCGCCTCCGATATCTTTGAATAAAGGTTGTATATTTCTGACGAAAGAAATATTTCAAGCTCTCAATGAAATTTATTATATTCAATGAAATCTTTATTATTTAACAAAAAGTATAAATTTATGTCTATTAACAGACTTGTAGTTTCAATATGCACCATTCAACTGAATATTTATATATTTTAGAACATTTTTGCATGAACGAAACGCAAAAAATGGCGGCCATATTGGATTTGAAGGCGGAAATCGTGCTTTTCGTAAATGAGTAGATCATGTATGTCATCGGTACCAAATGTAGTGCTTGTATGAACCAAAGTTAAATATTGTTGCAGTTATCGACCCTACTACATCTTGTCTTTACCATTGCTCAAAGCAAAGACACTAACTGGACACCAAGATCACAGCATGCCAGTCATAGTTACTTTGATTTAAAGGAAATGTTTTTTGAGTTGATGACAAAATACATGTTTCATTTTGCTATATATGTTTTTATTACGCGTTCTTTTTATGGAAGACAACACTTTTTTGTTGAACCATTGGCAAGGGAGGGCTAACAGTGTTTGACAGATAATGCGTCAAAGTGTATTTAAAATTTAGGTCAGGTCTGAGGGTATGCTGAACTTACGTACTTCTATCAAATTTTCAGAAAACGAACGCGCTACAGGAATTACACCATTATAATAGATGTCTTCTTTCGAAGAGGAAAATATCAAAATATTTGCAATTTTGAGTTCATTTGTCAATTTTTGTTTAAAATAAGTTATTGCAGCCATTTTTTATCTAATCAAGCGAGATAACTCCATAATTTCTATTGACTTAATGTATTTTTGATTACCTCCCTTTAATAAATTGTAAAATGTCTTTGAATTTGGTTTCTAATTTAACTTTTCATAGGCGGATCTAGCGGGGGGGGGGGTCAGGGGGGTCCGAACACCCCCCTAGAATTTTCAAAATGTATCTTTCCATTAGTGTACTTATTGACAATAAGTCATTTTTAAGTAGCATGAAGCAATTTTTCTCGGTGCTTAACATAAATTTAACGGTTATGCAGTTTTTATTATTAATATGTTGCATTATTCTGCAAAATGTATATAATGTGGTCGTAGTTTGAAAGTTTGGACTCCCCCCCCCTCTAAAAAACGTTTAGACCCCCTTCTAGAAAAAATCCTATATCCGCCCATGCTTTCATTGAAAATTTGATACCAACTTAACGCATCAGTTTTTGAATCTAAAAGGTACGGCTTTCCTACAATTTTCAAACTGTGAACTCACAGTCAGTTACAAATCCGCTTTAAAGGTTCTTATTTTACATATTTTAGCCCTCGGTTAGTTAGGTTTGACTATGTGTTGCTAAAATTTCAAAAGGTTAAAACAAACTTTACAAACTAGCCTTTGAAATTGAATATATTTTTTGCTTGAAATGAACCATTTACCAGTATGACATATTTTGTCTAGTGTTGTTTTGTGTTGAATATTTAAGTAAGATTCATCGTTGGTTTCGCAACCCGGGTCGATAGCGCAGCTGTTAGCGCGCCGGGATTTGTGCCTAAGGGGGTGCGGGTTCGAATACCACCCGGGGAGGTTATACCCTTCCATGAAAATTTGACAATAATGTCGATTTTCCTCCATTGATTACATAATATGAAGAAGTTTCCGGCCCTGTAGAAGGGTAGGTGAGTACTGGTTATAGACAATGGTCCAGAAAAGCTAGGTTAGGTGCACTGGACGCCGTAAAATGACCTAAATTGTGTTGAAACGGCATTAACTCCAATAAATAAATCGTTGGTTTCGTCAGATGATTATGCAGAGCAGACTTTATATATTGTGCGTTTTCATGTGTGATTAAGGTAGAATCCTTAACCTACATTACCTCTCACATCTGTTTCATGGGCACGTAAAAACCCCAGTCAAATTGTGCCTGGTTCTCTTTGTCTGTCTAGACCAGTTGGGAACTTGTTTCCTGGCCCCTTGAGACTTCCTACCTCTATCCAGTCTATAATGTTTATGCCTCATTGTTCTTACCCGTGCGCATATTGCCTTTATTGTCGGCTTTTGTCTGAAATTCGACCCAATCTCATCTATGCAGCTGACCTCTTGCAGAAAAGGGTCATACCTATATAGGTAACACTTCTGGACCAAAACTGAATTTCCCTCATGTTTATATCATATGATTTTTCGGCTGTGAATACGTCTTGCTAGTGTTGCATCATTCTCGTTCCCAGAGTCTTGTATGATTCTCAATACTAGCGTATCGAAAATCTATATAGTTACTTCTTGACTCACAGCAGACTTTCAATGACATTTTACACATGCAGTAGCAGTATGATAGGCCTACCGCCAGCTTCTTTGTCAACAGTCTTTTTAAAATCGGCGCCGTTTCGCGGAATTTTTGAGACGCATTTTTTCATTGGTGTGTAAAAAATATCGAATGCGCATGCGCGCACTCGAAATTAACCATATGACGCCAGAGACTAGTATTGAGAATCCTACTAGACTCTGGAAACGAGAATGGGTTTTCAAATAATTTCGTATCTTCTGATGTGTACTGTAAACTGGTCTTTCCACACTAATGTATATGATATCACTAACTCAAGTTTGTTTTAACTTAATCTCACACCTCAAAGCTAATTTTCTGGCTATGCCTGTAACGAAGATAATGGGCGCCTTGCATCTCGATGACACTGTTTGAGCTAACCACACACAGGGGCGGGTCCAGGATTTTTTCTAGGGGGGGGAGGCGAACTTTTCTAGGGGGGTCCAAACCTCGAGCCACAACATTATACACATTTTGCAGAAAAAATGCATAAAAAACATATTGATAAAAAAACAACATAGCCATTAAATCTTTGTTTTAGCACCGAAAAAAAATGTTTCATGCTACTTAAAAATGACTTACAGGCAAGAAATACACTAATGGACAGGTACATTTTCAAAATTCTAGGGGGGGGTGTCTTAACCCCCTGACCCCCCCCCCCCTCCGCTGTATCCGCCCATGTCACGGAGCAGATCTTTTGGTGATCATGTCATCTTCCATCCTGACAACATTTCTTTTCCAGAGCTGGTTATGAGAAAGTAGTGACATTACCCTGAGAAGTTTACATTAGTCTCAGACTTGGAGGCATGAGATTCTGTATTTACCTGCTTCATGGCGCAGTAAGCCACGCACGCGATTACTAATCTAGTAACCTAATGTGGTTGCTGGTTCGATCCTCACACGAGATGGTTTTATCCTTCCATGAAAACTTAACAATAATGTTGGATTTTTTCCATTAATAAGATATATGGAAAAGTTTTCGTCCTTATGGAAGGGTAGTTGTTGAGTACTGTTTATAGACAAAGCTAGGTTTGGTGAGCTGAGCGCCGTGAAATAGCCATGATTTGCGCTAACACGACATTAAACGAAAATAAAAAGATTGGGTCTTGCTACTTGACGTTACATATCTTTTTAAAGCACCAAAGAACGATAGAGTGTGAATAAGTCAAATCGTCGATTTTATTTATTTAGAAAAGGTACGTTCACCGCAATGACGTTGTTTTCGCTATTTCTATACATTGGTTCGTATTCAAATACTTATTTCTATGCATCCGAACGCAATATTAGCAGATTACGACGATCCGGTAAATACATAAAAATCTATTCGTAAATATATTAGTTCGGGCGATGACTTCTTGCGTTCAGCAAGCCAGCCATCCATTATCATCTAATTTAAAGCCATATCATTGATGGTAATGCTTTAGTCAGAAAGATAAACGGTTGACTAAAGCCGTATGGCGCCTAAGTTCATTAAAACATTCAAAATGCGACATCAACTCGCATCCAATTCGATTGAATCTCATTCGTATCACCTCGGTATTATACGTGATCGACTCATGGAAATTCAAATTGGGAGGCTTTTGATAGTCTTTGTGTGGCTTTTTAAAGCATTAATTGAAATTATATGGTTATTTTCACTTTAAAATTCTGTCAACGGCAGCCCTTCAATGGGTTTATATACTAGGTGCAACGACTTCACTAATCTCTATAGACGAAACTTTGCGAGCGCACTCAATAGCCTGACCCCATACGGGGCCAATCTTCTTTTTTTCTTGAATGATATGCCTATTAATGAGTTGCATAGAATATAAGATGCGGGGAACTTTGGAATTGTATAAATGTTGAACACGTTCAACCAGGGACGTAAACGCTTTTACCATCTCTTTCTATTAAGAATCGTGGATGAGTTTCAATGAAGATATTATAAAATTTCATTTCAGTGTATATTGGGTGGTCTCCGAGTTATTCAAATGATACGGTCGTACTCTTTGCTTACACAGTTAGGGTGTTTTCATGTTTAATATAATATTTTCAAGGTATGTAAGCTACATGTTGACAAAATATGAAGAACATGGCATGACATTTACCAAAGATTTATGTATTGTTAGGCGAGGCTATGGATACTTCTTGAAGTTAAATTATTTAAAGTGCACAGCAGAAAAACATCCTGTAGACTAGCCCATATATTTATTAGTAAACAACAAGGCGTCTACATAAATAGAGAAAATCCACTATGCGAATTTAGTTGAAGCACAAAACACTGCATCATAACAAACAGGCCCATTTTGTCTAGAAAGTTATACACTCCCGCAGTGGCCGAGTGGTTAAAATTTCGCTGATTTCAAACCACAGTTACCTCTTACTATTCTCGTACCTAAGGGCTGTCATTATGACAATATTAATAACCTCTGGGTAAGAGAATGTCTCTCACTGGTAGAGTGTTGTTTAGCCGAACCTGTCTTCCTTGTAACCCCTTATATCTCTATAAATGGAAGTTCTGGAGCGATTATTCGATTCAAGTCAAATTTGTTAGAACATGTTCTTGACTATGTTAGTCTTGAATATTTGTAATCAAGCGAACCGTGAGTTCGCACCAGGCAGTAAAAATAAAATGGCGATACCATGAGACGTTCTTGTTAATTTTGTATTTTCCCAACATAAAGACATAGTATAGTCAACAATGGAAGTTAAATCCCCTCTGTGATCTATTTCGAATCACTAAAAACTCTCACTTAAAGGAAGTTCAGTTTTCGAGGCAATCTGCAGACCATGGATCATACCGTCTTTTAAATGTTAGTGAATCGTGGTACGATCCAAACCGTAGCTTCTATACGGTGGTTCGAATCAAACCGTCAGGCGGGCAAACCGCGGCAGTGCTAACATAAGTGAAAGATCTAAAACAAAAACAAACTGCTTCATATTATCATAGTTTAATTAACAGCACAAGAAATAATATATAAAATACATGAACAATTTGTAAGCATTTTATTATTTGTAAGTATGTATTTACATAATAAGGCAAGTTACATTGTATACTTGTATTTAATCCAGAATACTTTTGAGGAACCGGAAATCTTTTAAACTGACTTTGAATTTTCAACCATGGAAGCTTTCTTACACTTCTAATTTCATTAATTCACATATTATGGTGTGAATACAATTCCGGCATCAGAATGACGCTCTAAGCAATATTGTGGAAAAAAATATTCACACGTACTTAAATCAAGATCCCCATGTTTGAGAATGGGGATTTTCTTCCACGGGAGAGGGATTTTCCATTGGGAATTCTTACTTTTGACTTTGTATTAAACACATTTTAGTTAAGCTATCTGGATGAAAATTAACTGGGTTATATCCATAAGTAGATCTATATTAGTTGAAATCAGATGTCAAGAAAAAAGTAAGTTTGCAATATTTCCGGATTCGCAAACGTATTCTGGATTGTATAGCGTATAGAAATGCATTAATGGAATAGTAAATTATGTAATTTATTGTACCTTAAACATGTAAATATAGCTATGAAAATGAACAAACACAAATCATGATAAATACATGCAGCACTGTAGTACCACTGTTTAACAATAATGCCACGATATAAAAATGTCATGGAATCTAATGAATGCCTTGTATTTTATAAAGAATATTGTCATTGTAAGTAAGAGCAATGTCGAATTTATATTTACATTGTATATACACTTATAAACACTCTACGTAACGCAAATATACAATAACCGAAACTCAAATTTCTGGATGCCTGCCACCGTATACAAACATGCTTTTCTTCCCTTTCAAAATATGAGTACGCAAACGATTGCCGAGATATTATTTAAAACTGTGCTTTTGTCTTAAAATAAATTTGAAAGCAGTGTTTTTTCAATGCATTTAAAAAAAAAAGAACTTTAACATTCGGGCAAAAACCCATAAGCATGAGTTCCGACTAAGGCCTAATCTTAATCAATCTGTCACAGTCACTATCTCCAAAGTAAACACTTTTAAGCCAATCCAAGTATGACTTATACAGAAATTTGAGTTACTCAACTGTGCACCGACTTTAATCGACTATATACGGATTTGACCGAGTTTCGCCGATTCACAATCGAACACCTGTAGTATACCACCCTCACACAGACTGTTGTCAGCACAACAACGCCATTGTTGTGCAGTATGCACATTTCAACAATCAAAACCAGACGCCATGAAACAGCGCCGTGCAAGCACACGGGCGGACCCGTACTGTAGTTACTTCCTGTTTTTCAAATCTGTCTTCCGGTCCACCGCGTGATTATCAACATCGATGGACAAACACAGTTGATATCAGTTTCGGTAAGTACCCAGTCATTGCTGCCTTTATGACATGTAAATGAACTCGAAAAATAGTTTTTTTCTCTCAAAATCCTGCTGATATTCTGCCGCTGTCTGCATTGTGCATCAGTCCGAGGGCTACCGCATGTTCACGTGATTTTATTCTAAGTGCAGCCAAGCTCTCGTCTGCAGCATAACGCTCCATTGGTACTAAAAATGAAGAAAAAAGCCCAAATAAAAGAGATGATCTCAACGCAGTATTTTATTATTCAAATTTTTGAATAATTTGTCTCTTCGAGTATTTGGGTGTTCTTCGTATGGTTGCATTGAGGAGGCCACCTTGCAACAGACATCTTGCAGGTCAATGAATGGTTTCAGACTACACTTGTTCGACCATTTTTATTAAATATACAAGTAAATACAGATCTGCGCGTATACTGTTTAGATCAGTTTCGAATACATATGTTCCAGGACGGACCAGTAGATGATAGTTACTTTTGTTTGTTTACTTCTCAACTTACAAAATTTCAATTACAAATAAAAGTTAACGATTTATATGGCCGTTTAAAAGCTGACGTGACTAATTTTTGCAGCGATTTCAACTAGACTAAGTTAGCTGGTTAAAAAAAGGTTACCAGATATTTGCAAAATCAACTAGCTCTTGTGTGAATACAAGCTTAAATTTGAGCCCAAAGAATTATCCAATCTCTTGCCCTGTCAAAAGCTCTACAGATGCATCTGAAAACGCCTTTGGTGCAAACAACCTACTGACTAAATAATGATTAGAATGAATTTGAGACTAACACTTACGACCAGCTGGAATGTGTGTATTGTAGTGTAAGCCATTCTTTGTGACGTCATTCATGTGAGATATGTGACTGGTTCCTTGATATCCAGGGAGATTTGGTGACGTCACGGAACCATTGGTGTTTCCAGCCCACGTGGTCAAAGAAGCAAAGTTTTCATTGGTTGGAATACTTGAATGTAGATTGGAATGCAAACTTGATTGAAGACTGACCAGATTATGCATCTGAAATAAAACATAAAGATATCGTCAAAGCAGGGAAACCATTCCATTTTGTCCAAAAGGCTGTTTTTTTCTTGTATCTTGCCACCGTATGGTCGATAGCGCAGTTGGTAGCGCCGGGATTAAGAATCTCGTGCCCGAAGGGTGTGCGGGTTCGAATTCCACCCGGGGAGGTTATACCCTTCCATGAAAATTTAACAATAATGTCGATTTTCTTCCATTGATTAGATAGTATGGAGAAGTTTCCGGCCTTGTGGACGGGTAGGTGAGTACTGGTTATAGACAATAGTCCAGGAAAGCTAGGTTAGGAGCGCTGGACGCCGCAAAATGACCTACATTGTGTTGACACGGCGTTAAATCTAATAAAAAAACAAAAACATAACTATTTTCCTTTATAAATGCTGAACTTATTCTGTCATTCAAAATACTGATTATATGACTAATGTTATTTGCAATGTTATTTGTAATTGCATTTTCTAATTGATGATGTACTATGTACAACTCATAAATAAACTGTCTGTTCTGTTTTGCTGTCGTTCCTGCGTGAACTAATACACTGCATTTACATTTATGTTTGTTTAGTGTTTTTGATTCAAGACCTTACTGGCCCATTTGATTGAGACTTTTTCCCGACAATATCATGATTTGCTTGCATGCAAAGTCAATTAATCTCTAAATTGAGATGAAACGACGTTAAAATTTAACGTTAAAGTTAAAATTAACTTAAATCCAGTATAGAAAATAAATTATAATTAATTCGAAACGGCGTTTAATCCAGTATTATAGTCGTCCTTAATGGCTGTGGAGAATGTTCTATGTATATGTAAGGGAGTAGGTGTGTGTGGGGGTGTGGATGTGGGTGGGGGTGGGTGTGAGTATGCGTATGTTTGCAAATATTTTTTTTTGCGAACTTATATGGGTATATAAAATGTATGTGTGTATGTATGTATCATTTGTGTTTAATTATATGCATTTATTTATGTAAAATACTATGATTTCAAATTTTATGAAAATAAATGAGCAACTAGTAGTTGCTGAAATTAAAAAAAAAATCAAGTACAGAAAATAAATTAATTGATAAAACATTACAAACCTGGCTGGCATGGTTAAGATAATTATCCATGATACCATGGTATGGTGTATGCTCTTGTTTCAAACTTGATGATGGCATTGTATGTGGCATTCCTGAAGCCATAGATGTACGATGCCATATTGCATCTGAAAAGAAAAATTACAAGAAATATAATGACCTATGCACTTTTTCACAAACATTGTTACGAAAAAGTTATTGCAAATAATGCAACATATTGATATAAAAAACTACATTACTATTAAATACATTTTAAACACCGAGAAAAATTGCCTCCTGCTACTTAAAAATGACTTACAGACAAGAAGTACACTAATGGACAGGTACATTTTCCAAATTCTAGGGGGGGGGGGAGTCCTGACCCCCCTGAAACCCCCCCCCCCCCCGCTGGATCCGCCTATGAATTCATAATTTTGCAATTCTAAGTCAGATGGATAATAATCATAACTTTGTTGTGATATTCAAAGGGTATACAATGTTCCGTATAATTCAATAATAATTGAAAATGGTTGGTGTTTAAAAGTCGTCAAAAGCGAAATGAATATTGAAAAAGTGTTTTTTATACCGGACCTTTACTTTAGTTATATTTTTCTCTGTGTAATTAAATATTTATTTTGTATTAAAGTAAATCAGCATATATCAGATTATGAACTTTACGCAAATGTCTTATCCAGTAAGCCGACAAAGTCCAGTCCCAATAGAAAAAAACCAAAAGTGGGGTTCTCACCTTGCGCTGCCGGGAAAGTATAGCCAGGTCCCTCATGTAGCATGTAAGGGTTTGAAGGGACCCCTTGTGGTACTTGTAGTAAACTGTTTAAAGCTGTTATTTGGTTGCTACCCATTTGTTTTCTCCATCTAGCTCGTCTGTTACTGAACCATACCTAAATATCAAAATTTGTAATTGTTATAAAAGAAGTCGTTGAATATAGTCACGTGATTAAAACAACAACAACATCAACATGCATGTTCTTCGAAGATGAACGCTCTTTGTCAAGACCCCTTCTAAGATATGATAACTTAGATACCAATATTTTCTATAACTATCAAAATTGTATGGAAATATTTCTGGAAGCAGGAAAGTATTGTTCTGATAATGACATTTTAGTGCAAATTGACATACAAATTTAAATGATGTTGTTTCATGTAGTAAATATATACCCCGTATGTCACGGTATAGACACTTTTAATGCATTTGTTGTGAATTTCATTGCGTATTTCTTGCAACATATAGGTCAGTTTGTATTAAAATAATAAAAACTAATTTTTTGACACATTTACAGACACTGAATGGTATCTTAAAATTATAGAACAAAATAAACCAAATCTGTTAACTAGTACCTTTAATGTTAATTCAAGAAAGATTTTTCTCACTTTAACTCAACTTTGAACCAGTTCCTATTGATCACTTGATCTCTCTCTAGTCCGCTACTTGTTTGCCAATTTTTAAGGACATGGGACCGATATTATCAAGCGCCTTACGACCGATTTTAGTCGTAAATCCTTCCATATTATATTGTTTAATTATCGTAAGAATTTTTATAATATGCTGCCATGGTTCCAATGGTTAACGGACTCACTTATATGCTTGCCCGAACAAGTGCAGTTTGTTACATTGAATATTCAAATCAAAGTCCTGTAAATGCGGAAATAAAAAATACACAAAAATAAAATGAATGACAAAGGGAGGTAATTCGTACCTGTACTCTAGCTTCAGTTAGTTTTGTTCTCTGGGCTAATTCTTCGCGCGTATAAATATCAGGGTAGTGAGTACGTTCAAAGGCACGCTCTAGTTCCTCTAATTGCTCCGCCGTGAAAGTAGTCCGGCTTCTTCTCTGTTTACGTTTCAACTGTAAACCTGGCTCCGAGTCACAATCGGACAAATCTGAAACAAAATTTATAATTATGTTATTGAAATACATTTCTGTGATATTTATTCATAAAATGTGTACGACTTAATCAAGTCAAAGTAAATCGAAGTCAAAAGCAGGACATTTTCATAAAAATGTTAAATACTGTTTATTCAATTTCAAATAGTCTTGAAGTGAACGGCATAGTGTACCCTTCTTACAATCATATTTTGATCAAGCATTTCGCTATAACATTACTATGTTTAATGCTTATCGTGTAACATACTTTGAAATTACATGTTGGTGAACTAATAAATGCTCATATTAGAATTTTCTCACATGACTGTTAGTTATTTTTATAAGTAAATTTAAATCTGTTTGAATAAAAAAATAAACGCAGAAAACAGAATTTCGTCCAAAGACCTTTAGAGGGTAAATAAAGTATATAATATAAAATACATATACAAAATAAAATTCATGTAAATCTATCAGAGACATATTTGCTGACGACAGCACTTTCGGAGAGTAGTAATTATAGGTAAGTATTTTTTTATTTTAAGTTCATTATTTCGTTCCAATATTTTGGTGTTTTAATTAAAAAAGTATTTACTATTATAAGTATAAGCATACAACGTCAATCTGTGCTCTTTAGAATTGATCATAATGACCTTTCACAGGACCATTCGGTGCGCGCCTTATATTACCAAAGTGTAGCAAATTCGGATGGTTAGTAACGCGGACATAATCGAATTTAACATTAAATCTGGCTTAAAACTTTATTTCATAAGTTTTCTTGATTTTCTCCAGACATACTGGCGACAACGGTGAGTAAATTTCAAAAAGGGATGAACGCGATAAAACATGGATTAAATATTCACTATTATATTCTGTATAATGCTCTAAGCGGCATAGATTTTAAATTAAATGTACACCTCTTTTGCATAGAATTTAAAATTGTTTTCACGTATGATTTTGCACTTGATTTCCATCAAAACTCTTATATTTACTTAAAATGCGATAATATGACAGCAGCCGTCATTTTAAGCCCTCACATTCAAACCATCGGCAATAACATAGGCTTTAAACTCGCCTAGGTTCGATATAAAATCAGCATTTCCGCGCTATAATCGGATTTAGTCAGGCAGACGAATAGCAATTTATACATTATTTATGCAATAGTTTATTACTTTATTCAATATATTGTTTAGATTCATGATTGGAAACGTGTTAAAACGTTCAAACAAATTATTCCATGATCACCAATAAAATCTTTATAAAAAAGACGATGTGATTGAGTACGTAAATTGAAATGTGTGCATTTATTAACGTCCGCAGTTTCGAATTAAACTGTCCATGTTGTATTTAGTTGATTCGCTTTTTATTTGAGCTTAATTTTGAAACAAGTTCCTACAACTGATTTTTTGTAACCCCGGGTCCGCCTTCTGACGCCCAGTAATGATACAGTGATTAGGTACCTAAAATTGCCCTGATCCGGGAGGCAATGAACTAGCGTCCTGAAGCGATTCAAACCAATGCAGAGCTAGCTTTTCAATAACAACCGCTCGACATCACCCGGTTTTAGGCTCATGTATGGATATAATTCATATCGCTTTATGGTCTCAACATGGCTATTGCCAAGAAGTGCTTGCATATATCTTTATTTTTTAGTTGGATTACTCGGATTTTACCCTTACTTATCAATGTCAATTTGCCAAAATTAATCTTTTATAACTTTTTTGTAAATCATTTAATTTGTTTGAAATTCAAGCTCAGTATTCTTAAGGTAAGAACTATCCAAATTGTATCCCATCTGATAATATCATCATTTACAAGAAAGATATTAGATGAAATATTATACATATTTAATGATGAAATCCGAAGATTCCAACTGTAAGGACATACTTACCAAATGGATCGCTTCAGATTTAGTCAGGGAAAGATAACTGACTAAAGTCCCTAATTAATTAGTTATTATGTGCGAAAACCAAATTAACTCACATACTTAGGTTATTGTGATAATTGATTGAGTGTAAGGTATGGTGATTTGGACGGGGCGATGTCAAATGATTTATAAAATTAGATTATTTTGTGGATTTTAACACTTTTTTGTGTATTTTGGTTAAGAAAACTTTATTAATCTATATCATATGCTTACTTAATAATATCAAGTGGATTTAATGGCGTTTCAAACCGATTTCCTTTTCATCATACAACTTTCTAATCTTTCATCGAGACAAGAATTGGAAAAAAAATAAAACGGTAAAAAAAGAAAGTTTGTAAAATACGGGGTATTCAATTCTAAATTCAATTTTAATTTCCGAACACGTTAAGGATTTTATAATGTCATCAATCACTCCCGAGGTAGTCCGAATATCAAAGCACAGCGTGAACCAATCAAATTGAAGGATCAAAGTTACTGCGGGCCGGGAAGCTGTCATGGATAGGTCATTATCAATCATTATTGCACCGTCTGACCAATCAGAACAGCTTATACTCGAGTAGCTTCGGCACCCACCGCGTTGAATACTTCCAAAAATTTCATCATATCATAGGATTTAAACGCTCGCAGAAATTACAAATTCATAATAATAAATTAAGCGAGATGGGCTTATTATAAAACTTCGTCGTTTAAATAAAAGTATGGAAAATGAATTTGTAAAGATGAAACTTTGCTAGATAAGTGACGTCACGCTTCATTTTAGAATAATTTTAGCAGTTTTAACTGTATAAATTCAAATGCTGACTTTTCATATTTGTTAAATGTAACGAAAATTAAGAGTAACGTATAACAACACAAAATGTGTCTTGCATTCTAAGGGCGTAATCAAAACTCACGTTAATTTGTTGGCGTCGTACGACAATAACTAGCGGAAGTCAAAAGAAAAAAGCATCACTATCCTGTCCAATAAGTGACGTGTTTGTAGTTTGTACACTTCATGAATAGAGGTATAAAAGTAATGATTATTTCACTTTGTTCACCTCCTTAAACGAAAGCTCAAATTAAGGACTTTTGTCAGTTATCTTTCCATGATAAAATCTGAAGCAATCCAATTGGTAAGTTTGTCCTTACAGTTGGAATCCTCGGATTTTATTATTGAATTGCCATGTAAGGATAACAAAAAATCATTTAATATCTTTCGTGTTAATTACGATATTAACAGAAGTGATGAAATTTATATAGTTCTTTACCCTAAAAATAGTTACCTTGAATTTCAAAGAAACTAAGTGATTTACAAAAAAAGTTATTTAAGATTAATTTTGGCAAATTGGCATTAAAAAGTAAGGGTAAATTCCGAGTAATCAAACTAATATGACCTACCTATTTGAAGAGTATACATGGGAAATGACTGACTTAAGTCCCTTATTGTTTACAATATATGCGAAGTGTAGCTAAAACTTCTTCTTATTTTCAATTGGATAATTGTTCACATTTGGTAATGTAGAAAGAATTTGATAACCTTTTAATTGACTAAATAAAAAAACCGAGGTTTCTAACTTTTTGGACATTATGACTTTTATTTGGTACCCTTGGGTTTTTATGGGGAGATAACTGTTCCTGACCACGGTTGCCCATTACTCCAAATTGTGTTTTTATAGAAATTTTGCTTATCATATGCCAACACATCCGAAGAGTTTCTACCAAACAAGCTGGACTTTCTTCTACAAGTCCACTAAATATGTTATCCCCCTCCGTATGTCTAGTAAAGGACAGTTGCGATCTAGCACAGTGTCGAATCACAAATCTGTTTTCATTCTTCAGAAAATAATACTTTTCTTGTTAAAAGGATCATCCCTGGCAATAAAATCAATTAATTCAAACACACCTTTCCTGTCACATCTGAGACGACTTCGTGACCTCAATTTATGACATTAGCACTGACCTTTATCCACGCCTCACTGTACCGCAGCGGGCGTACCGACGGCATTTATACCTAACCCTTCATGAAATAAGAAAGTAAAACTGGTTATACCGCGTGAGTGAACTAAATTAACTTTTTTGACAAATCTGTTATTCAAAAAGAGACATTAGACCACTAACTGCGTGCATAATCCTTGTGAGTATAAATTCAATTTCAAACATAAAATTTTCATATTTTAGCCGCCATTTTGTATTCATACGCGCATATGATCAATTTCCGATGTATTGTGATTTCCGCGTATTGAGAGCACAATCCCTGAGCTTTTGTATTAGAAATTTTCCTAGAGATCAAAATTATCAACCTAAAGCATTGTCATTTCTATAATTCTAAATTACTTTTCAAAATACATTGGAATAAATAATAAGGCGGTTCCGCTAGTCACACACGGCGAGCATGTCGGAGGAAATTTAGAAAAGACATGAATTCCGTAGATCGTGGTCAATTTTACAATGAGATATTTTAATTCTTTAATCGATACAAAACCATCGAAAATAAAAGTGATTTGTTCTTGTTTGTGAGTCCATACTTTAAAACATTTTTGTTTGGTTTAGTTGATGTGGTACACACCGGTTGCATGTATAGGCGAATATTCAGACCTTTCAAAACATACCACTTCACATCATTAGGCGATCTTCGTCAATGGCTCTTATACATATATAGAGATCTATATATGTATAAGAGCCATAGACGAGGATCGTCTGTGGTCGCGTCTATACCAAAGAGGAGCAGTATTTGTCATTTTAGAAACAATAGACTATCCGAAATTTAAATACTTTGGTTTTCCCTTTCGGTAATAACATACTTCCAACATCACAATGAACATATGTGTACAACGAAAAATAGGATCAAATACGTAGTCAGTGCTTTTCAGCAATAATGTGTAACAAACTTTGTTTGTACCGCCTGTGCACGGACAGAAAACCCCAAAATGTGGGTTCCGAATAAGGTCTATTTGACTAAATACATGGTCTGCATCATTGAAACCAATTTTTTTTTTATTCTGGCTGAAACATAATAGCAAGTTAATAGTTTACCTAGTTAAATCATTCTTTTATTGACATAAACAATAACGATGTACATAAACATATGGTAGCATATTTCTGCCATCAGATAACCACATAACTAACTAGTTAGTTAAGTGGTTATCTGATGGCAGAAATATGCCACCATATAAACTTGCACTATTTATTATATAAATGATGAACGTTAGAATAGTCTATTTCAATCGACAAAATGGTGTTCGTGCATCACCTCATTAACCCATTGAATGGTCAAGTCCCACCTCAAGTACATAAGCATGCACGGCCTAGTATACGATCTGTAGTAATATATTATAGTCCTTAAACACAGTCATTCTAACCCTTGAAAGTAAACTATACATTCCAAGTGGCCAACACTTGAAGAGTCAAGGGTCGTACATGAGAATTTATGTCCATTTTCTTTCAAATTCAAATAATTTCATTCTTGACAAAGACGGACTATTACTCGAGTGTAAAATCGAATCAACCGCATTGAATTCTGGGCTGACGCTGAAATTATCTATTATTTTCAATGCTTCCGTCTGAGTTGTTCCGAATACTCGGTCTATTAGAAACCACCTAGTAACATGTGGCTTGGTTTATATGGGAATTATTGAGGCCATTGTAAAAATGTATCATCTATAGATTCAGAAATACATCGTTAGTTTTTTAATATAAGAAAGGTGCCAGCTGTTTATTAGTCTCTAATACAAACAAACATTTAGTTACACGCGCAATTATATCATAGTCCCTGGTCTGTTATAAAGCTTACATGTACCGTAAGGGCAATTTTAATAAAATAACTTACGATTAATATCATCGTAAGTCAAACGTTTGGTTTTATATCATAGTCTCGGGTCTGTTATAAAGCTCATTTGTACCGTAAGGGCTTTTTTACATAAAACGACTTACGATTAAAATCATCGTAAGTCAAACGTTAGGAATAATTATGGTCAGTCTGTGTCCTTGCTTTCAATTAATTAATACCTCTTGGACGAGTATCCAATTTTATCTTTTTTGTTGGATTTAATGCAATAGCAACACATTGTATAGGTCATATAACGACGGTCAGTCAACCTACTCACTGTTCCTGGAGAGGCTAAATCTTGGGATTTAGCTATCAACAAACTACTAGGCACATACTTTCGTCAGTGACTGAAAACTGCCCTACATGATTTAGAATCATTGGAGTATCGTAATCCAACAGTTAATAAGTCAAATATTTTTCTGTGTCAATAAGACATAATAGGTTTTCGTACAAATATATTGTTGTTTATCAGAGAAAAAATCCGTGCATATTATGTTAATATATCTAGAAAAATATGCCCTGAAACAAATGGACACAATACCCCGTGGTAAAACACTTCATGCCAAAGAATTTCCAACATGATCTCGGGACCTTCAGATGAAAATGCCAATAGCAGGATCTTCACGTGACAAAGCCTGGACTCAGTTTATTCCTGACTGTCAAGTTGTTCGAGGATAGCATGACATATATATATCCAATCTGAACTCGATCGGGTTTAGCCGGGTTACGGAAAATCTCGAACTATTAAGTTTGACAAACTGATAGGTAAGCTCAATGCAAAAAACAAATATTTTCAAGTTACGGAGATTCCCGAACATGTATGATTGACAGATATAACTGTTCAATCACTTAACTTATTATCTAAGTGTAGTTATCATAGACAAAAATCTCTTGTAAGCCCAGCCCAGCAGTGTCCTATCTGCATGTTTGATCATAAAAACAATTTGAATAATTTTGACACAATTAATACGAGATATCTATAAATGATGCTTCAGAGATAATATCAAACCAATCGTATTGTAGAACATATTATTCTGACATGTTTGATACAAGAATTGACAAATTGTTTTATCGTGAATATTTATCTAATTTAACCAGGGTCTATAGTCACGTGATCCACAACAATTACTTATCAGAGGTGCTTTTCACAAAAATTCTTACGAAAAAAATCTTCGTAAGTCAAAAGCAAGAAACATTAATAATAAGCTCATTTTTTGGCTTATCAATTCTAAATATTATACACATTGTATAGAATTGTGTATACATTTCGAATATCATATCATTTTTATGCTTATTATCCGTCTGACTTTGAAGTGCTAATTATATGAAACTGACTTACGAAGATTGTTTTCGTAAGAATTTTTGTGATAAGCACCACAGGTAAACAAACGCATGTTTTTCGCCGATTTCTATTTCTAGACAAATAATTGAATGACATCATGTAGCGTATACATTAAGTACATTGCGCTTCCTTTCTTTCCCTGAAGATTTCAAACTCCTTTTTAGCTACTGGAAGAGTTTGATGAAAAACAAGAGCCGGCTAGCCTTACAATCACACAATGTGATCATATAAGACAAGTTCTTAGATTTGAAACTGAAAATTGGTAATGTGGTGTTAAGAAATTTAACCATGATAGCTAACACTATTTAAAGTGAAATTGATAATGTTGATTTGATATGACGAAAAATAACTTCTTATAAATATTCTCGCTTTTGTACTTACGATGGGTTTTATCGTACAAATGTTTGTTGAAACTCATTGACTTGCTAAAACGACAAAAGACGGACATGACGGATTTTAAACTAAATTACCGAGGTATTACATTCAAATACGGAAATGTTACGACGTCAACTGATCAGTCAAACAAACAGTATCAATGTCCGTTTATTTTACGATGTTTTCACTTCATTTTACGCTAGATTTAATTACAAGTGATCCATCTCTTTAAAATTGACAATAAAAATGGCGGATGAAATTGATTTCAATCTAGCGCATAATTTGATTACGTAGTACACGGATTGCGATGACGTAAGAAACACGCGAAGTGTCAATTACTCTGACATGTTGGTGACGATAAAATCCGTATCTTGTCGAGTAAAGAATTTTAAACAAAAAAGGACGAAACTGGCTCGCCTCAGGTAAATTTGGAACACACAGTTTCGTCATTTAATGCAAAGAAATTTGATGAAAAACCTAATTTCGTACTAAATTAGATCATGCAGCGATTTGGTTAATAAATTCGCTTCGTTTTATCATCGAGCGTCTAATGAAACTGATTGTAATGTAACACGGGCGCATGTTGATCTTGCGTGTTTCTAATCTTAGGTTTGACTAACCCATACATCATAGGAGTTGGTCTAGGCCCCGAAATTAAAATTTGGTTTAATTACTTCCCCATACAAAACCTCAAACCCGCAGACGGAAAGTTCTTTCTTGACTTACAAACCAAAATCTAATTTTTTATCAAATTTAGGTTATGAATTGCCAACATTATCTGCATTATGGAAATGAAATTATATTGTAAATACCATGCAAGTTAGAAATGCAAGGGCTTGGTTGGAAAGCATAAACACTTTTGTACGACCATATTTTGAATTTAATGCATTTATATATTAAAGTTTCTGGTGCAATCATTTTACTGCTTATAATAGTTAGCTATATGCATCGTAATTGCTATGTATATAAGGCATCAAATAACTTACATTGCGTGCTATAAAATTACCATCTTTTATTATGCTTTAGTGATGAACCTTTTTGTCTAAAATTGTATGCATGCATGTATAAATTTATGTGTGTCTTTGATGTCATTTTATGTTATTTTTGAATTATAAATTAATATTGTTTGTTTTATAATTGCTTTTGTCCGAACATGTTTACTTTAAAATATATATCACTAAGTTTTCAGTTTTTAATCAGCATACTCTATTAATGAATAGTATGGCGAAAATATATATTTTTCAAGTTCTTCACTGATCAAAGACCACGCTTCTCCAAACACCTTGTCACCTCCCCCTCTCCCCTCCATTCTACCTATCACCTTGTCTCAAACAGCCAGCCAGGTTTCTAAACAGTAAATCAACTCCAATTAGTAAATGTATCACTTTGATTTAATCTTAATTGTAAATGTAGTAAAAACAAACTGTTAATTAAACGCCTCACAGAAATTTCCGACGTGGCATCAAAGACAAAGGTCATATAACTCAAAACGTTGACTAATTTACAAGGCGGTGCTCGGCAGGAAGCCGTCACATATTTGTTAGTATGTCGTACCGGTCCATATGGTTCGAGCGAACACGTGAAGCCTAATTGCCAATTACTGTAATCCGGGAAAATAGTATTTTCTTACTAATGCTGGCCGCATGCAGAGAAAAGAGGCAAACTTTAATCAAAATTGCTTTAACAACATTTTAAAATATTCTACACCCAGTTTGTTTAAATTATGCAGTTACTAGACGCATTTTTCCATGTTAATTAAAATTGACCAGAATCGCTTGTGAATGGTTGAAATTTTGAATTTTGAAAGCTTAGTTACATTTCTAATTGCATTTTATTTCGGTAATATTTAAGGTAGATTAAAGATAGTAATTGATACAATTTCCTTGTAACGTCATATTTAAAAATCAAGCAAATCAAAAGCGATAATAAAATTTTGCTATTAGTATAAAAAGATTCTTATTTTTCGGAAACTAAAGGCCTTAATTATTGCAACATCACTTATGGTATGCATTTTCAGTTTTTCTGAACATATCATTTTTCCAAGAACATTTGGAGGGCGCTAAAGATATGAACGTAATTGCCGATTAAAGTAAAAGCCAAATTCTACTTTCGGTTTCGATCTACTTTCACTTTGAAATGCAATGAATAATATATACATATTCAACCAATATTTGCATTTATTTCAAAAATAATAGAGGCACTTGAAATAGATAAATATCTGATTGTTTTGCAGTCCAAAAAAAAACCAGTGCTACTTTTGATAATTGAGCTTTAAATAATCGTCCAACTGGCATGATTTTGCAAAGATCACTACGGTCTTTTAAGCCGAACTTAATTATAACAACAATCAATAATGGGGCTTTAATATGAAAAAGGGGTCTTACCATCTTCGCCGTCGGTCTTGTCTTCGACGTCATTCTTAGTGTCACCAAGGATGCCATCAATATTATGATTCACCCTGACCTCCGACCTCTCTGTATCACTTTCATGACCTTCACTCGAATCACCATCCGACCCTTTGATGTTAAACTTAGCTCTAAGTACGCGGCTGATAGAGCTCACACTTGGCACCGTGGTACGATCACATAGCCCATCTTTCAATAGCCTGTCTCGAATTTCCCAACTAAATATTCCGGGGTTGTCTTTTTTGTATTGTTCAATTTTTCTCTCAACTTCTGGAGTGGCCACTCTGGGTTTTGAACCCCCAATAACCCCTGGACGTATACTTCCGGTCTCCTGGTACCTCTGAAGAATTTTTGACACGCAGCCATGAGAGACGCGTAACTGGCGACTGATCACACATGGTCGCACACCTTGGGCGGCGAGTTCTACAATCTTCAATCGAATATGGTTGGGAAGTGGTCGACCGTTTATGAACACTCCACCAAGTTGGTTAACTCTACCTTGTCCTGAAAAAAAAATCCGAAAAAATCCTATTTTGAAATTGCACTAGTAATTGTTAAAGTACAAGTATTTCAATGCTTGAACCTTGTTGAATTGTGCAGTAAAGTTCCGCTATAAAATCCATCATCATGAGATGTTTGACTAGTGTAAGTCCAAAATGCCTAATAAGGGACTTTAGTCAGTTATTTCCCCTTGTATACTCTTCAAATAGGTAGGTCCTATCAGTTGGATTACTCGGATTTTACCCTAACTTTTCAATGTCAATTTGCCAAATTTAATCCTAAATAACTTTTTTGTTAATCATTTAATTTGTTTGAAATTCAAGCTAACTATTTTTTTGATAAAGAACTATCTTAATTCCATCACTTTTGTTAATATCTTTATTAACAAGAAAGATATTAAATAAAATATTTTGTTATCCTTACATAGGAATTCAATGATAAAATCCGAGGATTCCAACTGTAAGGACCTACTTACCAATTGGATTGCTTCAGATTTGATCAGGGAAAGATAACTGACTAAAGTCCCTTATTAGAGAATATAATGTATCTGTATTAGGGTCGCTCCACTATTCAGACCTTACAGCGGAACTTGCCTGTATTAATTTTTGCTTATATTTATAGTTGTCTTCAAAACAATAATTAAAAAAATAAATACAGTGTCGATACAAATTGTTATTATCTCCAAAGTTCTGAATTCATAATATTACTAATTTCTAACGTTGTAAATATCAAACAATAATGAAAAAATAGCTATGGGAATTTGGTACAACACAGTTAAAAATACTCGCAGACCAACAAAAGGTTTGCTTCAACATATTAGTATAGCATACTTAAATTTGATGTTACCATGTCATGTGAAAAAAATAAAATTGCCCTGTTTTTGTATCAAGGTCGGATTGTAAGAATCATATTTAAAGCTACTATATCAAGATATATTCATTAACAGTAGACTTTAAAACTGTTTTACAACCATAAATTTATCAAAATATAACCTGCATTAAAGACACAAATGACAGTTCAAACCATTCTGCTTTCTAAATTTGAGTTTGACAAAAAGTCAAATTCTTAAAAAAGTGGGGTACTTTTATAAAAGCACACTATATTCATTTATACGCTGATGTTTATTATAAAATCCAAAATAAACTGTTAAAGAATAAATAGTAGTTTAAAAGCTTAGTTATGTAATTCAGAGTAAGTTTTTTTGTAATAAGACTTCATCTTTAACCTACTGTGATCAAAACTATAGTTTCAAGTATATATATTGACAACCGAACTCTACTTTTGGTTTCGATCTTCTTTCACTTTGAAATACAATAAATAACATGAACATAATCAAAGCAAAATTTGCATTTATTTAAAAAAATCTTGTTCATTAGAGGTGTTTAAAATAGACAAATGACTATTTTCTTGGCGGTAAAAAACAGTGTAACTTTTGATATAGGGGCTTTAATGTTTATTACTTAGAACTTGATAAATTAGATGATAAATTAAGACTGTGAAAAAAAACATTATTATATTTTTTTCAGGAATTCAAATCCATAAAAGTAATAAAATTTCGCTATAAATTTGGTGGTGTTTTTTCTTCATCAAAATACTAACTTACCTAAGAAATGATATTTGACTTAATATTTTACATGTTAGAGATATAAAATTTCGTATAATGTAATATATGTTTCGCTTCCAAATAACAATAAATGAATATTTTTGAGAAAATAATTATGTGAATTCTTAAAATATGAGTAGCATGAAGCAAGTTTTCTCAGTTCTTAACATAGATTTAATAGTTATGTTGTTTTTATTATAATATGTTGCATTATTCTGCAAAATGTGTATAATGTGGATGTGGTTCGAAAGTTTGGATCCCCCTAGAAAAGTTCGGACTCCACTCCCCTAGAAAAAATTCCTGCATCCGCCCCTGTTAGTTCTATTGAATGTCAAAAAAGTATCCAGTTTATTACAAAAAAGGTTGTAAAAAATGAAGGTGGCATAGTAAAATTTAATACTACTTATGACTTGTAAACATATAAAAAGTGGCAACACAATCATATTAATAAAATTCGAAGACAATAAAATTACATGCATGTATAGCATCACAACACACGAATACAATTAAATCACTTTATGCTGTAGTCACTTGGAATATTTTATGTTAATTAAATAATTGACGATTGTTCATTAAAAATGTAAATATAATTATAAGCCATAAATCTATGAAATAATCAAATTTTACATAAACACACTCGCGAATATATCAAGAAAACACCATAACTATATCTTTATGAATGAATTTCGCACATTAAATGTAAAATAGCTAAATTAGAAGTGTTTTTTGAAAAATAAATCACATGTTAAACGTCATTAAAATTTGATTTTAGTTATATGCACAAATAATTATATGATAAATAATTTTATAATAAAGGTTTGTCTTAGCGAAGTTAAAGTGAATTATTTGCTCGAAAATTAAGTAAAAGAACCTTATTTTTTTATTTCAAACGATTTTATAATAAATTTATGTCTTACCAAAATAAACTTGAAGTAGCCATATCGAAATTATAAATCAAAATTTGTTCTGAGAAAATTGTGTACACATGAAAACGAGAAAATTATATTATAATTAAATGCAAAAATACGTAGTATGAAAAAACACTTTTATAATAAATTCATGTCTTTTATAAAGTAAATAAGTAGTTACATCTAAATTTATTCTAACAAAAATCAGCATAAAGTAAATCGAGAAAATAATATCATTATAATTATATGTACAAATAATGCATTTATGATAAATGTATCTCTTACCCAGAGTGAACGTATCATTTATACCTTTGATGACGAAATCATCATTTTCTATAAAATTACTAAAATCCATGATAAATTCAAATTATTCGTTAATTCTGCGGCACAAATCAATTTTCACAATAACAAACACGAGTGGTGACAAGGGTTAAACTCTTAAATGGTATAAGCTATGTTCGGGTGTGCCTTGAATACGAATCAGTCCTCATTAATATGCAAATGAGCTAATGAATTATGCATGATCTTGAAACAAAAGGAAACACCGCACCGGATGTGGTCCCAGAATCTTACATAACCCCCAGTCTCTGACAGCGGTGAATTTATCAGGGAACGCTACGATTTTGTCAGTCTAAAATAAATGAACGCCCACATTATTATAAGAATTTTTATTTCATATGAAATTTTTATCGGCAGTCTAGCATACAAAATTGTTTATTTCAAACATAACCTTATATCTTTTATCAATCTTTACATAGTAGAAACTTCCATGAATGTTGTATTTGAAATAAGGAAATTTAAAGGATTTATGCGAACATTTTTGTTAACCCTCGTGCGTTCGTGGTAAGCGTAAAAATTGGAGTTTTAGTATCAAAAAGTCATTTCTTGCTAAATAAATAAGAAAATAATGAGGCATACTGTGCTGGAGAGAATAAAAATTTATGTTTAAAATGTTACTTTTCTAATGATGACCGAATATTAACATACTAAAGTAAAATATATGAAACATATTCGTTAATCAATACAATCAAATGAGTCTTTCAAAAATGCTTTCAGTTTTATCATTATAGTCTTTATTTTTGGACAATGCGGAATAATGTAAAATTTAATCTAAGGAAACGAGTTACATGTTAAAAACAACTATAAGAGGCTTTCCAAATAGCTGCAGATTTCATGCAAATGGTAGATATTTTGTAGACACACGTAAATTATGTGGTAAGTTTAGGCGTCTTCTACCAAATTATTGGTTTGAATTATTTGTATTTTAGGTTGAAGACATACACAAATATACTTATAATAAAAATATAGTTAAAGTTCACTAACAGGAATATTAAAATACATTCTCTTAATAGCGGAATAGTATCATTTTTCCTTCACAAATTAAAGCATTTGGAACTTACAATTACAAAATTGCATAATTATATCCAAGATGGTCTTTATAGTGGGGCATATCTGTATTAAGATGCTTTGTTTTATTTTATCAAAACATTCAAAAATCTAATTCATGACTATAGTTTCGAATTTGAATAATCGCCATTTCCAATTTTTAATAAAACTCAATAAATTGGTAGCATTCACTCAGCTTCTAGGTTTTTTTAAATAAAAAAATCGTAAAACTCAGTCAGTTACCATTTTTGAAATCCATAAAAATTGTCGACGTTTGTAGTTTTTCTGAAGTTTCAAAATGTTCCCAACAATTCGCTCTCTGCAAATGATAATTAATTTTACCGGCTCGTATCTACTTCTTAATTAAAATATCAAAGCAAAGATGTAATTAACGATAGCTATGTAATGTCCAAGCCAGTATGGTCAGTCCTATAGATGTTCTATAGCCAGCGTGATTAACCGTTTAATTTCACCATTCAAACAGGTTGTAAACAATCTGGCCCCTAACGTTCAATATTAGGGGATTCGTCTTACATTACGTCATCAAAGGGCCCTAGCTCCCTAACGGGTTATTTAGATAACCCCTGGAGTTCTTTGATTCCTCTAAAACACCGACTGTAGCTATCTAACGCTATTTTCTACGAGCGGTCTTTGATGGTCCGTTTAATTATACACCATTATTTATTGGTCAATAAATGATAATAGACAAACGGTGTTTTATGAGTCTGAGTGATTTATCATGCACAATCACTTCATTAAGCTTTCTTGGGTTTAGCTTTATTTATGTAACAGGTCAAGATTTGATGCCTCATTATTCACAGATATCTTTTCTCACACGATGGCGTTAACGTTATATTTTTGCAAAACTTACTCCGCAATGGAGGACCTTGGTCAGTTATTTCCCTTCGCATACTTTCAGCTCGGCCCAATCAGTTATATTACTCGGATTTTACTCTTAATCATCAATTTATTATCTTTTTCAAGCATTTTACAACAAATTTATTAAATGAGCTTAATTTATTCGTGTTGTTAGTTTTATTTTTATACCTCCGACTTTATACAGCATTCCGCACGGGTCGATAGCGCAGTTGGTAGCGCGTCGGAATTCCGAAACTCGTGTCCCGAAAGGGGTACGCGTTCGAATCCCACCCGGGGAGGTTATACCCTTCCATAAAAATTAGACTATAATGCCAATTTTCCTCCATTGATTAGATAATATGGAGAAGTTTCCGGCCTTGTGGAAGGGTAGGTGAGTACTGGTTATAGACAATGGTCCAGGAAAGCTAGGTTGGGTGCGCTGGACGTCGTAAAAATACCTAAAATGTCTTGATACGGCGTTTAATCCAATAAAAAAATGATACAGCATACCAATGTATCACCATGCAATTACTAGATAGTCTCATTTATTGAAGGAAGAGAAGGCTTGAATTAGCTAATTTGCAATATACTCAGAACTGTTCCGTTCTGTTTTGCAATGCACTTATTCCTGCCACAATATATCGATATAATTATCAATTGGTTCAATGCACTGAGCCATCATGAACACTCGGACAAAATTCTGACTTTAGGATATAGCTATTCACTTTTTGCAATGAAAAAAGAAACACAAAGTTAATTCTGATCAAATTCAAAAGTCAACATTACTTTTTTATCAACATATGATGCAATTGTTATATGATCAAACTGTAGTTGTAGTAAAATAAGATCAACTTGTGGTTTGAATGATAGACTTTTTTGAATTCAATTGTCTCGGAACTTAAGACGAAAAGAAGCATTATTTGCACGCATTCGGAACTACCTCGGCTATCTTCTACGGAGATAAACCTCGGATAACATAAGGTGAAAAAGTAGATCCAGGAATTTTGGTTTCTGTGGTAAAATAGTCTGAACTACACAGAAATACGATATGTGAGACATTGTACAAATTAAATGATGTGATAGAGCGTGTAACAATGTTATTATTAAATGTTGACATAAAAATTACAACCGCCGGACCTTATAACCTGGTTGTATTCCTACTACGTCTGATTTCCGAGGTATATCTTCGTAGATGATCGCCGAGGTTGTTTCGAATGTATTTACACGCTTGGAAACTTGTAGCGCTTGAATGTGTCGTACTCTGATTTTTCAACTGACTATCAAAGACATGTTACAAAATTTTCTAATTTGTCTTACGATAATTTTTGTCGTAAGATATTCAGGTGTGTGAAAATAAAAGCGATCGATCAAGTTTGTTCCTTTCATTTGAAAGATATGTTTTAATACAATGTTTAGGGGACATTCTAAGGGAACAATCCCTAATGTTCTATCAAAATTTGGAATTTTACGGTTCCCAATTGATATTTCCATGAAATAGCGATTTTATTTTAATGGTAGAGAAAATGAAAGCAATTATGTGGAGAAATACATTTATCAAATACGTTCCTCCCAGTTTTAAATGTGAGCCCTACTGACCCCGCCCTTTTCCTTAAACGGTGGGAGGGGGAGATGAAAGGGTTTCGATAGCCCCTTGATTCTTTTACGATAGGGACCGATATTAAGATCAAAACCTGCTGTAATTGCTAATGACACAATTTTAACAGCCAGCCATTTTTCGAAATGTGATTTATGCTTATACGGTAATCGTTTTCGGTGAGAAAGTTTCTTAATTAATTTAAGAATTCTTACAGTTCAAAGTGAAAGTAAAATTAACGGGTCAAATTGGCGGGAAATTAAAAAATCAATTTTCCGTAAAATCAGAAATTGAAGGCTACGGTTTGGGGCCCACGTTTTTATTCAAAATTCAGTGTCGCTCTTTGTAATGTTAAGTTATTATTTATGTATGGCCGTGGGATTTCAAACGAAGGGATTTAGGAAAAAAGTAGTCGATGAATAAATGTTTAATTTCAAACTTTTATAAAACCTGTCAAAATGATAATAATTCTTCCGCAATAAGATTTTGATAAATTTTATTTAAATTATATTTTGTTATAATATTTACATTTACTTTAACTTCACACATAAAATTTTAGATCAGTTACTCTACAGGTTTAGCCTCTCGCTTAAACAGGGGCTCTGTTTTATATATAGGGTTCTAGGCTTCAAACAGGAGTCTGTTTATCGTGGCAGAATATTTAAAACATAAGCAAGGGTGTCGATAGATTAACGTCACAACTGTAATTTCATGGGGTTTTTTTTCAAAATAAAGATGATAAAAATAATGATGTAATTAGCAATAGTTATAGACATAACATTATTCTGTTTTTATTATGTGAAAACGTCATTTCATATAATATTTATTAATAAGAAAAAATATTGGAAATTTTCATACATGCATTTTCTAGCATGATGAACTTACCTTTCCGGACGCAGACATGTTAACTTAATGGATTCCAAACCCTTAACTCGAAAATAAGGGAAAGTATTTCATAGTTAAATCCAAATTTCATTCTACAAGGACATCTGTATAGATAGGAACTATATTTGAAGACCCTTATATCTTTAAAAGAAGGGCTCAAGTACATATACCCTAAATGTACTATGAATTACATCATAATCTTATGAAACTGAATAAATAACAACTATAGAAAAGCGATTGTAATTTTAGCATCAATTTTCTGCTCTCAAACTTGATAACATTTGGCCCATATTATTTCCTAATGTGGGCAAAATGAAAATTAAATGTTTTGTTAAAGCAAAAAGTGTTTTTGTTTCTTGCTTGCACGTTAATGAAGTATTCAATACAATAGAATCAGCTCAAATAAGGGACTTTAGTCAGTTATTTCCCCTTGTATACTCTTCAAATAGTAAGGTGCAATTAATTGGATTACTCAGATTTTACCCTTACTTTTCAATGTCAATTTGCCAAAGTTAATCTTAAAAAAACTTTTTTGTAAATCATTTAATTTGTTTGAAATTCGAGCTAAGTATTTTTAGTGTTAAGAACTGCCTACGTTTTACCACTTCTGTAAATATCTTCATTAACAAGAAAGATATTAGATTAAATATTTTTGTTATCCTTACATAGGGCTTCAATGATAAAATCCAAGGATTCCAACTGTAAGGACCTACTTACCAATTGGATTGCTTCAGATTTTATCAAGGAAAGATAATTGACTAAAGTCCCTAATTGCAAATAACGCATTTAATTTCAAATATATTATTTCGCTAAGCACGTATCTTGAAATCGAAATATATGTTACAAATTGATATTCAGTTTTTTGTTGTTGTTGTTCCAAGGACCACGCTGGAAGCATTTCTCATTACCTTGCAATTACGTTAACCAAAAACAAGCGGAAATAAATATTTATTTTAATCGTGTACCCTACATAGGTTTGATTTTAGGGTCAATTTCATGCATACTTTGACGAGAAAATTGAATTCACAAGCATGTTAATGCATTTGTTTCATTTGAATTATATTTAAATTCATTAGATAACGAAATCATTTACATTCAAACAATGGTAACCGTTAACTTTTAACTGACCGCCTCTAGGCGGATACTTTTTGGTGAAATACGAGTTGAGTTGAAGTACATTTGGTATGAAAGGCGAAAACTTTATTTTATACAGACATGTTTGTAAACCGTTTGCCTAGGGTGAGGACCTTATATTATAAAACCGACTTCCCCATAATCCATCTTAGATTCCAGCTTTGCAATAACTAGAAATTAGACAAAACGAAATAGAAACATATTTTGACGAATATTTCTTTGACGGCAAAAATGAAACTTTAATAAGAATGCTTAAAAAAACAAGATCGGCGTCTGTAAGGAATGTTAGCAACCGTGACATACTTATTACTGTAGTTGTAATTTGATTGTTTCCAATTGTTTAATGTATGCTTATTTAGTCTTTTTTTCAATAGCTAACGATTATACATGTATGCGGAAATATTGCTAAAATGTATCATAATATTTGTTTAATAAATTCAAAATATGCGTAAATTTCTTAAATATTAAAAGTACCTTGAACATCATTTGAGATTTGTTTTAGATGTTTAGTATTGCAAGATGCAACGATTTTATACATTGCTAATTCAAAATTCAAAAAATATTTGTATAACAGTATTTGATTCCATAATTGTAACGAACTGTGAGCAATATTGTGTAGGTCAGTTTAGCATAACAAATATATCTATTCTACAATACAGAATACGACTGGTTTGTGAATCCGAAAATCTTGCACACTAATGCCTCAGTCCCATAAAATCGTGGCTTGTTACGGACCCGTACGTGCAGACAGTCGTAGGCCGTGGGAAGCCTTGCGTATCAAGGTGACGGTTCGCACATGGTACAAAACAACACACCTGTACAGAGCCGTAGCTTGAAGATATGCATGTTAATCCATACTCGGCCACGATTTTGTTCACGATTTGACTCTGAAACTGATACGTGTATCCTGGGCTCAACTCACGGACCCTTGTAAAAACGCTATAGTCCGTGCGGGTACGCAAGAGTTCGTAAGGGTCCTTGCGGAGCTTGATCGCACGGTGCACGTACGGTGCCCTCACGGCTATTTTTATGTTTATGGGACTGTAGCTTTGCATAATTTTCTACTTTATGGTTATTATCTGCTGTTGCTATGTCTATATGAACATTGAAATATTACAACGATTCAGATAAAAATAATAAAATAAACACGGAAATAGATAAATTTTCAGTGCTGTTTTAGGAGCATTGAACATCATAATCGATGATTTTAATAGAGGAATGGTTTTAATTTAGATACATTTTTATCAAATTTAGCGTTTGGGTCATTAAACTTGTCAACAATCGCATAATTTTGCAGTAATCTAAAGGTGGTCTTTCAAGTAAATCTCCACTATGTAAAAGTTTACAGTACCTGTCAGTACCTGGCCAGTTTGCAATAAAAAGTTGCAAACGTATATGAGTAATAAATATTGTGCTAACGTGTAATGGGCATTTTATGAACATTTATAGCAAAATGAAATCTTAATCTAAGAGACTATTACTATTGACATTGTATGCCATATAGAGTTTGTATGCATATATGTGTGATTTATATAAATATTTGTACCGGTATTCTTATATCTTATGGTGGAATTGTAAATGTTTTCATGATCGAAAACAAAAAAAAACTTGGACAATTTTATCATTACCGCAATATAACACAAATTAGTACCATACTTATTATGAGCACATTGTTATATAATTAAAAAGAAAACTCAAAATGATTATGTTCTGTTACATTTACATATGCAAAAGGAATTATATCATTAATTAATTAAACTGGATAACATTTTAGCACTTAATTAGAACAAATAGAGTAAAATACGTCGAAGTATAAAGTAAGCCAATGCTCATAGAAAGCTGGGGGAAATACTTCAAAACATTTGTAACTGTTCCAATATTCTTAAATCAGTCGAATTATTAGCTTTATATTAAAACATTCAAACACTTGTAATGCACAAAATATCATGACGCAAAATGTTTGATGCCGGCATTCAGGAACCAAAAGTTGTGGCCTCTAAGGCATGGATTGCTAGCACCATCAAATGTCAAAAGTATAACAGTCGCTGTAAAAGAAAATGTTTCATTTGACTTAAACATTTATTCATTTCTATGAAGTGCGACCACAATACATAGTCTCGTATGGGAACCTAAATGCGTGATAGCATTAATAAATATAGATATACATACATTGTAGTTCAATGATATATAATCTGATTAAAGCAGTAGCAAATAACAAAAGAGCTATCATCATCATTCCTGCTACTATTATTGTTTGAACACCCTGTACATACCCATTTTCAAGACTTATGCACTTTATTCAATGATTAAATCATGGTTGATTTAGACTCAAGGGTAACCGTCAAAACGTTGACAAAACAACAACTCTAATTAGACCCCTTATGAGTCTAAAGATCGTGGTTACATTACAATACATGTATAACATAAGCTATAATACCCGTTTAAATTTGTCTCGAAACTTACCTTCCAATGGAAAGCTGGTCATCAAACCCAGGCCGGCGAGGTGGTATGGAAATACTGGATTTAACATCCTTGCCTGTATAGGTATAAACAATACCTTGTCGACGGCAACCGTTAGTTTCCTTTCAAGTTTATCACTCAGCGCAATTAACAAGTGTCAGTATTAATTAGCTAGTCACTGATGCTTATCAGGAACACGATCGTGTGAAAGCACGGTGTTAAGTTACTAAATCACAACACCTCGTCCACAACAAGTTAACGTATAAGTAATTACGTCTAATTTATTGCTACAGATTATCAGCCGATAAAATCAAAACACCCTTGATCTTAGAAGATTTTGATAATTACAAATGATAACATTATCGCTTAAGCACATCAGTTTCTCCGAGTAAGAAACACCAGTTTGAAAGTAACATTACTTTTATAATGATTGTTCATTACCATTTTTAACCATAAAGAAAACTTAAAGCGACCATTAAATTTTCTTTAATACGTTGAAAATTCGTTACTGCGGTTGGCTAAAAACTCTCACACGTGATTGGACGAGATATCATTGCTCGAGACGATGTTCTTTTCAACGCTTGTGGGCATTGACGACTCGCTTTAAGTATGACAGTTTTCTTTTGATAAGTTAGAATTTCAACAATGCGGGAGGTTGGCCGATCGACTGTCAATCTGAGCTGATTATCATTTAAGATACATAATGATATGAAATATCTGATCTTGGCGAAGCAATCCGCGTGAAATAAGGCGGGGAAATGAAAATTACGCTCAAGTGGGCGAATAATGAAAACTCTATGAGTTGTACTGTCGGTAAATGCGATACGTTTAATGTCCCATGCAAGAAATTTTTACTAGTTAGATGGCAACACTTGGCTGACGGATTTTTACGCATACCGCATGGCTCTATGGTGAATTTATCGTCGCAGGTAAAAATGAATCGCGAAGACAATTATGTAGATGTTTGATGACTTTTGAGCCCTTTGATCTCACTGATGGTCAAATTTAACAGAATAATGTTTGGCGCACGATGTGTCGAATTTAAATGTTTTTTACATTAATCGGGCTTAATATGACCGCTGGTACGATACACTTAAACTTACGATACATTTTAAGAAAATAAAGACGCTAAACGTTATACAAATTCATTCAATGAGCGATCGTAAAAATGGACATCGATGCATAAAAACGCTACAACAAATTATAATTTAATGGTTATGAAAAAAGAAAATGGATTTAGTATTGGTGATTTGGTTTAACAAATTGAGAAAATGCTAATCGTTTCGTATTTTAGTGCTCCCATATTGGTGATTTGTTGTTGAAGGGCGACAGTTTTGTTTTCATTTTATATTTAGAATATCCGATGAAAACGCTTGTTTTATGGGTTTAAAGCACAACAAATTTATAATAGGCAATGACTTTTTAAAGGAGCTGTTGTCCGGAGCTAGGGCATGCACGTTAGAATTCAGGAAACACATCTAGTTTAGCGGACCCCGGAAGTAAATATAAATATGCGTGCGCAGACGCGCAAAGGTACATGTCGCTAATTTACTGTTATTATGGGGGCTGCCGCCCCCACATCCCCGCTGATATTAAAAATTGATGACAAAAAAGGCATTTAAAATAGTTATTTAAAATAATTCATTCAAAAAATGAATAAAAAACTGCATCGTTAAAAACAAAATAGCGTCCAAAATTTTGTAAACAACGCAACGTCCGAGCATGCACAATAGCGGGGTCCGCTAAACTAGATTCTATCCGAATTCAGAAATCCCTGGATTCGAATCCCGTCTTGGACTCTGCTTATTTCTTTTTAGTCCACATAATGACTAGCGATTGCCTTTCTGCACAATGATCCACTTTAATAATTGGCATTTTCGGTTATCCACGATACATTACTCCGCTACGCAGCGTTACGTATAGAGTGTAACGGAAGAAAGTACTCTAGTTGCCGACGATGATAATTAGTAATATTCAATTAATTTAAAATGGTCCACAGACCGACAGGTATGTACACTGTATATACGAAAGTCATTTATGTTGAGAAATTGAATAGTTGGTACAAACTAGATGTGCGTCTTAAAAGCTTCCAAGCTCGTAACAGGCACGTAAGAAGCATTTTCAGATTGGGGGGGGGGTAATTTGTTCAGATTTATTATAAGACAAAGAAACCCTTATCTTATGTTACAGTACTTATGTTTAAGTTTAATTTTATATTTTACATTTGAGCATCTTGTTCCATAAAAAGTGTTTGCAATATTGAATTTGCAGAAAAAGCACACATGTATGTGTCAATCAATTTAGTGTGACAGATTAAATAAAGATCCTCAATCCCTATAACTGCTGAAAATATTGGGGGCTAAGCCATTCCCCTAGCCCATCCCCCCCCTGTTTCTACGGGCCTGCCGTAAAAGTCACAACAACTTCGGGTAGCTGTTTCCAGAAATGAACCGTTTTTGGAAAAATAATGACAAATCATATTTGAGTTCATCACCATTACACGTAATTGGTATTTGTATCACATCATAGCATATTGTATTCAGTCCCTGATTTCATGATGTTTAAAAAAATAACAATCAGACATCTATAAAAACTTAAGCGAAAATTTCAAAAAAGTACAAAATATAATTATAATCGTATTTATGCTAAATTCGAGTAAATTATTTAATAATTTCGAGATCAAATTAATTTGATTTTAATTTGTTGTTTAATGATGTTCCCTGCAAAAAAGTATAACAGAATGAAATACTGTGGTTGATAACAGTAAATAAGGCATGTGGCAAACGGCAAGATAGAGTGGACGTTTTAGGTTTCAACGAAATGTTTAGAAAATGGATAAACCGCATCAGCTGTAAGGTTTGAAATGTCGTTTCAACAAAACATTAGAAATTTTAGAACTCTGTAAACACATCATATTTAAATTAAAATTTTAAATACACATATCTGTTAATTCATTAAATAATAATTTCGAAAAAGCGTCTGATGTCAACTGCGATTATGACTGTTATTGCGTATTTGTAATAGTTCCGGTCTCAGTGCATTGTTAAAATGTATGACTATGAACCCGGCGGTTGTGGGCTCAATTCTAAGGCGTTTTCGGTCGATTCTTTTACCACATTGGTAGAATTTTCTGGCTAATTCAGGATAATTCAGTCGGTTGCTGCTTATAAAACGACTAACAGCCATCACGCCGATGTGCAAATATACCATTGACGACTTTATCTTCTAGTTCTGCTGGCCTCATATTTGCAGTCATCAGCTTGAACCATCTGAGTTTAGCCCGATACTTGTGAAAATTGATTTTAGATTGGTGAAATTTAATTATCTAATAGATGAACTACTTTGGTTTTAATATTTTTGTTAATTGGGCTGGTGCTTGCGACAATTTAATGAGACTACTGAATTGACCCAAAAATCAACAAATTTCAACAACTACTATATATTCAAAGAATAATAAATAAAATATAATAAAGCACAGGGCCCAGTTCCAACACACAAAAAACTTAAGTACGAACTCAATGAAAGTGTTTTTGGTCTCTAAATAGCAAGTAAATGTATTTGAAATGGCTGATGTTAAATGATCATAATAATGATAATAGATTCTATGTATGAACATACAATATCATAGGTTTTATTGTAAAATTAAAGCCACAAACTCACTTTTCACTTGAGACTAAACTCAACAGTTCATTAACAGACTCAAATCAAAACAATACAATTAAACCTTATCCAAATATGTAATTCAGTTTTATTTCATATAAAACAGCTTTTTAATCACTATTAGGGTTTCTAATGATACTACATTTGTTGTAATATTGATTAAATAAGTCAAAATAATGATCAAAACATAAGATTGAGTTTGAGTACAAAGTTGAGATTTTTTCGTGAAACTGGGGCCAGGCAAATATTTTGAAATTTAATACTTTACTTTACTTTTAACATACATGTATTTTATTGTCAAATGGATAATATAGATAAAATACAACAATGATAGATACATTCATGTATGTACAAAAATGACAATGGGGTCTGGCCACAAGTTCTCACAACTAAGTTACGGCCATTCCCCGACACATATTTACAAAAATTAAACCTGTCTTTGATTGCATTGTGGTTCGGTTAAGTAAACATAATTATGATATCATGATAAATTAATATTGAAATGATATAGGAAAATTTAAACTATGTTGAAAATTTATATTTAGATTGTTTTTGTTTTGGAATTTACCTTTTTCTGCTTTGTTTGTTTGTTTTGTTGGGTTTGACGCCGTAGCAACACATTGTATAGGTCGGTCAACGGCGGTCAGTCAACCTACTCACTCCTCGTGGAAAGGCTGAATATCTGGATTTAGCTGTTAACCAACTACTAAGCGCATACTTTCGTCAGTGACTGACAACTGCCCTACATAATTAAAAATCATTGGTAGGAGGAAGAATGGTCGTAGAAATAATTTCATGACCAAGCTCCACGAAAGTATGCCCCGCCAGGGAATCGAACCCACGACCCCTCGACCAGTAGACTTGCGTGTTACCAACTGAGCAAGTCGGGTGGCTCCTTTTTCTCATTTAAACTAAGCAATTAATTACGCACTGCTTCTCTGTCAACTTAATGTATTTCATGTCTTTGTACGTATGCAATTGTATGAAAAAAAACATCGAAAAAAAAATACATGTTCATCAAATGTGATTATTACTTTTCTAAAAGTATATCGTATTTGGATTTTGATCGTATCGCAACATGTTTGAAGATTCGCAGCCTTACTAATGACGATTATATATATATATAGGAACTGGTGTTAGTTTTATAACCAGTTACTGTTTTAATTACAGTATTAAAATATATACAAACACCCAACAGTTAAGGCATAAAAGACTGAAAGCTCGATTACTAAATGTAAACATTGCTCCATAGGAAACCATTATTTCATTGAAAAGCAACAATTTTCAATCATAAAGTGACGCAGTATAAACATTAATGAATCTAAATTAATTGTAATAAAGCGTCTATTGGTACCATTTATTCATGTCAGCGGAAGTTTGATTGTCAAGCGCCCAGTGACTCCGATTTTTCAGTAACGATCGTACAAGCGCTTTGAGTGCAAATCGACAGGGACTGGTTGAAAACATGTCTGCCGTAAACATTACTTCCCGTGGGATGCAAGCAAACGCGTGTACCATATTGCCTGCATCCTCGATTTAATGAATTTTTACCGGAATATAATTCAATGACATGGATCTAGTAATTGTGTATAACCCTTCAGAGCAAGTCCATAATTTTAAATATCCGGTAAATAAAATGAAGTACCCGTTAATTTACGTCTTGGGTTTTATTATGAACCATTTTCTCTCCTTGTTCGGCCAAGTGCCTTCGGTGCGAGCGATTCACACGTCGAAGTTATCAAAAGACGCACGCCCGTTGAGAAACCGGAAAATGATTTTCCACGATGCGGAAAACTTTATAATAATTCTCCATTCACGAACGTTTATCGCTAAACTTGCCTTCGTTTTAATCTTTTTTCAAACTATTCATTCTAATGGCGCCGTCACTTCTTAATGTTACATCGCCCGACAGCCGATAAATCAATCATAACAAATCAGCAAACTTGAATGTATCGTTTGTGCCTACAGACGATCGCATGAAAGGGTTTCTAAATAATTTCATATTTCTCGCTTTTGTTCTAGAAGAATATTCATAAAAGGATTATTTGAGCTCACAATCGTTTCTAGTCGAATATTTTAAATGGAACGTGGTTATTAAATACCTGCGAATAAGAAGTTGGATGGCAACACTTGTGTGGTCTTTATTAAAGCTTATTTAAAAATCGCAAGCAAGGGTAGCCATGCAAATAAATATATCAGCGTTTAACATGAACTCGTTTGATTTGTAAACGAGTTACGTCAAATATTCCAAAGGTAATTTGCATATTTGTGAAAAACGTCTTTTACTACTGAATTATGCATTTTGAATTTTTAAAAAACTTGCACTTATTCACCTTCTACTTTGAACATTTTAACGGTTCAAACCAACTATTTTGTGGTCATGCAAATCATCATATGACTCCGCTGATTGCCTCTGTAGCCATGGGGCGTTGTCTTTAACATTTCTTGTGACGGTCGTCGAAACGACAGATTCAGAAGTATAATCATACTTAAACGTTCACCAAATACAGAACAGAACAGAACAGATATTTTATTACGGTAACGTATACAAAGGTATCTTGTTACAAACAAATGAATATAAACAATGGTTCTGTCACGCAACACACAACACAAACACACACACACAATCACACTCACACTCACGTGGACTCATTCACCCATTCATACACTCACAAGCTTCTAACAACATCTCACACTGACAAAATAATCAAAACATATGGTCATACATGTATATCAATTAACATAATGTTTTAAGTATCAATGATAAATGGACATAAATGTTAATATTTACTAGTTAACAGAATAATATAATCTATGAGGATGAACTACATGACGAATATTTTCAGTAGCTATAAAACTAGAATGAATAAATATATGCTGCATATAACATGATATTTGAGATTAAGAAACATGTTATATATAACTATATAAATACAACCCACCGGTTGGATCTTGAGGTGATATGGGTTTGGTGGAGACAAATTAATGGTCAATCGTTTTGAAACGCTAAAGACTAGTAACTGTAGCTGATATCTGAGCGAACATACGGACCTTTCCAGATCTACAATTCACCATTTTTTTCTCTAAATGTACATGTATGTGTATAAGGAAATGTCTTCGGCTCCTCAAGGAAAAAAGAATCTAGAGCTCAAATATGTAATGCGTATCCAAATTGATATTAAATTTGATATAAACATATTTTATTAATTGCATCTTAATACTTGTAGTGTTTTGCAGAATTTGCTTTTGACTAAGATTTACTGGGCAATGTAAACAAAAGGTTGCACAATCAAAAGAAAATTTTTAAAAAGTAAAAAAAGGATACCCGAATGTAAAAAACAAATATTACTTAAAATAAACTTTCAGATTTTAACTAAAAGTATTTAAATTTTAATCGATTTATTCAAAATAAGGTCATATATTTAACTATAGCTATTCGAACCGAATCTCTAATCTATTATAATCCATAAGGGATTTAAAGATTAAACAATTTAAGGTGAACAATTATAATACAGTTGAACCTGTCCAGAAGGCAGACAATGGAAGCAAATAGAGTTGTAAAAAGGTTGTTGCATTTTATATTTCAAATTTCATGCTTATGCATTTCCATCTACTTTACAGCTATTACTCTGGACATAGGGCTACTGGTATTTATCTGTTAATCTTTATTGCAAAAGTTTCACTCTCCTTGGTGACACTTGGCCACTACTAATTAACACCACTCTCGCAGGTATTCTTTAAAACTGACTTGAGTGAAGCAATTGTATGTAAATTTCTTACTCAATGAAATTAGTACTACCCTGGTGGGGATCGAACCTGGGACCTCTCGATTCCAAAGGTCTCGTCCTAGGACTGGACCACATCTGCCATCGACTGCCTGTTTTACTCAGGGGATACAAGGGATTGCTTAATGCAAGTTACATTCTAAAAATCATGTTTAAAGATATAAAAAAATGGTTGCTCATGTCAGAGGTATCGCTTGTAACAGGTAATCAGTGACCACTTTGTCATGGTGTAATTGTAAATTGGAAAATAGTAAAAGTACTTGCTTGATTGCCAGCAAACATGTATATGTTCATTTATTAACCTTATTATGAAATAATAAAAAAATATAAGAATTCATTTTAGTGTGCGAAGGTTGGAACTATGTAGGAATCGAATACCTACGAATAAAATTCCAATAATATTTGCGTTTCCAAAAAAATCCTGAAAGTGTACAAGACGGACTTGTAATAACAAATTCTCGCAGACATTATTCTCGCTTTTTTGTGGAGACAATGGCTCGCAGAATGATTCCAATCATTGTCTGTCTGGTATACGTGGCTATAGTTCAAGCTCAAACGATGCCAACAGGATGTACCTACGACTCCGGACTCTATGAGTGTGATTACTCGACACTCAGCAGTAACAGTCTGATTCCACTCGAAGCCTCAAGATTCAGCCCTATCGCTCAACGGTTAAGACTCGTTGGATTACCATCAGCTTTAAACAGTGCCGTGTTCGATACTGACTTTGCGTCTCTGGATGAAAGTAAGTAGATTTATTTCAATTAGGGACTTTAGTCAGTTATTTCCCCTTGTATACTCTTCAAATAAGTAGGTTTAATTAGTTGGATTACTCGGATTTTAGCCTTACTAAATTTCAGTTTGCCAAAATTAATTTGAAATTTTGAAATCATTTAATTTATTTGAAATTCAAGTTAAGTATTTTTAGGGTAAACAAATATCTAAATCCGCTTCTGTTATATCTTCATTAACAAGAAATATGTTAGAAGAAGTATTTTGTTATTCTTACATAGGACTTCAATGATAAAATCCGAGGATTCTAACTGTAAGGACCTACTTACCAATTGGATTGCGTCAGATTTTATCAGGGGAAGATAACTGACAAAAGTCCCCAACTATTATTTTTGTACTTGGGTTTAACGCCGTGTCCACACAAATAATGTCAATGTTCGGCGGTTACCCATTCTCGTTCCCTGAGTCTAGTAGGATTCTCAATACTAGTTAGATCGAGGATCTTGTTAACCTCGGGGTACGAGAATGGCGGTTACCTTACCTAACCTAGCTTTTCTGGACTTTTGTATATGCCAGTACTTTTCTTTTCCACAAGGTCGGCAACTTCGCCAAACACCGTATTTATAATGAACAATTTACATTATTGTCGACTTAACTTGAACATCTATAACCTGCACAAGGGGGGACTCGAACCAGCAACGCCTTCGTGACACTAGATTCGTGGGATAGATTCGGAAAAGTGGCATCCTTAGGCAAATCTAGCGGGGGGGGGGGGGTTCGGACCGCCCCCCATGAATTTCCAAAATGTACCTGCCATTAGTGTTTTTCTTGACTGTAAGGTTTTTTTAAGTAGCATGAAGCAATTTTTTAATGGATAGATGCATAGATTTAATGGTTATGTAGTTTTTATTATTAATATGTTGCATCATTCTTCAAAATTTGTATAATGTGGTTGTGGTTCGAAAGTTTGGACCACGATTATTTTTCGAGGGGAGTTTGAACATTTTCTAGGGGAGAAAAAGTTCGGACCTCCCCCGCCCCCTAGAAAAAAATCCTGGATCCGCCCCTGGCATCTTTGTGGATTTTTTATACTTACTATAACGGTGTATCTTCAATTAGCTCAATATAGCATTATTGTGAAAAATGAACGATTTTCGCCTACGTTTCAACCTGTAAAGGGGTATGTTAGACCGTATATGTCACAGAACGTAAATGTCTCACGTGTGTGACATATTCGTTCGAATTTATCACACCTACATCGTGTGACATACGTTTGTGCAAATTAGTGATAAAATTTAGTGTCTGACAGTATTATTATCCTGAATGAATAAGTCAGTATATTTGATTTTACTTATTAGCTAATTTGGCTTAAATAAACAGAAATACTTCATTTTTGTTTTAAAATGAAATTCAGCTCACCTACAGGAAAGATATTCAGAAACCAAAGTCACATAAAATATGGCATGACAAACGTTGCAATATTCTAAATGGAAAAAATTATGTGTTACAAAAAATATTTGTTTTGTATAAAATTTATAATTATATATTGGATAAAAATATATGCTTGATAAAAATATTTATGAGTTGTAAAAAATTATTTATTGTATAAAAATCTTTAAAAATACATACATGTATATGGAATAATAAGCATGATGGGAAATATGGTCGATTGTAACAAGGGATCTGGTTGGTCGACAATGATGTAGCTGTTATATGGTGGATTATAAAATAAACAATCAGGGGCTTGAGCTAAAACTTACAGTGACAAAATCAACAGCCGAAACTGTTACTTGACTCAGTTATACATGTATCATAGAACCAAACAGAAACAATCCCTTGTACTCGATTCAACACCAGTCAGAGGGTCGAACTAGACGTATCAACCAAGTCAAATAGTATACTCATAACTCATAGTTTTGTGGGATATGCCAGGTGCAAACAAACTACTGATCTGTTGTCTATGACTGATGCATCTGGTTCGAACCTTTGACCGCTGCAGGATCGAGTGCAAGGGGTAGTTATTTCCCCTAAATTCAAGCACAATGTGAACTCGGTTTCGTGTTCTCCGATATATAACTGATACTGTTATAAATTTAAAACTGCTTATCAGAGGTTGATGCAGACGTTCTAAAAATTGAATAGAAATTTGGCTTGTTTACTCTAATTACCATCTATATTAGTGTCGACCAACCAGAACCTTTGATTTCCTTATTTCCCATCATGCTAATTATACCGAATATATTTTTTAAAGATTTTTATACAACAAATATATTTTACAACACATAAATATTTTTATCGAACATATTAAATTTTTAAACTACAAATATTTTTTTACAACAAATATTTTTTACAACACAAATATTTTTTTACAACATATAAATATTTTTTTACAACATTCAAAAATATATTTTTGTAACACATATTTTTTTCAGTATAGAACATTGCAACGTTTGTCATGCCATTATATGATAATAAGATTGATTTTTATTTATGCAAATTTTTAGTACATGCTTCTAAGCATAAAACTTGGTAATATAGTATTATGTACTAATATGATAAAAAATAAATAATAAAAAGTAAATATTATGACAGGGACTGGGTTTGAACCACCAATGTTTGGTTTAGAACTGCTGCGTCTCTACCGACAGCGCTAAATTGGGTCCTAATATAATACAGGTTAGCTGACATATATATAATGAAAAGAGTCCCTTTATATTTACTAACTTCCTACCCCTAGTTATTCATATTGAAATGGGGAACAGTATTTTTCGTGTTTATAAAATGTATAAATGCAACAAAATTAATAAAACTAACTTTTATAATTCTTGTTTATATTATTTAGTGAGAAAATGTTGAAAAATATGTATTGTGATACCTGTAAAAGCCCTTAGGGGCAATATTGACCACTCTATTGTATTCAAATTATGTAGACATGGGAGGATAATTATTACACACATTTCTTTTTTCTTTTGTGATTAATACTTAAAACTTTGTTATGACAATAAGTATTTAAAAATTAAAAAATATTCCATACAGAATAAAACATATTCATGTTTCCAGAAAAGTTTTAATAGAGAAAAAGTTCGTTTTTATTTACTAGACATATTTAAAACTTTAGACGTGTGCTTTTGCTACAAGTCAATTTATTGTCATTAATTTTGTGTATAAGGATGGAAGGTTGTCTTGTTGTTATTCGGTGTAAACCCAAGTGCTTTGGTTCCGTTTCTTACGGTACAGAGGCACATTTTTTGTATTTGACTCTTTAGAGTTGAATACCCAGTCCCTTATAGGGACAATTTTGGAAGAGTAGTCTCCCTTATATTAGGGATCTGCTTTTCGAATCGTTTTAACTCTGTTTTCTACGGAGATAAAGCGATTTCTTGTGTTCGGCTCTCTCGAGTTGAATACCCGTTCCCTTTGGTGGGAAAAGAAGGGTCGAGTAATTCCCCCCCCCCCCTTGTTGGGGAAGTTCCGCTTCCCTGAAGTCCTCAATTCTTTTCCTGAAAGAACTGAGATTTGGTCCACTGTGTGGGTCATGGGGAGAATCGACCCTGAGGCGCTGGGGGCCAACCTTGGGGGACTGGCCCTGTGGGGGGAGGCAGGCCCTGTGGGGGGAGGCAGGCCCTGTGGGGGAGGCAGGCCCTGTGGGGGGAGGCAGGCCCTGTGGGGCGAGGCAGGCCCTGTGGGGGGAGGCAGGCCCTTGGGGGGATCTGGCCCTGTGGGGGAGCTGGCCCTGTGGGGGAGCTAGCCCTGTGGGGGGACTGGCCCTGTGGGGAGGGCTGGTCCGGTGGGGGGGGGACTGGCCCTGTGGGGAGGGCTGGCCATGTGGGGAGGGCTGGCCCGGTGGGGGGGACCTGGCTGGCCCTGGGGTGGATGGGCCAACCCCTCTACCGATGTGTGACTATATGCGATCTAACCGAGGTAAAACAAAAAAATAATAAAATTCGTTTAAGGATCTATCATTTGTTGAAATTGAAAAAATCTATCAAGTGGGTGGGGTAACTAATTATATCAAACTATCCATAAATTCTAAATAATTTTAATTTATTTTGTAAGTGATGCATTAAGTGTATAGATGAGACAGTGAAAATATAAAGAACTCAACGAATAAGACATTTAGAAAGAAACGAAAACATTTATCCTAACCTGGAAATAGCCTTACGAACGTCGGTCCAAACACATATTTAAAGTTCCTTTTTCATAATTCCAAAAGATGTAATAGAATGTCCATATAACATTTTACAATATCCTAGGGTGAATCACACAAAAAGTGTTTCCAAAATGTAAATTTGATAATTGATCACAACACTCTTCACACATTTTCACACAGGAACCCGATAAATTTTTCCTTCTTATTACACACATAGAACATACAATATGAGTAGAAAATTGCACTGGGAAACTTGTGTGTAAACTGTAATTTAAAACGTGTAATGTTTGGTAATGTTTGTGTTGAGATGAATTATCAACTTTACATTTGGGAAATACTTTTTTGTGTAATTTACCCTAAGACATTGTAACATGTTACATAGACAACCTATATCAACATTTGGATTTATGAAAAAAGAACTTTAAATATGTGTTTGGATTGACGTTCGGAAGGCTATTCTAAGGTGAGGTTAAATGTTTTCATTTCCTTCTAAATATCTTATTTGTTGATTTTTTTTATTTTCGCTATCACATCTATACATTTTATGCATCACTTACAAAATATATAAAAAATATTTTAGAATTAATGGATATTTTAATAGTTTAGTCACCACACCCACTTCATAGATTTTTTTCAATTTCAAATCCCGATACACCCTTAAGATCTGTCTATCTCTAGGAAAGTAAATGTACGAAGAATTATTGTGTCTTCACATTGGCACATTTGAAGACAGACTTTATATTTTTATAAAAATTGTATCCTCCCGCCTGAAGTATTTATTTTTTATATAATCTCTGTTCCATATATTCACAGGCAGTTATGATACAAACTACCCAGCCTCATTGGAACTAGAATGTGAACTTGGAGCCTCGCTCGATGTTGCCTCTGGTTTTCTGGCCAATATGGGACATATTGAAGATTTCAAAATAACAAACTGTGATCTAGGAAACATTCCTGCCAATGCTTTCAGGTAATAGTCATTTCTTAGAAGTTACAAATATTATTCTTGATCGGAAACAGTGGCGCTTTTCACGTAAAATCTTACGACAAAAGTCATCGTAAGTCCCTTTCAAAAATTTTGCAGAAGTAAGGATAATAAATATACATGTAAGTATAATATGATATTCAAATGCTAAACAATGTTCTACCTAATTCAATAATAATTGGTATTGATTAAGCTAAAATTGACGTATTATTAATTTTTTTGCTTTTGACTTACGATGATTTTTACCGTAAGATTTTTGTGAAAAGCACCACTGAACTGTTTAAAATGTAGAAAGATATTTGCTTTTTCGTTCGAGTATCAATGGAATGTATCATGATAACTGTACACAAGACACAGGAGAGTATTTTCAAAGCTAAGTATCATTGCTTGTTCAAGACTCGCCCCAGGATGTATTTGTTCCAATTTATCGAGGGCTGAAAAGTGTGTGACCATTTTTTTAATTTTATTTTATAATACTGGATTCAACGCCGTGTCAACACTTTTTGGTTATTTTACGGCGTCCAGCGCACCTAACCTAGCTTTCCTGGACCCTTTTCTATCAACTGTACTCACCTACTCTTCCACAATGCCGGAAAATTCTGCATGTATTTTGTCAAATTTACATAGAAGGGTATAACCTCCCGGGCGGGATTCGAAACCGTACCCCTCTCGAGGCACTAGATATGAAATCCCGGTGCGCTACCGACCCGGATTTGTTTGATCTTTAGACATATACACCAAAGATAGAATGATAGACGTCACTAATCTAATGCAGGTATTTTAGGCGTGTCTAGAGTTATGAAATTATCAAATGAAAAGTTGTAATCAAATACCATTGTATTTTTTCGTATTCGTATGTTTATTATTAAAGAATATTTCGAGTTTGTATACTAGTGCATGAAATCACCATCTTTTCAAGCTGAATATTAAGAAGTGAAAATACCATTATTACAACAATACTTACCCGCTCGCAGAATATGTTAATTTTAGATAAAGTGATATTTTAAAAGGGACTTTTGTCAGTTATCTTTCCTTGATAAAATCTGAAGCAATCCAACTGGTAAGTAGGTCCTTACAGTTGGAATCCTCGGATTTTATAATTGAAGTCCTATGTAATGATAATATAATATTTCATCTATTGTCTTTCTTGTTAATTAAGATATTAACATGAGTGATGAAATTTAGATAGTTCTTTACCCTAACAATACTTAGCTTGATTTTCAAACATATTAAATGATGTCCCAAAAATTTATTTAAGATTAATTGTGTCAAATTGCCATTTCAAAGTAAGGGTAAAATCCGAGTAATCTAACTGAATAGACCTACCTATTTAAAGAGTATACAAGTGGAAATAACTGACTAAGGTTCCTTATTTAAACATGGCATTTCTATGTTTACAGTGAGCTTGGTACAATAGACAAATTTATGATAGAGAATGGAACAATTACTTCTATAGATGGTGACATGTTGTCAGGGGTTACCATTGTAAGGAATACCTCGGCTTCACCAGCATTCCCTAAACATCATGGTGCTTTTATTATCAAGAATGCTAAACTAGACACTGCTAGCACTGTACCTACAAACTTGTTCACTGGACAGACAGGACTGTATGAAGTTGTTTTGAAGGTATGAAATTGATTATATTTATTGTGGCACTTTTCACAAAAACTCTTACGAACAAAGGGATCGTAAGTCGAATTCATAATTTTGTAGTTCAAAGTCAGAGGGCTATTAAAAATAACTATGATATGATATTCAAAAGGTATACAATATTCTACATAATTCAGTAATTATATTGAATTAATTGACCAAAAAATGACGGTATTATGACTGTTTCTTGCTTCTGACTTACAATGATTTTTATCGTAAGTAAGATTTTTTGTGAAAAGCGCCACTGTTTTGTTTAATTGTGAACCCATGCAGGCGAGTGATTGTATACTTCTGGTCACTGATTTACAGTTTCTTTAGTAATAGAGCGTCCTTGGATTGTTTACAATTACTGAATATTCTCTTTTCTGAAAGAATTGAAGCTCTTCTATTGGTTTATCAAGACTAGTGGTTAGGTGAACTGAATTCGTATGACTTTGATTGTTAAAAAGAGGTATTTACAGGATCTTTAATATTGTGATCTCCAGCTACCATTAATGAAGATCAAAGATTTGTTTTAAATGAAACATTCCATATTCTAATGGTTTTGTATTTGACATATTTGCAAAGTTTTATAAATTTCATTTTTACAAAAAACTAGTATGTCTTATGATAAAGTCGTCCGTCTAGCTCAGTTGGTTGCACGCAAGTCTACTGATCGAGAGGTCATAGATTCGATTCCCGGACGGGGCATACTTTCATGGAGCTTGGTCATGAAATGATTTTATACGGCCATTCTCTCTCCTACCACTGAATCTTAATCATGTATGACCATTGTCAGTGCCTGACTGATATATTCGCCAAGTAACTGGTTAACAGCTAAATCTAGAGAATTAGCCTTTCTATGCAGGAACGATAAGTAGGTTGACTGTCCGTCGTGATATGACATATACAATGTGTTGCAGCGACGCTGTGCCATGATAATTATGATGTTACTTTTATTACGTGTAAATTTTATAAATTCAAATGTATAATAACTTATAATTATTTAAAGTCAATGTATTTCAGAATATGAATCTGTCTTCTATCGATGCTGACCTGTTTGGGACGGGTACCTGTGTCAATATACGTTACCTTGACCTCAGTGATAATTCCATCACGGATTATCCCAGCACTTTATTCACTAATCTCAATAATCTTGGTGTCATCAGAATGTATGGACAAGACATTGCTACTTGCTCCTGTACAAGTCTTTGGTTTATGGACCATGCTTACACTAACTACCTGACACTGGAAGGTGACATCATTTGTACCAGCACAGGTAGGGCTTGTGTTCATTTATATCAATTTATTTTAGCTCGATCGTGAGAAAAGTTCTAAAAACTTGGATTTTTCACATTTTCAAGTCTGCCTCCTGGTACCCCAGTACTGAGCTAGTAGGATGAAGTTTCTTGCTCAAGGAAACAACAAGGTAGGTTTTGGATTACTAGTCCAACGTCGTAACCGCTCGACCACGCCCTCTCCTAAGAGTTTGTGTTGATTTTTCAGGCAAAAGCCAGTCAGTGAACCACCCGTTTTCCAATTAGCAAGACAATTCTACAAAATATTTACATGTAAACAATAATGTAGTCCGTTTTTTTCTCAATTGTCAAAGTTAGAATAATTTCGGAAAAATAACGAAAGTAACACGACGATAAATTTAACATACGAACTCGCCTTGAAATTATTCATGTTTTGACAGTTGAGAAAAAAAACCGAATTATACCATACATGCATTTTTGCGTTGTTTCAATCGAAATAATCATGCGCTCATCATTTCGCATTGATACTAGTTAGGAACTCCTAATATTAATCACATGCGAGCAAACTTATATTATATTCAACAATAAAATATAGCAAAATGAGTTATTCCTTATGTTTCAGTAATAATATTGTCATTATACTTAAAATGAATGAATGTAATTTATAATACGTCTTTACTGACTTTTCAAAATTATTTTTATCAATTTTGTATTCTAAAAATATTTCGCAGTATATTGAATGTAAAACACTACCAACACATAGCTATTATGTTTCTTATTGTTTATTAAAAGTGTTCCAACGTTTCGCCACTCAAGGCTACTTCAGGTATATATAAGAAAATATTTCGCAAAACTAATTTTATCTTACAGGAAAGTTAGCATGGGAGTATTATCACAGTAATTGTGTGGAGGAAGTAGTGGAATGTGACGGTGGTAGGTATTTTTATCTTCCATATGCGGATCTAGCGGGGGAGTCAGGGGGTCCGTACCCTTCCTGGAATTTCCAAAATGTAACTGTCCATTAGTATATTTCTTGACTGCATGTCATTTATAAGTAGTAAGATGCAATTTTCGGTGCTTAACATAGATTTGATTATGTAGTTATTATTATTATTATTTATATGTTGCATTATTTTGCAAAATGTGTGTAATGTGGTTGTGGTTCGAAAGTTTGAACCCCCCTAGAAAAAGTTCCCAACCCTCCTTGAAAAAAATTCTGGATACACCCCCGTCTTCTGAGTCAAACTTGTACCATACAACCACGTAAAATCGAATATTATTCATGTCTACTTTAGACACATGCCTCCTTTTTATAGCAAAAATACGTTTACCTGTATGTACATGTTTTGTAAAATGTCTATGTGCATGAATAAACTGCTCTCCAAAAATTCCTTCACAATACTATTTATTGAATTTCTACTAATTCAGAGTTCAAGTTTACAAAATCATTCAATAATAGTTTATTGAATTCATTACTTAAGCATTAGATACTTAATTTTATTTGGTACATTTCATTTTTGTGTTTCAGCATTAGTTACCTTCCAGCCTCCAAAAGTATGGCCAATGTATCTCAATTAACCAGTTTCACGTTTGTGATATTGTTGTCATTGCATATCCAAAAGAAAAATGTACCAATTTCAAAAAGCGAAATTTAAATCACTTAACAAGAAACTACCTATACAACTTTTTAAACTCCATGTAGTATGCAAACTGTAAATGTGTGAAGGAACTTTTGGAGGGCAGTGTAAAGACAGGGACCGGTTGTCTAATTATACACATTTAATTCAGGATGTTGCTTAATACTTGTGACCAAAATCATAAGTTTGAGCGTACTAAACATGATTGGCCAATGTTTACAGAGTCAATTGGGCAAGACCCTAAGCATTATAATCTTGCGTTACTTGCAATAAAGTCAACATATGCTGCACAATAAAATATAAAATTTGATATTTTAATCCCATTGAGAACAAAGTCTTTTATAAGGGAGATAACTGCAATTGTCAACTTGCGCTTATGAAATAGAGTTATTGTTCTTGAATTGGCTAGTACTCGCGTATAATTAGTTATTCAGAAAACGAGTCTAGTGTAAAAAGATATTTCAAAACTATGTCGTTGATTACCAAAAGTTATTATATTTGTTAAAATGTATACAAATTCAGCGTAGTTTTTTCCTAAAATATGTGCAAACTTCCGAGGGGGTACTATTTAAAACAAAATCGAGCTGTGGTCCATTTTTGAGTGAAACTTGACTTCAACGTAAAATACTAATAAATGAATGGTCAATATGGGACCTTCACAAGATTTTGCGTTTAAGAGCATCCCCTTGGAAGTATAAACCCCGTCAAAATTTCGCAACCCATCATGTATATCTAAATTTTTATTTCATTTTACAGGTGTTGCTTTGGTGGGCGCTTGTCTCACACCTATAGATCTGACAGGGTTCTCACTGGGCTTTATAGCTTTTGTTCTGGGATGGGTGGTACTCGGTCTAACCATTCATACAAGGAAACAGATGGGACAAAGCAAAGGTAAAGGAGGTGCCGGCAAGAAGCCGGGAGCCAAAAAACCAGCAGCGAAGAAACCAAGCAATGGATGGGCTTAAAATAAACATTTCCTGTTTTAAGTTTTTGTTTTCATTAACTGAATGCTAATTTTTATTAGTGCATATACGCTTTGGAAAATATCATGTTTATAATTTTAATAGGACTATTAAATGCTTCAAAATTGATTCATTTCTAATTTAAAATGTACAGTACATTTTATCAAATGTGATGCAAGTTATTTTGCATTTAAGACGGTATTAGATATTGTATAACTTTATTTTTCGAGCCTAATTATTAAGAAAATGAAAAGGGAAACAATCCAGTAAATGCAACTGATGATAAATCATGATTATTGCCCTTTTAAGTGAAATAAAATTTTAATCCAATCAGTCCCGTATAATTCCTTTTTAAATTCAATATAAATCTCTTTCTTTAAATTCATTTTTGTGAAACATAGTTTAAGAAATTTTGATTTCGGCATACATCAAATTTGATAGGGAAATAAGTTTAAAGAAATAACTTTGAAAAGTTTTATTAATATATTTCACCACGAACAATGGATGTTTGATTATGTTGGGTCCAACCAATGTAGCGACACTCGATTCTGATTTTATGACTTTTCTCTATGTATCTATGGACCCTTTAAATTGAGTTTGATAAAAATTCCGTAAAGGTCTAAGTATTGTAGAAAAATGAACAATGAAATGACATCATCTAATTTCCCCTTGTAATTTTGCATAATGTATTTATTAAATTTCGAAAATTTGCATATTTTGACTTCAAAAGAAATATTAAAATCTTTTAGACATAATCAGGCATCCATAATGCATCAGTGCTAAAATGGAATAGATGATGACGTCATTTCCGTTCATTTGTCTATTTTCAGGTTTACGTTTTGTATGAAGATAGAATCGCCCATGTGTCGGACTAATTGATTATATGCAGTTTTGTTAAAATCAATGTCATAATTATCATTAAAACGAATGCTAAAACTCTTTTGGAGGTGTGTGTTTTTTTAATTACAATAGTCTGCTAAAATCTTGTGTTGCTTAGAATTTTCTGCATCCAATGGTTCCATTCTGTTCTCTTACATGAATCCTTAATCTTGAGTAATTGTTGCAATTTTATTTAATGTTAGCCAATTGGTTGTGACTCAAGTCAAGTAAAAAAAGTCAAAATATTTTATTGACCTAAACTTCGTTCATTATCAACAGATCATTTCGGTTGTATTTACAAATAACATAGAAATATATACATGTCATAATTATTATACGATTTGAAACATTAAGAAAAACATGCAGAATGAATATACATTGCAAAAAAGAACAGAACAAAACATTTTTAATATCTATATTCCAAATAGACCCAAATAAACATATTTAACCACACGACCAACCATTCACGTTTGTCACAAGCAAACAAAATTGCATTAGTAATCGTAATAATTTACTGGTCCGTTTATCGCCTGGGTGCTGTATTACATCACAAACAGGGTTTTACTGTACAAATTACACACACCTGTGGTGGTTGTTCAAAGTACCCTTAAGCTAATTTAAAATGGCCCTTCAATCGTTTAAAACCCCTTTAAATAATGATGTTGACCAATAATGCATTAATTACACCCCATTACTCCGAGTACTAATTTCCATTAAATTGTCATTTAAATAAAACTAACTCAATATCCCTTGTCTCTGTATATACAGTACACTTCAAAAGTCCTTCGATGAGATCCTGTTGTAGGGATAATGCAGTTCAATTTGAAATGAAAAAGGGAAAAAAAGAGTTATCTTGGCAAGTTCCAAATCAGTATTTCAATAAATTTATCAACATAAAATTCAAACTATACTACATAGATAAGTTTTAAAGGGATATACCGGCAAATGACTGTACCAAAAGTATAAAACCAAGTTTAGTCTTTAAAACAGTATGAAGAACGTTAGAAATCAATTACTAATAACATGTGTCGCTTATAACATTCAACTGAACAAATTAAAACATGCGGCATACACATTGTTGAAAACGAAAGTAGGATACTGAAGGAATAACCAAGCTATTTATAGATTTGTTTTAATAAGTCGTACTTGCTGAAATTAAACATTTTCATTGGTCGCTTCTTGTCTTTTCAACATTCTTCGGCGGTTAGGATATCTTTTAATAGAATTATATTATTGTTGCACAATAACAAGTTCTAGTATCTTCTCATCAGTAAATGCATATTTTAATACTAATCTATTTTACCTAACCTGACCCACGTGGGTCTAGTTAGGAAACACCCCAAATATAAAGAGAAAATATAGAAATATTTTGCATTATATTTTTATAATTGTGATTGAAACAGACAAACTGATATGCAGAACCAGGAAAATTGGAACTGAAAATTTTGCCCACTAATCCCTTTAATTGTAGTAAAATACTTATATAAATGGTATGCATGATCAATTTTTTCAAGATTTAATTTTTCAGAATTTTTGGTGGGCACTGTAGATTGGGGTATGTTCAAATAAAATCTTTTATGAATCTAATTTCCATTATAATGATTAGTCAACGATTTCCGAGTACAAATTTTTAAAGGCTTATTATGTATTGTAATTTTTGCTCGTATTTGAATTCTCGAATATGCATTTAGACTTACTGATTTTTAGAATTTAGAAAAATACTCAGTTTAAAAGTGACCAGCAACATTGTATATGCTGTAAGTGTTTTGCCAAATGAAGAACTTTTGGATATTAATCGAGAAATTCGTAGAGATGTGAAATTAATGATCCTGAGAAGATATTTGGATAATGTAAGGTTATAGTTTGTATTTTCAAGGGATTTAATGTTATTTCCGTAAGGATAGCGATTAAGAAATATTAATTATAAGGGTTTTTTTGGATTATCTTGGAAAAATTGTCGCTGTTGTAATTAACAAAACAGGATTAAACTCAACGAAAAAGGAACTTCTGAGGAGATGAGATTTTTGTTAAACCAACACTCTTCTAAGACTTGAAATGTCCATGGAATCAGTTTAAGACTACCAGTTTGGTAGCCTCACATTATTTTACATTAAACGTATAGTGTGTTTAGAATATATTGTCTGTTCTAAGTTCGAGTTTAACAATTAGACAATATTTAGTGTTGTAAAATGTTTTTTCTGTCATTAAAAAGCTAACCATTAAATATTCTAATCATCAAAGTTGAATTGAAGTTATTGGCACAGTTCAAAATACACAATGGATCATACTATACTAAATATAACAGGCGTGGAATACGAGTCTGGTAACAATGTGTCACATTCGACAGAAACATCAACCAGCGGAGTCTCCGATAAAAAACAACTAGTCAGCGGATATATCAACCTCTTAGTTCCGCCTATTTTAATCACCATTGGGGTCACGTGCAATCTTATGATAATTCTGACCATGCGCACTAAACACTTCCGGAAAGTTTCAACTTCCGTTTATTTAAAAGCGGGAGCTTTTAATGACGTTTTGGCGCTTCTGATTTCACTCTCTGCACATTGGTTGTATGTTAACTTTCCTGAGGTTTACGTAAGAACTGATTCCTCCCATATCATGTGTAAGTTTTTCAATTTCTACGGAAGCGGAAATAACGACTTCGGAATACTCGTCACGGCCTCGATGACAGCCGAGCGTGCTTTTGTGATTGTCTCCCCTTTTGGCGCTGCTAGACACTGTACCACAAAACGTTCCTGGAAAATTGTAATAGGCATCACAGGATTTGTGATCCTCAAAAACATGCATTATCTTTTTTCCTCTGACATTGTACCGGAAGTAAGGACTGACAGACTTTGTGACGTATTTCCGGAAAGACTTGAACAGGAATACCAAGACTTTTACTCAGATATGTGGCCATGGATACATTTATCGTATGTGCTGATCTGTGCTGTTGCTATTCTTATCAGTAACATTGTAATTTTGCATTTTGTTAGACGATCCACAGCCGATAAGCATTCTGGGGGACAAAAATGGCGCCACCTACTTCCGATGTTAATTGGGGAGTCCATTTTGATTATGATTTTGACATTTCCGTTCTCAATGCATTTAGCTTTACTCGCAATACGCCTAAAGTATGATGTTGACTTATACAGTGATCCGAAAAAGGCGGCAACTGAAAATCTCATTTTCAATGCGACATTTTATATGCTTTATTCAAACAAGTGTGCCACATTTTTCATGTACTGCGTCACCGGAAGTAGATTCAGAGATGGTCTGAGCACAGCGTTAATTAGACATTTTTGTCCGAAATCATTTTCAGACGAACGACCTTCACCTTCATATGCCTTGAGTATTGTCTCCACGAGGTCAATGTCATCCAAAAAACTGTCTTCACCTAGGAAACTGACACGTGACTCAAATGCCTCGTGGAATTGTTCAAAAAGCACATGTACCACGTGTAACTCGATCAGTGAAAATGAAATCCATGTGAAGAATAGTTTTGAACTGGTTGAACGAACTCAGAAAAGTATATCTGTGTATATTTAACTAAAATGGTACAATTGTTTTAAATTTAACTATTTTTTGTATTAATGTGTTTCTTATTTATTCCCGATTATTTGTTAAGAAATTCAATAAATTTCATAATTTGTAAATGTAAAATAATATTATTTTTAACAAGCCATCATGTATCGCATGAAATAACTGTTACTTTTCTTTCCCCGAACTTTCCCAAATAATCTTGTGAATATTTAACGGTAGCTCCAAATCTTCCACACAAATATTGAGTCGACCGGTTAACTTAACTAGGTCATATTGCAAGACAATTTGTACATATGATTCGGAATAGACAATTATAATTAACAGGCTGACTTGGGCGGTTTCGGATTAATTAATGTAATATTTATTATAATTATGCACTATTTGAATATTTTCTCTATTATTTGGTTACGCCAAGAAGTTGAAGAAAAACAGTAGTTGTGTGTTAACATTCTAAAAACCACGTGAATATATGCCCTGATTCAGTACATCACTTTTAATATAGCTCAAATTCCAGGTACTGGAGTCTGATTGGCTGGACAAAGGGGATTTCCCGCTACGAAATTCAAATTTCATGAGCTGATGTAAAATTTAGATATCTGCGCACTGATATATCGAAGACCTTGACTCGAGCAAATTAAAGTCGAAAATCACAACGTAAATATCAGTTTTTAAGGTTTTAATAGTGACATTGATAATATGCTCCACTCGCCCAGGGCTAAACCCACCGAGTTAATTTAGTAAATATGTTTACTACATTTTATTTAAATTTTATTTACAAGTTAAATGAATGATGCGCACACTTAATCAGCGCCATTTAAATTACAATAAACCGATTTGATTGGTCAATATCGTGAAGTTTATTTACATCGGAAAGTCCAGTTGGTCATATTTGATTTACTGGGTTAATCATAGTACATCGAGTAGACCCACGTGACCGGATCACTTCGGGAAGTTGTGAGGAGTTTTGGTAAACAAAATGAGGTCATGACTTTAAAGTACAACTCAACAGGGGGTCTAAAAGTATGTGTTTCTTTTACTTATTTGAAAGAATAATATGTAATTAGATCATGGACCTTTAAAGTTGACATATCCAAAAGCGGTCTGGTACCAAATTTCTTTGTTAAAACCCCGATTTTCGAGGGCTCGACATGACTGATCTCCCCTTAATTCGGCGTCCGTTGCTAACGAAGCAAGGGAGATAACTCTTGCCAGAATCAGTTATGAGTAAACATGGCGGCATTGTTTGTTTTTTTAACGTCCTGTCTCAGTTCGATTTTTTCGAATTGGGATATATGATTGGTTTATTACCGGGTTGAGTTGACTCCGGATTTTAGGTGTGTTTGGCCTGCTAAATAAAAACATGCATGACCGCTGATAAACGCTGGAGACTGTATTGGGTTTAGTCAGATACAACGATGAACAATTTGTCAAACTTGCGATCTTGTCCAGCTTCCAGAACCAGATGTTTGATAGTTAAGAAGTAAAATTTAGGATATGACAGTAGTTTTATTACACAGTAAGTATCGATTTCATGTAGTATTATCGTAAATAAGTATTTTTTAATTCACAAAACCATTTTGGATTCGTCCTAAATACTTTCGTCCATGTTACCATTATTGGTCAAACCTAAATAAACCTTCTTTAGTGCAGTCTGTGTACTTTTTTATTTGCAGTAATAATAAGTAAAATTAAGTATTTAATGAAATCTGACCATAATATTGATGTTTCACATGATTGATACCTCAATTTGTCCGTGTGAAGCACGTTCAAATTGATGGGGTGGAGGGGTACTGTCTGTTGTGGGGCTTTTATAAAAACATTTAATTTTGATTATTAATTAATTTATTTGAAGTCATCGCCATCTGATCTAAACATGTTTACTTGTAATCGCTGCACCAAATATTTCAATGCTCCAGATGTAGATAGCTTTATCTCTCATAAAATAACATTCAGGGGTGGGACTTTTATTAAGCAAATTTGCACACAGTTATGATCGTCATTATTTGTGCAATCTTTTTGTGACAACTTATTATTCCATTCAGGTGTAATGATTATACGTCATCAAGTTTTATTATTGTTTGAATAATGTGTTTATTTTGTTCATTGTAGGAGTAGGGTGATGTCAATAAAATACTTAATCCAGGAAGATAAATAGCTCCTCTTGTGTACTAGTTGGATTTATACAATCATACAAATGCTCAAAATATAAATACATGTTTTTTAGCAGCAGCATTTTTTATTCATGTAAGTATTAAATATTTGTTTGGTTAATGCAACACTGCCCTAATACTAGTTGACAAAATTTTCACCAGGCTTGAAAAATATGGCACATCTGTTTAAATTTTGATCTTAAAGGAAAAAATCAATCAGGTTGTGTTGTCACTTAAACAATCAACTCTGGTTATACCCTTATATTTTCATGTAAACCATGGAATTAAGTTTTAAATGTATGAATTATTTTTGAAAAATAAATTAGAGCAGTGTTGCAATAATAATAATCTAACAGGTCCTTCAACATTTGGACTGTTACAGTACAGTGGTTATGCAAAAAATTATTTTAGTCTGAACATGATACATCATGTTTACTTTCAATCAAGAAAAGTCTATGTAATAAATGTGAAGCACAATATATCTGTGCTTTTTCTAGATATGATGAGGAACTTGGATGTCTCTTCAATAAGAAAAGGGTAACTAACTATTCATGGACCCCTTTATCATCAGTTGTCCAGACAAAATGATTTTTTGAATTTAAATGAGAAAAAACACAACTTAATTTTAAAATATTTATTTGTCAACCAAAATTCAAATAATAATTCTTTCAACTGCTTATGTGAATTATCATAAGATAGCATTTAAAAGGTTCACACAGGTTTGATATTTTATTATTACTTAAAGTTGACTAGCATTCCAGGAGTCAGTTATTGATGTATCATCTTTTTGTCACCATAAAGTAATAACTTGATATGTACATTCCAATGATGTGTCAAGTTTTTTTACAGCAGGTTTACTACTCTATCAGCATCCTAACTTGTTAAAAATAGTCTGTCTGAAAAAAAGAAAATGAACATAAAAGAATTATTTTCATTTTGTAATATATCATATTCACAATAATTTATAATTTCAGGATGTGCATCATCAACAAACATCAGAGATTTTCTGTTTCAGTTGTAAGAAGATTATATTAAGATGACACAGCATTCATTTAAAAGATTTAAAATATCAGAAGTTCTCCTCAAGTCATTCTTACTTATATCATTCAGCTAAGAATAGACTAGCTTAAAACTGATGATTGGCTGCATTATTCGCAACTGTGCAGAACATTTCTAGCCATTTGTGATCATTTGTTTTACAGTCCAAGCATAGCCATGTTTATCACATTACTACATGTGTCATTTTTATACAAATGTTTATAGTTTTGATATTAAAATATAATAATAGTGATTTGTGTTTGTCTTTACAAAAAATTCTTGTAATAAATGTGCATAAATATGCATTTCAATTTGTTGATTTAACAAGGAGAACATAAGATTGCCTTGTGAAATGTTAGAAATATGAGCCCTTGAAACTAATTCCAAATTATTCAAGATATATTTGTAGCTTATTCTTGACATGTATTCATTGCACTTGACATAGAAAGCCTTCCACTAATATTGGGAGGTATAATGAGTTTTGACTCTGAAAGCTGAGGTTGATTTCCAGCCATAAGTTCCTTGACATATGTCAAAAAATTGACAAAAAGATTTCTTGCAAGTAGATCTAGTCAATTTTCAACTTATTGTGCAACAGTAATAGAATTCTGATAAAAATACACAAAATATGGTAACTTGTAAGTAAAGTTGGCTCTCAATTTGAGTCAAAGTGTTTTGAAATAGTCTTAAATGAAGTTTTAAACCATCATAAACATATATTTACCTGATTAAACTGAAGCAGAGTTGCATACTTGGCATTGCATTATAGTATACAATTACATTTATAAGATCTTGTGTCTGTCAGGAACTCTGAAAAAAAACTGTAAAAACTAAAAAGCCTATCAAATTCTCTTTTATAACTAATTTATGCTGGTTGTTGGAAAGTGAAAGTATCACAGTTACTTTCATTTCCATGTTCTTGAAAATAAAGAAGCAGGAGGGGGAGCACGGATGTTTGTCTACCTGAAAGATCCGCCCTTGAAATGTTTCTTTCAATTTAGTAGTGGGACACCCAGTTGATTTTCCAAAGGTAGATTTAATGATTCAGTATTTAAACAATGAAATACAAGATAAACCACAATGGCATAGAATGACCCAATGTGTATTTAATTTAGTTATTTCTCAGAAACAAGAATCATTCACAAGGCTACAATGTTCCGTAATTTTCTTATTCTACATTCCGTATGAATACTGGGTCTTGGAACAGACGCTGACATGACGAAATGCAAGCTAGTTGAATTCAGTGAAAATCAAGCACGTTTTTATGACAATTGAAAGCCTTTCCAGTCGTTTGATAAGCTTTATATTCCAATAAAAATGACTAAGAATTACTATACTTACCATAAATGACGGCAATTCTTCATCTGAAAGTGATGTTGACAAACAAAAACAAAATGTCGTCATCATTGGAAAAGTTATTTTTGGAAAACGTAAATTAGGTCATGCCGGCCAGACACCACTATAACTTCACGAGGAGTAATATTGATTATTTCCCTTTGAGTTAAGTAAAAATTTTCCTATCAAGGTATTGTAAAGTTTGCGGTCTCTAAAAAACACAAAAGTTATTCAAATTTTATTTAAAATTCGACGGATACAGTGGCTCATAAAATGTATTTCACGCAAGCGTGATTTTCGAACTAATGAGTACGAACTACTACGTGGCCGAGCCGAGTTAACGAAGTGCATTATGGGAATGCACGGACTGTACGTGCAAAGGGAGGTAACTCCAAAATCAAGGGCAGGTAACACACTTAGCAACGCTAAAAGAACGACTTTTAACGGCCCCTTGTGCCGTTGCTAAACGTTTCCTGACCAAAATACATGCGTCATATATCTTAGAATTGTCATTTTTATTGTATCAGCAAAAAACTTAGGCATGTTTGACAGCGTGTTGAGTTCTACTTTAAAATAGAAGTTGTTTAGTTTTTTATTTATTTATTAGAGTAAACGCCGTATCAACACAATTTAGGTCATTTCACGGCGTCCAGCGCACCTAACCTAGCTTTCCTGGACCTTTGTCTATAACCAGTACCCACCTACCCTTCCACAAGGCCGGAAACTTCTCCATAATATCTAATCAATGGAGGAAAATTGAAATTATTGTCAAATTTCCATGGAAGGGTACAACCTTCCCGTGTGGGATTCGAACCCATACCCCATTCGGGACACGAGATTCCAAATCCCGGCACGCTACTCACTGTTTTGAAAACATTTGGAAGTTATTAAATGTCAATCTAACATGTTCAAAAATTGTACTTCTTTCAATATAATGATAAATACGTATTAATGGCATAACGTGACAAAATAGAATTTGTTTAGGTTATAAAGTTTGTGCAAATCGATCCGACTTAGACCGTGCACCTGTTTAGATTTACATGTACATGTACTGATACATATGTTTAAAGTCACTATATGAAGATAGAAAATTATTCATTTACTTGCAAGAGACAGAAAATCCGTCTTACAAACATGAGGTTATGGAAATACAACAAGCATAAGAGACACAATAACGATTCAAAACTGCATAATTCATTAGTTAAAGCTTGACAAAGTGTTAATTTCTTAGAAATGTTGGGTGCTTTTTTAAGAGCATATCTTATTCGTTTTTGCTACACATGTATAATTATATTGAATATTTATGATCCAAAATCGTTAGAGCTTAGTTATGTTATTTAAAGAAAGTTGTTTTCAGTCTCAAGTCTTCTTTTAAAACATATTGTAATAAAATCTATTGTTTTAAGTTTCGACAACCAAATTCTACTTTCGGTTTCGGTCTACTTTCACTTTGAAATACAATAAATAACATAAACATACGAACATTAAATACATCGTACTTAAACAATAATAGTATTTATCTGATTGTTTTCTTATTGGAGGACTGGTGTTTGAAATATATTCAAATGTTTAACTACTTTGCAATCAATGGACAGTGTTACTTTTGATAATAAGACTTTAATAAAGTAAGTAGGTAATTTTTTATTTTAAAACTCCCCCTAATATTCGTATCAGAATAAAGATCGTTGTCATGGCTATATCTTACACATACATCATCATGGGGGCGTTCAATAACTTATGAATAAAAACACTATATAAACATTGATCAATCAATACACAGTTTTTATGTCATATATATGATCAAATAATAATCACAATGTATTAGATGTCAATTACTTAACTTGGTGTTGTCAGTTACTTGAAGGTTTCAGGCCATACAGTACCCGCCATAAGTTATTATTATAACATATGTATACCATATTTGTATGGCGCTTTCTTCATATTGAAAATGTGTTCAAAAGTTATTGCACAAAGGAAATCCCTTCTTTGAAAACTTGACAATAATGTCAATTATTCCTCCATTTGTAAGGTACATGAAGAAGTTTCTGGACTGGTGCACATGGAAGGGTGGGCGAGTACAGTAGCCTGTTCAATTACCCTAAACGTTCCAAAACGTTCCGTAACGATACATTTGGAACTACTCGGCCATTCGCTGCGAATAATCTAATCTAATAAACAAATATACAATCGTTAAGGCAATGAATGATGTTTCAAAATGTATGGACTAAAAACGAAACATCAGTCATTGCCTAAACGATCGTATATTTGTTTACTTCAACACCGGTAGTTTCAAAATAGCGCCTAAATATGTCCGATATTATTCGCGGTAAATGGCAGATGAGTTCCGAATGTATCGTTACGGAACTTTTTGGAACGTTTAGGGTAATTGAACAGGCTACTGTTTATAGACAAAGGTCCAGGAAAGCTAGGTTAGGTCCGTAAAAGAACATAAATTGTGCTGACACGGCGTCCAACCTAGTATAAACAAAGACAATTTCAAGGAAACAAATTATGCATTTAGATTTTAATTTGTATTCATGTAACATAGTTTTAATCAAACGCTAGTTAACAAATTAATGCTGATTTTGGAATTTGCTTAAATTACTCTTCCTTTTCTGTCAGCGGTAAAAGTTATTCGGTTTGTCCTGTAACGGTTTGTACTTTCTCAAAGTACTTTTGAAAGGCACTGCATATATTGTTTAACTACAATAACTCAACCTTAAGGTACATAGGGAAACCGTCCAATTTGTTATCTCCTTTAAATATTGTCTTAGATAAACACTAAACCTTTAGGTCCTTTAATCAAATGCCTTCAAAATTGTTGGTCCATTTTTATTACGTTGAGCATAATCAATACATTGTCCGGTTATAACTACTAATTACGACATAATTGTTATCGATAGGGGCTGGACCCGTCTCATTTAAAGACCCTATGCTGAGAAGATCATTGGCCATGGACTGCAATCTAAAATAAACATTTATTTGGTACATGTATATGTGCATTCAAATAACTCCAAGAACCTTTAATTATAAAAAAACGTGTTTAAAAAATAAAATCTTCACTGAAATTTGTTTAGACTAAATAGGTATTTTTTAAAGGGAAACAAGCATGAGATTTTGTTTTTGCGTGACTTCCCCAAATTTGGATGCATGCATTCTAAAATAGTGCATGAAAATCAATTATTGCATATTGGAGTGAAAATAGATCGAAACAAAAGTAGAATTTGTGAAGGTGGTCTTTGTAACAAAACTATACTCTAATACTTCACCAGATGTGAATTTTGATTTGTAAGCATGTCCGTTAAGTCATTACCAATCCTTTATTTTTATGTGTTCTTTGAAATTTGTAAATTACATTTGTATTTTTTGTTTCTAACCCACGGCTATAATGAAGTATTTTAAATAAATTTAGATTTATAATTGTTAAATAATTACTTGCGAAGAAGCCCTTAAGACAGGGAAACAAAACTTTGATCACATTAACTTAAGTTTTAAAATCGATATCAGCAAAATATACCTTTTTGTGAATTTATAAGTGTTTTGTTATGAGACGGTTTGTTCATTAACTTCGAAATCTTATCCAATGTTTGCAATTATGAAATACAAAACATGTATTTATTAAATTAACTTCGAGAAATGAAGTTCTGGACACGTCATCACTTGATTTAAAGTCTTATTCTGTTTGTCTCTATTTCAAACCACTCATTTCGTTTTCTAATTCATATTGGAGCAAAATGAAATCTAAAGGCGATTGAATGGAATGCGAGATTATGCACATAACTACAGTGCCATCCATAATTACCTTTACACTTTTATATATGTACGATTTGTATTTAAATTTTTACCAATACCTGATAGATTTAAAACGTATATTCAGATATTCAGATGTATAATAATTACAGTTGTAACAAGTATCATTACTCTTCTTTCAAATGTTACTCTCTATACCTTTACCAATGCATAAATACATCTAAAACAAGATTTAATTGTGTTAATGAAAAACCAGACGTTTTGAAATTGTAAAGGTAATTTTTGATGGCGCTGTATATGTTTGATTGATTCAGAAATACTAATAACTTGTTTTACCTTACAATATTTTGTCCGCTTTCTGATCTCCAGTCTATGATGAATATAATTTTTACGCGCTTAAACTAACAACACTATTGGTGCATTGAATCAAATTCAAGCCAACCTAATCACCGTTCCTGAAATGGTTAAATCTCTAGATTAAGCCGTTAATCAGTTACTAGGCCCATACCTCCATCAGTAAATGACAACCCCTATTAGTTTAGAATCAAAGGTAAGAGGGAGAAAGGCCGTAGAAATTATTTCATTACCAAGCTTCATGAAGGTATGCCCTGTCTGGGAATTGAACTGAAGTTCAGTAGACTTGCGTACTACCGACTGCCAGCTGAACTCATTGACTAGATGACTAATATATTTTTTTACTAAGAAGGCGTGAAGGAAGTCTTGATCCCTGGTTTACCAATCCTTTTAAAATAGCCAACTCAGACAAAATATCCAAAACGCCTCTAGCATTGTGTGGTTAAAATCTTACTTTAAAACATATCTGAAAAGCTGAGTCCTCAAACTGACGAACCTTCGATATGCCATCGTACTGAGCAAAGAGGATATAATTATTGTGAATTCCATGTCATATGATGCTTCCCATATTCAAGTCAAATGTTTTACAATGCGATGCCATCATTCTGTAAAAGTCCCATTATCAAAAGTAACACTGTTTTTGGACTGCAAAGAAAGTGGACATTTATCTATATCAAACACCTCTAATGAACATGATTGTTTTAATCAAGTGGAAATATTGCTTAAATGTTTATGCTTTGTTTATGTTATTTATTGCTTTGCAACGTGAAAGTAGATCGAAACCGAAAGTAGAAGTTGGTTGTCAATACTTGAAACAATAGTTTTGATCACAGTATGTTTAAGATGAAGTCATGTTATAGAAAATAACTGCTCCAAATTACATAATACGCTCTAAAACTACTTTGGATCAGGTATATTAAAAATTAACGTATATGAATATAGTGTGCTCTTATAAAAGTACCCATCTTTTTTAAGAAATGGACACTTGGTCAAATTTAAATTTAGAAAGCAGAATGGTTTGATCTGTTTATTGTGTATCTTTTACATGTTATATTTTGATAACTTCTTGAATGTAAAAGAGTATTATACAAGTTTACTGTTATTGAAAGTATCTTCAAGTAGGAGCGGGCGTGGTCGAGCGGATACGACGTTGGACTTGTAATAATTGGATGGCAAGCTCCACGTTGGTTCGAATCCCATCCAAAACCTACCCCGTTGTTTCCTTGAGCAAGAAACTTTATCCTACTAGCTCAGTACTGGGGAACCAGAAAGCAGACCCGAAAGTGATTAATTTAAGTTAAACGAACTTGTTTTACAATCAAGCTAAAATAAATTAGTAATGGTATAGTGGCTATAGTAGTGGTATAATGTATGCAGGTTTAGCGGTATGAATGTTAGACAAATAACATGTAGAAAGTACACTATCACACCTGCTATTTGATCTTTTACAACACGTGCATGTCTCGTCTTTTTGACCACTAATATACGTACATTTTAAATTTTGTGCAGAGTCATTTAAAATTTAAAGTCATTTATCTAGCTGTTCTATAGGTATTACAATTTTAAAGAGAAGTAAAACCAATGTATTCAGCATTTTGTTTAATGACCCCAAGACTATACTCTAGTTGGCCCTTTCGTAATATACATTGTATATATTATCAAAACAATCGAAAGTCCATTTTTTGGTTGGAATAAACGCCGTCGTAGCAACACATTGTACTGGTTATATAACGGCGACCAGTCAAGCCACTGTTCCGGGAAAGGCCAAATCTCTGAATTTAGTTTTTGACGAGGGCATTAACTATTATGGGCATGCATGTACTTCCATCAGTACTGAAACTGTCCTACATGATTTAGAATCAGTGGTTGGAGGGAGAGCAGCCGTAGGAATTATTTTATGATCAAGTACAAAATGTACAACGAAAGTATGCCCGGAATCTAATAGAAAAAAACCCTCGATCAGTACACTTGTGTGCAACAAACTGACCTAACCACTTTTGACTTACGATAAATTTTCTAATAAAATCAAATGATTGGTCGATAAAGTCAAAACAAAATAATTATCGAACATAATTCCGCATGAGTCATGATTTCACTCAAATGAAAACTATAAACATTTAGAGTATTACTTCAACATATTTGGTGATTATCAAATATAAATGACGTATGGTCTCTATGATTAGTTAAATTATCATAATTAATTGTTTATTAATTGATTATCCGAACAAATGGTAATATTTGAATATTTTGAAAGGTAATATTGAATAACCCTGGCAGGTTGGACATGAAGGTAACGACTCATACTGTTCAACGTAACGACTGTGTTGTCAATAGCCGTTCCCTCGTAAACGTTGTATTCGAGCATTGACAAGTTAACGGTTATTTTAACCTCAGGGGACGGAAATCGTTGACGTTGTCGATGATGAGATATCGTTGATATTCGTTCGCGTATTAGAAAAACCGCGGAAGTTTTTATTGAAATATGTTTATTAGTAATTAAAGCAAATCTTAGTTACAAAACACGTGCTTGATTTTAGTAAAGTAGTTTAGTATAAAGCTGTCGTGCTTGGTGACAAAGTCAAGCAATTTGAAGAACTCATTTAGATTTTTATATCAATTTAAAAGAAAATTTGGACTTATAATAAATAATAAAGAAATTGAAGTTTTATTCATTGATTCGAGTTATATAATTTAACATAATTGAAATTTTATATAGCAACTAAAAGGAAACAGAAATTTGTGAATGGATTTATAAATTATATATTGTTTTAAGTCACAGAAAATATTGAAATACACAAAGACAAAAAAAAAACAATGGCGTTTTACAGTGCTATATTTTTGACACTTTTTGTGAGTTACGTAACTGCATTTCCGTCTGGAGCTCCTGCCAATATTTGTGGAAGATATGTTCCAAGGGGCCACAGAAATTTAGGGACTCCAGTCGCCAATGGACCACAAACGGGGCCATACAAACTAGAAGCAACTTCAAATGGAAATGGACTTTTTACAAGTAGGTTGAACAACTGTTTGTTTTTTCCATTTTTTATATGGTTTTATTATGTTCGTGCATGTGTCTTCAATTTCAAATATCATTTTTATCAAAATAAAAAATCATCGATGGTCGAGTGGTAGTGAGCACAGTCTCTATATATCACCTTCTGAAACTACTTTGAGATCAAAGAGTAATTTAGATCACTGTATCTAATCATAGCACCATTCTCTTCAATCCTCAATTGTTTCATGTTCATACTATTGTATATGTACTTATTTGATAAATAAATATTGTTTAAACTAGATCAGACCAAATTCCAAAGTTTGCGATAACGACATAATTCTTTAACGATAACGCAAGGATGATAAATTTTGCTAATAAACTTGTTATTTAGTCTCCTTTTTTATTTTAACAAATATTTTGTCTCTTTAAATATTACTATATTCAATTGGTCGTGGACATTGGATAGCTAGCTCCGCCTTGGTTCGAATTTCATTCAAAAACCTACCCTAATGTTTCCTTAAGCAAGACAATGTAACCTTCTAGCTCAGTAAACGTCAAATAAAAATATACTTGACTTAGACTATCCATGCTTATAAAAAGCAAATTTAATGTGCAAAACTGATAGCAGAGTTTCTCAACTACCAGTGACCATGACACCTTCCATTGCCAGAATCCATTGTCTTATTTCAAAAAGAACGATTGGTACGGCGTGTGCGATAAGCCATAACTAAAAGCGTTAATAATTTCATGGGAATATCTCAATAATATTTAGCTGGAATAAAGTTGGCTAAAATTGAGAAATGTGCTTAAAATTTGATTCCAAGGGACAATAGCTCAATTGCAACATAAGTATAATGGTAACAAAATGATCTTTTAAGCATTCATTATCCCAAAAGTAACAGTTGAACTAAACCGGTACATACCGGACGAACACAATAAAATAGTAAATGTACTTTATTGCTACAATAAAACCTCTGTTCAACAAACAACGGCAGAACTTATATATTGACTGTCAAATTTTACTATGATTGGGAAGTGTTATTTAGATAGGGACATAGCAGTTGAGAGATGAATGCTTTAAATACATAGTTATTATTGGGAGGTGACTTTTGCGGGTCAGTTGTAAGTAAGAGGTTCTTGTATTAGGAGTTACATGTATACAGTACCCACCAAAAGTTTGGAGACATTTTCACTTTTTAAGACTGCTACATAGGTTTTATCAAAAGTTTGATTATCATATATTTATATATTTTTTTAGATTTGCTTATGTTTTTGTTATGGTATTATTTGTAGTTGAGACAACCCAAGTAGCTTAAAATCTATGTTATAGAAAAGAATTACATTTACTTGGTTTTGGAAGCTTTTGGGATATCAGATGCTGAATCTTATAAATGTGATACATTCACAAAATTTGTTTCATTTAATCATCAACCATATTAAAATATCAAAGTAATGGTACTACCAAACACAATAAATGAACTTTAAAATTCTTATTCAATTTCTATTGTCTCCAAACTTGAGGTGGGTACTGTATGTTGTTGGATTCAGAGGATGCTTCTTTTAAAAGTGCCGCTTAAAGGTAGCTTGGATTGGCAGGGTTGGTCTTTAAGGTGTAGTCGTGAAAGTTACCTATCATTGCCATTAAGAGAGGTTCTTTTTGTATTATCAATTCATTAATGAGGAAATATCGCCTATTCAATCATAAATTATACATGATCAAACTATCAATGTTTATTGCAATGAAAGCCCTCGTCGCATGACGTGTAATAACAGCCGATAAATATAATACCAAGAGTTTATCGACATGTAATACATATATTTTGTAATAAATATACCATAAACACGACCCAGTCATACATTATAACACTACTATATTATATTTTATATCTATAAGATCTAGTTTTATGCCAAAATTAACTATTGAAGGTATAATACTTGTATATGACTTGTGATTGGTCAATTATATTGACACGTGACTGACGTCATAATATTAATTGTATTATTCAAATTTGATCGAAGCAAGTGATTAAATAATAATTAATAAATACTAAAAAGTTTACATTTCTGATAAAAAGTTGACGCATTCACGTAACTAACGAAACATTCACCTCAAATTTTCTTACCACGAAAATGATTGTGATTCATATATGACATAATATAAACATTTCATGCGAAGACCAGTAACCTGTTCAATTACCCTAAACGTTCTAAAACGTTACGTAACGCTATATTCGGAACTCCTCGGCTATTCGCTGCCAATAATCTAATCTAATAAAAAAATGTATGATCGTTAAGGCAATGAGTGATATTTCAAATTTTATGGACTAAAAACGAAACATCACTCATTGCCTTAACGAGCGTATATTTGTTTACTTCAACACCGGTAGTTTCAAAATAGCGTCTAAATATGTCCGAGATTATTTGCAGCCAATGGCCGAGGAGTTCCAAATGTAATGTTACAGATCGTTTTGGAGCGTTTAGGGTAATTGAACAGGTTACAGAAATTAACGTATTTGTCCAGATAATATATTTTTTTCTAATTAACTTTTAGGAATAATTATGTAAGGGACCCGTACTCTCAGTCAAAATAGCTTTTAGACCCCTAATTTATCACAAAATTATAAGCGCAGAGGTTGTACTAATTTAGTTCCACACGATTTTGAAGCAAGTTCTTTCAACTTAACCACTCTTAAGTCCGCTTCCAAATGCTTCTGTACTGAGCCAGTAGGATAAAATTCCTTGCTCATGGAAACAACGAGTCGAGCTTTTATATGTGACGGGAACCCAGATCTGGCTACCGCAAAAATACCAGACCAACATCATTACCACTCGACCAAAATGTTAAGTGATATACAACACAAGGTAGTTTCAAATGAGCAATTTCATTTCAAACAATGCATAATTACATAGGCGGCCGGGGTCGCTCAGAATCATAAACACTATTTATACATATATAGTGGTGTTTTTTTTATTCTGGACCGTGCCGGCTGCATGTGCAAGACAAGACAAATTTTATTCAAGAAAATCAATGCCATCGGCCCAAAATATAGCAGTAAAATATACACACGTGTGTGGTTATGTTGGCGAAAAGTAATAGAGTTGGATAAAATATGAAATTACTGATCTAATTCATAATAATTATTCATGAATTTAGGACAACTGGCCAAGAATACAACATTACACTATACACATTTGTGCATATGCATATACATGTATATATTATAATACAAAGAACATAATTGACATAAAAACATAGTAGAAAGAGTTTGAAGAACTATAAAGTGATTTTATCAGTAATGATCATATTTTATTTCTTTTTCAGTAACATTAAGCAGTACATCATCTCAACCATTTATGGGTTATGTAATACAAGCTGTACCTTCGTGGAAACAATTACCAGATGGTCCTTCAGATATTGTTGGTTCATTTCAGCCTGATAGTGCTACTGGAAACTCTCAAGTATGTATAACATGAATTGTCTGGATTACCTGCCCCTTATTACTATCATTAATGGGTCAGACAAAGCGCAACAATTGCCGCGCTCACCAGGGCATCTTCAGATTACAAAATATTCTTTTATTTTCTCTATGTTTTGCATGATGAGAGTCAATTTGATATGAGTTTGGTACTATGTAGGTCAATCGAAGTCGATTTTTTCTCTGTGTACTTAAATTTAGCAAACGATTTACCAAAAACCATTTCCACAAAGTAGACACGATTCGGACGTTGACAACTTCTCGTTAGAATTTCGGATACTTTATTTAGCATAAATGCAACTAAAATAAGATATCCACTGAATTAAGTTCCTGTGATGCAAGCCGGTATAGTGAGAAACTTTCATTTGAAAACAAAACCTTACTTAATAGACCAGTTCGGCTTTCTACCTGTACAAACAGTTCTAAATATAATGAGGGATCAACGTAGCCACCTAATGCCCAATTTGTCACTTGAGTAATATTAGTTATGAATTGAGTTCATTTGACAATATAAGAGTTTAAACTGGAATTTGGAGTATGGAGAGGATGTAGATAGGTATTATATGCCTGTTATCCGACCCAATGTATATAACAAAATCTGTCTTAAATTAAACTGAAGTTTGCTTGTACAAAAGGTTATGCCGAGTTCACCATTTACAGCATAAGCAAATGCAAATAAAATATAGATTCAGAAAAGTTTCCTTTTATTTTATTTTCTAAATCATATCACTTCATTATGTATATTTGTAATTGCATTGGTTGTTTTGCAGGTTCGTACTTGTGGTGCCATGGGTGGAAGCAATGTACTCACACATACTTCAAAAATGCTCAAAAATCGTGCTCAAGCCATTTGGCAAGCTCCAAGAAACCTTCCTGACCCTACTGTCAAATTTGTGTAAGTATGACAATCAACTTAGCCTAAATAGATCCCTATGTAAATGGCGGACACATTACTTGTTTCAACTGGTTTTGACCGCAACAGCTTAGTTTTTTATGAACTTATTTGTGAAAACCTTATCGTTTTTTGAACTTGTTTTATTTTAGCCAGCAGAGACGCACATACTATTTGCTTTTAACTTGGTTTGACCGAATCTACTTACTTTTTATGAACTTTTTATAACATTTAAATGACTTTCATCGTTTTTGTATGTTATTCCCTAAGGAGGGACTTAGTGTTTGCTAACTCAAAAAAATAAAAACCATGCGGTCTGACAAAAACATTCAAGTTGAAGAAGTATAGCAACTATTTTATCCATGAAATCAAATAATTTCTTTACTAAGAACACAAACTAGCGTTACACTTACAAGTGTCTTCGCCTATTTTCCTTTCGTTTCTTTTCGTTTCTTTCTTCAATGTACCCAAACCTAACCTATTTGTATAAATGTATCTCTAAATAAATATTACCGCATTAAGTGAAGGTTCCTCACACCAGTAATGACAGTTGTGATGCAGTTTGAATAAATCTGTCATCATCTTTTTTAAAAATTCGACGAGTTATCTCCCTTTCATATATTTGCTCAGTATTACCAGAAAATACAAACACCTTGTCAAAACTCTGTCCTAAACTTTAGTTATTCCATTCTTAGTAATTATGACAATAGACTGATCAATTGATGCCCCAAAACACTTTGAATTAGCCAAGTTTGATTTCGTAGTTTGTGAATAAAATTTCGACTGAATTCGAAATGGCTTAGTTGGTGTTTAAATTATGTGATGTATAAATTATTGAAAATAGAGACTATATGTATTTTTGTATTCATTGTGCTTAGCATAACGCGTAATGAATACTAAGTTATAAGTAGAATCTCCACAATAGTTACAATAAATGTGTGGACCGAACAACACCCGTACACAGTTTAGTCCGAGACATAAAGTAGTGCATACTCTCATTTTGAAACTAGGCCTTTGTGTATTTTAGTTTCTTGTTTCTATTTTTAACAGAGCTACAGTGGTAAGAGATCAAGATAACTTCTACGTCATCCATTCAGATCCTGTCAGCGTACAAGGTACGTTTACACTATGAATAAAAACCTATAATGTATTAGGTTGCATATCTTCAATTTATTTATACTAGGTTTAACGCGTAGTAAACACGCATTGGTTATATTACTGCGTCCAGCGCACCTTACCTAGATTTCATATACCCTTGTCTATAACCAGCACTCACCAACCCTCCAACAAGTCGGAAACTTCTTCATATACCTTAATTGTCAAATTTTCATAGAAGGGTATCACCTCCCAGGGTGGTATTGGAACCAACACCTCCTCGGGACACTAGGAACGTTGGTGCGCTACCAACTGCGCAACCGACCCGGGTTACATATCTTTAAGCGAATTGCGATTCAATACGTTTTCACGAAAGCAAATTTCAAACGAGTTATATTTGATTTGGTCTTTTATTTTTGCCCTTTTATTATTAAACCAGCCATTGTTAATGATTTCATATTGTAAAAAATTATAAAGTTTGAATAGGTATCTATATAAATGGCCTTCAAGGAGATGTTAGGCTTGCTGGCTTGAAGAAAAAAAGTCCGAAAATTGTGTTTTAAAATCACGAATGTTTGCCAGTGTGTCATTCCTTGGTTAAGAAAATTTCGCGATCATTTTGTAATTCAAAACCGCTATCTAAAGACTGTTCTTCTCTTCTATCCACAAATATTTCAGGCTCAAGTACCCCAGCCGGCTCAGGTGCTACTTTCTCACTTGGAGGTCAAGGTATGAGTAACACTGGATTGACTAGTACCGGAACTGGAATGAGTGGTATGTCCGGAAGTACAAGTTTTGGAAGCCAGAATGGTATGACGTCATTCGGAAACTCCCAGACTTCAAACACAGGTGCTAATACTAATAATGATAGTTTCATGACTCGTTTTGAAATTACAAATTCCACGTCCTCTATCAATAATATGGGCGGAGGAATTCCAGTTATTGACGATGCCCCGCCTTCTTTTGTATTACCCAATGGAAACATAGCATCCCACTCTGAAAATAGTCCCGTAAATTCTGTTCCAATTCCTTCAGGAACAACAACTTTCACTTCATCATCATCGACATCTTTTGTATCAACTTCCGGTTCTAGTTCAAGCGGCTCATCATCCGGATCAGCTACGTCATCATCAGGGTCGTCTTCAATGCCGGATATAGTTTTTACAGCAGAAGTCCCACCTCCGTCTGTTGTGTCTCCGCCTTTTGTTCCAGAAGAACTATTGCCAGGAGGTTCAAGCTCAATGACAGTCGAGACATTCTCAACGTCAACAGGCTCAGATTCAGGGTCAACAGGGGCAATTGATGCTTCAAGTTCTACGTCATCAACATCCGGGCAATCAGGTATCTTTGACACATCAGCGCTTGGCTCGTTCACAACTGCAGCATCAGGGGCTCAGCTCTTCGACATAACAAACCTTTTGAGGACCTCAAGTCCTGACCCTAATTCTCTTGCCGGTCTAACAATCCCTCCAGCCAATCCGGATGACCCATTTATCCAAGTAGTTGAACTTCCGGTTCTCCCAGAAGGCCAAACGATAGCGTTACTCAACGTATCAACAGGTTCTGCGGCCAGTGCTCTAGACAAATCCATGAGCAGTGTGATCAGAAGTGGCTTCATGAGACCACTTAATATACTCAGTGTCGATGTTGGTGAGTCAGCACGAGCATGCACAGTAAACAAGTAGTACGAGCATGCACAGTAGACAAGTAGTACGAGCATGCACAGTAAACAAGTAGTACGAGCATGCACAGTAGACAAGTAGTACGAGCATGCACAGTAGACAAGTAGTACGAGCATGCGCAGTAAGAGAATGCAGTACAAGCTTGCACATTAGGCAAATAGTGCGAGCGTGCGTTGTAGACAAGTAGGACACGCATGCGCAGAAGAACAGTATTACGAGCATGTGCAGTAAGAGAATACAGTACGAGCATGCACATTAGACAAGTAGTACGAGCATGCGCAGAAGGGGAATGCAGCACGAGAATGTGCTGTAGACAAGAAGTACGAGCATGCGCAGTAAGAGAATGCCGCACGAGCAACCACAGTTGAAGAAAAAGTAATAGCGTGTGTTGTAAAATAACAGCATGAGCATGCGCAGACGACACGTCGTATGAGCGTGCGCGGTAGAAGAAAACAGTAAGACATGCACAATAGGGGTTAACGGCATGAACTTTTGCAAAAGTCAGTCAAGAGCGTGCACGGTAGAAGTAAACAAACATCATGACCATTTGCATATAAAGTAAATTTAAATGAGCCTACAAAGTGGACGGCAGCAGTTTAAGCATGCGAAGTCAAAGATGAAACATATCTTCTTATCCGCTGAAGAAAAAAGCATTAGCTATAAAAATAGAATTTAGCTCGTGATAAAGGCATGTGAAATAGAATTTAAAAAACGTGAGCATGCACATTCTAAGTCAATAAAACGAGCATGCGTTGAGGATATGCATGTACATGTATACTAGTAGATTATGTACTCATTAGAAGGGTTTTGAAATCATGTGATCTATTTGTATAAGACCCTTTGAAAGCTCAGCATATCGAAACATTTGGTCAGCCTGCTAACGTTTAATAAGATAAGCAAAAAATTACATTGGTCCAATTTGGACAACAAGAATGCAGTCCATTATTTGCGTCTTTGCATGTCCCCCTTTGTCAATTACTTCTTCGTCCACACGCAACTGTTCTATAATTCAAAAATCGCTTTCAAAGCGTTTATGACACTTTTGTGTTCTGCAAAACACAGATGATAGATAGTTTTAAATGGTTAAACATTAGATATGAAGCAGCAACGATCAACAGTCTCATATGAGAATTTAAATGACTTGGATTGCAATAACGCAATTCATAAACAAATACATTTTTATAAGCCAACATACAAAACAAAAGTTAACATCATCTTTTTCATTGAGTAAACAAAGTGAATATTTACTAATGTACCTACGTCTACAACCTTCCCATATGAGACTTGTGATCGATGTTGTTCTTTAGTCATAACATGTAGCATAGCTGTGTAATCAATTATGCCATTATGTACAATGTAGGTCTAACATGCATTCATCCAATATGCAGTCAATTCTCAATATCTCGACTGTGTGGGACCGTCGAAAAATAGTCGAGATAAGGAATAGTCGTGATTAACTACATTCACTAAGGGAAATAATTCTTAAATCTTCAGTAGCCCAATTTTCTTTTTTAGAAAGTTCTGTTCATAATCATTGTGTGATTACACCCCTAATCGAGATAAATGAAACGTCGAAGTAAGTGGTATCGAAATAATGCGAGTTGACTGTATTCAAAATGTATTAAAGTCAGTTTCGAAATCTTATATAATCTTATCATGCTTCTCGAGTTGACTGTATTCAAAATGTATTAAAGTCAGTTTCGAAATCTTATATAATCTTATCATGCTTCTTTTAACATTGTATAGAAACAATTCTCAATTACTTTTTCTGTGTTCTCTCATTTCAATATAATTTTATGCGTTTATTGGTAATTTTATAGTAAATAACATTTGAATAAGCAGTTCATAATTCTCTCTAATATAAACAAAGATTATCCAAAAAATGCTTGTGCTGTATTTCAGTGCGAAGCCCTGACATTTTACAATACTTTCTCATTTTCACAATTATTTCAATAAAAACGTTATTATTAATTTACTATTTCGTTACGAAAATGAAATTATTGTGAAATTATAAAACGTATTTTCAAAATGTCCCTTTTGGAGCTTAGCACTTAAGCTGTCAATATTCAATATCTAATACCTGTATCTAATTATTTTTTATTTCATTCTAGGATCGCAAGGTCAAGTGTCACTCGGTCAGGGTGTGTTTACACCAGGTTCAGGAATGTCGCCATTTTCATCAGGAGCGGGAGGTCAATTTGGACAAAGTAGCACACAATTTGGAGGTCAAAGCAGTTCATCATTTGGCGGACAACCCGGTTCATCATTTGGCGGACAACCCAGTTCACCGTTCGGCGGACAGTCCGGTTCACAATTTGGTGGGCAGACCAGTTCACCATTTGGCGGACAACCCGGTTCACCGTTCGGCGGACAGTCCGGTTCACAATTTGGTGGACAGACCGGTTCACAATTTGGAAGTCAGTTTGGAACAACTTTCGGAGGACAGACCGGTTCACCATTTGGCGGACAGACCGGTTCACCATTTGGCGGACAGACCGCTTCACCATTCGGAGGACAGACCGGTTCACCATTCGGCGGACAGACCGGTTCACCATTCGGAGGACAGACCGGTTCACCATTCGGGGGACAGACCGGGTCACCATTTGGAGGACAGACCGGGTCACCATTTGGTGGACAGACCGGTTCACCATTCGGAGGACAGACCGGTTCACCATTCGGCGGACAAACTGGAGGTAGCTTTGGGGGTGGACCCTTTGGAATGGGAGGAGGTAGTCCATTTGGACCAAGACCTAGTGTTCCATTTGGCGCTGGACCCATGGGACCTTTTGGAGCAGGGGGTGGACAATTTGGAGGAATGCAATTTGGTCAAGGAGGTCAATCTGGTACATTTGGTGGTCAAGGTACGACTGGATCATTCGGTGGTCAAGGACAGGATCAAACTGGATCCACAAATGGACAAACAAATGGTCAATTCGGGGGACAAACAGGCACTTTTGGTGGCGCCGGTGGTGCTTTCGGTGGACAAGGGGCAACGGGAGGTTCGTTTGGGGGTATGGGCCCAATGAGTCCTTTTGGAGGTCCAGGACAGACCACAACATTTGGCCAGAGTCAACTTGGATCATTCGGGGGACCCGGAGGAAGCTTCGGAGGACCTGGAGGAAGCTTCGGTGGACAATCACCATTCGGTGGTCCAACTGGACCCCGTTTTGGTCAAACAGGATCTTTTGGTGACCCCTTCGGCAGAGGGGCTGGACAAGGTATGTTTGGTGGGTCCACGACATTAGGTGGTATGACCCCAGGTGGAATGTCAGGTGGCTTTCCTGGTATGGCTGGTATGGGAGGAGCAGGGGGTCCCTCTGGGTCCTTTGGAATGACTGGCTTTGGGGGTCAAGGCGGTCAACAATTTGGAGCAACAACCGGAACAGGGGGTCAAAGCTTTGGAGCCGGTCAAACTTTTGGTGCAGGCCAAACATTCGGGCCAGCTGCAGCAAGACCTGGAGGTGACACTGGTGGATTCAGTGCTTCATTTGGACCCGGGGCTTCTTCAGCAAACCCTGCTGCCTCAGGTGGACTGACCCAAGGAGGGGCTCAAGGTCAAGGAATGTTTGGAGGCCAAGGTAATGGTTTACAACAAGGTACAGGCACCTCTGGCACAACTGGCGTCGGTGGTTTACAAACATTTGGAGGCAGCGGTGGGGCTGACAGCAATGGTTTAAACTCATTCAGTTTTAATGGTTAGATATAATATAACTTTTCATTTATTTTTATATAAAATATACATAAATCCATTTAATATTAAATATCATTTGTGGCAGGCACCATTATATGTTTACGTTTCTTATATTGAAATGTACAATATACATATCATTTTGTGGCAGGCGCTCTGTTATATTTTTACGTTGCTTAAGTTGAAATGTATCGCAAAATTTCTTCAATTCTTCAAAGACCATAAAATGTTATTGTCTTTATAACGAAACTGTTTTGGTATATGGAAATTTTGTTTCTCAAATTAAGCATTTGGGACTTAAATTTCCCCAAAACTAATATGGCTTTTATAGTAAAACTTAATTATTTATCTTTTCTCTGGTCGTGTGGAAAGGTATTCCAAAAGCTCTTATGTTCAGAACTTTGTGTAAAAGCAGAGGTACCAAACAAATTGTGTTAATTAATTTCACTTTTCTGGATTAATTAGTTTTGCTTTTCTCTCGGGTAACAAAAATGGGCCCACATATATTTTAAGAATTACAGAGGAAGCACAGTTAGCTGACAGTATAAGTTTCTTTAATCTTCTGAAGTATAAATGCTATTTCTTTATGAACCTCTAGTTGCCAATTAAAGTACATTATAAATACATTAGTATTTGTAATGACTGACTTAGAAGAAGGCACAACAACATATATAGTATATGCATAAATGCTTCCATTTAGCAAGTGTATCGTTTTTGATTGCAAGTACTTATTTATACCACGTTGGCAAATATTGAACAGAAATAATGTCAATTACTAATGTTAATGCTTTTTTATTTCGAACAGGGTACACATTATTTGTTTTGGATTTTTATCACAGTAAGGTTTTTGGCGCTTTATAGATGCTTCGTTTTGCTTATTAAATTTTGATCTATAAATTTTATGGTGACTGAATTACACCATGTCGAATGGTCATCCCGCAGTGCGCCACATGAAAACACGAAAGTACGACAAAATTGTATTTTTGTCGTATCTTCGTCCGCGGAGGGCCATGCAATAACACAATCATACGACAGTTTAATCCTGTGTCTTCCTTTTGTCTGACGATGTTTATAACGAAAACATATTTATACGACAAAAGTTGACAAATATACGACACCTTTTTATGTTGCATTTTTGTCTTAATTTTGTCGCATCTTTGTGTTTTCGTGTGGCGCCTCGCGGGACGACAATGCTACATGGCGTAATTCAGCTACCATAAAATATTGAAATGGATGAATTTAAACACGTTCATGATGCTTGTTGGTGCCATTTTTTCTTGTCTCAGTTAATTTAACCATCATGTTGAATATGATTTCTTATATTCTATTTTGTGTGTTTTATTGGACTTGTATAAATATTGTTTAATTTGTGCTATTCATAATAAATTATGTCAAATATAAAAACTTCTTTAATTATATGCTTTCCTTTACCTATCGGAGAAATAAAAACCGACATTCAACTGTTTTGAAACAATGATAATAAATTTGTTATTTTCACGGTTTGGATGTGCCTTTCATTTCTAAGCAGAAAGAAAAAGACACTTCGTTTATAAGGCTACACGTTTATTTCTTGAAATTCCATTAATCCGGAACTAGTGACGCTTTTCTCAAAAAAAAATTCAATAAAAATCATCGTACATCAAAAGCAAGAAACATTGATAATACGGTCAATTTTGGCCTATTAATTCCAAGTACTAATGAAGTAAATGTATGCTTAATAATATGAACCTTTTGAATATGAGTATCATATCATACTTATGTTTATAATCATTCTGATCCTTTTGAACTGCAATATATGTGAAATCGACTTACGATAACTTATTTCGTAGGAATCTTTGTGAAAAGGTGCTACCAACTAACTACTGGCCCAGCGTCATAACCACTCGATCACAACAGCTCAATGGACCTTGATACTGGTCAAGTCTATTTAAGCACTTGTCAGCAGCAGTACATGTATAGTATACTTAACAAAACTTCAAAGTTCCTACATTTCCATATAGTAGGAAAATTTTAGTTTTCAATATTAAATTGTTATGTCCGATCGATAATGGAAAGGTGTCTAGGACCATACTGTTGTCTGCTTGCATGGTTTTCAGGCTTATGTTGAAAAAAATAAAACAATCAAACAACATGGAAATTGGGGTACTTAGAAGTTTCGTTAAGTGTTTAAACCATTGACATTTAACCAACATAAAAAATTGATTGACATATGGATACATATGCCGTCATCCGTCCGGCTAGCTCAGTTGGTAGCACGCAAGTCTACTGATCGAGAGAACTTGGGTTCGATTCTCGGGCGGGCATTCATTCGTGGAGCTTGGTCATGAAATTATTTCTACGGCTATTCCCTCTACTACCAATGATTTTATAATTATGTAGAGCATTTGTCAGTAACTGACGAAAGTATGCGCTTAGTAGTTGGTTAACAGCTGAATCAAGAGATATTGCCTTTCCAGAAACAGTGAGTAGGTTGACTGACCGCCGTTATATGACCTACACAATGTGTTGCTACAGCGTTAAACCCAACAAACAAACATAGGCAGAGTCTATACTATTTGAAATAACCCCTTTTTCAACTTTTGAAGACAAACAAAGTTTGTGTACAGAAAATATATAAAAACTTTATTTATATTAAAGAAATGAATATATATATATATATATTTGCATGTATATATTATCTCTACATCTAAGGTTATTTTGTGCAATAAACGCTATGTACTGTCACAATTGCTTGACATTCTGTATCGCAGTTTTAAAATATCGCCCCGTCTTATTGAAAAAAAATATTATAAGAAGAGATTTTTAAACTACTATACTGAATGTCAAGCTCCTGTGGTACAATAAAACTTCGAGCTAGTTGGTTCACTAAAAAGTCAGTTTGATGCTATCATTTTTTTTCTTCTAATGATATAACGATAATGATAACAGTCGACATTTTACATAACAAGACAATAAAATTGTTCTCAGTAAATAATTGCATCAAATCAAAACTTGTATGATTTTATTTTGGAATCTCCGAATTCATCGTCCATAGTAAATGCAGGATTATCTCCCTTTTCAAATTGTAAACTGATGTCATTTGTTTTGACATTTGAGGCTTGATCATCTGAAAAAAAACAACAAACATATTGAAATGATTAGTGTTTTAATTCATGGTAAACTTATATATTATCTAACCAAGATCATGTGACAAATGTTATTTGTATTGTTTTAACTGTATATTATTGTTGTATTGTGCGTAAAGTTTTACCTCGATCTGACCTTTATGCAAGAATTTTCATTACATTGAATACGAATGTAGTATTAATGCTCGATACCGATCGGAGTATATCGTCAAAGCTCGAATTTAATTATAACACAGGGATTAATTCTTAAAATATATTAAAGCGTACGTGCCGAAGTGTAGAGTAGGCGTGGTATTGATTTTCGTTGGGATATGTGTAGATAATTATTAGATGCAAATGTGAAAGGTCAGATCGGGGTCAACATTTATGCACAATATTATGTACAAATCGTAAATAAAATATATGTTATGTTCTGTTCTGTTTCACGCTGTAAATGTGGATTTGATTTTCACAGAACTCACTCTAAAAATTAGGGTCTATAATCACGTGATATACAACAACAACTAATAAGGTAAAAAATCACACCGACTTTAAAAATTTAGTCACAAAAGGACCAAAAAATCATACTAGCGTTATGGAAATTGGTATTTGACCTCCAGTTATAACTCATTAAATGAGCACATTGTTTAAAATGAATTCCTTTAGTTGTTTCAACAATATAAATATGTTGGACCAAAACTCTTAACCACGAAGTTTTACACCAGCCTCGCAGCATCGCACTTTAGGGTCAAAAGTGCAATGAAATTCACACTCTTCTTTTGGATTTGACACACTTTGGGGTAAAAATTTAGACACGGGCCACTGGGTGTGCTGATATTCTATATTTTCTGTTCTGCTAAATATCAACGCACTTGGGGTTCCAAAAGCCTGAAGGTGTCGACTGCGTTACGCTCCAATTCTAAGTGGTTATCCATTTTCAATCAGCAATTTCAAAAGTTGGTAGCTTCTCTATTCTCCGTATAGAAAGGTTTCAACTTACCATTAGATCTAAGACTTGCAGTATCATTACTAATCAATGATATATTGTCAGCATCAATGTTAAGATTAGAGGTAGAATAGTGAGCACTGTCCAGGCGTTGAAATGTCCTGGATAAATCTTCAGTCTTCACTTGCGGCCAACTGCTGTCTCGGTGTATCTCTTCTTGTAAAGTTTCATATCTGAAATCACATTAAAACTTGATAGCCTACTTGTTTATTAAAAGTACTCATTCATAGATTTCAACTTAAATATCATTTTTTCTGGAACTATCTAAATTGTATGGAAACATTTTTAAGCAGAAGTTAAGTTAAGACACAATTACAGACAATTATAGAAAAATCTTAACCAAATTTGTGAACTAGTACCTTTAACCACTAAATCGATCACTGATGCCTAGTATTCATCAATATTTATTCTATTTTTTTTTGTATTCGTTATAAATGTCTCTATCAGAAGGTAAAAATTTAATTACTACATGTATGCCTTCTTATGTCAATAACCATTTTGAGCAATGCATTTATATCCCAATTTTTACGATACAACAAATTATTAACAATAAAACAGATAAAAGAGTTACCTAAATGAATCACAGTTAAATGATTATACAATCATGTAGACTAGTTATAAATCAGAGACATTTTAATCAAATAAGTCAACAATCTACAATTACTTACAGAGGTCTTGCTCCAGGTAGACAACGATCTAGTTTGTTTTGTAATTTTACAGAAACAAAATAACTGTCTAATATAAATGTCTGAAAGAAACACAGAAAAACAACACATGAAAAAACACATGCACAGTAATGTTCCGCTATGAAGACCATTTTAGTTATTGCAAAAATCATACAACTTATTTACGACCTTCAAGGCCCAAATGCTCAAAATTGAGCCTCAAGACCGATCCTCTATTACCCTTAATGTTGTTGATGGTCTTTATAGTGGAATAATTGTAATACGTAAAATACATGTAGCTAAAGTGGAGCGTAAAACAGACCCGAATGCATATGGCCGATAAATATAGAAATGTGATCAAATGACGAAACATCCTCCTAAAACATTGCACCTTTGCTATTCGACACAGACTGTTATCTGTAAATACAATTATCCATTAAATCAAAGATCATTTCCACATCGTCAACTAAATCAGCGCACATCGTGTAAAATCATAGCACTGGAAGCATTGAATGAAATTTTTATTGGCAGGTCCAGGTCTGTGGCGCTTTTCACAAAATTTCTTAGGATAAAAATCATCGTAAATCAAAAGCAAGAAACATGAATAACACGGTCATTTTTTGGCAATTCAATTCCTAATACTCTTGAATTACACGTATGTAGAATCTATTATACCTTTTGAATATCATCTCAAATATATGTTTATTAATTCTCCTGACTTGAACTGCAAACTTATGTAATTGACTTACGATTACTATTTTCGTAAGAATTTGTGAAAAGTTGCACTGAGCCGTATTGTTAAAACTGTTCATTTTGTATGCTACAGTAGAAAGGTATAGGCAGTAATAAAAGTTAAATAAAATTTCATTACTAACCTCCAAAATTAAACATAAAAATAAATTTATAAAAGCAGCTCCTAGAAATATACAGCGATAAGGTATATTTGGTATCTGTTGAATCTGAAAGATAAAATAATATTTTATCTGATAGTTTACATTGTATATGGTAAGGTATAGGGCGTAAATATTGGTCCGACCTGATCTTTCACATTTGCATCTAATAATTATCTACACATATCCCGACGAAAGTCAGTACCACGCCTATTCTACACTTCGGCAACGATCGTAAAATTATAGAAGTATGTTTGTGTGTTAAGTTTTAACTCACAATCCTCACGGTCACAGTGTGACGAGCATTAATACTACATTCGTATTCACTGTAATGAATATTCTTGCATAAAGGTCAGGTCGGGGTCAATATTTACGCACTATACAACATTAACCTACCATATTTTGTTTTTCTTGATTCTGTTTGCCCATAGACTGAAAATCTACCTTATCATCATTATTGTGATTTACTTGTACAAGTTCAGGACTCAAATCTTCCGTTGACTACATCCTTTATACACATAAATAGTCATCGCCGATAGCAGTGCTGGAACTCTTGAGCGTATCATAAAAACGTAGATTGCATTTTAATTCAGGAAAATGTACGATGAACACATTCGATCGCGCCAAAATGACCAGTGCATATAGTTGCGACATCTTATGGCGTAAACAAAAACTCGTTTTTAAAGAAATGATGCAGCATGCAAACAATTAAAAAAACATAAACTAAATACATAGATTATTTGCACTAGCCATATAAATATTAGAGCAAATAGAGCAATACTTCCGCATGTAATGGGCTTTTTTGTTTTGAGAACTCTCAAAACAGTAGACGTATCATTCTTAAAACAAGAAGTAATTTAACCTACCTCAAAGAACTCAGCCACGCCATCTGTAGGGTAGATATTTAGCCATACTGTCACTCCAAAACATACAAGCAGATTTAACAGGAAGAAAACTGAAAGGATAGAATTAAAACCCCATACAGCACATTTAACATGAACTGTGACATTAATAATATGTAGACAAGTAAAGCCTTTACTCTAACTGAAATTAAAAGTACATTGAATTAGGATCTTAAAGGTACTAGTTCACAGATTTGGTTTATTTTTTTCTATAATTTCAAAATACCATTCATTGTCTGTAATTGTGTTAAAAATTAATTCTTATTATTTTAAGACAAACAAACCTATATGTTGCAGGAAATATACATGTACAATAAAAGTCACAAAATGCACTAAAATTGTCTATACTGTGACATACGGGGTAGAATTTCACTACATGAAACACCATAATGTGTATTTGTGTCAATTTGCACTAATTGAATCATAATCAGAACACTACTTTCCTACTTCCAAAAATATTTCCATACAATTTTGATAGTTTAAGAAAAAGTTGATATTTAAATTGAAATCTGTGAATTAGTACCTTTAAGCTGATTAAAAATTTTGTAAGTTTCAATATTGTCAAGCGAAGGGGAGTTGAAGTTTTTCATGAAAATATTTTTTTCATGTTTGTTCCTGGATCTTAAGTGTTAAAGACATTCGTCTTTTCCATATTATAATTTGGAGACAGACTGATATAATAAGTTTAATAGTATACTCACAGTTCGATGTAAATGGTTTTCTATATGGTCGTCCTTTAGAGAACACAAGAGCTAATATAATATATTGATATGACGAACAATAAAATACTGAGGTATTTTCATAACTAGCATAGTCATAGTCTTCCTCCGGATCGTCTACCCAGGGTGTAAACCTGAATTATACAATAATAAGAATACAATGTATTACAAGAACTAAAGGAGTCAATAACAATATTACACAATGTAAAGTCTGTTTGTTTGTTTGTTTGTTTGTTTGGGTTTTACGGCGCACCAACACAAAAAGGTCATATCGCACCGAAAGCAATCAATGATACTATTAATTCAAACGATATTAATGATGTAAAGCTCTATACAATGTAAAGTCAAATGTGAAGACAATTTTTGTGCAGTAGATAGATAGATATATTTAATTAGGTAAAATATAATGGTAAAATTGATATAATCTGACAGAATATGAATGTAAAATATAGTTCTTATTATAAAAACAGAACATTTAAATAAATGCGTTTTGAATTTAGTACCGAAATGCTTCCGAATACCAAGGATAACACACAAAAAAACTAGTCTTAATTTCCATTGTGGCACAGTGGTTACTTTCCTTTACTTAAAGAGGGATGTAGCAACGCTTGACGTAACTGATGAGTGTAGTATAAGAGGCTGATTTGTTAACATTCGTTTTGAAAGACAATTACAACACTTTTTATACTGCATTATATCTAATCGAAAGGGAATAATTTGTAACTGCACAAAATAGATTTATGAATTGTGTTCATTAAATGTTTTAGTTTTTGCAACTTGTAATTGATGGTGCAATACGTCACATTTTATCAATTACTAGTGTGCATTCATATTGCACTAGACAGTCGTCCAAATCACTGTCAATGAATAAAATCCTACGTCTCTCTCAAATCTTTAAATCAAGAACTAAGGACATAACTAAATGTGTCGCTTACGACGACCTACCTTATACATAAGTAGTTGAGAAAATGGCCTAAATATAATCCATTGCTAAACTCCACGAGGAAAAACTAAGATAGAATTAGGATAAAAGCTTAGTGACGTGAAAATAAACTCACCAGTTTGCTTCTTGGATATAGAAATAGAAGAAAACTTGAAATGCGATCATTATAACCATCTGTAGAATTAGGGAGCTGATAGGGGCCAAACTTATCATTCTAACTAACGGTGGTTGAGGATGTAACTTTTTGTAGGCTTTGGTAAAAGCAACTGTAAATGAACAAAACATGAAAATTAATTCTAGATATCGAAAATGAATTCAAAATAGATTGATATGAAAAAACCAACAAAACAACTAGTGGATTTAATTGGAATAATAGCAAAAGTGTTCAGTCTGACAAAACACAATTTGTTTAATGTTATAACAGAGGTACCACGTTGAAGTGAACCAATACCCACATATATTTTACCAACTGGAGTAAATAAGCCAAACTATTGTTATAAAATGCCGCTTGCGAAAAGAGAAGACTGTTTGAAGTTTGAAAAAGGAAAGAAAGTGTGGGTCAAAAAGCAAAGAAAACATCAACTTACAAGATATACTGAGTGTTGTTAAAAGGAACAGATCTATATATAAGAACTGGAAATCAGTGATGTTGACTCCAACCTAAAAATAATTTGATTAAAATGTTAGACTGACCATACATTGTGGCATGAATTAGCAACATCAATTTAGCCAATTCTAAAATTTACCATTTTCAATATGTCAACATATTTGTGTGCTCCTAATGCGAAAACTTTCTTTTTATGTTTTTCTACCATTTAAATTTCAAAAGATAACATTTGTATGATACAATTGGTATGGTAAGTTTGCACGTATACGCCGAACCTAATTTGATAAACGCTAAGTACCGGATCTACTAATGTATTAAATTAAACAATACATAAAACGTGATATGTTTGAACTATGTCCAGTGAATTTCAAATAACAAAATGTGTTTATTAATATGCATTTTCATTCATTGTCAGACAAATCACCAGAAGTGTCATCGTTTGCAAATTGTAGAGAGAGACAGACAGACAGACGAACAAACAAAATACTAGTATATAAATCAATGATATACAAATATCTTACCCAATAAAGTATCAATACAGACGTAAACTGCGTCAAGCTGTAACAAGCCATATATTTAAATATTCCAAAACTTGTAACTAAAGCTGTACGACCTTCTCTGCAAAATAAATGAAACATGCTGAAACTTTGATTTAAGTTGTAAAAACATTTGGACGTTTGGTTCTTAAATTTAAAGCTATTGCAGTCATATAAATAAAATACTTATATTGATTCTGAAAAACTTTGACCATTTAGAATATATCTTGATGGAAAATAAATATTATAATGCATGTTTATCAATTACAATGTGCATAAAAACGTAAAACCGATTATCATAAGTGTTATCCTAGGTGAGAAAACTTTAGAACTTGCTTACAGACGATAGCAAAAATGTTAATATTTCATTGGCAGACATATATCAAATAAATTGACAGCTTCATGTGACTGAGGCAGTTGTAAATCAGCGGAAGACAAAATCAAAACAAAAAATAGGTCAAACGTATACACTATTAAGTACTTATTTTGTCTTCCTACAAATACAATACAAACAAGTCATTAACAAACCTGATCATTGTGGGTACACATGCTATATTAGGTGTCTTAGAAGTAAATGGTGAAGCTACTGAAGCCTCAGCTTCTGACAGAGATATACCAGCATGTGCTGTCTTGAGTGCTCCACAATCATTAGCACCATCTCCACACATACCTACATAATATCTGAAAGAAAATTAATGAAATGCTTAAATGGGATTGTTATTTTGTTTTGTTGTACATGTATTTTGTCTATGTTTACCTGGGCAAGAAATGGTGTATATATATTTATGGCCAAATGTATATCTTATATACAGATTTTCTATAAATAAAAGTTAAAAAGGTAAGTTATAATTGTCAACTACAGTAGATAGCGAAATAGTTATCCTTTTGCATTTGCAACAGCACGAACGATATGAGTTTGAAGTTGTTGTTTTAGCCATTAAAAAGAGACACATATCTACATGTCTCTTTAACTTATCTTAAATAAAATAAACATCACATACCCAAGATCCTGAAGATATTCCACAAGTTGAGCTTTCTGATCAGGTGACATTCTTGCAAATATTGTACCATATACAACAATCTGTACATAGAAAGTTTTCGTACAGTTTTCAATTTTTCTAAAGAAACACAAATACATTCTTCGACTTGAATTAGGTAATGTCAAAACGTGTATGAATGTAACTTTCATTATGTCGGTAGTGACGCGATTATGGCAAATGCAATTCAATTTCATGAATTTATTAAACAAGTTCCAGAAATCAGCGACTTTACGGGCTTACAAGGATATACTTATTAGATTTGCTCAAAAAGGTTCATAAATATTATTGATATTAACCCCTCGTGTAACTTACGAGAAAACATAAACAAATATGTTTTATTTTGGCTTCCATTGGCATTCCATAACTGCTTGTGAAATGTTACATCGTAATACTGAATGTTTTAGTCAATGATAATGAAAACAATGAGTCTGAAATATTCACCTTATTTATAACATCCGGAAACGATTGTCTCAATGTCGACCATGACTTTCCTGTGACAGCAAAATGGTATAATGACTTTGATCCAAACTCAGCATCTAATGTCTGAAGTTAAAACAAAAAAAAAGACATTCCGTAGCTTTAAAACAATTAAAAATATAAATGTGGTATAGTATAATGAAATACTATTGTGAACATGCTTTACAAAAGAAATATAACCCGGGTCGATAGCGCAGTTGGTAGCGCGCCGGGAATTGGAATCTCGTACCAATCCATGAAAATTTGACAATGATGTCGATTTTCCACCATTGATTGGATAATATGGAGAAGTTTCCGGCCTTGTGGAAGGGTAGTTAAGTACTGGTTATAGACAAGGATCCAGGAAAGCTAGGTTAGGTGCACTGGACGTCGTAAAATGACCTAAATTGTGTTGACACGGCGTTAACTCCAATAAACAATAAACAATACAAAAGAAATATAGGATATATCGTTTTATATCACTTTTATTCAAAGATTTATCTTTCATTTCTTCTTACATCGTTATTTTATCGTTTCTCTCTACATTTGTATGGAATTTCCAATCATAAAGCAGATAGTCTCTCACAAACTGATGTTCTAACCAAAGCTAGGTAATTCATATTCGTTGAACAAAAGTTTTGTTTTTAACTTAAACAATAGTGATTTGATAAAACCACTTGTAATATTTAAACATTCATACCACATAACAAAGCTTACATCTCTATAAAAACACCAATCTTACCTGTCCCCTGCCAGCTTTCAATATAGATTTTCTATCTTTCTTCCCAGCAACATCTATATATTCTATATAAGGAGGGTTGACTTCATTACCATCTTTATCTACTTCAGCAGGAAATGCTTGTACTAATACAATAGCTTCTGATGGATCCACAAAATTACATTCTCTGGCAACACTTAATGCTGTCAACATATTGTCACCTGTGGAAGATAATTTCATTTGCTTGTTTGTTTTTTGCCATACTTATTTTAGTGTTATCATTTTACCAAATATCTTAGACAATCTAAGAAATAACCATGCCAAAGGCTAGACAATTTTCTAAGAATATATAAATGTACGAGTTTCAATGTTATGATAACGGTAATATCTTGTCTCGACTGGATCAAACTCCCCGCAGCGGTTATTTCCCTTCAGTTAAAAAAGCAACGTGGTCGTAAACGCTGTGCTGAGTTTACGACTGGATATCGAACTCATGTAGTTGGATAATTATTCAATTTACTAACCGACAAGTAATAGAATTCATTTACGAAATAAAACAAATATGAAATTACGTCCGATATACCTGTTACCATAATTGGTCTTATATTAGCTGCTTTAAGTTGATCTATTATAGGTTTTGATTCTGGTTTCAATCTATTTTCCATTACAATCAAACCAAGAAACGTCAGGCTTCGTTCTAATTGTTCCCTGTAAAAAGTTGCAAAATAAGATTATGTCATTGTCACTGCAATTTTGGTTTTGTCTTTTTTCGACGTTAAAACTTCAATTTCAACTATTTCTAATTTTTTTAGAAATTGACTTGAATTCAGAATTGTATATAAAAACAAATGGTGCAACTGTTTTATTTACACCGATTTAACAGTGAAGAAAAATAAAGTGCACATGCATTGTTCCATGAATGTGAATTAGAGTTGACCGTTAAAGATATTGATTCAAACTTATCAAAGTCGAAGAGTATTTAAGGACATTGGCTATTCAAATAAGAAAATATGGATCATGGAAAAGACATGAAAAAGTTCTTTTTAATTTTTGTATTTTTTATAGTTATATTTAATATTTACTTTGCTGTGACAACATGTCAGCATCTCTTACCTCTGCACTCTTTGAAGTTTGGCATATTTCAACTTTTCAGGTAGGGGTCTATAAGCAAGTGCAAGAACTCTGTATCCCTTCATTGTGTATTTAGTCAGAACATCATGGAAATCGTCAGGAACTGCAAGAAAATAACGAAAATGATCAGTTAGTTTACCCTGTGCTCATCAGATAACAGTCGAAGCGTGTTTAACACAGGTAAAAAAAGTTTACTACTTTCACTTGACACTTACATAAACTTACATATTTGGAGAAATGTATATAAATCAACACACATCTGATCACTTTCATCTAAATTGTGTAAATAAGTCTAAACGAAGTGTTATTTCGGATGTTCAAAATAAATTTTTATATTGTCTTACCATTCTGAAAAAATATGATTCATGCCAAATATTATTACATTAGAAATATCAGTTATAACACTTTGTTTTATCTTAAAATATTAGTTATGCAAAACTTTGTATTTTGCGTTGTCTTTATATTGTATAACAGTTATAATAATAGTTACAAAAACATTGCAATATAGCTACAAACCTGTACTAGTGACACACAATGAAGCAACCATCTCAGGAGCTCCTTTAGTAAATATATCAAAATTAGACTTTCCCATTTGACGTATAACTACAGACATTCTCTGTAAACTGGACGAAAACGTAAATTGTCGAACTATTCCAATCTCTTGAGATGACACCTACAATAGATTATGTTTAATGTATAATTTTGTTACATATTTATCAAGGCATGCTTCATCAAAATTAAAGACACAAAAATTAGATTCGTTTAAAATGGTAATCAATTTTGTTAACATCACCCACTTTGCATTCTGTTGTTTTTCCTCGAAAGTTCTTCGTTACAGAATCATTAAAAACAAACATTTCAAGAATGAAATTGAAATAATGAACGAATAATAATAGTGAACGAAGTCTTCATACTTCGGCGTTGCTTTCATAACTTTAAACATCTCCTTTGCTTTTTGTTGTATATCCCATTCCAAAACATAATAATATTACCAATTAACGGTATACAACGCTACGCTGAAACAACCATTACTTACATAATATTCATTTCCAAATCCAGAGTTTTGGTTCAGTTTAGCAGATTTAGGATAAACTATAGTTGGACAGATCATATCAAAGTTTGATGATTCTTCTACACCAGGTTCTGTCAGTTCCTGAAATAATAATAGAATACCTTTGATAAATTACTTATATTTCCGTTCATTACCAAAAAAACTAAAGAAGATTTGCCACACTAACAATGACTATATTTGTAGTAGAAGGTCTCTAGCCCATAAAACCCATGCATATTTTATGTGTGATAATAGATAAAAATGATAATAGAATTTTTATATTCTAAATAATAGTGTTATCTATAACCATTGTGTCGTGTTAGTGCTTTTCCATATATAACAAAACTTTTATATCCACAACTACTGGAATCAAACTAGGTTGTCAACCTTACTGCCCGTTGACGCAGCTTGTTCTGATAGTACATGGAATAATGAACTTGACAAAGACCAAATTGTATGATGATTTTGTCATTTATTATACATATTTATAAATGACGCATATAATAAAACAATGATAAACAATACATGACATAAGTATTTACAATGCTGGGATAAGCAAATTTGTTCCTTTTACAACTTAACTTTTTAGTGAAATCATTATAATCACATTTGCTTATCCCAGCTTACAATAGTAAATAATACATAGTAAAAACATGTACTGAAAAAGGTGGCGCAAACCACATAGCCATAAACTTTTATCATATTGTAACAGAAAATACTAACAATTTACTATAATGCTTATAATACAGAGACTCAATCACTTAATTTTGCTACATTTTAACTATTCTAATTATTTAAGTGAAATGTTAAATTGACAACGCTTATATTCAACCATCAATTGAAACATGTATGAACTTTTAATACTTACCCATCCAGTTGATTCAAACATGATTAGTTCTAAAGGATCACCACTCAGTTTGCCATCAATAATTGTTAAACTGTGACATGTCGCCATACCAACAAGGAAATTACCAACTGGTACCAAGTTGATGTTTTGTATTTCATTGTCGAAACTGGAATCAAAAGTAATTTTGAATTAAGCAGTATTTATCTTTATAAAACCCCGTTTAGCCCCAGTTTAGCCAACATATACAACTGATAACTGATAAATTCAATTTTATTTGGAAACTATAATTGGTCAAAATTAATGTCAATTCTTTCAGACCGAACAAATTTTAGTCAATGTAAAACCGTGAAGGATAATTTGATGCACTTATAGTTAAGGTGCATACTCGTATTTTTGCGATGATTTGGTATGCTGCAGTCAACTGAAAAAAATAAATCTACAGGCAACATTTTAAGATTTTTAAACCCTGAGAAATTTCATAGTTATGATAAACAATGCATGTACTCGAACAAGCTGCAAGAGGTTTGCATTGCAAATAAGAAGATGAACTTACTGTGAATTGGAAACAGGTACTACACCATGCATATCCAAACCATCTTCTGTAAGTGTCCCAGTCTATAAAATACAGAAAATATGGTCAATGGTATAAATTAATTATGTTATAAAAAGGGTTGTTAAAACATATTAGAATCTGTCAAAAAGCAAATTAGGGGACGTTTTTATACACACAGGTATAAAACGTTCCTGTTATATCGAAACGTGCGTAAACTGCAATGGTAATTATCGTCAACAATTACAAAGCTTTGTGCTGTGATACTAAGCACATTATAAAAACATTGATCAAGAGATATCACCATTTCCAAAGACAGCGAGTATGTATTCTCACCGCCGCGATTGGATTGAAACTCTTTTTAAGGAGCGAAGTAATATCAATAAAGCATTTTGAAAAATCAAAGCATTAGCAAGTTATTTACGCTCATATGAATAATATTCTACACTCAGTAAAAATGGTGAAATTAATGTAGAGTCTGAAAATTTAGGAAAAGTTAAACAAAATGACTAATTCAAACATGTTCTTACCTTGTCAAAGCAAACAGTATTTATACTTCCACACACATTTATACTTCTTGGACTGATACAATATATTCTTGCTTGTTTTAAACGTTTCTGAGCAAACACAATACCTATAGTCAGAGCTGCTGGGAGAGCTGGCGGTACGGCTATAGTTATCAAATCTAAGGACCGAACAATGATATCACCTACTTCTTCTCCTCGATTACTCTGTAAAATTAACAAACGGAATTGAAAACAGAATGGAAAAGAAACCCGATGCGGTTACAAAAATAATAAATTAGATTAAGTCACAGGTGAGAATATATATATGTAGTTCAAGTTTGGAATGCTGTCACTTTCAACGACTATAAACTGATGTATGTTTTCATTTTGAAATGCATCAGAACACGTTTTTTTTTTAATCTGGTAAGATTAATTCCCCTCTTGATTTTTAAAACCAACACACCAAATTATATTATATCGATGTTGAGATTCCACATTGTACTTCTATCAATGGTGTGGTCTATAAATTTATTCAACTGATAAAAATTGTATCGTAGTCTATAATTGAATGTTTTAAACTTACAGAGTATAAATATCAAACAAAGGTGTATATCAATGTAAATGATACGGACTCAGTGGACGTAATGATAAAACAAACCTACCATAAGAACCATTGTAAACACTAAACCCATGCATGCTATAGCTGCTAACACGCCAACAAATTTATATGTATCTCTATTAAACTTGAAATCTACTGGTTTAGGATATAGAATACTTCTAACTAGTTCGCCTTTGGCTGTCGAGAATCCTGAAAAAGAGAGTCGTGGTTAGAATCATGGGGATAAATGCCCGCTCCTGAATCTCGACAAGATTTTGGAACTTTGGGGTTTGTAAATCGAACACGTGTGCAAAACTGCTAGTATTCTCGTTAGAGTTACGGCATAAGTAACTAATAATATAATAATATTCCAGACGTGTTCTTCTTGATGTTTTTGTAACCAAACATAACTTCTCAAGCCTCTATGCGCTTGTTGACATTACGGCACTTGTAACTCAATTAGATTCTGTTCTTTTCCGTTTTAGTTTGTAAACTGAGTTTGTGCTCTTTATTCCTTGTAAAAGAAGAAAGCACTTTCAATGGAAACATTTTTTATCACAATAAAGTGAGTTTTAGAGTTTGGTATTTCTTTAAAATGGCATATTTGATTTGTTTAGGTAAATTTGAACATATTTGTCCCACAGCGAGTAAAAGATATAAGATATGTAGTACCCTGCTAGGCTGTATTAAAACAATTACTATTTTTACCAACGTATAAAATTCGACGAAGTTTCTATCGATATGCCAAATAATAATAAAGATTTACAAAAAGGCATACCAACCTGTTCTGAATACAATAGCTTTCACAGACTGACCACCATAATATCGTGTTTGTATAACATTGGTCCCACAAAACAATACATGACGTGCATGATCCTTTATATTAAAGTATACTACACTTTCATCTTGCGTCATCTGAGGATTGGGGAGAGGTGTCTTTGTTACTGGAACACTTTCACCTGAAATATTATGTTTGATTGATCTCAATGGTTTAAAGAATAAGTTTAGTGTTTAACATCATGAGAGGGCGAACCATAAACGGCTAAAAGTTATTCTTAAATATGTGGAAACCTACATTTTTATAATTATTTGTTATTTTCGTATCTTAAAGTAACCTTTTAGGTGCAAAGAGATCCGTACACACTAGGACATAGTTTAACACCCCCAGTGGACCTTGTTTTGAAACTGTTCGTTCCAAAGCAGAAACCCCAGTATGCTCTTGATTTTGTTATTCGTGCGTGGTGTTCTTTGTATCGCAAAAACTCTTATGATACTCCCTTTTTACCTTTTAGTTGTGTAAAAGGGCTGCGTTTTAATGTTGTTGTTCTGATATGTTTTCAAAATCCGTTTAAGAACATTGTACATCCTTAAAGATAGCTAAATTTGTCTGTTCTTCCACTTGTCCACTGTATGATGACTTACATGTATTTAAATCCTTGATCTAAACTTGTACATTACCTGTCAACATGCTTTCATTAACAATACAATTTCCGGTTATTAGGATAGCATCACACTGCATCATACAACCATTTTTAGGTATTTCAATGACGTCACCAGGCACTAAATCATCGGAGGATACCTCGTGTGTTACTATAAAAATAAATAGAACGAAAAACACCATCACAACCACAGTGAAATAGTTTTATTAAAAATTAGTTATTGGTAGTTTTTGTGTAGATGATATTCTTATAATAAGTACAGGAGTCAGAGGAGTTTTATATTAAGTAGGGTTATTTGTCACAACATGATTGAGAAAAAGACCGGTTTACCATACAAGCTTTTCATTTGTCTTTACAAATAAGTGTCAAAACTTGGACATTATTAACACTTTGATATGCAGATAATAGTCAGGGTCGCCTGTAGGGGCAAACTAGGACTTGTCAATTTAAAGCCTATCATTTTACAAACTTAATCATTGAGATGGATTCTTCTAGATTTATGCCAAAGTTATTCTAATACGTCAAATTTCATCGCAATCAGCTAACGAGTTGTCAGGCATTTATCGATATTGTATTATATCAACAATATTTAAACCATATCAAGAGTCACTTACATGTTTCTCCTCTATATACATTGACTGTTGTTGATGAATGTATCGTGTTTCTTAAAGCTCTTTGCATCTAAAATAAATGGTAGATCAATTGTTGATATCAATTTGTAATGTACAGAGTTTTAATCCTCTAGGGCATTATATGTGTGAGTTTAATTGTTAAAGTAATTTTAAAATAAGGACTAATTGTAAACTCTTACATTGTACAAGGTTACTATTTTCGTGAAATTGATAAAATGAAATGGAAAGCTTGCTAGAAACTGTAATATATTTGATAAAACGGAATCAAAACTGCTGTGCATACTATGTGCAACTATGTACCAGACCTACCTTTCTTGTCTCATAAACAGTTGCTGTTATAGACACTACAGATATTAATACAATACAACTGGCGTAGTATTCATACTCGTCATAATACCATAAACTACAACTGAAGATTTGAAATATATAGAAAGGGGACAACACCTGAAAAGAAAAATAAGTGATTTAACATAATTATGTTTTCTAGATTTTAAACTTTCTAAAAGACAAAATTATATATTACTTATGGAGACGATTGTCAGATGAGAGATCAAGTGAACGTAATCTTCAGTTTGATGAATACCAGTCGTAGAATATGATTCATTTGAACGAAACATATTGATTGCATCGCGTTTATGGCGCAAGGGACCTTGCCGGGACTGCAAGTATCCCTATTAGACTAGTTTTAGTTAGTGGATTGTTGTTAAGTAGCAACCTCAGATAAAATGTTAGAGAATTCGATGTTGTATCCTTTAAGGAAAACTATACTTACCTCTTTAAACAAGATTTTTATGATTGGTGTGACATGTATCCTGATAGAATTATAACCATATAAAACACGTCTAGAATTAGCTTGTTCATATGTTAGAGCTGACGTCTCGTGGAAGAAATTACATGATACACTGTCCTCTATACCCCTGAATTGAAAACATTTTGTGTGTATAAGTTCTACATTGCAATCAGTGCTCCTTTTTACACAAATTCTTACAAAAATAGTAATCATAAGTCAATTGTATATTATTAGCAGTTCAGAGTCAGATGGATAATAAGAATAACTATGATATGATATTAAAAATGTATACAATGTTTTTACACAATTCTATAATATTTGGAATTGATGAGCCAAAATATAAGCATATTATCAACGTTTCTTGCTTTCGACTTACAAAGATCTTTTTGTGAAAAGCACCACAGATACGTAAATATAATACCATTAACAAGAGCTAACCGAATAAATATAAGTGGTGATTAATTAACTAGTTCCTTAACTAGTTAATCGCTTTATGAACTTGTTGACTATGAAGTTAGCTGGTGGCAGACTTCTGCAACCATAGTATTGTATTGTAAGAGTAAGTTTGCTTTAGATAAAAAGATGTTAATCAGGTTGACTAGACCGATACATGGTTGATAAAATGATACTTTGTTCATTAACGATAAATCTAAAGTTGGTTTTAGCTACAAATCAGAGGAGGCATTCGTGAGAGGATCTACTTAATTAGATGACGATAGTCATCATACTAACCACTGGTCAACACTTGTCAATTCACTCTTATCACTAGACAAACTTTAGTTAACTGTGATGACCTTTGGTCAGCAAGACCACACGCACTACTCGTCATTATAACTCCATTTGGTTAAGACATACCACTGGCTAATAAGATTAAATTTAACCGATGGTCGATAAGACCGAAATTGATGGGTGGTAACATCCCCCACTGGCCAAGAAAGTAGTTTTTGAAAGCCAGCGTAAGTTGTTTAAATCAAAAATGCATTGTCATCGTTTGGCTGTTTATCTTAAAAACGAACTATTTATGGCGGTCGACCCAAACACATGTTCTCCGTGAAAACAATACCTCCGTAATGAGAGTTTAGTAAAGTAAGAAGTCATGAAAAACAAAACCGAAATCCAATACTGCTTAAATGTAAAAGGACAGATGAAAAGATAAAAAGTTTATTTATATCCCATTCATTTACAAATGCATGGGGACAATAAAATACAGACAAAGTATATTCACGTATGGACGCAACTACATAGCTTGTGGAAGATCCCCAACCTTTTGAACACACATTATACCATTTGATGCTATTGTTAGTTGTTATGAAAGTAGTTGTCTGAAATGGTATGTATGATTTCGTCATTCAATTAAAATGACATGTTCACTCACAATACTTGCGTTGAATTATTAGTTGAATTTATTATTATGTGTAACACAAATTAACTCGCATACTACGGTTATTGTGATGGTTGTTTGATTGCAAAGTTTGGTGATTGAAAGGGAGAGTCAATTATACATGCAATACTGTTTATTATTATTTACATATATAAATAAATTCATAATCCCAACTATTTATGCGAAGTTATGGAGTTAATGAGTAGCATGCAGATAACACTTAGCTTACTTACTTTAATTTTTGAAATAAACCAGTCTCATTGTCCCAAATATATTTCACTTTCTTTGTTACAAAATATCGGTAAAATTCTGATGTTGTCTGAAAAAAATATAACAAAAGTTATTTTGGGGTAACTTGAAGTCTGATCCTTCCAAGTTCTAATAATAGTTCGTAACAAAATCAAAGTTAACATCAGAGAAAAATCTATACGTATGATAAAGTTTGAACATTACAATTGGCAAATTATTATTTTAATGTATGCATATTTATTTTAACTGGATAGTGAAATAATGTGTAAAATCAACAAATTTCAATCTAGCAATATGGTAAGTTATGGATGTTAAATTGCTACAAACAATATCTGAAGAAAAATTATGATGTTTTATAATTCTAGTTTTAATTTTAACGTTTGTGTTAGTACATTATTTTTGAGTATTATTAGATTATGTTGGTTAAAGGATCGAGTGTTAGTTAAGAAAAAAAACAAGTAAAAGGTTAGTTCTTCTTTAACTGTATATAGCTAACCAGGACCGAACTAGGACTCATATTGTTCTTGTTCTAAGTCCTCACTGTGTGTCAGTTTTGCGATGAATAGCTTCCAGAATTGGTATAGATGCAATAAATAACTATTAACACCAGGTTCAAACTGCTGCTACGCTTGCACATATCCCCACTGTCAAATGCAGACGAAATCAAATTAAACGCCCCAAAAGAACTCAATATATTAGTTGATTAATTAAATGATAACTGGAAAAAGGTCACATACACCTATGTATCAATATTAGTATATTGTTAGTCAATGCCAAATCTTCCATGCGAGCCTTAAACACCCTTGTATATATTTTTGTGAAAATGTAGCGTAGTGTTTGTTTGAAACAATATGTTAGTATTTAGTATTTCACAAGCAGTTAGGTAAGTCGACAAGCAAGATATACGAGTGTATACATAAAAAGCATTTGGTTTAGTACAATATATGAAAGTATAATATTTACAGCAATGTTTAGAGAGATGCCTCCTTTACGACTCTGAAAAGATGCATAATGAAAAATCCACATTTTTAGAACAATGCAACACAAAAATATGAAGGAACAAAAGTTATAATAATCAATAACAGTCACTCCCTTTCGTGGCAATTTTTGTTTAAGTCACCTTTGCCATGAAAATTATTTATACAAAATGACAATTGTAACAGCGACGTTCATTCAAATGATATTGACTTAAATGCAAACTCTGACTCAAAGGCTAAACATATCCAATATATAGTTTAACCATTTACTAATCATTTTGGATAATGCGAATCAAAAAGATCTTTAGAGTGGCGGAAACGTTTGTGCTGGTTTCAAACTATTTCAAGTGGTAGGCGTCTTGAAAAAGCACGTGCTGTTCAAAGGGAAATAAGGAGATTCGCAAATGCAATGATAAAAATACATACAACAGTTGCTTCAGTTTCTGATAGTGGTGTGTTACTGCCTAGCGATCGTGTACGTGTTCCAGAACGTGGATTGTCTTTTATACTGAAATATTAGAAGAAGGTATGATAAAACTGTCAGATTTACTGATAGATATTAACACAGTCGACATGTTCGAACCAATATTGACATTTCTCACAATACCAAGGACTTCGTTTTTAACTTGTCGTTACTCTTTTGTTATGTCGTTAAACAAGCGTGCTTAGTCGTCAAGTTTGTTGAAATCAAATTTATGACTGAAAACTTTCAGTTGTCTGGTGGTCTCCCTTTTGGACTCAATTGTTGTCCACGACTTTTTGTCAGGTAGTAAGTAATAGCGTAAATCAAAACAATAGAAATTGAAATGGAAAATTTACAAAACTAATAAAATAAAATGGTGCCAGAACTGATGCATCTAGTGAAGCATATCCGCCGTAACATATCTTTTTCACAAAACAAACAATATAAAATTGACGAATAGTTCTAAACTGAGGTTTTTTTATTGTGTATGTGTGTGAATTGTTAAACATACTTACGGTTGTCCATCTTTGGTAATAATCTTAACTTCAGACACAAACCACTGGTCATATTCATCCTAAAATCATATTTTATTATGACATTTATATAAATTAGTATTATGTTTTATTCAAAACTAAATATAATCAATAAATGATGTTTTCTTACTTAAAATGAATATATGTAAAACTGAAATTAAAAGTTCATGCCACAGATCAAAAGTATCGTTCTTGTGTGCAGCTGGACCATTTGGAGCACCATTTGAGCTTCTTCAAAACAGCAAATTAAAAAAACCCAAACGCAATGTCCATTATTTGCGGCCGTTTTCTCTCTCCCACTTTTGTGTTAACTTAATATTTATTATTTGATGCTATTATGAGTTAAACATATTGTTTGAGATTCTATGTATGATTTTGTCGTTTGATGAATAAATGGCAATTACGCTCACAATGTGTGTGGCTTATTCCTTGTTTAATGTATTATTATGAGTGATACAAATAAACTATCATTACCATATATCAGAATTTTGTTACTTGTTTGATTGCAAAATACGGTTTTTTGGAAGGGTAGAGTTAAAATGAAAAATGCTTTACTGGAAAGACGACATAACCGGTACTACAAACCCTACCTTTAATATGACGTACGTGGCTTCAGCTAAGTCACAAGTCTCATACATCGCTTTAATCATTAAATGTGGCAACCAATAAAAGAACAGTCTAAGTAAACCAGCTGTGATCAAGATGAAAAACCACGTGATACCTGTCTTAATCACGTGACGTCGATATCCGGTCACTGACTGAAAATAGAAACAGAATATGATACTAAAAGAAGTTGGCTTGAACTTGGACAAGAATAAGCTGTCTCAAGTCGTGACTGTTTATAGAATGAATATAAACCACTAAAGCATAAGTTGCAAGGATGTAAAAAAGAACGTATTATAAGTTTTGTTAAACGTGCATACTAGGGCTGCGGCGAGTATCCGAGTACTCGTATATTCGCGATCACGACCAGAAAATCGAGTGCGAATATTCGTCACGTTCGAAATCGTCGGATCGCGATCTATTTTTGGAAAAAATGTAAAATCATTTTCAGCTTAATTATTTCTGAAAACGAGTCGCACTACTAATGAAAACGTTAATTTATGTAGGGACCGATTTATCTATTGTCAAAATTTTGATTGATACATATTTAAACAAAAATGTTACCACTTAAAATGCCCATAAAATGTCTGACAATAGAATTTTTCTTGGAGTACATGGTTTTCCTTAAAGTAAAAGCTTCTGTAATTCTTCACTTATTTTTGTTTTAACACGAATTTTGTATGCTTCTCCATTAGCAAGTGGTTTGTGGTTTTATTCCTGAATCACTACGCATGAATCGTGGTTCGGATCGGATCGCCACTTGCTCAACAATCCACAGCCCTAGTGCATACATAATGATTAGCAATATCATATTGGGTAGCATTAAAAAGAGCAAACTCAGTTTGTTCAGGACAGTTAAACGGATAATTATCTAGAATTAATGTTAATCATGGTTTTAAGTAAATAAACAATTTTATTGTGGGTAGTATCAAACTGATTAGTTTCATTTTCAGTTGAATATTTTATTACAATGTCTAGATGTATAACAATAACTTTAACACTTATGTTGATAAAATTCTTTTGACCAAAACTTTATATCTTTGACAAATACTTTTATCTATATGTGGTATAAAACACATACCTTCGTTGTCTGACTTTAGTGACATTTGGATGTAACTTATTGACATATGCAAATACTTTATTTCAAATAATTTTCAGTAAAACATCCACAGGTGTCTGTTGCATCTGGCTTTGGCGATTTTAAGTACTATATTTCTAAATTCCTATTAATTTCAATGCATGAGAACTGAACGAAAAATAATCGTTTAAATTAAAAAAAATAAACGTCGTTTAAATTTTACAAATAATTTGTTTAAATCCTAAGACTTGTCCAATCTCGTAGACACGGGTTGCTGCGAATTTATACTAAAAAGAATCCGCTAAATCGGGATTCGGTAAAACCCGTTGCTTTGGATCCGGGAAAACCGTATTTACCTGATTATTCGAATTTTAGTTCAATATGTTTGATTTCGTTATTAAATGAGTCAATGACATTTCCATGCCCAATGTTTGAGTCTTATTCCTTGTAATATTCTTCTAAGCGTCTTTCGTAGATGTATGAACGTTTCTACATATTAACCTGTGGTAAAATTCCTAAATCCTCGAGTTCGGTAGTAACTACCAGGTCAATTGGTTACCTCCTGGAGTAAGTGACCTGGTTATAAGTCGTAGATATGACATCGTATGGTATTTTGTACTTATAAAGGATTTATGTAGGACGCAATAACACTGTTTGATAACAATAGGGACGGTTTTACGCTATACTTTGACCTTACTAAAATTAATCCAGAACAATATCACAGATGTTTAGTTGAGCTACGTCTGGTGATATCTTTTAGTTTTACGCCACAATTATTATCAGAGTCATTTGAGTGGGACTGTTCATTTAACTTTTTCTGTGAGTATACTGCAGTAAACTGTCTATTATAAAATGGTGGATAGCTAAGTGCGTAAGAATAGTTTATGAATATAACAGTTTTATATATGATCTTAACCAGAGGCAACCGTGCCCGCTGCTTTAAATCCTTTATCATAAATACTGAGAACAATCAAACATATTTATCCTGGCGACAAACAATTTACCCTTGTATACTGTATATTATACAACGGTAGTAAGTGTTTTATAGAGAGAAAAGCAAGTATGGTAAGCCGCCCGACTGGCTCAGTTGGTAGCACGCAAATCTACTGATCGAGGGGTCGTGGGTTCGATCCCGGGCGGGGCATACTTTCGTGGAGCTTGGTTATGAAATTATTTCTACGGCCATTCTCCCTCTTACCAATGATTTTTAATTATGCAGGACAGTTGTCAGTCACTGACGAAAGTATGCGCTTAGTAGTTGGTTAACAGCTAAATCCAGAGATTTAGCCTTTCCAGGAGGAGTGAGTAGATTGACTGACCGCCGTTATATGACCTAAATAATGTGTTGCTACGGCGTTAAACCCAACAAAAACAAACAAACAAACAAACAGCAAGTATGGTATAAGAATTAAAAAATCTACCTACCATTTGGTCGTCCTGACCTTGGTTCAGTATGGTTCTAGAACCTGTGGACGGAGCCATTGTAGGTCTTGTCATCTATAAAGATACGGAAGACAGATAATGATAGATTGTAAAACATTCTTAACTGATTTTAAACAGGATTTGATAAAGGCTGGCTGCATGAAAGAGTCCCCCTCATAAGTACAATGAGAATATACACCCCGGCACCCAAATATATATTGAAGGGAATTTCTCTTTTTCATGCCAGCAGTCAGTGTATATAGTAAGAGGGTGACTCTTCCATGTCGGCAGCATCTGTACCCTCCAATCTGAGCCTTCCAATCTGAAACCTCCAATCTGAGCCCTCCAATCTGAGACCTCAAATCTGAAACCTCCAATCTGAGACCGCAAATCTGAAACCTCCAACATAAGACCTTTAATCTGAGCCCTTCAATTTAAACCCTCAAATCTTATCCCTCCAATTGGAGACATCAAATCTGAGCCATCTAATCTGAACCCTCAACGCTAAGACCTCCAATCTGAACTCTCCAATCAGAGACCTCCAATCTGATACTTCTAATCTGAACCCTCCAATCTGTGCCCACCAATCTGATCCCTCCAATCTGAGCCCTCTAATCTAAACCCTCCAATCTGAGCCCTCCAATCTGAACCTTCCAATCTGATCCATCTAATGTTAACCCTCTGATCTGAGCCCTCCAATATGAGACCTCAAATCTGAGCCCTCAAATCTGAACCCTGCAATCTGAGCCCTCCAATCTAAACCCTCCAATCTGATCCACCTAATCAGAACCCTCTGATCCGAGCCCTCCAATATGAGACCTCAAATCCGAGCCCTCCAATATGAGACCTCAAATTTGAGTCCTCCAATCTGAAACATCCAATATGAGACCTCCAATATGAGACCTCTAATATGAGACCTCAAATCTGATTCCTCCAATCTGAACCCTCCAATCTGAGTCCTCCAATCTGAAACATCCAATATGAGACCTTCAATCTAAAACATCCAATATGAGACCTCCAATATGAGACCTACAATCTGAAACCTCCAATATGAACCCTCTGATCTGACCCCTTCAATATGAACCCTCCAATCCAAGCCCTCCAATCTGAGCCCTCCTCCAATCTGATCCCTCTAATCTGAACCCTCTGATCCGAGCCCTCCAATATGAGACCTCAAATCTGATCTGAAACATCCAATATCAGACCTCCAATATGAGACCTCCAATATGAGACCTCAAATATGAGACCTCAAATATGAGACCTCCAATCTGAGACCTTCAATCTGAGACCTCTAATCGGAGACCTCAGATCGGAGGTTTCAGATTTGAGGTCTCAGATTGGAGGTCTTAGATTTGAGGTCTCAGATTTGAGGTATCATATTGAAGTTCTGTGGTTGAAGGTCTGTGATTGGCGGTCTCGTTTGAGTCTGAATAGTTTTATGTCACGGATTTTTTTTAATTTTTACGATTATTTAGGTGCTTTGTCATTCGGGACGTCTCGGTCATATTGACGCAAAGACCGTAGATCACCGTAGCGGTCCAAATAGAGTTTGCGACATCTCTTGCTTAGGCCCATAACGATGACGATACATGTCGGGTACACATGTATTTACAAAATGTTTCAAATTACTTACAGTTTTTGTAAGATAAACATTTTTATCATTAATTTGCATGTTTTCGCTTGGCGTATCCATTTTGCAAATTATCTGACCACAACTTCGTGGTTTTGGCGTTATTGTTTATTTTTGCGGTAAGACGACAAACTGCTATTCGAACACGATACATGCAATCCTTTATTTTTATTGAATTAACATGTAATATGCAGGAATGTTCCGCAGTAAATACCACTCTGGTTATTACAAACGCATGCGACTTTTGACGATTCTCATGTCCCATTAGTTTTAATTAGAGGAGAAAAACGTTCTTGCTTAATGACCATTTCTCTATAAAGATTATAGATTTTGATGGTCCTTATAGTCGAACTTTACTGTATTTGAATTATTTTATTAAATGTATGCATTATAAATTCGCGCTTCACATATTATTAAAATGGTGCAGTACACATCTCAAAATTGTGTATACATTTAATTTGCATGTTTAATAAATTTAATAGAGCATACATATGATTTATGCAAACTTGTTCTTTCATATCTATCATTTTCGTATTATTCATGAATGAATAAAATATAAATACAGGTCACAATTCATTCATCCATCAAATGAAATCATAATAAGATGTATTAAAATGCAATTTTGTTGAAAACACTTGGATACATGTATAAAATATGTGGATAAATTAACGCAAAACTAGTTTAAGTTCTCCTTTGTCTACATGTAGTTAGGGTAGTTTTGCAGTTAATACATCCTACATCCTTGATTATTATCATTTAGTTAGACCAGTTTTGCAATGACAGGGGATTGAATTTTTCATATAAAATTAAAGTTTGTTTAAATTTTAACAAACCATTCTTTCGTGGAGCTTGGTCATGAAATTACTTCCACGGCCATTCTTCCTACTACAAATGATTTTAATTATGTACGGCAGTTGTCAGTCACTGACGAAAGTATGCGCTTAGTCATTGGTTAAAAGCTAAATCCAGAGATTTAGCCTTTCCAGGAGGAGTGAGTAGGTTGACTAACCGCCGTCATATGACATATACAATGAGTTGCTACGGCGTTGAACCCAACAAACAAGCAAAACCATGTGTGAGCGGCCAAGAACCAAGAGATGTTCATGGACAATGCGTTCGAATAATTGTGGTGCCGGTGAAACAAAACTTATTATTGCTATGTAATTCAATTGGGGTAAGTGAATTGACAAGTGGGTACTGTCATTGGTTGAAGGATTCATCTGTGCATGCGAAATGTCTAAATAAATTGTATGGAAGTGTAAAAGGGCCATAATTCAGTAAAAAAGTCAAGCTAGAGTTATACATCTTGGTATTCGACTTCCAGTGGAAATTAATAAGCGTTAGTGAAGTTTGAAGTGAATCAATTCTGTAGTTATAAAGATGAAAGAAAAGTTTGCAATTAAAACCATTAACATACAAGAAAGTTACGCCGAGGCCGACTCTCAACAGAAAATGATTGTCCTATTTTCTCTATTTACTCGAGTTAAAATTACCTCAAACTTTCATTTTTGCTTTTTTGATACATGTACATGTATTTAGCGGTCACTTGCTAGAGCGGCCACTGGTCGACATAGACCAGCCCTGCGTTCAGTTACCGCTTACGTTACAAAACGTTCCGTAACGATACATTCGGAACTCCTCGGCCATTCGCTGCGAATAATCTCGGACATATTTAGACGCTATTTTGAAACTACCGGTGTTAAAGTAAACAAATATATGATCGTTTAGGCATTGAGTGATATTTCGTTTTTAGTCTGTAAATTTTGAAACATCACTCATTGCCTTAACGATCTCATATTTGTGTATTAGATTAGATTATTCGCAGCGAATGGCCGAGGAGTTCCGAATGTATCGTTATGTAACGTTCTGTAACGTTTTGTGTAATTGAACACGTTACATAGTTAGCGTCTATATTTGTACGGCCACTTAAAACAAATTTGACTGTACAATAATCAATGTAATTACATGTACCTCAAGAGACAGATCGACCGAATACAATTTCACGCACAAGTGACCGTCCGTCAAAACAAGTATGCATATAAAAATGTATTGTTTACATTTTAGCTAATTTAAAGATTTCTTAAATATGCCTCAGGGTAAATGTATCTGTCTGCTTCATTTAATAAAGGTCGAAAAAACAACAATACCATTGAAATATCCAATACTTTAACAAACAACTTAATAAAAAAATAGTAGTATATTTAGTGCGTGTTAAAACGTGTTAGTGTAAATATTAAAATTGAAACAATCCATTTCAGAGGTAGGTAGTATTGAAAATAAAAGTTGTAAAATTCATTTTAACAAAATTAGTTTGGCGGATAAACCACCACCCCTTGGACAATCATACTTGTAATGGTAGACCGCTTTACCATTACGCCAGAAGACACCCTTAACATATTAAAATTATATAATTTATTGTCATCCTGAGCATCCCCTGTGGTGGATTAGTTCATTGTATTGTTTATATAAACAGTGTTTTGTCTTATTTTTGGACGAACTATATGATATATTGTATTATATGATTATATGTATAAAGAAACACGATACGAAACCAGAACGTTTAAACTTATTAGAATGACCGGGGCGAAATTGATATACATATTGAAATTAAGAAAAAGAGAAATAGCGGATCCACTATAATGTTTTAATGTAAAGCAATGACCTATTTTATATCATGTACTGATCTAAAAGTTGGACACGGTAAACAAAATAGAATATAAATTTCAAAACATGCTATGTTATTGTACTTTTAATTTTGGATTCATAATTTTGTATGGGGGAGACACATGAGTTCACACTATTGCGTAGGAGTGTCCACGAATTTATTCTTAGAAAACAGAATGTATTGTTCAGTAGGTGTAGCTCAGAAAATAACAGTGCAGATATAACTCACTTGTTTTTATACAGATAATAAAAGAATATTTCTGAATATATTCATCCATCCCTATTTTTGACAGTTAGACTACTCTTTGTTAAATGGACGCGCTGAGTTAAAACATCAACTTATAAAAGTTCTTATTTACGTTTTCACTTAGCTTGTATTTTTAAATTTTTCATATACGAACGTTCAAATAAACTATACGTATAAGCTTGTCAAATAAGAAAAATGTGTTATGCTCACCAAACTTTTATTTGATTAACCTAATTAGCATAAAATTCATACCTTATTATACAAAAGTTAAAAATTGGGGAGCGAGTATTATTTAACTTGGGATATAAAATGAACTGAACTGATAGAGAACGATTTATATTGAAGTTTTTAACCTAAGCTTCGTCTTATGAACTATTGTTTTTCACTGGTCACCATTTTGTTAAACTAACACAAAATTGAGCGTGGTCGAGTGGTTAAGATGTTGTTTTTGGTTAGCATTGTGCAGCCAGTTTCGCTTTGGTTCGAATTACACCCAAAACCTGTATCTGTTATGGTAATTGAGCGAGAAATTTTATCCTACTAGCTCAGAAATGGGATACCAGGAAATTGACTATAGAGTGATTAATTTAAGTTATAAGAAACCTATTTCACAATTAAGCTAAAAATAAATTAAAATAAGTTTAAAAGAAATATGCTCGGTCTATTTTATTTGTGTCTGAATAGCTATGTATCATGTAACATGTTTATGCTTTACAAGTTCTGTTCTGTTTTAAATAACATCTACATTTGTATAATGTATAAGTTAGGCTCTGCACAATTTACACAAACTTAACAACTATCTTTAAACATTTATCAAGGTACACTAACATATTTTAGCTCAATTGTGAAACAAGTTCTTACAACTTAGATTAATCACGTTCGAGTCCGTTTCCTGGTGTCCCAGTACTGAGCTAGTAGGATAAAGTTTCTTGCTTAAAAAAACAACGGGGTAGGTTTTTGAATGGAATTCGAAACAACGCAAAGCCGGCTATCCAATGATTACCGGTCCAACGTCGTAACCCCTCGACTGCGCCCGCTCCATTCACTGGCACGTGATATGTAAACAACCATCCTCATGCATATTTAATTTGACATAACGTTATATCACAGGAGCTTGACATTTTATATCATACCACGAAAAGTCCCCTCCTACATAAAATTATGTAGGAGGGGAATTTTCGTAGTATGATATAAAATCTCAAGCTCCTGTGGTTATATTAATGACACGCGATTCCATTTGATAGTCCTTACCATGGAACTTTTCTGTAGGTCAATAAAAAACAAATGTCAGTTTACTATTTGAAGTAATAGTCGATAATTATATTACTGTGACATTTTTTTTTCAGAAAAATCTTACGATAAAAATCATCGTACGCCGAAAGCAAGAAATATTAATAATATAGTTATTTGGGGGCCGATCAAATCCAAATATTGTTGAATTGTGTAAAATATTATATACCATTTGAATATCATATCATAGTTATGTTTATTACCCCTCTGACTTTGAACTGCAAAACTATGAATTTGACTTACGATAACTTTTTTCGTAATGTCTCCGATCGATATTGAAACCACAGGGTTAAATGACCTTTTCATGAACCGTCGCTGGTGAATAACAATTAGTATTAAACCTAAAGTTACTAGTTCACTGATTTCGTAATTATTTTTCTATATTTTCAAAATACCATTCAGCGTCTGTAATTGTGTCATAAAATTAAGTCTTAATATTTTAGGACAAACTTACCTATAGATTGCAAGAAAAGTACAATAAAGTCACAAAAAATGCCCTGAAATTGTCTATACCATGACATACGGGGTACTTAAATTGTCATTATCAAATCACAAAATTTCTGCTTAAAAATGTTTCCAAACAATCTAGTTTCAAAAAAAGTTTATGTTAACGTTAAAATCTGTGAATGAGTACCTTTAAACAGTATCTTTATTTAAATTGCCATCTTTGTTGTTTAACAAAGTAAGTCAACTGAATAAAGATATATAAAATACCAAACTTAACATTTTTGAATACATAATAATATTTACCTGTGCCAACCTGTCCAATATCTAAACCATGAATTAATTAAATACATATAAACGCTCCTTTCAACACTATAATAATAATGCATTAAATAATATATCCAAAATATTGCATATCCGAAAATGTATAGAAAATAAAATCGCTGTTTTACATTTGGACAAGGTATATAAACATCCACATCTAAGGTATGTAAACATACACCAACATAACAAGTCCAAGTTTAAACACAAATGTCAAAAGCAGGGATACATAAAAATTTACAACAGCCACTGTCCATGGCCGAGTTATCATAACTTTAACATGTCGGGGGTCATCTCATTATCTTGGGGCTGTATCATATTTCTTTATCAATTGTACATTTTTAACAATGTATATTTAAATAGACAAAGATAAACCACACAATAGATGTATTGGTTGTCACGAGTTGCAATCTCGAAACTGCGCTTTATATGTCATTTATTTTTCATTCATTAATTTCATTTTGTTAGTTTAAACGTCAGTTATATAGTGCCTTTCAAAAGCCGTCGGGCACAATTTTAGCTTTTTGACAAACTGTATTATACGAAACAAGAAATATCTTCAAATAGAATCGGCGCCATGCAGGGTTCATTTTGTTTGAAATATAAATTAGTAACACTCGCTGGTCAGTCATTCCGCCGGGGGGCGTACCATGACGAATGTATAATCATTTAGCATAGTGAGTCACCTATAATACACAGAGTAAATAGTAAGCAACTAATGTCCGTGCTACGCGCCGTTTTATCACAAATAACCAATGGTACCACTCGTTCTATCCATTTTGCTATACTGGAAGAGAATTTCATCGGACAAACAGGCATGGCAGAGCGCATGGCATTGGTTGAAGATATAAGTCAAAAGTTGGCTTTAACAGCTGCGCCGAAAAAAAACCGCACTAAATACTCACTATCAAAACCGTCTCTTTCTATACCGAAAGGGAATTTCATTGGACAAACATCTATGGTAGAATAAATTGTATTGGTTAAATATAGGTCAACAGTCAGCTTAGACAGCTGCGCCGAAAATATCCTCTGAGAGGTTCCAAAAAGCAGCATTTACTTGTTTGTCATCATATTATAAATCTATGTTACTCTACACGAATAAGTTTTAACTGTGCATGATCAGTTCTTATTAAAATGTCTATTTTCGTCTAAGAACTTTTGAATCGAACTGTATTCATTAATAGCCCATTTGATAAACTGTTTTAACTAAACCACATGACAGTGTTAGCAATTATGTACATTTGTTAACAGTCACATGTTATTTCGTCATCTGCTTATTAACTAAAGTTGATAATAAAACCTTTTATCAAATAGTCGAATAACTAAACTTAATAAATGTACTAACACCTCGGTGCGAGTGCACTGCAACTGAGATACATTTGATTATGGTTGCTTGAAGGCACGAGACAATTGAGACAAATTCATAAAAAAGGGATTCGAACCTTCGCGGATTTATCGATATAGACAGATCTTGTAAGCACTCCGTCATACATGCGTCAAATAAACAAGTGTACGAACTTGATCAGAGCTAAGATGGTGAGCCCTTATGTATTATTGACTCGCTGTCATCTTTTTTACATACGGAGAATAATAGATTGTTGTTAGACTTAAATATTCTATTCTAATCATCAGAGACTGGCTATGTAGTCATTAGCTTAATCACCCAACCACTAAATGACATTAAATAGACCTAAGGGGGAAACGGAATCACCGCATACACAGAAATAAAAAAGCCCACAAATGTAACCCTAAAAACACCTACACAACATACAAAGGCATCCCAGTTTGTTTTTTCATACCAATTGGCATCGGCGTCCCTAATCCCAATAGTACAATACGATTTACATAGCCACTCCTACATTGTCAATATTCAATGCACTAAGACCGAATTTATATGCTTAACAAAAACTCATACTCAACGAAATTTCCTGGAAACACAGTCTCGTGACCGGCAACAGACAAAATCTAATTAATAACAATGAAGTCTGCAAACACTTGCACTTGTATTGACATTTGTCTTTAAGATGGAAGTAATAGGGTGTTAAAATGTCAAATACTGTCATTCATTATTTCTGTCGAGGGCGACAAAAACAACACATACTAATTATTAACGACTGAAGTACGGATTGCAGTTATTCTAAGAGAATTTTATTTAATATAATTATCATAAAATAGCCATGGTTAATTTTTACAAATGTAATCGATCACCGCACAAAATTGAATCAATGCTGCACTTTAGATTTTGTCAAAGAATTAAATTTAAGCTATTTGCTCACACTATTAATTTTGGTTTTTTTTATACTTTGAAATTAGCTTTGTCTGTTACTGTGTTTCAAAACACATAATTCTTAATTTTTAAGGGAAATACCCCTAAGATTGTGAGAAATATCTAACAAAAGTAAATAGCGCACTAAATAAGTACTATCTTTACCGACACCAACGATGTATGTGGTGAAATACATAAAATTACGTATACCATATTACCACATTCAGACCTTCTCAAAAAAGAGGAAGCACCTTAATGTATACCATGTGACGAGCATTTCAAATTTTCAATGTAAAAACGATGTCCTTGACTGTCAGGATCTTAAATACACCCGTGACAAACATTTTAAGGTTAACTCTCATAAAATATAGGATTTAAAACCATAAGAATTCGGTTACATTAATAGTATCATCAATTGCTTTCGGCGCGATATGACCTTTCTGTGATGATGCGCCGTAAAAGCCAAACAAACAAACAAACATAAGATCTCCATATTTTACAGTTGTAACTTGTATGTCGATTTGCATTAAACATGTCATTTTCAAAACACTATTTTACTGCTTCCGAATTGTTCCTGTACAATTGTGAGATTTAAAGAAAAGTTAATGTTAAAGTTAAATTCTGTGATCAAACAGCTTAGTAGCTTTCATGTCACTTTACGATTTGTCAATATGAAGTATTGAATTCTCCGAATCTGAATTCATGGTTTTGATGTGCTGTTATTTTTTACTGTGTTCATAGCATGCGAGTGTACATTTTGTATGACTATGGTTTTTGTGAAACGCATGAACTTTAACAGTAATATGGAAAAAACAAATTTATTTTCCACTTTTAAAGTATCGCGTGAGTTTTGGTGGATTAATTTAATTTCCGTATAATTGAGAGTCGATGTTTTAGTTTTCTAGTTACCTCCCTTTGGCCCTTCTATAAATCAACTTAAAGGGAGATAACATACTCTCATTTTTTAAAACTAAATTTGCACGTTCGGAACGCTTCTGGTTCCTGTACATACCCCTTGTTGCGTCGTTTAACGGTGGGACTTAAACCCGCAATGAAGAATTTTGGGTGAAATGAATGAGTCCTTAAATTATAGGAATTCGAGGCGGTCAGTTCAACTATCCAACTTTTTTGAGATGCGTTATGGCTTGACGTTGCTTATGTTTGCCAATCAGGGAGTCGGATTATTGAATTATTTGGTAAACCGAGAAATTTGCGACGTCGAAGCATACCGAGAACAATCTCCGTAAACAGATATCCTATAGGCCACTGTCGAATAGGATCTCTTACATGTGTATGGTCGCTCCGAGGGTCACGTCGAGATGACTATTGTGTCGACAAATCAATGCGTAGCTTTCATTTAAAATTTATTTTACTGAAATTTCTTGTTTGAAATAGATAAATGTCTAATTCTTGCAGTTCAAAAACAGTGTCACTTTTAATACATGTAATGGGCTTTAATACAGTGCTAGCATGAATTAGCTTAAATTATAGTGAAAATACATGTGGTATGCCTGATCAGTCGTTTTCAAAGTTTTTTTAACGTCGTATTCAACACATATTTAGGTCATATACACGACGACCAGCTCTTCCTACTATAGGTTTCCTGGACACTTTTCTATCACAAGTACTAACTTACCCTACCACGAGGCCGACATCTCATGTATAGGGTATGACCTACCGCGACCGGGATCAAACCCGCGATCTCCGGATTCGAAGTCATACATGCTAACCACTACGCCACGGCCGCGGCTTTTTAAAGTTTCATTGCTAGAGAACTTTTGGAAAACGCTGTATTCAATAACTTGTATACAAATCTTGGTCGATATTAGCATACAGAGTAAAGACAACATTCATAACGAAAAATGTCGGTTGTTTTCAATTGCAGAAATATTATTTGCGTGCTTAACTTTGCAACATAGGAACAGCTTAGCTTTATTCTAGTGTTAAACGCTAAGCACAATCAAAGCCTCGCGTGCACACAGTAATAACAATCGTTATTGAAATTCTCGAAACAGAAGACAGCTCTGCAAAAGTCGTTATTTTTGTCAGAAACATTTGTTCATGCTAATGATGGCGATGACGGTTTTATAAAAGCGACCGATTGTTGCGCTAATTGTGTCTTTCTTTTTCTCTGAAAGCGGAGTTAGGAATGAATTGACTTACATTGGGAACTCAATGCTTTGGATTTAAATGATATTTTGTTTTATGAAAGCAAGTAGATTGAAATAGTTTTAAGAACTCCTTTGGGACGAATACAGTTTACAAAATAAAGTGTTTACTTTATTTTTGTTTTAAAGCTTTCATCAGGAAAACTTCTTTGTGATTAAAAGCGTTTCAATTTAATGCAAAATATACTCAAAGCTAAAGATGTAACAAAAAGAAGTTTTATGAATTTCCGAACAACTGGAGTAAAAAATGTAATAAATATAAAAATGTTCATTGAATTGGATATTCCATTTTAAGAGTGATTAAAACGTGTTTCAATAAACTTGAAATCATTTGTGGAAAAGTAAATCTGCCGTGAAAACAATTTATTCTGTGGATATTATTTCAAACGCTATTATATACTAGTTCTTGGAATTGGAGCATTAGGTGTGAATATTAAAATGTGAATACTGGATTTTAAACTCAGTTTAAAACTAAATCAGTTAAAAAAGTAACACGGTCGATCAAATGGATATCATTTTGACAGTATTTCCAAAACAGTCTGTTGACATTAGTGCATAAAGTGTTAATTTATATTAGCTTGGGGCTTCGGTTTTAGATTACTTTTTTAGATACAGGGAGTAACTTGTACATGTATTACATTTGGTCGGACATTTCGAGAAAAGACCGTCAATCTGTTCTTGAAGTTTGAAGTATTGACAATTGTGTATAAATGTATGTTCATGAGAAAAAATAATTGATTTTTCATTTATTGTAACATCTCGGATAAATTACGTAAATGGTCTTTAACCACATCCGGACATTACAGAATAAACTTTAACCATAACCGGAAGTGACGATCTTTACGATCTTACAAAATTGGACTATGGGAAGATTTGATAAATTCAAATCATGAGCAATGCTACAGATACCGAGATGGATGAAGGGATGTACAAGATGGCGTATATCATGCTCGTCTTCTACATAGTGGTACCTATAGTGTTCCTGGTATTCCAAATTTTACACGTGGTGTTATTCGAACCGGCAACAGTTGCTAGAGAACGGAGATGACCCAAAGAAAGTGCTCGAACAATCAGAATGTAGGAAAAAATGGAAACCACTTAAGTACTTTTTTTCGTGATAACATACATTTGTATATACTTATTACATTTTAAAAAATTAGAGATGATTTATTGTTTTGGTGCCATTTTATTTTCATACAACCATTTCTTTCATTTATCATTCTCACGCCCTTAAGTCATCGGAGAGAAAAAATGAAGGCTAACACATTCTTCGTTTATGCAGTAATTCGTTTATTTCTAATAATTGACAAAATGTGATTTACAAACAGTGCTGTGACAAATTCAGTTTTATGGACTGGAGGCCAACAATTATCAAATAAAAATGTTGCTGTCTTTCCAGTAAAGTGCTCAGTTCTGAAATGGATTTATATCAATCATTAAAATTTTATGATTTGAACTTTAACTGTACATATGTTTCATGTTTTGCTCATACTTTGTAGTATTTAACATATTTTGTTCATTCATTTATAATATCATATTTACCTTAAAGTGTTTGTATGATAATGTAATATCACTTTTAATACAATAAGGTACATCAATCAGATATTACTCTTTGCATAAACTTCAAATATGTAAGTCCAATTAGTTTTACTTTTAGTAGTTAACCCCTATTTTTCAATGCCAAGTAGCCCCAGTCAGTCTTAAATATTTCTTAAAATACTTTACATTGACTAAAAACAAGCAATGTATGGTTTTAGAGAATATCTATCTTTATTAAATTACACTGGTACAAATATCTTTATTAACAATACAGGCATTTGATGCAACTTTTGTATTTTCATAATGTAGAAATTTAGTAAGCATTGATATTTACGAATACCCTAATTATTGCCATGACAGAAAATATGTCAATCAGTGGTGCTTTTCAAAAATATTCTTACGAAAATGTCTTCGTAAGTCAATTTCATATAATTAGCTCTTCAAAGTCAGACGGTCAACAAGCATAACTATGATATATTATTCAAAAGGAATACAAAATTCTACACAAATGGAATAATATTTAGAAATGATAAGCCAAAAAAATGAGCGCATTGTTGATGTTTCTTGCTTTTGACTTACGAAGATTTCTTTATTTCTTTCGTGAAATTTTTGTGAAAGCACCACTGAACACCATTGTAAATCTAGTGCAGTAACTGCTTATTGAATAAAATATAAAATATGCCTCTGTTCATTGGCAAAAAAGTAGAACATCATATTCCTGGTTTAACACGATGTCTCTCATTACCAACAGTTTGTTAGAGTATACCAGTATTTTCAATAATCATGTTCTTTAGAAATATGTTTCATTAAACTGTATTCAGTACATAATGATTTGCAGTATGTTGCTCTGTCACGCTTTAATGTATTTAGTCCAGTGATATACATAGCCACGTGATCTACTAATGGCATCAAGTACTTACTTCAAATATATATTTCTGCAATCAAATAACCACATAACTAACACGTTATTAAGTGGTTAACTAGTCACGTAACTAGTTTACCAGATAATTAACTAGTTAATTAAGTGATAATTAACTAGTTAATTAAGTGGTTAACTAGTAACGTAACTAGTTTTTTCAATAAATGAAATATCATAACAGGAAAAAAATGCAAGTTAGTGCCTACAACTGCCATTCTTGTATCAGATTATCAATTTAACATTAAGTGGTTAACTAATTAACGTAACTAGATAACCACTTACTACTTATCTATAAATAGATATTGCGTGGTGTGACTATGTATTAATACAATGGAGCAAAACAATGCTATTTATAGATGTTACGTTAACTAGATAATCACTTTATTAACTAGTTAATTATGTGGTTAACTTGTTACGTAACTAGTTAATTACTTAACAACAAATTGGTAAAATAATACAAAATGGCAGTTGTAAGCACTAACTTGCATTTTTTCCCTATTATGATCTTTTATTTATTGAAAAAATAACTAGTTACGTAACTATATAGTTAACCTTTTAATTGACATGTTAATTATGTTGTTATCTGGTGGCAGAAATATGCCACCATAACATAGACACGTGATTTACTAATAGCATCAAGTACATACTTTAAATGGTAGACAAATTTAAGTTTTTCGTCGATATAAACATATACTTGTGTATGTATTTATTTTTGTGAAAACTTAATATTTGGAAAGCGCAGTTGATCATCTTAAAGCAGGCAACTCTCTAATTTTTCTTTCCAATAGCAGTTATTTTCTCTGTTAATTGCACTTGTTTACGAAGGATTATGTTCATGCACTATTACAGCCTCACCTTAAAGTAATTTGTACGATGATAATTTTCTGTCAGAGCTTTGGAGAAGAAAATGACTGAGGCAAATTTGCTTGTAAGAATTTTCGTCTGGAAAACAAAATTGACAAATATGAGTGTTTGTTGCCTATTTTATAGACTTATAAAGTACACACTGGATATTTTATAGTTCGTTTTTTCTCAACTGTCAAAACATGAATAATTTCACGGTGACTCCATGCTCTTTGTCTAACCCTCATGATATTGAGATAGTGTGTAATCATTCATCGTGAAATTATTCAAACTTTGACAGTTTGGAAAATAGATTATAGTACTTTCAAAATAATCTTTGCTTGCTTTTGGATACGTTGTAACAGTTACTTTGTTAAACCTTATTACATGGTCATATTTAAACATTATTCAATTTACAATGTACATATGTAAAAGTAAAAAAAGTATAAGTAATTGCATTTTATAGTCTAAGTTTCATGCTTACGCACGTTCACCGACTTTACAGCTATTACCCCTGGTCATCGGGCTACTGGTATCTATGTATCTATCAATCTCCCTTGGGAGTCTTTTTACTCCGCTTAGTGCAGCCAACACTTTGACGCAACGGAATTATACCTCCCTAGCAGGTACCAATTTACACCTGGGTGAAGTGAACTAAATTTCTTGCTCAAGGAAATTAGCGTTGCCCCTGGTGGGGTACGAACCCGGAACCTCTCAATCCCTAAGCGCACATTCTACTACTGGACTACTGCTCCTATGTACCATTTATAATAAATGTTGAATGTCAGAGTGTTCTGTTAATAATGAAATTGCTAAGACAGTAGGTGATTCAAATGTGAAGGCAATAGTTTTACGGAAGAGTAGTAAACAACATATTTGCCCGCTGGGATTGTGTCATATTTTTTAACAATGATGGCACTTCGTTTTCCATCTGTTTTGATGAGATTAGGTTCCATCTAATATTGGATCATATTACAAACATATTGGTTTTGTGATACAGGAGAGAAACGTCTATGTTACAAGGTTATTCAGACTTTGACGATATCGAATACAACACATTAAAGTAGATTCCCTAATACAAAACAATGTTTATGATCATAGAATTTTTCTCAGAAAATTGGTATCTAAGTGTACACTGTATTCTGAATTAAAATAAATAACAATTTATCATTTTATACATTGTTTCACATGAGTGCATTACATCTTAAATAAATTACCCCTTAAAAGGTGATGGTTAAACACCTTTGGGGATGTATTAAGGGCCCTTTAAAGGTGATGTTTCGACACCTTTAGGGAAATGTATGGTTAACAGTGGCGTTATGTTACACTGTTCAGGACATGTCCGGTTAACAGTGGCGTTATGTTACACTGTTCAGGACATGTCCGGTTAACAGTAGCATCATGTTATACTGTTCAGGACAACAAATTTCAATATCAAATAAGTAAAAAATGTAAAATTAGTGATAAAAAAATGTAAAATTAAGCTCAATAAAAAACAATACAAAAATACACTTACACACTATATAACATCATGTGTGATAAATTCTATTTTGTTTTGTGTTATTGTATATACATTATGTATTTATGGTTGAGGGTTTTTACTTATATTTATTTTCTATAATTTATCTTTTTGTACAACGCCATTGAATATGTAATATAGAAATAGGTGTTTAATCAAATGAAGAAGATTAAGTTTAAGAAGAATTCCCACTTCAGCTTATTTCTTTTATTTTTTCTATATTGTTTTATTTATACTACATTAATAAGTTAAATGATCAAGTTCATAATTTCAACTACATACACTGGGGTCCATAAGTTTCTGTACACATTTGATGTTTTCATATTTTCTTTGAAAACTTAACATTTTTTAGAGAATTTAATAAGTATGCAATAAAAGTATTTTTTTTATTAAAAACTAAATATTGACAAAAAATGGAGATACAATGAAAGATCATAATTGAAGACTCATTTCAAAATGTAAATTAGTTGTAAAACTAATCATTTAAATATATCTATGTATAATTGAAAAAAAAAATTTACATGTGTAAAGACACTTTTGGACCCCAGTGTATATATGCATGAACTAACCTTTTCAACAATACCTTGTATTCCTAACATTTTCACAATCAAAGTTTTTCAAATTACATTAGCTATTATTTCGTGTGGGTGGAAAATTAAAAATAACAAAATGTAAAATCTAAGGTAGATAATAATCCACTTTTATAAAGGCTTCCATTATATTAATAACTTTGCAACAGAATTTTGTTGTTGTTTTTTTTAATCCAATCCATGCAAATTGATTAATTCCTTGAAATGAATGAAAGGCATTGTTTTGTTATCATTTATCGTGGTTATTTAATTAATAATTATAGTAAATTAAACTTAGGGGAATTCTACTTTTAATGTTACTTTTTAGAATGAAGTGTCTGTCGTCGAGCAGCTCTGTAAATCTATAAAGAGATATGGACACAAGGAGGGGGAAGGAAGGACGGCCGGACAATAGGAGAGATAGAGTTAAGAGTATTACTTTTACGACATTGCAAGAGTCATTTGCTTTCATGATACGTTAATTACATCCAAAGAAGGCTATGAATTATTCAAGGAAGAATTAAATAAAGTCTAGTTAAACTCTCTAGAAAATATTGGCATATTCATCTTCCACCACAGTATATTGACTTACTTCACTTTAATCAACGACTTTAAAATTTTGTCTAATTAGATCGCTCTAAGTAAAGAAAATGAAGCGATAATTAGATGGCAATTAGTTAAAACTATGTACTTCTTTGCCTGAAGATACGTACACTGTTTAATTAACGTTGAATAATTCACCAAAAAACTAGCAAATGCCTTCACTCTAGTCTGTAGAATATATATGTTTACGAAGATTGCAATCTGGAGACAGTCCATCCTTGGCAAACATAAATTAAAACCACGTTTGGTATCTAAATACCCTACGTGATATGTATTGTATCTGGTAAACTTTCTACATTTGACACACTTTAGGCCTCAAAACAAACTTTCAGGGATGAAAGAGTCACATCCCGTAATGGGTCTGCCCATAATGCATCCATATGGAGTGGACGGACCTTCATTTAACGCAAAATCAATGAAAAATGAATTGTATCGAATGTTAAATGTTATATTTGTTCATCTAAAGTTCTATCTAAATCAAAGGTGGCCGGCACGGTCCCGGTCCCAAATCACTATATAAGTATATCAGTAGGGAGTTCAGTTACCGCGAACGTTACAGAACGTTCCGTAACGATACATTCGGAACTCCTCGGCCATTTGCTGCGAATAATCTCGGACATATTTAGACGATATTTTGAAACTACCGGTGTTGAAGTAAACAAATATATGGTCGTTTAGGCATTGAGTGATATTTCGTTTTTAGTCCGTAAATTTTGAATCATCACTCATTGCCTAACGATCGCATATTTGTGTATTAGACTAGATTATTCGCAGCGAATGACCGAGGAGTTCCGAATGTATCGTTATGTAACGTTCTGTAACGTTTTGTGTAATTGAACACTTTAATGATGGTTCGGGACCGGGACCGTGCTGGCCGCCTGTGATTTAAATCAGTTTAATTTATTGAGTAAATTACTTTATCCATCTATTAAGAGAACAAGTTCATTATTTCAACCACATAAATACGCATGACCTAACATACGACCAGAAAGCATATTTCAACAGCATGACACACAGTTAGTTTCTAGTGTTTTAATTCACAGAGGAAATGGCTTTTAGTTATCACCACAATTCTAAATAAATTCATCTAAAATAAATTACATTTCAAGCACAACATGATAAAAAAATATTATATTTTAAATCTTCTAGAATTTACATTTCTCTCGAGATTACAATTCTCAGAAAATTCAGTTATTTAAACTATATGTGGCACCATATGTCTACGACTGTATTAAATAAGATTTTGAACCATTTCTATATTCTATATGTTGAGTCATATTTAACTTCAAATTTGGCCATCTGCTGCAGGTTAATTTATTCTTGGCAAAGTCGTCAATCATTGACAATTATGTTGCTAAATTTATTAAAGAGAAAAGTGGCCGGCTTCTTGTTAAAATGTATGCTAAATTTGGTAAAAGAAGAGTCCTGCAAACATAAGTGAAGTGAGGCCACCACCGTTCACAACTCAGTACTTATAAAAGGTGATCAAAATGGCGTAAAATTCAATAAAAAGAAATAATTACAAATCTGTATTCAATATTTCAAGGAATTTACATGACACGAGCACAGTCTGTGACTGCATAGAACAAAATTGAACGATTTTCAATATTCACAATAAAGATTATATAACACACATCAGAGTTTGTTTTTTAACGTGGTATTCAACACATATTTCGGTCATATATACGACGGCCAGTTCTTCCTACTATAGGTTTCCTGGACACTTTTTCTATCACCAGTACTAACTTACCCTACAACGAGGCCAACAACTCATGTATAGTGTATGACCTACCGCGACCGAGCTCGAACCCGCGATCACCGGATTCGAAGTCAGACATGCTAACCACAACGCCACGACCGCGGTATCAGCAGAGATGTAAGACATCATTTAATATACAGTATATTTTATAAATTACAATGCCATCTAAAAGTTCTTGTACAAATGGAATCCTAATAAAAACCTGATGATCACGCCTACTGCAAATAATAATACTTCAATTAAAGCATATTTATGTAACACAGTTTGAATCTTATGTTGATAAAATATTTTGAAATTTGCTCAGATTACTCTCTGTTTCTGTTAACCATGTGTAAATGTGAATTAGTTATATGAGGATTTTCTTCAAGGACTTCCTGAAGGCATTGTAAATCTTCTGAATTATTGCACTATCATTGTCACAGAACTAGTTTTATGTTCTTTTCTACGCTATAATGATAAATTAATAGATAAATGTCGTGAACATCTCTCTCAGGGGTTTTATTAAGCCAAGATAATTGCATTTCATGGCCGTAAACAAACTTGCTGTCTTGTAGTATTGGAAGAAATGCAAAATAAATGCATTTTCATTATTTGATGTTTAGGCTTGATGCAAACATGAAATTACCTCGCAGAGGAATATACTGAATACTGGTCGTTTCCGAAAAGGGAGTCTGAATCACATCAGGATCATCAACAGTCAACAGCATCCTTATGAAGCAGATATGTCCAATTAATTCAGTGAAGTTCTGCTATGAAGACCATCTTATTTTTTGCATTTTTGTAACTCCAAACGTAAATTTGGGAGGAAAAAACTCTATTTCGCCATCAAGGGACTATTTCGCCATCAAGACCACAGCAAGCTTTTGGAACTTTAAAATCGTCAAACTTCGCATGAATATGCATCAATCAAGGTGCTACTCTACTGTTCTGTTTGAGACAGTGAACGTTAACGTAACCTTGTAATCGCTGTCATCTCGAGATCTGATTGCAAACATGAGTATAATTTGCGAAAGTACCTTCTCAATAGTGTTTATGTGTTACAGAGCACCAGCATACAACAGATTTGTCAAACTGATACTGAAAAGTTATTGTACAAAGACCACCTTGTTTCTTGCAAATCATACTATTTTTACATTTTGCAGCCCCAAATGCTAAGTAAACTTTCGAAATTTGCATCGAGTGAAAGGTGAATACTTTTCGACTGTGCAATGCCATAATCATTCTGTTTCGGTACGATATAAACATTCTGTTTAAATGCGGCATTCACCCAAACAAACAAACCTCACAATACAGTTTTCTCTGAAGAAGTTCTAATTATCGGTGTTATCAATTATACCACGTGTCCTCGGTCATCTCTGATTGGGTGACATGTCAAGACAAACAATATTGTATCACTCTCATGAGGCTAGGTCATAATTGCTATCACCTTATTCCTTAGTGTAAATCAATTTACATTTATCCCAGTGAGAGTAACTTGACAAGATATACGAAGTCTGATTCTCCCCTCTGCTCAGCTGCTACTCGCCTTAACAATTTTCAGTCACGCCATAGATGATTCTTGTATATTGATAGTGGTAAAACAAAACACAATTTCGTCAAATTTTAAGCCTATTCACCAATGTCCAGTTACAGCATGGTTTGATAAGCTCAATAAGGGTATACGTACACAAATTATGTGACAAGATATTTTCTTATATTACAATTCAGATATATTGATTTTTAATTATGTAGGGCAGCTGTCAGTCACTGACGAAAGTATGCGCACAGTAGTTAAATCCAGAGGCTGAGAGCAGAGATTTAGCCTTTCCAGGAGTAGTGAGTGAGTTGACTGACCGTCGTTATATGACCTGTACAATGTGTTGCTACGGCTTTAAACCCGACAAAGACAAACAAACAAACAATTCAGGTATAATTGTTAACATACTGTAAGTTGATGTAATAAACATTAAAGTTTCGTTATGAAGATTGCATTGTAATTGATCAAGTCTCAAAAGAAATAGAAGAAATAGGACACGTTGTTAAGACCATTTCCCTACTAAAACATTGATTTTGATAATCCTAATACATAGTTGAATTGCAAGCATGTAACTTGAGAGTGAACAACGGAAACAACAATGGTGTTATTTACTTAAAGTAACTATTTCCAACGTAGACAGCGTCTATAAGACATACTCTGTTGATACAATTGCATTTATTTGGATTTTTATGCTAGAGAATATTTTCAAGTTTTTCGCCTTAGAGGTTTATAAAAGTATTTTATTCGTGCAAATTTGTGAATTATTTTCACTAAAAAGGCTAAATCATTGTTCTTTTAGTTCGTTTTAATTATATATGCCTGCTTGACTGTGCATGTAATAATCTCTTTTTTCAAAAATAAAAATAATAATAATTTTGAGTCTATACCATCACATGTGTTACTTAACTTTTTGAAGGAGATAAATGTATATGATAAAATATAGGGCTAAGGATCATTAATATCCATTGAATTAATAGTATCATTATTTGTTTTCGGCGCGATATGACCTTTCTGTGTTGGTGCGCCGTAAAACCCAAACAAACAAACAAAAATAAAAAAATAATGAAATTATTAAAATGAGCACGCCGGGATATTCATAAAACACGTGTGATAAGACACTAGTTTCACATGATCTTCCAAGTAACATTCTGATAGGTATGGTGCTAGACAGAGAATAAAACAGTTGAAGGGTTTCTAAAATAAGAACACTGTGGGTGGTACACAGTACAGGAATTAAATAAAATTACAAATGAGATATTGTATCAAAATGAAATGCCTAAAGCAAAACAATTGTAGAAAGTGTAAAGCCAATGCCTTTAGCTGCTATATGACAAATAGAAACTAATTCAGGAGAGTTGTTAAACGAATTATTTAGAGTACGGATATGTTTTATTGAGGAAATAAGACGCAATCAGGAATAGCTCACTCAACAAGCTTACAATTATTATATTTTAAAACAATGTTATTTATTGAAGTTCTATGCAAAGACAGGATACGTGTGAAAGAGGGTTTACTTCCTGATACAAATGCAATTTAATTGAACAAAATTTTATTCCAGGCTAATGACATTGATGTGGAATATTGATTGCATGATGTGACAAAATCAATGACAAATTGGAATTCTAAAATTCGGTCACATTAAGATGCATTACTTTCATCCTTATGCAGATTATTAAATGCACAAGGACTTTGGACGGCCGATTGGTTACGATGTCATATAGTTAGTAGTTATTGGATAGCCAGCTCTGCATTGGTTCGTATCACTATCACATCCAAAACCTGTCTCGTTGTTTCCTTAAGCAAGATACTTTATACTACTATTTTATTTCTGTGGTACCAGGATGCGGACAAGTAATAACTTCTTTTTACTTTTATCTATTTCTATTGGGATTACGTCGTGTCAACACAATCTATGTCATTTACGGCGTCCAGCGCACCTAACCTTGCTTTCCTGGAACCTTGTCTATAACCATTACTCACCTACCCTTCCATAAGGCCGGAAACTTCTCCATAAAAAAAAATATTATCTAATCAAATGAGGAAAATCGACATTATTGTCAAATTTTCCTGGAAGGATATAACCTCCCCGGATGGGATTCGAACCCGTACCCCCTTCGGAAGACGAAATTCCAAATCCCGGCACGCTACCAACTGCGCTATCGACCCGGGTTAAATAACTTGCTAAGATTATTTAGTAGAATGTACACGCCAAACTTAATGCAAAATGTACTTTGAACAATCAATTTCAATTCGTCATTGGTGTTATATGTTGTCTAAAATATTTTCATGACACAGAAAACAAAACAAGCTTAAATATATGTCGTTTAAGAAGCAATTTCTTCATTTACCGCACACAGTTCAATCGTTTATCTTTGAAACATATATAATTCTAAAGCTGTTTTCCATTTCTGTTTGACTGTTTTACTCTTTAATGTTGCAACGATTAGGATACCCCTAATGAATTATTTACAAATTATTGATCTTATCACAGCTGAATGTATAAAAGGGGGAAATAAAATAAAAATACGATATAAGACCTTGTACATGCTAAGGATATTTCCAGAATTTCCAATGACGTACATGGATCAGTCTGTATTAATATAGCTGCATGGTGTATGAAAGGTTGTTGATGGCCTATATAATAGTATAGTATTTACAATACCTAGAAGCTTAATATGTCATGCCAACGGGTGATGATTATCATACTTAATCGATTTGTCAAGAATGTACCAGACTCTACTTCCACAAATAACAAATTGCTTAGACAATATGCTAACTGTATAGAAAGTGTCTCAATATATTCACAGAAATGGTAATATAAGGCACACCATATGCAGACATAATAATTATCACGGAATAACCAACATCATGGTCAAATATTTCCATACATAAGACTTTTTGTCACGAAAGATTTCACTATTCTGTTACAAAAGACGATGAAAACTACAAACGAAATGGGCACTAGAGACGAGGTAACACTTGTACCAAACGAAATGTCTTCAACATACAAATGATTAAAAGCCAATTTCTCACCAATTTGTATCGCATGTATCATATCTTATCTTACCTCGTACAGAATACTCGTTTTTCATTGGCCTAGAGCGGTCAAGTGCTGACCATGTATTATCCCATATTAGGTCAGTAGATTCTAATATCCAGTCAGTAACAAAATTTATAAATGATAGCGCTGACGAAACCAACAAGTCAATAATACATATTTTGTTGTGACATTTTGTCCTATCTTAATTCCTAGTTGTATCACAGACAACTACTTATAATCATTAAGTCATTGTTGTTTTTTCATCTTCATTATGGTGTTGTTACATGTTTGTTTGTTTGTTGGGTTTAACGCCGTAGTAACACATTGTATAGGTCATATATCGTCGGTCAGTCAACCTACTCACTGTTCCTGGAAAGGCTAAATCTCTGGATTTAGCTGTTAACCAACTACAAATGTACTAAATGCATACTTCGTCAGTAACTGACTACTGCCCTTCATAATTAAAAATCAGTGGTAGGAGGAAGAATGGCCGTAGAAATAATTTCATGACCAAGCTTCACGAAAGTATGCCCCATCAGCATCAAGATACAGTTATCACTCATTGCATACATGTAACAAAGTCGCCCGGCTAGCTCAGTTGGTAGCATGCAAGTCTACTGATCGAGGGGTCGTGGGTCCGATTCCCGGGCGGCTTTGTTACATGTATGCAATGAGTGATAAGCAATTCTATTACAATCAGGTAATTACATATTATGGCATCTAAAGGTGGATTTGGAGTAGAATAACCCGTCATTGACGGAAGTATGTGCCTAGCATTTAGTTAACAGCTACATCCAGAGATTTATCCGTTTAGGGAACGGTGAGAAGGTTGACTTATTGCAAGTAAATGACCTAAACAGTGAGTTGCTTAGACGTAAAACCCAACATGAAGAGAGAAAGAAACTTTATACTGTAATTGATAACAGTCATAAACTGTCTGTTGCTGAAATAGTATGATGATAAAACCGGCTATTTACTGAATACTAGACAAGAAAAATATTCCAGACATAAGTTTGTCAGAGGCATACTTTGTGAGTTCTATTGTCCTTAGAGAATGCACTCTGTGTGGTGTTATTGGTAAAAAAATTATCTAACTTACTGAAGGATAATGTCTAATGTTATTGATGACAATACCACCTTCATTAGTAAAGCATAAAACATTAAAACATATGTCAGAAATGATATATATGAGATACTGTTGTATTTATCGATTCAAAAATGTTATATAAACATAGTTTGAAACATCCGTCAAAATGATTCTGAAACATGCCAAGAATGTGTCTTCTGACAATGAAATTGATCTTAGAAATCTACGTGACAAATTCTAAAAAAATCAAAATACATAAATAATGCCATAAGATGCCATGTGAAAGAATCTCAAATGAATGAAAAATGTTCCGAGTTATGAAGTCTCGAAGCTTAACGTGGAAGAGTAGTTTTTTATATTTGTTTTAGAGCTTTTTTGCATGCAACATAGTCAAGTAACAAGTGGTTTGAAGTTTTCCATCATGACAATGTGCTATTGTTTGTTCCTACATGAAGCTATTGGGGAAAGTGCGAGATCGGTGCACCATAGAACATTGTTTGACAATTATGTTTCCACTGCTGTTTGTTCCAAGACAGAAGCCCCCTTATGTTATTGATTTCATTTATTTGTTTGTGGTGATCTTTTATAACAAAAGTTTAAACAATCCAAAAAGATCGCCCTCTTTGCTTTTTGGTTGTTTGGTAGGTCTATGATTTTTTCTATATCTATTCCTGATATGATTTCAGTCTCTCTCTTTTGATTAAAACGTGGACTATATTAATGAAAAGGTAGTTTGCCTAAAGTATTTAGATAAACTGCCACATACAGACTGACTCTTTTTTTGTTTCGTAACTTGCGTGCATCAATGATGTGTGACTAACATTCTCAAACAAGTTTTTACATCAGAAACATTTTATCATAATCTCCTTGATCGTTCAATCTTCGAGTCGACTAATGATAATTTCATGTCTGGCAAGTTTTAGGTTGTCTTCGCTGATATGACAATAATCATGTAAACAAACAAAAGTAAGCAAAATAGCTGATAAATGCAATCTGATAAGAATTCGTTGTTGATAACAAGCCTTGGTCGTACAATATTAGAAATAGTATTCGAGATAGTTCATGTCTGGTTAATTTCAGTTTGTCTTCTTTCATATCATGATATTGAACAAACTAAGTTAATATGAAAAATAAAGCAATGCGACATTTGTCATACGATAGAAAGCAATATCGTAGGAATAATTTTGTTTTGGTTGCATTATGTTACCTTATACAATGTAAACAAGTGTCTGTTTCAATGTCTGATTGGCTGAAAAGTCAGTCAAATAGTTAACAAAAAAGGTTGACAAATCGTATGACAAAAATGATTGTCAACAATATTCATCAGTCATGTTTTATGATTGCAAGACACACATACAATATACATAATATGTCTGGCTCGATTGATTTTGTCTCAGTGCTGTTGTGAGATCCAACAAGGGATCTATTGTATCTTTTATTTGAACTATTAACAGCTAATGAAATAATTGCAAACTTAAAGTACATGGTTAACCGACTAAGCGTAATGGGTAATATGGCATTCAATGGTATTCATATATCAATACCCATTAGAATCTTAAAAGTTCATTTTAGCAAATGGCAAACTGTAAGTATACTACCCTAGCAAAATATATATGCTTGGTTTTACATAATATCTATTTTCACCAAATGTAGTTTAAACTCAATGATTATGGATCCTGAGGTATGCGTCTTTAGATTGTCAAAGCTTCTAATTACAGATGAAGCATTCATGATTTCTTTTAATTTTTTCTATATTTTTTATACTACATAAATAAAGTGAAATAAGAGAGTTCATATTTTCAACATAAATATGCATGACCTTACCTTTTCATCAAAACATTGTTTCCCCAACGTTTTCACAATGTCAGTTTTCCAAATTGCATTAACTATTATTTCGTGTGGACAAAATATAAAATCTAAGGAAGATAAAAATTCACTTTAATAAAGGCTTCCATCACATTAATAACTTGCAACAGAATGGTTTTAATGCATCCAATGCATGCAAATTGATTAATATCTTGAAAATGAATGAAAGACATTATGTTTTGTAATCATATATCGTGGATATATATTACATTCAATAAAAATGATAATAGATTAAACTTACAGGAATTCTACGTTTAATTTTACTTGTTAGTATGAAGTGTCTATCGTCGAACAGCTCTGTAAATCTATACAGAGATATGGACACAGGGAGGGGGAAGGAAGGACGGCCGCTCGAAAGGAGAGAAAGATAAGATTTATAATGCATCAATATGGAGCGGACGGACTCTCATTTAACATAGAATTAATAAAAAATGAAATGTATCGAATGTTAAGTGTTATGCAATGTTTATCAAATTTGTCTGCTTAAAGCAGTAATTTATGTAAGTCAATAATCTTATTCACCTATTAAGTGAGGAAGTTCATTATTTTAACTACATAAATACGCATGACCTAACATGCGACCTAAAAGCATATTTCAACAGCATGACTTACAGTTTGTTTCGAGTGATTTAATTCATAGAGGAAATGGCTTTTAGTTATCACCTCAATTCTAAATAAATTCATTTAAAATGAATTACATTTCAAGCACAACATGAAAATAAAAATATTATAATTTAAATCTTCTAGAGTTTACATTTCTCTCGAGATTACATTTCTCAGAAAATTCAGTTATTTAAGCTATATGTGATACCTTATGTCTACGACTGTATTAAATAAGATTTTGAACCATTTTTATATTCTATATGTCGAGTCATATCTAACTTCAACTTTGGCCATCTGCTGCAGGCCAATTTATTCTTGGCAAACTCGCCAATAATTGACAATTATGTTCTCAATTCATTAAAGAGAAAAGTGACCGGCTTCTTGTAGAAATGTATGCGAGATTTGGTAAAAGAAGAGTTCTGCTAACATTGATGAAGTGAGGCTGCCACCGTTCACAACTCAGTACTTACAAAAGGTGATCAAAATTGCGTAAACTCCAATAAAAAGAAACAATAACCAAATCTGTATTCATAATTCAAAAAAAAAACATGACACGAGCACAGTCTGTGACTACATAGAACAACCTTTTTACTGGGATTAACGCCGTGTAAACAACACAATATAGATCATTTTACGGCGTCCAGCGCACCTAATCTAGCTTTCTTGGTAGGTCAAAATTTAAACGGTTTTCAATATTCACAATTAGGCCACAACAAATTGATCATATGTTCTATGGATTCGCTCGCACCTTAATTTTGGCTGTTTTTACAAAAAAAAATTGTTTTATTTCCTCGCTCGCTCATAAAAATTTGGTCAAACCACTATATAAAGCAAGTAAAAAAAGACTTTATTTTTTTTTTCTTCGCTCGCTCGCCCAATTTTTTTTCAGAAAAATCCGTAGAACATATGATCAACTTGTTGTGGCCTTAAGCTTATATAGCACACAACAGAGATGCCAGACATCATTTAATATAAATAAATTTTATAAATTACAATGCCATCCAAAAGTTCTAGGACAAATGCAATCCTGATAACAAGAATGCCGGATTTAAAAACTTTAACGCAAACATTACAAAGGAAAATAATCCATAATAAAGACAGGTAAAGTTATGGTTACTTTCTGATTCTGTTCATCACATGGTATGTTATCATTGTATGAATTTTCATAAAGATCTGACAATAAATTGCAGAAATATATGGTAATGAAAAAAACTTTATCGCAATAAGGGACTTTAGTCAGTTATTTTCCCTTGTATACTCTTCAAATAGGTAGGTCTAATTAGTTGGATTCCTCGGATTTTACCCTTACTTTTCAATGTCAATTAGCCAGAATTAATCTTTAATAACGTTTTTGCATATCATTTAATTTGTTTGAAATTCAAGCTAAGTATTTTTAAGGTAAAGAACAATCTAAATTTCATCACTTCTGTTAATATCTTCATTAACAAGAAAGATATTAGATGAAATATTTTGATATCCTTACATAAGAATTCAATGATAAAATCCGAGGATTCCAACTGTAAGGACCTATTTAACAATTGGATTGCTTCAGATTTTATCAGGGAAAGATAACTGACTAAAGTCCCTAATTGCTAACGACACCGGACGCCCGCCCGCCCGCCCGCCCGTGTTACGCCAAACTATTAGCCGAATTTTTTCGTTGAAACATCAGGCTAAAATTGATCACGTCTACTGCAAATAATAATACTTCAATTAAAGCTCATTTATGTAACACAGTTTGAATCTTATGTTGATGAACTAATTAATACTGATTTTGAAATTCGCTCAGATGACTCTCTGCTTCTGTTAATCATGTGTAAATGTGAATTAGTTTTATGAGGATTTTCTTCAAGGACTTCCTGAAGGCATTGTAAATCTTCTGAATTATTGCACTATCATTGTCACAGAACTAGTTTTATGTTCTTTTCTACGCTATAATGATAAATTAATAGATAAATGTCGTGAACATCTCTCTCTGGGGTTTTATTAAGCCAAGATAATTGCATTTTATGGTCATAAACAAACTTGCTGTCTTGTAGTATTGGAAGAAATGCAAAATAAATGCATTTTCATTATTTGATGCATGTGCTTGGTGCAAACATGAAATTACCTCGCAGAACAATATTCTGAATACTGGTTGTTTTCAGAAAAGGGAGTCTGAATCACACCAGGAACGTCAACAGTCAACAGCACCTTCATGAAGCAGATATATCCGATTAATTCAGTAAAGTTCAGCTATAAAGATCACCTAGTGTTTTGCATTTGCATGCGACGTTTTATCATTTTTGTAACTTCAAACGTAAATTTGAGAGGAATAAACTCTATTTCGCCATCAAGGGACTATTTCGCCATCAAGGGACTATTTCGCCATCAAGGGACTATTTCGCCATCAAGGGACTATTTCGCCATCAAGGGACTATTTCGGCATCAAGGGACTATTTCGCGATCAAGGGACTATTTCGCGATCAAGGGACTATTTCGCCGTCAAGACTACAGTAAGTATTTGAAACTTTAAAATCGTCCAACTTCGCATGAATATGCATTAATCAAGGTGGTACTCTACTGTTCTGTTTGAGACGTTGAACGTTAAACCCAAATAAACAAACATACAATTCTCCGAAGAAACAAATGTACTTATTATCGCTGTCATCTCGAGGTCTAATTGCAAACATGAATATAATTTGCAAAAATAACTTCTCAATATTAGTTATGTGTTTCAGAGCACCAGCATAAACAGATTTGTCAAACTGATGCTGAAAAGTTCTTGTATAAAGACCACCTTGTTTTGTTTGACAAAATCATACTACTCGTATTTGTGACGTTTTAGCAACCCCAAATGCTACATAATTTTCGAATTTGCATCGAGTGACAGGTGAATACTTTTTGACTGTGCAATGCCATAATCATTCTGTTTCGGTGCGATATAAACACTCTGTTTTAATGCGGCATTCACCCAAACAAACAAACCTTACAATATAGTATTTTCTAAAGAAGTTCTAATTATCGGTGTAATCAATTATACCACGTGTACTCGGTCAGCTCTGATTGGTAGACATGTCAAGACAAACAATATTGTATCACTCTCATGAGGCTGGGTCGTTATTTCTATCGCCTTAGTCCTTAGTGTTAATCAATTTACATTTATCCCACTGAGAGTCTACTTGACAATATTTACGAAGTCTGATTCTCCTCTCTGCTCAGCTGCTAATCGCCTTAACAATTTTCAGTCACGCTATAGATGATTCTTGTATATTAATAGTGGTAAACAAAACACAATTTTGTCAAATTTGAAGCCTGTTCATCAATGTCCAGTGAGTGACTTTAGTCAGTTACTTTCCCTTGTATACTATTCAAATAAGTAGGTCCATTTAGTTGGATTACTCGGATTTTACCCTTACTTTTCAATGTCAATTTGCCAAAATTAATCTTTAATAACTTTTTTTGTAATTAATTCATTTTTTTGAAATTCAAGCTAAGTAATTAAGTTAAAGAACTATTTAAATTTGATCACTTCTGTTAATATCCTCTTTAACAAGAATGATATATGATGAAATATTTTGTTATCTTGACATAGGAATCCAATGATAAAATGTGAGGATTCCAACTGTAAGGACCTACTTATCAATTGGATTGCTTCAGGTTTTATCAAGGAAAGATAACTGACTAAATTCTCTAGTTACAACATGGTTTGATAACCTCAATAAGATTATACGTACACAACTTATGTGACAAGTTCTTTCCTTATATAACAATTCGGGTATAATTTTTAACTTACTGGAAGTTGATGCAATAAAAAGTAAAGATTTGTTATAAAGATTGCATCTGCAATTGATAAAATCTCTAGTTTTAAAGAAGTAGAAGAAAAGGGTCGCTTTGTTAAGACCATATCGCTACTAAAACATCGATTCTGATTATCCAACTACATAGTTGAATTGCAAGCATGTAACTTGAGAGTGAACAACGGAAATAACAATGGTATTATTTACTTTAAGTAACTATTTCCAACGTAGGTCTACATCGTCTATGAGACACACTCTGTTGAAACAATCGCATTTTCTTGGAGTTTTATGCTAGAGATTAATTTCAAGTTTTTCGCCTTAGAAGCTTATAAAAGTATTTTACTCAATAATTTGGTGCAAATTTGTAAATTAGCTTCACTTAAAAGGCTATATCATTTATCATTTAGTTCGTTTTAATTATATTTGCCTGCTTGACTGTGCATGGAATTATACCTTTTTTCAAAAATAAAGAATGATTAAAGTGAAAACACCGGGACGTTTATAAAATTCTTGTGATCAGACACAAGTTTTACATGTACCTCTAAGTAAAACACTGATAGATGTAGTGCGAGACTGAGGAAGTAACAGTTGAAGGGTGTTCAAGTTTAGAGAGAGTTTGAATAGTTAATGAATTATATGAAATTTTACAAATGAGATATTGTATCTAAAATGTATGCTTTAAGCACAACATTTGTAGAAAGTGTAAAGCCAATGCCTTTAGCTGCTATATGACAACTAGAAACTAATTCAGGAGAGTTGTTAAACGAATTATTGAGAGCACGGATATGTATTATTGAGGAAATAAGACGTAATCAGAGAGCTCACTCAACAAGCTTACAATTATTGTATTTTAAAACAATGTTATTTATTGAAGTTTTTATGCGAAGAAAGGATACGTGTGAAAGAGGGTTTACTTCCTGATACAAATGCAATCTTATTGAACAATATTTTATTCCAGGCTAATGCCATTGATGCGGAATAATGATTGCATGATGTGACAAAATCAATGACAAATTGAACTTCTTAAATTCGGTCACATTCAAATGCATTTTATTTCCTGACGCAGATCATTAAATGCACAAGGAGTTTGAACGGCCGATTGAATACGATGTCATATTGGAAATCATTGGATAGCCAGCTATGTGTGGGTTCGTATCGCATCCCAAACCTGTCTTGTTGTTTCCTTAAGTAAGATATTTTATCTTACTAGTTCAGTTCTGTGGTACCAGGATGTGAACAAGTAAAAACTTCCTTTTAATTTTATTTATTTCTATTGGGATTAACGTCGTGTCAACACAATCTATGTCATTTTACGGCGTCCAGCGCACCTAACTTAGCTTTCCTGGAACCTTGTCTATAACCAGTACTCACCTACCCTTCCATAAGGCCGGAAATTTCTCCATATTATCTAATCAAATGATGAAAATCGACATTATTGTCAAATTTTCATGGAAGAATATAACTTCCCCGGATGGGATTCGAACCCATACCCCCTTCGGGAGACGAGATTCCAAATTCCGACACGCTACCAACTGCGCTATCGATCCGGGTTAAATAACTTTCTAAGATAATTTAGTAGAATGTACACGCCAAACTTAATGCAAAACGTACTCCAAACATTCAATTTCAATTCGTCATTGTTGTTATATGTTGCCTAAAATATGTTCATGTACATAGATATATGAATCATAGAAAACAAAACGTTTACAAATATGTCGTTTTGAAGCAATTTTTTCATTTACCGCTCACAGTTCTTTTTTAACGGCGTATTCAACACTTACTAAGGTCATATATACGACTGCCAGCTCTTCCTACTATAGGTTTCCTGGACACTTTTCTATCACCAGTGCTAACTTACCCTACCACGAAGCCGACAACACATGTATAGGGTATGACCTACCGCGACCGGGCTCGAACCCGCGATCTCCGAATTTGAAGTGAGACACGCGCCACGGCCGCGGCTGCACACAGTTCAATGGTTTATCTCCGATACATGTATAAACATGAGTGATAAAGCTGTTTGCCATTTCTGTTTGACTGCTTTACTCCTTAATGTTGCAACGACTAGGATACAACAAAGAATTATTAACAAATTAATAGGTCTTACTGCAACTGAATGTACATGTATAAAAAGGAAATAAATAAAATACGATATAAGATATTGAACATGCTAAGGATATTTCCAGAACTTCCAATGACGTACATGGACCAGTACGTACTTATAATTTGCGCCTGACTGATTTATGAAAGGTTGGTAATGGCTTATATAATAGTATAGTATTTACAATACCTAGAAGCTTAATATGTCATGCCAAAGGATGATGATTATCATACTTAATCGATTTGTCAAGAATGTAGTAGACGCTACTTCCTCAAATAACAAAGTGCTCAGACAATATGCTAACTGTTTAGAAAGTGTCCCAATATATACATAGAAATGACAATATAAGGCACGCCATATGCAGACATAATAATTATCACGGAATAACCAACATCATGGTCAAATATTTCCATACGTAAGACTTTTTGTCACAAAAGATTTCACCATCCTGTTACAAAGGACGATGAAAACAACTAACAAAATAGCACAAGTCACACTAGGACCAACTGTATCGTAAGTCGTAACGAATCGCAACTCACGTGAAGGTACGCAGTCTTATAAACCGCTACACTCGAATATGAGCGATTTAGAAAATTTCCTCTTGGGCATAAATCAAACCATTCGTTTTTGTTTGTGTAATTCTACAAAAAAAAACAATGTCTGAACAATATTTCCATGCATGGTGCGTTTATCGCAGCAGTTGAAATTTCCTGCACTAAAAAGGAATGGTAAAAAAAACATTAGAAAGAAATAAAAACCTGTGGAGTTAAAATGAAACCGAACATGAAACATGAAATTGACTTGTGATGAAATTCAATCATGTGGTTACAGATTGTAACATTGTAATGCTTTCTCAAAATAAAACCAATTTTAGTAATTTTCGTTTTTACGGTCAACTGAGAAACTTTTCCTTATAAAATGTAATTGGTGCCAACACGCGAATGTGGGTGTTTTATATGACAAGCCAAAAAGTGTAAACTTTCGTATAAAAAAACTGAATAACTAAAACAAAATATTAATGTATATGCTGAGTTGCCTGCTTGTTGTTTGGCTAAACGGCACGCAAACACCGAAAGGTATATCGTGCCATAAACAATTGATGGCGGCAATATAAGAAAACCTACACAGACTGATGTGAAGTTCCATATTTTGTCATAAATGACAAAGATGTTTAGGTATTACATGCGATTGGAGATGTTTGAAACGAGAATTACAGAAATGTGTGAATTTGATAATGTCTACTTCAAAGTCTGTATTTACTGAGAATGAGACACAATCACACGCATAAATTGTCTGCTCCCCGGCTAGCTCAGTTGGTAGCACGCAAATATACTGATCGAGGGGTCGTGGGTTCGATTTACGGGCGGGGCATACTTTCGTGGAACTTGGTCATGAAATTATTTTCTACGTCATTTTCCCTCCTACCAATGATTTTTAATTATGTAGGACAGTTGTCAGTCACTGACGAAAGTATGCGCTTAGTAGTTGGTTAACAGCTAAATCCAGAGATTTAGCCTTTCCAGGAGGAGTGAGTAGGTTGACGACCGACCGCCGTTATATGACCTATACAATGTGTTGCTACGGCGTAAAAAAACAACAAACAACAGAACGACAAAGACAAATCAATGTATTAAAAATATTTCCTTGTATGGTGCGTTTATCACAGCAGTTGACATTTCCTAATATTAAAGGAAATGATAAAACCTGTGCGGTTTAATGCAACCAAACTTGAAACATGAAATTGACTTGTGATGAAATTCAATCATGTGGTCACAGTTAGAGACATTTTAATGCTTTCTCAAATAAAACAAATGTTAGTAATTTTCGTATTTAAGCTCAACTGAGAAACGCTTCCTAATAAAATGTAATTGCTACCAACACGCGAATGTGGGCGTTTATATGACAAGCCAAAAAGTGTAAACTTTCATATAAAAATTGAATAACTAAAACAAAATATTAATGTATATGCTGAGTTGTCTGCGAGTTGCTTAGCTGAACGGCACGCAAACACCGAATGGTAAATCGTGCTATAAGCAATTGACGACGGCAATAAATAAAACCTACACAGACTGGTGTGAAGTGTCGTATTTTGTCATAAATGACAAAGATGTTTTAGGTATCGCATTCGATTGGAGATGTTTGAAACGAGAATTACAGAAATGTGTGAATTTGATAATGTCTACTTCAATGTCTCAAAGACTGTATTAACTGAGACAATGACACAATCACATGCATAAATTGTCTAAAAACACACATAATTTACATTATACCAGACACGAATTGCTTCAGTCATTGCGAGTAATGTTCATCCTAATTTTAAGCATATTTCTCTGAATACAGTACTATGCACTACGCCGTGGCTTGGTGGTTAGCATGTCTGACTTCGAATCCGGAGATCGCGGGTTTGAGCAAGGTCGCGGTAGGTCATACCCTATAAATGAGTTGTCGGCCACGTAATAGGGTAAGTTAGTACTGGTGATAGAAAAGTGTCCAGGAAACCTATAGAAAGAAGAGCTGGCCGTCGTGTATATAACCTAAATATGTGTTGAATACGACATAATTTACTTTATACCAGACACGAATTGCTTCAGTCATTGCGAGTTATGTTTATCCTAATCTTTTACAACATTAAGCATTTTTCTCTGAATACAGTATTATGCGTCTAAAGAATATGTAAACAATCAGGAAATGGTGATACAATTTCTGAAACTGTAGACAAGGTCATCCATTTTTCTATTATTGTACTAAATGATTTCTAGAAATTTGTTTTCTTGTTTCTAAACCATGTTGATTAATGTAATAATATAAGTTCCTGGCGTACCCAGACATACTGGATTAGAATTAATACTAGAAAACGTCTGGAAAAAAAAACATAGTGTTAACAAGTATGGATACTATCCATAATGGCGGTAACCAACAAGTAATAATACATATTTTCTTGTTGTGACATTTTCTCCTATTTTAATTCCTGGTTGTATCACAGACAACTACTTATAATCATTAAGTCATTGTTGTTTTTTCATCTTCATTATGATGTTGTTAAATGTTTGTTTGTTTTTGTTGGGTTGAACGTCGGAGCAACTCATTGTATAGGTCATATAACGTCGGTCAGTCAACCTACTCACAACTCCTTGAAAGACTAAATATTTGGATTTAGCTGTCAACCAACTACAAATGTACTAAGCGCATATTTTCGTCAGTGACTGACAACTGCCCTACATAATTAAAAATCATTGGTAGGAGGGAGAATGGCCGTAGAAATAATTTAATGACCAAGCTCCACGAAAGTATGCTCCATCAGCATCAAGATACAGTTGCCACTCATTGCATATATGTAACAAAGCCGCCCGGCTAGCTTAGTTAGTAGCACGCACGTCTACTGATCCAGGGGTCGTGGGTTCGATTCCCGGGCGGCTTTGTGACATGTATGCAATGAGTGATAAGCAAAGCTATTACAATTAGGTAATTATATATAACGGTATCTAAAAGTGGATTTTGAGTAGAATCACCCGTCACTGACGAAGTATGTGCCTAGCAATTGGTTAACAGATAAATCCAGAGATTTATCCTTCCATAGAACGGTGAGTAGGTTGACTTATTGCAAGTAAATGACCTAAACAGTGTGTTACTTCGACGTAAAACCCAACATGAAGAGAGAAAGAAACTTTATACTGTAATTGATAACCGTCATAAACTGTCTGTAGCTGAAATAGTCTGATGATAAAACCAGCTATGTACTGAATACTAGACAAGAAAAATATTCCAGACAAAAGTTTGTCAGAGGCATTGTTTTGTGAGTTCTTTTGTCCTTAGAGAGTGCACTCTGTGTGGTGTTATTGGTAAAAATGTTATCTAACTTACTGAAGGACAATTTCTAATGTTATTGATGACAATATTACCTTCATTAGTAAAGCATAAATCATTAAAACATATGTTAGAAAATGGGAATAATATGAGATTCTGTTGTTGTTTTTATCGATTTAAAAATGTTATATAAACATACTTAGATACATCCATCAAAATTTCTTTTAACAATGAAATTGATCTTAGACATCTCTGTGACAAATTCTAAAAACACATTAATTATGTCATAAGATGCCTTGTGAAAGAATCTCAAATGAATAAACAATGTTCAGAGTTAAAAAGTCGTTGAAGAGAAGGTTTTTTTTTATTTTTACGTGTTTTTTAGGGTATTTTTGCATACAACATAGTCTTGTATAGAGTAGTTTGAAGTGCTATTGTTTGTTCCTACATGAAGCTATTGGGGCAAGTGTGAGGTCGATGCACCATTGAACATTGTTTGACAATTATGTTACCACTGCTGTTTGTTATTACATGAAGCTATTGGGACAAGTGCGAGGTCGATGCACCATTGAACATTGTTTGACAATTATGTTACCACTGCTGTTTGTTATTACATGAAGCTATTGGGGCAAGTGCGAGGTCGATGCACCATAGAACCTTGTTTGACAATTATGTTGCCACTACTGTTTGTTCCAATGCAGAAAGCCCCGTAGGTAATTGATTTCATTATTTGTTTGTGGTGATCTTTTATAACAAAAAATTTAACCATATTAAAAGATCGCCCTCTTTGCTTTTTTGTTGTTTGATAGGTCTATGATTTTACTATTTCTATTCCTGATATGATTTCAGTCTAGCGCAGTTGGTAGCGCGCCGGGATTTGGATACTCATGCCCGAGGGTGTGCGGGTTCGAATCCCACCCGGGGAGGTTATACCCTTCCATGAAAATTTGACAAAAAAATGTCGATTTTCCTCCATTGATTAGATAATATGGAGAAGTTTCCGGCCTTGTGAAAGGGTAGGTGAGTACTGGTTATAGACAATGGTCCAGGAAAGCTAGGTTAGGTGCGCTGGACGCCGTGAAATGACCTAAATTGTGTTGATACGGCTTTAACTCCAATAAATAAATAAAATAAATAAATATGATTTCAGTCTCTCTCTTTTGATTAAAACGTGGACTATATTAATGAAAAGGTAGTTTACCTAATTAAAACATGGACTATATTAATGAAAAGGTAGTTCACTTAAAGTATTTAGATAAACTGCCACATACAGACTGACTCAATTTCTTTTTGTTTCGTAACTTGCGTGCATCAATGATGTGTGACCAACATTCTCAAACAAGTTGTTACATCAGAAACATTTTATCATAATCTCCTTGATCGTTCAATCTTCGAGTCGACTAATGATAATTTAATGTCTGACCAGTTTTAGGTTGTCTTCGCTGATATGACAATAATCATGTAAACAAACAAAAGTAAGCAAAATAGCTGATAAATGCAATCTGATAAGAATTCGTTGTTGATAACAAGCCTTGTTCGTACAATATTAGAAATAGTATTCAAGATAGATCATGTCTGGTTAATTTCAGTTTGTCTTCTTTCATATCATGATATTAAACAAACTGAGTTAATATGATAAATAAAGCAATGCGACATTTGCCATACGATAGAAAGCAATATAGTAGGAATAATTTTGTTGTGGTTGCATTATGTTACCTTATACAAAGTAAACAGGTGTCTGTTTCATTGTCTGATTGGCTGAAAAGTCAGTCAAATAGTAAACAAAAAAGGTTGACAAATCGTATGACAAAAATGATCGTCAATAATATTCATCAGTCATGTTTTATGATTGCAAGACACACATACAATATACATAATATGTCTGGCTCGATTGATTTTGTCTCAGTGCTGTTGCGAATTCCAACAAGGGATTTATTTATCTTTTATTGGAACTATAAACAGCTAATGAAATAATTGCAAACTTAAAGTATATGGTTAACCGACTAATCGTAATGGGTATTATGGTATTCAATGGTATTCACATATTCAATGGTATTTACATATCAATACCCATTGGAATCTTAACAGTATATTAGTTCATTTGAATACGGCAAATAGCAAACTGAAAGTATACTACCCTAGCAAAATATATATACTTGGTTTTACACAAGTTGTATTTTCACCGAATGGAGTTTAAACGCAATGATTATCGATCCTCAAAGCTTCTAATGACAGGAGAAGCATTTGTTAACAAAATTATAAAACAATTGATATGATTAAAAAATAACTATAGCATCCTAAATTTTATCTTATACGGTTATACGTTACAACCCTTGCTCCAACAATTAATATTAAAGAACACGAATCAGCGATTAATAATTCACTGAAGTGAACACTCTAAGGTAAAGCCGAGAAAAGAAAAAAATCATTCAATTATCTAAGAAAAAACAGAGACGATCTGTCAATATATATATTTTAATTAAAAGCCTTTAATGAAGAAAAATGGTGTTGTTATTAGGTGATAAATTTCTTCTTATTGCTAATAGATGTAACGTTTTGCCTGAAGATATGCTTAAATTACCTATAAGACAAACGAAATTGGATCAACTTTTCGAAAGTAAGGTATAAGTCAAGCATGTGTTGATGACGATAAAGGATATGGCATGATTGTCAACACTTACATAGTGTAACATTATATTTGAGTAGGCAAATGACTAGTGATCGAAGTAAAATGGAACAGCCCACATTCTATAACTTTAAAACTGAATTACATGTATTAGTTTTGTTATTATTACGTGAGAATCCTTAAATTTAAAGTAAGTTTTCATACACAAGGGAATGATAGTCTTGGAGTTATCATCACAATTTTAAATAATTTTAACCAAAATAAATAACATTTGAAGCTTTATATAAATAAGATTCTGTTATATTTCAAAATTTCGTAAAACATATATATCTCTGGAGATAAAATTTCTCAGAATGTCCCAATCTCATAATTTAAAAAGAATTACATGTCTATGACTGTATAAGGCAATTTCTTTTACTTCTGAAATCTTGATAACAATGGATGTATCACGCTACATAGTCTGTAAGACGTCATTGCAGTCTCTGTATTTGTATTTCATATAAAATATTAGGATATTATTGACTTTGCTGTTCATATTCCTTTCCTATAATGCTAACATTCCACACATGACACAGTTTGAGTTTACTTACTGTCAGCACCGTTTAATGTAATTAAATTAATAATTAAGGAATGTCTGAATATTCCTCCCTCATATGCAATACTTGACCATCTGAAAAAAACCTATTTAAATGCAGTGTTAATTATTGTACTGGTGCAATATATCAATGCTCACATATTTTATCCCTCTTATGAGACATTATATGTTTATTTCCATCATTTGTAATCGATTCTTCTTCAATTAACTCATACTCCCTGGAGAGTCTATCTGTCAGAAATCATATAAAATTTGGTTGACCACTCTTGTGTTTGACGCTATATTCAACAGTTTTATTGATTTGATGTTTCATTATACCGGAAGAAAATGATTTAGATATAGTTCTATTTTATTAACCTGTCACACATGAATATAATTTCATGGTGTGTACGCACTCTTAATCTAGTTTACAAACTATAAATAGAGTGTTTATTTTAGAGTGTGTACACACCTTGAAATTATGTATGAGTGACAGGTTAATGGAATAGGACTATATCATTTTAGATTATTTAGAATTGCCTATGTTTGAAAAAAGTTCTCCGAGTACAAACTTCCATCTATATCAGTAGTGCATTTTATTAATTAAGGTAGAAATAAACCGAGAACAATTTACAAGATGATTCTGACATCATCATCAAAGGTTCTTGTTTTCTATTTTTGTGGTTCCCTTTTTATAACAACAGTCTAAAATATAAAATATTTTTTTAGCTTTTTGCCCGTGTGGTAGATCTGTGCAGGGATTCTATATAACAAGGATTTGTAACGAAGTGTTTTTTGAATTTTCACGGTCGTCACTGTCTATGACTGGCTGAAGCAGGCTGTACAAGCTATTTCAGAGTTTAACAACTTGATTTATGTCTTTGTACATGTTTTCTATACAACTTGTGAATGTTTCTGAAGTTTTTGACAAAAAAAGTGTCGCAATTATGACCGAAAATATGACTTTATGTGATGTAAAATTGGGCTAAAAATGGCAGATCGGCGGGAAAATGCATTATTTTGTGAAACAATCTGTGAGCGTAATTAACCTCAAAATCTAGAAACATATTTTCCTAACATTTATTTCAATTCGAATGGTACTGGTTCAAAACTTCATGTGAATATCTTTTTTCAAACTTGTTATTCTTGTTTTCCGTATTGGCCGAAATAATAGCGACGACAGTGAAATTTGATGAAAATCAATAACATTTACTTAATCGTTACAAATCCCTGTTATATAAAATCCCTGATCTGTGTTTGTACTGTTGCTATTCCAAATATGTTTGCTTACACAGTTTTTAAAATGCAATTTAGAAAACATTATTTATACAAATTTCTAAATATTTTAGCATCGCATGTACGTGTTGGCAATATTTAAAAGCACTCCTATTGTTTTACCTAAAACATAACAGTTATTCAAACCTTCTGAGATGTCAATTTAAACCTATAAACTTAGAACAGTGTAAATTTACCTTCAATTTATAGCGTTCAGACGAAACTCTTATTGCAACAATATGATGACTTTCTACAAGTTGCAGATATTAGAAAAACTAACAGACTAATGACAGAGATAATTGTGATTCTGGTGACAAAAATTGTCTATTCCCACAAGTCAAAAGCGACAAAAAGACGTTCCAAAGTCAGTACAAATGCATTTGTAGAAGTATTGTGCAATAATTTGTTGAAGTGTTGTGCAATATTGTAATTCCAATAAAAGCTCCTTCGAGATTTCTGTTTTGATAAAGTTGATGATTACCTTCTATTCAAAGATTCTTTTATTAGTGTTGATAATAAAATTTGTCGTGATAGAAGCTTTTATTGCTTCTGAAAAAAACTGAATTTTGTGAAATATGAAATAATTCATCTGAATTCTAATCTGAAATATCTTTTAAGACCGTCTTATTCACACTTATATTTGCCAAGAATACAAGTTCAAAATCATTACTTTCACCAAAAGGAAACAATTAAACAATATTTCCCCGAGTCAAAATAATACAAATGCTTTACAATAATTGTTTGCCGTCAGTGAGGTGCAGCGAAACAAAGGCTTCCGTTTTATAATTAGATATTTTATACGCGCAATTACTGATTAATTTGGAGAATTATTATACGTCTGGCGAAGGAAATAAATTATAATGTTGAATCACTCTTGTCACGCAAACTCAGTCACCTTTTCTCTGCAATTCAAAATGTATTATACATGTAGTTTAGATGTTGCTTTGAGAGCAAAGTTGGAGCATTGTCTTAATAAGTCTCATACAAGACCAATCTTATTAAAACCCGTATATAAAATTGTCCGCTCGCCTACTCGCTAATTTAGATCTGGTCGTTTTCAAACGAGGGTCACGTTCAGGTGACCTATTTCATTATAATATTCATGACGAAATTGTTTTGTCAAGTAACTTGTTTACATTGTCAACTTCCAATCACAGCCTGTGAATAATACCGCTTTCAAATTAGCTCGCAAACCTTGGTCTAAAAATAGGAATTACGAAATCAAAATGCTATTAATAGTGTTTAATCTAGATGGAAGCTACACATTGATTGGTCGACATAAAGGTCATCTCGACGTGACCCTCAATTGAGATCTTAGAGATCCTGTACGACAACGCTCTACAGGATATCTGTTTACGCAGATTGTATCAATATATTATACAATTTACAATGTATAAATGTACCATTTATAATAAAAGTTGAATGTCAAAATGGTCTGTTTATGATGTTATAAATAAAATTGCCAAGACAGGAGGTGATGCAAATGTGAAGGCAATAGTTTTACGGAAGAGTGGTAAACAACATATTTACCCGCTGGGATTGTGTCATATTTCTAAACAATGATGGCACTTTGTCTTCCATCTGTTTTGATGAGATTAGGTTTCATCTAATATTGGATCATATTACAAACATATTGGTTTTGTGATACAGGAGAGAAACGTCTATGTTACAAGGTTATTCATACTTTGACGATTTCCAGTACAACACATTAAAGTTGATTTCCTAGTACAAAACAAGGTTATGATCATAGAAATTTTCTCAGAAAATTGGTATCCAAGTGTACAGTGTATTCTTTTTTTAATTGGATTTAACGTCGTGTCAACACAATTTTAGGTTATTTTACGGCGTCCAGCTCACCTAACCTAGCTTTCCTGGACCCTTGTCTATAACCATTACTCACCTACCCTTCCACAAGGCCGGTGACTTCTCCATATTATGTAATAAATGGAGAAAAATTGACATTATAGTCTAATTTTCATGGAAAAGTATAACCTCCCCGGGTGGGATTCGAACAAACTGTATTCTAAATTAAAATAAATAAGAAGAAGAATTCCCAATTTAGATTATTTTGTTGTATTTCTTTTTTCTATATTTTTATACTACATCAATAAAGTGAAATGGACAAGTTCATGATTTCAACTACATATATATGCATGACCAAACCTTTTAAACAAAACATTGTATTCCTAACATTTTCACAATGTAAATTTTTCAAATTACATTAAATATAATTTCGTGTGGACAAATTAAAAATAACAAAATGTAAAATCAAATGTAGATAATAATCCACTTTTATAAAGGCTTACATAATATTAATAACTTTGCAACAGAATTTTGTTGTTGTTTTTTAATCCAATCAATGCAAATTGATTAATATGTTGTAATAAATGAAAGACATTATGTTTTTTTATCATTCATCGTGGATATTAAATTAAAAAATGATAGTAAATCAACCTTATGGGACCTTACTTTTTAGAATGAAGTGTCTAGCGTCGAGCAGGTTTATAACTCTATAAAGATATATGGACGCAGGAAGGGAAGGAAAGACGTCCGGACGATTGGAGAGTTATGATTTTTACTTTCACGACCTTGCAACAGTCAGCTGCTTTCATGATATGTTAATTACATCCTAAGAAGGCTATGAATTATTCAAGGAAGAATTAAATAAAGTCTAATTAAACACTAGAAAATATAAGCAGCATCTTCTCCGTCTTCCACTACAGTATATTGACTTACTTCACTTTAGTCAACGACTTGATTTTTTTTCTAATTAGATTGCTTTAAGTAAAGGAAATGAAGCGATAATTAGATGGCAATTAGTTAAAACTATGTACTTCTTTGCCTGAAGATACTTAAACTGCAAAAATACCTGGAGTTTAATTAACGTTGAATAATTCACCAAAACTAGCAAATGCCTTCACTCAAGTCTGTAGGATATATATGTTTACGGAGATCGGGAGACGGCCCATGCTTGGCAAACATAAATTAAAACCACGTTTGGTAACTAAATACCCTACGTGATATGTATTACATTTGGTAAACTTTTATACATTTGAACCACTTTAGGTCTCAAAAACAAATTTTCAGGGATGAAAGGTTCACATCCCGTAATGGATCTGCCCATAATGCATCCATATGGAATGGAAGGACCATCATTTAACATAAAATCAATGAAAATTGAATTGTATCGAATGTTAAATGTCAATTTGTTCACCTAAAGTTCTATCTAAATCACAGGCGGCCGGCACGGTCCCGGTCTCAAATCACTATATAAGTACATCAGTAGGGAGTTCAGTTACCGCGAACGTTACAGAACGTTCCGTAACAATACATTCGGAACTCCTCGGCCATTTGCTGCGAATAATCTCGGACATATTTAGACGATATTTTTAAACTACCGGTGTTGAAGTAAACAAATATATGGTCGTTTAGGCATTGAGTGATATTTCGTTTTTAGTCCGTAAATTTTGAGTCATCACTCATTGCCTTAACGATCGCATATTTGTGTATTAGACTAGATTATTCGCAGCGAATGGCCGAGAAGTTCCGAATGTATCGTTATGTAACGTTGTGTAACGTTTTGTGTAATTGTACACGCTAATGATGATTCGGGACCGGGATCGTGCCGGTCGCCTGTGATTTAAAACAGTTTCATTTATTGAGTAAATTACTTCATTCGCCTATGTAGTGAGCAATTTCATTATTTCAACTACATAAATATGCACGACCTAACATACGACCAGAAACCAAATTTCAATTGCACGATACACAGTTTGTTTCTAGTGTTTTAATTCACAGAGAAAATGGCTTTTACATGTAGTTATCACTACAATTCTAAATAAATTCATCTAAAATAAATTACATTTCAAGCACAACATGATAAAAATATTATAATTTAAATCTTCTAGAATTTACATTTCTCTCGAGATTACAATTCTCAGAAAATTCAGTTATTTAAGCTATATGTGGCACCATATGTCTACGACTGTATTAAATAAGGATTTGAATCATTTCTAATTTTTACAAGTCGAGTCATATTTAATTTCAAATTTGGCCATCTGCTGCAGGTCAATTTCTTCTTGGCAAACTCGTCAATCATTGACAATTATGTTGCTCAATTCATTAAAGAGAAAATTGACCGGCTTCTTGTAGAAACGTATGCTAGATTTGGTAAAAGAAGAGTCCTGCTAACATTGGTCAAGTGAGGCCATTGCTCACAACTCAGTACTAATAAAGGTGATCAAAATGGCGTAAACACTAATAAAAAGAAACAATAACAAATTTGTATTCAATATTTCAAAGAATTCACATGTCATGAAACACAGTCTGTGACTGCATAGAACAACATTTAAACGATTTTCAATATTCACAATGAAGCTTATATAACATATAGCAGAGATGTAAGACATCGTTTAATATTCAATAAATTTTATTAATAACTATGCCATCCAAAAGTTCTTCGACAAATGGATTCATTGGACAAAGCATTCTCGTTCCCAGAGTCTAGTAGGATTCTCAATACTAGTTTTAAGAATCCTACTAGACTCTGGGAACGAGAATGAATAAAAACCTATCATCACGCCTACTGCAAATAATAATACTTCAATTAAAGCTCATTTATGTAACACAGTTTGAATCAGATGTTGATAAACTAATTAATGCTGATTTTAAAATTTGCTTAGATGACTCTCTGTTTCTTTAAATCATGGATAATTGTGGATTAGTTATATGAGGATTTTCTTCAAGGACTTCCTGGAGGCATTGTAAATCTTCTGAATTATTGCACTATCATTGTCACAGAACTAGTTTTATGTTCTTTTCTACGCTATAATGATAAATTAATAGATAAATGTCGTAAACATCTCTCTCAGGGGTTTTATTAAGCCAAGATAATTGCATTTTATGGCCATAAACAAACTTGCTGTCTTGTAGTATTGGAAGAAATGCAAAATATATGCATTTTCATTATTTGATGCTTAGGCTTGATGCAAACATGAAATTACCTCGCAGAACAATATTCTGAATACTGGGTGGTTTTAGAAAAGGGAGTCTGAATCACATCAGGATCATCAACAGTCAACAGCATCCTTATGAAGCAGACATGTCCAATTAATTCAGTCAAGTTTAGCTATGAACACCATCTTATTTTTTGCATTTCCGTGCGACTTTTTACCATTTTTGTAACTCCAAACGTAAATTTGAGAGGGAAAAAATCTATTTCGCCATCAAGGGACTATTTCGCCATCAAGATTACAGTAAGCTTTTGGAACTTTAAAATCGTCAAACTTCGCATGAATATGCATCAATCAAGGTGGTACTCTACTGTTCTGTTTGAGACGGTGAACGTTAACACCCCCCCCCCCCAACAAAAAAACAGCAACAAATCTCCAAAGAAACATCGCTGTCATCTCGAGATCTGATTGCAAACATGAATATAATTTGCGAAAGTAACTTCTCAATATTGGTTTTGTGTTTCAGAGCATCAGCATAAAACGGATTTGTCAAACTGATACTGAAAAATTCTTGTATACAGACAACAATGTTTTGTTTGGCAAAATCATACTACTCGTATTTTGGACGTTTATTTGCAGCCCCAAATGCTACGTGACCTTTCGAAATTGCATCGAGTGACAGTTGAATACTTTTGGACTGTGCAATGCCATAATCATTCTGTATCGGTAGTCGGTACGATATAAACACTCTGTTTTAATGCGGCATTCACCCAAGCGAACAAACCTCACAATACAGTATTCTCGAAAGAAGTACTAATTATCGGTGTAATCAATTATACCACGTGTCCTCGGTCATCTCTGATTGGTAGACATGTCAAGACAAACACTATTTTATCACTCTCATGAGGCTGGGTCATAATTTCTATCACCTTATTCCTTAGTGTTAATCAATTTACATGTATCCCAATGAGAGTCTACTTGACAAGATATACGATGTCTGATTATCCCCTCTGCTCAGCTGCTAATCGCCTTAACAATTTTCAGTCACGCCACAGATGATTCTTGTATATTAGAAGTGGTAACCAAAACAGAGTTTCGTCAAATTTTAAGCCTGTTGATCAATGCCCTGTTACAACATGGTTTGGTAAGCTCAATAAGGGTATACGTACACAAATTATGTTTCAAGTTCTTTCATTATATTACAATTCAGGTATAATGATATTTAATAATGTAGGGCAGTTGTCAGTCACTGACGAAAGTATGCGCTTAGTAGTTGGCTAAAAGCTAAATCCAGAGCAGACATTTAGCCTTTCCGGGAGTAGTGAGTAGGTTGACTGACCGCCGTTATATGACCTATACAATGTGTTGCTGCGGGTTAAACCCAACAAACAAACAAACAATTCAGGTATATTTGTTAACATATTGGAAGTTGGTGCAGGAAATAGTAAAGTTTCGTAATGAAGATTGCATTTGCAATTGATAAAGTCTCAAATTTTAAAGAAATAGAAGAAATAGGTCGCTTTGTTTTGACCATTTCGCTATTAAAACATCGATTTTGATAATCCTAATACATAGTTGAATTACATGTATGTAAATTGAGAGTGAACAACGGAAATAACAATAGTGTTATTTACTAAAAGGTACTATTTCCAACGTAGTCAGTGTTTATGAGACACACTCTGTTGATACAATTGCATTTTCTTGGAGTTTTATGCTAGAGATTATTTTCAAGTTTTTCCCCTCAGAGGCTAATAAAAGTATTTTATTGGTGCAAATTTGTAAATTAGCCTCACTCTAAAAGGCTATATCATTGATCTTTTAGTTCGTTTAAATTATATTTGCCTGCTTGACTGTACATGGAAAAATGTCTTTTTTTTTTAAAAATAATGAAATTATTAAAGTGAGCACGCCGGAATGTTCATAAAACACGTGTGATAAGACACTAGTTTCACATAAACTTCCAAGTAACACTCTGCTAGGTACATGTATGGTGCTAGACAGAGAATAAAACAGTTGAAAGGTTTCTAAATTAAGAACACTTTTGGTGGTACAGGAATAATATGACATTGCGAATGAGATATTGTATCTAAAATGAAATGCCTTTAGCAAAACATTTGTAGAAAGTGTAAATCCAATGCCTTTAGCTGTAATATGACAAATAGAAACTAAATCAGGAGAGTTGTTAAACGAATTATTTATAGTACGGATATGTTTATTTATTGAGGAAATAAGACACAATCAGGGATAGCTCACTCAACAAGCTTACAATTATAGTTTTTTAAAACAATGTTATTTATTGAAATTCTATGCGAAGACAGGATACGTGTGAAAGAGGATTTACTTCCTGATACCTAATGTAATTTAATTGAACAATGTTTTATTACAGGCTAATGGCATTGGTGCAGAATAATGATTGCATGATGTGACAAAATCAATGACAAATTGATATTCTTAAATTCGGTCACATTCAAATGCATTTGTTTTATCCTTACGCAGATCATTAAATGCACAAGAAGTTTGAACGGCCGAATGGTTACGATGTCATGCTGGTAGTTATTGGATAGTGGGGCTGTCACGGTATACCGGTATACTGGTATATTGCAATACGCAGCTACGGCAATACGTACCGTGGTACGATCTTAACGTACCGGTATTTGACGATATCTTTTATTTCATTGGAAAATTCTTCCCTTCCCGAAATAAAAGTAGAGAAACGTCAGTTTTTCATTGTTCATTCCATCTTACCATAAGTTACAAGAATTTAACCGATTGGGGCGCGTCACAGTCCTTGATGACCGTAAGATTTGCAATGCTTTCTGTTAAATTTAGCGGAGGCACAACGAATCTGAAAGCCCACAATATATCGTGGTACGTATCGAGATACGACACAGAAAACAAAAAAGCTTAAATAGATGTCGTTTTTGAAGCAATTTCTTCATTTACCGCACACAGTTCAATCGTTTATCTTCGATACTTATATAGACACGAGTGCAAAAGCTGTTTGCCATTTCTGTTTGCCTGTTTTACTGATGCAACGATTAGGATACCCCCAAATAATTATTTATAAATTATGGGTCTTACTGCATCTAAAGGTTTGGAAAGGGGAAATAAAATAAAAATACGATATAAGACTTTGAACATGCTAAGGATATTTCCAGAACTTCCAATGACGTACATTGAACAGTCTGTACTTATAACTTGTAACTGAAGGATTTATCAAAGGTTGTTAATGGCCTATATTATAGTATAGTATTTACAAAACCTTGTAGCTTATGTCATGCTAAAAGGTGATGATGATCATACCTAATCGATTTGTAAAGAATGTACCAGACTCTACTTCCACAAATAACAAAATTGCTTAGACAATATGCTAACTAAATAGAAAGTGTCTCAATATATACATAGAAATTACCATATAAGGCACGCCATATGCAGACATAATAATCATCACGGAATAACCAACATCATGGTCAAATATTTCCATACGTAAGACTTTTTTGTCACGAAAGATTTTATCATTCTGTTACAAAAGACGACGAATACAAAACAAACAAAATAGCACAAGTAACACTTGGATCAACTGTATCGTAAGTCGTAACGAATCGCAACTCACTTGAACGTACGCAGTCGTATAAACGGCTACACTCGAATATGAGCGATTTAGAAAGTTTCCTCTTGATCATAAATCAAACCATTCGTTTTTGTTTGCGTAATTCTACAAAGAAAAAACAATGTCTCAATAATAGTTCCTTGTATGGTGCGTTTATCGCAGCAGTTGAAATTTCCTGCACTAAAATGGAATGGTAAAAAACATTAGAAAGAAATAAAAACCTGTGGAGTTAAAATGAAACCGAACATGAAACATGAAATTGACATGTGATGAAATTCAATCATGTGGTTACAGATTTTGACATTTTAATGCTTCTTTCCAAATAAAACCAATTTTAGTAATTTTCGTATTTAAGCTCAACTGAGAAACGCTTCCTAATAAAATGTAATTGGTACCAACACGCAAATGTGGGCGTTTACATAACATGCCAAAAAGTGTAAACTTTCATATAAAAAGTGAATAACTAAATCAAAATATAAATGTTTATGCTAAGTTGTCTGCCTGTTGTTTGGCTGAACGGCAAGCAAACACCAAAAGTTATATCGTGCCATAAATAATTGATGGCGGCAATAAATAAAACCTACACAGACTGATGTGAAGTACCGTATATTGTCATAAATGACAAAGATGTTAAGGTATCGCATGCGATTGGAGATGTTTGAAACGAGAATTACAGAAATGTGTGTCTTCGATTATGTCTACTTCAATGTCTGTATCAAATGAGACAATGACACAATCACATGCATAAATTGTCTAAAAACAAACATAATTTTATTCATACCAGACATGAATTGCTTCAGTCATTGCGAGTTATGTTTATCCTAATCTTAGGCATATTTCTCCGAATACAGTACTATGCATCTAAGGAATATGTAGAACCGGGGCCGTGGCGTAGTGGTTAGCATGTCTGACTTCGAATCCGGAGATCACGGGTTCGAGCCCTGTTGCGGTAGGTCATACCCTATAAATGAGTTGTCGGCCTCGTGGTAGGGTAAGTTAGTACTGGTGAGAGAAAAGTGACCAGGAAACCTATAGTAGGAAGAGTTGGCCGTCGTATAAATGACCTAAATATGTGTTGAATACGACATAATTTACTTTATAAAAGACACGAATTGCTTCAGTCATTGCGAGTTATGTTTATCCTTATCTTTAACAACATTAAGCATATTTCTCTGATGATAGTACTATGCATCTAAAGAATATGTAAACAATCAGGAAATAAATAGTGATAAAATTTCTGAAACTGTAGACAATGTCATCCATTTTTTTATTATTTTACTAAATGATTTTTTAGAAATTTGTTTCCTTGTTTCTATACCATGTTGATTAATGTAATAATATCATTTACTGGCGTATCCAGACATTCTGTAATAGAAATAATACTTAGAAAACGTCTGGAAAAACATAGTGTTTGTATGAATACTATCCATAATGGCGGTAACCAACAAGTCAATAAAACCATTTTATGTTGTGACATTTAACGTTTATTATTAAGTCTTATTATTTGTCTTATATAAGAACAACCTTTAATCCAAATCATAATTACTTCCCTTTAATCAGAGATAGAATTAAAGATCAATTTATTCAAAACTGGACTACAACTATCAATTCAATGTCTAGACTTAAGTATTATGCAAATTTTAAAAATGGTTTTAAATATGAACAGTATCTTGATAATGTATTTAATGATAAATTAAGAAAACAATTAACTTGTTTTAGATTAAGCAATCATAATTTAGAAATCGAAGCAGGAAGAATATCGGGTACTTTAAGGGAAAATAGACTGTGTAGGTTATGTAACATGAATTTTGTTGAGACTGAGTATCATTTCATTATGTGCTGCCCAGCCTATATTGACATAAGAAAAAAATATCTCCCGTATGCAAAATGGGCATGTATCCATAAATTTAATAATATAATGTCGTCAAATAATAAAAAGTTTAACATAAATTCTGCCAAATTTATCTCAGAAAGTCTTAAAAAACGTAAAAATATTTTGGAAAATGTATAATGTTTTTGGATGATTAATTATTGTATAATTTCTCATATATATTCTGTTAATTTTATTCATAGATATCCTGTTTATTTTTTATGTAGATTCTCTGTATGTAATGTATGAAACTTGTATTTTTGTCTTTGCCATAAAATATCTCGATGGAAATGGCCAAAGGCTAAACTTAGCCGATAGCTAATAAACATATATATATTAAGTTTTTCTCCTATTTGTATTCCTGGTTGTATCACAGACAACTACTTATAATCATGATGTCATTGGGTTTTTTCATCGCCATTATGGTGTTGTTACATGTTTGTTTGTTTTGTTGTTGGGTTTAACGCCGTAGCAACTCATTGTATAGGTCATATAATGGCTGTCAGTCAAACTACTCAATGCTCCTGAAAAGGCTAAATCTCTGGATTTAGCTGTTTACCAACTACTTCGCGCATAATTTTGTCAATGACTGACTACTGCCCTACATATTTAAAAATCATAGATAAGAGGGAGAATGGCCGTAGAAATAATTTAATGACCAAGCTCCACGAAAGTATGCTCCATCAGCATCAAGATAGAGTTGCCACTCATTGCATACATGTAACAAAGCCGCCCGGCTAGCTCAGTTGGTATCACGCACGTCTACTGATCTAGGGGTCGTGGGTTCGATTCCCGGGCGGCTTTTTTACATGTATGCAATGAGTGATAACTGTATCTTGATGCTGATGTTAAGACAAATTCGATTACAATTATGTAATTACATATTACGGCATCTAAAAGTAGATTTGGAGTAGAATCACCCATCACTGACGGAAGTATGTGCCAAGCAATTGGTTAACAGCAAAATCTAGAGATTTATCCTTTCATAGAACGGTGAGTAGGTTGACTTATTGCAAGTAAATTACCTAAACAGTGAGTTGCTACGACGTAAAACCCAACATGAAGAGAGAAAGAAACTTTATACTGTGATTGACAACAGTCATAAACTGTCTGATGCTGAAATAGTCTGATGATAAAACCGGCTATTTACTGAATACTAGACAAGAAAAAAATTCCAGACATAAGTTTGTCAGAGGCATACTTTGTGAGTTCTTTTGTCCTTAGAGAATGCACTCTGTGTGATGTTATTGGTAAAATATTATCTAACTTACTAATGGACAATTTCTAATGTTATTGATGACAATACCACCTTCATTAGTAAAGCATGAAACATTAAAACATATGTTAGAAAATGGTAATAATACGAGATACTGTTGTTTTTATCGATTTAAAAATGTTATACATGTATTAACATTCTTTGATACATCCATCAAAATGGCTTCTGACAATGAAATTGATCTCAGAAATCTCTGTGACAAATTTTAAAAACACATTAATTATGTCATAGGATGCTTTGTGAAAGAATCTCAAATGAATGAAAAATGTTCCGAATTATGAAGTCTTAAAGCTTAACGTGGAAGAGTAGGTTTTTTGTTTTTATTTGTTTGAGAGCTTTTTGCATGCAGCATAGTAAAGTAAATAGTAGTTTGAAGTTTTTCAAAATGACGATGATATTGTTTGTTCCTACATGAAGCTATTGGGGCAAGTGCGAGATCGGTGCACCATAGAACTTTATTTGACAATTATGTTGCAACTACTGTTTGTTCCAAGGCAGAAGCCCCTTATGTTATTGATTTTATTTATTTGTTTGTGGTGATCTTTTATAACAAAAAATTAAACATTCTTAAAAGATCACCCTCTTTGCTTTTTGATTGTTTGGTAGGTCTATGAGTTAAATTGTTTCTATTTCTGATATGATTTCAAACTCTCTCTCTTGATTAAAATGTGGACTATATTAATGAAAAGGTAGTTTGCCTAAAGTATTTATAAAAGCTGCCTCATATAGACTGACTCATTTTCTTCTTGTTTCGTAACTTGCGTGCTTTAATGATGTGTGAACAACATTCTCAAACAAATTTTTACATCAGAAACATTTTATCATAATCTCCTTGATCGTTCAATCTAAGAAAGCTTCGAGTCAGCTAATGATAAGTTCATGTCTGGCCAGTTTTAGATTGTCTTCGCTGATATGACAATAATCAAGTAAGCAAACAAAAGTAAGCAAATTAGCTGATATATGCAATCTGATAAGAATTCGTTGTTGATAACAAGCCTTGGTCGTATAGTTCTATTACGTTAACCTGTCACATTTTAAATAATTACACGGTCACTGAATCTGTTATTTTAACCCCTTTCGAACTTGTTATTCCGATATTCAAAATCGTCGCATATATAGTTAGAGTATCAATAACTAATACGGATTGGTGGCTCAATGGTTAAAATGAGGTTAAATAATAACAACTTTAGTGACCGTGTAATTATTCAAGTTGTGACAGGTTAATGTAAAAGAACTATACAATATTAGAAATAGTATTCGATATAGTTCATGTCTGGTTAATTTCAGTTTGTCTTCTTTCATATCATGATATTGAACAAGCTGAGTTAATATGAAAAATAAAGCAATGTGACATTTGCCATACGATAGAAGCAATAACGTAGGAATAATTTTGTTGTGGTTACATTATATAACCTTATACAAAGTAAACAAGTGTCTGTTTCAATGTCTGATTGGCTGAAAAGTCAGTCAAATAGTAAACAAAAAAGGTTGACAAATCGTATGACAAAAATGATTGTAAACAATATTCATCAGTCATGTTTTATGATTGCAAGACACACATACAATATACATAATATGTCTGGCTCGATTGATTTTGTCTCAGTGCTGTTGTGATATCCAACAAGGGATCTGCTGTATCTTTCATTTGAACTATTAAAAGCTTATGAAATAATTGCAAACTTAAAGTATATTGTTTACCGATTAAGCGTAATAGGTAACATGGTATTCAATGGTTTTCATATATCAATACCCATTACGATCTTAAAAGTATCTTAGTTCATTTGAATACGGCAAATAGCAAAATGAAAGTACACTACCCTAGCAAAATATATATACTTGGTTTTACACAATATCTATTTTTACCAAATGTAGTTTAAACTCAATGATTATGAATCCTGGGGTATGCGTCTTTAGATTGTCAAAGCTTCTAATTACAGATGAAGCATTCATGATTTATTTTTATTTTTTCTATATTTTTTATACTCCATAAATAAAGTGAAATGAGCAAGTTCATATTTTCAACATAAATATGCATGACCTTACCTTTTCAACAAAACATTGTTTTCCTAACGTTTTCACAATGTCAGTTTTCCAAATTACATTAACTATTATTTCGTGTTGACAAAATATAAAATCTAAGGAAGATAAAAATTCACTTTAATAAAGGCTTCCATCACATTAATAACTTGCAACAGAATGGCTTTTAATGCATCCAATGCATGCAAATTGATTAATATCTTGAAAATGAATGAAAGACATTATGTTTTGTAATCATATATCGTGGATATTCAATAAAAATGATAGTAAATTAAACTTACGGGAATTCTTCGTTTAATTTTACTTGTTAGTATGAAGTGTCTACCGTCGAACAGCTCTATAAATCTATACAGAGATATGGACACAGGGAGGGGGAAGGAAGGACGGCCGTTCGAAAGGAGAGAGAGATAAGATTTTTACTTTCACGACCTTTCAAGAGTCATTTGCTTTCATGATATGTAAATTACATCCAAAAAAGGCCATGAATTATTCAATGAAGAGTTAAACAACGAGTAATAAAACACTCTAGAAAATATAAGCAGCATCTTCTCCGTCTTCCACTACAGTATACTGACTTACTTCACTTTAGTCAACGACTTGAATTTTTTTCTAATTAGATGGCTCTAAGCAAAGGAAATGAAGCGATAATTAGATGGCAATTAGTTAAGACTATGTACTTTTTTGCCTGAAGGTACTTACACTGCAAAATATATGGTGTTTAATTAACGTTGAATTCACCAAAAATAGCAAATATCTTCGCTCAAGTCTGTAGGATTTATGTTTACGGAGATTGGCAATCTGGAGACAGCCCATCCTTGGTACACATGAATTTTGTTTTGTTTGTTTGTTGTGTTTAACGCCGTAGCAACATATTGTATAAGTCATATAACTGCGGTCAGTCAACCTACTCACTCCTCCTGGAAAGAATAAATCTCTGGATTTAGCTGTTAACCAACTACTAAGCTCATACTTTCGTCAGTGACTGACGCAAACATGAATTAATACCACATTTGTTGACTAAATACCCTACGTGATATGTATTATATTTGGTAAACTTTCTAAATTTGACCCACTTTAGGCCTCAAAAACAAATTTTCAGGAATGAAAGAGTCACATCCCGAGGTCAGCCCATAATGCATCCATATGGAATGGACGAACCCTCATTTAACACAAAATCAATAACAAATGAATTGTATCGAATGTTTAATGTTGTATTTGTTCATCTAAAGTTCTATCTAAATCACAGGTGGCCGGCACGGTCCCGGCCCCAAATCACTATATAAGTATAAATGGTGATTCGAGGCCGAGACCGTGCAGGCCGGTTTGATTTTAGTCATTTAATCTATTGAGTAAATTACGTTATTCACCTAATAAGTGAACAAGTTCATTATATCAACTACATGAATATGCACGACCTAACATACGACCTAAAAGAATATTTCAATAGCATAACACTCAAATTGTTTCCAAAGTTTTAATTCACAGAGGAAATGGCTTTTAGTTATCACCACAATTATAAATAAATTCATCTAAAATAAATTACATTTTAAGCACAACTAAATAAAAAATATTATAATCTAAATCTTCTAGAATTTACATTTCTCTCGAGATTACAATTCTCAGAAAATTCAGTTATTTAAGCTTCATGTGGAACCATATGTCTACGACTGTATGAAATAAGATTTTGAACCTTTTCTATATTCTATATGTCGAGTCATATTGAACTTCAAATTTGGCTATCTGCTGCAGGTCAATTTCTTCTTGGCAAACTCGTCAATCATTGACAATTATGTTGCTCAATTCAATAAAGAGAAAAGTGGCCGGCTTCTTGTGGAAATGTATGCGAGATTTGGTAAAAGAGTCCTACAAACATAAGTGAAGTGAGGCCACCACCGCTCACAACTCAGTACTAATAAAGGTGATCAAAATGACGTAAAATCCAATTAAAAAAAACAATAATAAATCTGTATTCATTATTTCAAAGAATTTACATGACACGAGCACAGTCTGTGACTGCATAGAACAACATTTTTATGGGTTTAACGCCGTGTCAACACAATTTAGGTCATTTTACGGCGTCCAGCGCACCTAACCTAGCTTTCTTGGTAGAACAAAATTTAAACGTTTTTTAATATTCACAATTAAGTTTATATAACACACAGCAGAGATGTAAAACATAATGTAATATACAATAATTTTTATAAATTACAATGCCATCCAAAAGTTCTTTGACAAATGCAATCCTGAAACCAAGAAAGCCGGATTTAAAAACTTTAACGCAAAAATTATAAAGGGTAATAATCCATAATAAAGGCAGGTAAAGTTATGGTTATTTTCTAATTCTGTTCATCACATGGTATGTTATCATTGTATGAAGTTTCATAAAGATCTGACAATAAATTGCAGAAATATGTGGTAAAGAAAAAAACTTTAACACAATTGCTAACGACACCGGACGCCCGCCCGCCCGCCCGTGTTACACCAAACTATTAGCCGAATTTTTTCGCTGAAACGTCCAGCTAAAATTTGATCACGTCTATTGCAAATAATAATACTTCAATTAAAGTTCATTTATGTAACACAGTTTAAATCTTAGGTTGATAAACTAATTAATGCTGATTTTGAAATTCGCTCGGATGAATCCCTGTTTCTGTTAATCATGTGTAAATGTGAATTAGTTATATGAGGATTTTCTTCAAGGACTTCCTGAAGGCATTGTAAATCTTCTGAGTTATTGCACTATCATTGTCACAGCACTAGTTTTATGTTCTTTTCTACGCTATAATGATAAATTAATAGATAAATGTCGTGAACATCTCTCTCAGGGGTTTTATTAAGCCAAGATAATTGCATTTTATGGCCATAAACAAACTTGCTGTCTTGTAGTATTGGAAGAAATGCAAAATAAATGCATTTTCATTATTTGATGCCTGTGCTTGATGCAAACATAAAATTACCTCACCGAGGAATATTCGGAATACTGGGTGGTTTCAGAAAAAGGGAGACTGAATCACATCAGGATCATCAAAAGTCAACAGCACCCTTATGAAGCAGATATGTCCAATTAATTATGAAGCAGATATGTCCAATTAATTCAGTAAAGTTCAGCTTGGAAGACCACCTTGTGTTTTGCATTTTCGTGCGACGTTTTGTCATTTTTGTATCCGAAAATGTTCACTTTGAGAGGAAAAAACTCTTAAGACTATATCGCCATCAAGACCGAAGAAAGCATTTGGAACTTTAAAATCGTCAAACATCGCATGAATATGCATTAATAAAGGTGGTACTCTACTGTTCTGTTTGAGACGGTGAACGTTAAACCCTAATAAACAAACAAACAATTCTCCGAAGAAACAAAAGTACTTGTTATAGCTGTCATCTCGAGATCTGATTTCAAACATGAATATAATTTGCGAAAGTAACTTCTCAATTTATGTTATGTGTCTCAGAGCACTATCATAAAACGGATTTGTCAAACTGATACTGAAGAGTTCTTGTATACAGACCACATTGTTTTGTTAAGCAAATTCATACTACTCGTATTTTTGAAGTTTATTTGCAGCCCCAAATGCTAAGTAAACTTTTGAATTTGCATCGAGTGACAGGTCAATACTTTTCGACTGTGCAATGCCATAATCATTCTGTTTCGATACAATATAAAAACTCTGTTTTAATGCGGCATTCACCCAAGCGAACAAACCTTACAATATAGTTCTCTCTAAAGAAATACTAATTATCGGTGTAATCAATTATACCACGTGTACTCGGTCATCTCTGATTGGTAGACATGTCAACACAGACAATACCTTATCACTCTCATGAGGTTGGGTCATAATTTCTATCACCTTATTCCTTAGTGTTAATCAATTTACATGTATCCCAGTGAGAGTAACTTGACAAAATTTACAAAGTCTGATTCTCCCCTCTGCTCAGTTGCTAATCGCCTCAACAATTTTCAGTCACGCCATAGTTGATTCTTGTATATTAATAGTGGTAAACTAAACACAATTTCGTCAAATTTAAAGCCTGTTCATCAATGTCCAGTGAGTGACTTTAGTCAGTTACTTCCCCTTGTATACTCTTCAAATAAGTAGGTCCATTTAGTTCGATTACTCGGATTTTACCCTTACTTTTTAATGTCAATTTGCCAAAATTTATGTTAAATAACTTTTTTTGTAAATCAGTTAATTTGTTTGAAATTCAAGCTAAGTATTTATAGGGTAAAGAACTCCAAAGAATCCAAATTTCATCACTTCTGTTAATATCTTCATTAACAAGAAAGATATAAGATGAAATATTTTGTTATCTTGACATAGGAATCCAATGATAAAATCTGAGGATTCCAACAGTAAGGACCTACTTACCAATTGGATTGCTTCAGGTTTTATCAAGGAAAGATAACTGACTAAAGTCTCAAGTTACAGCATGGTTTGATAACCTCAATAAGAGTATACGTACACAAATTATGTGATAAGTTTTTTCCTTATATAACAATTCGGGTATAATTTTTAACATACTGGAAGTTGATGCAAGAAAAAGTAAAGTTTTGTCATAAAGATTGCATTTGTAATTGATAAAGTCTAAAATTTTAAAGAAATAAGATAAATAGGTCGCTTTGTTAAGACCATTTCCCTACTAAAACATGGTTTTTGATAATCCAAATACATAATGGAATTACATGTATGTAACTTGAGAGTGAACAACGGAAATATCAATGGTGTTGTTTACTTAAAGTAACTATTTCTAACGTAAACAGCATCTATGAGACACACTATGTTGATACAATTGCATTTTCTTGGAGTTTTATGCTAGAGATTATTTTCAAGTTTTTCCCCTCAGAGGCTAATAAAAGTATTTTATTGGTGCAAATTTGTAAATTAGCCTCACTCTAAATGGCTATATCATTTCATCTTTTAGTTCGTTTTAATTATATTTGCCTGCTTGACTGTACATGGAAAAATGTCTTTTTTCAAAAATAATGAAATGATTAAAGTGAGCACGCCGGAATGTTCATAAAACACGTGTGATAAGACACTAGTTTCACATAAACTTCCAAGTAACACTCTGCTAGGTACATGTATGGTGCTAGACAGAGAATAAAACAGTTGAAAGGTTTCTAAAATAAGAACACTTTTGGTGGTACAGGAATAATATGACATTGCGAATGAGAAATTGTATCTAAAATGAAATGCACTTAGCAAAACATTTGTAGAAAGTGTAAATCCAATGCCTTTAGCTGCTATATGACAACTAGAAACTAAATCTGGAGAGTTGTTAAACGAATTATTTATAGTACGGATATGAGGAAATAAGATACAATCAGGGATAGCTCACTCAACAAGCTTACAATTATTATATTTCAAAACAATGTTATTTATTGAAGTTCTATACGAAGACAGGATACGTGTGAAAGAGGGTTTACTTCCTGATACAAATGCAATTTAATTGAACAATGGTTTATTACAGGCTAATGACATTGATGCGGAATAATGATTGCATGATGTGACAAAATCAATGACAAATTAAACTTCTTAAATTCGGTCACACTCAAATGCATTTTGTTTTATCCTTACGCAGATCATTAAATGCACAAGGAGTTTGAACGGCCGATTGGTTACGATGTCATGTAGGTAGTTATACATTGTAAGGAACCTTAGCTAGTCATTTCCCCTTGTATAATCTTCAAATAGGTAGGTCCAATTAGTTGTATTACTCGGATTTTACCCTCACTTTTCATGCTTTTCATGTCAATTTGCAACAATTAATCTAAAATTACTTTTTCTGTAATTAATTTGATTTGTTTGAAAATTAAAAAAAAAATATTAATTTTATCACATCCTATTAATTATTAAATATCTTGACTAAAAAGAAAGATATTAGATGAAATACTTTATTATCCTTACATTGAACTCCAATGATAAATCCGAGGATTCCAACTAATAGGACCTACTTACCAATTGGATTGCTTCATATTTTATCAATGAAAGATAACTGACAAAAGTCCCCCATTGGATAGCCAGCTCTGCGTTTGTCTGTATCACATCCAAAACCTGCCTCATTGTTTCCTTAAGTAAGATACTTTATCTTACTAGTTCAGTTATGTGTTACCAGGATGTGGACTCGAAGTTGTAATATCTTGCTTAGATAATAAGTAGAATGTATACGCCAAAGTTAATGCAAAAGGTACTCTTAACAATCATTTTCAATTCGTCATTGTTGTTATGTACGTAGATATATGAAACATAGAAAACAAAAGCTTACATATATGTCGTTTTGGAAGCAATATCATTCACTGCACACAGTTCAATCGTTTATCTTCGATACTTATAAAGACACGAGTGCAAAAGCTGTTTGCCATTTCTGTTTGACTGTTTTACTCCTTAATGTTGCAACGATTAGGATACCATCAAAAAATTATTTACAAATTATGAGTCTTATCGCAGCTGAAGGTATAACAAGAGCTCCGCTGGGCGGGGCATTATACGCCCGTGTGCAGTCCATGCTGTGTTCTATCTCATATGAAGTCCCTGTGACCTTGACCAATGACCCTGGGATCTCAGAATAGGTCCCATCCTTAACTGGAGGGCTATCCAAAGCAAAGATTTTGAGAACCTAGGTACAGCCATGGTTGAGTTATCACCGACACAAAGTTTTCCCATACAAATTTCCAGTGATCTTGACCCTGGGGCCTCAGAACCAAAAGTTCTCGCCCTTGACCCAAAGAGTATTGATACATAAAATTTGGTGATCTTAGGTAAAGTTGGTTGTTGGACAAGGTTTTTCCTCATGATGTTTCTTGTGACTTTGACCTTTAACCCAGGGACCTAAAACCAAAGGGGCATATGCTAGACATTAAGGCTCCCCTTAAATAAAATTTGGAAAACCTACAATGTAGGTACAATCATTATTGAGTTACTGTCCCGAAAATGTTTCAATATGAATTAAGTCCCTGTGACCTTGACTTTTGACCCTGGGGTCTCCAAATCAAAAGAGAACATCCAATACCAAAGAGCTATCAACACATTACATATTAAGTTATTGTCTGGACAAGGATTGTCCACATGATGCCCCTGTGACCTCAATCTTTGACCCAGTTTTGACCCAAAACCAATTGGGAACATCCTTGACACATGGGCTACCCTCACATAAAATTTGGTGAACTAAATTCATGTTACTTATTAAATATAGCATTATTTCCATGGTTTGCCATTTTGACTTTGTTAACATATTGATTGAACATTTGAAGTCACTGCTTGGTAATTTGATATCTTCTGGATGATGGTTTAAACTTGACCTAGGGGCCCCAAAACCAATAGGGAACATTCTTGACACATGGGCTACTCTCACATGAAATTTGGTGAACTTAGGTGCAGTCATTGTTGATTTACTACAAGGACAATGTTTTTCAATATGATGCCCCTGTGACCTTGACCTTTGATCCAGGGGCCCCAAAACCAATAGGACATAACCATGACACATGGGCTACTCTCACATAAAATTTAGTGAACCTAGGTACATTGGTTGTTCAGTTATTGTCTGGACAAGTGTTTCATTGTTTGCCATTTTGACTTTATTAACATATTGATAGAACATTTGAAGTCACAGCTTGGTAATTTGATATCTTCTGGTTGAAGGTTTAAACTTGACCCTGTTTCCCAAAAACTGATAAGGCACATCCTTGACACATGGGCTACTCTCACATGAAATTTGGTGAACCGAGGTACAGTCATTGTTGAGTAATTACCCGGACAATGTTTTTCAATATGATGCCCCTGTGACCTTGACCTTTGACCCAGGGGCCCCAAAACCAATAGAGCATAACCTTGACACTTCCGCTACTCTCACGTAAAATTTAGTGAACCTAGGTACATTGGTTGTTCAGTTATTGTCTGGACAAGGTTTTTCCATATGATGCCTCTGTGACCTTGACCTTTGGGTCTGGGGCCCCAAAACCTATTGGGAACATCCTTGACACAAGGGCTACATTCACATAAAATTTTGTGAACCTAGGTACAGTCGTTGATGAGTAATTGTCCAAACAAGGTTTTTCAATATGATGCCCCTGTGACCTTGACCTTTGACCCAGGAGCCCCAAAACCAATAGGGCATATCCTTGACACAAGGGCTACCCTGACATAGAATTTGATGAACCTAGGTACATTGGTGGTTCAGTAATTGTCTGGACAAGTGTTTCATTGTTTGCCATTTTGACTTTATTAACATATTGATAGAACATTTGAAGTCACAGCTTGGTAATTTGATATCTTCTGGATGATGGTTTAAACTTGACCCTGTTTCCCAAAAACTGATAAGACACATCCTTGACACATGGGCTATTCTCACATGAAATTTGGTGAACTCAGGTGCAGTCATTGTTGATTTACTACACGGACAATGTTTTTCAATATGATGCCCCTGTGACCTTGACCTTTGACCCAGGGGCCCCAAAACCAATAGGGCATAACTTTGACACATGGGCTACTCTCACATAAAATTTAGTTAACCTAGGTACATTGGTGGTTCAGTTATTGTCTGGACAAGGTTTTTCTATATGATGTCTTTGTGACCTTGACCTTTGACCCAGGGGCCCAGAAACCTATTGGAAACATCCTTGACACAAGGGCTACATTCACATAAAATTTTGTGAACTTAGGTACAGTCGTTGATGAGTTATTGTCCAAACAAGGTTTTTCAATATGATGCCCCTGTGACCTTGACCTTTGACCCAGGAGCCCCAAAACCAATAGGGCATAACCTTTACCCAAGGGCTACCCTCACATAAAATTTGGAGAACCTAGGTACATTGGTGGTTCAGTTATTGTCTGGACAAGTGTTTCATTGTTTGCCGTTTTGACTTTATAAACATATTGATAGAACATTTAAAGTCACAGCTTGGTAATTTGATATCTTCTGGTTTAAGATTTAAATTTAACCCTGTTTTCCCAAAACTGATAAGGTACATCCTTGACACATGGGCTACTCTCACATGAAATTTGGTGAACCTAGGTACAGTCATTAGTGAGTTATTACCCGGACAATGTTTTTCAATATGATGCCACTGTGACCTTGACCTTTGACCCAGGGGCCCCAAAATCAATAGTGCATATCCTTGACACATGGGCTACTCTCACATGAAATTTGGTGAACCTAGGTACATTGGTGTTTCATTTATTGTCCGGACAAAGTTTTTCCATATAATGCCCCTGTGACCTTGACCTTTGAACCTGGGGCCCCATAAACCAATAGGGCGCATCTTTGACACATGGGCTACTCTTACATAAAATTTGGTGAACCTAGGTACAGGCGTTGTTGAGTTATGGTCCGGACAAGGTTTTTCTTTTTGATGTCCCTGTGACCTTGACCTTTGACCCAGGGGCCCCAAAACCGATTGGGAACATCCTTGACACATGGGCTTCTCTCACATAAAATTTGGTGATCCTAGGTAGATTGGTTGTTAAGTTATTGTCAGGACAAGTTTTTTTCCCATATGATGCCACTGTGACCTTGACCTTTGACGCAGGGGCCCCAAAACCGATAGGGAACATCTTTGACACATGGGCTACTCTTACATTAAATTTGGTGAACTTAGGTACATTGGTGGTTCAGATATTGTCCGGACAAGTTTTACCTATTTTAAGTCCCAGTGACCTTGACCTTTAACCCTGGGGTCTCAAAATCAATAGGGAACCTCCTCCACCCAAGGGCTATCAACACATAAAATTTGAGGAACCTAGGTTCATCCTTTCTTGAGTTATCATCCGGACAAGCAATTGTCCACGGACGGACAGACGGACAGACGGACAGACGGACAGACGGACAGACGGACAACAGCATAACATAATACGACCGTTTTTTCAAAACGGGCGTATAAAAAGGGGAAATAAAATACGATATAACGACCTTTAACATGCTAAGGATATTTCCAGAATTTCCAATGACGTACATGGATCAGTCTGTATTAATATAGCTGCATGATGTATGAAAGGTTGTTAATGGCCTATATAATAGTATAGTATTTACAATACCTAGTAGCTTATGTCATGCCAAAGTGTGATGATTATCATACGTAATCGATTTGTCAAGAATGTACCAGACTCTACTTCCACAAATAACAAATTGCTTAGACAATATGCTAACTGAATAGAAAGTGTCTCAATATATTTATACAATTGACCATATAAGGCACGCCATATGCAGACATAATAATTATCACGGAATAACCAACATCATGGTCAAATATTTCCATACGTAAGACTTTTTGTCACGAAAGATTTCATCATTCTGTTACAAAAGACGATGAAAACAACTAACAAAATAGCACAAGTAACACTTGGACCAACTGTATCATAAGTCGTAACGAATCGCAACTCACTTGAACGTACGCAGTCGTATAAACGGCTACACTCGAATATAAGCGATTTAGAAAATTTCCTCTTGGGCTTAAATCAAACCATTCGTTTTTGTTTGCGTAATTCTACAAAGAAAAAACAATGTCTGAACAATATTTCCATGTATGGTGCGTTTATCGCAGCAGTTGAAATTTCCTGCACTAAAAAGGAATGGTAAAAAAACATTAGAAAGAAATAAAAACCTGTGGAGTTAAAATGAAACCGAACATGAAACATGAAATTGACTTGTGATGAAATTCAATCATGTGGTTACAGATTGTAACATTGTAATGCTTTCTCAAAATAAAACCAATTTTAGTAATTTTCGTTTTTACGGTCAACTGAGAAACTTTTCCTTATAAAATGTAATTGGTACCAACACGCGAATGTGGGCGTTTATATGACAAGCCAAAAAGTGTAAACTTTCGTATAAAAAAACTGAATAACTAAAACAAAATATTAATGTATATGCTGAGTTGCCTGCTTGTTGTTTGGCTAAACGGCACGCAAACACCGAAAGGTATATCGTGCCATAAACAATTGATGGCGGCAATATAAGAAAACCTACACAGACTGATGTGAAGTTCCATATTTTGTCATAAATGACAAAGATGTTTAGGTATTACATGCGATTGGAGATGTTTGAAACGAGAATTACAGAAATGTGTGTCTTCGATAATGTCTACTTCAAAGTCTGTATTTACTGAGAATGAGACACAATCACACGCATAAATTGTCTGCTCCCCGGCTAGTTCAGTTGGTAGCATGCAAATATACTGATCGAGGGGTCGTGGGTTCGATTTACGGGCGGGGCATACTTTCGTGGAACTTGGTCATGAAATTATTTTCTACGTCATTTTCCCTCCTACCAATGATTTTTAATTATGTAGGACAGTTGTGAGTGACTGACGAAAGTATGCGCTTAGTAGTTGGTTAACAGCTAAATCCAGAGATTTAGCCTTTCCAGGAGGAGTGAGTAGGTTGACGACCGACCGCCGTTATATGACCTATACAATGTGTTGCTACGGCGTAGAAAACAACAAACAACGGAACAACAAAGACAAATCAATGTATTAAAAATATTTCCTTGTATGGTGCGTTTATCACAGCAGTTGAAATTTCCTGAAATTAAAGGAAATGATAAAACCTGTGCGGTTTAATGCAACCAAACTTGAAAAATGAAATTAACTTGTGATGAAATTCAATCATGTGGTCACAGTTAGAGACATTTTAATGCTTTCTCAAATAAAACAAATGTTAGTAATTTTCGTATTTAAGCTCAACTGAGAAACGCTTCCTAATAAAATGTAATTGCTACCAACACGCGAATGTGGGCGTTTATATGACAAGCCAAAAAGTGTAAACTTTCATATAAAAATTGAATAACTAAAACAAAATATTAATGTATATGCTGAGTTGTCTGCGAGTTGCTTAGCTGAACGGCACGCAAACACCGAATGGTAAATCGTGCTATAAGCAATTGACGACGGCAATAAATAAAACCTACACAGACTGGTGTGAAGTGTCGTATTTTGTCATAAATGACAAAGATGTTTAGGTATCGCATGCGATTGGAGATGTTTGAAACGAGAATTACAGAAATGTGTGACTTTGATAATGTCTACTTCAATGTCTCACAGACTGTATTAACTGAGACAATGACACAATCACATGCATAAATTGTCTAAAAACACACATAATTTACATTATACCAGACACGAATTGCTTCAGTCATTGCGAGTAATGTTCATCCTAATTTTAAGCATATTTCTCTGAATACAGTACTATGCACTACGCCGTGGCTTGGTGGTTAGCATGTCTGACTTCGAATCCGGAGATCGCGGGTTTGAGCAAGGTCGCGGTAGGTCATACCCTATAAATGAGTTGTCGGCCACGTAATAGGGTAAGTTAGTACTGGTGATAGAAAAGTGTCCAGGAAACCTATAGAAAGAAGAGCTGGCCGTCGTGTATATAACCTAAATATGTGTTGAATACGACATAATTTACTTTATACCAGACACGAATTGCTTCAGTCATTGCGAGTTATGTTTATCCTAATCTTTTACAACATTAAGCATTTTTCTCTGAATACAGTATTATGCATCTAAAGAATATGTAAACAATCAGGAAATGATAATACAATTTCTGAAACTGTAGACAATGCCATCCATTTTTCTATTCACGTACTAAATGATTTCTTAGAAATTTGTTTCCTTGTTTCTATACCATGTTGATTATTGTAATAATATCAGTTCCTGGCGTACCCAGACATACTGGATTAGAATTAATACTTGAAAACGTCTGGAAAAAAACATAGTGTTAACAAGTATGGATACTATCCATAATGGCGGTAACCAACAAGTCAATAATACATATTTTCTTGTTGTGACATTTTCTCCTATTTTAATTCCTAGTTTTAGCACAGACAACTACTTATAATCATGATGTCATTGGGTTTTTTTTTCATCTTCATTATAGTGTTGTTACATGTTTGTTTGTTTGTTGGGTTTAACGCCGTAGCAACACATTGTATAGGTCATATAATGGCGGTCAGTCAACCTACTCACTCCTCGTGGAAAGGCTAAATCTCTGGATTTAGCTGTTAACCAACTACTAAGCGCATACTTTCGTCAATGACTGGCAACTGCGACTGTTCGATTCCCGGGCGGCTTTGTTACATGTATGCAATGAGTGATAACCAATTCTATTACAATTAGGTAATTGCACATTACGGTATCTAAGGGTGGATTTTGAGTAGAATCACCTGACGGAAGTATGTGCCTAGCAATTGGTTTACAGATAAATCCAGAGATTAATCGTTTCATTGAACGGTGAGTAGGTTGACTAATTGCAAGTAAATGACCTAAACAGTGAGTTGCTACGACGTAAAACCCAACATAAAGAAAGAAAGAAACTTTATATTGTAATTGACAACGGTCATAAACTGTCTGTTGCTGAAATAGTCTGATGATAAAACTGGCTATTTACTGAACACTAGACAAGAAAAATATTCCAGACATAAGTTTGTCAGAGATAAAAATTTGTGAGTTCTTTTGTCCTTAGAGAGTGCACTCTGTGTGGTATTATTGGTAAAAATATTATCTAACTTACTGAAGGACAATTTCTAATGTTGTTGGTGACAATATTACCTTCATTAGTAAAACATAAAACATTAAAACATATGTTAGAAAATGGTAATAATATGAGAAACAGTTGTTGTTGTTATCGATTTAAAAATGTTATATAAACATAATTTGATACATCCATCAATATGTCTTCTGACAATGAAATTGATCTTAGAAATCTCTGTGACAAATTCTAAAAACACATTAATTATGTCATAGAATGCCTTGTGAAAGAATCTCAAATGAATGAAAAATGTTCCGAGTTATGAAGTCTAGAAGCTTAACGTTGAAGAGTAGGTTTTTTTGTTTTTACGTGTTTGTTAGATTTTTTGCATGCAACATAGTCTTGTAAAGAGTGGTTTGAAGTTTTCCATCATGACAATGTGCTATTGTTTGTTATTACATGAAGCGATTGGGGCAAGTGCGAGATCGGTGCACCATAGAACATTGTTTGACAATTATGTTGTCCCTGTTGTTTGTTATTACATGAAGCGATTGGGGCAAGTGCGAGATCGGTGCAACATAAAACATTGTTTGACAATTATGTTACCACTGCTGTTTATTATTACATGAAGCTATTGTGGCAAGTGCGAAGTCGATGCACCATAAAACATTGTTTGACAATTATGTTGTCCCTGCTGTTTGTTATTACGTGAAAATATTTGGACAAGTGCGAGGTCGGTGCACCGTAAAACATTGTTCGACAATTATGTTACCACTGTTGTTTGTTATTACATGAATCTATTGGGGCAAGTGCGAGGTCGGTGCACCATAAAACATTGTTTGACAATTATGTTACCACTGCTGTTTGTTATTACGTGAAACTATTGGGACAAGTGCGAGGTCGGTGCACCGTAAAACATTGTTTGACAATTATGTTGCCACTGTTGTTTGTTATTACATGAAACTATTTCGGCAAGTGCGAGATCGATGCACCATAGAACCTTGTTTGACAATTATGCTGCCACTACTGTTTGTTCCAAGACAGAAACCCCCTTATGTTATTGATTTCATTTATTAGTTTGTGTTGATCTTTTTTAACAAACAATTTAACCATATAAATAGATCGCCCTCTTTGCTTTTTGGTAGGTCTATGACTTTGACTGTTTCTATTCCTGGTACGATTTCTTTAGACTTCCTCTTTTGATTAAAATGTGAACTATATTAATGAAAAGGTAGTTTACCTAAAGTATTTATAAAAGCTCATTTTCTTTTTGTTTCCTAACTTGCGTGCTTTAATGATGTGTGACCAACATTCTCAAACAATGTTCTACATCAGAAACATTTTATCATAATCACCTTGATCGTTCAATCTTCGAGTCGACTAATGATAAATTCATGTCTGGCAAGTTTTAGGTTGTCTTCGCTGATATGACAATAATCATGTAAACAAACAAAAGTAAGCAAAATAGCTGATAAATGCAATCTGATAAGAATTCGTTGTTGATAACAAGCCTTGGTCGTACAATATTAGAAATAGTATTCAAGATAGATCATGTCTGGTTAATTTCAGTTTGTCTTCTTTCATATCATGATATTGAACAAACTGAGTTAATATGATAAATAAAGCAATGCGACATTTGCCATACGATAGAAGCAATAACGTAGGAATAATTTTGTTGTGGTTACATTATATAACCTTATACAAAGTAAACAGGTGTCTGTTTCAATGTCTGATTGGCTGAAAAGTCAGTCAAATAGTAAACAAAAATACGTTGACAAATCGTATGACAAAAATGATTGTAAACAATATTCATCAGTCATGTTTTATGATTGCAAGACACACATACAATATACATAATATGTCTGGCTCGATTGATTTTGTCTCAGTGCTGTTGTGAGATCCAACAATGGATCTATTGTATCTTTCATTTGAACTATTAAAAGCTTATGAAATAATTGCAAACCTTAAGTATATGGTTAACCGACTAAGCGTAATGGGTATTATGGTATTCAATGGTATTCACATATTCAATGGTATTCACATATCAATACCCATTGGAATCTTAACAGTATATTAGTTCATTTGAATACGGCAAATAGCAAACTGAAAGTATACTACCCTAGCAAAATATATATACTTGTGTGACAAAGTTGTTCCGCTATTCATAGAGTGGATATAAGCTTATTACGCAGTTTATTAAACGGACATATTTGCAGTATAATAGTTTATGTTAACACCGGTTGGCTTTTGTATAAAAGGCGTGATTTCAGTTGTAATAATCACTCTTGCTCTGGTCGTCGTCGAAGAAGTATCTAAAATTAAATGGTAAATATTAATTAATAAAGATATTTTATTGTAATTTTCTCCTAACGTGCAGAGGTGCTCAGACTTGGAGATAAAATTACTTTGAGTTGATAAAGAGTTTTGGAAAGAATTGTTAGTCGAGTCTTTGTGCCAAGTTGTTGGTAGTTTTGAGACGGGTTAACTTGCAGCGGTGCTCATACCTATTCGTCTCCAGCTCCAACCAAGAGTGCGGGACTCGTTGAGCAAGTCTGATATAGAGTATCGACGAGAATTGTTAGTTTGGTCTTTGTGCCGAGGTGTTGGTAGTTTCGGGACGGATTAATTTGCAGCGGTGCTCATACCTATTCGTCTCCAGCTCCAACCAAGTGTTCGGGACCCGGTTTGCAAGTCTCAGAATTCCATAGTTATAAGTATCAAGTTCGAAAGGTTCGTACATATAAGTAAAATAAGCAAGAGTCATAGAGTGTTTGAGCTGAGAGTATTAGTTGTACGGTGATTAAGTTATATACCAATAATTGTTTCATACCGATTATTTTGTTTTAATTTATATTGTTCGATACCCAATCATTTCCAATCATTTTCTAATTGCTAATCAAAAGGGGAAGTAACCTGAGGAAAAACTATATATCTTTTGTATATATTTGCCTATTGTTGTCTTTCTGTAAAAAAATATATCCGCTCGGTCAAATATCCAAATACGCTACACTTGGTTTTACACAAGTTGTATTTTCACCGAATGGAGTTTAAACGCAATGATTATCGATCCTCAAAGCTTCTAATGACAGGAGAAGCATTTGTTAACAAAATTATAAAAAAAATTTATATGATTAAAAAATAACTATAGCATCCTAAATTTTATCTTATACGGTTATACGTTACAACCCTTGCTCCAACAATTAATATTAAAGAACACGAATCAGCGATTAATAATTCACAGAAGTGAACACTCTAAGGTAAAGCCGAGAAAAGAAAAAAATCATTCAATTATCTAAGAAAAAACAGAGACGATCTGTCAATATATATATTTTAATTAAAAGCCTTTAATGAAGAAAAATGGTGTTATTATTAGGTTATAAATTTCTTCTTATTGCTAATAGATGTAACGTTTTGCCTGAAGATATGCTTAAATTACCTGTAAGACAAACGAAATTGGATCAACTTTTCGAAAGTAAGGTATAAGTCAAGCATGTGTTGATGACGATAAAGGATATGGCATGATTGTCAACACTTACATGGTGTAGCATTGTATTTGAGTACGTAAATAACTAGTGATCTGAGTAAAATAGAACAGCCCACATTCTATAATTTTAAAACTGAATTACATGTATTAGTTTTGTTATTATTACGTGAGAATCTTTAAATATAAAGTAAGTTTTCATACACAAGGGAATGATAGTCTTGGAGTTATCATCACAATTTTAAATAAATTTAACCAGAATAAATAACATTTGAAACTTTATATAAATAAGATTCTGTTATATTTCAAAATTTCGTAAAACATATATATCTCTGGAGATGAAATTTCTCAGAATGTCACAATCTAATAAGTTAGATAGAATTATATGTCTACGACTGTATAAGAGAATTACTTTTACTTCTGAAATCTTGATAACAATGGATGTATCACGCTATACAGCCTGTAAGACATTATTGCAGTCTCTGTATTTGTATTTCATATTATTGACTTTGATGTTAATATTCCTATAATGCTAACATTCCACACATGACACAGCTTGAGTTTACTTACTGTCAGCACCGTTTAATGTAATTAAATTAATAATTAAGGAATGTCTGAATATTCCTCCATTGTATGCAATACTTGACCATCTGAAAAAAAAACCTATTTAAATGCAGTGTTAATTATTGTACTGGTGCAATATATAAATGCTCACATATTTTATCACTCTTATGAGACATTATGTTTATTTCCATCATTTTTATCTGATTCTTCATCAATTAACTCATACTCCCTGGAGAATCAATCTGTCAGAAATCATATAAAATTTGGTTGACCACTCTTGTGTTTGGTGCTATATTTAACAGTTTTATTGATTTGATGTTTCATTAAAATGATTTAGATATAGTTCTATTTTATTAACCTGTCACACATGAATATAATTTCATGGTATGTACACACTCTTAATCTAGTTTACAAACTATAAATAGAGTGTTTATTTTAGAGTGTGTACACACCTTGAAATTATGTATGAGTGACAGGTTAATAAAATAGGACTATATCATTTTAGATTATTTAGAATTGCCTATGTTTGAAAAAAGTTCTTCGAGTACAAACTTCCATCTATATCAGTAGTGCATTTTATTAATTAAGGTAGAAATAAACCGAGAACAATTTACAAGATGATTCTGAAATTTACATCATCATCAAAGGTTCTTGTTTTCTATTTTTGTGGTTCCCTTTTTATAACAACAGTCTAAAATATAAAATATTTTTTTAGCTTTTTGTCCGTATGGTAGATCTGTGCAGGGATTCTTATAACAGGGATTTGTAACGAAGTGTTTTGTTTTAATTTTCACGGTCGTCACTGTCTATAACTGGCTGAAGCAGGCTGTACAAACTATTTCAGAGTTTAAAAACTTGATTTATGTTTTTGTACATGTTTTCCATGCAACTTGTGAATGTTTCTGAAGTTTTTGACAAAAAATGTGTTGCAATTATGACCGAAAATATGACTTTATGTGATGTAAAATTGGGCTAAAAATGGCAGATCGGCGGGAAAATGCATTATTTTGTGAAACAATCTGTGAGCGTCATTTACCTCAAAATCTAGAAACATCCCAGCCAACATTCTATATCGGCCCGAGATCAAACCTATATGGTTTTCTATGACGGCCCGACGTCGGATTTAATCTCGGCTGCAAATAGGAATGATGTCGACCCGACATCGGTAATACAATATCGGGCCGATGTCTACACAATATCGGCCCGATATTTCTTGCCTACATCGGGCCGACATCAAAACAATAGCGGTGTGATGTCAGTCAACAGTAGAAATTATTCTATATCGGTCCGACAGCAAATCTATATGGTTTTCTATGACGGCCCAACGTCGGATTAAACCTCGGCTGCAAATAGGAATGATGTCGACCCGACATCGGTAATACAATATCGAGCCGATGTCTACACAATATCGGTCCGATATTTCTTGCCTACATCGGGCCGACATCAACACAATAGCGGTGTGATGTCAGTCAACAGTAGAAATTATTCTATATCGGTTCGACAGCAAACCTTTATGGTTTTCTATGATGGCCCAACGTCGGATTTAACCTCGGCTGCAAATAGGAATGATGTCGACCCGACATCGGTAGTACAATATCGAGCCGATGTCTAAACAATATCGGCCCGATATTTCTTGCCTACATCGGGCTAACATCAAAACAATAGCGGTGTACATGTACATTAATAAACCGTGGAGTGAAAATAAACAGCCAGTATGCAAAAAACAAACGGATTTGTTACAAAAAAGATTATAAAAGCGAATATTTAGTATATTCTAACTATAAAGAGCAAATGATAATCACGGCCTTGTTAATACATGTCGCGAAATTAGGTTACAAAAATATTTTCAACCATAATTTTACTTTAAAATAAGACAAACAGATAAATTTTGTATTTTTCAATCGCTCAAATGGTTAAAATGAAGTAATTAACAGTGTTTACACATTTGTTAAATCATCATTAGATCTACTTTTAAAAGAAAATAAACTTCACCTTCATCACCTTCCTTTGACTTTTAGTTTTTTTGGCGCTTTTTCAGTTGAAAGAAGGAATGCAGTGAATATTTGCCAGTTCTTCATTTAAAATAATATTATATAAGAGTGGTTTTTATGTACTTAAAAAATATTGATTTCAACTACAAACAACATTTCATTTCAAAACACAGCTAAAATTATTTTAAAATTCATACCAAAATGTTCAATTATTTGCTGCATGGTAAACAAGAAAACGCAATATCGTACCGTTGTCAATCCGATATACAAAATAGTTGCGTTCATTACCATGTAGGCCCGACGCAGACCCGATATACGTTTTTTGACGTTACATGAAATAGGGTTAGTGTGGTTCTAGAAATGGAAATCATACACAGGACTATTTATTAACATAATTAAGTGAACAATACAATTGCAGTTAGCATTTTCCAAAATATTGAGTATGTCGGCACTGCAGCGGTCCGATGTCGGTCCCAAAATAGGCACATTTTGCCGGTATGACAGTACGTAAATATAATAAGTAGATTACAAAGGTGTTTCATTAGAATTGATTTATTTCATAATATTTTAACGATTTAACAATATATGGAGGTGTAGCAGAAAACGCACTATCGTACCGATGTCAATCCGATATACAAAATAGTTACATTAATTGATCATGTAGGCCCGACGCAGACCCGATATATTTTTTTGATGTAACATGAAATGGGGTTAGTGTGATTCTGGTAATTAAAATCATACACAGGACTATTTATTAACATAATTAAGTAAGCAATTCAATTGCATTTATAATTTTTCAAAATATTGTGTATGTCGGCACTGCAGCGGTCCGATGTCGGCCCCAAGTCGGCACATTTTGCCGACATTAATTGTATATCGGCCCGATATGGTCATGCTGGCTGGGATATTTTCCTAACATTTATTTTAATTCGAATGGTAGTGGTTCAAAACTTCATGTGAATATCTTTATTTAAACTTGTTCTACTTGTTTTCCGTATTGGCCGAAATAATAGCGACGACAGTGAAATTTGATGAAAATCAATAACATTTACTTATCGTTACAAATCCCTGTTATATAAAATCCCTTATATGTGTTTGTACTGTTGCTATTCCAAATATGTTTGCTTACACATTTTTAAAAATGCAATTTAGAAAACATTATTTATACAAATTTCTAAATACTTTAGCATCGCATGAGGTAGCAATATTTGAAAGCACTTCTAACGTTTAACCTAAGCGCAACAAGATATTCAAATCATCTAAGATGTCAATTTAAACAAATTAACTCAGAACAGTGCAAATTTACCTCCAATTTATAACGTTCAGACAAAATTCTTATTGCAACAATATGATGACTTTCTACAATTTGCAGATATTAGGAAAACTAACAGACTAATGACAGAGATAATTGTGATTCTGGTGACAACAATCATCTATTCCCACAAGTCAAAAGCGACAATAAGACATTTCGAAATCAGTACAATTGCATTTGTTGAAGTATTGTGCAATATTGTAATTCCAATAAAAGCTCTTTCGAGATTTCTGCTTTGATAAAGTTGATGAGTACCTTCTATTCAATGATTGTTTCATTAGTGTTGATGATAAAATTTGTCGTGATAGAAGCTTTTATTGCTTCTGAAAACTGAATTTTGTGAAATATGAAAGAATTAATCTGAATTCTAATCTGAAATACCTTTTAAGACTATCTCATTCACACTTATATTTGCCAAGAATACAAGTACAAAAACATTACTTTCACCAAAAGGAAACAATGAAACAATATTTCCTCGAGTCAAAATAATACAAAATTAAATTATAATAAATTTTTGCCGTCTGTGAGGTGCAGCTAAACAAATGCTTCCGTTTTATAATTAGATATTTTATACGCACAATTACTGATAAATTTGGGCAATCATTAAACGTCTGGCGAAGGAAATAAATTATAATGTTGAATCACTCTTGTCACGCAAAGTCACATTTTCTCTGCGATTCAAATGTATTATAGTTTAGTTGTTGCCTTGTAAGCAAAGTAAGCACATTGCCTTAATAAGTCTCATACAAAACTCGTCGATATTGATGTTTGTTTGTTTAACGCCGTAGCAACACATCGTATAGGTCATATAACGGCGGTCAGTCAACCTACTCACTTCTCCTGAAAAGCTAAATCTCTAGATTTAATTGATAACCAACTACTAAGCGCATACTTTCATGACCAAGCTCCACGAAACTATGCCCCGCCCGGGAATCGAACCCACGACCACTCGATCTGTAGACTTGCGTGCTACCAACTGCGCTAGCCGGGCGGCTCATCATCGATATTGAAATGCCTTCAGTGAAACAATATGTAACAATTGATATTCTCGTCATTGAAGCGACAAATGAAAACTAATTAAGCATCTTGCTGAAGCGAATGCTGAATATTATAATAATGTTTTATTTAGATAATTTTAACGACAACATACACAACATGCTTCCAATTGTTGTATCTCAAATCTAATTTTGATTTTAATTAAAGTTTCTAGGAGAATACAGGATAGTATTAGTACAAAAGCACTTAGATATCCTTGAAAATGAAATAAGCCGCGTCCGTGGCGTAGTGGTTAGCATGTCTGGTTTCGAATCCGGAGATCGCGGGTTCGAAACCCGGTCGCGGCAGGTCATACCCTATATATGAGTTGTCGGCCTCGTGGTAGGGTAAGTTAGTAATGGTGATAGAAAAAAGTGTCCAGGAAACCTATAGTTGGAAGAGCTGGCCGTCGTGTATATGACCTATATATGTGTTGAATGCGACGATAAAAAAATGAAACATATAGAAGTCTTAAAATGACCAGGGTAAATATTACAGAGGTCACAATATCTATTCAATATATCTAAAATCGAGCCAGCAGGCGATAACAAGAATATTTTATTGTTTGACCGAAGATAACTAGAGTTTAGTTCTGTAATGTCTTCTTGACTCCTATGATGATGATGAAGTTTGTCCTTCGCTGGCGAAGATGACCCTACTGAATTGAGTCTTAATGGGTCTTGTGGGTCCGTAGATGGCTAATCAGATCTATTTTTGTCATGAAGATTCGACCACATGACGGACATGGATTAGTCGATATTGCAATATATATCACCCTATATGTAAACAATATTTTTCACAACCGACAACACATTCATCTTGATGTAACAGCTGTTAGTAAAATATATCAAGTTTAAAGGATTTTGTGCATGCTATGGCAACGTGAAAACACATAACCTTAAATTACATAATTACATAAATAAACACTTGCGCAGTCATTCATGGTCACCAAAATTTCCAATGAGTCACTAAAGATTTTGAAATGATGGGCTAGCTTTAGAAAGTTTTGGGGTGCTTTGAATGAAATAGTTTGCTTACGTGGATTTTATCAAAGAAGCGATTCGTTATCAAAATTCAAAATATTATGAAAACAAAACCTGAATATAACCGACGGTTGGGCTGAAATTATATCAGCATCTAAAGTTTTCTGGATGTCTTCTTATATTTTACTAAAACAATGGTCTATAGGATTTCTGTTCAAATAAATTGGACAAAAGTTATTTGTCACGTAAGCAGTCATGAAATGAAATTCAATATAATTGTCGCAGACGGCGCCGTTAAAATGTTTCCTTCCTACTGTAGTCATTTTCAGTTATTTACTAATATTAGCCTAGCCAAGAATATAATAAAATTGTAACGTAAGTGGTTTCATCACGCGTTAGGGGGTGCTCATGTTACAACTAAGACATAAATTGTTTCTAGGCTCTCTTTCCAAAGTGTTTATCTTAGAATGTAACATGTACCATTTACAAAGCCGCCCACATAATGTTCTATAAATTTGTCACGTAAATGTATAAAATCCGTATAAATTTAAGCATAGTTAACCTTTTTACGAAAACCAGTTGCTTTGTTTGCCTTGAACACGTCTTTAGCAACCGTTGTCTCGAAGCCGGCGTTTGCAGGATCGATGGCTAAGTAATAAACCTTGGCGTTGATTCTGGATTTAAAACCCGTTATGTAAATCAATTTCTTCCTATATTTCTTCTAAGAAATTGTCAGTTCAGTAAGACTGCATCTTCAGAGCATATGAAACCAATTCTCTGTATATTTGAGCCGCCCGGCTAACTCAGTTGGTAGCACGCAAGTCTACTGATCGAGGGGTCGTGGGTTCGATTCCCGGGCGAGGCATACTTTCGTGGAGCATGGTCATAAAATTATTTCTACGGCCATTCTACCATCTACCATTGATTTTTAATTATGTAGGGCAGTTGTCAGTCACTGACAAAAGTATGTGCTTAGTAGTTGGTTTGCAGCTAAATCCAGAGATTTAGCCTTTCCATGAACAGTGAGTACGTTGACTGACCGCCGTTATATGATCTATACAATGTGTTGCTACGGCGTTAAACCCAACAAACAAACAAACAATCTCTGTATTTGAAGGAACAAACAAATGGTTTATGTCGCTTTCTTGCCCTTCATAACACAACAGGAAACAAATCAGCTTAACATATGCTTGGTAATTGTAATAAATCGTTGATATTTCCCATTTTAATCAAACATTATTCATTAATTGTTGTTTTAGCTTCCAGAAATAAAAAAGACAAAACAATCACCTGAAAAAACTATGTTTGGCTAAACAATGACTACACAATATAAATGTAATAAAGTGTTGATAGTATACATACATTTTCAGAAAAAAATGTCATACATAAACAATATCTAATTACATTTATCGAATGCCTAAGTTATATTCAAATACAACGTACATTGTACGAACAAATTCTAAAGTAAAATGACCATAGTTTCGTGTTGACACAGCGTTTAACACAAAAGAACAAAAATCGAAAAAATTAAAAACACGAAACAAAAAAGCAATACGATCTACCAATAAACAAAGTGTCTGTAACCACCGTTACGAATTGTTAGCTACTAGAGTTACAAATATACCGGCGTCCAAATGAATAAAAAAACAAAAGGAAATACTAACTGCTCATAAATATAGTGCCTAGCTACATGTAGAACAGTTGCTGATTGTAAAAGCAACAAACAATCCAAATAAAACCCAAGCTATGCTAGGGTATATAAACAAATAATCACCAAGCTAAGAATTTGTTTAGATCGGAGTGTAGAACGAAGCATACATCAAAATCAAGATGTCGTTAGTTGAGAAAATTGTCTTTATAGTGTTAAACATTCAATTGGCAACTCTGACATTAGGACAAGCTGATAGGAGAATATGTACCGACGAATTTGTATGTAACACAGGAATTAAAACATACCCTCATGTATATTCTGAGTTTTGTTCGCCTTGCAAATGCAATCAATCGTGTTCTGAAGATACGTTGTGTCATTTACCTAAAATGAGCATCTATGAAGCGAATGCCGCCAAGTGTAAACATCAGTACAACTTTTTGAACAAGACAGATATTTTACAAAACTTTGCGCCATATTTACGTCGTATGTACTACGTCATTGCGCAGTGTCCACCTGACGCAAGCATAGAAGATAAAGATCGTTGTGAAACATCTGAAACTTTTGAAGATGTTCATTATGTTTCCGGAACCACTTCTTTGAAGATCTATAAAAACACAGTGTGTGCAAAATGTAATGGAGAGCACACATACGTCAAATGGCGACACGCTGTTGGCCTATCATCGGAAGAAATAGAAAATGTTACATTAGGTAATATGGGGTTTTATTCAGAGTTGAAGAAGAGGGACATTATATCTGTTCCACCTGTGGGATATCCTGAAGCTTTGAATGAATGCCAACCATCTGATATAAATAAATGTAACGTAACTGGTCAATGGGTAACATACGACGAGAATATCAATCGATTGTGCAACTATAATCTTTATGTCCCCGTTGTGATAAATACTCGGATTGCTTATAAAAATGTGTACTGTGCATTGTGTAATAAAGATGAAAATCTACTCTGTACCATCTTGGCCTTAACACATAAAGACGTTGGAAACGTTCCACTGACTTCGCTATTGATATGGAAAGAAGATTCAATGTTAAATGAAGAACATGAAAATAAAAACATGTGTTCTGATAATGAAATCATCGACCCATTAGAGGTAAGCTGTGTATAATTATTTCCGATGTTTCTATTTTGTTCAAAGCACCATCATCAAAAGTAACGCTGTCCATGGATTGCAAAAAGTAAAACTTCAAATCTTTTTCAAACGCCTAAGAAAGATAAATATTTTTATCGCTTATGTATGTTTATGTTATTTACTGTATTTCAAAGTGAAAGTAGACCGAAATCGAAAGTAGAATTTGAGATTGAAAACAACTTTCTTTAAGTAACCTGACTTAGCCCTAAAATGATTTTGGATAATTAGCTCTTATTTAAGTATCCCACGTTTTTAAAGAATATTGCACTTTGCCAAAGTTAAACCTATGAACTAAATATTTTGAACTGTTAGTGTCCCTAATGCATGAACTGTTCATTTTCAATAAGCGGGTGCATTTTGGAGGTATGAAAGACAGGAAAATCACTGTTCTAGAATTCTTTATTTAGCATTTTAATCGAAAAATATAACATGTAAACTACAACTTTCTGAAATATTTTGATCATGACATCAGTAATTGTTGTCATATGCTTATTTGAAGTACGACTGTCAGGGGTACAAATTTTGCCATGAAATGTTCGTTATGCTAACTTCCAATGGTCGCTTACCATAAATAGTGGGTATATTACACATTTAAGAATTTTCCCTTATATAAACAAAGTGCCAATCTTCAGATAATTAAGAAAGATATTCGTACTGACTAATAATATTCAATTGCCATTTGCTAGATCAAACTCAGTACAATCTGGTTCAAAGAAAATTGTAATCGGTATGAGTATAATAAATCATAATTTTATATCTGGATATTCCATGTTCATAATTCCATTCAAATGTTACACTGGAACCTTAAAAAGATAGTGTGCAATTGAAGAATTACTCTTATATGGGATTTTTCCCATGATTTTTTTCAAAAATGCTTCCAAAATTTCGATGAAATGTTCGTTACCAAAAGTATGAAATTTGTTTTCTCAATCCTTCTATACATAGGTTCGCATAGCTTTTGTTTCGTTTAAGCCATCGACGATTTATATTTCTTAATTCCTGCCCTTGATTTCACAAGAAAAGAAAAAAATGATATGAAATGTTCGTTACTTATCTTGACATGTTCGTTACTAATCATTCATTGGTGTATCATGGCAAATAGAGTACTGCAATGAATAGGATTTGTACTCTGCTAAGACATGTAATTATTTCCCTTTTAGTTATACACTCCGATACATTTTCTGAGACTGACTAAAGACAGGATGAGACAATTTAATTGGTTGGGCTTACAAGAATATAAAACAAAATGAAGGTGTCGTTTAATATATACGATTTCAAAAGAAACCATGCTTAAGCTAACTTTAGATATTGGTAAAAAGTGAAAATAAGGAACGAATTATATACTTAAATTGAAGAAACAACTTATTTTTATGTTAGACTGGTACAGTGAATCGTTAATGCTGCTGACATGTTCGTTACATTGTCGTAACGAACATGTCGTATTTTAGTCATGGCTTATATTTTGAACCTTTACTATGCATCCAATAAAACATACTATATATTCAAAGTTCACTCCAATGTCAATTGATTTAGCAAAACAAAATATGAGAAAAACAATTTAGGCAAATTTGTGGAATAAAGAAAATAACCTTACTGTTGTATTGCGAGATCTCCTTTTAATTTCTATAAAGCGGCAGTTGACCTTCTCTGTAAGCTTTATCGGGATTAATATCGTCAAGTTAAATGAATTCATGTACAAAGGGATTTAAAAACTGAACATAAACCGCCAAAAACACGCAGTGTGTAAATTTCAGTCACGAACATGTCAGTAACGAACACTTCAAATTAGGAGCTTACATTTGATTATCTTTCCGTAATTTCAAAAGAATATAAAGTTAACATGTTCTTTTGAGATAATATGCAGCATTACTCATTTCAAGGTAAGTTAATGTCTTTCTAATAGTATGGTTTTTTAGAAACTTAAGGTAACGAACATGTCAATTCAAAGTCAATTTAGGGTGAGTAATAACTTCAAACTTGTATATTGTCTAAAATACTTAAATTCTGAACAAAAATTAAAGCATTATGTAATATTATAAAACTAACGTCTATGAAAATAACCAAACCAATACAATTTGATGTGTTATTCTTTGAAATGCTGCCATGTAAAAACTTAGTAACGAACATTTCCTGAAAATTTGATCGCTAAAAACCAGACTTTTAATGAGGTTGAAAGTCAATTAACAATCGAAAGTTGTTGGAAAATACATTTGGCTTATGACTATAAGCTTTCAGTTACAAAATAACATCAACAAAATTGAACTAAATTGCTTCGTTTAATTTCTACGCCTGTTTAAAGAAACAGCGTATTGATTGGCGACAGTAACGAACATGTCAAAAATCATCTTTATTCATTGAAATTTTTGCAAATTTGATGAGATAATACTTTTTATAAACCATGCAGTTGAAGGTCTACTGCTATAGCATATTTTAGGTTGATTTACCAAGATTTATATCGTAAGGGACAAAGAGAATAGACCGGCGACACCACTTGCACCCGCTTATTGAAAATGAGTGGTTACACTATATATTTAACGTCAGCCACCTCACCTAATTTTAGTCTCCAAAATGTCAAAAATCGCATAATTTTGCAATATTCAAGGTGGTCTTTCATTATTTTTACGAATCCTATCAATTCACAATACATAACTTTCAATATCAAATTAATAAAACCAAATATGAAATATTAAGTCGAGTCATGAACTAAGATAAATATATATATATATAAACTTGATATATGAAAAACAAAATGCACAATCACGCTATATAACATCATGTGTGATAAATTTTGTTTTGTTTTGTGTAATTGGATTTATTTATGGTGGAGGGTCTTTACTTATTTTTTTATTGTTGTTATTCATCTTTTTGTACAACGCCATTGAATATGTAATATAGAAATAGGCGTTTAATCAAATGAAGAAGTTTAAGTTTATTTTTGTAATCACATATTTTATTTTTTAGAATGTTTGCCGAAGGATCCGATGTCCATTTGGTCAATACACAATCAGAGGCTCTTGCAACAAAGGACATATTGCATTGTGGGATATTTCCGTGCACGTGTTCCTTAAAACCGCCATTGAGGAAGATTTATTTGCAAATGTAAGCGAACTTCAAGTAAAAAATGACATGGTTTACTTCTCTTCGCAACAAGAAGTTTGTAGGCCTTGCAACAATCTGAATTGCTTTAAAATAGAAGAAGAAAAGTCTGTCGTATGTTCCATGTGGTTCCCTGCGACGTATATGTGTAATATGAATACACTGATTGAATTCCTATCGCCCACTGCTACATCTAAGTTTAGTGTAAAAGTACCAGTTCATATCAACAATGAAGAAACGGTCAATCTGACCTTCTACAATACTTTTTCAAATACCTTTCCAAAAACTGATTCAAAGTGCAACGGATTTCCAACATGGGACCTTCAACAGAAGTATTACTGCCCTTCAATTGTTGTGCCCTATTCTACAATAATCAAGATAATCGAATTTGGCCTGGAAGATGAGTTCAAAGCATTATCTGAAGAGTTCATTCCTGATGACGAACAACCATCATGGATACACCATAATGCTAGCAGGGTTATTTGTATCTCTGACTACTTTAAAATTGTTAACCAAATGATTGGAAGCAACAGCTGTCACTCAGTAACTAATATCAAGATTTATATTCATTTAACTTTGATTATTACATTTGTGGTAAGTATTTAAATGTTGAAAGCTCCATATTTTGTATGCATTGACGACAGGGCTTAATTTTAAACAGCGTAAGACAGTTTTAAAACATTTTACGAGTGCAACGCTTTATCAAACAGTAACTGTTGTCGATCCCACTGGCGTCGGTTTAGAGACACCAGCGAGCATATAAACGTTTTTTCCGGAGTGCCACGTGAAAAAAATGCAACCAACCTTATGGCCATTTGTCACTATTGGTAGGAATGATATACACCCGGTACTTGAAGAATTGTGTTAAAATTTTGTTTATAATTATAAAAGTGAGACGGATTAATTGATTCGCACAAATGGCGTTAGCAGAACACAAGCGGCATGCCAGGCTCACGCTGCACAAAATCAGCCAATAGAAATCAAGCAATCCCAAAAGTATTCAGTTTCGTCATCTGCTTTTTTGCTTTTGTCAGATGTTCAATGTCAGTGAATGACTTTTTTAAAAACTTGCAATGGCTTATTCACTTCACACACATACGTTAATTGTCATATATATGGGTAGTAAACAAAACTACTCGCAGTTCTGCTTTCGGTGTTTGTCTTTGTTTTGCTTTACATGAATTTATTGATTATGTCTTAATTAAAGGTGACATTCCATGTATTAAATTTCAATTTTTTTTCTGCAAGGCTGTCTAGGCCAACTTTTGACCTATATATTTTAACCAATACAATTTGCTCTACCATACCTCTTTGTCCAATGAAATTCTATTCTGATATACAGGAATGAATCACAGGTATGATACCATAGGTTATATGTGATAAAAAAGGTGCATATTACAGACAGAGGTTGCAGACTTTACTCTGTGTATTATGAGTGACTCACTAAGCTCATTGATTATATTGCCGTGGTACGCTCCTGACTGAACTTGGAACATGGCCATTTAAACTTCTAAGTTAACCCTCTATATCGCTAAATATCTTTTTAAAGATATTTCTTGTTTCACTTTAAAATTGCACATATCTTCAATTATGATAATGTTATTGGCATACTCTTGTTTTAACATATTAGGCTCCCTATCGCTTCAAATTCACACTAAAGTCATACCTTGTTGTTTCATTGATCAAGAAATTGAATGCTTCAAGCTCAGTACTGGAAGACACAGCCAGATTATGAAAAAACCCAGTTGATTAATGCAGCAAAAATGAGAGCTGAACTATTCAGTATAGACACAAGATGTGCCAATCACCTAGTTTGTAAAGAGCGCTGTTTGTGCCTGGGCCCCCACATATAAATTTATGTCAATCAGATGAAAATCTACTCGCATTTAGCAACTCAGTAGTTTGTATACCTGTCAATGAAGAAGAAGCTGATTCCTTGTGGAAGGGCTGGCAAGTACTGGATTTACCTGTTTACCGATGGGCCAACTAAGCTCTGCTATCAGGGTGTTAACCAACTACTAGGCCCATACTTCCATCAGTAACTGACAACTGCCCTACATGATTAAGAATCAGTGGTAGAAGGGAGAACGACCATAGAAATCATTTCATGACCAAACTCCACGAAAGTATACTTTGACCAGGAATTAATCCCACAACCTCCCAATCAGTAGACCTGGCTGCTACCAGCCAAGCTAGCTGGGTGGCTTAAGCAAGTACAAGTGATGTTATGCATCCAGGAAGTGAGCGAGTGGCAACTATACCAAACCATACAATAATGTTGATCAACATCATAAAAAATCAAATTTTTAAACAAATACAATTAATTTGTCGCAGACAATCTAAAAATCTTATGACAAAACAAGGCGGAAGTAAAAATCAGAAACAATGGAAGTGTTTGATAATTATTTATAATCTTTTCATGTTGAATCCAAAAACAAAATGTTAAGTGAACACAATATTACATACAAATGATACCTATTGTTTATCAAATAACAAAAAGAATGATATATTGCATGAATGATTTCATGAGGGTTTTCTTACATAAAAAATCTCAGCACATTAGGTAGTACTCATTTTCTGTGAAAAGGAATCGGAAAAAAATGAAAATTAATTATTTTTCTACATTGTCATTAGTAACCTAGTGCCCTCAAACTTAATTGTTTTTTTCTTATTTAAGCCTAACAAAAAAATTTCAATGGAATGTTAAAAAAACCATAGAATAGAAAATGGTTCCTTGTTGTTGTAAGGAAACCACAAACATAAATTCGATACCCGATACTGTGAACAATTGTATTGTCTAGAATAAAAAATCCCAACTAATGAGAAATAACATGTTATGCAAGAACATGGTATCAATTGTAACAATAATTAACAATAATAAAAAAACCTGTACATCTTATAATTACTTTACTTATTTTGATTTATCTTCATTAATCAACACTTTTTATAATTGTTATTGTTATTTACAAAAAACAAAACCGATAATAAAAAAGTACATCTTATAATTACTTTACTTATTTTATCTTCATAAATCAACACTTTTTATAATTGTTATTGTTATTTACAACACTGGCCACATCAGCCTTTATTCTGGCATCGCTTCATAACAGATAAATAGATAAAAACATTACAAATCTAAAATAACTTCAGCATAAGTTTATTGGAGATGAAAAAATGTCCCCATTATTTACAAACAGTGTACATGTTATATTGATAAATTATATTCATACAATAACCCCGCTGATTTGAATACTTGAAATCATTTAGATAATCCTTGGACAGAGATAAAGTTGACAATTCTTATCAATAGTGAGTTCAGAATTAGGGACTTTAGTCAGTTAACTTTCTCGGATAAAGTCTGAAGCAATCCAATTGGTAAATAGGTCCTTACAGTTGGTATCCTCAGATTTTATCAATGAATTTCTATGTAAGGATAACAAAATATTTCATCTAATATTTTTCTTGTTAATGAAGATAATAACAGATGTGATAAAATTTAGATAGTTCTTTACGATAAAAATTCTTAGTTTGAATTTCACGCAATTTGAATGATTTATAAAAAAGTTACGTAAGATAAATTTTTGCAAATTGACATTGAAAAGTAAGGATAAAATCCGAGTAATCCAACTAATTGGACCTACCTATTTAAAGAGTATAGAAGGGGAAATAACTGACAAAAGTCCCTAATTACTGAAGAGAGTATTTAAATCAGCAGGGTTTATCTTTTATCCACTGACAGTTATATAAAATTTAATAATATGAAATAACAATCTCTATTCAAAGTTTCATACTTTAACAAGACCACATTACAATTAACAACACATCAGCACATTAAGTTCACATCGTGCCAAAAGTTCAAAATCTATATAGGCCAACAGATAAATCTAAAAATATTCATGGATGGTGAAAATTAATTTTGTATTTATGAATAATATAGACCAATCAAAATAACCTTCACATTTTTGGAGAAATGGTTTTCTGCTTGATATCATTTATTGCCACTTTTACTAAATGTATTTATGCAACAAGATGGTTATCATAGAACCTAGGCCTGTAGCCCAGATGACAGCAGGCATAGGACTGTGTATCGTTGAGCTAGTTGCGATCCGATCCGAACCACGATTCATGTGTAGCGATTCACGAATTGAACCACAAATCACTTGTGAATGGAGAAGCAGTCAGGAAATCATGTAATTACAATAATAAGTGAAGAATTACAGAAGTTTTACTATATGGAAAACCATGTACTTCACCAGGCGTTTTATGGACATTTTCAGTGGTAACATTATTGTTTAAAGTTTTTATAAGTAATGCGGCTCATTTTTAGTGGCAATTAAGCTAAAAATGTTCTACATTTTTTTTCAAAAATAGATCGCGATCTGACGATTTCTGACGTGACGAATATTCATTCTCAATTTCTGGTCAAGCTCGCGAATATCCGAGTACTCGGATACTTGCAGCCACCCTAAGCAGGCAGGTATTTCAAATCTAGCGACCATAGAGCGTGTGTCATCTTATCAATGTAAACCAACTTAAAATTAACTTGACTTGGACATATGGGTCAAGATAATGACCGGCCATACACTTCAAACGTGGCTATAAATGTTCTTCTACGACACATGGGAACACAAACACTAAGGTAACAGTCACACTACATAACTTATTCTTGTGTCAGCTCTAACCCACCACTTATATTAGTTCTAAGTACATGTAGTTGATCTAATGCTTTAGTTAGAAATGGTCTCACTGTGTTTAATTCCATCAATGTTAAATGAAGAAGCTGAAATAAAGAAAAAAAATAAAGTTTAAGTGTGGTCTAAAGTCTACTTTCATGTACATGTTCAGCCAACTTTACAATTTTGAACATACAGTATATCCCCTGATCATTGAAATCACCTTTAAGCAGGTCATCTCTCAAAGTACCTATTTACAACTGGGTGAAGTTGAACATCTGTAAGTAAATTTGTTGCTCAGAGAAATTAGCAGTGTTCCAGGTAGGGTTTGAATCTGGAACTCTCAAACCCTAGTGTCACTGCGTGTCCTACCACATGATGACTGCTCCTACTTAAAGTAGTTAGCTGTTTTAGTATAATGACCTTACATTTTATAGAGATGTCATTAAGTCTGCAATAAACTCATTCTCTGTAAACTAACTAAACCCTCGACAGCACTTATTAGGTTTCACAAGATTAGATCAAATTGTAATACAACTTCAGAGGAAAGGCCGGCTGGATGGGTTAGCCTTGACTCTGTACAAGTATGTAAACTGGAGATCTACTATTATCAGTGTACTGCTGTGTCTGTAAAAACCTGGTTTGTATGTATTAACCTATACTCTGTACATTTTTGCCATGACCTACAGATTGATATTCATACCACGTTATACTTTCATATGTGGAACTCAAGGCGTGTTGTAAGTATGCCTATAAATCTACGTCGCTGTATTAGATTTTACATGCTTCTACTGTCAGGGGACGTAGCCTTGAACCCAGGCCCAACTAAGAACCCTTGTGGTGTATGTGCAAGAGCAGTAGCCAAAACACACAGGGCTATATACTGTGATGCTTGCTTTTTCTGGGTACATATAAAATGTGCAAGCCTAACCGTGAATGAGTTTAATAATTTAGGAATATCTGATGATCCATGGCTATGTGACAACTGTTCTAAGTGTCACTTTACAGATTCTTTCTTTGATGATACTTTTTCATATGCATCTATCGATCTGGCTTTGGATGATATTACTGCTGAAGATAATCTCAGTATCAATATTTTTGATGAATTATATAATCTTCGTATGAAACATCCTAAAAGGTTTCTCTGTGCATCATTGAATATTAATAGTATTAGAAATAAATTTGCTTATATTGAATCACTTTTAACTAAAAATATTGTTGATCTTTTATTTTTATCTGAAACAAAAATTGACAATTCTTTCCCAGATGCCCAGTTTGAGACAAATAACTACCATATGTATAGATCAGATCGGACAGTACATGGAGGTGGCATCATGGCATATTTGAGATCAGACATCGCCGGTGAAAGAAAAACTGACTTGATTTTAACCAACAGTGAATGTATAAGCGTAGAGGTAAATCTTTGTAATTCAAAATGGATAATATGTGGAGCCTACAAACCCCCATCAGTCTCAAATCAAACATTTTATGATGACTGCAATATAGCTGTGGATAAAATGTTATCCAAGTATGAAAACGTTATGATAATTGGTGACCTGAACTTTGATCTTATGGACAAGGAAAAGTGTAAACCTATTGCAGACATCTGTGATATATTTGACCTAACAAACATTATTGACAAACCTACCTGCTTCACAAAGAATGGTAATCCATCGCTTCTTGATGTCATCCTTACAAACAATGACTCTAGTATAAGAGACACTGTAAATTTTAACTGTGGTTTAAGTGATGTACATAATATTATTGGTTGTCAATTTAAATATGAACAACCCATTCTGTCTAACAAATTTTACAGCTACAGAAGTTTTAGAAATTTTAATGTAAACGATTTTAACTCAGATCTAAATGCTGAATTATCATGTATAAATTTTAATAATGATGTAAATACTAATTATACTTGTTTTAATGATGTTTTAGTCAAAGTTGCAGATAAACATGCTCCTATGAAGAAAAAAAGACATCTTGTTAAAGCAGTGCCTTATATGAATAAAACCTTGAAACAGGCTATTTACAAGAAAAGAATGCTCTCAAATAAATTTAATAATAACAAGAACTCAAAAAACTGGGAAAAATTTAGAAAACAAAGAAATCTGGTAACAAAGCTATCGAGAAAATCCATTAACAAATATTTTATAGACAGATGTGTGGGGGGATGTAAATCTAAAGACTTTTGGCCTACAGTTAAACCCTTTCTAACAAATAAAGGAGCTTCAAAAACTAAAAGTACCATTCTGAGCGAAAACGGTGTCTTACTAAATGACCAGGAGCAAGTGTGTAATACTTTTAACAATTTTTTCGTAAACGTTGCAAAGAATATTGGTAATAATGGCACTCCAATTGATAAAAACCATCCCAGTATAGTTAAAATCCATGATCATTTGAGCCACGACTCCAATTTTGAAAATTTTGATTTTGTACCTGTAAATACTGATTTTATTGACAAGCAAATTAATAAACTCGATTCTAAGAAAGCTACTGGTAATGATGGCTTATCTAGTAAACTTATAAAACTAGCAAAACCCTCTATTTTAGTTCCTGTTACAAATCTCATCAATCAATCTTTTTCCTCTGCAACTTTTCCTGATAAACTTAAAATTGCCCAAGTTAAACCAGTTTACAAAAAGAACAGTATTTTAGACAAAGGTAATTACAGACCTATTAGCATTCTGCCAATTATGTCTAAATTATATGAAAGGTCTATGAACCATCAATTAACCGAATATTTTAATAAACATTTTAACTCGTTTTTATCTGCTTTTAGACCCGGATATGGCTGTCAGTCCACTTTACTAAAAATTATTGAGGATTGGAAAAAAGATTTAGACGACAACAAGTATGTAGCAGCAATCATGATGGACCTATCTAAGGCTTTTGATTGTTTACCTCATGATTTGCTGCTACTTAAGCTTGAAACCTATGGTGTCACGGGTAAGAGCCTTGAATTAATAGACAGCTATCTAACTGACAGGAAACAATGCGTCAAATTGGGCTCTAACCACAGAAATTTTCTTACACTTATCAAGGGAGTTCCCCAAGGATCTATCTTGGGACCCCTTCTTTTTAATATATTCATTAATGATATCTTTCTTTTTGTTAAAAATAGTAATCTATACAATTATGCAGACGACAATACTCTCTCCTTTTCTCACCATAATCTTGATAATGTTAAATCTACCTTAGAAAATGATAGTCTGTCTTTAACTCAATGGTTCTCTGACAATAAAATGCAGGCTAATCCTGACAAATTTCAATCTTTATTAGTAGGTAAGAAAACGTTTAATTCAAATATTTCCTTTTCGGTGGGCGACATTAATATATTCTGTGAAAAAGAGGTCAAAATTAAATGTTTTAAAACGACTTGGAAATAAACTGTGCAAATTAGGAAAACTCACTATTTATTATTCTTTTATTATGTCTAATTTTAATTATTGTCCCCTAACATGGCATTTTTGTGGTGAAACTAACACTAAAAAACTCGAGAAAATCCAAGAAAGAGCTCTCCGTTTTATTTATAATGACCACATTTCTTCTTATTGTAATTTACTTCGTAAGTCAAAACTACCTCATTTAAAAATTCGACGTCTAAAAACCATGGCATTAGAAGCTTATAAAATTATAAATAAAAACGAAAATACACCAATCTATCTTTATGACCTTCTACAAATAAAAAATTCTTCATATTCTTTTAGGTATTCGAATACAGTCAGCCTGCCGAAGGTAAAAACAACAAGGTATGGCCTAAATTCTTTCCGCTTCAGCGCTGCCAAACTGTGGAATAGTCTCCCCCAACATTTCCGGGATCAATCTGACCTAAATAGCTTCCGCAGTTTGGTCAGCTCCTGGAGTGGAAATACTTGCTCTTGCGCTTATTGCAATTGATTCTCCACAATTCACATTTGGTTTCCATTTTTAGTTTGCTTTTATTTTTGCCTTGCTATTATTTTGCTTTGCTTTAGCTTAGTTTTGATTTTTCCAGCTTTGTATTGCAAACTTTCTCTGTGTTAGCTTTTACGGTCTATATCCATGGCTAAGCAGCTTTTACTTATTTATTTTTATGCTATCTTTTGTTTATTTTATTTATTTTATTATATCATTCAACGTTTTATATGTTAATAACGTTTTGCTTATTTGCTAGTCAAGTCGTTTTCTTCTGGTTTTAAGTTTATAACCATACTTAATAGATATAATTTTCCACACTCTGTATTCTTTAAGCTTCCACATGCATTACTTTATCCTTAGTTTCATGCTTTTTTATGTTCATTTGTTTTATATGCAATTTTAATTCCTCTATCTGTATATTGTATGCATATACTGTATGTTTTTTTTTGTTTGTTCTTTTTATATATATATTTTAAACCTTTGTATATGTATCTCTGTTTAAATTCATGTATGTTATTTCATGTATGTCGGACAATAGCTTATAAAAGCTAATGTTATCTTGTTATCATGTAATCCGACTTGAAATAAATTTTTGTATCTTGTATCTTGTATCTTGTACTAGCTCAAACTTACAATAAACTCACCATGCAAGCAAAATAAGTTCATGGTGCATAGAGGAGATTTGTTAATTTTCATGAAAAATTGATTTTATTTCACAGATTGAACCCAGAAAACATATTTTCAAGAGTGGCAAATAAATTTTTCTGAGTTTTGAGATATTTCTTACACTAATATGAAACGATGTTTTTTCTCCCCAATATGACGTCATTTCTTCTCCAATTTGATGTCATTCTGTCGTAATGTTTTCATAACAATGAAAAAATGTTTAATTTTATCATATATTTTCATCTAATAGCCACATTTTATAGTAAAGAAAATGTAAGGTACCTTGGCATGTGTAGCATCACTTTTAACAAATGTATCAACACTGCTTCTTAACTTAGCCATTCTTAAATCCCAGATATCTTTTATTAATGTTCTTGTTTCATCTGCGTGAGGTATATCATCTATAGCACTGTAATATAAAACAAGAAATGTTATCTGGAAACCACATTAAAGCCGGATTAAAAATCTTTAACGCAAAAATTACAAAGGGAGATAATACATCATAAAGACAGGTAGAGTTGTGGTTACTTTCTAATTCTGTTCATCACATGGTATGTTATCATTGTATGAAGTTTCATAAAGATCTGACAATAAATGGCAAAACTATAAGGAAAAGAAAACTTTAATGCAATTGTTAACAATACTGAATACCCGCCCATTGAAAAATCTGTCTAAAAATCAAATATGAACAAGTACACAGGGTGCATAGTCACCTGGTAGTCCAAGTGGCAAGCTACTTAAAATATTAATGTTAAGTCCTGCAAATAATCAAGTACACAGGTTGCAGGGTTCATTTTGGGGCGCGATTTCGCGATATTTGCGCATTTTCCCAGCAAAAATCGCATGAAAATTCACTAAATGGGACAAAAAATCGCACGACTTGATCTGCCAGTCTTTTCCGATGACCATCGTAATGATCGTTTAGGGGACGTAACCCGCTAGGAAGGGACGTAACCAGAGTCAGTGAAACGGCTTTTATACCGTCCTGCTCGTCAAGGCTCTCACTGAAACGCTTCAAGCTTCAGGGTTTGAATTAGACGCACGGAAATTCCAAAATACCCTCTTTTGACCCGCAATCAAAATCGTCCATGCGTCAATTTGACCCGCGTATATTTTAACTCAAAGAATCATAGTAGATTCGAGATGACGAATTAATAAGTGGAGAGTATGTTACATCCGCCTATTAGATGTAATCGACCAATCAGCGATGCACACTACGCGGGAGTTGCAGTTAGTATACACGCTTCAAAAGCCGATAACAAGTAACTCCTTTGTTTATCGATCACCCCCTGTGTTTTTGTCGCCTTCGGTGTCCGCTCAAAAAATCAATAGTGCTACATGTCGACCTGATAAGATTGTGTACGTAATCAAACTGTTGCAATTAACAAACATGTGACAAACTGTAATATTGCATTGATTAAAGTAGATAAAGCTTTTTGATGCTCGCCGATAATTGTATTTAATTATGAAAATGTTGTGAGGCAGTTTAAATAGACGTAATAACCAGTTTGTTAAATGTTAAAGACAATTAAAGTTGACAACAATGATAAACTCTGATTAAATGATAATGATAATTGTTAAATTCCACGTCAAAATAATCGTAAAAACAAATTATTTTACAATGAATTAAAGATTTTTTTCGTACTGTCATACATTTTCGCGACCGACGCTATCGCCAATAAAGTGAAACATCGTTAAAATTACGTTGTAATTCAATTATGTTTTATCATTTCGTTTGTTAGATTTTCTTAATTTAGCAATAAGTAAGGGTGAAATTTCCTCAAATTTTCGATTTCAATAATAAACATTGGTAGAATATGTAAGAATTATAAAATGTTCGTCACATGATCTATAAGTTAAAATCGTGTTTTAGACTCTAAAAAACAATAAATATCATCTATTGCAACATGAAACGTATTATTTAACAAAATGTATGATATTTATAGCAGACCTTATTTTTACAGAAAATATTCAAACAAAGAAAGGTCAAAATTTAGGACATTTATAAAATATCTTTAAAATGGCCCTGAATGCAATTTAGTCTCTGTTGATGAACAGATGCCAGCAATCAAACATGCTAAACCAGAAAATCTGTTCAGTTGAAATAAAAAGATTGATATTTTTAGTTTACAATTTGATACAAAATCACTATAGTCGTTTTTCCAATAGCTTGCAAGCGCTCACTGCACTCTCCTCAAAAATGGCTTCTCAAATGTTGGAGGTCTGAAAAATCCAGGATTTTGTTTAAAAAGAGTTGTTAGTTCCAGGTGTTCAGATGTACTTAAATTACACTTGACAGTTGGGCGATTTTTTTTAAGTTTTCAACAGTTTGATTTTGTTGTTAAATGAAAAGAATAATTATTCTTTCAATGCCACAACAAATAAATTTTATAAGTACACAGTTAAGACTGATCTGATCATATCTCCTTGAGAAGCTGAATTATCTGGGTCTACTCTATTAGCAATAAAGTGTTAAGGTATTTCAGGTTGTGAAATAAAGGCAAATAAAACTAACATTCTTTGAAACTTCTGTTTTATTGACCATCATTAAAATAAGCATTGACATCTTGTGTACATGTATTACCTTAATGTAATAAAATTCTTGCCGATCTAATTGAAGTAAAAAAATCTCATCGAAATTTGAAATCTCTCATCAAATTTGGTCAAATGGGATTTTTTCTCTCACCAAAATCTGGGCCCAGAATAATCCCTGAGGTTGTGCAGTCACAGGGTCTATAATGAAACAACAACCTGCTTCAGAAACCATGAAAATGTAAAAAAACAATTGTTTTTAGTTGATTAGAAAAATTGTGATCAAGTATGTGTTTGTGAAAAGTCTCATAGTACTTACTATTTTAGTAATAATTGTGTTAATTCCATATAATGTTTACATGGCATTTCTGTGAAGAATTTAGAATCTGTCTCTTCTTGCTTCTTTTCCTGCAACTTTTCTAGAAATATAAAAATAGTTAACACTTCTTTAAAATAGAGTTTGTTTTTCTTTTTTTTTAAATGGGTTCAAAGCCGTGTCAACACAATTTAGGTCATTTTACGGCATCCAGCACACCTAACCTAGCTTTCCTGGACCCTTGTCTATAACCAGTACTCACCTACCCTTCCACAAGGCTGGTAACTTCCCCATATCATCTAATCAATGGAGGAAAAATGACATTATTGTCAAATTTTCATGAAAGGGTATAACCTCCCTGGTTAGGATACAAACCCGTACCCACTTCGGGACACGAGATTCAAAATCCAAGCACACAATCAACTGTGCTATCAACCTTAAAATGGAGTGTTAAAGGTTAAGTTCCCTGTAAAAACCATTGGTTTTGATTATTGGTAATATTTGTTATGCTTATAAAGCTCTGATTGATTTTTGAAATGCTGTTGTTTCTTATATAATTTTGTGGCATGGCTTGAATTTTAATGCAAGTATATATATGGTATAATAAGAGAAAAAAGATTTACAAGTTGACTCACACCCTTTTAAAACTATTAACAAATTCTATTTGTCACAGGAAAATTATGCAGCCTTACCGGCACTCGAACCCAGGACCTCTCGCTTACAGGGCGAGTGCTTTCCCGACTGAGCTATCCGGGCTCTTACATATCCTTCTCCCCATAATGTGACCAGTTAAGTGCTGTGACATATTCTATCTACAGTTTTGAATTTCAACTAACTGGACTAAATTTAGAGCTTAAGAAGCTCATTTGACCTTACATACTGTGCTTATAGTCAAGTTGCTTGTTTTAATACCTACCTACATCCATCCATTCTGGGGGACGGATTCTAGCCTTCTGTCTTTGTTTGAGATTAACAGCCATCCATAGAGGAACTTCAATAGGCATACCAGCAGTAAATGGTCCAATATCACCCTGTAATTTCAAATAATAAAATCAGAGGGTAAGAAAAATATGCAGCCTGACTGGGACTCGAATCCAGGACCCTCACTTACAAGGCAAGAGCTCTACTGTCTGAGATAAGAAGTCCCTTACATATCCTTCTCCCCATAATGTGAACAGGTTAGTACAGTGACACATAGAGAGAATTTAATAATTCAAATTGTTCACTTAATTTGATTACGCGCAGCCATTCATAAACGCTCCACAATTAAAACCATCACAAAGGTGACAGTACATAATTGATAGTCACTCACGTTAGATTCTTAATTATTTTAATAAATGACAAAAAATATCAAAAGATATACAAAAATGAGCAAGCGTACGGACAAAATCCTAGACCCGAACTAGGTCGAAGTACGAAACGTAGAGGGCCGAAACGCTGAGAAGGTAAAAGGTAAATTGAAGCCAACTATTGAATGGACTGTTAGTCTAACTTACCCCGATTAAATAAATGGTATCAAGAGAAAAATTAGGCACAACTGTTATCATCTCTTTCTCAGCTAAGAACTCCACTTCAGAGGGATCCATTTTGACGAAATTATTGTTGACAAATTTTTGCGGGAAAATCGTACACTCGGCATACTTCCGGTATGACTAAACAGCGAATAGGACTCCTATTCGCGAATAGGAGATAAAGTGCGAATAGGACTTTTATTTTTCAAATAACTCCAAATATACTAGTTAGCTCGACAAAATATTGTGTATTTACCTTAAATAAAGTTATTTCGAAAATGTGCATCTTTTAAAATGATGTTTTTGTGAAAAAATAAAGTTTTTATGCAAAATAATAGATATTTTCGAGTCATATTCGCCTTACGACCTATGCGAATAGGACTTTAAATCGTAGTTTAAGATTTAAAAAGTTGTAAATACATGCTCAAATTAAATCATTTATTATTAAAAATGTTTATCAGCTTAAATATTTAATTAATTAACATTAGTTTGGTTATAAACTGCGAATAATATAAGTAAACATATCATACAATCTCCTATTCGCTCAGTTACTAAAAATAGATCCTATTCGCTCAGTGTTCTTATACATACGAATATGACTTTTAGTTAAGCGAATAGGACTTTTATGTTGCAGTTTAAGATTCAATAAGTTGAGAATATAGTTTTAAGGTCAACTATTTAATATTTAAAAAGTATTTGTGTTATAATATATAATAAATAATCATTATTTTTTGTTTAATAATGATACATATGGTTGATTTCTCTTAGTAAACATATCATACAATCTCCTATTCGCTCAGTTACTAAAAATAGATCCTATTCGCTCAGTGTTCTTTTACAAACGAATTTTACTATTAGCTGTGCGAATAGGATATATATATTTTTAAGTTCAAATATTTAAAAATTAAAAAAAAGTATTTGTAATGTAATATTTAATAAATAATTATTATTTTTGTTTTATAATGATACATGTGGTTGAGTTCTCTAAGCAAACATATAATACAATCTCCTATTCGCTCAGTGTTCTTGATATGACGGATATGACTTTTAGCTGTGCGAATAGGACTTTATCCAAGATTATAGATATTTTTGAGCCTTGCGACCTGTGCGAATATGTTTGTGGAAGTATATTTCCAAATTTATGATTTGACACACTAAGTCTGATGTGCGATAAGCCTTATGATAATCTGCGAAGGTGTTACAATTAATTAACCTCATTGTTAATAATCATTAATTAACCAAGCCATAGACATTTAATAAATAATAACTGCAAAAAATAGTTACTGTTTAAACCCCTTTTCTTTTAAAACTGTTTTTACCTGCCGAACAGGGAGTCCCTCTGACCCTTTAATAAAGTCGAAATATACAGCTGACATGTTTTTTTATATTTTCAGATATGTATTCAATTCAATTCAATATTTATTTATTTAGCACAAACATAAGTTTTTTGCCAATACAAAGTACAAACAAACAAAAAGAACAAACATATATAATAGAGGGAAAAAAAGAGAAAAAGGGAAAAAAAGGAAAAGACACATGTATATGTTTAGTAAGGAGAAAAGTGATGTACATGGATGATATAATAGTTAACAATTTAATATAAATTCTATTTTTCTCTTTGTAAATTAGCTAAGTAAATAAATTTTGCAAGTGATTTTAAAGTTTTAGGGTTAGTATTTTTCATCAGCAAAATAAATTTGTTGATAGTCGGCCAGGAACAATAGTAATTAGGTAAACAATTCATTCTTATATTTCTATATTTTGGACAGACAAGTAAAAAGTGATATTCTGATTCAATACAATTTAAATTACAATTTCTACAAATTCTATCTTCCATAGCAATATTTCTATATCTTCCTTCTTCAATCATTAGTTTATGTGCCGAACAACGAAACCTACTTAAAGCCATTCTATGGGAGTCATTGTTTATACAGGATAAGTACGATTCATACTCAAAGTTTTGCTTAAATAGACAGAAGGATTTCAATTTAGAAGATAAACTTATTTCACAACACCACGTTTGAAAATACTGATCGTAAACTCTTTGTATAAGCAATTGCAATTGAAATTTTGTTAAAATTTCTACGTTCCATAAATATGAAAATCCAAGTTCTTCTAACAAATTCTTAATATTTAAAGACCATTTATTAACGTATGCACCAGTATTATCTCTCATATTGTACATTTTATACGTTAAAGACTGCTTTTTATTAAGTAATTTAAACCAGTATTTAAGGAGTCTAATTTTTCTTGTAACAAAAAGAGGAAACCTACCTAATTCGCCATAGACTGCCACATTATTCGTGGAATACTTAAGACCAAGAATCTGTTTAAAAAATTTTGAAAATTGAATACGTTCAATATCATTTGCCTTATGAAACCCCCACACCTCTGCCCCGTAAAAAAGAATAGGAGATATCATAGTATCAAATAGTTTCAATTTCTCTGTAATATTAAGAGGTAAAATATCAAACAATGACAGTAAAGAATACAAGGCTTTTGACGCTTTAACAGACAAAATCTTTTGTGTTTTGTAAAAAGTACCATTCGAATTTATAGTTACCCCCAGATAATTAAAAGAGGATACAACTTGAAGTTTTACATCATTATAAAATAAATCTACTGGCACATGTCTATTGCCTGACTTACATATCATTACTACAGTCTTATTTGTATTAACTTGGATACCCCAAGAATTACAATACATGTATAAATTGTTTAATAAAGTTTGTAAGCCATCGGCACTATACGAAAATAAAACAGTATCATCAGCAAACAATAGTACAAATAATTGTAGTTCATCAATTGTAAAACAGTCAATTGATTCATCCAACAATTGTGATTGCATATCATTTATAAAAAACAAAAACAATAAAGGAGACAATGGCTCTCCTTGTTTGACTCCTGCGTGACTTTCAAAATAATCGGAAAGGGAACCATTCACACGTACACATGATTTTACAGACTCATATATTTTTTTTAGAATATTAACAATCTTTGTGGAGGTACCAGAATTAATTAATTTATACCAAATGCCATTTCTATAAACTACATCGAAAGCCTTTTTAAAATCAACAAAAGCTAAATACAACTTACGTTTTTCAACAGACAGGACTTTTTGAATAATTGATGTCAACGTAAATACACAATCAATAGTACTCTTTTCTTTTCTGAACCCAAATTGGTTATCAGTAAGTATATCATTATTATCAGCCCATGATCGCAATCTATTATCAATAAGAATAGAAAATATTTTAGAGAATATACTAGTTAGACAAATACCACGATAATTGTTCACATTATCTTTGTCTCCAGATTTTGGAATAGGTACTATAATTCCTTTAGTCCATGACTCGGGATACAAACATTTATTATACATATGATTAAAAAGTTTACATAACAATGGTGATAAAATATCTTTACTGTCTAAAAATATATCAGGAACAATGCTATCTATACCTCCACTTTTACCTCGTTTCAACGAAGAAATTGCTTTATTAATTTCAGCAATACTAAAATCACGATCTAATTGATCTATATGAATATCGTTAGGATTTTCATTATTTAAAAATAGTTCAACATTTTCATCAATGAAAATCTCCTCATCGGAAAATAAATGTTTAAAATAATCAAAAAATTGACCTTCGCTAATATTATTACTACTACTATTAATATTTGATTTATTCCTTATCTTTTTTAATTCAGTCCAGAATTTCTGAGGACAATTTACAGCATAAGCATTCATTTTTGACTTTTGGTTTTGCTGATAATGATAACGTGCTTTATTTTTAGTTTTCTTATATAGTTTTCGTTTTAAAAGTAGTTGAGTTCGATTTTCATCTGACTTAACATATCGGTATTTTCTATTAGCACACCTGTATTCTTGTCTAGCAAGTTCGCAGTCCTGATTCCACCACGGACTGGAAAATTTTCGTATATTTTTATTTGAAGAACAATTACTAAACGTTTTACCAAAAACTGAAAACGCAGACTCATACAGACATGAAGATAATTGGTCGATACCAGTATTAAAACACATTTTATCATTAGATTCAATAATATTGTCAACAATATTGTTCATAAGTGTCATATTAGATAAAATATTATTTCTATAAGCAGATATATTTTCCTGCTTCCAGTGAATTCGCTCACCGCTCGTAGTGATTGGCTCACCTTCAACATTCATATGTCTTGTAATGTTAAAATTAAATTGCAAGGGGAGATGACTCGAGTGAGTATACAAATCATGTACAATAAAATTTGTAATAAACGGGAAAAAGTCACGTGAACAAATAACATAGTCAATTAAACTACTACCATGTACTGATATGTTTGTATAGCTACCAATGTCGGCGTCATCTCCGATTCTACCGTTAACAATATTTAAATTACTATTAATACATAAATCAAGTAATTTGTTACCAGATGCGTTTACTATTTTGTCCATAGTAAACCTATATGGTAACAAATATTCATATTCATCTGAAATATCTTCATGTTGCACAACATTTAAAAAATGATTTAAATTTTGATTATTACAATCATAGTCACGTTTTTCGCCACATCGAGCATTAAAATCGCCCATGATTGTAACATAGCCAAGACTACTATACTTGCGCACGAAATTTTCTAACACATTAAAATAGCCCAAGTCGTGTAAGTTAAAATACACAGAATTACTAGGGGGGATATATAGGAAACAAACATAAAGGTCATCATCTAGACCAACTACATGTTTACAAAATTTTAACCAAATGAAACCATTTTCATCAATGTCCGCAACATCAAACATATTTTTTAGGTTATTACGATAAAAAAGACAAATGCCACCGTGACCACGGTTATTATTGCTACTAATGCTTTGTTTTCTAGGTATACTAATACATTCGTAGCCATCAATGTTAAAAGAGTCAGATTTACGCTGCCAAGTTTCAGAAAAGAACAATAAATCAAAATTACATACAAAGTTTATAAAGTCTTGATCATGTAGACAGTTTCTTAAACATTCAACATTCCATGATAAGAAACTAAGTTCACACCTTTCTCCAAGGTCCTATTTACTAGCCATCATTGACTGACCTGGTGAACTAGGTTTAAATAACTGATTGTCAATAAACAGTTTATCACGCACTAAGACCGCTCGCTTTCCAGCTTTTCTTGCATTTATAAGTTCAGGTATTAAAGAGCGGCGACGGTCTAAAATTTCTGGGGGTAGTTGCTCCGAAACATTATATGGTGTAGATTTTAGATTAACTTGTTTCAAAGAATTTTTAACCAACATTCTTGAATCGGTATCTTTGAATTTGGCCACAATTGGTCGAACTTTTCCACGAGTGAATTGACCAACTCGATGAGCACGATCAATTAAGATACTCATTTCCGGATTGCTTATATTTAGCACATTTTTGCAAAATTGGAGCACTTTCTCTACACAATTTTCACTATAACGTGACGAACTATCTTGTTGTGTATTAAAACGTTGAGGTTCATTGATGGGTGTTGGTTGGTTTACGCCTGGCTCATGAGAATCATTGGAGATATTTGAATCCATCGTTGCATTATTAATTGAGCCGGGTTCAATCACTTGGCGAATAGCAGAAGAGTGATGACTTGGTCCTTCCGGTATGCCAAAAAATAGAAGGTTATCGCTCATAGAGCGTACTTTTAAATCAAGTAAACTTTCGGTCATTGATTCATTCATTAATTTCAAGTTTTTGTTTTCACGAGATAAGTTATTGACCTCGCTGGATAGTTGACCCAGTTTGTGGTTGTTTTCAATGGCCTGTGTTGACATACTTTCGTATTGTTCAGACATAAATTTTTGACTAGATTCAATATCCATTATCTTTTTGTTCATATCATTCAATCTGTCTGTGATGTTGTTTATAGATGACTGAATAGAATTCAACTGGCTTAATTTTTCATCCATACCAGTGAGACGTTTTAATATAGAGTCCATTATATCAGATTGTTGATTTGTAATAGCTGACATTGGATTTAAATTCGTGTAGGATGGAGTATATGGGTAAGTAGGTGGCATGCACATTGGAGGTGATCCATAATTCAACGTCGGTGTTTGTGGAGCGGTTGATTGAGAAGCGGGTGGGGTAGCCGCCATTGTTGATTGCCGCTTGACTTCTTTGTTGTCACTTGCCGGCGATATTTTCCCTTGTTTGCGTTTATTACCCATAGTAGATATAATTAATTCCAAGGGATAGTAATATTACCTTTACCCTAATGTTCATTTTAATAAAGCTTGGCACATATTCCAGTAGAAAACTTGATGTTTATTTTTTTGCTCGAGCCACAAATTTTTTCTTGTCCGCCATTTTCCACCGGACGTGACGTACATTTGTGGTACTTGGTGGGAATGATATAACTTATTTATAGTGAAATCATAGAAAGAGGAAAATTTCCAAATTGGACCAAAACGAACAAAATAAGTTTTAATAAGATTATAAAATGAAAAGATTCATGGGATATGACTATGTTCTTTTAGGGAAGTTAATCAAATACCCCCAACACTATGACAAAGACTTAACCCACCCTGGTGTATCAGGGGGTGGAATGATGAAATTACGCCAGTCAGGAAGGGGGGTAAATCTACCCCACCGGGTGCGTTGCACACTGACGTAAGCCCTGCCCATACCCATAAAATTGATTTGGAACCTGACCAGACTAATTTTTTTGAAAACCTTAATACTCTTAACAAAAATGAACTATCTATTATATTTGAAGAACCTAACACTACTGTTTGTGATAATTTAAATAAAACTTCCTGTCAAAATTCTGGAATTGAAAGTTTAAATTCCTGTTCCTTTGGTAGTGACGGTATCTCCAGTGAAAGCGTAGCAATTGATTCCGACGTTTTCACCCCAGGACCTCTAGGTAACAAATTCTTGGACATCAATTGTACAGTTCAAATTTTGCGTGGACCCTACACTTTACTTGAGGAGATACCGTCCGGAAGGAAAGATGGCATGTTTTATGTAGTTGATAATAGTAAAAACATTGAACGTAAAAACTCTGGTCAGAAGTCCGAATTCTGGGATGATTGTGGTTCTTGGTCGAAAGCAGCGTCGCCTTTATTTACCTATGTTCATAGGGACAATAAATTGATTTCTGTTTTTAAAAAAAATGGTGAATATTGCATAGATAAATGTATTGATAAAAAGAGAATTTATGTACCTTTGGAACCGGCCCCAAGCCATGGTGAATTCCTAGTGATTCAGAGGTTATATCAAACACTCGCTGCTTCCGAAAAAGGACCAAATCAGTTTAAGAGAAGATGTACTCAAATTCTAACCTTGCCCGATTCTTTGCCTGAAATCTCTATTAATGTTGCAATTGTAAAATTTATAGAGCTGTTGTATGAAATTGTCAAGGGAGAGACCATTGAAAAATGCAGGTCAATTCGTGGTTCTGGAAATTTTCAATTAGATAAACGCTTTATGCATAATTTAGTTTCTATAGATCAATGGTCTAACATGTCTAACGAAACAAAAGAAAGACGAGAAAAGAAATTTCTTGCAGATAAAGGGAGAGATAATTCCAATATGGTGATATCATTAGATGGTCAACGGTCTGTCCTGAAAACCCCTACGGCTGGTAAAAAACCAAATCAAGTGAAACGAAAACGGACAGAAAGATCCCGTACTCCAATGTCTAAGCGCATTATGTTGTCAGAATAAATGTATTGATATTTTTGTATTTTTTTCAGTTCTTCTATTTTTCACGATTTTCGGACATTTTACCGCTTACGTTCGGTTTGTTTTTAACGGTCATTTTACAGCAGAAGAAGAAATATGACTTACCATGTATCTAAAATAAACATAATAATATAAGGTATATATTATATATTGTTCAATATGTACTTAAGTACAAGACAACAAGACCATTTTTCGACTTGCAAAATATACTCAATTTTCTTTCTTATTCCATCTTCTAATTCCATTAAATGCCATTTCTGAGTCAGGGTACAAATGTTATCATTGATAAAACTTAAAGAGAGAAGGACTTTTTTGCTTGTAATAAGTACGTGTTATAATTATGTTCTGTTCACCAATCCTTTATCTTTATCAATTTATCACTTGTATAATGCTGTATAAATAATTTATCATGTTTATATATTATATATTGCAACTATATATACATATATTTGATAATCCTCATTTATGTTTATCTATTTTAGAAACTCAACTCATATTTTTCATGCATGTCCATATATTTTGATTATTTAGACAGTGTGACTGAGATGTTGATAGAAGTAAAGTGTATATGCATGTGAGTGTGTGTATGCGTTGCTGATACATTTTGTCTATATTTTGTCTTTATCTGTTTGTATCTTGTTAATAATGTATGTTATGTGAAATGAATTACTTGTTCTGTTCTGTAAAAATAAACTTGTCGAATAAAAACGTTTAAAAATGTGTTGTTGTTGTTTGGGTCATTACGAGAGCAACCTTCCCGTGGTATGGCCTGAATATTGTCTCTCACATTAACGGAAATATATTCAATTTTTATAGTTACAATTTTCTGTACTTAATCAATTTTCTTTCAAATAAAGCTTTAAAGATTTACAGACAATTTTCAGCACTTTAATAGCAATTTTTCATTAAGATATTTCCATGATAAAATGTGAAAGACAATAACTGATAGCTCTCATATTACTGTGTCATTATATTTCTGCTTTTGACTAATACTTTCATTAATGTTATACTTATAAACGTTTAAGGTTCGTGCTTTGTCATGCACTAAGTGCAATATATAGGGGATTTTAACTTTACGCTTTTTTGTATTAATAGTACATGTTCTTAAATTTTGGATTTTTGTTTGATAAAACATATGTATTCAATACCAAACGCTTTTTTTACAAACTGTGAAAATTTTCGGCTTTGCATTATTGATTATATATCTACGTTAACATAGCATAAAATCGCCTATTCGCACAGCTGAAAGTCAAATTTGTTTGTAGAAGAACACTAAGCGAATAGGAGCTATTTTTAGTAACTGAGCGAATAGGAGATTGTATGATATGTTTACTTCAATTATTCACAGTTTAAACCCAAACTATTGTTTAACTTATTAAATATTAATGCTAATTAACATTTTTAATAGTTAATGATCTAATTTGAGCACAATGTTTCAACTTGTTTAATCTTAATCTATCTACAATAGTAAAATTCGTTTGTAGAAGAACGCTGAGCGAATAGGATCTATTTTTAGTAACTGAGCGAATAGGAGATTGTATGATATGTTTACTAAGAGAAATCAACCATATGTATCATTATTAAACAAAAAATAATAATTGTTTATTAAATATTATTACACAAATACTTTTTAAATATTAAATAGTTGACTTTAAAACTATATTCTCAACTTATTGAATCTTAAACTGCAACATAAAAGTCCTATTCGCTTAACTAAAAGTCATATTCGTATGTATAAGAACACTGAGCGAATAGGATCTATTTTTAGTAACTGAGCGAATAGGAGATTGTATGATATGTTTACTTATATTATTCGCAGTTTATAATCAAACTAATGTTAATTAATTAAATATTTAAGCTGATAAACATTTTTAATAATAAATGATTTAATTTGAGCATGTATTTACAACTTTTTAAATCTTAAACTACGATTTAAAGTCCTATTCGCATAGGTCGTAAGGCGAATATGACTCGAAAATATCTATTATTTTGCATAAAAACTTTATTTTTTCACAAAAACATCATTTTAAAAGATAAACATTTTCGAAATAACTTTATTTAAGGTAAATACACAATATTTTGTCGAGCTAACCAGTATATTTGGAGTTATTTGAAAAATAAAAGTCCTATTCGCACTTTATCTCCTATTCGCGAATAGGAGTCCTATTCGCTGTTTAGTCATACCCGCATACTTCTGTTGTTTTTAGGATTGGGAAAAATCCATATACCGGATCGCACGTATCAGTCAATTCAGTAACAGTTGTTTCCCCTTATACCGAATCCGTCGATAAAATTCCATTATACTCTTTATAAAATATATTTTTACTTCGGTTTAAGAGAAAATGTTAAAACTTATTATTTAACGGACGCCAATTTGCTTTCAGGATACGAATAGAAACCTTTATAACATACAGTGACAAAAGCTTGAACTTTTGTACAGCCTGTTACAAGTATTATGAAAATTGACAATCTTTTTTCATGCTCTAGTTGTGAACTGTGGTCTTATTCGTTTTAAATTTAGAAATTATTATTTATAAATAAAATCTTATATTTTTATTATAGTGAGAATGTAGTAGTTAAATAACGTCATCCTAGAAGATGAATGAAGTCAGGTTATAATTATGGCAGAATTAATGCGTAATGCACGAGTACTTATATACAGAGGAAAATCGGTTTATAGAATTGCATTTATTTTGTGTTTGTTATTTTGGGATATTTATTTTGTGGATAAATCAGTGAATTTAATTCTGTTAAATCACGTAAAATTTGTGACAGGAAATTGGGTATAAATTCTAAACACAAGTTTAATGTGAGGAGAAAAGACATAAAATATCAGTTGGGAGATTTTCACAAAAATTCTTATGAAAAAATCTTCGTAAGTCAGTTTCATATATTTAGCATTTCAAAATCTGACGGATAATAAGCATAACTATGATATGAAATTCAAAAGGTATACACAATTCTACGCAATTTGTATTATATTTAGAATTGATAAGCCCAAAAAATGAGCGTATTATTAATGTTTCTTGCTTTTGACTTACGAAGATTTTTTCGTAAGAATTTTTGTGATAGGATAATATTATGTTCAAAATAGTTACATTAGTTACAAGAACTGTAATGTCGATTTTCTCCGGAGAGATAATCAGCTTCCTGTGGAATGTTAAATGTAGTATTGGTATAAAGCAAATTGTCTAAGAAAGCTGGTTCGGCAAATTAACCGCTGCAAACACTTGTAATTTAGAGTTGTTAACAATTGGTATGTAATAAAATAAAACAAAACAAGAGCCATATGCGTGAGAGAGTCTTTACCTAGCGTTATGATAATATTTAATATATGACACAGGTTTGCTTCAGGATAGCAAAGATCAAGATTGAGGCCTCCGGAAACATTTCCTGAATGTATTGCAATTCAGCAGGACGTTTCACTGGCACTAGAGTCCATATCTTATAATCGTACGTCCCTACATATAGTTCCATGTGCATACATACATGTACACTACCTTACATATAATATATTATAATAAAAGTATAGTTATAACTCGTACACGGTAATGTATACGGGACCGATTTTTAATTGTGTTTGTTGACATATTATACCCGTTCTTAAATGGGTTTTACTGTACTCTTCTGTACTTCTTTGTCTGGCAGAATGACTGTTTTCTTTGAAAACTGTCTTCATTATTATTCATAAGTTTTCAGCCATAAATCACAGAATATAAAAAGTCAAACACGTGTACTCTTATGTAGTGGTTACATAACTTGCGTGCTACGAGTCATTAAGTGTAGATGTAAGTGCATTGTTAGACAGAATAAATCATTTTGTGTTGAATGATAGTTTTCTGTCTGGTAGAAAATAGGTGATAATGTATTATTTTTATAACCCCATATTCAGTGTATATTCTGTAAGAAAACACATTTATATTGTGTTGTGTTGTGGCGCTGTGCTGTGTTGTGTTGTGGTGTGGTGTGGTGTGGTGTGGTGCTGTGTGGTGCGGTGCGGTGCGGTGCGGTGTTGTGCTGTGATGTGATGTGCTGTGCGGTGCAGTGCAGTGCTGTGCTGTGCTGTGCTGTGCTGTACAGTGCTGTGCTGTGCTGTGCTGTGCGGTGCTGTGCTGTGCTGAGATGTGTTGTGCAGTGCTGTGCTGTGCTGTGCTGTACTGTGCTGTGCTGTGCTGTGCTGTGCTGTGCTGTGCTGTACTGTGCTGTGCTGTGCTGTGCTGTGCTGTGCTGTGCTGTGCTGTGCTGTGCTGTGCTGTGCTGTGCTGTGCTGTTTTAATGCATGATCCAACACTACTGTTGTGCATAAGTCTAGCCCGGGAATCCAAACCATGACCCTTGCTTCATAGTCAGAGGCGCTGATAACGGAGGCAACTGGTGGATAAACAAAAGTAAAACAAATTTCACATTAATATACACTGTTCAACATAAAAATTTAATATTATCGTTGTCTTATACAAACATTTTATCGTGAAAGTGATTATGGGGAGTTAACCCAGTTTAATTCATTGTTTGCTTACTTGAAATATCTCCCTTTACATGGAAATTATTCCGAAGATTTTTTATCTCAATCCTGATACAGATTATTGACTTATTATGTTTTATCATCATGTATTTATTCTTTAACTGACCCAAGAAAAACAGCATATTCATTCTGATGATGAAATTTTAAACTAAGAGGAACGGTAATTGTACTACATAATCTTTAAAGTTCAAAAAAAGTTTAAGTGCGGTTTAATGTCTGCTTCCATGCATGTACATGTTCAGACGACTAGACAATTCTGCACGATTATCTAGATCTTTAAAATCACTTTCAAGTAGTAGTACACGGGTAGAGTGGAACAAAATGTTGTTAAATGTCTTGCTCAAAGAAATTAGCGGTGCACATCTTAGGGTTCGAATCCGGGATCTCTCAATCTCTAAACGCGCATCCTACCATTGGACAACTGCTCCAAACTCTTTGTTTTATCTAGTTAGACACTCACCGACTCACATCTTCGATCCCTTGCTTATGACCTTACGTATTTATTCCAATTTCTCTGATTGCACAGCCACCAATAGTGCAATAGAATAATTGCACCATTGTATTGGTACCATTTTACGCCAAGTTGACGAAGCAATTTAAGTCTATTTCCTGCTCAAAGAAAATTAATAATACCAATGATGGAGTTCAAACAAAGGATCTCTCGGTACTAAAGCTTGCGTTTTCCCCTTGAGCCTAAAGAAAACCAAGAAACTATAATTAATACAGAAACCTTTCGATCAATTGTTTTTTGGATAGTTCATTACTTGCAACAAAACAAATATTGTTAAGGCGTCATCATGCACATATGTTTGTACATGTATAACATTATGTATTTTACTATGTAATTGATATTTTTCTACCATTTATGTTTACGAAATTGGTCTTGATGGTTTTGAAGTAGGTGCACAAAAATATAGGTAGGGTTTGATTCAAAGGTCCACTTGTTCCCACATTATGGAACGACCAGTTTTATGTAACACAATGTTTCATTGGCAAAATATGTTAGCATACGTATATACGTAGGGTGGTTACACTAAGTTTGTTCAAATCACACTACCTTTATTTTCAATACTGCCTTACAAGTGAATTTTGTAACTTGGTGCGTCGAATTAAAAACAAAATAGTCCGTCACAAATAGATTTGGTTGAATATATGCAGAAATATTCTTTTATTATCTGTGTAAAAACAAGTGAGTAATATCTACTGTCTTATTCACAGAGCCACACGTACTGAATGATTAATTTAAGTCCTCACAAGAATTAATACTTTGTCACTGTACCACAATAGTGTGGACTCATGTGCCATGTTTTGAAAATTGATAAAGTGGACTGGATTGTTTTATTTTAACGTTAACACTAACACGTAATGTTATTTTGTACATTTTGTACACGTACCGTACTGGTTTGAAATTTGCATACGTATAACTACGTAATTTTGCAGATTATGTGATATATATATAAATGTGAAACTGCATTGGCACCATTTCCTATCTATACTAGTACGAAAAAGAAACGCCGGGTAACCTATAATGATTGTTTTAAGGGATAAATTGTATTGTTGGATTATTATATTTATTTTTGTATGAAATGTCATCTGTATGGAACCAGCTGTTGAAGTTTCAATCGATTTCCGATGCTGATTATGTGAAAAAAATACCCCCTTAAAATAGACCTTTCTTGTTTTGCGAAACACGGCCGGACATGTGCTGCATATTTTATGTACCCGGCGTTTCTTTTTCGTCCTAGTATATTAAACCCCTCTTGATATGATTTTAGTAAGGCATTTGTGGAAAGGAACTCGAAAGTAGAATGGGCAATTATTTTAGGAAAAAAACAACTGAATAAATTAAAGACTTATTAAAATATTGTAACAGATTATTTACTTCTGTCAATTACATTACAATAGGATCTAAGTTTATTTAACTGACAGTTAAATAAATTTAGTATACCTTCTTACTTTAAATATTTTGCGGGGAAATAAATGAGACAGGAAATAAAGCGCCATGATCGTGCGACCACATGCACGACTCATGCAGATCGGGTTCGTTTCCATTCGGAGACAAACACCAAAATCATCAGCGTAAGCCAACTCCTAGCATAACATTAACAGTTCTGGTAACCAAGCCTTATTTCCATTCTCTATGAAAAAGGAATGACATGGTGTTTAGGAACGACCAGAGCCAGTCAAATGCTTCGCTTAAAGAAGGCAAACGCTTGGCTATGTGCATGACATTTAAGTCAATATAACGACATACGCATTAAAACTGTGATGTTTTCTATCATAAGTTAAATGAGTTGTCAAAGTAAGCAGTTTATTATGTCAATTAAATTCAATTGGTCTCTAATTCTGTCTTACTTAAGGTTGCAGATTCTTTGTTTATTATCTAACTAGATATTTAAATATTATTACAAATATATATTGATGACTTATCAAATTAATCAAAAACAAAATTTGTACAGACACGCGTTATATTTTGTATATTTCCATACCCTGTGTTTAAAATCATAAACATGCCCCCGGGGAGTATAGTTAATATTATCTAATACGATTTACACACGCAAGGGAGTTAAATAGGATCTTAGCACTTGCCAGTGTTGCCTCCCTTTGTGCCAAATCGACAAATGTAGTTTTTAATAACAACTAGTAAGAAATGGGAATCTCTTGAATCACGTAGACAGAAATCTCAGCTCATCATATATTTCAAGATTATACATCCTCTAGTTGACATTGATCCCACCATCTATCTACAAGAATCCAAACCGATGCCAAGACATCATAATACATATTATCTACGTGTACCCTTCTCTTGTCGGATAGACTCTAACCGCAACCGCTTCTTCCCTAATGTAGATGTGTACCAACTTGGAATAATCTTACATCCTCTTTGGCTGAGACCCACTCTGTGGCATCATTTAAGAGTCGGCTCAGAGACCTAACCTTTTAACGGGGTACTTTTCCAGTTATTCAGTAGCTCCAAATGACAGGGTGAATCTTTTTCTTCTTCTTACTTTATTTCTCTTATATGCTTTTTAAATCTTGACCGTTCTATTTTCTTTTTTTCTATATTTTTCTTTTTGTACTTTTTATCTTACTTTTTTTATGAGAAATATGGTCTAAATTGAATGTTCACACGTTTACTAGTTATAACAATGTTTAAAAGTGATGAGATATATAAAACAATAACAGGTTAGCCCAAACAGTATTTAGTTCTATGATAAAGAATTATTCCTATGACGAATCACCACTGTGATTATTTATAAAAAATGATTGTTCATTTGAATCTTTTATAATTGTTTAACTGCACATTATGTACATGGGCACATTAATAATATTTACATTCATGAATAACACTTTCTAATTGTGTTTATGAGTTTTAATTAGCTTTTGCACGAAATGCACGACACAAAATTTAATATCGTTTGTTTAAGTTTTAGGCCAACTATATTATTCTGAGTTTTATGTGACTTTAAGATGGCAGTAGTATAAACACGTGACAAAATAAATGAAAATGGGCATAATAAACTTATAATTTCATACCCGTTGTCTAAATCGGATAGAATACTCGCTTCGCTCGTTGATAAATCCCATATCAAACTGCTACCCTAAACTTATTTCAGCTCGATCGTGAATCAAGTTCATACAACTTATCAAACTCCCCGCAGCGGTTATTTCCCTTTATTAAATCAATAACCACTGCCACCACAAGTAAATTCGTCTCTCAGAGAGCCGAACATTTTTTTCCCATCTTTTCTGTTACATTTCAATATTTTCTACAAATTGAGTCTTCTTGTAGTAAATTATGATGTTCAAAGTACATATAGATAAAAATGGTTTTAATTAATAATTTGTAAACATAACAAAGCGTGACGTAAGCACTGTGAATATTTTGGGCATTCTATAAATAGATGGTATTACTAGCGTCACGTGATTTACGTGGTGGCAGTGGTTAAAGTAGCAAAGCGTGACGTAAGCACTGTGAGGAGTTTGACAACTTATATTAATTGCTTTCGAGTCTGGTTCCAGTTTCTTGCCCAAGGAAACAACTGGTAGGTTTTGGATAGGATTCGAACCAACGCAGAGCTATCCAATGAGTGCCACCAGCCCAACATTGTAACTGCTCGGCCACGTCCGATCCTAACTGTTGTAGATCACGTGACTATAGACCCAGACTAGATGCAAAAATAAAACATTTTGAGAAATAAAACAAACAATATTAACATTTTATTTCAATAAACAATTAAACATCAGCTTCAATATACCCGTCAAAATCAAGTATCACGCCGCCATTTAAAACACGAGGATCACGTGATGTGTCCAACAAATCTCCTCGTGCATCTATTGAGTCACGAGACGTTTTCAATGAGTCACGTGTTGTGTTAAAAGAGTCACTTAACAAGTCTGTTACGTCACGAGGTGCGTTAATTGAGTCGCGTGATGTGATTGAGTCACATGATCCGTCCATTGAATCACGTGACGTTTTGATTAAGTCACGTGATTTCTCTAAGAAATGATTGTCGATATTAATCTCTATGTATCTATCATCAGTTTTAGAAGATAAATAAGTTATCTCCCCTTCTTCATCCTCTATTGTAATATCAGTATAATCTTCGTCTGTTTCGCTCTCGCTCGTGAAATTCCGTGAAGACAACTTCGAGTGTTTCCGTGAATTGTTGAAATTTGGCGAGGGAGGATTGTCTTCGGATCTGAATTCAACATATTGTTTATCTGTACCTGGCACGACCAGAACTTTTAAAGAATGGTTAACATCTGTCTCACTTCCATTCGAGTGTTTCCGTGACAACCTCGGGTGTTTTCGTGAATCGTTTAAACTTGGAGATGGTGGATCGTCCTCGGGTCTGAATTCAACATATTGTTTATCTGTACCCGGAACGACCAAAACATCCAAGTCATCCAAAGAACCATCGTTTATATCCGTTTCACTCTCACTCGTGAAATTCCGTGACAACTTCGGGTGTTTACGTGAATTGTTTAAACTGGGTGAAGGCGGATTGTCTTCCGGTCTGAATTCAATGTATTGCCGTTCAGAACCTGGTGTTACATCTGGTTCGTATAAGGATTGGTGAGAATCTATTTGATCACTTGAGTAACTGTTTATTGAGTCACACACGGCAGTGTTTCCGCGTATCTCAGAATTGAAAAGTGGTGACGTCATAATTTCATTTTCATTTTCAAAAGCTTCAATAATCTCAATTTCTGGCGATTCGATGATTTTACCTTGAGGCCAAACTTCACTTAATGGTGGTGGAAATCTATCAAGCTCAAATTCAGCATAGCTGTTAGCTTTTCTAAATCTGTTATTTCGTTCTAAAACGGGCGAGGGGGTATTTATATCAACCTCGGTGTAGCTATAGTCCGACATTTCCGATCGTCTCTGCGACCGGAGGATACTTGGCGACGGTGGGTTATCCTCAGCCCTTAATTCTAAGTAATTTGAATCAGTGTACTCATTAACTGGCGTTTCTATAGCAACAGCCGTCTCGTACGGACCGTCAACTCTCACTAACGCAGACTCCTCCGCGTCTGTCAGCGGACGAATAATTCCAGTGATGGTTTCGTCAATTTGTCCGATTTCAAAATACGTTTCTTCTTCGTCGTCGTCACTTAAGCTCATATCAAACATTTCGCTGTTACTCATTGGAAATCTAGAATTCATTTGATTGTTTTGATTAAAATCCCTGTGATTTGAATTGGGCGGTGAATTTAATTGTGGACTATTTTTAGAATCGGAGTAAATCGGCGAACCTGGAAAAGAATCATCATTTCCTGACTTCAAAGCTTTCTTCTTCGGCAAAGAAAGTTGCAATCTCTTCCAGAATTTCTCCTCCTTTTTAGATTTATCGTTGTCTTTTGGCCATTCTAAATAAGTCACTGAATTTATAATCCCTTTTAAGTTTTTATCCATATCGGAACTCACGCTCGAGATATCTTCCAGCATAATCGGGATAATTCGGTGTTTACGCTTCAACATTTCTGTTTGGGCTTTCTGATACTCGAATTTAGTAAATTCACTCTCAATGTATCTTGGTGTGAGAATAATAATAGTTCTCCTGGATCCCTCGACGGCGTTTATAATGTTGTTAGAAATTGCTGAAATTAGAGAAATAATTGTTCTGCAATAAATACGGCAATCTCGTTCCCAGAGGCTATCAAGATTCTCGATACTAGCGTACGAGAATGTAAATCGTCAATTTACCCGAATAAATTCAACTTAAAATATTTTTACCGAAACAGTTAAGTAAGAATGACAATTCTACAAAACATTTATCTGTTTCAACTTAACAAAAGCAATGTTGTTTTTTATCAAATCTGTCCCTCTTTAAAGATCCAATCTATTGTATATAAAAGCCAAAAACGCTGCCCTCGTTCTTTCATAGTCAAATGATATGGAACATTTTCATTTTTGTATATAAAACAGGCTGCATGAGATATAATCTAATTAAAATCAGAGCTTATGCTACATGCAGTAGATAATTATATATTGGATAGTTAGGAAATATGCAAATCGATAAAGATAACACTTCAAAAAAGATTTAGGGGTACAATACAGTAAATAATTACTTTCGCCTGGAACGAAGTCACGGAAATGTAGGCACAGTTTATAACCCAGTTCTCGTTCTAGTTTGGGATAAAGTACATCAACAACGAAGTTCTCGTCTGTAGGATGAGATTTGTACGAGATGAAGGCATCCCATTCTTTGTCATCTGTAAATATAACACGTAAAAAGATTTAATAGATGGTTCCGGAGAAAATATGGGGACTGTACCCAAATAAATAAGTCAAACACGAAGAAAGTAAAAGTAGTTCCAATTGTCGTAGAAAAAAGATGGGTCCGGAGAAAGTATGGAGATTGGACACTAATATATACTTTTAGATGCAGTAAAGTTTGTGTGTACCAATTAAATTAATGCATCCAAAATTAAAAAAAGTTTGTCTGTAAGGACAATCAATATGATTATCTTACCAGCGGAATGGTCTTAAGAAAAAGGAACTGGTTTTTTCTCATAGTCACCATGTTGTCAAAGGTGCATGATTTTACAATATCAAAGGTGTTCTTCATAACGGAACTTAGTAGTAACTTTATAGCAAAACGTCATTGTGCTTGCATTTTAATTGTACACTATTTATCATATGTTCTCATTCAATTATATACGAACGACGACTCATTATATCCATTACCATATCACAATTCTTTATCAATTAACTATGCACTTTGCCTACAGCCGTCGACTGTTGCTCCTTCCTTTTTGGTCAAAGAATTCAGTGTTCCTCGCTTTACTCGTGATCATGTTTAGACATAAATATGACAAACCACACAAAATGCCAACTACATGTACTGTCCTAAAATGAGTCTAAGCTAACAATTTGAATGAAAACAAAACATCAACAAAGACAAATATTTGTTCGCTGAGTCGTCATAAAAATACTATTTTACATTGACGGGGGCGTGCATGCATGTCAGGGTTACCGAGACATAAACATGCACGCACTGCAAGTTTTATCATTGTAACCGCCTTATAATGATAGGGCGTGTATTAAAGTTAATTAACTGGCGATGAAATTGTCATAAATATACAAAAACTGCAAGGAAGTGTAAACGTGCATCTAAACCTTGACAGTTATTACTTTGTCTGGGTCTCATTAATGAAGAAGCTGAGTTTTTTGTGGCGGCCATTTTGAAAATGGCGGATAGCGCTATGTTCATTGATGTTTTTGTAAATGGCCCAACGGACGAAACTGCTAGCGTAACTTGATGCTTGAAGCGTATCATCAAATAAATTCAAACATACATGTCAAGTTTTTATTTGGAATAAACTGGAACTAGACTATTGACAAAATGAAATGATAATTGAAAAAAAACAGTCCCTATAGCTTACCATCGTCTTCATACGCTTGAAAGTAGTGCACTATTTTCATAACAAGGATAACTCGATGTTTCCACATGAAGTAAGGGGCGATAACCAAGATAGTTACCATGACTACGAAAGTTCCAACACAGACGCCGACAATCCATATATACCACGTGCTTTCCTTCATCTGAATACCTGATAGGATAAAACAAATCATGTGACCAAAATAATTTGATTTGTAAACACCTTAGCATAATGTGTTTTGATGAATAAGTCGCTCATGACACTGTACAAACCAGATTTTTGAGATGATGCACCTGTTTATAAACAAATTCTCGTCAAATATGCGTTCATAAATTCTAACTCAACATAGTACCCTGTCTTGTATTTTAATAAACAAAGTGTCATTTCTCAAATATCTACAAATCTAACACATATTACAGCCATAACAGACAGGATGGCTCTCTTTCACTGGGAAACTAGGGTCCGAACCAAAGTCAGAACCAAAGATCTCTGATGTCATAAACATAAGATATGACGTCATCAGACATAAACTTAACATATAATTAACAATACTTACTGACTGGATCAGGAACAAAGATCTCACAGAAGAGACCAGTATATCGTTGCCTACAGTTACAATGTTCTGTGACGTTGTCACCATCAATGATGACGTCACATTTTCCATTTATACCACAGTCTAAACAACACTTGTTCTCACAGAATGTTCCTACAATGTAAAAAAAGAAAACAATTGTCTAAATGCGATTCCTTTTTAGCGGTTCAATATTTATATTTTGCTCTATCACCAACAATCAGTCCTCGAAAATCCCAGAACGGAACTCTCATTTTTCTTTAGTAAATGACTACTTTCTCTCATATTAAGGGCCATAAACGAAAGTAGAGCTCCAACTATAAAGCCCACGATGATCAGTCATTGAATGGTTGGGTCAATTTAAAGTCAGCGAACTAAATCGCAGAGGCTGTTTGCCTTCCTTGTAGCCCGATATATCACTGATCAATACGAAGTGCAAAAACCTCTTCATTGACTTCATTATTATACAAATCGTGAATCAATTTATCGTCATCTTAATTAATCAATCTCAATTCCGCTTCCTGGTCCCCCAGCGCTGAGCTTGTAGGATAACATTTCTTACTTGAGGAACAACTTGTTAGATTTTGATATGATTTGAACCAACGCTAATCTGGCTATCCAGAGTTTAGCAATTTAACATCGTAACCGTAAGTCTCACTGCTTTTTGAAACAGAGACACGCTCGTGATTTGACACCATTTTCACAAATTAAAATATAAAGTAATTAAGCATATTTATATGCATGCCAAATATTAATTTAGTTTTCATAAAAATAATTTATTACATAATTATTTATAAACTATCGTATACATACATAATTGCTTGAATATTAATTACGTCTGTCAATGATAAAATGAAAGAAAGAATTGAACCCAAAGTGAATTAAGTTCATAAACCAAACGGAGGAAGATAGTGTGGTTTATATTTTGTATGTACGGAGGTCAATTAATACGTTTTGTATGTCTTTATTTATATCATGATTTGTCATTTATGACTGAATAACAAATTGCGTACTTGATTATAAAAATATCAATGATAAATAATATGTTTGTAGATTAAATAATTTTGGTGTGTACAGTAACAATAAACAGTATTGTTGATTTACCTCAACGGAGTAAAAACTAACGAAAAGAATGCCAAATTATTAAGGTAAAAGTTTGGGCAATGCTATAGAGCACACTCGTCGACTCCGATGTTAGATCGATATTTATTTCACCGAGCGAGCTCAGAAAAGATACTTTAAAGAGTGCCGAAGTCCAAAGTAAAAATAAAATTTTCTGATCTCACCAGTTGAATTAAGAGATCTTATTCTACAATTGACTAACGTCGGGTCAACCTTTAGTTGGTTAAAAGTCTTTAAAACCTTTGAATAGTTTGGCAAGTCGTCTTACAAAAATGTACACTTACCAAGAATTTTATGTCAAAATACAAAAATACATTAGGATACAATTAATAAAAATCGCTTATTCTCCTGCTGGAGACCACAAAAAGGCAATTAGGAAAATAGTTGTCCCCCAAATGATTCGTCATGGTGTCAAAAAGCTATTACAAGCTGGCCGAGTCAACGAAACAATCATTTACATACTAGTAATTAAAAAGTTTGTTCAGACCAGTGTCGAGTGTCAAATGATGGTCACCATTACAACAGTTGAACTTGTAAACAAACTAATCATAATTTTACTCGTTTTCTCTCGTGCTGTTTAACAACACTTATTAGCCGGATTTTTCAGCGAAAAAAAATCGGCTAATAGTTTGGTGAAACCCGGCTTCGTGCGTCCGGTGTCGTTAACAATTGCGTTAAAGTTTTTCTTTACCATATATTTCTGCCATTTATTGTCAGATCTTTATGAAACTTAATACAATGGTAACATACAATGTGACGAACAGAACTAAAAAGTAACCACAACTCTATCTAGCTTTATTATGGATTATTTTCTTTTGTAATTTTTGCGTTAAAGTTTTTAATACCGGCTTTAATGTGGTTTCCACATTGCATTTCTTGTTATCCATCGTATTGACTATTGTTAAATTTATAAAGTTGTCGGTGGGGCATACATTAACCCTGCTGATTAACATACTCACGACAATATTTCTGATCCATAGAAAAAGATACCCGCGCGAGTTCATGTACGGGCATTATCGAACAAATATCAAGTATTTAAATCAGCGAGGTTAATGTATGAGCGACTGACAGCTACATTAAATTTAACAAATAATAAATCATTTCTAACGAAACCATTCTTGCTCATAACAACACGGAATTTAAACACCTTCGTGACTGAATCGTAATTTTGGATTAATGCTTTTATGAAATTCCAAGCAGATTAAAATGTTGACATCCTAAATGCTGTGACCAAAATATCTGCTTTGAAATTCATGTAAGATTATTCTGAATGCCTTAGATTTATACAATGGTTCAAAATAAGACCCCAAAGGGTTCTCATATTAAGAGTTTTCAAATTAATTCCGTTTGTCTTAGAGTTAACTTTTTTATTTATTACAATCGGATATCTAAAAAGGGGGCCCATGAGATATCTCTGGGGAGTATGGATATCTCTTGATCTCTCAGATTCCATAATTTTCAGCCTACATTGATTGACATGTCTGTATAATTACCTCTAGCTCCCAGATCACATTTACAGGCAGTGATGTAACCTTCCCATGTGCCGTGATCCACCAAAGTCCGTTCACATTTACCATAAATGCATGCTTTATCATGCAATAAGTCACAGTGTCGTTCCTTAAATGGTCTCTTGACAAAATCCTCTGAGCAAATATTGTAGCTTTGATAGTAAGACGTTTCGCCAATTTCAAAATTTCCAACGTTTGTCTCTTTTAATGCACTTGTATTCGTAAATAAAGACGAGGTGGCATTATTGACATTTTCAATAGCCCCCAAGTTGTTTAGAAATTCATTTGAACGAACTTTATCGCTTGTCTTTTTCAATGCACTTGTATTCCTGTTTTTGTGGTTTTGAAAATTATTCAAATCGAGCAGAAACGTTTTAGAATGAGCACTTTGAATTATGGGTGTGAAGTTTGGGGTTTCTGTTGTGTTTATTTCCTTAATGGTTTGTTTCCACCAGTCGTCGTCCCTTTCCAAAGAAGATTCATTGTAATTGTCACTTTCTATCCTTTTCTCTGTGGTTACTGCTGTGGTAACATCATGTTTTGTAATGTTTGAGTCTATAGGTTTAAATACATCAGTTGTGTTTTCTTGGTACGGTTCCATTCGATGTGTTGAGCTTGTGGTTGCTATAGTTGTGTTTCTATTATCATCATCGCTTAATGAATCATTCCTGTCTTCCACATTATCAGAATCAATGGCAGCAACAGACGGAGTGCTTGTTGCGGCACTAGTTGTTACTGAGAAAGACGTTGGTGTCTTGGAGTCTTCAGGTCTCGCTGTAGATGTTTCAAATTCCGCAGAAGTTTTATCATCAGAGAGAAGCGGAACAGCATTGGCATTAGAATCAAGAGGTAAACTGTTCTCATCAAAAAGAAGAGGAACAACTTTGGCATTAGAAACGGAAGGCAATAGAGTTGTTGCACCAGAAGAAGGAAAGGGGTGTGCGTCTGAATTAGCAGGCAAAGGGGTTGCTTCAGAGAGGAGAGGAAAGGAGTTTGCATCAGAAAGGAGAGGGACCGCGTTGGCATCAGAAAATGGAGGTATAGGGCTTACATTTGAAACAAGCGGTGAGCGGTTAGCACCAGTAAACAAAGTTACAGGGTTAGAATCGGAAATAATGGGGACATCGTTTGCTTGTGAAAGGAGAGGGGATCCAGCATTTTTAACTCCAATTAGAATATTTAAAGGAGCAGCATTTTTGACTGGTGATTCCATGCCAACAGAAGCATTGGGGTCAGACAGAAAAGGTATTGGGGCAGGTTTAGATTTAAAAGGTATATTAAAAGGAGGTAAACCTTTGAATGGCTTATTTGATACAGATCTCGGTGGATTAAATGCGTCTTCAAACATTCCCGAGATCTCAGGACGTGTTACCGGGGAATCAGGTACTGTCGTCCATGAGTTTTCTGGTCTTGAAACATTTTCAAGTTCTGATGGCGTCATGGAGTTCATTTCTGGTTGTTGACCAAATATACTGTTGCCAGGGACAGCTCTGTTTCTGTTTCTAGGCTGAGGTGGAAATGTGTTCACTCCAGATGGATTGTTAAATGATCCAAAGCTTGCAGTATTTCTATTTGGCTTCACTTGTGGTTGTTGGTTAAACATATTCATGTCAAAAACAGCACCATACGTGTTGCAAGTCTCCCCAAACCATCCTTCGTTACAGATACATTGAAAACCTATACGATGTGTTTCCCGACAATCGCCATTTATGCAAATTTTACCACCGCAGTCATTGTTTGGTTCAACCGTCGTTGTCCTAGCAACATTGCCAACCCTTGCCGGCAGCGTATTTTCCGGACCATCATTACACGAACTTCCAGGTGCATTTTCGTCACAAATACATGAAGATCTGCACGACTCCTCATTTGTGATGCACAGCTCACCGTATTTACAAAAGTTAGGAACAATCACGCACATATCAAAGGCACATGTTCTCCTATTTTCACCGGAAGTAGGTGTTCGATTTCTATAATGTCTAAACGCGTACACAGCGCTTATCAGACACCAAAAGTGTATGAGCTTTGCTATCATTGCACTGAGTCTTAAAAGTAACCTATTCAAGCACAGCAATGATGAACTCAAAAACAATATATTATTTTAGATGAAATCATTGAAATTGTCACTGTGACTCATCACTTTAACACCTCATTCACACATGGTAAATTCGCACTTTTAACATGAATATCCAGTGAAACCCAGTCACAAAATATTTAAAATTCATTTAAAAAGTTTGCAAATCGAAATTATTTTTATCTCATGTGAACACGTTAAACTGTTCTTCAGTCGCTTTTCAAACAAGAATTTTCACAAAGAGTTGACAGTTTTTTAATTCATAAACACAGCGATTTTGACTTTTTAAATCATACTAACACCAACAAGTGTTCAGAAATAAATGTGTAAAACTTATAGTATAAACCTTGTGGCAGTCATGAACCCCTTCTGTGTGATAGAAAGTCCTAATTACGTGCCAACATTGTTATTAGTTCTAAATCCTATGGTTGACAATCAACGCTTGTCATGACCTAGTTCAGAAACGTTTTGGTATAACTGATTAATATTCAGGATCAGTTTCGATAATCAATCATGGCTGAGATATTTTCCGTTTTGACGTCATCAAGATTATCATTAGCATCTTAGAAACGCTAACTAATTATTCATTGGTTGTTTTAACCTAGCCTCGACGCCATTTCTAATTTTTCATAATTCGTTGCTCTCATTTAAAGTTCGTTCAACTATGTGGCATTTTTTTATCGTTTGTTTCTCACATTATAAGTTCATTGACGATTCTCCTTTGTTATTTAGTTTCAGCAGAATATGATCGATGGCTCTTTATTTACCACGTGGTACTGTTTGTCCGTTGTTAATCGGCGAACTATCCGAATTGTGTTTATCCGTATACTACTCAACAACGGTTTCATGTTTATTCATTTAAATTCCTCGCAAGTTGATCACAAAATCATAAAACTTGTCTACTGAATGAAAACACTAACACAAAACTTTAAACTATCAATTTATCCGCTGGAATGAAAGTTTACAATCCAAAATTTCATGCAAAGTTTTGATTCATGATACACCGTTCATTAGATTTTTTCTGAACGCGTTACAAAACAACGACAAAAACCAACAAGGAAAAGAAAATGTAATGTTCAGTAGGCAAACCAATGTCAAAATATAATTAATGTTTCAGTTTGTCATCTGACTTCAAACATGTATGGCTAAGGTAGCTGTCACTCAACGTATAGGGAAATATATACACCGAAATAAACTGTTAACGTTTGTTGAATGTGCTCTTTAATGTCGGAGCGAAATCATCAGCATGAATGACAATTGGATACAATTAACAAGGGTTTTTGACAAGTAGCTATTGTAAATATGTATGCATGTTTGTGTAGATATGATCAAGTACATTAATGCATGTTCATACATGTTCATACTTTTGCGTGTACAGCACGCGTGTCGATTAGGTCACTCGAACTCAAAATTATTCTTACTAATTATTGTTCGGCACTTTTTAAGACACTTTACTATGTTTATTATTATTTAGAAATAATGCTTCATTTCAATCCCTTTTAATTGGTTTAAAAAAAAGATTTATTCACTAAGCAATTTTTTCTAGACAATGTTCCTATACCACTTGAAAATCTTTCTACAAAAAACGGTCATTTTCTTCCCCAATAAATGTACTTGAAGCGAAAGTTCGACATTATCTTATATCATTCATGTAAGCATATGACCCTTAACGGTGACCGACGTGAATCAAACACGAAAGATCGTGCGGTTAAAGGCGAGAGTTTGCCATTGTTTACGTAATGTAAAAAATGACCGAAGTCTCATTCACGAAGATAACCGATTTCAAAACGAATTCATTATAAACAGAAAATATTAAATATGAAGTTTATTAATGTGTCATCTTTTTAGTCAACGCATTTAATACATGATGAATGAATAAGGTTTTTACTTCAAGGTTTCAACATAAGGCGGGCGTGCAAACATTTTACTAATTATTTGAGTTTTTGTAATAAAGTGTCTTTTTTAAAATGTTTTTATATAATTATAAAAAAGAAAGCTCACTGAACAATTTACATTTGCGTAGCATGGCATTACAGTATTGCTCCAGTTGTAAGACACTTGCAAAAATGCCGAGATTTCTAGGTTCGGCACTCGACAAAATATCAAGAGGTGCAGGTTCGGATCCCGTAGATGACACTGCTATTGTTTTAGCCATTTAACTTCAATTGCCAACTAAGGCCAAGTATGGGAAGTCTTACTATTCAAAAATGTATATTGTTACATAAGCATAATTCTCGTACCCCGAGGTTATCAAGATTCTCAATCTAGTATCGAGAATCCTACTGGACTCTGGGTAGACTCTGGGTACGAGAATGCATAAACGTTGGATGAAGCTCTTATAAAGTGTTTAAAAACTAAAAATCAAGGGAAGACACTCCATTATGGGAAACGACGTTTATTCCACAAAAGTGTAAACTTTATTATTTTTTTAGATTATGGTTGAGCTGTAGTGATTCAGTAGCTACAGTGCTTTGATTAACAACTGGTGATCAGTTTTGATAGGCAGTTGTCTTGTGCCGTCACGCTGTGTGTGGTCTTTCTCTTTGAATGCGATTTTAAATGATATTGTCCAAGCAATCCGCATGAGTTTTTGCTGTAAATTGAATCGGATGGAGTCGGTTTTGTTTGTAAGAGCCAACACAGATTGCTGAAGTCACTTGTTGATTTTTAATTTTGCCAAACATCCTAATGGAATAACAGACTTCAAAATCGAGATTTTAAATGGCCCTTACACCATTGCAAAACTATATTGGTTTGGAAACCACTGGACGTAACACAGGTCCGCTCCTGAGGTAAAGAGAATAATGTTTAACAATTTATCCGAGTACATTAGCTATTTCTTAATTGTTTTTCTACTTAGTGAATTATGTGGCTTACTAAAACTCATGGTGAAAGGGTCCAGTAAGGTCAGATGTGAAATATGTGTTGAGAACTTATCGTTAATTTTCATTAAACTCTCTCTCTTAGCGAAAACAATATAAGGGTCAGTGTTGACGTAGAACTGGTTATGAACTTGAACTGCATGAGTGTTTGCGGTTAATAATTCAAATAATCGCGTGTCTTCAGTAATTAGATATACTTTTTTGTGTGTGTTTTCAAACTCATGCAGTGTGGTCGTATCAAAACGACCACATCCGAAATTGAAATGTAAGGAAAACAATGGCAATTTACAGAACAGAACAGAACAATACTTTCATTTTCTCAAATTACAAATTGCCACACAAATTCGAACATAACAAATGTAGGCATCATTTCATTGTACATGTATATAAAATAGTTAACTACAAATTGCGAATATTCACGCATTTACACTAACTTATTCAAACCGAGCAAGTGCGTAACGCCAAAACCATTGCCTATGAAATCATTTACGGAATATAACGAAAATTAACGAATTTTACCGAAGTTGTCTTGATAGAAACAAATTTTGTTCTACAATATTAAAGTTAAGTAGGTAAATGATATATGTTTAATTATCTTATCTAGAATCTGTTTAAATCACGATGAGATATGTTTCTTTATTTTAAAAAACTTTGTAAAATCATTCCACCAAAAAAGCAATAGATATTTTATGAAACGCCCAGTATTCAATATTTGTATAAATGTATAGATTTAAGATAAACATCAAAGATGAGACCTAGAGATCTAGTTTGTACATAGACGGTTCTAGCTAGAATAAATGGTTCCGGTCCCCAATACAATTACTGCAAATATTGCCTTTAATGCCCTAAAACTGTGTATATTTACTTTAAATAATGTATGCCTTATTTGCGTAATACACCCCTATTCCTTACAAAGTTTGTTCAAAATGTAAGTCTAATGTTGAACCAACTAGAATTTCTTTCGATTGCTTTACTTATTGCAAAATTCGAGCCGCCCAGTGAGAATGTTCTCGATCAGTAATGATGTGTTCTTACACATGTCATGTAAGCATATTCCGACACCTTCTTGGACAGGTTGTTGAAATTATCTTGGCATAAACCCGGTCATGACCGTCTGATACTTCATAATGCTTTATCATGCATTGTAATATTTTATATAAATGATATATAATTAGCTTATTAATTAACGTTAATTAACGTTCAGGGTCAACGTTTAAAAGACGGTATCTGTGCTGTAAACTTTGATAAGTTTTAGTTTGTTTGTCTGATTTTGAACTACCAGTTAAGCAGAAAAGATAAGTTCACGACGAAAATAATCATTGTTGTTTCTAAAAACAATACTGAGATACCCAATGCGGCCAAAACACTTAATTAAACCAGCTATATATGGAGTAGCCCAGATTCATTGACAACTCAGCCGATTTGACGGCAACAATCAGAAATCCACTTGTTTTGTGACCGTCGCATATAAACTGAATGCCCTGTAAATGAAATTTCATGTTTTCGTCTTTGGACATTCAAAGTTTCATTATTTAACGTTCGCGTTCAATTAGTGTTAATACAAGCTACCGAAACCTACCGAGCTGACTTGTTAAACGTATCCCAGTTTATTCTTTCACTTTGCTAACAAAAGCGGCTCCGGTAGCTACCGATTCATACTAGCAGCTTAAACTGAACGCATCCCAAGTCAAATCAGTATAAACTAAAGTATACCATGTATCTATAGGCAACAAAAAAATCAAGTTTTGTCTGTTGACAGAGCACAATGTTTATTCTTATCTTGTATCTTGTTCATATAGAAATATTAGTTTACCTTGACTTATCACGTGTTAAAATCTCTTACATTTGACAATGAGACAAGAATATAACAGTAGATTAAAGAAGTGCATACAACCAGGTAATCATACATACTATGCATTCCAAAAGTTCTTAAACAAATAGAATTTTGAGAGGCCTAGATCTTTAGGTCTAACATTTTCGCCTAGTACTAAGCACCTACCAGCTACAGTGGTTAATGGTCCAACTTGATACCGAGGTAGGCGAGTGAATGTCCACAAAACCTATATAATGACCGAACTCCCCAAAGAATGTTGGACCCCCTCTGAAATTGAATCCACGACTACTGTACTTTATAGTCAGGCGAGTTTCTAACAAAGCTGGTGAACTGTTATCGTCTTTCAGAAGCATTGAAACTTGTCAACATTAAATAGTTATGATATCTGCCAGTCAAAATCTTAAGTTATGTATGTCATCATTTGGAAATTCAGTTTTTCACTCAAAATATAAACTGTGAATTAACTAACGTAAAACGATCTTAAAACCATCACCGACCATTTTTCGTGTATTATATAAAGTTGACAGGACTTTCTCACAGGTGTTTAGCTTGTTATCAATGATCTTGTATGTTGTTATTAAGTGGTATTGAAAGAGTCAAACAGATAAACTTTTACTGTTTACAGATATACGAACCACAACATGAATGTCTAACGCAACAACATTTTAATTCACTTGTGGCTAAACTTGAAATGTTTATCAATTGCAAAAAATCTTGATTAAAATTTCCAAAAATGCATTACATTTGATGTGGGTTTTTGGAATTAACGCCGTTCGTCAACACTTTATACTTTATTTATTTGCAAATCGCTCATATAACCCGCTTTTCCTTGAAAACGTTCTTTTGTCAGTACTTGGTTACCATTCCATAAAGCGAGCTAAAAACTCCCAATCGACAAGAATTGAAACTACCGAATTTTCATGGAAAAGAACAGCTACCCACCAGTCTTATTATTCATAGGTGTTCTTGAATAGTACTGTCTGATGCTTCATGCCCATGTAAAATACTTTTCAGTTACAGTATATACCTTCCTCATTAAATGGACAGGCCGACGTCTTTATACCCAAACTTTTAACCTTGTACTCAAGTTTTTTACTCACTACTAAACACATACTCTTAAGAGTGACTGTCAACAAGCTTATTTGGTTCATAAGTAGGCAGAACTGCGGAAGAACGCTCGTAGAACAGATTTCATGATAAAACTCGATGGTATCTGGGTCCCATTCAGAAATCTTAAAAAAAATTAAGCAACCAAGAATTTTACAAATTTATTAATGGAATATATACACCAAAACCTTATATATATATCAATATGATACATAATTGCTTACTTTGTACATACATGGACGAGTTCGGTACTCTCTTAAAGATCTTGAACGAATGAAATTTTCTGAACGAAATGACCGCATCCATCTCAAGTAATTTTCATTATTTTGTTCAGAAAAACCTGTTTCTTTTTATGGGTTAGATGCGAATTGGTCTATCTTAAAAAACCTGATTATGACCAAGGACTTGTGGAAAGTACTACACATAGGGGCTAGTCCATTCTAGTTCCCAGAGGCTATCATGATACTCGATCGAGAATTTTGATAACCGTTGGGTACGAGAATGGGGCTAGTTCGTTTGAAAAGCGAGCATTGTACATTCTCAATATAAAAATTATCACTTCAAACCTTTTAAGTGTTGTCGTATGAATTTGTTTTCGCTTTGCCTTTCCTCGGGCAAATGTACGACAAATGATTAAAATGTCAAAATAATTGTGTTTTTGCATGGTGCCTGGCGGGGTAAAATGAAAGGGATGAATAGGGATTACAATTGAAATAAGGGCATGACATTTTTTTTTGTTATCCCTGATGTTGGTGTGCTTCTCATAGCAATTAAACATATGCTTTTTGTGAAATATGTGGGTTTTTTTTTGTAATTTTGCGATGTGTACACGATGTCAAATACTTATCATTATCATGCATGGCGTAAATCAACCACCATACTGTATTGACAATTAGTATTGACTTGATTACTATCAATTTAAAGTGTTTATCATTAAACGCATCTAGCTAATATATACTAATCACCTATTTGGAACGAAATTTAAAACTTCTATTGCATGAAGCAACATGTTCAATCAATACATCGTCATTGTGAGTTTCAAAAACCTTTTTTCCGCTGACATCAATTTTAGGGAATTTCGATCGTGGAGATGCGAGAGGGTCAGATTGGGCCCCTAAATTTGTCTGCTCTGGTTCAAGCATTAGGTCATTTGATTTTTTGGTTGGTGTTGTAATATCAGTTATCGATGTCGATTCTTTCTGGTCTTTTCTTACCGTTGAAGGAAATAACTGCACTGTTGATGGCGGTGGCCGAGTCAGTTCGGCTGCTCGCCCAGGCCGCGACATACTTGCAAAGATTGCCTGAAGCTCGAACTTCCGTTCCTCGTCTAAAGGAACGCTCTCTGATCGATAACTTGGTCCGTTTCCAGGATACGACATTGGTCTTTTTATAGATATCGGAGTGACTGTGGTCTGATGTGTTTCCGGTGGGATAGTAACTTTTTCCTCAGAAATTCTATCCGGCTTAAATCTGCTTTTAGAAGGACAGAAGTAAGAGCCACGTGTAAACCTGACAGTTGGTCTATATTTTAAATCTGGTCTGAATTTTGCAATGTCAGTGTTTTCCTTGTTACTGAACCTTTCTGCCGACACCCGGGAAGCCCAAGATTTCATTGGGTCAATTCTTTTGACTGGAAGAGTGTGGTCGTGTTTGACAACCACGTTGCTGAATTCAGGTGACGTATTATTACGTTTCGGACTAGTTTTTGACCGCGGTTGACTTTCCCAACTTTTGTTAGAACTGACTTCAAAACAGTCGTTCTTTTGAGCAATTGCACTATTGTATTTTCTTTGTACGTGAGGGTCACTTTCACGTTTTGCATTGTCCGCGTTTTCCACGTCACGCCGCAACGTTACAGCACTACTATGTCGTCTGAATAGAACGCGTCTGTTATCACTGACTTCCGGTTCCGGTTCAGTCGTAATTATATTAGCCTCGTCCTCAGAATCGCTTGAGTCATCCATCCGGTTTGTCATGCGCAGTATGTCTTCCGGTTCTACTGCGTCATTTTCATACGGGTAATCTTTAGTTGATCGTTTGCTACAAAGCCTGGAAACCATTTGTTCTATTTCCAGACTCGACATTTTCTTTTGTCCAACAAAACGACCGCTCCCTGGAGAACTTCTAGGTCGCACCTGAAATTGAATAAAGCATCGATAAGCGTGTAATAAGCTATGATAGGATAGAATCTAGTTTAGCGGACCCCGCTATTGCGCATGCTCGGACGTTGCGTTGTTTACAAATTTTGGACGCCATTTTGATTTTACCGATGCAGTTTTTTATTCATTATTTAAATGTATTATTTTTAATAACTATTTAAAAATGCTTTTTTGTTATCCATTTTTAATTTTGGCGGGGGTGTGGGGGCGGCAGCCCCCATAATAACAGAAAATTAGCCGCATTTATCTTCGCACGTCTGCTCATAGAAACAGAACGCTGCGCACGCATATTTATATTTACTTCCGGGGTCCGCTAAACTAGATGTGTCCCGCTATGATACAGTAAAGTTCCGCTAAGGATATTATGCGATTTTTGGTGATTTTTTAGGCTCGGAGGAAAAAGACCGCACCACTTTTGCTTTAGGATTTATATTCGATTTTTGATGATTTTTATGTCACGAATGATTAATTTGGGGAGAAAAAAATCCATTCTATCATTAAGACAGTGGATTTTGATGTTCTTAATAGTAGAATTTTGGTGTTTATCTTCAACGATGTTCTGTAAAGTGTACAATGGATAATGAAACTCTAAGAGAATGCAGGAGCCATGTGGGGTTGAGAGAATTTCCGGTCCGGATCAGTATCGCCTTGTTATTCCAAAGTAATCTCAGGGCACCATGAATTTAGTATAAAAAAAATGTTAAATATGCCATCCCTTTCGGTGTAATATGCTAAGGTATCGTCGAAAATCTCATAAAAGTATGTTCCATTGGAATTGTTTAGCTGAGTGTCCCCTCACACCTCACTCCTCACGCCTTTCAAAAGTAGGGAAAACATTAGAAAACTTTTTTTAACATGAGTATGATAGCAAAATAAGTGAATGAGACACTGCCTTTTTATTGAACATAAATTAGTTTAAATTGTTTGAACAATGTTAAAGGAACAAACAATAGAATTTCCGTTTAATCGCTGACTTTGTTAAATTTACTTTAGTGAGAAGAACTGCATAATTTTATGAGTTCATGCAATACTTTAATTTCGATCTTTTCACTGATAAAAGAGCGCCTCCAGGAATTGATTATTTCCGTTTTTGATAATGAAAATCAAGCGTTTACTGAATATGATCAATAAATTTAATTGCAACTTTTTATAAATCCACTTTTCGCGAACCGTAATCCTTTTTTATGCGGACAAAAGACTCTATAACCCACCCTGTCAAGCACAGCGTTTAAATCACGATGATTACGTTTTGAATGGAAGAAAAAGGGTAAGAGCAACGACATGGGGTTTTAAAATGATAACAGAAAATTGAAATCGATTTAAAAGTAATGCAACTGTATTGTCAAATGTTTGAAAGGGGAAATTTTCATACAAATCGTAAATCCTGCTTTAAACAGTTCGATGTGTTAAAACTGTTATAAATTAAAGAATGATGTTTTAATATTTCAAAGCCATTAAGATTTTCTTGCACTTAGACAGGTGTGCATGACACAGTGACCCCTGGCATTAATTAGTGCAGTGAACTTTTTTAATAATGTTAATGTTGACACTCAAGAATTACCTAAATACGGTACAACCTCTCTTGATCAACACCTACTGGAGTTAACTTAAAAGGGGTGCTGTTCAGAGGTTGTTGCTCTGCTGAGGTTAGATTCAATTCAAATTATGACTAAGGAAAATATCAAAAGCTGTTTTTGTGCAGAGGAATTGTTCTGTACAGAGCCGAACTGCAGAGGTTATACTGTATAATTATGATAAAAATAAAAAATGTTTGACGATTAATGCAGCTATGTTTGGACCTACCTCGTTGGTTTTGTAATATTCCACAATTAATACTGTCTATTTTGTGGTCTTAGTAGATGAACTTTCCTGTTCATCATTAACCATGTTTGGACAAGTTTTGGCCATGGATAATGAAACTCAGAGGGGATACAGAGGCCACGTGGGGCAACGATTAATATTTAAGTGCAGCTTTTAAAAAAGTATGTAAGCAACGCATACAAACATTAGTTTTAATATATTCAAGCTTATGAACAATGTTCATTATTTATTTATTTTGATACAGTTAAATTTGTCTGATACCAACCCATTTATTGAAAATCAAATATGACGATTTTTACGTCCCTTATGCTTATTATGAGAAAAAATGTCCCATTATTACGACTTTTTTACTAGATTTAACGTCGTGTCAACACAGTTAGGTCATTTTTGCGGCGTCCAGTGCACCTAACCTAGCTTTTCTGGACCATTGTCTATAACCAGTACTTACCTACCCTTCCACAAGGTCGGAAACTTCTCCAGATTATTAAATCAATGGAGGAAAATCGACATTATTGCCAAATATTTTTATGGAAGGGTATAACCTCCCTGGGTGGGATTCGAACCCGCACCCCTCGGACACGAGATTCCAAATACCGGCGCGCTACCAGGTTTTTACGACTATTTCGCTATTTGGACCATTGATTTCAAATGCAGTTATCAGCAAAGGTCCCAGCAAAGGGATACTAGTAAGGGGTTCAAGCCCATGCTTCCATTGAATGTTTAAAACAATTGCAAACTGCTTAAACAACAGTTAACAAGATATATATGGTGTATGAACATAAAATGGTACCTTCAGTTTAAAGGATCTATGTTTGACCAAATTCTAGCGCAAAGGACCAGTAGTGTGTTCAGTTACCTTGAACGTTCCAAAACGTTCCGTAACGGAAGTGTCGGAACAACTCAACACATAGACAACTCAACCCGAGACAACTCAATCTCTTACTAACGGATTGAGTTGTCCAAACATTGAGTTGAGTATTGCACGGGTTGAGTTGTCTTCGGATTGAGTTCTCCCGTTACCGTAACGTTAGCTAACAGCAGTTACTGAACACGGGGTAGGACTGATCCCTCCGTTAAGTTAGTCAAAAATCCAAAATATTGTTGATGAAGACATGTATAATACATTGAATTAATACATCAAAGCCTAGCGAATTGTAAACTAAATCATTCATATGTTATTATTTATTTAAAGATAACATAGATATAGCTTTCATCACCATAATAAAATGAATTATTAAATATTTTATCAAAGGAAGGACTAAATTGGAAACTCGGTTATACCTGATTTATGGAACAATTAAATTATTGAAGGGCATGTTTTCATCTATAATTCAAGAATTATACGTGTGCGTGTAGTTAAAGTTTGAAGCAGTAAATAAAATAACTGTATAAAGATGGTTTGCACTTATGTACTGTTTGTACTTATGAAATACTCATGCTCATTTGGTAATACGTTTTTCTTAACAATGCCTTTCCAACAGACGGAGCTATTAGCATTTATTAAACATAGAACTAAACTTTGAAGCATTGACTATAATAACTGTACACAAATGGTTTGGACTTAGAAAATTCACATGTTAATTTTATAGTAGGTTTATTCTTAACCAATGCTTTTTTCAACAGACGTTTGGCGGAGGACAGTTGACCTTACCACCTCAAAAGTTTCCAAATACGCACGGGCTATCAAGATTTAATATGCAGAGTCGTGGGTTCGATTCCAGGGTTGGGCTCACTTTCGTGGAGATTGGTCATGAAATAATTTTCATGGCCTTCCTCCCTCCTACCACTGATTCTAAATAAAAAAGGGCAGTTGTCAGTCATTGAAAGAAGTATGCGCAAAGTAATGTGCTAACAGCTAAATCCAGAGATTAAGCCTTTCCAGGAACAGTGAGTAGGTTGACTGACCAAGTGATATGACCTATACAATGTGTTGCTACGGCGTTAAACCAAACCAAAAAAAAATATTTTAAATTATGGTGAATTATCATCATCAGAGTGTTTTGTCTGTTTGAGTCCAGCTCCGACCATGACTTTTATAACATAGCCCAGGATCCAGTGAATTCCATGACAGAAGGTTAAGGCAATTGTCCAAGCTCTGACTGTTGAAAAATAAAAAGCATAAATCAAAACTAACACATAAACAGTCCTCTAAAAGTAAAATTTAGAATACCTGTGAAAAACTGGTATGCTCGTCGCCATCTTGAGTTTTCTTTGGTTCGCTTAAACGTCGAATAAGTATATCTACTTCTTTCCGAGTTAGTGGTTCGAGTCCTTGGTACTTTCGGCTAAGACCACATAATGGTATATACCGCGGTGGACTGAACTGGGTCTTCTTCCTATAGAACTGAGTATGAGGTAAGCCGGTCTCTAAATAGTTCATTCTTAGAGTATTGATGCCTGGTTCAAGATTCAAACTCGTTGAATTTTAGTAGCATTTAATTAAAAACCAAAGGAACTACATTCTAACAACATGCAAAAAAATCACTCAAGACATAGTAAAACCAGAATGCAAAGTTAATATTGATGTAAGTTTCTCTAAGATTTTAATTCCAAGTTTTTTGTTTAATGCACTGAATTTTAAACTCCGACAACACGCAGGTGCCTTTATTTAAGACATGGTTGGACACTAAGCTAGTTTTCAGATATTTTTTGATATTAACACAGCTCAATTATTTTGTAATTCTTCGAGTTAAAATTTGACTCAAATCTAATTCATTAATTTTACTTAAACTCACGTCATTAAATGAATGATATTACACCAATTTTTAAAAACTGTTTCCTATTAGTTACGAGCATAAATCCGAGTAATAATCAGATGGTCAACAATCGCTTTGATGAAAACAGTCGGTTTTTTTTTCATCAAGTTCGTGCACCAGCCACAAAAACATAGACAAAATAACAAAATTCGCGTTTTAAGTAATTGCTACTTTCATAATTCCAATGACGTCCACATAAGCACAAAATTTATGTCCTTTTGAATAAGTTTCTAGGGATTAACTTTTCACTGGTCCTTTTAACATTTCATTTTCAATACGTTTTATCACATTAAGTTGTCCACATGCGTTCAGGAGTAGTTGTTCTAAAACCTTTTTATTAATTATTAATAATTTCAATTTATCATGTGAGCAGATTTCCCTTCATATAAAATGCAACTTTACGATCGTTTCTCTTAAATTGAAATCCTTACAAAAGATTCAATAAACCCAAACTATTATCTCCGAATATTAAAATGGTAAATTTTCATAAATCCGTTTTCATACGTGCGCGATAAATTTTCAATATTTCAAACTAAAATTTGCTAAGTTTTTTCCTGCAATTAATTCAAAATCCACAGTCACAAATTGTTAAATGTATTTTTTCTCATGTTGTATGCCATAGTGATTAGGTCATGAATCTATCATGATATTCGTGTTAATCACTTTATCTCTGCAGTCATAATTAACTGTTAGTAATTAATTCCAATGTATGAATTATGAATCACACAATTTACAAGTTTTTTTAATGTCATTGAAGCCAAAGAATCACAATGAAGCCAAAGTTGAGTGCAATTACCCAAAGACAATTAATTAAATATCAATACACCGAAGCTTTATATGATCCACTACGCTGATAAGGGAAGAAGCTTTGTAAAGCCCTGTTGACGTGGTATTTTTCTCAAATTTTTGTTAAACGTGTTTATAAAAACGATAACTTGTCAAACTTGACTTTATAACTGAAGAATAAACTACTTTGTACCTAATCGAATAATTTCAATGTTTGGTAAAGGATTTAAAATGAATTGTAGAGTATTTATGTATTTTTTGCATAGATATGTCAAATTCTTTCAACATACTGTAAAATGAAATTATGACGTGTGTACGAATATCAATTTTGCTTTCAAATATAGCTTGGTTTAAAGCGAGATAGCTGAGCCATGGTGCAGTCGTCATGCAAGAGTAATCGCTTTTGACTTTGACTCCTGTGGTACTTGTCCGAGACCCAGCCGCCTTAGTTCATACAATTTACATTAATTTTACATTACTTATCGATATTCTCGGTATAGTGGGAATTATTTCCTCCTTATTGAAGGGAGAGTGCTCTGTAAAAAGATTCTCAGGAAATCTCGCTAATTGAGGCACGGTCTCTGTATAATAGTAATCAAATAAAAGGTTTTGATATAGTATAAATCGAAATTAAACTAATACAATACAGTAATTACACAATTTGTCGTATTCAAAATGCCAACAATAATACAAGTCGTTGTATTTGCTTGTAATTGTACTTTATATAAAATACCTACGATATACAATATCATATAAAATAGAAAGCTTTGAATATAAACCATAATTATAAGCAAACTTTAATTGCAATAATTTCATATAAAACCTCTCATTTGTTAAATAAACATTTTAATATACAGTACCGCCCAAAAGTTATTGGGCGTATAATATTGTAGAAATAACTTGGTCATAAATTCTGCAAGCATTTTAACCATAATTAAAGGTACTCATTCACAGATTTCAACTTAGATATGCACTATTTCTGAAACTATTAAAATTGTCTGGAAACAGTTTTGAAGCAGGAAATTGGTGTTTTGATAGTGACAATTTTAGTGCAAATTTACATGCAACTACAAATGATGGTGTTTCAAGTAGTAAAAATCTACCCCGTATGTTACGGTATAGACAATTTTGGTGCATTTTTTGTGACTTTGTGACTTATTGTATATTTCTTGCAATCTATGGGTCAGTTTGTTCTAAAATATTAAGTTTTTGACACAATAAGTGATACTGAATGGTGTTTTGAAAATATAGAAAAATCTTAAACAAATCTGTGAACTATAGTACCTTTAAAGCTTATTTATGAACCATAGTACAAATCATACGTTGTTAATTTTGGAATTTGCTCAGATGACTCTGACACTTTCATGGGTAAAAGTGTGAAACCTTGAAATAAGATTATGTCCAAGAACTTTTGAAGTGCACTGTATGTATTCAATATTTTGACACGAATTAAGTTTTATTATTCGACTAAAACCTTTAATGCGAAATAATAATATTATTATGAAAAACGCATTAACAGTCATATGCCGACAAATGAATACATATTTCATGGCCGACTAAATAAATATTAACAGGGGGGAGGGGGCAAAACTTTCCGAACAGGTCTAACTAAAAATTCCACAAATAGTGGCATGCAAAAACCATCCATCTACATTTTGGACAATGCCTTGCATGCTTGATGGTTTCTGTGTGGTGAAAAGATGTGCTGTTTTCAATTCCGAAAATAATGGTAGAGGACTATGTTCCATATTCTTTGGCTGGGTCCGCCCTAGTTTGAACTTGAAAATAAAATTTATTAATAACAAATATTTGACAAATTCCACGACGCGTTTTAATATATACATGTATATAAACAATCATTCAGTCAACTCATAGTGGGCAGTCTATACGACTCATTTTGTTTGTCCAATCCTACCAAGGATCGAATCACCCGGTTAGCTCAGTTGGTAGCACGCAAGTTCACTGAGCGAGGGGTCGTGGGTTCGATTCCCGGGCGGGGCATACTTTCGAAGAGCTTATTTCTACGGCCATTTTCCCTCCTTCCAATGATTTTTAATTATGTAGAGCAGTTGTCAGTCACTGAAGAAAGTATGCGCTTAATAGTTGGATTAACAGCTAAATCCAGAGATTTAGCCTTTCCAGGAGGAGTGAGTAGGTTGACTGACCGCCGTTTTATGACCTATACAATGGGTTGCTACGGCGTTAAACAAACAAACAATTTACCAAGGATCACTTTCATAACCCCAACAGCGCTTCCGATTGAACAAAGCGGGCGAATGACCATAAATGTATTACATCTCTAAGCTGTGGAAGAGAATGTTTATCTTTTTCCTGGAATCCAGCCCACGACTCTAGACTTTATATTCAGGCGCGCTACTGACTGACTTTTCCAGGCGAACTCATTTTATTTGAAGTCAGTTGGGCAAACCCCGCTGATTTATTTACTCACAGTACCTAGGACTGTATTCACTATTGATAAAAAACAGTTACCCGTATCATTGTACGGGCAGTATAGAAAAAAATATCGAATATGTAAATCAGGGGGGGGGGCAATATATGCACCTCTTATACAGTTGGATAAAATTTAACAGTACCGCGTTAACATGCATCTGTTATTCATTATTTTTATGACAATTGTTAATAGCATTATGTCTGTTGAAAACAATACAGTGCCCTCCAAAAGTTCTTGGACCAAACTCTGTTTGTACGATAAACTTATTCACATTACCATGAAAAAAATGAAACAAGGTTTTTTCTAAGCGCATTCAAAAGTCAAAATTGATTAAGTTTATAATTCAAAGTAAGTCACATGAAAAAGTGTTAATTATGATAGTAAAAATTGCTTGTATATACAATCTGATTAAAACCCGATCTAAATTTTTCCGCTCGCCTACTCGCTAATGTACGACAACGCTCTACAGGATATCTGTTTACGGAGATAGTTGCTTGTAGTATACATAATCCGTTTTTTCTCTTTTGGACGGCTCTGTATTGTTATTAATAAACGTTAAGACATTATTATCGTCTCTCTACCAGTTTGGGCTGATGAATTATTGATAAGCTATGCTTGATTTATACCTCATTCTGTCGGAAAACAATCGAACAAAACATCAAGCTTGTATAAATACCATAAAACAATCAAATCATACCATCTCAACGCCAGAATACAAAATTACATAATTGACTGACGTCAGCTATCATCGAGTTTAATCAAGTTGTTAAACAAAATGTTTATACGCATATTTGGTTGATAACCGTCATGACCGTTCCATGTCCCTAAGTTGTAAAGAACGTGTGGTTTGTGGGAGGGCAGTGGCCCGAGCCTCCAAACTGTTTATGTCTAATTTTGTTTGGTGACCGTCATGTCCGTTGCCTGTCTTTGAGCCTAATATAACGAGTGCTTTGTGGGAGGTCAGTGGTCTGAGCCTGTTAAATATTTATACATATTTTTGTAAGAAAATCGTTATGGCTATTGTTCGTCTTTTGGACTGTATTGACTATAGAACGCTTGCGCTGTTGCAGGTCAAAAACTCAAATTCAAGTCTACGTAGCTTGCTCAACTATTTAAGTGCATGTTGGAAATAGAAGCGGTTCGGTCTTTTCAATGTACCTTACCTGAATAAACCGCGTGCTATGCGGGTCCTCAGAAGTGCCAGTAAAATTTGCATGCAAAATACTAGAAAAAATGCCTTGATCTTTATACAAATGAATGTTCTAAAATTGAAGAGTTCAAAGGTTAAATCAACATTTACATATGAAAACAAGCTACGTGCATATGCAATTTAATAATTACCTCAAGGAAAATAGTAGTGCTCCTGGTGGGTTTCGAACCCAGGACCTCTCGACCCCTTAAGCGCGCGTCATTTCACTTCAACACTTCTCCTTGGTGCAATTCTGGACATATGGCAAGCTGTTTACATTATAGATTTTAAACCGATTTTGACGTAAAAACGGTATAATATTTATCAGCAAACAGTTGTACGGGGTTTTGAAAATAAGCTTCCAAGGGAATTAATTTTAAAGATTTAAATTCTCAATATAATGCGTTGTTTGTATATATTCTGTATATATTCCACCCGCTGTTCAGTTTAGATTTCACCACAGTGATGGTTTATTCATTACGGTTGTTATGAAATCCTTCATAAAATAGTATTTTGTATCAATTTATAAATTTATCAACAAAATTTCAGTAAAATACAGTCAAGTAGCGTGTTTACAAAACCGTTGAGTGGAAACCTAATGATAAAGGTTAAAGTTTCTCGTTCACTTGTTTCGTTCACCTGTAGCGTGTTCAATTACACAAAACGTTACAGAACGTTACATAACGATACATTCGGAACTCCTCGGTCATTCGCTGCGAATAACCTAATCTAATACATAAATATGAGATCGTTAAGGCAATGAGTGATGTTTCAAAATTTACTGACTAAAAACGAAACATCACTCAATGCCTAAACGATCATATATTTGTTTACTTTAACACCGGTAGTTTCAAAATAGCGTCTAAATATGTCCGAGATTATTCGCAGCGAATGGCCGAGGAGTTCCGAATGTATCGTTACGGAACGTTTTGTAACGTTCGCGGAAACTGAACGCAGGACTGTTTCAACTTTAATATCAATATTCATTTACAAGAGTAAATAATTATTATGACTTATGCAGTAACTTCTAGCCCAGTAAGCAACGATGGGTGATTTGAGTGCGTTTGTAATGTAATGGCATTTTATAGTCTAAGTTTCATGCTTCAACGAATTTCAGCTATTACCCCTGGTCATCGGGCTACTCGCATTTATCAATCAATCTTCTTCGGGAGTCGTTTACTCCACTTGTTAATGCAGCCGACAAATTTGGGCAACGGAATTAAACCAACCTCGCAGGTATACCCATTTACACTTACTTGAAGTGAATCAAAATGAAAAAGTATTTTTTGTTCAAGCAGTGCCCCCTAGTGGGATTCGAACCTAGGACCTCTCGATCCCTAACTGCGCGTCCTACTACTGGACTACTGCTTCTACTGTGTTTGCTTACATTTCTTACCACTAAAGCCCTTAAGATATTGAAGATTCGTTTTCTTTACGTAATTTTACAAGATAGAAAATTTATTAGCAAGTTTCTTTAAATGTTAAGAGTGGGTGCCTGTCCCTTTATATCCCACTCCTTTTAGAGGTGTTTTATTTATCTTTCAAACATGATCCAGACTAGAAAAAAAATACTTGTGATTCAGTGTCTCAAGTTACATGCAGATCACTGGCACCAGAGTCCATATCTTATGATCATAAAATAATGCGTACGTCCCTATATATAGTTCCCTGTGCATACATACATGTACACTACCTAATATATAATATTTATAATGGAAGTATAGTTATAACTTGTACACGGAAATGTATAAGATTTTTAATTGTGTTTGTTGACAAAATATTATACGGGTGCGTATTTAACGAGTGTGAGGACTCTGGTGCCAGTGATGCAGATGCACGTTCACTGATTTTATACATATTGCATTTGGTCATAGGGCTACCTGTATATCCATTAATCAAACCTCATTTGCTTCGTTTAAGCACTACCGACACTTTTGCGCAACCGAAATATTTTCCATTTGCAGTTACCCATATACGCATGGAAGCGATTACATGTATTTTCTAGCTCTAGTAAATTAGCAATAACACTTGAGTGATTCGTACCAGGGACATTTAAATCTCTAAATGCGTACCTTATCAATGGACGAATGCTCTTATCAATCATTTCATGTACATCAAAACGTTAAATCAAAACGAGACAATTTTAAAGATTTTGTGTATTATTCGGACGTTTTATTATTTGATAACTAAGTTTGCAAAGAAAAGGGAGACGACTTATCAAACGTTTAAAAGTAAGTATATGATTTATTTCCCTTGAATTTTGTATCCAATAGGCACTATCTATTAAATCCGTTATTATATAAATTAATCCACACTGACGATTTAAATGTTTTTATCTACAATACCATTTATGTGAGCATATCTCATTTTCAATGTTTTCAATGTTTGTAATATAAAAGCTTAGAAGTTTAGAATTTTATTCTTATCAATACCAGAAGGTCGTTAGCCCGAGCGACAAATATACACAATATTGACATGTCAACACTTATAAAAGTTATAGTAATAAAAACTATGATGATTGTTAAGCCAGATCCACATTAAATATTCTAGTTCAAAACAAAATAACTAGAGTACTGTGGAATTGGCCCACATGTTACTCAATAAATCACGTTATATAACACACGAGTGCCTAACACAAAACCCCACACCCTTATCCTACATACAGATAATATACTTTCTATGTAATGGATTAGAATTGAGAGCATGTATCTGATAATACAGTGACCGCATCCCTTTTTTCATTTTATTAAGCTGTATCTAACACCCCATACATTATGATACAAAAGGGCTGACAACATTGGAATCAGAGTTCGACTTTGTACCTTGCAATCATGGATTCTTACAATGGCATTTAACCAGGTTCCTCATCGGCCAGTGGCTACCCTTCCTGTCAATTATCTAATCGTTAACTCTTACGTTTACCCTTTTAGCTACCACACGAAATATAAAAGTCAAATCGATGGCAGCTGATTCGAAATAGGTAGTTGAAGCAAGGTTAGCAAAAAGGCGGTCAAGATGAGTGTTGTCCGGGGCGGTGGTCATTACGGGTTTTAACCGGACAATACTGGTCAATGCTGGTCAGTTGTTTTTTACAACATTTAATAAGTACATTTTATGACAAATATTATTAAATGTTGTTCTTAAACTCTTATTACATCGGAAGCCATAACAAATGAAAAAAACATAAAATTAACATCAAAGACAATAAAGCTAAAATCATATTTCTTATTTTGTTGTACATGACTTTTTCATATCTAATTTACTTAATGGTCAATACTGGTCATTACTAATTGAAAGGTATTTTGATTTTTGAAACATATTATCTGACCATATCATGACATAAATAGTAGGTTACAAACTTTTTGATAAAATTAATGAGGCATTTTATTGTCTTTCACACCAAACCTCAGCCCCCTCAGCGCAACCCTTACTGTCCCTTTGAGAAAAGAGATGGATCCTTAATTTCACACCTAAAACGGAACCTGTCATAAGAAGCCTTTTCGTCTGAAAAGCACGTAACGGATTATCAATGTTAGAAATAATTCAGTTCAATTTTCATTAGACCATATTAATATCGACCAGTAATTGATTATGCCAATAATGTCTTCCAGTTCTACTAAATTGGATTGAATTACAATAAAGTACAATGCTTAAAAATTAAAAATGTATATAAGAACAAATATGACAAAAAAGAATTCATACTTTTAATCTAAAAGTGTATTAAAATTAATACTTTTTGTTTGTCCACCAATTGACCAATATTGACCACTTTAGGAGTATTGTCCAGGTCGGTTAAAACCGGTAAAAACCAGCGGGTAAAAAACCAATCTCCGTAAACAGATATCCTGTAGAGCGTTGTCGTACAGGATCTCTAAGATCTCAATGGAGGGTCACGTCGAGATGACCTTTATGTCGACTAATCAATGCGTAGCTTTCATCTAGACGAAACACTATCAATAACATTTTGATTTCGTAATTTCTATTTTTAGACCAAGGTTTGCGAGCTAATTTAACAGCGGTATTATTCACAGTCTGCGATTGGACGGCTCATTTCAAATTGCGTGACGTAGACGATATAAACAAGTTACTAATCATAACAATCTCGTCATGAATATTATGATGAGAAAAGGTCACCTGAACGTGACCCTCGTTTGAAAACGGTCTAATCTAAATAAGCGAGTTGGCGAGCGGAAAATTTAAGATCGGGTTAATCAGATTGGTAAAAAACGGGGGTCGTTTTTTACCGACCAACCCTGAGATGAAGAAACTTGAGTACAGTTAACAGAGTCTTTGACAACATCAAGACTCGGCAACTAATTTCTTCCTCACATAATCCAAGGGCACGTTTCGCAAGGATATCGCTAGTTAGCGCTTTTTGAAAGCGATTTTTGTAGCATAAGAGGACTACGGAACGGGTTGCTTCAATCTAGCAAATCCAAGATGGCGACTTTCTCAAACAAAAAGTTCAGAATTGTAACAAATGAAAAACATTCAAATCAATTATCACTATGATTATTCTATTTAACTGGTTTGACGAAATATATACATTAAATGAAAAATATATCAGTATTCTTGAAAAAGAAACACATTTCACAGGGGGCGGCCATTTTGAAAAAAGGCAGAAACGTTCCGAATGATACAGCTAGCAAGAAAAACTTGCTACGTATCACTAGCTAGCGATTCAACATGCTCGATCGTAGCAGACCGTTCCGTAGGAAATCGCTAGCTAGCGATACAAAGCGCTCGCCTTGTGGAACGTACCCTAAATGTTTATATTCATCATCAAGATATTGTTTCCATGTTTTCTCATATAACAATTTCTCTAAACAATCAAGTCCTAAATATTCAAAATCAATCATAAATTTATTAACAAATAAACCAATATCATTGTAAGCCTGGTACAAGTCCCCTACACCGAGTATACAAATATTCCGAACGAATTTTCCTTCACACTTTCGGACGTATACACCATGACTTAACTCCCAATTTTTCCTCATAAACGATGGTTTAAGCGAAGACTCTTCGGGATCACCTGAAAAAAGTTATAAAAGTACGTATGTGTGCAATATAATATACGGTGCAACTATAAAGCATTTAATCATGCATATCGTGAGTATGTTTTTACTGTAATTCAAGCTCATATTTTGATTCAAATGTTGATAAACTTTTTTGTTGGGTTTAACGCCGTAGCAACACATTGTATAGGTTATATAACAGAGGTCAGTCAACCTACTCGCTGTTCCTGGAAAGACAAAATCTCCGGATTTAACTGTTAACCAACTACTAAGCGCATACTTTCGTCAGTGACTGACTACTGCACTTCATGATAAAGAATCATTGGTAGGAGGGAGAATGGCAAAAGAAATTATTTCATGACTAGGCTCCACGAAAGTATGCCCCGCCCGGTAATCGAAACTACGACCCCTAGATCGGTAGATTTGTGCGCTATTGACTGAGATAGGCGGGCGGGCATAACTTGAATGAACAAACATTGGCATATACAGGTATATGAGGTTTCGGGGTCATCATCAGGGGCGGGCGTGGCCGAGTTGTTACGACGTTGTGTTGATTATCTTTGGATTGACAGCTCTGCATTGGTTCGAATCCCATCAAAACCTACCCCGTTGTTTCTTTTTGCCAGAAACTTTATCTTAATAGCTCAGTACTCAAGGGACCACGTATCGGACTCGTTAGTAATTAATCTAAGTTGTAAAAACGTTTTTCACAATCTAGCTAAATAAATTAGTATACACTAAGGCATCAACAATAGCATAAGTCTTTAAAACACTTTAGTTGTATCTAGTATTTAATTAAATTCGTGATCAAACACTACTTCTAGTTCAACATTGATTTATGGCAACTAAATAATCAGTATATCATATACAGTAACAATGTCAGAAGTCCTGACCCTTTTTTTAGCCGCAACAATTATAGCTCTTGAACGTCTAAATATATCTCGACGTCTAACTGTTCGTACACCAGCCACCAGAACCTTACAGACCTAATTGCAATACTCTGTGTATATCGTTTATGGTCGGTTTCATGTATTTGTTAACCTAATTAGTGACAATGTACATTATTAGCTTAAGTCGTTCATTGTTTGACTTTGGGTATTGTATTTTTGTATCGCATTAATAAACACAGCAAATACTACTCGATTAAATGAACTAAGTCGTGTCAAAGACAATGATCAATATGTTAACTTAAATAAACTTGAAAAAAACTTATCTATATAAAGGCAAGACACGCAAACCTTTGTGTTAAACATTTCTTGACTTTTAGGTTCATTGTTTAAGAGAACATTAATAATATGCAGTGAATTAACGGAAGTGGAACAAATTAGTTAGAAGTAAGTGACATTATTTTCTACATTATGGTTTAAAGATCTTTACTGATCGGTTATGTTACATTAATTTCAAATACTTTAAAATTGTTTATTGCTTTATTTAATAGAAGCAATTGATCAATGCAAAATGAAAAACCTTCGATCAACAGAAATAAAGCTATATACTGATGACATGAAACATGCGATACGATCAATGAATGTGAAGTAAAGTCTGAAAACACTTTGTTTAATAAACTAGCTCATCTTTTTCTAAAATTTGACCTTTAAGAATAATACTATTTTGTCAAATTATTCTACTAAATAATCAGATATCGATTTATACACTTACGTGTCTGCCGGTTTAAATACGAAGTTATATTCAAATATGAATATATGGTAATTTTCATTCCATATATTGCATTGTTTTGAAAATCGCAATAAACTACAATTGAGCAAATCACGGCGTACATTTTATTATTTTATTACAGTAAAACTACACTAGATAGGCGAGCGATTACTTTGTTTCAGTCTCAACACCTAATCTAGCGATAAACTTAGTGTGTACCTCTATCGTTTAAAATAAGCTTTGCGTGATCCGGTAACAAAGAAATAGGACTTGCCTCTTGAACAAAATACATGTACTAAAATTGGGCGTTGTTGTTTAACCGACATCAACATAAACGATGAACATGTAGAACTGCCAATATAATTTAATTCATCATTTAGAAGGACTTATTTGTATCAGCATCATTGATGGTTTAAGATGATTTCCATATCTTTTTTTGTATTTTTATTTTCAGCTTTTTACTACTACAACGGTTGTATAATTACTACATAATGTCAAGAATAAGAACTCTTCGTTCGTTCGTGTTATTGGTATTTTTGGGAGTGATGGTCATTTTTGCTGAACTCTTCTTTCGTCTAGATAACAAACGTCTTGATTTAAATGATATTAGACAAAGCACTGTTGATATCGTTAGTATAAAGAGAATGCCAGAAGATAGAATAGATAGTCGTTACTTAAACATACGAGATACTAGAGAGAACACCGAAATTATTAACAAAGCCACAAGTGCTTCTAATGTTTTAAATTCTTATGTTACTGAGCCGGAGAAAAGTACTGATAAACGTCAATCATCCAATTTAGACACTGATATTCAAACAGAAATAACTGATACAACTGGTGAACAAATTGAAACGGTGAATACAAATATACAACAGTCTTACCTTTATGATGAAAATAATGATTTTGATATAACTTCAATAGACGATCATATTTTACTATCTCGTCTGAAAGACAACAGCGAAAACAACAAAAACAATAATGTAGATAAATCTAAACAAGCGCCTAAACATGATGACATTGTACGTAAAAGACGCTTACATAAATGGAATGGTGATTATGAACAGGTGTTAAACACAACTGAACAATATAGACATGTTATTTACAATTCCTTTCATAGACCAATGCCAATACGTGGAGATATTGACTGTTCAGCTTTAGTACAGCATGATGAAACCGAGCTTGCAAAAGCAAGAAGTGTGATGCGCCAAATACCGAGACGTTCTATTCCAGAAGAAAGATATGCTAAGACCGCCGACTGTGAAAATTTTAGAGGTGGGCGTGGCTACATAGAGCACCCACTTTCTCAGACAGAGTTAAATTTTCCTTTAGCTTTTGGATTGATTGTATATCGAGACGTTGAACAAATTGAAAGGCTACTGCGATCCATTTATAGACCTCATAACTTTTATTGTATACACATTGATGTAAAAGCACATATGAAACTACGGACTGCTCTTGATAACATTGTGAAATGTTTGGATAATGTTTATATATCTGATAAATCAGTAAATGTAACTTGGGGTGAATTCTCCGTCTTAGAAGCGGAATTAATATGTATGAAGCTATTACTACAACATAAACGTTGGAAGTATTATATAAATTTAACTGGACAAGAATTTCCACTGAAGACAAATAGAGAACTTGTTTCCATTCTTCAATCAATGGATGGAGCTAATATTGTGGATGGTACATGGATAAGGTATTATTATTCTTTTATTTAAATTTCTCTCGTTTATCAACCCTTATTATTTCATGAAATACAATCAACTCATCCAACCAGTTTCTTCGACATTTAACTGTGCCAGTTCTCGGTTATTCTTCTGAAGGGAGTTCAAAACCTCTTCTGCTTTTATAAATTAAAGGATCGTCGTCCTGCGGACTCAAATGTCTTTTATCAATCACCTAGCTTTGTTCACAGCTGGACAAAATTTAGAATCACCAACAATTTCGACTTTAACTTTATCAATATTTAACATTAGCTGTTTAATTTTCTGTTAATAGTTTATTGATTTATTCAGAACTGACAAATTTTATCACAGTTCCAAATTACCAAACTTTATCACGATAACTAATTTGCAATAATTTGTCAGACCAAGTCTTTAGCAGTTTAGCACAGTTCATTTTTCCTTTCAGAGCTCGGGAAAAATATTTCTATCGCTGGACACATGCAGGTCAACCACCACCACATAAAATCCGTCCAATAAAAGGTTCAGTGCATGTTGCAGTGAATAGATACTTTGTTGATTTTGCCATAAACGATGAAAGGGCACAAGATTTTCTAGAGTGGTTAAAACGAACATTGATTCCTGATGAAACTTTCTTTGCTACTTTAAACCACAATCCCAGCTTAGGTATAAATGGATCTTTCGATGGTAAGTTCAATTATTCAGGGCAAGGTTACAGAGTGAATTTGGAAAGTGTGTTTGAAAATTACTAGGTGGCTCTATTAGTTTAAAAGTGTGCTTAGAATGTGGCAAGGTTTCACATAATGATAGTGTAGTAAACTTAATGTAGCAAAGTTCCACAATATGCAATTAAAGTAAGCGTGAAAAAGCAAGATGTCACAATATGCGATTAAAGTAAGCTTGAAAGTAGCAATGTCTCACAATATGCGAGTAAAGTAAGCTAGACAAATGCAAGATATCACAATATGTGAGCAAAGTAAGCTTGAAAGTAGCAATGTTTCACGATAGATGTTTTAAGCGAACTTGAAAGTGGCGACGTTTCACAATTAATGAGTAAAGTATGCTTGAAAGTAGTAAAATTTCACAATATGTGAGTAAAGTAAGCTAAAAAAATAGCAAGGTTTCTCATTATGTGAGTAAAGTAAACTTGAAAGAAGCAAGATTTCACAATAAAAGTGTGAAGTAAGCTATATTTGTCAGTTAATGTACAAGTATAATGCGGTTAATATGTTACACAACAGTGCTTGATATTTAGTAGGGTATAAAATCTGTCAAATATTCACATGTTTTGTTGGCATACGTACGTTTGGTTCAAATTTGGCAATCCATTTAATCTTATCATGGATTCTTGTTAAATCGTATCATATAAAATATCAGCGAAATAATGGTATGTGAACTATTATTGACAACCGTTGTTTAAAACAATGGCTTAACTCATTTATTGAATATCAACAGGTGGATCCAATTACATTAATTGCGTCACAATAAATGACCTCGTTGTGTTTATGTAGTTTAAATATTTTTTCTGTACTAATTTCATATACCGGTATATAGATTTGATTTCGTTTTAATATTATCATAATTTGATACTTATTTTCACTTTTTGCTCAATGGACTTCATTCTGATTACGTACAATGTAAATGTAATTTTTCATGTGTTTAATTCCTTTCTGTACATGTTTTATTACTATAGTCATTTTACTTTTTATACTGTGTTTAACGCCATTTCAACACAATTAAGGCTATTTTACGGCGCCCAGCGGACCTGACCTAGCTAGCTTCCCTGATCCCTTGTTTATAACCAGTACTCACATACTCTTCCATGAGGCCGGAACATCTCCATATACCTTACTTATGGAAGAAAAAAGTAGCATTTTTTTCAATTTTCATGGAAGAGTATAACCAGACCGGGCGGGGTTCGAACCCATACGAGAACTGCACTACAGACCCGGGTTGTCATTTTACTAATGTATAATATTTCAATATTGAGATAGATCAGATTTGTTCTGTTGTGTTCGAAATAATTATATGTACGGTCATTGGATTGAGGAGACAAAATGTCGGTAGTACAGTTTTCGATCACTGGCTATGGTAACTGCATAGCCTAGGTTAAAATCTTGAATTTAGATGAATAGACATATCCAGGGCCATTGATAAGGACGATTAAACGAAATTTGAAATGCGTAGTTAAGCACTGTACATTTCATTAATTTCTCTCATTTTTTTTTCAGGTGAACCCGAGGAGTCTCCGCTAAAACCATCGTTAACACGGTATAAAAATTGGGAGTTAGGTCATGGTGTATACGTCCGAAAGTGTGAAGGAAAATTCGTTCGGAATATCTGTATACTCGGTGTAGGTGACTTGTACCAAGCTTACAATGATATTGGTTTATTTGTTAATAAATTTATGATTGATTTTGAATATTTAGGACTTGATTGTTTAGAGAAATTATTATATGAGAAAACATGGAAACAATATCTTGATGATGAATATATTGATACAAGTTATTATAAACATTTAGATTATGTGAAGAAGAAATTAGTCGTTAAATCTTGATGTAGTTTAAAATTTAATTTTATTATAAATTGAGATTTGCTGAAAATTTAACTTCAATATACAGAAAAAGTATCGAGTGTATAATCTTTTGGAATCGCCAGTGTTCATGCGTGAATTCATGGATTTGCATTTGTTTTACTACATTGTATATTATTTATCACGTTGATTTTTACTTGACTTCGAATCCTTCGTATTTACGAAAGGTACCACTTTATCAAGATGAAATTTAAGATAGTTGATAAGATTGTTTGATAAAAAATAGCCTTTCAGCGAAATGATTGTACTACATAAGGGTAAATGTGGTAAAGTGTACTTGGGCATTATTTATTGCTATTTTAGGCATTTCGTTCGTATGATCAATGTTAGTAAAATATATATCACAGTATTAAGCGTTAAGTTGTGTAGCGCGTATCATAGCAAAACACGTTTCTTAACAGCACGCAGTCTTATATGATATGTATCGCGATACAGTACGTGGGGAAAATCAATTTAACTCAATGGTTAAATGTATCGTGATACAATACGTGGGGAAAATCTATTTAACTGAATGGCGCATGATTTGAGCCTGTAGATTTAAATACTAGATTATAGATAGTGTGTTCCGAAATGTTTTATCAGCGGGTTTTATGTATGCGCCACTGACAGTTGAATAAAATGTATCAATATCATAGTAAAACACGCACCAACGTACAAACGCACCCATATACAAGACGCATCTAAGAGTAGCCATTTATTTCCTATGTCCGATCTGAGGTATATTTTTAATAAAGTCGGGATACATAATTATTAATTTAAAATTGTAGACTATTTTGAAAATGCATTACCGAGCTTTTCTATTCAATTGTTATGTTTGAAGCCTGTCTTTCTTTCTCATAAATGAATATTCCTCGTGTTCATTCAATATTATTGACATACTTATGTATATCTAATTTTAAAGATGTATTATATTTTGTTTTGTTCTTTGTTGTTGTTTTTGTCCCAAATTGTTTTCATGAATTACAACTTCAATAAATTTGTTGATCAATATGTGCATGTTGTGTAAGCGGGGAATTAGATTGTTATCTATGTCTCTGGTGTAAGTACGGAACCCCTAAAACGAAGAAATATCATTTCGTAAAACAGAAACGATTTTTTAATGATAGGAAATGATATTACTTAAAAAAACAATGTATTATAGTGTATTTTACACTTATAAAATCAATTTATTATAGAAAATTACAGCCCCTTTCCTTTTAATTTGAACAAAACCGTATTTCGTCAAAAAACTCATGTGAGTCAGCCCTCCTTAGATTGGTTAATGATCTACTGTGTGGTATGGAGAAATTAGAGGTAACTGCATTAATAGCTATTGATCGGAGTGCTGCATTTGACACTGTTGATCATGATATTTTACTAGAAGTACTTAATAATCAATATGGACTACAGAATAGTACACTCCGCTGGATTGATTCATATCTTCGCCCACGGGCATGTCGAGTCAACGTCAATACTAGTTCATCATCTGTACGTTCATTAGATTGCAGTGTTCCACAAGGTAGTTGTTTAGGTCCGTGGCTATATCTAACCTATGCAGGGACCTTATTTGATGTCATACCATCTGATATATCAGTGCATGGTTTTGCTGATGACCACACTGCTGATAAAAGATTCTGTCCTAATAATCAGAATGAAGAAGCAAATGCCATTTCTGATCTTGAAGATTGTGCTCTAACAATAAATTCGTGAATGAATGAAAATAAATTAAAAATGAACAACTCAAAGACGGAGTTTATAATGTTTGGAAGCAGAGCACAGTTGAAAAAATGCTTAACCCAGTCAATCAATATTGCTGGTGAAACTGTAAAATCTGTGAAGACAATTCGCTATTTAGGGGCCTTTCTTGATGAAAACTTAAGCTTTAAAGATCACATCAAAACAAAAAGTAGAACTGCTATGTTCAACTATTTACGTATCAAAAGTATTAGAAAATATTTGGACAAAGAAGCAACAGAAACACTAGTCCTATCTTTGGTCATGTCCCACATTGATTACTGTAATCTAATCTTGTATGGAATCTCAAAATGTGATCTTAACAAATTGCAGCGAATTCAAAACATGTGTGCCAAACTGGTATTAAGGCTAAAAAAATCAGACAGTTCAAAGAATGCTTTCACGGTACTCACTGCACTGGTTACCAGTCAAAGCAAGAATCAACTTTAAAATATGTACTTTCATTTACAACTGTTTTTCTGGAACTGCACCTGCATACCTGACTGAAATTCTTCAAAAGTCTGTACAAAGCAGATCTGGTCTTAGATCTGCAAAATCCAAAGACCTCAATTATTTGATACCAATAAATAAGAAAAAAACATTCAGTGACAGAAGCTTCAGTACAGTTGGTCCCATGCTATGGAATAAGCTACCAGGTGATATCAAATTATCAACTACTTTGGATGTATTCAAAAAACGATTGAAAACTCATTATTTCTCTACTTTCTATGATCTATTCTAAAACTGACATGGCTTGCTAATGCCCCACCTTACAATTACGGTAAACATACTAAGTGATTGCGTGAGTGCATTGTGACATGGGAATCAGGATTGCCTCGCTCTCGGTCATTTAATACCTTGTTTCATATGACTGCAATGACAACCTAAATAAATTGTCCCTTTAAAGGTGATGTTTCGACACCTTTGGGGAATTGTCTGGTTAACAGTGGCATTATGTTACACTGTTCAGGACATGTCCGGTTAACAGTAGCATTATGTTATACTGTTCAGGACACCAATTTTCAATGTAAAATAAATAGAAATAAATAAGAAATTAGTGATGAAAATGTAAACTTAGGTGGAATCATGAACTGTGAAGGATGTATGTCCAAAAATATGAATTATAAAGGCTTTTTATTTATTTGTGTTATTGTATATACATATGTTTTTATGGTGGAGGGTTTTTACTTACATGTATTTATTATTATTTTCTTTATAACATTTTTGTACAACGCCATTGAATATGTAACATAGAAATAGGTGTTTAATCAAATGAAAAAGTTTAAGTTTAACGAAATGATAATTACAAGTACGTTTAAACGAAATAATCGAGAAAATAAAAAAATCGAAATATCATTTTAGGGACTCCGTAAAATAGTAAAGAATTCTTTGGTTTTTTTTTCTAAATGTTAGTAAAAGATGTTTTGAAGTGGCGTGACGCACCTTGGATGCGTTTTTTTTTCTATGTATAGAATGGAGAACCATGAAATCCCTGGTTCAAACGCCACATGAACACTGTTCAGTTCCTTGCTATATGTAAAAAGTAGCTGTTGGCAAGTGAGGTGATACGAGTCTTTTGGACCATTCGATTCCTGGATCTATTTAATTCAACCTTTATAATATGCATCTCCTTTAATTAATAAGGAGCCAGATTTGTCTTATTCTCGATCCCTGAGTCTAGTGGGATTTGAGAATCCTACTAGACTCTGGGAACGACAATGGATTTGTCTCTGATTGCTTCAATTCATCCATGTACATAAACAGATGTGTGAGAGGTCAGAATCCATTGTCATGGCCAATTAAAGCTGCAATATCATTCTAATAGTTTGCCCCGTAGGTGTAGAGGCATGCCTCAGTTGGATAAAGCTCTGAGACTAATTTAAACGCACTGTATAGATAGAAGTGAAAGTATACGATTTTTTTCACTAAGGGAAACAACTCTGTTAAGACTATAAAATCAATAAATCGCAGTTGTCTCGCTTTAAAAATTGGGAAAATTATACTCTCTAAATAAAAATGTTTACATCTAGATAAGCGATTTATTCGTTATGAAATCATTAAACAGTCTAAGTAAACTCTATGTTTTACAGAAAAATGAATTAAAATAGTCGTAACTTTACGTGAACGTCAGTAAAGAATAAATTATTACTTTGCGTTGAGATTAAAAAATTCGTCCTTGACATTGTAATATAGCTCGTGATGGTGATGCTGAGAAACGTAATTGACTATTGTTAATCAATTATTGTAAACATTCATCATGAACCCTCCAAGAATTGCACTGAAGGTTGGTTTGTTACAAATATATTCCTTTGTCTTTCTTTGAAACTTTGTTTGCGATTTTCTATGGTTTTAATAATGATTTATTGAATATCTGATAAATCGAATTGTGTGATTGTTTTTATTGACAAAAAAACTGTGCTCGCTTGGTCTGCTTTAAATTCAGTGTTTCCTCCAGAGCGCGTTTTTGCGTTTTTGACGCACTTTTTTCGGCTCTGACGCGCTATAACACGGCCAGTGCGTATTTTGTGACGCAGTCAAAAATCGTCGTCAAATTATAGTCACGTCCGTCAGATCTGCATATTCGTCAGCGGATTATACTTGCCCAATTTTAATCGCGTCATACAGGCGCTTGTCAGACTCTATGTAATCACGTAGTAAAGCGCCTAAATGATTCTGATTACATGTCGTCATTTTCCGCGATGTCTGCACCAAAACAGCGTCGATTAACAGCGTTTTTTACGCAAACATTTAAGACAGATTATAGACCTATATCACCTGACGATGATCAAAAACCATCCACGTCGTCTACGGGTTTTAGATCCGCTGAAATTTCGCCTATGGCCGCAGCAAAATCGAACAATTCTAACGACGAAAAGTCCAGAGAAAAAATCCCGTTTAAAGAGCGTTCCGTCAGAATTGGTTGAAGGAAAACCCTTGGTTGAACTTTGATAACGATAAAATGACTTGCTCAATTTGTTTATCTGAGAATAAGGCATCCATCTATGCATGGTTGTACAAATTTTCGCCATTCCACCTTGTTGAGACATATCTCCTCATCTCAACACAAGGCTGCTTTGGAAGCTGTCATTACGACGCAACATGGCTAAACAAACAGAAACTATTCTGTCAAGTAAAGGACAAGCTGCTGTGTGTGCCATCAGATCTGTGTACTGGCTAGCTAAAGAACATCTCCCAACATCTAAGCACAAGTGTGTAATTTTAATGTTGACCCCTTAAATTCCTATTTGACCCCCTATTTCTGAACATGGGGGTCATTTGTGACCCCCTAATTTTTGATCCTGGAGAAAACACTGTGAGTGGTCCCAGGTTTGATCCCTGCTAAGGGCACTGCTTACTTCCTTGAGCATGAAATTTACCTACAATTGTTCCACTCCACTCGGGTGTAAATGGCAACTGTGAGGAATCGCCCACCTGAGGGTGATTTCAGTGATCAGGAGTTATCGTACAAGATTGTAAAGTCGGCTGAACATGTATATACAGGTAAAAAAGTAAGAGTCAAAATTTGTGGGACCTGCTATTTGATAATTTTGCCCATTTATTGACTTGTTATATAAATGATAATTTTCTTTTTTCAGTTGATCGTCTTTATACACTTTGTTCTTACAACATGGTAAGTCAAGATTGGTTTCTTAATTCTTCACTTACTTTGTGCTGCGTTCAGTTGAATTTGAATATTATTACAGTAGGCACAAGCCCTAAGTTTTCATTACTGTAGGCAGACATTCTTCCCAAGCTTGTAGTCAAGGAAGAGCAAATTCCATATTTTTTGGAAAATTTAATTTAAAAGTCTTGTGCTGATCTCCTGCTGATTTAAACACTTGATATTTGTTTAATAACCCCTGTACATAAATGCAAATATCTATATTTATCATTAGTGATACAGAAGCACTGTAGTATTTATATACAGTGACAAGCAAACAAGTACTGAGTATTTAAATCAGCAGGATTACTGTATTGCCACTGACAGAACTTTGAATAAAAATGAAACAATGCCTCTGCTACTGTTTCATCTCTGGCCAGTAAAGTATAATACAAGATTAAATCATTTTAAGTCAATAATTGTTAAATGCTTTGAACCTTTCCTGTGAAGAAGATACATTTATTTAGCCGTATTACAGTCACTGCAAAACTAAACTCTTTATTACTAGACAGTCAGTTTTGTGAAGATCAAAAGTTTACAGGACCAAATTAAGTCTTACTGACAGAAGACATTTTACATACTTCGATGAATTGAAAACTATATGGATGAGATCAGTTTTTTGCCCGCCAGTTGGTCCCGTAAACCTGCAGAACCTTCTAATTTTTTACAGGATTTTTCAGTGTGCCCATCATGTTCACAATGACTGCTGATATCATAGTTGTACAGAAGTTATTTACGAATGTTTTATTGTATTTTAGGGGATGTATGTGTCCTGGGTTTCTACCATTAAGTTATACATATATGAATTTATTTGTCTTATCACTGGGTGTATGGAGTATAATTCATCATGAAAACTCGGATGCTGTTCTTATGGTAAGTTCTTATTAAGAAGTACTAATTTAGTCTAAGAATTTATCCAGTTGACAAAGTCCACCAATTTGCCATCATTTCAGTGACCATAGAATGACTTTGTGAATTTGTGAATTGAATTTGGTGTGTTATTGTTTATAACAGCTGTCAGTCAGCCTACTCACCATTCTAGAAACACTGAACCTCTAGATTTATCTGTAGATCATTTTCTAGGCTTACGTGTCTGTCAGTGTCTGACAACTGCCCTACATGAATTAGAATCTGTGATAGTAGGGAGAATGGTTATATAAATTGATTTATGACCAACCTCCATTAAAAAAGTATTCACCACCCTTGAATAGACCCTGTTACACTTCAATCAATTTGACTTGTGTGCTACCAACTAAGCTAGTCTGGTGGCTGGTCCACTAACTTAAAACATGAAGACTGTCTAAGTTGTAAGAAATATCAACTGAATTTTCAGGAAGTTAAACATTTACAATAACGTCTATTTAATATCAAATTCTTATTCTTTATAATCAATTGAAAAAATGAATTAATGTACAAGTATGTTAATTTCCTGCTTTAACAATAACTTAGGCCATGCTTAAAAAAATGTTTGTTTGCAGTTTCTTAACCAACCCACCCATGAAATTTCTGCTACTCACATTTGTATTGGCAATCCAATTTTTTTTCAAGTTCTGAAATAATTTTCTATCTCAGTGGTTATAAATGAACATTAAATGCAGGGGCTGATCCAGGATTTTTTTCTAGGGGGGTCGGAACTATTCTAAGGGGGGGGGAGTCCGAATTTTTCATGGGGGTTTGAATTTTCGAACCTCAACCACATTATACACATTTTGCAGAAAATATGCAACATATTAATAATAAACACTATGTAACCGTTAAATCTATGTTAAGCACCGACAATTGCTCCATGCTGTACTTAAAATGACTTACAGTCAAGAAATACACTAATGGACAGGTACATTTTCCAAATTTTAGGGGGGTCCCGACCTCCCCGCTAGATCCACCTCTGAAGTGTTTTTGCTTAAAGCTTACGTCAGGTTTAACTTACTGGTTAAACAAAAAACAAAATCAACAAAAATTCCAACCTACCTACCTACCCACTAAAAACTCTGGGTTGAGAAACTTCAAATATATAATTTATTTAAGGATAGCCTTATTGATTTTATCTTCCTCAATGTAATAGGCTGTTATTGTTAGTTATTTTGATTTATTCTATCTTTTTAATCCTTTTTACATCCTTTCTTATAAGTGTAATTTTAGTGGTTAAACTGGTCTTGACCTTTGTTATAGTAAGTTCAAAGTTCATTTACCATTAATTATAAAGTATTTTACTTGGATTGCTTTGGGTGTAATGAATCATTTATCCCTTTCTATTGTAATGAGGCACTTTTGTCTGTTACCTTTCCTTGATAAAATCTGAAGCAATCCAATTGATAAGTAGGTCCTATCAGTTGGAATACTCGGATTTGATCATTGAAGTCCTATATAATGTTAATGAAATATTTCACCTAATATTTTCGTGTTAATTAAGATATTAACAGGAGTGATAAAATTTAGATAGTTCTTTACCATAACAGTACTTAGCTTGATTATCAAACAAATTAAACAATTTACAAAAAAGTTATTTAAGATTAATTGTGTCAAATTGACATTGAAAAATAAGGATAAAATCTGAGTAATCCGACTGATTGGACCTACCTATTTGAAGTGTATAAAAGGGGAAATAACTGACTAAGGTCCCTTATTAAAGAATGGGTAAGTTTAATTGCAATTGTCAGTTGATTTACTCACTTTTATTTAAGAGGGCTAGAAGTTTAGAATTTGACCCTGGCGTTTAAACAATTCTAGTCCGATACCTTCAACAGTGATTGGTGACCTTGTATTTCTCTGAAGTTTCTCAAGATTACTTGAAATTTGCAAATATGAAATAAATTAATAAATAGTTCAAAAGTTTAAAGAACAGGAAAATTTTACTTCAAGGAGGAGGAGGAAAATACATATACTTTGCAAAGGGGTATTTCACCCTTTTTCTGTCCCCAACTAGATCTGAAAAAATTGATATAGCTTTAGAGTTGTCATTGATAGAAAATTGTATATCGATATATCGAAAGGCAAGTATCGGTGATATATCGAATCAGACAAGAAGTGTAATAAAAGCCTCTTTAACTTCAGTGTATACTATATATACTATATGATGGCCTCCTGATGCTATGCATGATGTTAAAAGTCGTTTCAATTATAAAACAAGCTGTATTTTCTTGTTTTTAATACTTAACAGAAAACATGGAAACTTACAAATATATAAAAAGTCATATAGTTTTATAAAATGCTAGATTGTATCAATATTCGAAATTATAAATTGATATTGGATTGTCTGTCAAGAATTGATGATACATCGATATCGAGATTTCTGATGACGGCCCTAATAGCTTTATGCACTATTACAGATCTCGGATCGTGCAAGTTTCCGAAATTTGCGTGTATCGTGCGTGTATCGTGCGTGTATCATTCATACCGTGTGCGTGTATAATTCACCGTGTATTTCAATCATGTAACGTGTAGACCGCTCATCGTGTAAATACACGGTAAAAATCGGTCCGAGATATTGTGATTTTGCTTTTTATTACCGTGTATCGTGTGCCCGAGATATTGACAAATCCATACGTATAAATGTATTAAATACTTATGCATTGTCGACTAATCATCATCCGTAAACAAAAAGAAAAACCGCGATTCATTAAGTTGAGTTTAGAATAAATGTTGACTTTGTTTAAACCGGAAATTCCTGTTTAAATGCCGTACGTCGATAAACTGCGGCTCATTCCGGACCAATCTGCGGTCAATTAAATTGCGGCCCAACCGAAATGTTGTTACTAAATTAAAATAATCGTTATAATATTATTATATTTAAAATGTAAACACATGCTTTCATTTATCTTAATCATCAAACATTTTCTTTGTTTGTCAGTGGCTAAAGCGTTTAGTAAACAAACTGTTATAATTGACATCTCACTTGGTCAAGAACTCGTTTATCACGACTCTATATGATTAAAAAAGTCATCATTGTTTTAATTCTTAAAGTAAATTAAATTATTTAGTTTTTACAGTTTATTCGTATTATTCCCTCATATTTGCGTATTTATATGTAAAACTTTTTATTTAAATATCGATTTTGTAGTCGGCATAAAATAGTACGTTAACACGAGGTGTGTGTACTGTCTTAATACCGCGTCTTCACGCAAGCACTGCATGTAAACGTTTATATCTAGTATACATACTACTAAAAAGGCGACCATTATACAATATGACATGCTTATATTTTTTTAATCACGCGTAGACTGTGTTTTGAAAAATTATACTAATTCAAAGTATTTTTCACCATGAATGGCTTGAAAATAAAAACAGAGAAAAAACTTGAAACGTGTATTTCTTTTTCTATCGTGTGGGTTTCGCCGGCTATCGTGTGTGTGGTTTTAAATCTGAATAAAGCCAACTTACAAAGAATGACATAAACAATTTTTGACAGTAATGTTATTCTTTATTCTGCAGTTTGTATTTTTGTTATACATCAAGTACTTACATAATTTGTTTGATAAAAAAATATCAATCGTGTTCTTCTTTGTCTATCGTGTAATGACTGCTCGCCGATCGTGTACCTTTATTTCTACTAAAAATGTCGATATTTAATAAAATAATCTATACTATATGACTTGCTTATATTTTTACAATCAAGCTAAGACTGTGTTTAACTTTTGAAACATATACACATACAATTATGACATCTTTTCTCAATGAATGATTTGAAGAAAACAAAGGAAAAAAACTTTAAACGTGTATTTTTTTACCAATCGTGTGAGTTGATCGGCTTTTCGTGGTTTTTAATTCGATTTAAACAAACTTACTAAGAATGACATTAAATTATTTTGACAGTAATAATATTCTTTATTATACAGTTAGTATTTTTATTGTACGCCGTGTACTAATTCAATTATTATACAAAATATTATCAATCGTGTTCTTTTTTGTCTATCGTGTATTGACTGCCCGCCTATCGTGTACCTTAATTTCTACTTAAAATGTCGATATTCAATAAATGTATTGATACAATATTATATTTTACAATCAAGCTTAACTGTGTAATGAACCAATGTAACATATTTAAATTTTTATTTCTTTGTCTATGAAGTTGACAATCGTGTGCGTGAATTTAAATTCGATTTAAGCCAACTTGTAACATTTTGTTTTTAAGAATTTGAGCAGGTAAACTCGATTTTCAATAAATTTAACAAAACTTATATTGTTTAGTTACATATTTACGACGAAACAGAAGAATATTTTTTGTTTTCAATCTACATTTGAGACGCATTAATCGTTTAACGTGTCGTCGTTGAAACGTTTTTCTCTGGGCGAAAAAAGCCGAGGATTTCGAACAATCGTGTTAAACGTGTATCGAGACTCGGAATCGTGTATTTTACCGAAAATCAAGCTATCAATCGTGTTCGTGTATCGTGTAACGTGCAGTCCGTGTTCGTATAACGTGCGTGTACCGTCCGTACCGTGTGACAACTTGCACGTTCCGATATCTGTATTATTTGATAAATATTACCCATGAATATTTCTGTATAATTTCAGTATTTACTATGTCACATATTCTCCATTCTACAAGATATTATATTATTAGGAATTTATGAACCTAGAGCTTATGCTTACTTTGAGGCTCCTAGCACAGTATCAGGTCAGTATTTGTTTTTTAATATTATAATATAATACAGTAAAACCCCTCTAAACCGGAATTGCTTCGGACCAAGAAAAATATCCGGTTTGGAGAGGTTTCCGGAATAGAGGGGTTTTCTTTCTGACTATAAAATTTAACATATTTGTTTGATAATACACCTACAATGATCTTGTATTAAGTGTGTGTGATCCTTTACAAGCAGTACAAGTACAATGTACATGTATTTTAAGATGTAGTTTTGTGTTGTGAATACATTTGTTCATCAATATGTCCTGTTTGCATATAATATCTGTCATGCATCCTGATATTTCATACAGGAAATCTTTCAGGGCGTTGCCAAATCATTTAACTATTTATCATTGAAATGCCATTTAAGTTGTAGTTTACATTTTTTCTACAATACATGTATAGATAATTGTTTTTAAAAGCAACTACCGAATTTTTTATTGCTTAGTACTGAGAGACAGAGACGTTGACAGGAAGGTTGAAAGTTGTAACAACTTTTTTCACTAATAAACAAAAAAATTATTACCATAAGTGTACGCAATGGAACCAATTCAGACACATTAATTATTTTTATTTAATCATCTAATGACAATTCAAACGGTCAACAATTAGACTGTGGCCGATACATTTTACCGAAATTTACAATAACGATCATTTTGCAATTAAAATTCCAATAGTATGATGATTTATTGGGAAAAAAATGTAACCAATTAATTTACTCATACAAGTAAACTTGTGTACAAATATGTTTAATTGGTCATTGTTACGACTCAAATATAGAACAATTTTTTTTACAAATTATTGGTCGGTCGTATATCAATTAAACACCACCGAAAATCAATCGATCAAATTTTTTTTTCAAATCATCGGCAAAGCATGTTTGCCACAGATTGATTCAATTCAAGTCAAAATGCAATCCACGATTGAATTAAATCCATAATTATCTATAACAATGGAAATGTTTGATCGAGCTACGTAATTATCGCCAAAAAATACCAAACAAGCCCCTATCTTACTAAGGATATTTTCGCACCCAATCAATAAGTGTCACCTTTCAATGTTTAAATCAATAAGCGATTATCACGGATAGTCAGTTTCACGTCGCACCTGTTAAACAAAGAAAATGTCACTTTCTCGAGAGTCGTGTCTCTACCTCGCCGATATCAATTCTCACATTTCGACTTCCGATATACAGGGGTCATTTTGCGTGACGAAATATGAAGTTTTAGCTAAAACTCGTCCGGTTTCCGGAATGCAGGGGTTTCCGGAATGGAGGGTGTTTTTGTTATATAAATAAAGAAGAGAAATTTTCGGGACCTAAAGAAAATTCCGGTTTGGAGAGAATTCCGGTTTAGAGGGTTTCGGGTTTAGAGGGGTTCCATTGTATATATACAGTATAACCTGCATTAAGTAGCCAGTCGAAGGAAGTGACTAGATTGGCTGCTTACAGCAGGTGACCACTTAAACTAGAAACTAGTTTCAGATAATAATGCTTTAATTAGTCAAATCTGAATTCTTAGTCATTTAATTTTATTAATGCAGTTTCTTATTAAATGATCTTCAAATAAAGGGCCCAAATGACAATGTCAATTGTAAATTGGAAGTCTTACATTATGTGATGACACTTGGTTGATAAATTTTGACTGTTTAAAGACTCATGTTTTCACACGTCTATGCCATTGTGCAATGATAGTGACACTTAGTTAATTCCAGTGCTCGAATTTAAACTCGCGTACTCGCAAAATGCGAGTGGATTTTTGCATATACAATAAGTTACTATGTATGCAATTAAAATTTAAAGAAAAAATGCGAGTCATACTTACATTTTGCGAGTTGAAATAACCTCAACTCGCAAAAATTTACAAGTCCAAGTTTTTGTTAAATTCGAGCCCTGTAATTAGGGACTTTCGTCAGTGATATTTCCCTGATAAAATCTGAAGCAATCCAATTGGTAAGTAGGTCCTTACAGTTGGAATCCTCGGATTTTATCATTGAACTCCTATGTAAGGATAACAAAATATTTCATCTAATATCTTTCTTGTTAATGAAGACATTAACGGAAGTGATGGAATTTATATTGTTCTTTATCTTACAAATTATTAGCTTGAATTTGTAACAAATTAAATGATACAAAAAAGTTACTTAATATTTAATTTGGCAAATTTACATTGAAAAGTAAGGGTTAAATCCGAGTAATCCAACTAATTAGACCTACCTATTTTGAAGAGTATAGAAGGGGAAATAATGACTAAAGTCCCTTATTCTAAAATTTGATTAACCGTGGCCAGTTAATACAGGTAAATTGGTGAATTTGAAAGCAATTGCGTAACCACTGGCCACAGACAGCAGGTGGCTGCTTATGACATTTGCAAAATAGAGTGATTTTCGTTGATGAATTTCTTTTATTATCATTTCTTGACATAATATATATTGATTGGTTTATTTCAGGTTCTGCAAGAAATGAGTACAGATTCTCTCTTGGGTATCCTTTTATTGAAACACTGAATTTGTATAGAATTTTAAAATGTGTTTGGTTTTAAAGTCTTTTTGTTTTCCGTTGTTATTTTAGTAATAGTGTTACTCATGCATGCTTTAAATTGCTGTATAGGTCGTTTGCGTTAATGCTGGACCCCTATTTGCTGTAAATATCTTTTAAACTATCACAACGATTTTGCTAAAAATTTTAATACAGTCTTATTTCAATTTTTCCTTCTAGTATTTAAATTTTCAGAATTTTTAATAGATAAATAAAAAAGATTTCCATAAAGTATAATGCAAAATATTTGGAATTTTTTATCAAAAATCCGGCGGGAGGTAAAAAAAGCTGTTCTGATTATAACGTTTTCATACTTCCAGTGTACTTATACAAAGTCCCGTGCATTTACTGTAAATTTGTCGCTTAAATAAACATTCGACGGTCGACTGAATTGTAAAGCAGTGGCCCGTTTTTAAAATCGTACGTGTAGAATATGTATAGATTTTGACGATACAGACGACAGTGATGTTGATATTTGAGTTTGTATATACTGTTATACTTAGTTATCAAATAAAATTTCTAACCAGGCCTCATATTTAGCTATTATTTTGTATCTGCTGTTATGTGGCTGTTCTGATTATGGAACATACCCATTTAACAGAAGTCTCTTTTTGGCTTCAAAATTTGCATTGCATGTCTATGGGAAGTATGTTTTGTAATTAAAGAAAAATTCTGAATTTTTGGATTTGAGAAGGAAAATGCTAGTTATGATAACATACAAAATTTGAGTTAATTCCATCCGATAGTTATTGAGATATTTCATGATTTTAGGGGTCCAGCTTTAACACAAACGACCTATACTTACTGTAAAGTTAGTGAGCATCCTTTTGCATGAAGTTGAAACTCTTAAATACAATTACTTTTCTTATAAAAAATCAATATCCTTGTGATGTTTCTATTGCCATCAAATCATTTTCTTACCATATTTTCTCTATTACCCCCCCCCCCCTCCCATTTTAATAAAATTCTTGCTCCCTACTTCAGAAGAAAAAACAACAATTTATATGTTATGGTTGGTAAAGCTATACTTACCGCATTGTATATATGGTATTTAATTTTGTAATTTCACCTCTTATGTACTCTTACACAAGCTGCCCTTTAGAAAAGTTGCTTCCAGGGGTATTTATTAGATACAATACGGTACAGGGCTTGACATAAAGGCTGTCGGATCTAGATTTGGGTTTAAGCAGATTGATACTGCTATTTAACATTATGTTCTGTCAAGTGAAATAAAGCTGTAAGTCCAACTAGCAGCCTATTTTATACAATTATGTCGAACCTTGCAGTATATGACAAAACATAGATTGACAACTTTAAGTTATTTCTTTGATATAAAATCCTTAACTTCACTGTACAGTATGAGTATAACCAACCTGATTATTAAACCAATCACATCTTTTGTGATCTATAGAATTTATAGAGAACGTGGTGGATCCTATTCTGATTTTAACATTCCAGGTGTCGGTAATCTTCCAGGATTCGGTAAGTAGTTGACCTTAAGTTTAGGAGGCCTGCATGGTATTGAGTGAAAGCACAATATATACCTATGATGCTCTTATAAGGTTTATTTCTCACAAAATGAAAACTTTTGTACCCAATTTGTTAGTGAAGTGTTTTTGACTTGGAACCATGCTGGCAGCCTATGACAGTGACTTTTATGTGGAAGATTAATTTAAGTATCTAGTCTAGCTTGATATTGCTCGCTTGCATAAAATAAAAAATCCTCACTAAAAGTGATAGAAGAGTGGGCATGACCAAGTGGTTATGAGATTGAATTGGTATTCATTGAATAGCCAGCTTTGCGTTTGTTCAAATTCCATCCAAAATTTACCCTTTTGTTTCTCTGAGCAGTAAACTTCATCCTATTAGCAAAGTACTGGGGTACCAGGAAGCAGACTTCAAACTGATTAATCTAAGTTTGTCAGAATTTGCTTCAAAATCAAGCTAAAAAATATAAAAACTAAAAATATCTGTTATTTTCCATGATTACTTTCAGGTGGTAGTCCCCAGCATGGTGGTTATGATAATATTGATACTCCACCCCCAGCAAACACTGGACCTACAGATGACCAGGGTTACGACCAGAAAGCTTATACTACTGCCGAGAAACATTAGTTGTATTTTAAACCATTTTAGTCTTCTAGTATTTATATATGATCCAATCAATGTATTAACATTATTTTTTGGTGTTTTTGTTTAGTATAGCTTGTTAAAGGTACTAGTTCACAGATTCGGTCATTATTTCCATATTTTCAAAATACCATTCAGCGACTGTAATTGAGTCAAAAAATCTTGATGTTTTAAGACAAAATAACCTATAGGTTGCAAGAAATATACAATAAAAATTACGAAAATGCACTAAAATTGTCTATACTGTGACATACGGAGTAGATTTTTAATGCATAAAACACCAACATTTGTAGTTGTATGTCAATCTGCACTTAAATTGTCATTATCAGAACACTACTTTCCTGCGTCCTCAAATATTTCCATACGATTTTGATATTTTTAGAAAAAAATGTATTTAAGCTGAAATCTGTGAAAGAGTACCTTTAAGGATAACTTTAGACAAACAAGCCCCTGCCGTGGCGTAGTAGTTAGCATGTCTGACTTCGATTCTAGAGATCGCCGGTTCAAATCTGGTCTTGGCAGGTCATACCCTATACATGAGTTGTCGCCCTCGTGGTAGGGTAAGTTAGTACTGGTGATAGAAAAGTGTCCAGGAAACCTATAGTAGGAAGAGCTGGCCGTCGTATATATGACCTAAATATGTGTTGAATATGACGTTAAAAAAATTAGACAAACAACTCAGTTTGTTTACTTATTTTGGACTGGGGTATTACATAAAATAGGGAGGTCAATTGATAGTAAAAATTTATACACTACAGTTATGATTACATAAATAGCTCAGGTAGTAGAGACGACAGTTTATGAATAAATGTTTTACTGTTACAGGTTAGAATGCGATTGAAAAAAAGAAATTTTTACTTTATTTTGGTTAATGAAATTATCAACCATGTATTAAATGCCTGGATTGTGTGTTCTTGTAAATAATTTAATACATCAAAAAGACATAGAAAATAATTGATAGTTATGAGTACTATACTTCGATCCACCTGTGTATGAAAGTGGTATCGTTGTATTTCGTCTCTAGTTATCCTAAACTAGCTATATCAATGTATATGATGCCTTTTTTGTAATGCTCCTTTAATTGTCATATTTAATTGATTCGTTTTGCTACATTCCTGTGATTTGTCATATTTTAATTGGGGTTCAAATCTAGGGGTCTCTAAAACTCGAAATGAGAACCAGGGCTAACCAATATTTTGCAGTCAAAACAGTTTTAAGTGTTTTAAAATTTGTTTTTTTAATCTGAATTATTCTGAAAAATCAATATTTCCATGTTTTCACATTAAATTGATAATCTTTTACACACATTGTGTAGGTCTACTGAAACATGGCTTATGGAATTGTCGTATCTTTTCGAGTAATTTGACTTACTAGATACTTAAGATTTTACACAAAGAGTTACATGTAATTGAAAAAAAAAATATTTCCTGAAATTTTTGTTCGGGAAACATGATGCAATCAATTTAACCAATTTGAATTGTTTTAGTCAACAATTGTGAAATTATTATGGCATAAAGTCTAGTATCTGTGTAATATTGTCTGGTTATATATGAAATGTCACATTTTATTTTTAAGTGCCATTTTAAATACTCTAGTCTAGATGTGCAATCCATATAATGTTGATCATTCCATTTGTTTATATATTTGTTGTTCAGTTTCCTTAATGCTGTAATGCCATCTCTTTCTTGTTTAAGCATGTACATTTATTTTGTATTTTACTATTCATCTTGCATTTGATGAAATATTTTTTGCGTTTTCAGGGTTAGAAGTAAACAAAAACTTGAACTTGCAAATTTTTGCAAGTTAATTTTATTTCAACTCACTGAAGTTGACTGTTGTATTAGACCAGTCCTTATATGGAATTTTTTCTTTATATAGTTTATACTCAGTGGTTGTATTTCGGATGGGACCATATTATTAGGTTTTGTTTTTATTTTATGTATGTAAACAGAGCTTGGGTACAAAATAATGCATGCTAGTCGATACATATTTTTTCTACTTTTTGTGTAGAATTATTTACTTAAATGATTTGTTTGAATATACTATAATGAAATTATTTGAATACAAAACTTGATTCATAGTGTTTATTGGCTGTTTTTCTTTTTTGTCTCTGTCGACATTTCAGCCAAAGGCCTTTAACAAGAGACATTTGTCATTAGATTTACTTTTTTATACCCCCACTTCGAAGAAGAGGGGGGTATACTGTTTTACCCTTGTCCGTGCGTGCGTCTATTACGAAATTTCCGTCGCAGTTTTCTCAGCAACTATATCATGCAGCAGTCTAATACTTTGCACATTGCTTCTTCCCATAGTCCCATGTGGTGTAAAGCGATTTCATGCTCCTTGCTCATCTACTTCCTGTTTGTCGCATATTTTTAGATTTTGGCGGGGGTATCACTAGTGAGCATTAGCTCACAGATTTACTTGTTTGGTTTTGTTTTTATTTTATGTGTGTAAACAGAGTTTGGGTACTAAATAATGCATGCTAGTCGATACATATTTTTTCTATTTTCTACTTTTTGTGTAGAATTATTTACTTTAATGATTTGTCTGAATTTACTATAATGAAAATTCATTGGAATACGAAACTTGATTCATAGTGTTTATTTGCTCTATTTTTATTTCTCTGTTTGCATTTTGGTCAAATGCCTTATCAAAAGACACTTCTCTTTAGATTTACATGTTTTCTCTTTAAAACAGAAACATTGGGAAATTAAATGACTAAAGAACTAGAAAAACAGAGCAAATAAATGCCGATTTATGAAAAATCCTTGTGCAATTTTATTATAATTATATGGCTGAAACTTGAATGCTAAGATTTTTGGTTTGAGGTTTTCAGTTGAGATAAAATGAAAACATAATTAATACTTGATTATAATGAACTTATTTAACAAATATTCAGAGTCTGTGAATGAAAGATTTGAGAGGTTGTTGCCAGAAACTGCATTATTAAGTTATCTACGTTATATTCAGAGTTATACATATGCAACAAGAAATTTGCCTATTTTGCAGATAGTATCATATGTCATTTAAATCACTTGGAGCAAATAATTTTGCTACCATTATGTAAAATATTGTAAAACTTGGATCATGTATTTGTAATTGTTTGCTGTCAGCAAATATTTTATTTGTTCTGTTTAAACACTGTACGATCATGTAAACTAGATGTTTATGTATGTTGTTAACCATTTTGTTTTTCTTTATCTATTTATTATTGTTGATTTTATTAATATATTTGATAACAGTGTCATCTAGAATTTCCTTTACACTTGTATAAAAGCTGGGTTTCTTAGCCGGATTTTCAAAAATAGCGAAACACAGGCGGGTGGTTGGATGGGCGGGCATCTGGTGTAGTTAACAATTGCGTTAAAGTTTTCAATTTAGCATATATATCTGCCATTTATTGTTAGATCTTTATGAAACTTCATACAATTATCACATACCATGTGATGAACAGAATTAGATAGTAACCACAACTCTATCTGACTTTATTATGGATTATTTTCCTTTTAATTTTTGCGTTAAAGATTTTAAATCCCACTTTAATGTGGTTTCCACATTACATTTCTTGTTTTCATTGATACAATTAAGATTTTACTTCAGACATCTTTATGCAATAAGATATTTCTAATAGATTGCAACATTTGAAAGGAGAGTAACGAAACTCTATACAATTTGAGGGTTGCATGCAAGACTGTAGTAACTTGCTCTTTTATGCAATGCACTTACTACTGTCTTGCAGGCAACCATCAAATTGTAATATTGAAATAGTTATACTGTATTCATGAACAGGTATCTAAAGATATGTGTCAATTTTCTCAAGTATTGGTGTAAAAAAATAAAAACATATCAAACATTTAAAAATGTGTAAAGGTAATTATGGATGGCACTACATGTATATACCCTACATTCCATCTTACATTAATATTGATATATTTAAATCTATTACACTATTTGTTGAAGGATGTGGATTTTATTTTAAAATATATTTAGTCATGTATTTTTGAGTGCATAAAGCTGTCACCTCCAAACTAAAACCACAGAGTTGTATTATTACATGTATTTACTTCCCTTTTAGGTGAGCAACATTCTTTTCATAGAAAGTCAATGGGGAACAACCTGTTGGCATAAGAAGTGAATTATTGAGAAGGGAATAGTTATTTATTGATATAAGTGTCTTAATTTGATGGCATGATCAACTGCGTGTATTAAATAAATAGCCTTACATTCTTTCTTTTATACAGTGGTTGTTAGGATGTGACCCCAATATAGATTTATTCTTGTTTTTTGTTTGTTTGTGGCATCCCTTACATAACAAATGTTTTATAATGTAAGAACATCTCCCTCATTGTATTTTGGCTTAATATAGTCCATTTGTTCACAACTGTCAAATTTTGAATGATTTCACAGTGATTGAATACACACTATCTAACAATATCATGAGTGTTAGACAAAGAACACAGAGTCCCCTTCAAATTATTCATGTTTTGACAGTTGAGAAAAAAGGTACTTCATAAGATCCATGTTGTTTAATATCGCTATTCCAGATATGTTTGCTTACTCATTTTTTACCTTTTGAAATTAACATAGTGTAAGTGATAGCTTTACACACTTTAAAATCCAGTGATAATGTGCAAAGAAAAGTCCCTAGATATATATTTTTGTTTTTGTATAATCCTTCCTTTCATATAAGTGTGATATTTATATATATAACTGTCGTAGGGGTTTATATTGTGAAAGGTGACTTTTGTTTCTATCATATATATTGAGTATACTCTTTATTTCCTCTTCCAGGGTGATGGGAATTTTATTTTTTATATTTACTACATAGACTTTCTTACATACACTTACATATCCAGTGTAAAGACCATCAAAATCTATAGTAGGGACCTTTCCTTATGAAATTAGGCATTGTGGACTTCGCAATCATTAAAAATTGAATAATAATAATATATAATAATGACTATTTAAGGTGGATAATAAATTTGGCTAAAAGTAATTTTCAATATGGTCCACTACATGATTTAACAATAACTGACGTGGTCTTAATAATGGAACTTGACTATAATATTGTATTGTATACATATTCCTGCAGGGTTACAAAGCTCCATAACTCTAGCATAAATTGTGATGGAATTATGGCCCTTTTATAATTAGAAGTTTTTAAAAGTTTTTCATTTTTCATGCAACATTTAGCACTTGAACCTATGGAATAATTCATTTTTAGCCGGATTTTTCAAAGAAAAAAAATGTTTTTTCTTTATGAAACTTCGTACAGTGATACCATGCCATGAACAGAATTAGACAGTAACCACAACTCTACCTGCCTTTATTAATGATAATATTCCTTTGTAATTTTTGGGTTAAAGTTTTTAAATCTGGCTTTAATGTGGTTTCCACATTATATTTTTTGTCACATATCTAAATGACATTCCATATCACAAGCATAATAAATTGAAGAGCATGCTGACCATTGACTGCTCTAGTTTAAAACCACCATCTTTATACAAACTTTTAAGCCAACCATTCCATTTAAACTTAGATCTTTCATATTGCATTAGCTCTATAAACTATGTACTTTGTCGAAGCTACTTGATCACTGATCTAGTATTTTTTTACTTTAAATTCTAACGTAGGCTCATCAATTGTGTAAAATACATCTAATTAAACACAAAAATAAGCATTAAAGAAAAAAATATTCATCAACTTTGGTGTAAGATCTTTTTTTATTTCAACTGGTGAACTCAGAAAATGACATTTTCACTCATGGGTATTCCACTCGTGAAGATATTTTTTATGAGCTCACTCGGTAGAATAAAAATTGATCTTACAGAACAGATGTTTTTTTTGAAGATTTGTACAACAAAGGCAGATGATCTAACAAAACATTTAAGTACAAATATAATACAGATCAATGATAAGACACATATACAAAGGAAAAACAATGCATACACGAGCATAAATATTTGACTTGACGTACAGAATTCTGTTGTTATATATACATGTACTATGCCGAAGTTGACGTATATCCTCTATTATATTCCCTGAAGAATAATATTTAGATGTAAAATGTTTCTTCACAATTTTGAAAGTTTTAGAAAGTTTGAAGTTTTTACTTAAATTCTATGACCAAGTAGCTTTAAAATTTAATGTATGATATCTTTCCTTCTCTTATGTGCAATAGTATGCTGTGATAATGTATTCAGTGATTAAAACAGTATGCAGTCCTTTAATAAGACTTTGTTTTCCATCTTTATACAAACTTTGTCATGTTGTTTTTTAAAATTCATATTATCAACTTGGACCCAGAGTTTTACTGTCCATATAATTTGCAGGTTTAGCACAAAACAGTCATAACTCACTATTTTTTAATTGAGTCTTGACTGTTTTGCTCTAAGCATGCAATATACCTTTAAATCTAAACCAATGGGAGAAATTGTTGATGTCCATTCCATACCTGGATTGTCATTGATAGAAAAGTATTGGTGATATATTGATACGAGTCAGACAAGAAGTGTAATAGAGGCTACTAGAACTCCAGTATTATATGATATCCTCATGAAGTAACACATTATGGTAAAGACGTTTCAGACATAAAAAACAAACTAAAACAAACTGTATTTTCTTGTTTTTAATACTAAACAGGAAACATGAAAACCCAAAAATATGTAAAAAGTCCTTTACAAGAACTGTCGCCTTCATTTAGTTTTATATAATGCTAGATTGTACCAATATTCCTAATTGCAAATCGATATGGGATCATCTGTCAAGAATGTGCGATACGTAATTCTACCAAAGTTCTCTTCTATGTTGCTAAAGTTTTATTCATTTTAATGAAACAAAGGGCCTGTTCCCAAAGGAGAGCGCTTTGTATCCCTACCTAGCGATTTCCTACGGAACAGCCTGCTATGATCGAGCAAATTGAATCACTAGCTAGCAATACATAGCAAGTTTATTTCTTGCTAGCTGTTCAGTTCAGACCTCGCGTGGAATAAATCTTAGTAATACACCATTTTCTGATTTCATTACAACACTTAGCTTTTTCTTGTAAATATGTCCAGGTACTGTTTCCAGTTTAAATCTGTATAGTAGAAAAAATTGACTTATTATAAAAGAAAATGAATTAAGGATATTGTTGGCTGACATAATATATGGATGCCCTCGGGCCCATTCAGGCCCAAAATGGGGGAAAAATTTACACCAAAAATCAACTTCTTTGATGTAAAGACTACATCAGGCATTTTTTTGGGGTGTAAAACTTTCTCTGGGACCAGGTCCAATTGGGCCTCAGTCACTTCCAATGGTCCAGACAAGTCAGGAAATGTGCCACATGCTAGAATTTTTCAACAGCAATTTAAATATTTATCCATATTTGGAAGCAAATAATTACAAATTGCAGTTCAAAAATCAAATAAAGTGATATTTCTATCAAATTACAATCAAATTGATAATTAATTAGCGGTAAAAATTCTAAGAATGTTTCAGAACAATTAATTTGCAGTACTAGCAGTACATAATGTCTTTACTCAAAACAGAATGAAATAATGTTAAACTGTGTTCTCACCTATGTACAATCCTAGCAATCATTATTTTCATTTCCATCATAGCAAAAGTTTGACCAATACAATTTCTGTATCAAATATAATGAAATATATTAAATATATCTTTAGTATACAGAAAAATACCTTCCTTAGATAATAGACAAAAATGAATAACTTTATTATTACAATATATCAAGATTTAACTGACAGTAGTGAACTTTAACCAATGCATTTTCTGTCTTTTCCCATGATGCAACTTTCAAAATGGCTAACATATCAGAATGAGGCTGCACTCAGAACGAGGCCTCCTGCACTCTGACAGAGGTTTGTTTCACTCAGAATAAGGCTGCACTCAGCACGAGGCCTCCTGCACTCTGACATAGACTTGTTGCACTCAGAATGAGGCTTTCTGCACTTTGACAGAGGCTTGTTACACTCAGAATGAGGCTGCACTCAGAATGAGGCTTCCTGAACTCTGACAGAGTCTTGTTGGACTCAGAATGAGACTGCACTCGGAACGAGGCTTCCTGCACTCTGACAGAGTCTTGTTGCACTCAGAATGAGACTGCACTCAGAACGAGGCTTCCAGCACTCTGATAGAGGCTTGTTACACTCAGAATGAGGCTGCACTCAGAACGAGGCTTCCTGCACTCTGACAGAGGTTTGTTACACTTAGTATGAGGCTGCATACACTCAGGTGTGTAATAAAATTTCTAATTGGGGGGGGGGCGTTTGTGTGAAAAATTTACTTCATAAAATGGGGTATAGTAAATTTATGTTTACTGAAATACTAGTTGTGTTGCTATTTTTTTAAATCTATGTTGAAAATTGTGCTCATCATGGGGGCATTTATTATGGAAGTGCATTTAATAGGCAATATATGGTACATACAAATAAAAGGAACATATCCTACCTAGGTCCTGCAGAGAAAGGTACAAAAGCAAATGGATCCATATTTTGTGTATTTTCTGGTAAAAATCTATCAGGTTTATATACGTTATAGTCTTCACCCCATACAGTAGGATTATGATGTAAATTATGAATGTTGATAAAAACCAGTGTACCTGCAATTAAAACTTCATTATCAAATGTGACATAGTTCATGGACTGCAATAAAAATAGTCATTTCTTTATTCCAAACAATTCCAATGGAAAATGAACGTTTTTAATAAATGTGAATATTGTCTAAATGTTTTTTATGTTTTAAAAAAGCCAAAAGTGCTAAAGCAAGGGTTTTGAAGTCTACTAATAGTATCACTATTCAGTGGGCTCTTGACATTAACTTCCGGGTTACAGTCCACTGGCTAATAAATTCAAAGACTAACCATAATATTAACAGGCAAGTATTGTGACTTATGTTAAAACTACTGAAGTTTATGTTCACATTATGGGGAGAAAAATATCTAGCCAGATCGGAACTTGAACCCAGGACCTCCCACTTACAAGGTGAGTGCTTTTCCAACTGAGCTATCGGGTCGCTTACATATCCTTCTACCCATAATGTGAACAGGTAAGTACTGTGACATTAAAATCAATATCAAACCTTTTGGTACATGGTGTCCATCGACAACAAAATCATCAGTTATTTCTCTTTGTATAAGATGTACAGGACTGTAATGTCGTAACCCTTCTTTTATACACATTGTTAAATATTCCAACTTTGCTAGATCTTTCCTGCAACAAAAAAAAATGTTTGAAATACATGTATACTTAAAGTTTATCTAAAAAGTTTATAAAATTATTCAGATCTGATCACTAAGAAATACTATTTAAATAATTCTGCGACATACCTTCATTATTTTTAGATAGAGGTTTGCGAGCTAATTTGACGGCATTGTTATTCATAGGCTGTTATTTGACGGCCCCCTTAAAAAAATTGCATGATGTAGAAGATGTAAACAAGTAACTAAACATAATAATTGCATCATGAATATAACGGGTATAATGAGTAAAGGTCACATATACGTGACCCTCATAACGAAATAGCCCAATCTTAAATAAGTGAGTAGGTGAGCCGAGTTTTAGATCAGGTTCTAATCAGAGTGAATTGCAAGCAGACACAAACACATTCCCACAAACTAGCTTAAAAATGTTGGGTTTTTTATCATGATGCTAAAGGCCATTTCTGCAGTCTGTTGAAAATTCAATTAAAAATGTATCAGGTCTCCAGTAGCAGGAAATTTAGTGGAGTGCAGTTTTCAATGAGATTGAAGACTGTATATTTATAACATACCACATTCTCGTTCCTAGAGCCTAGTAAGATTCTCGATCCTAGCGAGAATCTTGATAACCTCAGGGTACGAGAATGAACATACCATTGTATATGATCATTTTCTCTACCATATAACAAATCATATATTTCTTGTCTAACTTTTTCCTGATATTCAGGATGTTGAGCTAAACATAACAAGGTACATGTTATACCAGAAGTTGTTGTGTCATGTCCTGAAAACATAACAAGGTACGCGTTATACCAGAAGTTGTTGTGTCATGTCCTGAAAACATAACAAGGTACATGTTATACCAGAAGTTGTTGTGTCATGTCCTGAAAACATAACAAGGTACATGTTATACCAGAAGTTGTTGTGTCATGTCCTGAAAACATAACAAGCTACACGTTATACCAGAAGTTGTTGTGTCATGTCCTGAAAACATAACAAGCTACACGTTATACCAGAAGTTGTTGTGTCATGTCCTGAAAACATAACAAGGTACATGTTATACCAGAAGTTGTTGTGTCATGTCCTGAAAACATAACAATGTACATGTTATACCAGAAGTTGTTGTGTCATGTCCTGAAAACATAACAAGGTACATGTTATACCAGAAGTTGTTGTGTCATGTCCTGAAAACATAACAAGGTACATGTTATACCAGAAGTTGTTGTGTCATGTCCTGAAAACATAACAAGGTACATGTTATACCAGAAGTTGTTGTGTCATGTCCTGAAAACATAACAAGGTACATGTTATACCAGAAGTTGTTGTGTCATGTCCTGAAAACATAACAAGGTACATGTTATACCAGAAGTTGTAGTGTCATGTCCAGAAAACATAACAATCTACATTTTATACCAGAAGTTGTTGTGTCATGTCCTGAAAACATAACAACGTACATGTTATACCAGAAGTTGCAGTGTCATGTCCTGAAAACATAACAACGTACATGTTATACCAGAAGTTGTTGTGTCATGTCCTGAAAACATAACAAGGTTCAAGTTATACCAGAAGTTGTTGTGTCATGTCCTGAAAACATAACAACGTACATGTTATACCAGAAGTTGTTGTGTCATGTCCTGAAAACATAACAAGGTACAAGTTATACCAGAAGTTGTTGTGTCATGTCCTGAAAATGTCCCAAAAAAAGTTTGTAAAAGGTTGAAAGATACAATATATTTGTGGCAAATTTCTTGCCCAAGTCTATGACCACACATCTTTGTTACTGTCAAGTTTGATTTGCTTCAAATTTTCAAATCAATTACATGACTGGAGCTGTAACACAGTCACTGCACCTTGTTTTTTGGTTGGGTTGCAAGCTATAGCAACAAAATGTATTGGTCATTATAGGTAGTCATCCTATTCACCACTCCTGCAAGGCTAAATTACTGCATTTAGATGTAAACCAGTTACAAGGCACATACTTCTGTCAGTGACTGACGACTGCCCAACATTATTTACAATCAGTGGTAGAAAGAATAATTGATGTTGAAATTATATAATGACCAAGCTCAATGAAAGTATGCCTGCTCCAGATTTGAACCACGATCAGTACAAGTGCTCTACTGTATGAGAAAGACAGGCAGATTAAAAAATTCAATGACTAGGACATATTTACCCTCAAATAAGAACGTATCAACTTCAGACCGTATTTCTAGGTCACTTAAACCTTCTCCATTCTCATCTTGTGCTGTGATAAGTATATCCAGAAAATCTAGGTATCTTTTTCTTTTGTCATCTTTTATACTTGGAATACCTTCTGTTTTCTATAAAACATACAATAAGTATCATAAACATGTATTTAATAAGTTTACATCGTGTTTTCAGTTGTTTTGAAAATATATAAATCTGTAATCGCCAACATTATTTTTATAACTGACCATTATACATATATGTTGACCATATTAAGCGGACAAATTAAAGTCACACATGTTTTTAGAATTAATATTTCATACACAATTTTTTTTAACTAGTCTCTATGATTATGTCATTGTTTAATAAAGTGTGAAAAAAATACTGACATAATCTTAAATTGGTTTTATCAATCTGTTTACAAGAGTCAACAACTCATGGGTCAAATTCATAAGTTTAGGATGTTTTGAACATTAAAGAGAAAGATCAAGAAGGGTTTTAAAACATAGGAGCTGTTGTCAAGTGGTAGGAAGCACTCTTTAGAATCCAGAGGTACGTCCCAAGTTGGAATCTGCCTATGAGCAAAGCTAATTTCCTTGGGCAAGAAATTTACCTTCTATTAATTTACTCCACCTAGATGTAAATGGGTACCTGCAAGGGTGTATAATGGAGGTCCACACATACAGTATATCACTGTGCTTAGACTACAGTCAAACTTGATAAATAATTCCATAGCATCAATATGTTGACTGCATATAGTGGAGAAAAAGACTCTACAAAGCAATTGATAAATAGATCAGCAGCAAGATGACCACCGGTAATAGCTGTAAAGTCGGTGAACTTGCATTAGTATGAAACTTTAAACTAGACCAAAATAATAATGCAATTACTTTTATTTTTTACTTTTATACTTACAATGACATGTTTTCTTGCCTGTATAATATCATCAGCAATTTTATGAACATAATCACATTGTTTTATAAATTCTCGACCATTGGATGTTAAATTGAAATATATCCAATCAAATATCAGTAACATGTTTCTGTAAAAATAAACAAAACATTAATTAAGACATTTTTCTACAAGTTTTGCATTTGTATTGTATTCAGCAGAACATTCAGAAAAAGGTAAAGAACATATATAAATTTGGCTTTAAAGGATAATAATAATAATAATAACGACTTTAATTTAAGAGTCTACACATTTGGATACATCAAATCTTACATGTGGACCTCTAATAGACAAGGGGTGCTTTTCACAAAAATTCTTACGAAAAAAATCTTCGTAAGTCAGTTTCATATAATAAGCACTTCAAAGTCAGACGGATAATAAGCATAACTATGATATGATATTCAAAAAGTATACACAATTCTACACGATTGGTACAATATTTATGATTGATAAGCCAAAAATGAGCATAATATAAATGTTTCTTGCTTTTGACTTACGAAGATTTTGTTTGTAAGAATTTTTGTGAAAAGCACCTAAGGACAATACCGAAAGGACCAGGTTATAAATCATATACATTGTGGTATACCTCATTAAGGCTCTCTCTGTACCTAATTCTGTTAGTTTATGAACAGCCTTCACATACGGATTACCTCTGAAATAAAAACAGTCATAATTGGTTAAATGTTACATTAAGAGTAGAATTTAATATGAAATAAAATGTGACTTGGTCCATGTATCATATGGTCATTTGACTAATCAGTCCATAAACTCATAAACTTGCACATAGCCCTCAAGGCCATGTTTTTTTGTAAAATATATATAAACATATAAATACAGGTATAAATTATCAACTTTGGACCATGCTGGCCACCCATGAATAAAATATCATGTCACAAAATAAATTATATTTTAAAACGAATAAACCTTTACTTTTCTCTCATTTCTAATAATACAGCAAAAAACACACGATTTTGCAGAAATAGGTAAAAATATATCGCTGTGCTTTAATACACATTGTTGATTATAACATTATAATTAAAATTATGCCTAAATTATAAAAATTATTTACCCATGAGTCTGTGTGTCTGTTTCAAAGGAGAATGCACATCTCAGTAATATATCCAAGGAACATAACCCTATATATCTAAATGCATCAACGTTATCTCCCTTGTCAGCAATTGTTTGCAAATTGTCCTTAAAAAACAAAAGAACACAGAAACATTAATATTACAATCTATTCTATTAGAAAGACATGTTCCAGCATGTGGACATAAGTCCTAGGACACTATTATGTTTTTAGGAAGATATATTCACATTTAATAAGACCCTATGTATATAAGGTCCTTGCATTTACTTAAGAAAAAAGAAACTAAACTTAGTCCGAGCAAATTCCAAAATCAAATTGAACTAGTTTATCCACATACAATTCTAACTACATGTATGTTAAATAAATAACCTTTAATTTTTGTGAATTTATTTACAATATTCACGATCAGTTGTTTTTCAATTAAAATACAGGCCGTCGATATGCTTTTTTTTGTTAGTAATAAAGGGGACAAACACCAGATGTTTGTTGTTTAGTTTTTCACCAGGATCTGTCTGCTGCATATGGATGCATTTTGTGCAGATCCTGGGTACAAACATAATATCAAACAAGTTATGTGTCAAAAAGACATTTTGTTGAATAAAACCTATTCGTCTGCTGCGCTGTAACTCTTACAACAGCATCTTCTGCTGTGTTGATTGTCCTCTCCATTTCTCCAGCGCAGTTGGTAGCGCGCCGGGATTTGGATACTCTAGCTGGAGGGGGTGCGGGTTCGAATCCCACCCGGGGAGGTTATACCCTTCCATGAAAATTTGACAATAATGTCGATTTTCCTCCATTGATTAGATAATATGGAGAAGTTTCCGGCCTTGTGGAAGGGTAGGTGAGTACTGGTTATAGACAATGATCCAGGAAAGCTAAGCTAGGTGCGCTGGACGCCGTGAAATGACCTAAATTGTGTTGACACGGCGTTAACTCCAATAAATAAATAAATCCATTTCTCCACCATACTTATGCCTGGCTGTAGCTGAACAAACCTTATTTCAGTAAAAACCTGCTGTAAAGACCACCTTGGTTACTGCAAAACCATGTGAATTTTTATGATTTTTAAGTCCATAATGCTTAATTTGAGAAAAAGGGGTCCCTTGAATAAGACCGTTTCGCTATTAAGACCACTAATTTTGATGGTCTTTGTAATGGTCAGTAATGCCACGCCCCCATGCTATCTAGCTAACCAATGGAATATCTTGATGCATGCATGTTGTAGTATAGTATAGTATGAATGTTCTGAGTATCATAGTCATCTTACTGTTAGAGTTCTAGAATAAAGGTTATACTATTAAACGTCCCTTTTGGGTCTGTTATTATATACATGTACAATCCCTATTCAGGGTCGGATAAGTTCTAAGAACATTACAGTCTTAATAGCAGAACTTTACTGTATTACAAATAAATAAATATACCTACCAGTAGAATATCAACACATTTGTTATGAACTTGAGTATATGGTTGTAAAATATCAAAATGAAATGCTGGTGTTAGAAGTTTTCTATTTCTTGTCCATTTGTCACCATTTGCTATCAATAACCCTTCTCCCAGCCATGGTATACCATAGTTATACAGAGATCCCTTCTTTCTCGGCTTTGGTGCTACAACAAAATCATAATACATAATTAGGCCATACGTGCGCGTAGGTTTTAGAGTCCTCAATAAAAAAAAAAAAAAAATTGTAGGTAAAGTTTTCTTAAATGATTTCGATGTTCCGGAATTCGATACAACAATTTAACTCAGGGAAAAATTGTGTTCGGCAACGACGTTATTCATTGTAAGCAATTTATCATAACCCACTGTCATAAATACAAAATATATTTTACATGAAAAAAACACTAGTCATTTTATCAAATTAAGACCATTGTTTAATATTATGAGGGTGTTATTCCATTGACAAAATATATATAATGCATTGCGTTTTGCCGTAAAAAGTATTTGTGTTTTCGTTTTCGGTTTGTGTGTTTTTGTGAATAGGTACCTAGGTTTGTCAAATTTGAGTTGACGCTTAACAGAATTCCAATTTGGCATGTCCTTAGATGACTATAAGTACACAGTGGCCTCCAAAGTTTTTTGAGCAAATGATATATAAATGTTATGTGGTTAATAAATATAGTTAATTCTAACTTTGTTTCGAGGGCTGAACGAAACACTATTGTAACCCATTTGAAAATAAAGGGAGTTACATTAATGTTCCATTCAGCTCTTCGGTTAAGTCTTAGGTCAATTTGAACAATGTTTTTACGACCATATATCTGATCAAATTGAATGGGGTTTTGTCTCGGATCAACCTGAACAAAGCTTACCTGATGACTTCAACAATAGTTTCACAGTTTCTGGATGATGAAACAGAAGCATACAAGCTAACCCACCAATCCAAAATGTACACATTCTAGGATACTTTTTCATTAAGGCAATACTATAATTTATTCCATCTTCACCCTCGCCAGGAAACTGAAAATATTTTCAAATGTTTTCCATACAATTGCTTAGATAGTCAGTGTTGGTCAAAAACAATATTTGAAAATCTTAAGGGGTGTCATTTTTCTTATTCTAGAGCATCATTTCATGACAAACAATAAGAATTTCTTTGTAAAACATTCAAAAGACAAAATAATCTTTAGATTGATTTTTTTTAAATTGAATTTATTTCAATTAAAAATATTATTTTAAGAGGTGACATAGGAGTAATGTTAATGATCGAATCATTTCTATAATTGTGTTTAATAAGAAATCGTATCACTGTGTTTAATAAGTGATCCTCCAGACAGAGTTACTTGGAGGACTGACGTTAGCAGATCTTGCCGGCTGCTGTCTACTCCAGTCTCTGGGACACCGGCAGCAGATGACAAATAACCTATCAGATTTGTTTGATTGATTAATTAATAAGAATTTGAAAACTATGGCTATGGAACAGGCTATGGAGACCTTGATTTGTCTTATGAGTAAATAGAGTAAAACTTGTGTTTTGGCACCTCTTAGTGGACATCAGGCCCCTTCATGGGGACTTCTGCAAACTGTTACTGAAAAACAGAATGTCATATAAAACAGTCAAGATTATACTCAAATATTCTGAAATTTTAAGGCAAAAATCTCAAAGATAATGTTTAACCCACACATGTATTTCTAATTTGTAGACTCACCTCTCGTAGATGTCCATAAAGCCAATGTGGACAAGTTGATCCAGGGAAGTCTTTAAAACGTGTATGAACTTTAATATATACTCTATATAGCTTATATACCAAATAACATACTAGACCAAGAAATATCGTAAACAAAACTTGAAACATTTTGACAAGATGCGATTCTGGTTAACTCTGAAAAAGATAGAGTTGAATATCTGTGATTTATGGTCCAAAATTTGGGTTAAAATCTTGCTCAATACAATCGAAAAAAATAATTTTGTAATTCAGGGAAAATATTACTATAATAATTTCACAATTAGCAACATATTATTTTTAAAGAGGGTGGCACAAAAGTTAACAGAGGCTATTCGTTGTCTGTCTGTGGCAAGATCAGAATGTTATTGAAGAACCGATTGTCTTAATTTTCTTTAAATAAGATTTTTCAATGCTATGGATAATTTTCTCACAAATCTGTTTTTTACAACTTCGGAAGATTATCATGCAGAAATTTTTCACAATTTGAAATATCTACATCTACATCGTACGTGATATAAATAAATAAGGGGTTGCTGTGAAAAATTTTAAAGCATGCAGTTATTGATATACCGGTAGAACAAAGAGATAGTAGGATTGTAGAAGTTAAACATAGCCAGTTTTTAAGTTTGTAGTGATATTTCTTTCCTACTTATAATAATGGGCTCATTCACTCAGCTTACAACTCTTAAAGTATATTTATATCTTCATGATGATGATGATGATGATGTCTTCATTAATTATATCATGGTGGACCCTTTAAACTGAATCAGCATCTTGGACAATTAATTGACCAAAAACTTATTCATAACAAGATTATAATCATTAGAAAAAATTAAATGGAGATAAATATATAAATAACTAAAAACATGCCATGTACTCTTATCTAACTACACATATTGAAAAAATCTTACTACAATTATATTGAAGTTCCATGAAAATACTCAATTTTTCCGAACAGATATGGTTCAATTCTATTCAACTGTCAGTGGTGCATACATTAATCCAGCCAATTTGAATATTCATAAATAATATAGTCTTTCTGAACTCACCATCAATAAAATCATATAAGTAATAGCAGAGTTAAAGTATGTCCAACTGAACTGACAGTTGAATAAAATTGAACAATTCAGTAACTAATTGAAACATCTTACCTCATGCAATATAAGTCTGTATCCATATAATTCAAATAAGGTGCTTAGGCCTGTATTATCAAAGCTCTTGCGACTGATTTCTGTTGTTAACCACACTTAATTGTATTCCTGAACTATCGTAAGATTTTTGATAATATGCTGCCCTGTATCACAAACCTGCCAGCTTCATCACATGTTTCAATGATATTTTTAAATGACAGCAACTTTTAAAACAGCTAATACTACACAGGGGCGGATCCAGGATTTTTTTCTAGGGGGGTCCAAACTTTTCTAGGGGGGTCCGAACTTTTCTAGGGGGGTCCGAACCTCGAACCACAACTACATTAAACACATTTGCAGAAAAAATGCAATATATTGATAATATAAACTACATAACCATTAAATGTATGTTAAGCACCGAGAAAATTGCTTCATGCAACTTAAAAATGACTTACGGGCAAGAAATACACTAATGGACAGGTACATTTTCCAAATTCTAGGGGGGGGGTCCAGACCCCCTGACCCCCCTCCCGCTGGATCCGCCCATGCTACAAATCTAAATTAATGGCTCAGGGCAAAACTAGTCTACATCCTTCTTTATTAACATGTAGTTACGCTAGTTTGGCCCTGACCCATTGAAATGTACCTTGATTTAATACATTACAACTTGTGTCTCATCTAATATGACATGATCTTAAAGCTGGTTGTTCGTAGATTTCAACTTAAATATCAATACTTCTAAAAACTCAAAATTGTACAGTAAATATTATGGCTTTGTTCTGTTCTTAAATGGAAAATAATTTAATGCTTTATTGACATTGACAATCGTTTTACATTCTTTTCTAAATATACTAATGGACAAAAGTCTTGTCCGGTCTACAAAAACCATGTAACCCCCCATTAACCTGAATGGGTTTTCTGGTCTTCCGGCTAGATTTCTTTGCAAACTTGTAGCATCGATGCGTAAAAGGAGCACCGAACTCATTCGGGTTAATGGGGTCACACACACTATTGAAAAAAATGTTTCATTGAAAATTGACTCAAAGCAATCATTTGTTACTTGCAAATCCCCAATGTCAATTTTCAACACATTACTGTAAGGACAGAACTGGCTCAAACTTCACAATTCTTTTTTACTCAATGCATAATAACATTCTCTTTCTAACGATACCAAATGTATGAGTGTGCAATAACAAACAAAAAAGATATTATGGTTTTTGTAGACCGGACAAGACTTTTGTCCATTAGTATATATACATGTACATCCTTTTTTGACTAAGTATGATGTTTCAGTGTATATGTATTTATATTTACTTTAACTTCTCACCTATTGTTATTTATGTAACTTGTGAATGTAAATAAACGTTCTGTTCTGTTCTTCTGATAATGACAATCATAGTGAAAATTCACATTCAACTGTAAAAGATGGTGATTTCAAGCGTAAAAATCTGTCCTGTTATTAGTAAATTTGATTCAACTTTCAGTGGCACATACATTAACTCCTGCTGATTTAAATAATTGTTAAAGTACTTCTGTACTCACTTTCCATTAAATACATATCAAGGGTTGCCCGCAAAACTATAGTAAGTGCATTGTGCAAAAGAGCAAGTTACTACAGTCTTGCAGGCAACCCTCGATATTCATGTATTATCAACAAATATAAAGAATTTAAACTAGCAGGGTTAATGTATGTGCCACTGAGAGTTGAAGAAAATTTACTAATAGTAATAGTGATGACGATTAAAGTGAGTTTTTGTGACCTTCATATTTCATTTGTTCTATAGGATAGTTTGCCTTTAAAAATTTAGAGATCGTTGTCTGAACACATTACAGATGGCAACCATTCGGAACTCCTCGGTCATTCACTACAAATAACCTCCAACATAATTAGACGCCATTTTGGAACTACCTTTTCGTTACATTTCCAAACAAAATGCTTTGACCGGTGTTGAAGTAAACAAATCCACAATCGTTTAGGGGATGAGTGATGCTTGGTTCTTAGTCCATGAATTTGAAATAACAGTTCAATGATACTGCTGACCAATATTTAGTTAAATATATAACATAGAAATATGTTTTGACAAAGATCTGTGTGTATACTACAAGAACTATTTTGCATAACAGTTACGTGCTTCGCCTGTGCTTTGCCTCACATAGGTAGTAAAAACCCGAGCAACCAAGGTAGCCCCAACAAATCCTTCTGAGATGATTCATGCATGAAAGGTCGAGGTGTTCCAAATGAGACGCTGAATTTTGAAATTAAATTTTTTAGCTAAATCTGTGTGTAAGAAGCTTTAAAATAACTTGTATAAAAATCATCCCTCTTGATAAAACAATAATCATGATATCACTAAGTGTTTGATGAAGTCTATTTACTTTGTTTAAGATAATTACAGATAACCACAAACATGTTATTAATGTTACAGTCATCCTGAGTGGGGCATTTAGTTATAGTGGGGCATCTAGTTGAAGTGGCCCATGTAGCTGAAGTGGTGTAACTAGTGGGTGTTAAAGGGCTCAGAACCTCTTAATCCTTAAATTTTCATAAATCCTTTAAAACAGGCATTCACAAAAGGCAGTCATGTAAGACCCTCTGCTCCTAATATTCAGATTCTTAAAACACTGAAAACTATTTTTGGAGTTTGGCCCCTAGTAAAAGACCCTACCAAATTGTAAAAGATGGTGAACCGAAGTCTTAAACACAGCATAATGGAAATCACACATAAAAAGACAACAAAAAACAAAACTAATGTAAAAAATATGTTTTATTTTAATACTCTCAACAAAATATTTTTTCAAGATCTGACTAAAAATGTCTAAAAGTAACTAAAAAAAGTTAAAGACAAAGGTAATACTGTAAAAATCTTATAACTTGTAGTAAAAATGACTAAAAGTAACTATGTTAAGTTAAAGATCAAGATAAAACAGTAAAAATCTTATAACTTGTAGTAAAAATGACTAAAAGTAACTATGTATATATAAAAAATCGAGAAAAAAACAGTAAAAATCTTTTTTCTTGTAATATAAATGACTATAAGTTACCATATACAGCTTAAAAATCATACTAAATAAACTTAAACATCAACATGAACACAGCTAATTATTTATCTCATTTAGATTTCACATAAATATTGAAAAGCTTCAAAGGTACTCATTCACAGATTTCAACTTAAATATCTTTTTTTCTATAACTTTAAACATTGTATTGTAATACTTTAAGAAGCAGGAAAGTAGTGTTCTGATAATGACAGTTTTAGTGAAAATTGACATATAACTACAAATGATGGTGTTCATGTAGTAAATATCTACCCCATATGTCACGGTAAAGACACTTATGGTGCATTTTTTGTGACTATTATAGTACATTTCATGCAACATGTAGCTCAGTTTGTCTTAAAATAATTAGAAATAATTTTTGGACACAATTACAAACACTGAATGGTATTTTGAAATAATAGAAAAATAAACCAAATCTGTGAACTAGTACCTTTAACATGTAGGGTTATGAAGTGCTCTCAACTAGGCTTTCACTCAACATCTTGAATTGTTAATTGTTAAACACTCATAAGAACAATATTCTTAGTTTAGCATACAATAAATGTAAATGGTGAAAGAACTTTCAAACAAAATATAAATTACAAAAATTGACAATTTTTCCATACATCAGCTCAATAAAAATACAGTATAACCTACATTGAGAATAGTCTGGATTACCTGCCCCTTACCACTATGGTTATCAGGTCAGGCAAACTGTAATAATGGCTGCCCCCTCAGTTATTATTCAGGTAACAAAATTTGCTGATCATTTGCTGACAATAATAACTTGAGTAGGAGATCGATACCATATAGGTCATTCTATTTTGATTTTTCTGATTGCATGTATATTTAGCGAACGATTAACAAAAAACCATATCTCAAATTGAACACAATTCGGATGTGGATTAGTCTTATTAGAATTCTGGATACTTTATTTAGCAAAAATGTAACCGAACAACTAAAAAGGGTTTCCACAGTAATTCTTGTGCAATGATCCTTTGATTTAAGCCTTTGTAGTGAGAAATGTTCATTTGAAGTCATAATTATCCAATAACTAATTCATTACATCGGGCATGGCCATTATCATGCTTTATCTGTCAAATTATGACTGGGAACCAGACAACATTGAGAAGCGTGTGATAGGAAGGGACTGTATTGACCACTTACAACAAGTGACCGCTGAAACAGTATTTCTTATCAAGAATGACCACTGTCAAGAGAATCATGTTCTTTGAGTCATCCAAATAGATATACAACCAAGTGAGACAGACAAATGAGATTAAAAAACAACAATAAAAGTAACAACAATAACAAGAGTAACAACAAAAAAACAACATATCAATATTCCTGATCAACAGATTTTATTCGGACCCAAGGTTGGTGATTTTTTTCAACAGAAAATCTTTCTTTGTACTGCACATACCCTGAGTTGAACAAAGTTGAAATATAAATGCATGTACACAGAACAATAGAGCAGCCTGGCTATCTCAGTTGGTAGCATGCAAGTCTACTGATCCAGGGGTTGTGGGTTCTATCCCCGGGCGGGGCATATTTTCGGGAAGCTTGGTCAAGAAATTATGTCTACGGCCATTCTTCCTCCTACCAATGATTCTTAATTATGTAGAGCAGTTGTCCGTCACTGAAGAGAGTATGCGCTTAGTAGCTAGTCAACAGCTAAATCCAGAGATTTAACCTTAACAGGAACAGTGAGTAGGTGGACTGAATGCCGTTATATGACCAATACAATGTGTTGCTATGGCATTAAACCCAACAAAAACAAACAAAACAAAACAAACGGTTCTAAACACAATCTATGTTGTGCACATTTCAGCAGTAATATGGAAAACAACTTCCTTCTAGTCCTCACAGTGCTTACTTCATGCTTTGCTACTTAACCACTGCCAACATGTTAATCAAATGACGCTTATAATACAATGTGACACCAATGTGTTGTGTGTGAAATTTTTTTCGTTATTTTTACAAACTATAAATTAAGTATTATTTTTTTATCTTTATGTACTTTGAACATCATACTTTACTACAAGAAGACTCAATTGATAGAAAATATTGAAATGTAAAAGAAAAGATGGAAAAAAAAATTGGACAAATTTACTTGTGGTGGCAGTGGTTACTGATTTGATAAAGGGAAATAAGCGCTGCGGGAAGTTTGAGATGCATCCAGTACAAACAAACCTACAGCTGTACAAAAAATAAACAGAAATAAACAAGTTCAATTCCTGAATATAAATTAATAAGCAGCAGTTTATTTATCACGTGGTACAAGTTTCAGTAATACACCATTTTCTGATTTCATTACAACACTTAACTTTTTCTTGTAAATATGTCCAGGTACTGTTTCTAGTTTAAATCTGAAAATAAATAAAGAATATTTGTTTAGTTTGGAGATACCAAATTTTAGTTCACCAAGTGAGCTTGGAATATACTTTAAAAGGGGAATTGCTTTTTAGTGAAAATATCATTTTCTGAACTTATTAGTTGAAATAACAAGAATTAATTCTGAAAAAAAAAAATTCTGTTTCTTTCATGCCTTTTCTGTGTTGTTTAGAAAGAGATATTTCTACATAAAAGTATCAAGACATCAAATCTCCACTAAAGATGGCCTAATTATCTTTTATATTATGCCATTACATATTTATTACAATAAAAGTATAAGATTTTTTATTATATATATATATCTAATAAATCTAACTCATCGACAATCTGCATTTTGTACCATGTGACTGTACAATATATTCCCATATTGGATCCAAAAATATATATTATTTTCGTATTGGACAGTTGGGTTCATGTGCACTTAACGATGTGATAAGAATGGCTGTGATTGCTTTGTTGGGGATGATGGCGATGATGAATATTTCAAAGGAAAAGAAAGACATATAATGAAAAAGTTATTATACATTTTACTGTACAATACGGCATATATTTGGGCTCGTACACAACTTGAAAATCATATTGGACTCGATTATTGGCTCATCCAATATGACTGTTCAAGCTGTGTACTCATCTAAATACAGTATATTACCACATTGTACAGTAAAATGTATAATAACCTATAAGTATTCACCATAAATTTTAATTGAGAAGCACCTCTTTTCACCATAAGGCTAAACTTTTAATTGAAAAGCACCACTTTTCATCATAAGGCTAAACTTTTAATTGAAAAGCACCACTTTTCATCATAAGGCTAAACTTTTAATTGAAATGCACCAGTTTTCATCATAAGGCTAAACTTTTAATTGAAAAGCACCACTTTTCATCATAAGGCTAAACTTTTAATTGAAAAGCACCACTTTTCACCATAAGGCTCAGAATCAACTTTATTATCAAACAATCATTATTATAAATACCCCAGTAGTCAAATTTATGATAAAAAATGAAGAAGAGATCAACATTCTAAAAATCATAAAATGTCTGATCTTAGTAGCTATTGCTCTGAATGAGCATAAAAAGCCCAAAGTCTAATCCAAAGTATATGAGTGTTTCTATGAATTTTAAAAACCTCAGACCTATAGAAAGTAGACATTGGTTATATAAAAACACATCATCTTACCTGTGTAGGATTCTAGCAATCATTATTTTCATTTCCATCATAGCAAAGTTTTGACCAATACAATTTCTGAAACAAAGCACATTTACAACTACTGTCAGTAAGTAAAAAAAAACTGGCACATAATTATTTTCTTTGTTTTGCTTTGTTTTTGTTGGGTTTAACACCATAGCAACACATTGTTATAGGTCATATAATGGTGGTCAGTCAACCAACTCACTCCTCCTGGAAAGGCTAAATCTCTGGATTGAGCTGTTAACCAACAACTAAGCCCATACTTTCGTCAGTGACTGACAACTGCCCTACATAATTAAAAATCATTGGTAGGAGGGAAAATGGCCGTAAAAATAATTTCAATTATTAATGTTTTGACAGTTAACAAAAAACGAACTATACAATGATTGATGTATTGGTTTGTTTTATTCAGTATTAAATTTTGAGGAGTGGTGGTCCAGTGGTATGACATGCACCTACCAATGGAGAGTTCCCAGGTTGGAACAGTACTAGAGGCAGTGCTTATTTCCCTCAGCAAGAAATTTACATACAGTTGTAGATGAGTACTGTGAGGGATCAACTGCCTGAAGGTTTATTTCAATGATCAGGGGTTATCAACCAAATCAGTAAAGTTGACTGAACAAGTATAAAATTAATGAAAGCAGACTTTAAACCCCTTTTTAACTTTTACTATTTGATCTATGTAAACTTCTTATATAAAGTAATGTTTCTTACCTAGGCCCTGCAGAGAAAGGTACAAAAGCAAATGGATCCATATTTTGTATATTTTCTGGTAAAAATCTATCAGGTTTATATACATTAAAATCTTCACCCCATACAGTAGGATTATGATGTAAATTATGTAGGTTTACTACAATGTTAGTACCTGAAAAAGAAAACAGAACAGAACATACATTTATTTCAAACAAGAAATGTAACGTGGAAACCACATTAAAGCCGGATTAAAAAACTTTAACATACATAATAACTATAAATAATTCATAATAAAGGCAGGTAGAGTTGTGGTTACTAATTCTGTCTTCACATGGTATGTTATCATTGTATGAAGTTTCATAAAGATCTGACAATAAATGGCAGAAATATGTGCTAAATTGAAAACTTAAACACAATTGTTAACGATATCCGACACCCACCCGCCCTACCCTTGATTGCCCATGTTTCGCCAAACTATAAGTCAAATTTTTCGTTGAAAACTCTGGCTAAGAACTATACAGTTTCAAGTGATTAACAATAGTAACCATACAATGCATACATCACAATCAATACATCTTTAACTTGAATGGACCTCAAATATAACAATGTCCGATTTCATAAAAATTCAAACACAATGTTTTTCTCAAATTTTTAAAAACATTTATGTCTGATTATGTTCAGGGACCAGAAAATTTGCCAAAGATAATTGGTCAGGGGCCATCTGAGTACCAGATACCAGTTAAAGCATGTACTGTACGGACCAGACCATTTACTGAACTTTATTCATAATTTGCAACCGCAAACTTGTATCCATCGATTTTTTCTTTTACATGAGGAATCCCAAATGCTAAGGAGAAACTTCTAAATTACTGACTTGGTATTCCTTCTGGATCCCTAGTTGAAACAGTAAGTGTGGAAACCTTCATAAAATATATTAGGAGTATAATAATCATGCTGCCCAGCTAGCTCAGTTGGTAACACACACATCTACTGATCAAGGGTTATGGGTTCGATTCCCGGGCGGGCATACTTCCGTGGAGCTTGGTCATGAAATTATTTCTACGGCCGTTTTCCCTCCTACCAATGATTTTTAATTATGTAGGGCAATTGTCAGTCACTGACGAAAGTATGCGCTTAGTAGTTGGTTAACAGCTAAATCCAGAGATTTAGCCTTTCCAGGAGGAGTGAGTAGGTTGACTGACCACTGTTATTTGACCTATACAATGTATTGCTACGCATTAAACCCAACAAACAAACAAACAAACAATACCTATAGGTATATTATGTCCATCCACGGTGAACTCCTCAGTTGTTTCTCTTTGTATCACATGTACAGGACTGTAATGTCTTAAACCTTCTTTTATACACATTGTTAAATATTCCAACTTTGCTAGATCTTTCCTGCAACAAGAAATATTTGATATAACATGTACAGGACAGTAATGTCTTAAACCTTCTTTTATACACATTGTTAAATATTCCAACTTTGCTAGATCTTTCCTGCAACAAGAAATATTTGATATAACATGTACAGGACTGTAGTGTCTTAAACCTTCTTTTATACACATTGTTAAATATTCCAACTTTGCTAGATCTTTCCTAAAACAAGAAATATTTGTATAACATGTACAGGACTGTAGTGTCTTAAACCTTCTTTTATACACATTGTTAAATATTCCAACTTTGCTAGATCTTTCCTAAAACAAGAAATATTTGTATAACATGTACAGGACTGTAGTGTCTTAAACCTTCTTTTATACACATTGTTAAATATTCCAACTTTGCTAGATATTTCCTAAAACAAGAAATATTTGATATAACATGTACAGGACTGTAGTGTCTTAAACCTTCTTTTATACACATTGTTAAATATTCCAACTTTGCTAGATCTTTCCTGCAACAAGAAATATTTGATATAACATGTACAGGACTGTAATGTCTTAAACCTTCTTTTATACACATTGTTAAATATTCTAACTTTGCTAAATCTTTCCTGCAACAAGAAATATTTGATATAACATGTACAGGGCTGTAGTGACGTAAACCTTCTTTTATACACATTGTTAAATATTCCAACTTTGCTAGATATTTCCTGCAACAAGAAATATTTGATATAACATGTACAGGGCTGTAGTGACGTAAACCTTCTTTTATACACATTGTTAAATATTCCAACTTTGCTAGATATTTCCTGCAACAAGAAATATTTGATATAACATGTACAGGACTGTAGTGACGTAAACCTTCTTTTATACACATAGTTAAATATTCCAACTTTGCTAGATATTTCCTGCAACAAAAAATATTTTAAATACATGTATTTTTATCTGGAACCATGTCAAATAGAGCCTCAGTCCCTTCATCTGGTCCAGACGAGTTAGGAAATGTGGATTAACAAGATTTAATCATTGAAAAGAACATTATTAAAGTTCTGCTCAGAATAAATAGGGAACAAGTATATTGTAATTTTAAAGTTAAATTTTATTCAATATTTTAGATCCGGTTTTAATCAGATTGAATTTGATTAAACTGTAAATATTGTAAAATTTTATTCAACAGTCAGTGATGCATACATTAACCCTGCTGATTTAAATACCATTACTCAATATATTTTCATTATCACACTATTTTATTAATAGTAGGTACAGAAGTATTATGGTGAGTATTTAAATCAGTTGGGTTAATGTATGCACCACTGAAAGATGAACAAAATTTAACAATATTCATACAGTTTACTCAAACTATAATATAACGCAATCGACTTAAGAACACAAAAACGTATAGATGCGTCAATTATGTTTATCTTGTTTAAAAGTCAATGAGTTTGATACTTGGAAAATCTGCCATAAGCTAATTTATTATATGTTTTGTTTGGTCATATGTTATGAATTTTTATTCAACATTTCAGACCTCCACTCAAAAAATGTTTTTGTTTTTAATCAAGGGTTTTGGAGCCAAGTCGAGATGCAGTTGAAGAGACACCTGTAATTCAATCTGATAAAAACCCAATCAAAAATGTTCTGCTTGCCTACTCATTAATTAAGATCTGGATGTTTTCTTATGAGGGTCAAATTCAGGTGACCTTTTCTCATTCTAATATACATGACGAAATCATTATGTTTAGTAACTTGTTTACATCGCCTATTTCACGCAATTTGAAATGAGCTGTCCTATCGCAGACTGTGAATAATATCGCTGTCAAATTATCTTGCAAGCCTTGGTCTTAAAAAAGAATTGAAAAATCAAAATGCTATTAATAGTGTTTAGTCTAGATGAATGATACACATTCATTGGTCAACATAAAAGGTCATCTCGACGTGACCAACCATGGGAACCTTAGAGATCCTGTACAACAACACTCTACAGGATATCTGTTTATGGAGATTGCCTGTAATTAAAATTACCATTGTATATGATCATTGTCTCTACCATATAACAAATCATCTATTTCTTGTCTAACTTTCTCCTGATATTCCGGATGTTGAGCTAAACATAACAATGTACATGTTATACCAGAAGTTGTTGTGTCATGTCCTGAAAAATAAAACCGACAGAGAAAAGGCTTTAATGGTCTTAATGTAGTACATGTAGCAGTCAAAATACAATGCAAGTTAAAATTGAATAGGTAGGCTTATAGAGTCAACTACCTACATGTATGCTCGGTCACTACTAATGCAAGGTCACCCCAGGTAAATTTCAAAAAATAGAAATCTTGTTACTTGTGTCAATTTTTAGGGCTATCTGTCAAACGCTCATGGAAAAACCAAAATCATTATCATCTAGACGCTTGATTGTTTTTGCAGACGAAGATGCAAATGGCATCTGTATTCATCGCTATAAAATCATGTTTGAACAGCTCTATCTTATTCACCAATAGTTTGTAAAATAATTTAAGAAATATCATTAATTACATAAATTCATAATATTTAATCAATAATTTACCCGTTTACAACAAAATTTTCACATATTTACTTCTATTTGACTTAAAAACATGGTGCTCTGACGAAAATAAAATAATCAAAGTTCAGGTACTGGGGGTATATTTAAAATCAGGTTTGGCAAGTTGGTCTGAAGAATTAAATTTAACACTGTAATGGTTTATACCTTCAAACAAGAATGTATCGACCTCACATCTAATTTCCTCGTCACTCAAACCTTCATTATTCTCATCTCTTGCTGTAATCAACATATCTAAGAAATCTAAATATCTTTTCTTTTCACCATCCTTGCTTGGTATACCTTCTTTTTCCTGTTTTATAAGATATATAATAATAACTTTATTTCAAGAGTCAACTCAGTTGGGCAAGCCCAATCTTCCCTGAGAGCTTCCACAATATTTACAATGACAAGACAATATAATAATGAAATGGAAAGAATTGAGCAAATATCATGAAGACATACTAAAACAGGTACATAATTTTTTATGCATGTAAACAGGTAAGAACAAAAAGACAAAAACAAAAATAATAAAGTATTCCCACTAGAGTAGAACCAAGTTAAGTATGCATTTTTTTAAAGAATGGAGGCTATTTGATTGGCGTACATGGAGTGGTATATTATTCCAGATTTTTGGATATAAAGTATGCATACAAACAACATAAGGATTCAGTCTTTTTGTGCTATCCCTGGTATCAGTGAGATTGTCAAAGCAAATTGCCATATGCTGCAATACAATATGTTCTTTGTTCTTAGTAGATCTATGAAGTAAGTTTGCCATGTACACTTTATGCCAAATAAGGCAGTTTCATAGGTTCCACAAGGAAACCACTGTGGAAACTAGCCAATGAAATTACGTATTATATCTAAGGTTTGGTTTACCATTCAAAATGGCGACCTCCATAAGTAATTAATCTAAAGCAGGTGAAGAAAATCCCAGTATGATGTCATTGTTATTGAAGAGTATTTAATTGTAACATGCAATTTCATTGGAAGAAGCTTGGTCTCCCCTGCCTCATGCATATTCATGAAAACAAGAATTCACCTGTCAAATTGCCCACAGTATGTATGGAGTGTAAGGAAAGAAAGAACTGTGTTGCCAACGATGTAATACACTATACTTACAATGACCTTCTTCATTCTATACTTACAATGACCTGTTTTCTTTTCTGTATGATATCATCAGCCACTTTATGAACATAATCACATTGTTTTATAAATTCTCTACCATCCCATGTTAAATTGAAATATATCCAATCAAAAAAATGAAACAAATTCCTAAAAAAATATGAAATAACATTGTTTTACTTTTAACATTGCAAACCGTGTTAGGAATGATGAAAAGTTCACGTGTCTTAACAATGTGAAAACAAAACAAATATTCCAACATTGTCAGAAACTTAAATCTCTTCAGAATGCATGGTGCTTGAGTAGGGCTGCTGCGAATATCTGAGTACTCGGATATTCGTGATTCTGACCAGAAAATCAAGTATGAATATTCGTCACATCTGAATTAGTCAGATCGGGATCCATTTTTAGAAAAACAATAAAGAACATTTTCAGCTTAATTATCACTGAAAACGAACCGCACTACAAATAAAAACTCAAATCTTTTATTTACGTACACCACTCGACTACAGAATAAATTGGAAAATAAACAATAATAATAGGAATTTTTGGAGTACATGGTATTCCATATAGTAAAAGCTTCTGAAATTCTTCACTTAGTTTTGTTATTACATGAATTCCTTTATGCTTCTCCCTAAACAAGTGATTTGTGGTTTGATTTGTGAATCCATACACATGAATCATGGTTCAAATCGGATCGCCACTAGCTCAAGGATCCACAGCCTTAGGCTTGAGGCAATGGAGTTCATACAGATTTTGAATACCAGAATTTCATGATTTTTCCATGATACCTCTCAGTTTTCAATGATACAACAGAAACACATGCAGAACCCAAAACAAGTACAATTATATTTTTGATGATTCAGACTTCTTCTTTACACTGCAGCCGATGATTATTATTGTTTGTAAAAACAGTAAATACCTATACATGTGTATTTGTAACCAAGCATGAATTTGTACCCTTGCTGGATTTGTACCCAACATTTAAAGTTGCAATTTATGATTTAATTTATGTTTTTCATTCATCTTTTCATTCGAAATCAAAGCATACATGAAAAAGGTTTTTTCCATTACAAATTTAACTCTTTGCATGGTGTTTTCTAAATTTCGTGACTTTTCCATGATATTTCCCTTAAATCAAAATTCCATGATTTTTCTAGTTTGTACAAAGTTGAAACCCTGGAGAATTGCAAGGGTTCTCATCCAACTAACTAAGACTTTGTCTTCAAACTCTACCATTTGGCTGTTCAAAAGCTAGCTTTACACAATACCAATTTTGACTTTCCAATAGGGAAAAGTTCAAAAGCCTTATCATGCAATTTGGTGTTATTGTAGAAATGGAATTCATGTCAATCAGACTCTAAAACAGCATTTGTCTGAAATTATTATTGAAATGAACTACTTTTCATGTCTAATTTTTTCATACTAATTTATTTTAGCTTGATTGTGAAGTAAGTTCTTACAACTTAGATTTATCACTTTCAAGTCCGCTTCCTGGTCCCCCAGTACTGAGCTAATAGGATAAAGTTTCTAGCTCAAGGAAAAAACAGAAAAGGTAATGGATTGGATTCTAACCAACACCAGAATGGCTATAAAATGATTACCAGTCCAACATCGTAACCACTCGGCCACCTGTATATATTAATATTGTTATTATAATAATAATAATAATGATAATAATGATAATAATGATAATAATGATAATGATAATAATAATAATAATAATAATAATAATAATAACGACGACGACGACGACGACGACGACGACGACGACGACGACGACGACGACGACGACAACAACAACAACAACAACAACAACAACAACAACAACAACAACAACAACAATAATAATAATAATGACTTTATTTTATGAGGCTACACATTTGGATAAATCCAATCTTCCATGTGGGCCTCTATCAAACATATTACACAGTATATACAATATTTACATAATGATGAATGCATATAAGAACATTTGATAATGAGAAATAAAGAGTTTGTGCAGTAGACTTGAGAAAAACATGTTATATACATATGAGAATCAAATTAAGAGCAAAGTAACCTAACTTGTTAATTACAATATAATACTTACAATGATCTTTTGACCCATAAATCAGTTAACGTATGAACAGCTTTAACATATCGATGATCATCTCTGAAAGATTATAAACAATAGTTATCAAAAATATTCATAAATTCTACAAAGGAGATTCTATTCAATGTACAGTGAAGTACATCGTCGGCAAACACAGTACTTTCTTCCGTTACACTCTATATGTACCGTGGGCAATTTAACTGGCAAAATCTCATTTTCATAAATATGCATAGGGCAGGGGGGGACCAATCTTCTTCCAATGAAATGGCATGTTACAATTAATTACTCTTCTATTCAAATGGCGTCATACTAGGATTTTGTCTTAAAATAGAAACCAATGCAAATGTTTATTTTCAAAAATTGGTTGCATAATTTCATTGGCTAGTTTTCCGCAGAAGTGTCTTGCAGAACCAATGAAACTGCCGCATTAATTATTCATGATAATGAGATTTTCCTAACCAAATGGCCCATGGTACATAATGCAGCATAGCAGAGTAAGGTATCATGGGATAACCGAAGATGAGTGAAGTACAATGTATGCATCCGGTATTTTAGTATAGGGATCATACAGACCCTTAGAAAAATTAAAGGATTTAAAAAAAAGTTTAATTAATCTTTCAAAGACTGTCTGAAAATTATGGTTCTATAAAATCAAATATTGTATGTATATCATTGTATATTTGATTGTATATTTTATGTAAAACAATGTACGTTCACACGGGTCTATTGACCTATTGATTTCAATAATATCATCTTCTTCTTTTATCAAAATTTAAACCATTTTAGAAATCAATTTAAATGGAGCAAGTTGCTGCAACTACAATAATTATTTCAAAATTTGTAGGTAGACCTGTTTGACATTTTGAAATTCAAATTCAGTTTTTATGTACAGGTACAATGAATAACGAGGATGGTATCATATACTGAATTTCAAACTATGTGAAACACGCAGTTTTAAATTTATAATAAAACTTAAAATTGAATTATATACTTTTAAAATACATTTTCACAGAACATACATGGGTTTTAGCCTTAACTCATAAGGCAATCTTGATAAAAACATTATAGGTACTAGTTCACAGATTTGGTTTATTTTTTCAATAATTTCATAATACAGTTCAGTGTCTGTAATTGTGTCAAAAAATTATTTCTTATTATTTTAAGACAAACTGACATATAGATTCCAAATAATATACAATAAAAGTCACAAAAATGCACTAAAAGTGTCTATACCGTGACATACAGGGTAGATATTTACTACATGAAACAACATCATTTGTAGTTGTATGATATCTGTGAATGAGTACCTTTAAGAAAAATTTTAAAATTATTTTATGCATTTATACTGCTTTTTACATCATTTATTTTGTATCATATTATTATATCTTATTGATTCTGTATATGTTTTTGTACGCCAAAGGTTATGGCGCCATTGCTATTGACGTCGCATGACATGGATGTCACTTCCTTTAATATGTTTAAATACCATGATAAAGGCTATCAGCCAAAAGCTTGGGCAATAAAATAAATAATAATTGATTTGTAGTTAGACTACTATTTTCTTATATTAATTTAAGAAAATTACAAACCCCTGAGTCTGTGCGTCAGTGTTTGAGGAGAAAGCACATCTTAATATAATATCTAATGAACACAATCCAATATATTCAAAACCATCAAATATTCCTCCATTATGTAATACTGTTTGTAACTTATCCTGTTGATAAAAAGAAAGACAAAGTTGATAAATGAATGGCAAAGTCATAAAAATATGTGGGCGTGACTCCATGGTTATGACATTGGACTGATGATCATTGGATAGCCAGCTCTGCATTGGTTCAAATCCCATCCGAGACATACCCAGTTGTTTCGTTAAGCACGAAACTTTATCCAACCAGCTCAGAACTGAGGGACCAATAAATAGACTCAATTAAATTGATAATACTTGTATCATAATCAAACTAAAACAAATTAGCATAAATTTTCAACAATATGTACATATTCTTGATGCAAATTAATCATTATCAAACCTTTAATAAATATGCATACCCTATTTGAAAAAGTGCATTCACAGTCTTCACGAATGAATTTTCAAAGCGTAAGACATTCGGTCTGGTAAACGCCAAAATTTTATCAGACCGAAAAGACTTTTACCGGACCGAAGGCTTACCAATCATATTTTGTTTTTATATGTTATTTAAGACTGTACTTCTTATGTTTCTACCTCATATATGATATTACTATATAATAAACATTGAATAAAGAATTGCTTGACTTACTTGCAACTGCAAGTTTTATGTTCGATTATGCATTTTTAGTAATATTGCAATTGAAATTTCCACCAGACAGTCGGTCTTGTGATCCGTATATTTTAACCGGACCATCAGTGTTTTAGACGGACTCGGTCTTCGGTCTGGTGGCTAAATTCAAAGACTGCATTCAATGAACTTTTTATGTGTATTAAACAGAGCAATACTGGCTCCATATTTTTTAGCGTGATTTCTGCATTTGAAGTACATAGGTATGCCTAAATGTATTGTCTCTGCACTTTTTTGCATTTAATTTCAAGTGTTTTAACACATTTAAGTGTATTTTTCTGCATATTTGCATGTTTTTTTCTCTCACGTTTTTCAATTTTTCAATTACCAATAAGTATAATTATTTCTGAAAATTTTAGCCACCATAGAAAATAGTTTTCTGTTAGGAATATTAACTATGCCTTAAATAAGATGTTTCAAAAGGGACAAAACCCTTTATTTACATAAATAAATATACCCATAGGCGGATCTAGCGCGGGGGGGGGGGGGTCAGGGGGTCCAGACCCCCCCCCCCGCCTAGAATTTCCAAAATGTACCTGTCCATTGGTGTATTTCTTGACTGTAAGTCATTTTTAAGTGGCATGAAGCAATTTTTCTCAGTAATTAACATAGATTTAATGGTTATAAAGTTATTATAATTAATATGTTGCATTATTCTGCTAACAGTGTATAATGTGGTTGTGGTTTGAAAGTTTGGACCCCCCCTCCTAGAAAAAGTTGGACCCCCCCCCAGAAAAAAATCCTGGATCCGCCCCTGATACCTACCAGTAGAATATCAACACATTTGTTATGAACTTGAGTATATGGTTGTAAAATATCAAAATGAAAAGCTGGTGTTAGAAGTTTTCTATTTCTTGTCCATTTGTCACCATTAGCTATCAATAACCCTTCTCCCAGCCAGGCTAGACCAAACACATATATAGTACCAACCTTGCGTGGCTTTGGAGCTACATAAAAAAGAACACTATAATGACATTAGTTATATAGCACTATAACAGGGCTCACCCTGTACTTACAGTTCATGTTTGTAAGAACCTTGTTCTAGCACTCGGTTAAATTTCTAAAATTCAACTTGGTAATGGATCAAGCACAACATAGTAGCTATACATTGATGATATTTGGCCTCATGTATTGTCCGCTTTTTCTCAACTGTCAAAGCTTGAATAATTTCACGGTGATTGATTGCATTGTTTTTGTACTGGCGGCCTAACTTTTATTAAAAATATCTTGACTAAAACTTATCATACAGCATAAAAAGCTTTACTCAATCATAATACACACTTTCAGAAACTCATGGGTGTATTACGACAATAATTTTAACAAACACATTTACCATGAAATTATTCATGTTTTGACTGTTAAGAAAAAACGGACAATAGCACAAGAGCGTAAAGTCATTTGATTGGTCCTAAAATTAGAATTTTAGGGACCTGAAAAAAGGGCTTTTTCCTGTGTATAAATGTATGAAATTTCAGGAAATAGAGAGTTATAAATATTCAACCAAGTATATACACTGGGGTCCAAAAGTTTCTTTACACATTATAAATTTTTTACATTTTGGAATATATTTAAACAAACTTTACGTGTCTTTATTAGTTGTACAACTAATATACAGTTTATCATTAACTGTCCACTATGTTCTATCATATATATTTTTATTATAAATATACAATAAAATGTTGAACCAAATGTCTGTTCATTAATTTTTGCAACAAAAAGATAAAAGGAAAATATGAAACAAAATACAAGTGTAAAGAAACTTTTGGACCCAGTGTATTTGTACCTTGTCAGTGCCAGTGGAAAAACTCATTATTTTGAGTTTCGGATCACATTTATTATCTAAACATGATAGTCATTATTTTTTTGGGGTTTAATGCTGTAGCAACACATAGTATAGGTCATATCAAGGCAGTCAGTCAACCTACTCACCATCCTGAAAAGGCTAAATCTCTGCATTTAGCTGTTAACCAGTTACTAGGTACTTACTTCAGTCAGAGACTGACAACTGCTATACTTGATTTAGAATCAGTGGTAGGGGAGAGAATGGTCATAAAAATCATTTCATGACCAAACTTCACAAAAGTATGCCCCACCCAGGAATCAAACCCATGACCTCTTTATCAGTAGACTTGTGTGCCACCAACTGAGCAAGCTTGACCGGCACCACTACTTTAGTCATGTCAGAGTCAGAGTAATAAATACATCTACGTATTTATGGACATATTGATGTCAAACCAGAGGATGATGTTCTTTTTGAGGATCTCCTGTCTCAGCTTCAAATCAGAAACATTGCCAACGTTCTCCAAACAAACAGGCTGCGATGGTTTGGCCATGTAGAACATAGCACAAGCTGGACCTCCCAAGTCAGAGATTTAAAAGTTACTGCACAATGAGGCAAAGGCAGACCAAAGCTAACCAGGGAAGACCTGGTTAAGGGTGATCGGCTGGTACAAAAAATTGATGGCACCAACCCTCAAGACCGCCAATTATAGAGAGGAAGACTTCACTCTAGACGAGACAGACAGGCCTCACCCCTGCCAAAGGAATAATTAACACCCTGTTTTAAACTAAACTGGATGATGATGATTATGATTATGATGATGATAATAATAATAATGATGATGATGATGATGAAGATGATGTAAAAACTTAACATACTCACCAGATGATTTCAACAGAACCTTCACAGTATCTGGATGGTGAAATATCAGCACATTTAAAAAAATACTGATCCAAAATAAACAAAATCTAGGATATTGTTTTGTTAACTCAATGTTATAGTTTATACCATCCTCTTTCTCACCAGGGAACTGAAAATACATGTATCATGAAACAAAAACAACATGTTTAACAAGTTTATTTGAATTAAAGGTACTAGTTCACAGATTTGGTTAAGATTTTCTATATTTTCAAAATACCACTCAGTGTCTGTAATTGTTTAAAAAAAATAATTCTAATTATTTTAAGACAATCTGATCTATAGATTGCAAGAAATATACAATAAAAATCCTGAAAATGCACAAAAATGTCTATACCGTGACATACAGGGTAGATATTTACTACTTGAAACACCATCATTTGTAGTTGTAAGTCAATTGGCACTAAAATTGTCATTATAAGAACACTACCTTCCTGCTTCCAAAAATAATTCCAGACAATTTTGACAGTTTTAGAAAAAGTTGATATTTAAGTTGAAATCTGTGAATGAGTACCTTTAACATCGGAAGGTCATAGGGTCAACATATATACATAAATGTGACAAATGTTGAAAAACATATGAGCATCACTTATATAAAAATACAAATATTGATAATTTTGATTTGACCAACATTTAGTGTTCTAGTCCGAAAGTGACAGACTAGAATACTGATGATTAACTCAATGGTTCGTACTTAACATTTAAGGGTGAATACTTTCACAGCCATTAGTAGATGCTGGACCTTTACAAAAAACTGGGTCTAAACCATTCTTGTAGTCTATGCCAGGGCGTTTGAAATAAACTTTCATGTGACCTTTCATGTAAAATAATATCAAATACACTTCTGAAGTAGAATTTTCTGTTTTCTATGATGCTTCACACCTTACATCTACAATTGTTTAGCCATGTTGGGGTTTGTTTGTTTGTTGGGTTTAATGCCCTAGCAACACATTGTATAGGTCATATAACAGCGGTCAGGCAACCTACTCACTCCTCCTGGAAAAGCTAAATCTCTGGATATGGCTGTTAACCAACTACTACGCACATACTTTCGTCAGTGACTGACAACTGCCCTACATAATAAAAAATCATTGGTAGGAGGGAGAATGGCCGTGGATATACATTCATGACCAAGCTCCACAAAGTATGCCCTGCACGGGAATCGAACCCACGACCCCTCGATCAGTAGACTTGCGTACTACCAACTGAGCTAGCCGGGCAGCTATTGGGGTTTGTGAAGCTGATGGATGCTTGCCTGGTGATTGAGGGGTCCTGGGTTTGAACTCAACTTGTGGCACTGCCAATTTCCTTCAGCAATAAATGTGTTTCCTCTGTACTATATACAAAACAGTTTAAGAAATTAGCAGGTATCCAGTTCTCAAAGACAACCACATTGTAGTAAAGGCAACCAATAATGTTCCTTCAGACAAACAAAAAATCTTCAAACAAGATGTAGAGCTTACTGCTAAAATTATCTATTAGGACAACCACTTTTATATCCTAATTTTGTAGACTGCAGATTTAAAGATTGAACTTAAACTTACTTCTTTAAGGTGTCCAAAGAACCAATGAGAAATAGGTCGACCAGGAAAGTCTTTAAAAAGCTCATGTAATTGCTGGTACTTTCTGTAAGCTTTGTATATAACTACACCAACCAACCCAAGTATAATAGTTGATAAAAGTTGAAACATTGTCACTTGTATAAACATTGTTAGCATATTTTATTTCTATAATAAAAAAAATAATTCTTTATAAAGAGTGTTATGAGCATTCATGACCTTTCCAATCTGCACCCTCCTATGTACAGCCAATCAAAAATCGCAATATCATTGTATCCCCAATTCTTGACAGACGATCCGATATCAATTTGCAATTTAGAATATCAATACAATTTAGCATTTTATAAAGCTATAAACTAAATGAAGGTGACATTTAATTTAACATCACTGTATTGTATTCTTCTTTTCACCAGAATAGATGAAACGGGCTGTCACGGACACAGTTTGTTTAATGTCTGAAACACCTTTAAACATCATGCATAACATCATGCAGGCATTATATATCTATATATACTGGAGTTCTAGCAGCTTCTATTACACTCTTTATCTGACTTGATAGATTGATATATCACCAGTACTTGCCTTTCAATATATCAATACAATTTTTTTTATCAATGACAGCCCTACTCCTATATTTAATATTAAGAAAAAACAGTCAGAATCCCTAATCAGATACTTAATTAGTAGTAATAGTACACAACAAAAGAATAGGTAACACAAATCTTTTTTGCAGTTAACTTGTTTCACATTGGTAGCAGGTTCATTAATGTTACCTTATGTTGTATTGTAGTCAATTTTCCCCCCAAAAAAACATGTAATGTTTAACTTAGGTTTTATAGACAAATTTAGACAACTTTTCTACAAAATTTATTTACATGATGAAATATAAACTCATTGGTCCTCTTTAGCGGAAATCCATTAAAATTTATGAAAATCCTTAAGTTTCTACATCATTTTATGACATTTCATTAACATGACACTTCATAAGACACTCATAAAATGAGTTTAAAAAATGCATCCGAAATCATATCTGTCCGAATTTATTCATTAAATGTAAACACATCAGAAATCATATTTGTCATGATTTATAGCTTTTAATAATTAAAGAACATATTAAAACTAATTAAACACTCAGTATGATACCATTTTATTCACTTGACACCCAATATTATAGAAATAAACATTAAAAAAATACTTACAAAACTTATCTTTCAAAGTTGAGGCTAAAACCCACATTTGTCGTAACCAAGTTACCGACAGGGAATGTAGCAGTTACTTCCCCTGATGTACCCTGTCCCTAGGTACCGCGAACCTGTGTAATAATATTTGGCCCGTGATGACTATTTCATCAATGGCACATTCGGAACACCTCGACCTTTCATGAATGATAATTCGTAGGGAATGGCCGAGGAGTTCCGAATGAAGCAGTGCTAGAAATAAGCACTTGCCCATTTGCCTTGCCAAGTTGAAAGTTTCATTGGTTGTCCTCTGACTGATTGCAATAAATGTGTTCTTCTAAATCTAGTCAATTTTTTCAAACTAAATGTAATACAGATATAAAATGTTTCATATAAAAAGGGAAATAGAAGTAATTACCGTCAAAGTGTTGTTTTTTTTCAGTAACAAAAATGGCAAAAAACAGATGATAAGTGTTGGGGCAACCGAAAAGTACTGAGGGCAAGTTAATATCATGTTTAACTTGCCCCATGGGCAAGTCGGGTTGAAAAAATAAATCTAACACTGAAAAGAAAATCGTTTGAAAAAAATGCATGTATTCGCAATCAAAGCTATGTAAAACGGTCTTTAAAGTTGAGTTATTCAATAAGCAAAGTAAAGATTTAAGGCAGCTTACGTTTGGAAGTTGCTCTTATTTTTTTACACTAGTAGGGGCCTACAATACAATACAACACAATACACACTTTATTAATTTATTGTCGGAATAATAGTAACAAATGTATTCAGCACTTGCTATGAATCTGTCACAGGGATATGTCACGTGACCTTACCAAGTATTCCAAACACAGCGTATATATGCATGTCACAGGGTGAGAGAAAACATGCAGCCTGACCGGGACTCGAACCCAAGGCCACTAGTTCGCTTACAAGGCGAGTGCTCCCCCGACTGAGCTATCCAGTCGTATATGTATACGGTATGATTGAAAATCAAAGGAAGGTCACGTCCCTGTGTTGTTAATAGCTATACGTAAACACCAATTAATGGTATATAAACATAATTATATATATAATATATAACAGTCAATACAAAAAGTTAAGAAATTCCATAATTATGCCTCAACAGTCGCCCAATAAGAGTGCTTTTATATCATATTTAATATCTAGTAAATATGTATTATTAATTTGACATAATCATTCAATTACGTAGATATGTTACAAATATGTATACAGTACCACCTCTCTTGAACAACACCCACTGGAAGAAACTAAGATATGTTGCTGTTTAGAGATTGTTGCTCTGCAAAAGTTAAATTCAATTAAAATTACAACTAAGGAAAATACCAAAAGCCGTGTTGTTATGTAGAGGATTTGTTCTGTAGAGGGCCACTGTACAGAGGTTGTCTGTATACATGCACTACAATGTATACATGTATATCACCTTACGTATTTTTCATACATGTAATTTATTTGATTATTGCTGTCTGAATGTCACAATTGATTTAAGCTTACTCGTGAAACAAGATCTTAGTTTTTCGATTAATAACCCTTGACTCCGGTCACGTCCTGGTGCCCTAAATACTGATCGAGCTAGCAGGATAATGTTTTTTTGCATTGAAACAATGAAGAGGATTGTTTATGTGATTTGAACCAACGCGGAGCTGCAGCACCTATCCAATGATTACCAATCCAACGACGTAACCAGTCGGTCACGCCAGATTATTATTTCATGTTTACAATTGAAACACCGTGCAATGTTTTGCCAAGAAAAGGTGCAATTACATTCACGTAGGTATTCATAACGAAACATTTTCGGCATTTTTGTACCGTTTAATTACAAATATATATTACATTTAAATGTATTGTACTATTATAAAATTACATAGAAATACATAACATTGACTAGGATAGCCCAAAACAATATTGTTCACGACATTGAATAATGATAGGACAAAATAAAAAAAAATGACACAAACATTTCTTTCAAAGGTGGCCGGCACAGTGACGTACCAAAGACGTATACTTTAAATAAATATATAGATTTATTTCGGTATTAGGTTACACAAAATGGTACTATTAATATAATCTGACAGATTATAAATATAAAAAAATGAGTTCTAATTACTATGACAAAGAATTAAAACAGAACATTTCAAAAATTGTATTTGAATTGAGTACCACGACATGTTTTTCAATACCAAGGATAGCACAAAAAGAACTAGTCTTGATTTCAAATATGGTCTTTATATAAACTACAACGTAATAAAGGTACTCATTCACAGATTTCTACTTAAATATCAATATTTTCTAAAACTATCAAAATTGTATGAAAATATTTTTGGAAGCAGGAAAGTAGTGTTCTGATAATGACAATTTTAGTGCAAATTGACGTACAACTACAAATGATGGTGTTTCATGTAGTAAATATCTACCCCGTATGTCACGGTAAAGCCACTTTTAGTGCATTTTTGTGACTTTTATTGTATATTTCTTGCAACATATAGGTTAATTTGACTTAAAATAATAAGAATTAATTTTTTGTCACAGTTATAGACACTGAATGGTATTTTTAAATTTTTGAAAAAAAATAAACCAAATCTGTGAACTAGTACCTTTAAAATGTATACAAGTTTACTATGTACATATATATGTATTGTCTTTTTTCGAGTTGGGACAGTGTCCGTCGCCAGGGTTTATATAGGATTGCGTGCATTGGCAGAATAAATTGTATTAAACGATATATTTATAAATAAACTTAATATAAGTGTTAAATAAAACTACAAAAAATAAATGTTTTTAAAAAACAGAGTGTAAATATCACCACTTTGGCCGAGTGAGTAAAATGAAGAAGGCAAACATTGAGTGACATTTGGATGCGAGAAAATTTGATTAAAGCTCGATCTAAAATCCTTCAGTTGCAAACAGCCTGTAACGCCGGTCTCTAGAATAACTGGTTAGAGAGATTGGATTCGAGCCAACCGTTTTCCAATATTTACTGGTAAATTACATCAGCTTTAAACTTAAAAAATGACGACAAACAATGACAGTGGACATATGGGAGTAAATGCGAGTCCATCAGATCTGGAGGCGTTCCCGTGCATGAAATCTGAGGTTAATGATTTCACGCACGTCTGACTAATAGATTCGTACACAGGCGGCATGTCGCATTGAGCTTTCGCTGTAAAATTATCACATTGGATGTTGCAAAGCTATGCGATTTTTAGGATTTTTAAGTTCCCACAGCTAACTCTGTGACTTTAGCCGTTCCGTTATTAAGACAACCTAATCTACTGTATTCAGCTATCAACTGATTAAATCTTCATCGTAATCAAACAGTTCAAAGTCGTGTTTGTACACAGTTTTTAGTCCATTTATAACATCCTTTGATATTTTACTGTAGGCCTCAAACATCATGTCACGTTTTTGTGTTCTTATATCCACTGTTTGACTTTCAAGGGTCCGACGTATAACTTTTAAGAAAGTTTGTATCGGATGTCGCTGAAAATCAAGTTCCTCGAATTCCTCTTTTGGAAATGGTGTATGGCGGTAAACGTAGCCATTATATTGAAACGCTTTCCACAGCCTTTCAGCTACAAGGATTTTATTAAAACATGACGGACTCATTGTTTCCTCTTTTCCAAAGTTATATCTAGTTAGCGTTGTGATTTCTTCGAGAACAGCTTGACTCCTTGTTGCTTCATTTTGGTGAAACTGAATTCCAAATTTTGACAAGACGTAATCCGAATCTTCTGAAAAGTTTTCCATTTTTCCAATAGCTGCGTATTTTACAAGACATGGACTACAAAGGGAGGTGATTGGTTCCATGTGCTCATTTAACTGCTTAGGCCATATAATATTCACAGCGGATAAAAAGTCCTGGAAACTTAAGTCTTTTACGCATGTCAATTCGTTTTTGGCGGGATTTTGTTTAAGCGCAAACACCATATAGTTTGCGATCTCCCAAAAGTCCGGCAAAAGAAATTTATCAATATACGCGGACCAGAGTCTAGACCAAGGGTCACGTGTAAACATAAATGAGTTCCGCGTCATCACTTTGTGTAGACATTGATCTTTCAAAAACGACTGCTTTACGTTAGGATGTGATTCAAAATGAACAAAATGGCGGTCGATATCGTTTGGTGCAGTTACTCCTATTCCTTGAGGATAATCATGACTGATAAAGAGGTAGATACGTTTCCAATGGGTGCAGCCAACTTTTGGCACTATGCAGTAATGTATGTTATTGTAGCTCCAAACTTTGCCAGTTGGTTCTATGTTCTCCCAATAAGTATCGGACATGTTTCGACATTTCTCTTCTATGCGGTTCAATTTCATCTCCATGGCTGCGTTCATTCTCTTAAAACTGTTCGAGTTCAAAGTATAATTGTGTTGACGTTTTTCAGCAATACTCATACTGGAGTCACGTGATGTACTGTACATCTCTTCATTCTGCAATAAAATAACGATCAATTAAGGCCATGCCAAATCTGAAATTTGTTAAGCGTCCGCGTGCACGTAGGTTTAAGAGTCATCAATCAAAATATAAAACAAAAGTGTTGTTAAAATTTTCTTAAATAATTCCGATGTTCCGGGATTCGATACGACAATTTAATAAGGGAAATAGTGTTCGGCATCGACGTTATTCATCGTAAGCAATTTATCATACGTCGTCATTAATACAATATATATTTTACGTAAAAAAAACACTTGTCATTTTATATTATTAAATTCAGACCATTGTTTCATACTATGAGGTTATTCCATTGAAAAAATATATATACTCGTAACGCATTGTTTTTTGTAGTAAAAACTATTTGTGTATTCGTTTTCACTTTGTGTGTTTTTGTGAATAGGTACCTAGGTTTGTCAAATTTGAGTTGACGCTTAACAGAATTCCAATTTGGCATGGCCTAATTAATACATGTACATGTTGAAACGGCAAATGGATGGTGGTGGTTGGATGTCGTCAACTGTCTGACTGAGTTGCCCTACCCACGGTCTTCCTAGGCCATGTTTCAGATCGAGGCTTCTTGGAGGGGAGAGTTAAGGCCATGTCAAATTGGAACTTTGTTTAGCGTCAACTCAAGTTTGACAAACCTAGGTACCTATTTACAAAAACTCACAAATTGAAACCGAAATCACATATATGCCCATTCTAGCTAGTATTCACACAAATAAGTACTTTGTAGTACATGAATGTTTATGACATTAATATGAAATTAAAGTAATTCTATAACAAAAAGTATGAAAAACATACAAAGTCAAATTTTCATGAAAGGGTATAACCTCCCAGGGTGGACTTCGAACCCGTACCCACTTCGGGACACTAGACTGGAAATCCAGGCGCGCTACGAACTGCGCTACCGACCCGGGTATGGATGGGTGTGACCATAGGGATAGGTGCACGTTAGAACAAATGACAATAAACAATGACAATACACAAAATAGTTTTACTAGATAAATCTTAGCACCTATTATCCTTTCTCAGTCGTTTTTAAAACGATCTGGATTTATCAAATTTCACCGTATATCAAACCTAGCTTTTTATTGAAATTATCTTTTAAATAATTGTTTTCACTTTACACCGTATTATTTCAATAAAGAATGAATCATGTAACATGGGCTTGACTTTACCCACTTTACAATCTCTTATAATTCAACACAATAGCGTATCGACGGTTCATTATTCATCAATTATATCTTTTACTAAATTTTCAAATTTGGATATCAATTACATCATCCCTTTTAAAAATACTGACATTGAGTAAAAGCAAGGTTTTAGGCCGTCTATTTATAAGATTTCAAAATGCCGAAATTTAGCGATAAATTTAGTTCATGAGGCACATAGTATACAAAATCCCCATGGTCCCTTTTTAACAAAACCTGGTAAATCATGATATAACGAAATATTATGTGATTAATTGTATGTGCCCCTTATTGGCAAAATTTGATAATATGATAGCTCCTGTACAAATGATCTGTGAATATGTTATTGTGTGTTAAGCAAGACATTGCACAGCGAATTTCATGTTATATGATACGTTCTATCAATCTATAAAAATTAGTGGGTGTTCGGTTGCCCAGGACATTTACTTTTTTATTCGGGCAACAAACAATATGTTTTGGGGCAACCAATATTCTGGAAATGAGATGTAGTGCTTGCTCTTTAAATGATCTGTTCGGACAACAACTTTCATACCCTTATTTCGCATTCTCGTTCCCAGAGTCTAGTAGGATTATCAATACTAGCTAGTACTGAGAATCCTACTAGACTCTTGGAACGAGAATGTAATCTCATAGACTGCTCTACATTTTGATAAAAGGGTGAGTCACTAGATCTGATTGATCCCCTCCCCAAGCTTCTTTCCCTGGCGATTCCTGGCCCTTAGAATTATAATTTTTTATACAGTGCCCTCTAAGATTTCTTGGACAAATTATTTTTTAATAAAAAATAAAGTTTATTTATGCATGGAGTGTGGAATTCCTATGCCCGACTTGTCCAACTCGTACATTTATTTCCGTAGACAAGTAAATACATTTGTATTTCTACCCACTTTTCCGTAGACAAGTAAATACATTTGTATTTCTACCCACTTTTCTGTAGACAAGTAAATACATTTGTATTTCTACCCACTTTTCCGTAGACAAGTAAATACATTTCTTTTTCTACCCACTTTTACGTGGACAAGTAAATACATTTGTATTTCTACCCACTTTTACGTGGACAAGTAAATACATTTGTATTTCTACCCACTTTTACGTGGACAAGTAAATACATTTGTATTTCTACCCACTTTTACGTGGACAAGTAAATACATTTGTATTTCTACCCACTTTTACGTAAACAAGTAAATACATTTGTATTTCTACCCACTTTTACGTGGACAAGTAAATACATTTGTATTTCTACCCACTTTTCCGTAGACAAGTAAATACATTTTGTATTTCCACCCAATTGTCCGTGGACAAGCAATATTTTAGCAGTAATATATATATGTAGATACAGTATTGCACTTCTGGACCAGGGTATTTTGGTCTGAGTAAAATTGATTTTGAGAGTCTTGTTGGCCGTGAAAAAGCATAAAAATCTTGAAATTTCACACCCTTGTCATGTAATCTAGTTTCAGACTACTATGGGGACATTTTACCCTCGCCCATATGCCATAATAGCTTCGGGCAAGCATTTACTATATTATCGCCCATTGTGAAAATTTAATTCATGTATATTTTTAAGAATTAACTTAATAATAAGACTTAAAATATTTAAATGCAGATAACAATCTTTAACAATTAACTAAGAATAAGTCTGATTTTAAAATCAGCTATATAAAATTATACCATATTAAAGATAAACTGTATTAAATGAATTAATCTATATTGCACATTAATTAGTTTCAGTCATGTGTTGATAAACAACTTAAAATTAATTTTAGAGGTGGTTCAGGTGATTCATTTTTCTTTTTTATTGTTATTAACACCTTTTCAACCAAATTATGGTTCTTTACGGAGCCCAGTTTATCTAACCTAGTTATGCGTGACCTTTTGTCTATAACCAGTAGCAACCTACCCTTCCAACGTGACAAGGCCATAAATTTATTCAAACACCTTATTGACAGAGAAAGAATATTATTATTTCAGATGTTGATGAATGAGTATTACCTTTTATACGATACGAACGCACGATATTATTGCAAAATGCGTACGAAATACGCAGATTTTTTCAACTTATTCGTACGCCGTAGTATAACCAGCCCGGATGAGATCATTCTCGTACCCAGAGGTTGTCAAGATTCTCGATCTAGCCTCTGGGTACGAGAATGGGATGAGGCTCGCACCAGTCACTCTTTCAGGAAACTATATTCGAAATCCTGTGTGAAGCATAATGCCCCACGGACCCGACTACATGTTTGATAACTAAACTGTTTCAAGCCTCTATATGAAAATATATTCATTAAAGTAGACTTAGAAATTATTTTACTCACATGAAGTTAATGAATAAGGGACTTTAGTCAGTTACATCCCCTTGTATACTCTTCAATTACATTGTAGGTAGGTCTTATTAGTTCGATTACTCGGATTTTACCCTTACTTTTCAATGCCAATTTGCCAAAATTAATCTTAAATAACTTTTTTGTAAATCATTTTATTTGTTTGAAATTCAAGCTAAGTATTTTTAGGGTAAAGATTTATCTAAATTTCATCACATCTGTTAATATCTTCAATAACAAGAAAGATATAAAATGAAATATTTTGTTATCCTTACATAGGAATTCAATGATAAAATCCGAGGGTTCCAACTGTAAGGACCTACTTACCAATTGGGTTGCTTCAGATTTTATCGGGGAAAGATAACTGACTAAAGTCCCTAATTATAACATGTATTAGAGACACAATAAACAGCTCAAACCATTCTGCTTTCTTAATTTAAGATTGACCAAGAGTTCATTTCTTAAAAAAGTGGGGTACTTTTATAAGATCACATATTATTCATTTATATGCTAATGTTCAATATACCTGGACAGCAAATTATCAAAATCTTACGATAATTTAACAATACAACGTATTAGGATTTACGACTTAAATCGGTCGTAATAAGACGCTTGATAATACGGGGCCCTGATCCACAATAGTTTTAGAGCTTAAGTATTTAATAAATAACTTAAATATATTTAAGCAAGATTTGCATTTATTTAAAAAAATCTTGTTCATAAGAGATGCTTGAAATAGATAAATGTCTATCTTCTTTGCAGTCCAAATACAGCGTTACGTTTGATAATGGGTCTTTAATTTGTAAAAAAACGTAAGGCCACAACAAATTGATCATATGTTCTATGGATTCGCTCGCACCTTAATTTTGACGGTTTTTACAAAAAAAATATTTTTATTTCCTCGCTCGCTCTTAGAAATTTGGTCAAACCGCTATATAAAGCAAGTGAATAAAGACTTTTTTTATTTTTTTCTTCGCTCGCTCGCCCCATTTTTTCCCCAGAAAAATCCATAGAACATATGATCAATTTGTTGCGGCCTAAATGAAAAAACAAACCATTTACTTACACATTTGGTAACCATAGTATCTGAAATATAGGAAAATAATGTTGTTATTAACTAATTTGTCTCAATCAGGAAGTGGCATGAAAATAAATCATAAATGTAAATTGTAAATTTTGTTCATGACCCGTATGAACAAATATAATAGTATCAAATATTTCACGCGAAAGAACTGTCGGTATGCTATTACATTACATGGGTAAGTTGAACAATGGAGGTTGTAAATGAATATAGTAAATTTCTTGTTATACATGTATAATGAATTCTAAAATGTTCACCAAAAGTTTGGAGACAAAAGAAATTTACTACAATTCTTGAAAGTTGGTTATTATTATTATAGAATCATTATTTATGTAGAATCATTATTTATGTAGAATCATTATTTATGTAGAATCATTATTTATGTAGAATCATTATTTTTGTAGAATTATTATTTTTGTAAAATCATTATTTTTGTAGAATTATTATTTTTGTAAAATCATTATTTTTGTAGAATTATTATTTTTGTAGAATCATTATTTTCGTAGAATTATTATTTATGTAGAATCATTATTTTTGTAGATTATTTATGTAGAATAATCATTTTTTGATACATTTAAGTAAGGTGTGTGATGAAATGGAAACCAATTTCACGACAGCATCATAATTATAAGATTGAGCATCTGACATTTTAAAGCCTCCAAAACAATGTTTATTGCGAGTTTTTCCATATCATAGCTTTTGTGCTATTTTTTGTAGTCTCAGTTTTCAGTACAGTGATAACCAAACAAATAAAGCAACAATAAAAGGCATTTAAAATGGAGAAAAGCTATTCAGAAGGCCTACAAAGTGAGAATGTCAAAAACTTCCTAACTGTTGGTGGGTAAATACTGTATATCTATTATTATCATTATTATTATTATTATTATTATTATTATTATTATTATTATTATTATTATTATTATTATTATTATTATTATCATTATCATTATTATTATTATTATTATTATCATTATTATTATTATTATTATTATTATTATTATTATTATTATTATTATTATTATTATTATTATTATATACCGTATTTGTATAGCGCTCTTTTCATATTGAATATAACAAATTATGTTCAAAAGCGCTTCACAATCATATGCATAATTAGGTAAAACGAGCTTACATGAAAACGAAAATGAAAATGATTAAGAGGTGATAAGATATAAAAACATAAACTGAACAATAATATAAACTAAGAATTTGTGATCAATAAAGTGCTCATAGTAGTTTAAAAACTACAACAACAACAAAACAAGTTAATTTTCAACTGTAAAAAATAGTGAAAGAGAGATAATAGATTGTTGGTAGAACGGCAGCCAAATGGTCGATGGGGAATCAAGCCAAATGCCCAGAAAATCCATGATTGCAAGGTGCAAAGTTGGATTCTTATCCAAGGATCCCGCCCGAACATCCATCAGCATCAGTGCCCGCGCGTCCATCTAGTATATGGTACTCTAAGCTTACATTCTAAAAACTCTTAACAAAACAGATATAAATAATTTAGTTTATTTCAATTTACTTTAACTTGATTGTGAAACAATTTAAATTTCTTACAACAGATAAATCACTTTCGATTCCGCTTAATTCCTGGTCCCCCAGTACTGAGCTAACAGGATAATGTTTGAGGCTCAAGGAAACAACGGGGGTAAGTTTAGGAAATGAATTCAAAACCGACCCGGAGCTGGCTATTCAATGATTACCTGTCCAATCTTGTAACCCAACCACTCGACAATAAGAAAAACAATATACTCACACGTTGGAGACGACCAGGTAAAATATATATATTGAAATGTTGCTAACATTATCACAATATACAAATATCTCCATATTTTTCTTCGTATCTTATGTAGAAGCATTTTTATTTTTTAAATATATATCCAAAAAAGTAAAGCACAATCTTTCACTAAGTTGTTATTTCTGTAACTGAGCTACGCGACACGCTAGTCTAACCTTGATTAAATTTTTAAACATGTCAAATCTGGTCATATATTAATCTTAAATCTTTTTTATTATTCTTTAATCAATGACATTGAACAAAATAATTATATTTTCTCTAAACGCCGCGCGGATTATAATGTGTCTTTAAAACTATTATTAGTGGCTATTTATGGAATAGTGGATTAAACTAAGATTGTGCACTGACCATGAAATTATGCATTTTTTGTCAGGTCGATAAGTTTAGACAATAATTATGAAACCCACCAGGGGCGGAACCAGGATTTTTTCTATGGAGGGGGGGTCCGAACTTTTCAAGGGGGTCCGAACTTTTCTAGGGGGGGGGGGGGGGGGTTACGAACCTCGAACCACAATTACATTATACACATGTATTTTGCAGAAAAAATGCAACATATTGATATTAAAAACTACATTATTACCATTAAATCTAAATTAAGCACCGAGAAAAATTGCTTCATGCTACTTAAAAATGACTTACAGGCAAAAAATACACTAATGGACAGGTACATTTTCCAAATTCTAGGGGGGTCCGGACCACCCCTGACCCCCCCCCCGCTGGATCCGCCTATGCCCACACATACATAAAAACACACAGTCAAGTTCCGCAACTAGGATCATACAAATTGATTGACTTAATAACGGAACGGTCTTAAAATAGGGTCATTTTGTTTCTCCGATTAAGCATTTTGTCAAAGATCATAAGATTGTGTAAAAACTATAAAACAGTCTTTATATAGCGGAATTTTACTGATCATTTATACTGTGAATTCAAAATACCCAAACCGTGACGTATTTTTGGGGATTGTATGAATCGATCCTACTTTTAAAAAAAAAGAATTGACGTTCAAATGTTAAGCATTCAAACAATTGTACGTAAACAAAAAATATATCGGTTTACAATTTAATTGCCCAAAGATTGTTATCCAAATTCGACGTATTTAACAAAGGAGACCGAATTGTACCTTAGTAAATAAATACATGTAGTTTCCATGTTGACTGAAACAGAACAGAACATGACCTATAATTATTGATAAACACCGATTATATTTATAAGAGCTTGTTTGTAAACATACGTTTTATCGCCATCGTGATTTTATTGCTATAGTGATATAATATAAATATACGATTGCATTTAGTCTGTGAATGTACATTGACAGTGGCCTCCAAAAGCCCATGGGTAAAACCCTATTTTTAATCATTCGGAACAACCTCGGCGATCATCGTCAAAGTGTATCTGCGTAGAAGATCACCGAGGTAGTTCCGAGTGATTTTTAGTATATTCATTGTCGCATGATGGAATAAATAGAAACAAAGAGTCGTCCTAGCAAATATTTCAATTAGTTTTAATTAGGGACTTTAGTCAGTTATCTTTTCCTGTTAAAATCTGAAGCAATCCAATTGGTTATACCCCAGTCACAATTAAGCCCCGATGTGTTTCCGATTAGTTTCCGACGTGTTTTAAGACAATATCGGCCGGGCACCGGCCGGACATCTGCCGGGCTCCGGAGAAAATTTTGATATTTTTAGACGTCGGCCGGGCGCCGGGTTCATTTTAACTCGCAGTTAAAATCACTCCCGACGTCGGGCATCGGAAAGTCATCTGAAACGTATCGGCTGACGTCCGGCCGATATCCGACCGGGCATCGGCCGAGCATCGGACACATCGTCCGGGTGCGAATAAATATAGGCCGCTATGTGTATCCATATATTTACCGGACGCCGGCCGGGCGCCGTGCAGACGTAAAATGTAAAAAAGTCCATAAGGGGAAAGGTCTGAGCACCACCCAACAAGAGCAAGATAGTGCTCAAGAAGAAGACAGCGTTGTTCCAGTCGCCAATGTGGAAGAAGTTAAATAATATCAAAATTATCTGACCCCCAAGAAGAGGAGATAGCCTAATTTTTTCGAGGATAATCCTATGTTCTACAGCGTAACATTAGCAGACTAAAAAAATAAGTCAAAGAAAAACGCTTTACTTCTTGAATTATCACAAATGGTGTCCGGACTGGGTGAGGTTTCCCGTGTCGAGTCAAATTAAGGCACAAGCGCCCTTCCGTCAATTCCTTTAAGTTTTAGCTTTGCAACCATACTGCGCCCGGAATTCAAAGATTTTGGTTTCCCGGGGTCTGACAGCGAGATCATAATTGAAGCAACTATCGCTGATCGAGAGTTGGCATCGATTGTGATCAGAACTACAACAGTATCTGATCCCCTTCAAACCTCTGACTTTTGTTCTTGATTTATGAAAACATGCCTGGCAAATGCTTTCGTTGTAGTGCGTCTTGCGACGGTCCAAGAATTTCACCTCTAGCACCGCAATACGGATGCCCCCGTCAGTCCCTACAGATCATTACCTCGCGCTCCTGAAACCAACAAAATATCCTATTCCATTACATGTATAACATGCAACATTATCCAGGCGTAGTTTAGGCCTGCTTTGAGCACTCTAATTTCTTCAATGTAAACATTCCGGCCGGCCGAGAGACTCGGTCAAGAGCACCAGGGCACGGCCACGGTGTACCAGTGTGGAGGGCAGAACGAGCAGCGAGCGCCGCTGTAGGCGTACCGCCCGCCTGCTCCCGAAATCCAACCACGAGCTTTTTAACTGCAGAAACTTTAATATACACTATTAGAGCAGGAATCATCGCAGCTGCTGGCACAAGACTTGCCCTCCAATAGAACCTGCTTAAAGCATTTAAGGTGCACTCATTCCAATTACGAGGCCTCGAAAGGGTCCCGTACAGTTATTTTCGTCACTACCTCGCCGTGTCGGCATTGGGTAATTTGCAGCCGTGCCTGGTGCGATGCTGTTTTATCGTAGAAAATAGCACAAGTATTAGCCTGCTTCCACAAGCGACAAGGACGGTGATAAATCTATAGTGTGCAAAGCTACTCTTGTCATCAAAAGCGACACACGCCGGGCGGACATCGGCCGATGTTCGGTATGTAGTCTACCGGCGCTACTTCGATGCCCGTCCGGACGCCGTGCGACTCGGAAGAATCGGGCGATACCCGGGCGAGTATCGCACGGGCGTCGTAAGAACATCGTGCGGATATCGGACGGGCATCTGTTAGAAAATCGGGGTTAGAAAATCATGAAATCGGACGATTGCCGTGCGGCCATCTTCCGGATCCCGTACGGGCATCTGACGGGTACCTTTCTAGTATGAAGGATTTAATTTTGCCGGCCGATCTGATTCCGATCTCACCATGCCGGCCGATTTCTATAAATCGGGAACGCCGGCCGGGCGCCGGGTTAAATGTGACCTAGGCATTAGTAGGTCCTTTCAGTTGGAATCCTTGGATTTTATCATTGAAGTCCTATGTAAGGATAATAAAATATTTCATCCAATATCTTTCTTGTTAATGAAGATATTAACAGAAGTGATGAAATTTAGATAGTTCCCCACCTTAAAAATACTTAGCTTGAATTTCAAACATATTAAATGATTTACAAAAAAGTTATTAAAGATTAATTTTGGCAAATTTACATTTAAAAGTACGGTTAAATCCGAGGATTCCAACTAATTGGACCTACCTATTTGAAGAGTATACAAAGGGAAATAACTGAATAAAGTCCCTAATTAGTTTATTAATGTATGAATCAAAACTCAGGCGGCCGTCATGGTCCCGAATAAAAAACACAATACATGACTTTGTAAAGCATGTACATAATATAGATCAGGGGTGTGGGATTCCTACTCTTTCCCACTTGTCCTCGGATAACTGATATCTTTAAATATACCTGTCCGGGTCAAATTGCGCTTGTCCCGAAATTCAATATTTAAAAGTACATATTGAGAAACATGGTACTAAATACACACTAAAAGTAATAACTAAGGTTTGAAACTGTCAATTGTAATTCAGTATAGTTCATTGACTAAAACATTTAGAGTTTTTTTAGACATATATGCAAAATTATGTAGTATGCTTAAACTAAAATATCTCTTGTCGGCATTTATAAATGCATTCTTTACACAAACTGTCTGACTGATAAGTGATCATTTGTTTTACATTTTAACAATGATTTTGTCAAAAAAAAAGGAAAAAAATCCAAAGATTTTGTCCTCATGCGCCGCACTATATTCTGTTGCGTACCAAAACGCCGAATTCTGGGAAGCGTTGTGCGTCTAAGTATAGAGGTGATAGCTTCACCTTCTATTTATAGAATGTTTATAAATGTACAAGTCGGACTAGTCGGGAATTCCACACCCATGTACATAGTGTGTTTAATTCGGGACCGTGCCGGTTTAACATGTATAATCTTAAATTGAAATAAAATATCTTGCGTAAACATGCTCTGTTTTTTCTCAAAATTCCATTTGTACAAAATCTTTTGGATGGTACCGTACATTGTACTTGTATATTAGTACAACAGAACCCATGCAGTCACCGAAAAATATTTATCAGAAACAAAAGATTACATGATATCTGTTTTTGATCATAAACGCTAACTAAACAAATGGCTCAGTTTTTGGTCATTAAAATTAATTAACTAATCCAAATAGCTATTATTAGATGGTTATAAAACGTATAATAGATGGAATGTCACAATAGAATGAAAACATGTACTAGATTGCGAACCAGCTTGAAATAAGTTACGACATGAACACGTTTTGATTAATTGATAAACCATGAATTTAAAGAATTACATGGGATTTATTGCCAATATAATTTTTGTATCAAGTTACGAAGCCCGTGTCCGATTTAGAATGAACTCAATAATTGAAGATATAATAAATGTAGAAACTAAAATGAATTTACTAAAAACCATAATAAACATTGACTCTTTACAAAAGCTCATCCTGATATTGCGATTTCATTGGGACAACATTTCGAGACTAATAATGTTTTTTTTTTTAATTATTTAAACCCAAATGTTGACTATTTCGATAAATAGTGCATTTGGTTGCTGGTCCGTCATTTTAACCTGGCTATGTTTACAACACCTAGATTTAAGTTTGAATCTGAATTGTGACGGATTAGCGTCTTAGTTGTTCACGACTTGGAAGGTTCAAACATGTACAAACACATAAGGTAGGTTTTTTAAAACTGTGGATTATCATGTATTTAATCGTATACATGTATGTTCTTTGTATAGTATTTAGAGGGCAAATCAATTATTTAGGGTACATAACATAAGTATGCATGACCTTACTACGTGCGTCCTGTCATTATTCCCGTCATTGAATTAGTATAATATTTTTATGTATATTAATACAATGTATGTATTTACTTCTCATATAACTTGTGAATGGTAATAAAGTTCTGTTCTGTTCTGTTCTGTTCTGTTCAATAACGGACTTTAGTCAGTTATCTTTCCCTGATAAAATCTGAAGCAATCCTATTGGTAAGTAGGTCCTTACAGTTGGAATCCTCCGATTTTATCATTGAATTCCTATGTAAGGATAACAAAATATTTCATCTAATATCTTTCTTGTTAATAAAGATATTACCAGAAGTGATGAAATTTAGATAGTTCTTTACCCTAAAAATACTTTGCTCGAATTTCAAACAAATTAAATGATTTACAAAAAAGTTATTTAACATTAATTTTGGCAAATTGACATTGAAAAGTAAGGGTAAAATCCGAGTAATCCAACTAATAGGAACCAACCAAATGAAGGAGTAAACATGGGGAAATAACTAACTAAGGTCCTTTATAGTTCTACTAAGAACAAGTACCCATACACCTCGGAAATGAGATCAGATTTAGTGATATACGTTACTTTCAATCATTATGACGGACTAAGGTTATGCGAATTAGGTTAATAAAACCTCGGTAAAATCAGCCAAGGGTGCATCAATTACAGGTAATAAGTAATTCATTATTATAGGTTATAGGCAATTCATCATTTTGGGTTATAGGCAATTCATTATTATAGCTTATAGGCAATTCATTATTATAGCTTATATGCAATTCATTATTATAGCTTATAGGCAAGACATCATTATGGGCAATTCATCATAATAGGTTATAGGCAATTCATCCTTATAGCTTATAGGCAATTCATTATTATAGCTTATATGCAATTCATTATTATAGGCAATTCATCATTATAGGTTATAGGCAATTCATTATTATAGACAATTCATTATTATAGCTTATATGCAATTCATTATTATAGCTTATAGGCAAGACATCATAATAGGCAATTCATCATTATAGGTTATAGGCAATTCATCCTTATAGCTTATAGGCAATTCATTATTATAGCTTATAGGCAATTCATTAATATAGGTTATAGGCAATTCATCCTTATAGCTTATAGGCAATTCATTATTATAGGCAATTCATCATTATAGGTTATAGGCAATTCATTATTATAGCTTATATGCAATTCATTATTATAGCTTATATGCAATTCATTATTATAGCTTATATGCAATTCATTATTATAGGCAATTCATCATTATAGGTTATAGGCAATTCATTATTATAGCTTATATGCAATTCATTATTATAGGCAATTCATCATTATAGGTTATAGGCAATTCATTATTCTAGCTTATATGCAATTCATTATTATAGCTTATAGGCAATTCATTATTATAGCTTATAGGCAATTCATTATTATAGCTTATATGCAATTCATTATTATAGGCAATTCATCATTATAGGTTATAGGCAATTCATTATTATAGCTTATATGCAATTCATTATTATAGCTTATATGCAATTCATTATTATAGCTTATATGCAATTCATTATTATAGGCAATTCATCATTATAGGTTATAGGCAATTCATTATTATAGCTTATATGCAATTCATTATTATAGGCAATTCATCATTATAGGTTATAGGCAATTCATTATTATAGCTTATATGCAATTCATTATTATAGGCAATTCATCATTATAGGCAATTCATTATTATAGGCAATTCATCATTATATGTTATAGGCAATTCATCATTTTGGGTTATAGGCAATTCATCATTATAGCTTATAGGCAATTCATCATTATAGGTTATAGGCAATTCATCATTATAGGTTATAGGCAATTCATCATTATAGGTTATAGGCAATTCATCATTATAGGTTATAGGCAATTCATCATTATAGGTTATAGGCAATTCATCATTATAGGTTATAGGCAATTCATCATTATAGGTTATAGGCAATTCATCATTATATGTTATAGGCAATTCGTCATTATATGTTATAGCCAATTCGTCATTATAGGTTATAGGCAATTCAGCATTGTAGGTTATAGGCAATTCATAAATATAGGTTATAGGCAATTCGTCAAAATAGGTTATAGGCAATTCGTCAAAATAGGTTATAGGCAATTCAGCATTGTGGATTATAGGCAATTCATAATTATTGGTTATAGGCAATTCGTCATAATAGGTTATAGGCAATTCGTTATTTTAGGTTATAGGCAATTCAGCATTATAGGCTTTGAGGATCTAAGTACTATAATTTATGAGGATCTCAGCATTATTGGTTATGAGGATCTAAGCATTATAGGTTATGAGGATCTCAGCATTATAGGTTATGAGGATCTCAGCATTATAGGTTATGAGGATCTTAGCATTATAGGTTATGAGGATCTTATCATTATAGGTTATGGGGTCTTAGCATTATAGGTTATGAGGATCTAAGCATACTAGGCTATGAGGATCTTAGCTTTAGTAAATTGAAATCAATATTTATCCTTTGTTTGGTGACAAACATGTGTTTGCAATTGTTAACGGAATTTTTTCACACTTTGTTGATGTTTGATAGCTTAACAAATCATAATTGCAATGTCTCGTTGTGATATTACAGAGTCTAATTAAATTGTTATTTAGAACGAATTCATAAAACAAGCGTGACCCAGTTTTTCAATTGTTGACTTAAATAATGACCGGTTTTGAAAATACTCGATATCGGCGATCGCAGGAAATCGATTTTTTTTATTATTTTACAATGACTCTCGTTAGTTTATCATTTTATTTTCAGAAAGTTTAAACATTACTATTTCCGTTCATATTTTAAACAAGAAAAAACAAACTATTTTCAACGAATTTGCGTTTTTTATCGATGTGCATGTAAGCACTATCAGTGATTCATTTCGCCATGCATTCTGAATCAGAGACGCAAGCCTTTTTACCGCGGACGCATTGAATTCAAAGTATGTGCATCCTCGGGATGCAAATACTTTCAGGTATATCTAGTTTCCCTTTTAAAGAGTAAACTTCATTTATTAAAAAGTAAACTAAAAATGCCTTTTTTTTGTTTAGATAAATCTTTTTCATCAAAAATCGGCCTATTAAAAACACCGAATTTGAATTGAGCAATTACTCATTACATGTTTTATGTTTTTTCACTTATAAAGTTAACAAGGATTCATGCAAAGTGAAATTTAATACTCACCACTCTCTGCATGTACATTTCGTGTCAAAATATGTAAACCACACCCTGTGTGCCGATTGAGTGCATCGGACCGTATCAAATTATTTTTTCCCCCACAAATCGGTAGAAAATGACACAAAAATCACCTCTGCAAATTTTAATAAGGATCCATTGGCCCGTTATAAAATAATCAAAATTTGAAAAGTGATCGGTTAGAACTTTAGTTCAGTGTATAAAGTTGACACGTGTCAATTGTTAAATCCTTTTGAAAGGATAACGTGTTAGCAGTTAATTAATAGACAGTATAGAAGGTCAGGCAATTACATTTAATCGTAGAGAAAGTTTGAGTTAACTTAGTCGTGATCTTGACATCAATTATATTTATAAATCTCCATAAAATATCATAATCTTTACGGGCATATGATACGGCTCCGAGTCTCTTTGAACTGATAATCAAGGCATATCAACTTCTTTGATGATTACCACCATTCTCTCGATTTTGCCGAAAATTGGCAGAATTTTTTCTGAGCTTGCTCAGAGTTTAAACCGTTAATTTGACGCTAAAAATATTTCATTAATCGCACACATTTTCGGCACCGACGCGCGAAAATTCCTCTCTGAATATCTTCTTAAATCATAAACATAACTGTAAAATTCCACAAAAATAATTATCAGAACAAACTGTATGGTCATCATTTAACAACTAAAAAGTGTTATTATTAATAATTTAGTGTTATTATTAATAATTTAGAGTTATTATTAATAATTTAGTATTTTTTTTTTGTAAAAAAATATCGTAAAAAATATGTGAACAAGAATGTATATATAATTAACACAAAAGCTCTTAGTTTCTTGTATTTTATTCATGACTTATGCCAAAACCCATCTGTGTTTCGGGCGAGTAAAAATTGATCCGGGCCACCAACTTTGGTAAAGTTACTGGCCCGAATGGCGAGTAAATTCAAAATGTTAATTTCGAAGATTGACACAATAGACACTCTAATGAGAATAAGGGTGGCAAATGTAAATTTTTCTGACTTTGAACCAAGACCAGCTGTGAAGCGGTGGTGGTTAGGTAGGAAGAGGCAAAAGAGGCCTCACACTCTAGCATATGGCCCCAGAAATTAATGTTAAATAAATACAAGTCAAATGCTGAACAATGTTGTTTTTATTTTTTACATGAAGGTACATTTTCATTTTTTGCCAGTAGTTTTTTCATTTTGCCAGTGGAAAAAATCCATAAATTTGGACCCTGATTATAGGTTATGAGGATCTTGGCATAATAGGGTATGAGGATCTAAGCATTATAGGTTATGAGGATCTAAGCATTATAGGTTATGAGGATCTTAGCATTATAAGTTATGAGGATCTTAGCATTATAGGTTATGAGGATCTCAGCATTATAGGTTATAGGGATCTTAGCATGATAGGTTATGAGGATCTTAGCATTATAGGTTATAAGGATCTCAGCATTATAGGTTATGAGGATCTAAGCATTATAGGTTATGAGGATCTAAGCATTATAGGTTATAGGGATCTCAGCATTATAGGTTATGAGGATCTAAGCATTATAGGTTATAGGGATCTTAGCATTATAGGTTATGAGGATCTTAGCATTATAGGTTATAGGGATCTTAGCATTATAGGTTATGAGGATCTAAGCATTATAGGTTATAGGGATCTCAGCATTATAGGTTATAGAAATCTCAGCATTATAGGTTATGAGGATCTAAGCATTATAGGTTATGAGGATCTTAGCATTATAGGTTATGAGGATCTCAGCATTATAGGTTATGAGGATCTTAGCATTATAGGTTATGAAGATCTTAGCATTATAGGTTATGAGGATCTCAGCATTATAGGTTATGAGGATCTCAACATTATAGGTTATGAAGATCTTAGCATTATAGGTTGAGGATCTTAGCATTATAGGTTATGAGGATCTTAGCATATAGGTTATGAGGATCTTAGCATTATAGGTTATGAGGATCTTAGCATATAGGTTATGAAGATCTTAGCATTATAGGTTGAGGATCTTAGCATTATAGGTTATGAGGATCTTAGCATTATAGGTTATGAGGATCTTAGCATTATAGGTTATAGGGATCTCAGCATTATAGGTTATGAGGATCTAAGCATTATAGGTTGAGGATCTTAGCATTATAGGTTATGAGGATCTTAGCATTATAGGTTATGAGGATCTCAGCATTATAGGTTATGAGGATCTAAGCATTATAGGTTATGGGGATCTAAGCATTATAGGTAATGGGGATCTTAGCATTATAGGTTATGGGGATCTTAGCATTATAGGTTATGGGGATCTTAGCATTATAGGTTATGGGGATCTTAGCATTATAAAGGTTATGGGGATCTTAGCATTATATGCTATGGGAATTTCAGCATTATAGGCTAAAAGGATCTCAGCATTTTGTTATGGGTATGTCACACTTAAGTTTTTGTACTGGACAATTGAAATTATTTGTGCTATATTTTTGTTCTTTAACAGCTTTTCAAACCACAGCTCTCTTTTGACAACTGTCCCTGAAAATGCTTTAACATCAAAACCAGACCTTTACTAGTACTCTGGAGGTAATGGAGCCAGTGGCCGACTTGATACAGCAGATTATAAATAACCTTAGAAAGAATTTCATTTCCAGGAACCTATGTATAATTATGTTACACTCAAGAATCAAACCTACAACCGAGTTGACAATTAAGATGATGTACCAATTAAGCCAACAAGTTAGGGTATACATGCATTGGTCTTTTTTAAACAGGGGACTATAGGCATCTGACATGCCCGTTTGTTTTCTTGGTTTAACACATTGTATAAGTCATATAACAACGACCAGTTCACCTACTCCCTGTTCCTGGAAAGACTAAATCTCTGGATTTAGCTGTTAACCAACTACTAGGCGCATACTTTCATCAGTGACTGGCTACTGCCCTACATGATTTAGAATCATTGGTAGGAGGGAGAATAGCCGTAAAAATAATTTCATGACCAAGCTCCACAAAAGTATGCCCGTCCGGGAATTGAACCTATGACCCCTCGATCAATAGACTTGTGTGCTACCGACTTAATTAGCCTGAAAATGGTTCCAAAATTTCAGACTTCAGATGACTGCTTCATTTTTTTAAGACTACAATAAACAAAAAACTACAAAAAATCAGATTAATATATACAAGTTTTATTAACAAAGTAAGGTTATATTTCATATACAATGTACATACACATTCAGTCAATTGACATAATTTTCTTTATATCCTTTTATACATCAATAAACATCAGATAAAACATTGGCGAGCATGGGGCGCAATACTACCCATTATATATGCAAAAAGGTACTGTATAGTTCTATAAAGTTTAAACTTATATAAATATAAGGAGGTACCCTAATTAGAGGACATATTAATTTATCAGTAATTTGACCTTTTTTAGAAATGGGCAATAACATATTGTTTTTGATATAGCCTTGCATAACTAGGCTTCTGAACTAATCTAAAGTGCATAAACAGGGGGTTGATCCAGGATTTTTTTCTAGGGGGGGGGGGGGCTAACTTTAGAACCACAATAACATTATACACATTTTTGCTGAATACTGCAACACAGTAATAATAAACTACAAAACCATTAAATCTATGTTAAGCACCGAGAAAAATTGCTTCATGCTACTTAAAATGACGTACAGTCAGGAAATACACTAATAGACAGGTACAATTTGGAAACTCTAAGGGGGGGAGCTGGACCCCTCTGACCCCCCCCCCTGCTAGATCTGCCTATGTATAAAGCTATGTCTGAGAAAATACTCTGAGAAAAAAGATTGAATTTTTTTTTAAATGGCTAAATCCTAAAACGAAGCTAACATAAGTCAATTCATCTTTTACCCCCCCCCTTAATTACATAGAAATTATAATGTGTAACATACCACCATACATACAATTAGATTTGGACAAAATTAGTTTACATATAACAAGTGCTGGGTTAGGAATTAAACAAGAGCACCGCTGGGCGGAGCATTATATGCCCGAAAGTGTTGTTTTTTTAGTTACGTGCTCCGGAAACTGTTTTCAGTTTTAAGGTAATAGTGACCTTTGACCTTGTGACCCCAAAATCAATAGGGGTCTTCTACGCGATATGGACAATCATCCTATTAAGTTTGAATATTGTGGGCCAAATGGAACTTAAGTTATGCTCCAGAAACCTAATTGCTAACAGACGGACAAACAGACGGACGCCAGGGGGTATAACATATGCCCGAAATTCTTTCGGGCAAATAAAAACAGTCATATTCAATATGTAAGACAAATTCTAAAAAATGTCTTATAATTTTTATAGCCATTATAAAATATTTTTCTTGTTAAGTGAAAAGAATATAACTGAAATCTAATAATTTTCAGACAGTTTATACTAATTTACTATATCTCAATTGTGAAACAAGTTCTTACAAATTAGATTAATCACTTTCAAGTCTGCTTCCTGGTACCCCAGTACTGAGCTAGTGGGATAAAGTTTCTTGCTCAAGGAAACAATGGGGTAGGTTTTGGCTAGGATTCAAACCAATGTGGAGCTGGTTACCTAATGACTACCAGTCCAATGTCGTAACCACTCAGCCACGCCTGCTCCTAATTTTAATTTCCATTTAAAATAACACCAAATTTGTTTATACTCATTGCTTATATGAAATGACCAAAACAAAAATATTCAAAAATTTACGAAGTGAGCCAAATAACCAACTAGCCCAATATATTAATCAAGATATTTTCACAAGCCTAAATTACTTTCAAAGTAGTCCCTAATTTCAGGCTGATGGGCTGAAGACTGGAGAGCACATAAAGCAAAATGAGTAATAAAGACTTCATTTATCTTCATACATATGAGTTGAACACATGATATTTAGCTGCCCACTGAACAATACAGAGTTAGCACATAAGTATAGTTTATTTCTTTACAGGGAACCAGTAGTTCTATACATCATTAGCTGTCATCTTTACTGTTACCCGGCTCAACATCTTTACTGGATCTGAAACAAGAAAATATTGAAGAAAACTTTAAGATAAAGCATTGCAAGCATAAACATGCTCAAAACCAGTTTCAAATTTTCATCTAATCCAAAAATTGATAATCACACCATGTTGTTCCATCATAATCAAATGGCATAACTAATGTAGGAGCAGTAGGCAAGTGGTAGGACAAGTGCTTAGGAATCGAGAGGTCTCAGGTTCGATCTCCACTAGGGGCACTGCTAATTTCCTTGAGCAAGAAAGTCACCTACAATTGTTCCACTCCACCCAGGTGTAAATGGGTACTGTGAGGGATCGCCTGCCCGAGGGTGATTTCAATGATCAGGAGTTACTGTACAAGATTGTAAAGTCAGCTGAACATGTAGATGGAAGCAGACTTTAAACCGCACTTTAACAAATCATTATTTAAAATTATTAGTCATAGTTATCTATACAGTGTTTATTTTTGGTCAATTTTATAGCCGTTTACGGGCTATATTCCCAATTTAAAATCATATATTTTTTTTCCCAAATTTCAATCCGAAATTCCCAATTTAACTTAAAAAAATTTTTTTGAAAGAAAACCCAGCTTTAAGTATGTTTCAGCTTAAAATTATACATCCCAGTAATCTTTCTTTTTAATTAACTAACTAACTTAATGGAAAATGAAACTAAAAACTTTGTTCAGTTTGCTTTTGTTATTAAATTTGCATGACATTTTATCCCAATTTGAACCATAATGCCGATAAAATTCCCAATGCTAGGGGTATGGGTCATATTCCCAAATTTAAGGAAAAAAACATTGCTATAGGCATATAAATCACAGATTGTTGTAAGTAATTAAATCAACATAATTTCTGTAAGAATAATTGTGGAGACCAGAAGATTAAAACACCTAAACATATCAAGGATTGTTTGGTGTAAGGAATAATAGAATAGGGCTTCCAACAAAGGAAACTGTCCGGGTTTGATCCCCAGAGAAAGAATAATTAGAAATAAGGTGCAAGATCTCGGTGCAAGATCTCCAAGTCTGCAGCCAGCCAGTTTCAAGTCAGGAAGACCAAGACAGCCTATGAATTCCATTTCTGCAAGGTAATCCAAAGGTAATTACAGAAGAACTATTTTTCGACCCCATTACCATTGGTTGATATCATCTATCAGTAACAATATTGTATTCATACACTTACCCAGCTTTACTGGAACTACTTTCTAATACTTCTATGTCATCATTAGGTATTGTATTTTCTTTATCTTTTGTTACAACTTTTTTACTTAAAAATCCACCGATTCCTTTCTGCCATTCTGGGGTGGGTCTTGGACACACTGGATTGCCGCCAGCATATTTACCACTTTTACCTGAAATTTAAAATTCAATTTACCGGTAAATCAGTGATGGGCAATTGGTTGGAATTCATCATTTGAAAACCAAACTACTTAGCAAATAATTGCATATTCATTTTTTTATATATTCATACAGAGTTTCTAGCCAGTTTACAATAAAATTTCCAGTAGTTGCTGTCTACTGGTAAATGTTCTTGCTGCAAAGGTTTCTTATCATGTAAAATTGTCCAAAATGAATCTCCAAATGTAGTGAAAAATACAATTCAGACAGATCAGAACTAAATCTTAGAAATTAGTAACAAATATAATTTTAGAAATAAAGAACCATGTGCAATTAAGTAGGACATTTACCAATTTGCTAATTGCAAGTACCATTAAAAAAGCAAAACAAACTGACTAAATATGATAATAGCTCATGATTTTGGCAATCACTCCTGTCATCTATCTTCCAATATAGTCAAACCAGATGAAGGACATAAATTGCAAGTTGACTTTCATAAATCTTACCTGCAGGGGAAGACGAGTCAGAACTTGGTCCGGCTCCTCCTAAAGCTTTCCTTGGAGCATTTCCACCAATAGCTGCAATAATACAACAAACATCATAAATGATTAGGTTTAACACTATTAATGTAAATTATTTAATTAATGTAAATTCGGCCAAATAAAAACAATACACCCAAATGGGAATCGAACCTGGTTCCTCAGGGTGGTAGGTACGACACTCGCTGATAGGTAAACCAATCAGCAAGTCTGTTGGAAGTGACTATACTGGGTTGGTGACCTACAAACTCGGACGTCCTACAAATCCAGACACCTGCGTAGATCCTTTATTTTGTTGTTTACTTTAATCATCTGTTGTCGATGACTCGAGCGCTTGATTTTGTAACAGCCAGTACCAACAAAGTCACCACTATGTAAGTATGATTGTTGAAAATACAATATTTACATTTGCAAGTCATTTGACCTGTTTCCTGTTCGCCGGGAAGTTACATGTAATGCATTGCGTATGCTCAATTATTTTAGAGAGGCCCTGACAATTAAAAAGGGGTCAAGTGCAAGAATGTGTGCTGCAGACGAACATTTCCAAAAACATTTTGTTAGCAAAAAAAGGGACCAAGATTAACCATACAATAAGTAAACATTATATTTTGATAATACACAATTTTGTTTGCCCAAAAACTTTATCAGAACAAAACAACATCATATTGAAGACGGGTCACGCCAAATTGTTCAAATGAAGGGAGGTAACTCGAACAATTCATTCTCATTATCGTATCAATTGATGTTTGACAGTAAAATGTCAATTATCTTAATATAAATTTCAACTTAAATGAGTGTTGACGGACCGTCCGGAAACATGGTACAGTTTGAAGCAAAATTAACACAATTTAATGACCCTATACCAGGGCCTGAAAACATGTGTTCTATATTTAGAAAGTAGAAAAACCGATGACATTAATTAGAGACCTTGAACCTAACTTCTTCCAAGTAAAAAATCTAGCGTGTAGTATAAACAGTTTTAAAGTTATTGTAAAAAAGTTATAAAAATGTCCGGTTGCAGGACGCCAACCTACGATTACCACAAGGTTTTAATACTAAACAATAATTTATTATCAGTAAATAAAATGTAAATCATACAAATGCCAGAATTTGCACTCTTCTAATGTTTATCACAAAGGTGCCGTCGCATCAAAAAGCCAAAATTTTGTTTAATAAAAAATATTTTTTTACCAGTGTTTATTTTTGGTCAATTTTATAGCCGTTTATGGGCTATATTCCCAATCTAAAATCATATCTTTTTTTCCCAAATTTCAATCCAAAATTCCCAATGAAACTTGAAGAAGTTTTTTGGAAAAAAGACATCTGTACGCATGTTTCGGCTTAACTTATACATCCCAGTAATCTTTCTTATTAATAAACTAATTAAATCAATTGATAATGATACTAAAAACTTTGTAAAATCTGCTTTTGTTATTAAAATTGCATGACATTTTATCCCAATTTAAACCAAAATGCCGATAAAATTCCCAATTCTAGGGGTATGGGTCATATTCCCAAATTTGTGGAAAAAAACATTGTTTACAAAACAAAATTTTGGCTTTTGGCTAGAACTTTTGTATTTGCATAATTTGGTGTTTTAATAATTGGAGCAGGTTAAAGTAAAATTGATAATAATTTGGCATTTTGTAATGTGATGGGCACCTGTGGTTTATCATCAATTGAATGGCAGTTTGACCAACACATAAGGGATGAATCTAAAAGTACCAATCATGATCACTACGAGGAGAAATAACAAAATGTAACACGGTCATTGCAACAGTCATTGCCATAGCCTATCATAGCCTGCATAGCCATAGGTGGGCATGCCATGTTTATTATCTTAGTCAGCACACATTCAACAAGTTAACAACTTTGATTGATATATTTTGTGGATTGTTTTACCTTTCCTAGATCCGGATGAACCGCCGGCGTCTGCTTTAGTTCGTACCATTTTGTGTAAAACGTAATTATCGAGATCAACAAAACCGTCTTTATTATTCTCCTTCCCGCGCTCTTTGCGGAGACCGTAAAATTAACTTTATCGTGAAATCCACTTTGTTTACTTCCGTTGCAACCAGGAAATGATTTGACAAGTGTAAGTGCTGACGAGTTACTAAAATCTGTTTGTCACTTCTATATTTAGACATTAAATTGTATATAAGAAATATTCAAAGGTATTACATTATATTAAAATTCTTGAAAATTGTGATTGACTGTTGTGATTGTTTAATTTTATGGCACAGAGATTCAATTCTAATCAGGTACAGTAATGTCTAAATAATGATATTATTTGTAAGGCAGTGGCTAGAGTTACGGTACCGTAACTCTAGAAACCCTTGCATAGGTAGGCTAGAGTTACGGAAGTCAAATAAAATGCGTATGTTTCTCCTTTTAAAATTCGGAAAAACTTGTTTTTATATTCATTATTACTCGAAATAAACAAATATTTACTGACGTGACTTATCCTATTGTTATTACACGCGCCATTTTGGATTTACTAATAAACTTACCAGATGTTTAATATACGGAGAGTTTTCCGATGTTTAAAAGTTGAAAGTAATGAAACATACGCATGTTATTTGACTTCCGTAGTCTAGCCTACCTATGCAAGGGTTGTCTACAGTTACGGAACTTCCGTAACTCTAGAACCTGGGTCTAGAGTTACGGTACCGTAACTCTAGCCACTGCCTATTTGTAATCGTTAGACTCTAATGATAACAAATAAAATCATGTGATACATTTGTATATGTTAGAACTTAATTCATGTTGATAAAAGGAAGTTTTATCTTTATTGTTAATATGTGTGATATAGACATACATTTCACTGACTTGTTGAATTCGCCATTATGGATGGTCTCCATACAAACACAATGGGTTTTTTGGAGCGGTTTTCTAGTATATTTTTTCCATAAAAAAATTAAGTCAATAAAAGAGCTTCGTCCGCAAAGTCAGAAGCTTGACATTCTATTTTTTTTTAGGTTTTTTTTTATTGAAAATATTATACGAAGGAGGAATATTTTTCTAAGTATGATATAGAATGTCAAGCTACTGTGCTTGGATTTAACTCTAGTGCATTTAAAATAGATCAAGCCATCTGTATTTAAGACTGTTAATTAAGAGGACATAATATGTGATATCATAATTGATCGGGTGTACTAAATCACCAAGGAAAGTTTTATCTGATTATTTAATAATGTTGTGCATGGTCATTAGAATAAGACCAATATTGAATACACGAGGCATAACTGTATAGCGATTTTATTTGATTTCACGATCAAGCATGTGTACTTAATCACCAGGACCATTTTATTAAATTGATTTTAACACTCTGTTTATGGTCATTTGAGAGTGCAACCAATTTTGAATACATGTGGCATAAACGCAACTCTTCAGACATATTTGCTGACAAAGGTCCTTGGCATATCTTGATTATTCTTTTTTTCTTTTTTTTCAGAATTGAGGATTTCTACTAAATATTCTGGAGAAAATCTTTCTTAAGGAGATTGGTACATCACACTTGCATGTTATATAAAAAGATACATTAACCGATACCATGGAGGCAATCAGCTTAGTTATTTTTTTCGTTATTTTATTAGTTATATATTTTGTATGGGGAGGATCAAAGAATGGCAAGTCTTCAAACAAACAAGGTAACAACCACAAACCAGGAATATATCCAGACATCTCCAAGTTACAAAATAACTCAATATTTAGGATGTATGGGGGAGGTGAGATAATTCTCAAAACTTCATCATTCAGGGGCGGATCCAGGATTTTTTCTTAGGGGGGGTTCCAAACTTTTCTAGGGGGGGGGGGGGGGGTCCGAACCTCCAACCACAACCACATTATACACTTCTTGCAGAAAAAAATGCAACATATTGATAATAAAGACTACATTACCATTAAATAAATATTAAGCTCCGAGAAAAATTGCTTCATGCTACTTAAAAATTACTTACAGGCAAGAAATACACTAATGGACAGGTACATTTTCCAAATTCATGGGGGGGGGGTCTGGATCCCCCTGACCCCTCTGCTGGATCCGCCTATCTCATTAGTTTATTTTACCATTGGAGCTTGACATTCTGCGTCATACTTTGGAAAATGTCCCTCTAAAACATTTTTCAAAGTACTTTCAGAATGTCAAGCTCTTGTGATTTTACTTTCATAATTTGTGCATGCTTAGAGTTATCGGTCATACAAAGTATTTATCAATTTTGGAGACATGTGTTTTTATCAAGTTCTTGCAGTAGTTAACAAATTTACATTTTATTTCAATATCATTCTTTATGTCAATGTTTTGCATTTCTCTTGTAATGGCCATTGGAGGTTATAAAATTGAAAGATGGTATTTAAATAGGTACTATAAGTTTGATATGTCACTGTTGTTTGTCCAAGATTGAAATTAAAAACTTAGGCCACAACAAATTGATCATATGTTCTATGGATTCGCTCGCACCTAAATTTTGATGGTTTTTACAAAAAAATATTTATATTTCCTCGCTCGCCCATAAAAATTTGGTCAAACCGCTATATAAAGCAAGTGAATAAAGACTTTTTTATTTTTTTTCTTCGCTCGCTCCAGAAAAATCAATAGAACATATGATCAACTTGTGGTGGCCTTAACTTGAAGATTGAAGGATAGATGCCAGTAACCAAATGACTAGAGAAATTGCAGATAAATAGTAAACTGGCTATGAATGCTGTTGTTTCATTTTAATTCAATTTTAAAGTGTTAAAATATAATGCTTCGTGCTTGGTCGTAAACCAACTGCTAACTTACATTACATGTATATCTTATAAAGTTTGAGACTGTGCATTGATTATTATATATTTGTTTTTGACATGGATTGCATTAGCAATTCAGGTCTTAGTAAGCGACATATTTTGAAACGCATCAAAAAATACCGCAGACTAAGACATTCGACGGTCATGTGCAGTTAGATTGAGCACAGCGGTATGTTGTTAGGTTAAATTAATACCAACATGTGAATAAATAGTCCCTTTGAAAACAATATCTGAAAGTATCACACAGTCTTGTAGTTTACTCACAATACATAAAAAATATCCTTGTTAATTCCGTTTAAACAGTTTCAATAAGGAACCGACATACTTCTGCTAAAATATTGATAACAAGTTATGTAACTTCTAAACCGTCGACTGTAACACCAATGCGCTAAAAGTAGACTCGCCTACAAATGTCCAGTGTCTAAAAGTAGATCATAATACATGTGTACTGATTTATTCTGTGGACAGTATCTATGTACATAGCTTCGTTGATCCTTCGTAATGCAGTTTGTTTGTAAATTTTAGAAGAAAAAGATCATTAGTCCAACCTCATTATATGTATTTAGATAAATTTGCTCTGTTTAATACATGTCCTGACAGCGCCATTGGCGCTTTGAGTTTTTTTGTTGGGTTTATATTGTTACGTATCATGACAGTAAGGCAACCTGCTCTATTTTACTTGAAAATCTAAATCTCTGGATTTAGCTGTTATAGCAACTAGGTGCATGCTTTCATCTGACCACAGTTCTACATCATTTAGAATCAGTGGTAGGAGGGAGAATCATTTCATGACCTTGCTCCATGAAGATATGACCTGACTGGGATTCTAAACCATAACTCCTCAATCAGTTGACTTGTGCGCTACCCACTGAACAAGCTGTGCATTGTTATAATATCAATCTGATTAAAACCCGATCTAAAATTTTACACACGCATACTCCCTAATTTAGATCTGGCCTTTTCCAAACGAAGGTCACATTCAGGTGACCTTTTCTCATCATAATATTCATGACAAAATTGTTATGATACGTAACTTGTTTACATCGTTCACGTCACACAATTTGAAATGAGCCGCCCAATCGTAGACTGTGAATAATATTGCTGTTAAATAAGCATGCAAATCTTGGGCTAAAAATAGAAATTACGAAATCAAAATGCATTTAATAGTGTTTTCGTCTAGATTAAAGCTACGTACGCATTGATTGGTCGACACAAAGTTCATCTCGACGTGACCTTCCACGGAGAAAGTAGAGAGCCTGTACGACAACGCTCTACAGGATATCTGTTTACGGAGAGTGTTATAATATATGATAGCATTTTGTTGATTTATCTGTTGTAGGACTAGCTCATGCTGATAAAATATTTGACAAGTTTACAACACTGGAAGAAGTCACTGATGCTATTAGAATGGCAGGATTGGAATCTAGTAGTCTGATATTTGGTAAGTTATACTTTACTGATTATAGGCGGATCCAGGATTTCTGGTTAGAGGGGGCGGAAAATTCTAGTTAGAGGGGCTGAAAATGAATAAGCAAAATGGGGTTCCAAGGGGCCGTAATGGCCTCAAATGGTCCAGGGCAAAACCCTGGCAAAACCAAAAATTTCCGGGGCCGCCGGTCACCTGGTCCTCTGGTCCTCTGGTCAGGGTTTTGCCCTGGACCATTTGAGGCCATTATGGCCCCTTGGAACCCCATTAATGGGAGCAGTGGTCCAGTGGTAGGACGCGCGCTTAGGGATCGAGAGGTCCCGTGTTCGATCCCCACTAGGGGCACTGCTAATTTCCTTGAGCAAGAAATTAACCTACAATTGTTCCACTCCACCCAGGTGTAAATGGGTACTGTGAGGGATCGCCTGCCTGAGGGTGATTTCAGTGACCAGGAGTTATCGTACAAGATTGTAAAGTCGGCTGAACATGTAGATGGAAGCAGACTTTAAACCCCACTTTAACTTTAACTTTTTTTTACTTAGCTAGTTGAAAAAAGTTTCTTGCTCAAAGAATCCAAGAAGCAGGACTGGTTTTCTGACAGGATTTGAACCAATGTGGAGCTGGCCATCCTATGATTGCCTTTAAAAGTAGTTACCAATTGGCCACACCCTCCTTTTTCAAGGATGGATCCAGAAATGACCTATTTTGTATCATTATGAAATCAATTTTGGTTTCCCCACTAGTATTGCATTAAAATATTTGTATATTTTTAATATAAAGTAAAATACAGTCTAAGTTGTAAACAAAGGTCAGTCATTGGAAAAGAGAAAAGTGGCCTTTGTTCGCTGATGGCCTTTGTTCTCCGATGGCCTTTGTTCACCAATGGCCTTTGTTCACTGATGACCTTTGTTCACCTATGGCCTTTGTTCACCGATGGCCTTTGTTTACCAATGGCCTTTGTTCACCGATGGCTTTTGTTTACCAGTGGCCTTTGTTTACCAATGGCCTTTGTTTACAGATGGCCTTTGTTTACCAGTGGCCTTTGTTTACCAATATCCTTTGTTTACCAATGGCCTTTGTTCACCAGTGGCCTTTGTTCACCAGTGGCCTTTGTTTACCAGTGGCTTTTGTTTACCAGTGGCCTTTGTTTACCAGTGGCCTTTGTTTACCAGTGGCCCTTTGTTTACCAGTGGCCTTTGTTTACCAGTGGCCTTTGTTCATCGGTGGCTTTTGTTTACCAGTGGCTTTTGTTTACCAGTGGCCTTTGTTTACCAGTGGCCTTTGTTTACCAGTGGCCTTTGTTTACCAGTGGCCTTTGTTTACCAGTGGCCTTTGTTTACCAGTGGCCGTTGTTTACCAGTGGCCTTTGTTTACCAGTGGCCTTTATTTACCAGTGGCCTTTGTTCATCGATGGCCTTTGTTTACCAGTGGCCTTTGTTCATCTATGGTTTTTGTTTACCAGTGGCTTTTGTTTACCAGTGGCCTTTGTTCATCGATGGTTTTTGTTTACCAGTGGCTTTTGTTTACCAGTGGCCTTTGTTCATCGATGGCCTTTGTTTACCAGTGGCCTTTGTTTACCAGTGGCCCTTTGTTTACCAGTGGTTTTTGTTCATCGATGGCTTTTGTTTACCAGTGGCCTTTGTTTACCAGTGGCCTTTGTTTACCAGTGGCCTTTGTTTACCAATATCCTTTGTTTACCAGTGGCCTTTGTTCATCGATGGCTTTTGTTTACCAGTGGCCTTTGTTCATCGATGGCCTTTGTTTACCAGTGGCCTTTGTTTACCAGTGGCCCTTTGTTTACCAGTGGCCTTTTGTTCATCGATGGCTTTTGTTTACCAGTGGCCTTTGTTCATCGATGGCCTTTGTTTACCAGTGGCCTTTGTTTACCAGTGGCCTTTGTTTACCAATATCCTTTGTTTACCAGTGGCCTTTGTACATTGATGGCTTTTGTTTACCAGTGGCCTTTGTTCATCAATGGCCTTTGTTTACCAGTGGCCTTTGTTCATCAATGGCCTTTGTTTACCAGTGGCCTTTGTTTACCAGTGGCTTTTGTTTACCAGTGGCCTTTGTTTACCAGCGGCCTTTGTTTACCAGTGGCCTTTGTTTACCAGTGGCCTTTGTTCATCAATGGCTTTTGTTTACCAGTGGCTTTTGTTTACCAGTGGCCTTTGTTTACCAATGGCCTTTGTTCACTGATGGCCTTTTGTTCATCGATGACTTTTGTTTACCAGTGGCCTTTGTTCATCGATGGCCTTTGTTTACCAGTGGCCTTTGTTTACCAGTGGCCTTTGTTTACTAGTGGCCTTTGTTTACCAGTGGCCTTAGTTTACCAGTGGCCTTTGTTTACCAGTGGCCTTTGTTCATCGATGACCTTTGTTTACCAGTGGCCTTTGTTTACCAATATCCTTTGTTTACCAATGGCTTTTGTTTACCAGTGGCCTTTGTTTACCAGTGGCCTTTGGTTACCAGTGGCCTTTGTTTACCAGTGGCCTTTGTTTACCAGTGGCCTTTGTTTACCAATGGCCTTTGTTTACCAGTGGCTTTTGTTTACCAGTGGCCTTTGTTTACAGATGGCCTTTGTTTACCAGTGGCCTTTGTTCACTGATGGCCTTTTGTTACCAGTGGCCTTTGTTCAGGGAGTGGAAAGAATTCCATGCTCAGTCTGAATGGGTGACAGAGATCATACTATAAATGAAGTATACATATATTTACAGGTATAGATTTTACAGCCAGTAATATACATCAAGGAGTTAAAACAAATCAAGGACGAAGTTTACATCATTTAGATATGTTAAATCCTAACCCATATCAAAGGGTAAATGTTTAATACTTGATTATCTTGGGTCACACTTTTCATATTTTTAGTACTAAGAGAATTTTCTTGAAAAAAATGAGTATGGTAGGTCGAAATAAAAATACAAAAAAATATAAGATGTCAATTACAATCGACCTTCATACCCATTTTGTACAAGCTCTGAGTGAAATTGATATTTATTTGAGAAATTCACTGACATTTTCTCAAACTGTGTGACAATTGACACATTGAGATTATTCATACTTGGATAAGTTGATTTTTTTCCTGTTTTTTTTTTGTGTGCAAAAAAAGGATAGTTGGTAATAAAAAATCTATAATCAAGATATCATTTTTTTCAATTCCTGAAAAATTCGGGTCAGGACTTTTGTAAGACGAAAGATATAAAAGGTCTGGCCTTAAGAGTGCACAGTACAACCTGTCTTGAGCAACACTCACTGGAAGGGGCTAAAATGTGTTTCTGTTGAGAGGTTGTTGCTAGGGCTGTCACGATACGCCAAAAGTGTACCGCCATATATTGCAATACGCTGTCATCATATCGCGATACGTACCACGATATATTGCGGGCTTTTATATTCATTGTTCCCCGCTGTATTTAACAGAAAAATTGCAAATCTTACATACAACTACAGATAGAATCTAGCCTCTAAGTATTTACGGTCATTTAGGACTGAGACGCGCCCAAATCGGTTGAACTCTTGCAACATCAGGTTAGATGGAATGGACAATAGAAAAACAATTATTTCGCGAAGGGAAGAATTTTCCAATGAAATAAAATATCGCCAAATACCGGTACATTAAAATCGTACCACGGTACGTATTGCTGTAGCTGTGTATTGCAATGTACTGGTATACCGGTATATCGTGACAGCCCTAGTTGTTGCTCTGCAGAGGTTTTATTTCAATTGAAATAACTCTGGAAATATCGAAAGCTGTTGCTGTACAGAGGATTTGCTCTGTAGAGGGCTGCTTTGCAGAGGTCATACTGTATAAAGCTGTATCTCAATCTAACAAGTCTCATAAAATGACCTCAGAGTTAATAAATTTTGAAGAATTATATCTTGGCAATTTAGCTGACAAGATTTATCATGAAATCAAACTAAATCAAATTAAGGAATGGTTCTTTTAATCATGACAATGATCTTGTTGAACAGAATTTGTTTGCACAAACAGACCTTTGTTTTAGCATTTATCTTATTGATTATAATTTGAATAAAGGTCTATAAATAACAATGTTTTGAATACCAAATCATGGCCAATTAAGATTTCATTGTTGATAAGTTGATATTTCACACCTCCTTAAACGTTTTTTGGGAAATCTATATCTAATACAGTAAAATTCTTATGCAAAGACCATTAATAGGGCTGTTGATGCAGAGTTAAATATTACAGGTCATTTAATTGCCCCTAAGTTTCTAAATTTGGGTTCCGGCAACTTGTTACTGCTTCTGAACATTTGGTTTGGGCAAGTAGTCTAATTAAGATCTATTACATGTTTTATTGTTATTCTAATGTAGATGCTTATATTTTCACTCTATATTTAATGTAACTTTATCTATATTTTAATCATTCTCGTACCCAGAGTCTAGTAGGATTCTCAATACTAGCTCAAGAATCTTGATAACCTCGGGGTACGAGAATGTATTTCAATATTGAACACGTACATGGTTGTTATAATTTACCCTCTCGCTTGTTAACTTAAAGGTCAAATTATTTATTTTTCTATTTTACAATCAAAATAACATACAGTAAATGAGTTTTCTATATTTTGTTGTAAAATATAACATAGACACTAGTTTTGATGTGCTTATAAAAATGCTAAAGCTATAGCACTCGATATTTAATCATAGCACACACAATTTGTGTCTATGTTTTGTTACTCAACAAAACATATGAACCAGGGTCGGTAGCGCAGTTGGTAGCGCGCCGGGATTTGGATACTCGTGCCCGAGGGGTGCGGGTTCAAATCCCACCCGGGGAGGTTACACCCTTCCATGAAAATTTGACAATAATGTCGATTTTCCTCCATTGATTAGATAATATGGAGAAGTTTCAGGCCTTGTGGAAGGGTAGGTGAGTACTGGTTATAGACAATGGTCCAGGAAAGCTAGGTTAGGTGCGTTGAACGCCGTAAAATGACCTAAAATTGTGTTGACACGGCGTTAACTCCAATAAATGAATAAATATCAACAAAATATGGACAACTGTATGTTACTTCTTAATTCATCTATTATCATATTATCATTTTTATAGGTTATATCTATTCTTGGTGAAACATTAGAATCATTTGATGAAGATGGTTTAATACCGGCTTTTGGTTTTGGTGATGTGACAACTAAAGATCAAGGTGTATTTCCTTTCTTAACTGGGGTATGTAGAACTTAGTTACTTAGCACTTAGGCGGGTGTCCGGTGTTGTTTACAATTGCGTTAAAGTTTTCAATTTAGCGTATATCTCTGCCATTTATTGTCATACAATGATAACATACCATGTGATGAACAGATTTAGATAGTAACCACAACTCTAGCTGGCTTTATTATGGATTATTTCCCTTTGTAATTTTTGTGTTAAAGTTTTTAAATCCGGCTTTAATGTGGTTTCCACATTACATTTCTTATTATTTCAATATTCCTTGTGTTATTATATTATTATTGTATGTATTATTACATTATTTGTATACTCAATACTCAACAATTTTAGAACGATCCCAGATAATGTATTGTAAATCGTTTTTAGGGGTAAAAAAGTCTACTAATGACGATGTAGCATTAGGAGAGTGTGGCAGACTTCCTTTATACTTAGATTCTACTATACGATTTATAAAGTGTTGGTGTAAATTATTAAAAATGCCAAGTCATAGATACCCCAAATGTTGTTATTTCATGCTTAAAGATCTTGATAATTTGGGTCGTCGAACTTGGGCTTCCGAGGTCCGAGAAACATTATTTAAATTTGGATTTGGTTATGCATGGATTGCCCAAGAAATTGGTAATGAAAATATTTTTCTTTCGCAATTTAAACTACGTGTAACAGATATACTTAAACAAGAGTGGCACAACAGCATCTCAGAATCTTCAAGATGTAGTCACTACATAGGTTTTAAATCATTGCTTGAAGTAGAATTCTATTTAAAATCTGAACTGCCGTATTACCTCCGTAAAAGTTTTTCAAAATTCCGGTGTTCTAGTCATAGTTTAGGAATAGAAACTGGTAGACATTTTGGTACACCTAGAGATGAACGATTATGCTCTTATTGCTTTGAACATGATATACATTGCATAGAGGACGAGCAACATGCTTTACTTAAGAAATAACTTACAGTTGTCTATATTTTGTTGTCTAATAAAATATAGGCACGAGTTGTGATGCGCGTATGATTAAATCACGAGTGCTTTAGCACGAGTGATTTAATAAGCGCATCAAACGAGTGCCTATATTTTATTAGACAACAAAATATAGACAACTGTAAGTTATTTCGATTCTAACATCGTAAAATACATCGGTAGAAAAGATATATTTATAGAACTATTTTTAACTGTCAGAAACGTCATGCTGTTGAAATCCCCCCCAGTGCAAAGGCCGAAAATAGCATTTATTTACACAATTCTCACAGATAGGTGTTTCTTATTCCGAACAAAAAATATTAAAATCTTAATTATAGAATAGAAACCAAATTGTAAAAGTCAACCCTTATAAACTCGGGCGCCATTTTCGGCTTTGCGCATTTAACGTGGGGAGTAAAATTTCAACAGCCGTCACGAGCTATATTTTGTTGAATAATAAAGCATAGATGACGCCACATTAAATAAAGAGTGAAAACGCACGTGCCTATGTTAGAATAGTTTGTCAAAAATACAAAATCTTTAGAGAATTATGTTTAGGGACGTCTGACTCTGTCGGTGTTAGCAATCAATCGTTCAATGATATAATGTCTACTAAGAACACAGTAAAACTGATAAATGTCTGTAGATTGATACATCATATAATGACACAGTATAATAGTTCGTAATATATGTCTATGTCTGAATACTCATGTTCATGTATATGCATTGTAGGTATGTTTGTATTAGTTTGCATATATGTACACATGTATATAGGTATACATGCACATATTTGTGTATTTATGTGCATGTATGTGTATCCATGTGTATGTATAGAGTAGATATGTATTTGTATGTATATCATTATATAGACCATAAAACAGGTTGCCATTACTTGCTGATACCTTACACATTCACACTTAATTGTATCATTATTTGGAATTTACATGTTGTATATAAATGAAAATGTATTATGGGCCGGTGGCCTTCTTGTACTAATAAAAAAAACTTGTAAACTTGTATGTATTATTATATTATTTGCATGTATTATTATATTATTTGTATGTATTATTATATTATTTGTATGTATTATTATATTATTGTATGTATTATTATATTATTTGTATGTATTATTATATTATTGTATGTATTATTATATTATTGTATGTATTATTATTTTATTTGTATGTATTATTATTTTATTATTGCTTGTATTACTTTATATTTTTATCATTGCATCTATTATCATCTTTATTAATAATTATTGTTCAAGAATGTTAAAGTGGATTAAACATATTAATTGATACAGACTTCAAACCAAACCCTAAAATTAAACTTATATACAGCAGATCAGTGCAAAATTAGTCTACAAACATTTTTATAACCTTGTAGCTAGAATTGTTATATGCTGACCTGTGGATGTATTTTAATAAGGCCTCAAGCAATCTGCGATATATTGCAATACCCTGGCATTGTATCACAATACATACAATATATTGTGGGCTTTTAGATTTGTTGTGTATATTTATTTATATTTCATGACATTGACATCGTAAATACATGGTGATCAAAATGATGGTACAATATAAGGATAAATTAAGATTTGTGCCTCAGCTGTATTAAACAGAAACATTTTAAATCTTATACATGTATATATGCCGCTACTGATAGAATTTACCCTCTTTAAGTATTTACGGGCATTTTGGACTAAGAGGCGCCCCAGTTGGTTAAATTCTTGTAACTTAATGTTATATGGAATGAACAATGGAAAAAATGACGTCTGCTAATTTTATTTCGCGAAAGGAAGAATTTCCAATGAAGTAAAAAATACCGCCAAATACCGGTACATTAAAATCGTACCACGGTACATATTGCTGCATCTGCGTATTGCATTATACCAGTATACAGGTATATTGTCCTATATTTTATATTTCAGTCTTACTGTAAGGGATTTCACAGTGTACTAAGTGCCTATGATAGTATTGCTCAAAGAGTACATTTAAGTGGACCAACTAACTTCGCTCCTTTAATACATGCAGCTATAGATATTGTTAAAAATACCAAATCTGTAAGTATGCCTTGAAATTCTTTGAAATTTTTACCCAATTTTTTTGTATTTAAATTCAGTATATCCGGTTTGCTTTTAAGTTTACTTGTATTTTTTATTAAAACTGTGAAAAGAGCTATTCAGTATTGTTCTTATAATGTTGATTGAATGCATTCTTCTTACATTTTATTTTTTCATTCATGAATTGATGATAGATGAATAATGATGATGATAATTGTGATGATAATAGTAAAAATGATGGTGGTGATAATTATGATAATGGTGGTAAATTTTATGGAAATAATAGTGATGCTGCTGCTGATGATGAAGATAATAAAATGATGTTGACGGTGATAATAATAATACTAATGTTAATAATGCTGATGATAAAAATGATGATGATAATAATAGTGATGTTGATGATGATAATAATGATGATGATGATAATACTGGTGATGATGATGATAATGGTAATGATGGGGATGATGATGATTATAGTGGGGATGATGATAATGCTGATGATGATCAAAATGATTGATAAATTGTATTCTTTATTTCAGTATCATATTCTAGTGATTGTTGCTGATGGTCAAGTTTTATCAGAAGGGGCCACAAAAAGGGCCATAGTTGAAGCTTCAAATTATCCCCTATCTATTATAATGGTAGGGGTCGGTGATGGACCCTGGGAAATGATGGAAGATTTTGATGATAATTTACCTGAGAGAAAATTTGATAATTTTCAGTTTGTAGACTTTCATAAAATTATGTCTACCGCCAGGAATCCAACGGCAGCATTTGCTCTTAGTGCCTTGATGGAGATACCAGATCAGTTTAAGAAAATAAAACAGTTAAAGTTGTTAGATTTTTAATTGAAATATTTGTTATTATACATGTAGTATATTTATGTTTTTTATAGATATTTAATCTTTAAAAAATCTTGATCTACAAAGTTGCGGTTTTCTGCCGCAATTTCAAGGAAACAAAAAAACATGATTACACTTTTAAAGTGCCTTATTTGGGATTTAAAAACTATTTTAGTTTTGGCCTATGTAGCAATTAGTTCCTTTAAAGAAAAATAGTAGCATGTATCTAAATACCAAGGTATACTATGATTACATGTATTTTTCTTCTAACTTTCAACCATTGTTGTAGAGTGGTTGACATTTTCAAGTCAAAAGTTCAAGCTTAGCTCTTTAACATTGTTGATTTTTCTCATTGTGAAAGGGAAAGTAAAAAAAATTGTAAAGAAATTTTGTTGAAAAGCAAATAAGGTGAACTGACCGCTGTAAATAATTAATTAAAACATGTACATTGTATATTGATAGTCATTATTCTAAAGCAGTATGACACAGTGCTGCACCCTGCCCTTTTTTATCAATATCCATCCTGCCCTTTTTTTGCTCTTCCCCACACAGAAACAATTAAATTTCAATCATCAACACTAACTTACTCAGTGCTGCACCCTGCCCTTTTTTATCAGTATCCACTCTGCCCTTTTTTGCTTCTTCCTCTGCAGAAACAAATAACGTTCAATTATCAACACTAACTTTCTGATGCACCCTGCCCCTTTTTCTGGCTCCCTGCCCCTTTACTAAGTTCTAGAATAATTGTTAACATAAATAGCGTAAAATCCGAACATTTTGCTGTTGTACATTTTGTTGTAAATTCTCAGGTTGTCATGTATATTGTTATTTTTTATATTTCTTTACTGGGTTTAGAGCCGCGTCAACACAATTAAGGTCATTTTACGGCGTCCAGCACACCTAACCTAGCTTTCCTGGACGATTGTCTATAACCAGTACTAACCTACCCTTCTATAAGGCCGGAAACTTCTCCATATTATCTAATCAATGGAGGAAAATCAACATTATTGTCAAATTTTCATGGAAGGGTATACCCCCCCCCCCCCGAGTGGGATTAAAACCTGTACCCCCTGACACGCAATTCCAAATCCCCTTGTTGTTATATACATGTATATTAGTAAATTATGTGTTCAAAATACATATTACTCACTTATCTATGGTGTATAAATGGCTTGCATTCCTTCAACATTTCTAACCTTGTTCATTATATATTCCAGAGTAAAATAATATATTATTGTTTTATGTTATTGTTATTTTGTGTTTGTAAAGTGTTGTAAGTTTCCAATTGACCTATTACGTCATAAAATTTCAAATTGCATAAAATTGTTTTGGCCTTGCAGTTTAAAGGCCATAGAAATAACTTTAATTAGAAACCTGTTTCGGTGATTTAGTTCACAAGATTGGTTATGAAATGAAAATAAATTACTAAACAATAGAAAATTGTATTTGCCTATCAATTGGCTTATTTAATTCTAACTATTTGCAATGGTTTGCTAAGTTGTAGTGCTTGCTAGCAATATTGTTTTGGCTACCTGATACATAGGAATCTTTGACATTTCCCAAAACTACTATCTTTGGTTTGCTACCTTGAAGCATAAAAATTGCATAGTACAAAATTCAAGACTGTAGTAAAAGCATTGCATTAAAGAGCCAGTTACTACCATCCTGTGGGCAACCATCGAAATGTACATGCTTGGCTAATACTTAAAGTCCTTTTTAAAGTGCTACTAAAAATTGCTAGGAAGAGTCTTCGTTTTGCAACTGGCTCTTATAAAGGTTTTATGACAATTACAATTACTAACTCTATTCAGATAAGTTATTTCATTCATTGTATTCCAGACATGACTTTGTATAATCCCATCCCATTTTAACTCTAATTACATTGTTTATTTCCCCATTTTATTAAGCTAATTTTTTATCCATAGATATATTGTTTGTGACATTGTTTTTTTAGATCATTACTCAATTGGTATGATGCATGCTTAAGGATAGTGGTCCTGGGTTCTAACCCCATCAGATGCACTTCTAAGTTTCTTGAGCACAAGACTACATCCAGGGTGTAAAATTTTAATGTTTTAAATTTTTCATATACAATAAAAGCTACACTACACCCAAAGTGTAAAATTTTTATGTTTTAAATTTTTCATATACAATTAAAGCTACACTACATCCAAGGTGTAAAATTTTAATGTTTTAAATTTTTCATATACAATTAAAGCTACACTACACCCAAGTGTAAAATTTTAATGTTTTAAATTTTTCATATACAATTAAAGCTACACTACACGCAAGTGTAAAATTTTAATGTTTTAAATTTTTCATATACAATTAAAGCTACACTACACCCAAGTGTAAAATTTTAATGTTTTAAATTTTTCATATACAATAATAGTTTTAACACAATCAGGTCGAACTACTCAAATGCCGTAAACGTTTACTGTACATTTTGTTTGTTTGTTTGTTTTGGTTTTTACGGCGCACCAAAACAGAAAGGTCATATCGTGCGTTACTGTACAAGTATACTTGAATATATGTACAATTATGTTGTACATTCGTACTTTTGTGTGAAATTGTGCTGACTAAACTATTAGACCTCTTAAAATGAGGTTTAATTATTTATATAATTATTCATTCCGTTCAAAGAACTATGTCAATGTGATATTTACAGTACCCACCAAAAGTTTGGAGACAAAGTTTGTTTGTTTGTTTGTTTGTTTGGGTTTTACGGCGCACCAACACAGAAAGGTCATATTGGGCTGAAAGCAATCAATGATACTATTAATTCAAACGAAATTGATGATCTAAAGCTTGGAGACAAAGAAAATTACTCCAATTCTTGAATTTTTATGATTATTTTTGTAGAATCACTATTTTTAATATATATTTATGTATGGTATGTGATAAACTGAAAACAAATTTTATGAATGCAGCACATTTATAAGATTCAGCATCTGACATCCTAAAGCCTCCAAAACCATGTTTATTGTATTTATTTTCCATAACATATCTTTTATGCTATTTTTGTACTCTCAGTTATATTTATAATGATCACCAAAAAATTGAAGCTCCACTAAAAGGCATTAAAAATAAAAAAGTCATCAAATTAATGGAAAAAAGCTATTCAGTATGCCTACCAAGTGAAAATGTCTCCTAACTTTTGGTGGAAACTGTATAAGGAATATAAAGGTTGCTCATTCATTTTCAATGTTATTCTTTATGAATTTTTCTCTTATTGTTAATTGTTTTTTTTATTTCCTGTAAAAGTACAGTATATATTTTCCTACCAAATAAAAAAATAGTACAAATACAGCATTTTTTATTTATTGTAACCTAATGCCCAGATCTCAGAAAGTACTTTCTTTGGTTAAACGCCTTAGCAACATATTGTATATGTTATATAACAGCACTCGGTCTAACTGCTATCAGGAAAGGCTGGATTAAGCTGTTAACAAGTTACGCTACAGTCCCATAAACATAAAAATAGTCGTGAGGGCACCGTACAGGCGCCATGCCATCAAGCTTCGCAAGGACTCGAACAAACTTATGCGTACCTGTACAGACTTCACGTTTTTACCAGGGTTCGTGAGATGAGCCATGGATACACATAACAGTTTCAAAGTCAAATTGTGAACAAAATCAAGGCCGAGTATGTCTTCCAGCTACGGCTACTTACGGTTGAGTTGTTCTGTACCATGTGCGTACTGTCACCTTAATACCTAAGGCTTCCCACGGCCTACAACTGTCTGCACGCACGGGTCCGCAACAAGCAACGATTTTATGTGGCTGAGGCCCATACTTAAGTCAGTGACATACAACTGCCCTACAAGATTTAGTGGAATCAGTGGTAGGAGGGAGAATGGCCATAGAAATTATTTCATCACTAAACTCTAAAAAAGTATGCCCCCCCCTGGGAATCAAACCTAGACCCATCTATCGGAGCACCTATGTGCTACCAACTGAGCTAGAAGAGCTTCTCCCTAAAAGTAAAACAAGACAGGATATTCAATGTTTACTTAATTTATTTTTATTTGATATTCATAACAACAATATGATGAAGCAAAATATCACAAGTTTAACACAATAACTATACAATAACTTATGTAACAAATTGATTGAAATCATCTCTTAAAATCATATCAATCACATCATCAACAAGAGCACTGCTAGGCGGAGCATTATATGCCCGAAAGTGTTTGTTTTTTCAGTTAAGTGCTCCGGAAACTGTTTTCAGTTTTAAGGTAATAGTGACCTTGACCTTTGACCTGGTGACCCTAAAATCAATAGGGGTTTTCTACCCGATATGGACAATCATCGTATGAAGTTTAAATATTGTGGACCAAATGGAACTTAAGTTACGCTCCGGAAACCAAATTGCTAACAGACGGACGGACGGACGACCGGGGGTATAACATAATATGCCCAAAATTCTTTCGGGCATATAAAAACTGATGTCCAATGGATTTCTATTTAAGATGTTAACTTATGATTCAAAATCTGTTTCAAAAACTGTTAGGACACCATAAAAATAACCATTCTTTGACCGTTTTCTCCTATGAATGGTTATCTACGTTTAAGAATGATATGTGAACAAAAAGACGATTAAAACTTGTTCAACATTGTCACTATGGAAAATTTGAGTATTTAAATCAGCAGGGATACTTGATATTTGGCATGTAGCATCACTTACTTGGTGCCCTTCGGATCCGGTGATAACTAATCTTTAAGATATGATTTCAATCAGAATGTAAATAAAATAAAACAATACTGTCCAGTCACTACTATATGATAGTAGTTTACTTTTTAGACATAAAAAACCATAGCAACCAAAATACAAAAATTATACAGGACACTTCAAAAGTCCTTAGACAAAATTCTTATTTATTGGAGTTAAAGCCGTGTCAACACAATTGTAGGGCATTTTACAGCGTCCAGCGCACCTAACCTAGCTTTCCTGGACCATTGTCTTTAACCAGTACTCACCTACCCTTCCACAAGGTCGGAAACTTCTCCATATTATCTAATCAATGGAGGAAAATCGACATCATTGTCATATTTTCATGGAAGGGTATAACCTCCCCAGGTGGGATTCGAACCCACACCCCCTCAGGCACGAGTATCCAAATCCCGGTAGATGATAGAACTTAGGGATGTCAACCAGAGCCGAATTCTCTACCAAGATATCTGGATCAGACATTCAAACAGTTTTCAGATGTTTGGATCACTATTTTATAATGATTCTGCTGATATGTCGCTAACAGCTTTCGGGTTTATTTTAATATATCAGTGCAGCGATTCTTTTCTTTCTTATCAATATCGCTATTGGCCCTAACCCTCAATATACTTTAAAGAATAAGAAAAATTATAATTCTCTTCGTCACATTGTATAAATGAGAACACATGTTTCAACCTAGCGTGATCAAAACCGAGTAAGGGTCATTTTTTGTCTAAATATAGACATGTCAGGAGCTTAGGGCAAATTGGTCATAACTCACTCAGTTTTTTAAATTAAGTTACGACCGTTTTCCACTAAGCCTGCGATGTACTATATATTGACGTGTAAAAGTCATTCCTACCAAGGCTTTTATCTGGGTTCCACTTACTTTACATTCAGGTTCAATCACAAAAAAATGGGCACATAATAATTACTCCTAAGATCCTCATGTACTGATTATATTACATTCAAATTAAAGCTTTATTAGCTTGTCAGATATAATAACATAATAATGGTATAATTATATTATTAAAAATAAAAAACTTCATAGAAGTGCATCAAGCATTGCAAATGGACAAATAGTTATAATGGTATAATTATATTATTAAAAATTATAAACTTCATAGAAGTGCATAAAACGTTGCAAATGAACAAAGTACTGAGCACTTATCTTACATAATTATATATCATTATATACCAAATTTGTATAGCACTCTTTTAATATTACATTTAATTACTATCTTAAAAAAATCTTTAAAATACCCGATATGGTCTGGACAAATGTCGATCATAATTATGTAACTGTTAACCACAATCAGTAATAACAAATGAAAAAACAAGTATAATATTACAAGAGCAGACCACCTGCGATATAATTATATTTCATTCACATAATTATTGATTTTTTATTTAAATTCCGCAGAGCATAGTAAGTGCATTGTCATACATGTTCTTGTGTACGTTATAAAATGTCATCACCATGTCGACGTCGGTAATCTCAGCAAAAGTACATATGACACATTATTATGTTATTATGACAGTTCTTCAGTTCATTGTTCTGTATCATTCTGAAGCAAAAATATTTTATACGAATATTCCCAACGGAAAAATGAATTCGGACACTGAATTGAGATTTGAAAGTTTGGATATTCAGACTCTAGTTGACATCCCTAATTAAAATACCCATCTGAACATATTCCAATATGAACAATAGCCACTAAAGTGGGACAATATTAACCTGAGCTTGAACTACCTAATTATAATAATTACACGCTTCACTTACATTAAATCATGAGTCTCCGTATGGGTGTATAGGGTTATACACGTGTTTATAACAACCTATGTGACTATAAATCAATTTTGTAAACATGGCATGTCATTGTACTTTTAGTTTTGGAAAAATTTGTTTATAGGGCAAGACGCAAGTTCGCAATATTGTGGCACAGTTTTAAAGTATTTATTTGTATGAAAACAAAATTAATTGTTGAGTACATGTATTTTGCCGATAGATTTCGTTAAAGTGCGATTTACAAACGAAGACAAAAGTAGACTGTAAATACTGAGCTTAATATATTCCTGCATAAAGGTCAAGCTCAGTTAATATTGTCGGACTCATGGGCGGATCCGGGGGGGGGTCAGGGGGGTCCCGACCCCCCCCCCCCCCTTGAAATTGGAAAATGTACATGTCCATTAGTGTTTTTTCTTGCTTGTAAGTCATTTTTAAGGAGTATGAAACAATTTTGTTGGTGACTAACATAGATTTAATGTTTATGTAGTTTTCATTATCAATATGTTGCATTTTTTCTGCAAAATGTGTATAATGTGGTTGTGGTTTGAGATTCGGACCCCCCCCCCCCCCTTAGAAAAGTTTGGACCCCCCTAAAAAAATCCTGGATCCGCCCCTGGGACTATACATATGATTAAAACTAAGGTACATAAATACAGTACCCACCAAAAGTTTGGAGATATATTCTTTTTGTAGGTCTACTAAATAGCTTTTATAAAAATATTGCTATCTGTCTATTCTGAAATGCCTGTTAGTTTTGCTTTATTTTTTATGATCATTTTTGTTATAACTGTGACTACAAAAATAGCATAAAAGCTATGGATAACAATTACAACAAGTAAATCTGTGAGCTAATGCTCACTAGTGATACCCCCGCAAAAATCTAAAAATATGCGACAAACAGGAAGTAGATGAGCAAGGAGCATGAAATCGCTTTACACCACATGGGACTATGGGATGAAGCAATATGCAAAGTATTAGGCTGCTGCATGTTATAGTTGCTGAGAAAACTGCGACGGAAATTTTGTAACGGACGCACGCACGCACACACACACGCACGGACAAGGGTAAAACAGTATACCCCCCTCTTCTTCGAAGCGGGGGGTATAATAAACATAGTTAGGGCGGCTTCAGTATGTCAAATGCTGAATCTTGTAAATCAGCAGCATTCATGAAATTTGTTTTCATTTTATCACTAACAATATTTAAATACAATACAAATAATAATTTTACAAAAATAATCATCAAAATTCAATAATTGTAGAAAATTTCATTTGTCTCTGAACTTTTAGTGGGCACTCACTACTGTATCTTTTGAATTAAGACAAGAAATGTAATGTGGAAACCACATAAAAGCCGGATTTAAAAACTTTAACGTAAAAATAACATATGGAAATAATCCATAATAAAGGCTGGTAAAGTTGTGGTTCCTTTTAAATTCTGTTCATCACATGGTATGTTATCGTTGTATGAAGTTTCATTAATATCTGACAATAAATGGCAGAAATATATGGGAAAAAAAAACTTTAACGCAATTGTTAACGACACCAGACGCCCGACCGCCCACCCGACCCGAATTTCGTAGAAAAATCCAGCAATAAATTAACTTGCAATACAAATATTCAGTTTTATGCCAATTTTTTTGTCCAAAAACTTTTGAAGGGCCCAGTACTCACATGTAGTAAAAGGATACAATAGCACATTAAATACAATTATCAATAGTTCTAAGTCAAAAACATATTCTACATGTATGTTCATTTAAATTAAATTAATTAATCATGAATTGTAATATTATGCTAACTAACAGATCTAAATATCTTTAACAAAAGTGTGACACAGCTAGAATAAAATATATTTTTTTCTAATTATGTGTTCCAGTACAGTATAACCTCTGCAGAGAGGCCATCTACAGAACAAATTCTCTGCACAACAACAGCTTTTGATATTTCCCTTAGGGGTAACTTTAATTGAATTTAACCACTGCAGAGCAACAATCTCTTAACAGCAACTTATTATAGCCACTCCTCCTGGGTGTTGTTCTAGACAGGTTGTAGTGTACATAATATCATATAGTTATTTCGGAATACAGTTAGATTAACTGGAAAAGGGAAAAAATACATAATGGCAAGACATGGAGTGTGTTGCCTAATGATTTCGCTATGTTTCGCTATGAAAAAGCGCTTTCTTGTAGCGCTTCTTCTTAGGAAACGGCTTGCTATTTACGTCACAAACCAAGATGGCAGCCTGTACCGATAAACACTTTTGCGCTCATTGCAAATGCATGTTTTTGGGGCGATTTCAAACTTCAAAAGTCTTTAAAAAGTATAAAATCATTGCAAAAACATATGTTTAAATGAACAATTACAAATATTTATTGATTTCAATTAATCTATAGTCAGTCAAACACAAAAACCAAATTGTCAGCAAACAGGAAGTTACATTATTGTGGAGCCAGCCATTTTGATTTGATACAGCGCTCTAGGGTAGCGAAGATTTTTTTCGCTAGCTTCGCTACGTAGCAAAATGAAGCAATATCTTGTAGCAAGTTGTTTCCCATGATTTTGCTTCGTAGCAATACCTTGCGAAATGCTTAGGCAACGCGCCCAAAGAAACTGTAAGCCAAAAAATACACTCTCAGTTTTTCGTTCGTTTTGTCAAATTTTATTCAACTGCCATTGATGCATACATTAACCCTGCTGATTAGAATACTGAATATTTGATCAATAACCCCCCATACATAAATATGGATATCTATTTTTATCAATAATGACTACTTAAGTACTGTCTTGAGTATTTAAATCAGTGGGGTTAATGTATGAGCCACTGACAGTTGAATAAAAATAACCAATATATCATAGAAAGAGATCATCCAAAAATAAACTAAGGTTTTTAAAATCTAAATACATGCACAGGCGATCTTCAGCTGTGACTCTTATACATATCTATATATATGTATAAATGTCACAGATGAAGATCGCCTGTGAATACATGTATACGATAGAGACAAAGTCTGGAAAGGTCCTAAATGCATCCTTAAATGAAGTTAAAAAAATGGCCTTCTTGCCATTCCATAGCCAGCAAATGTCCTGACCTCAATCAAGTTCAGCTTGTTTGTGAATAGTTGAAGAGAGTGATGACAATAAAATAATGGCACTCCAACTTCCCACAAGGAGTCAAACTAAAAGAAAGGGTCTTAAGAGTTTACAAAGCAAACTATATTACATTAGTTTCTATAGTTAACATGAGGGTCTTGAGAACCCTGGATCCCTCACCTGAGCATAAGATTGTAAGGGATTCTGATACAAAATCTTATAACACTTTCATATTTAGCCTGTATAAAAATTGCGACCTTAGGGTGAATGGGGATGGTGATTGATTACTATAATGTGTAATCGATTATTAATCGATTACAAGGCTATATATCGATTACTTTAGCAAAAGTAATTGATTAAATTAGGATTACAAGTAATCGAAAATGACCTGGATTACTGATTACAGTCGATTACTTGAAAAAATGTACCCAGGGGCACACCAGCATGACTCTCCACAATAGCTCACCTTGAGCACTTAGTGAAGAGGTGAGCAAAAAATGCTGAAGAAATGGGGCTTCTGTACACTGGTATGAGATAAACTGAGTTTGCCAAAAACATAAACATTAATTAACATGAAGGTCAATATCAGGATGGCAAGGTCACAACAATCAAAGGTCAAAGGTCAGACACTAGAGGTCACAAAATCAATATCAGGGTGGAAAGGTCACAACTATCAAAGGTCATAGGTCAGACAATAGAGGTCACAAAATTTTATTCTAAATTCTTTGTGTAATATATGGGATATTTGATTGGACGGCAAATAAAATATAATATAAAAAATCTTGTTTATACGGGATGTATCAGTGCACAGTAACTAAACTGAAATTAAAATGTGTGAACACGCAACAATAGGATTTAATCTGTATTGCATGCTTTTCAGCCATAATGTGTAAAAAATTTGCCGGGCACAAACAAACATTACTCAGTTGGAAAAACCAAATGTGAGTTCCGAATATGATCCAATGATATACAACATAATAAAAAAGTCAGTAAGGATAATAAATAGTATCATATGTGATGACAAGCAGTTCTTGTCAGAACTCTATCAGATTTTTTGAATAAATTCAGCTGTCATAATAGAAATTACAATAATACTATGATTTTTCGTACCCTGAATAATAAATTACACAGGTTTTGACTCTAAATGCATTAACCTGCCCCTATGAATACATTATATAAAGGTTTATAGCAATATTCATGAATGTATTTCCTTACTCTAGTTAAAATAAACAAGAAATATAATGTGGAAACCACATTTAAGCCAGATTTTCACCAAGATCTGACCATAAATGACAGAGATATCCAACATATTAAAAAACTTTAACGCAAAAATTACAAAGGGAAATAATCTATACTAAAGCCAGGTAGAGTTGTGGTTACTTTCTTATTCAGTTCATCACATGGTATGTTATCATTGTATGAAGTTTCATTAAGATCTGACAATAAATAGCAGAACTATATGCTAAATTGAAAACTTTAAAGCAATTGTTAATAACACAGGATGCCCACCAACCCACCCACCAGCCCATGTTTTGCCAAATTATTAGCCGATTTTTTTCGTTGAAAAATTCTGGCTAAAGAACTTTATGCTCAATTGACTAAACTATCAAGGTTTTTTATTTAAGGATGCAACTTCATCTAAACAACTTTCCTGGGCCATATGTTTCATCAATATCTACTTAGCTCTCCAAAAGGATTAATCACCAAATCTCCATATAAAGGAAATTTCACTTTAAATTTTTATGGAAGGGTATGAATTCAAGCATAGATTATCAAAATTTGACCAATAAAGCATGAACTTCAAGCCTCGGTCACAGATTTTGAAATCAAGCCAACTTCAGGGCTGTGGCAGTGTCTATGTCAAATATTTGAGTGTAATGTTTTCATAAAGGGAGGTTAATACATAGAAAATGTTAAAATATAAATACAAAACATAAATTAATTGATACGTTCAAACATAAATAATACTTTTTATCACAATAACACATTACATAAATGACAGTTTTGTTTATAAACAATAATAAACAAACAAAAATATGGCAGTGCCCTAGAATTGTGATAGTCAAACATAGTGATAGTAATTTAACCTTTAACCTCCTAAATTTTTATTTGGATTTTTTTAAATTTCTAATTTGATTTCGATACAGGACCTACATACTATTGTAGCTTTATTTATAGGACAACAGTACCGTCACAGATGCTGATATGAGCTTTGTATGGTTGACAAACTTTGATCTTATGATCTTAGTTTACACACAGGAGCCAGTCACAAATTTTCCTTATCTTAGCATGTTGTTTGACAATGAACTAATTTTAGGGCTTTGGGGATATATATACGACCATTTCATTTATTGTAGGTCAATTTTCTTCAAATAAAAAGTATTTTTAAGCAGAAAATTGTTTCTAGAAAAGATAGTGAAAAGGATTTGACGATCGGGACGTTTTAATGACCTTAGTGACGATTTGAAAACTACTACCCTTAAACAGGCGATAGAGACCTTTTCTCTATATATACTATAATGAGGAAAATTTGTGACTGGCACCTGTGGTTTTTCAACAGAGAATGAGATAGTCAACTAATAGCTACAAAACTACTAAAAAAAAATGAGGGAAAAGCACCATATGTTACAAAAATAAATTAAATCAAGCATTGAAAAGAGAGTTTAAATTGCCCTAAAGTAAGTTTTTCAATAAATAACGCAACACATAGTACAGCTACAAACACATAATGTCAAAAAATATATATTAATAATAAGACCTATGTCTTACAATGAAAGTGATACTAACTTAACAGACACGGCTAGAGCTGTTATTGATTGGACTCGAAGTGTATCGGCGATATCGATATATTGAGAAATAAATATCGACTTACACCAATATATATCGATACCTTCACTGCAGTACTATGCAGACCATTTATGTGGTCATAAACTCATAATAGATGTATATTTGTCATGAATGTTATACCTTCTGTGGACTAGAGCCATTTCCTTAAAGGGAGTGACGTCAAATTTTTAGACCTATCAGTTCATATTATGACTGCGCACCTGTTTCCACTAATGATAGAAGGTTCATCTCACAAATTTGACCATTAATGGTGACTTTTATTTATTAACCTATATAGGCTTTATTATTGATATCTCAAAAAATGTGTATCCATTTTTAATTGGAAAATAAATAACGACAATACAGCGATATTGTTAGAATTGATGACAGCTCTAGGCAAGGTTGACTTATACATCTAAAATATACAACAGTTCAAGTCACATTCTAGATAGGGTACAGTTTATCATAAATTAATAAGTCTATTACTAGTATCAGTCAAGATATTATAACAAGAATAGACCACAGAGAGCATGCTTGATCATTCGGGGAGCTTAAGTTAACAATTATTATAAGTTTAAAGTAGGGCCGGGAAAAATATTCGAATATTTGTATCATTATCGAATAATCGAATATTGAGAAACAAATACAAATATTAGAAATTCTTAGCATAATTTTTTTTTTCAATTTTTGTTCAACGAAGTTTCAATTAAAATCATAGTTTAAGAATCCTGTTTAAAATGTGCATGTTTGTTCAACACAGGTCAATTCAGTTATTGTTATGTCCCCATATACATTTCTAAGCATAAAAGGGCCATAATTCAGTCAAAATTAATGCTAGAGTAATGCAACTTGGTATTTGACATCCGTTATAAATGCATCTCATTTCATATATATAGAAATGTTACAACTTTAAATTTAAATAAGAAGTGTAATGCTGAGGCAAAAAACTGAGTAGGATAGCTCCATAACTTTCCAAATAGTGAAGCTAAAAATTGCATCTTTAAAAAATATGGAATAACAAGAAATGAAATGTAGAAACCACATTAACGCCAGATTTAAAAACTTTAATGCAAAAATTACAAAGGAAAATAATCCATAATAATGGCAGGTAGAGTTGTGGTTACTAATTCTGTTCATCACATGGTATGTTATCAATGTATGAAGTTTTATAAAGATCTGACAATAAAAATGGCAGAAATATAAGGTAAAGAAAAACTTTAGCACAATTGTTAACCACACCGGACACCCGCCTGACCGCCCACCCGCCTCCCCGTGTTCTGCCAAACTATTAGCCGATTTTTTTTGGTTAAAAAATCCGGCTAAAAGCCAATGGTGGTACTTTATTTAACAATTTTTATCCCCTGGCAGTAAAGTGAAGATGCTTACACACAAGGCTAGCCAAGCAAACACCCAAAATGTTGCTTAATTAAAACATTAAGCCATGTAGACAATACATTTCAAAGTCTTAAAAAAATAATTAACAAAAATAAGTTTAGTTTTTTTTAGAAAATAAATCCAAATTCTTAATTTTTGACATATTTATTTTATTTTATCATAATTGTTGATTTAAGAGGTAGGGTAACTAAATAATGCCATAAAGTTCTTAATAGATATGAACATTCCTTACAAAACAAAAAAATAAAATAAGGTGTAAAAATATCACCAAATAACCCATTACGCAATTCAAGAACAATAACTCTAGCTGTCCCAGAAAAGCTTCCAATTGTAAGTTTCACCCAAGTTCTCTTTCCTACATACTTTCATTCTATGTCTAAAGAAAATTGTATGAAAAATAATCAATCACTTGAAGTCCATATGGAAGACTGGATACATCGAAGTGTATGAACTTAAAAAGTTGTCACATTTAATGTGTAGCCAGCATTGTTTCATCGTCAGCACCCATAATACTTTATTCTGTTTCACTCCATAAGTACCGTGGGCAATTTTACTGGCAAAATCTCTTTTTCATAAATATGCATGAGGCCCACAATTTTGATGGTCAAACTAGTGGAACATTACTGTAATACAAACCTAGCACAATTTGATCAACAAAAATATTTAAAATTTCTAGCACTATAAATGTTTATACAAATCGGTTTTTATCATGATTGTTATGAATATGTTAATCTGAACTGATTATAAATATATACGAAAAAAAGTATACCAAGAAAGTAAGGTGGACTGGAAGAGACATGAGAAATGTCTAATATCTGTCATTACATTACAGAACAAACAGTAGCAACTATGACTATAAGTAGCCAATATACAGGCACAAGTGATAGCATTACAAGTGTGGGTATGTAGCTTTCACAAATGCACATAATAACTGGCACAGCCATTTTGCATGCACATCATCGTACATAACGAGGGTTGCCCCAAGACTGTAGTAAGTGCATTGTGCTAAAAAGCAAATTACATGTACTAAAGTCTTGCAGGTTGTGTGCACCCACAGTAGCAATATCAGTGTTCAGAGCACATAATTTTCAAAATCATAAAACTTCTGAATTCATTTTATTTGTATTCATTGTGTGCATAGCACATATGATCATGTGATAGGTACTATTTGTACATGTACATATGTCAGTTACTGTCAGTGCATACCTTACTATAATGAGGGCAAACATTTTAGCTAATGTACACCACATATAATACTATCAAAAGATAGCTACTGTGTAACTTATAAATAAAACATTACCCATGTCCCTTCCATGCCACCATAAGACAGTGATCAAATCACACATAATTATCACATACTTATACATTTATATAAATTTTTAACCATAAACACTGAGACATAATATCTTAATGAAACATATTCAGCAGATAAAACTACAACATTGAACACAGGGTCAAAGGTCAAGACAATCTCAACCTAGAGGTCATAAACATCTCAAGGTCAAGACCATCATAGCACAAGGTCATGGGTCAAGACCGCCTTGACTTAAGGTCAAAGGTCAAAACCATATTAAGGTCAAGGTTATTAAGCACAAGGTCAAAGGTCATGACCACCTTGACTTAAGGTCAAAGGTCAAAACCATATTAAGGTCAAGGTTATCTTTGCACAAGGTCATAGGTCAAGATCACCATGACACAAGGTCAAAGGTCAAAACCACATTCATATAAAGTCAAGGGTCAAAACCACCAAGATTTAAGGTCAAGATCCTTTAACCCCAAAAGGTCAAAATGTTTCCTAAGTTCATGACCCTCTCAGTATGATGTAAGTCTAATTTTAACCAAAATTGTCAAGATTACAAATGAATCAACTTTAGGTCAAAGGTCAAAATCACTAATAAATAATTATTCCACTCGCATAAGTAAACTATGTAATAACACAGAGCCCCTTTCTTTTGTTGACCACTCTATTTCACTGTTACTTATTTGGGGATCAATAGGTTCATTGGCCCCTATTGATTGAGGTCCTATTTTATAAGATCCAGGTTTAACACAAACTTGGAAAGCTACTCTAACATGATGTACTTTTCTTGTCTTTGGGTCAATTACTCTGAAAAACAAGAAAATACATTAACAACAAGCAAATTCGTTAAATTTATATCCCCCGCCGAGTACTTGCCCATATGCATAATGCATAACTAATCAAGGGCCATAACTCTGAGTTAAAGTGTCTGACTAGAACAAGCTGACGATATGCGCATCTCCTCTTGATATTGAAGGTTCCCATAAAGTTTCGTTGAATTCCAGCCAGTAGTTGCAGAGAACTACTCCGGAAACAAAATTCGGACGGACGGCAAACAACGCCAAAACTATATCCCCCTCCCGATTCCATCGGCGGGGGGATAATAATTACTAGAGATGGAAACTATCTTCCAAATAAACTTGCCCACAAGGAAAGCTCAGCTCAACTTCATTTTGCCCATCTAGTTTTTATATTGTGCAACATAGAATGAAAATAATTTTTTCTCAAAAAAGCACTTGCATGGTGGAACAGTATCTATCATGAGCACCTTGCCCAGCTAATTTTTCAACTTTGCCAGGCAAGCAAGCAATTGGTTATTTCTAACACTGCTTTTATATCTCTTTTTAATAGCATTTTATGCAGCTTATCAACACTCTTGGTATTTTAAGAGTTTGCTTACCTTTCAACAGTGAGCCAAAAATATCTCTCTTAATGAAGGAAAACTGGTATCAAATGTCAAAATTTTTATGGAAAGGTATAACCAGCAGTCACCATTTATTTTTATTTTCAGGAAAAATGCTCCAAGGCTCATTTTTTAAGGAGAATAGCAACACAACAAAATGGGCGAATAAAACTTTTTCCTTCATTTACAACAGAAAGAATGATATTTACTAACAAAGTAACATATTTAAAGGAATATATCTGTTTTATTAGAGTTTAATGAAAAAAATTCAACTAAGAAAATTTGAAAACTTCACTTACTTATGTTTAGGTGAGAATTCATTTGCTCCAGCATATTTTAAAGTAGGTGATAAATATATTGTATCAACAGATGTTCCATCTGGCTGTGACTTCTCTGTAAATACTGGCGGTTGAGGTAATAACACACTACCCCCGGTCATAACCTCTCCTGTAATATCAGATATAAAAATAGACTGTTGCACTTTTCACAAAAATTCTTACAAAAAATCATCTCATCGCAAGTTAAAAGCAAGAAATGTTTATAATAATGGTAATTTCTTTGTTCTATCAATTCATAATATTCTTAAATAACGTAGAAAATACCTTCTGAATATCAAATTATGGTTATTTTTACCAACCTTTCAACTTTTGACTGTAAATTCAAAAAATTGTCTTCCAATATTTTTGTTTGAACTTTTGTGAAAATGGCAAGATATGAATTTGGTATTAACTCTATGATTTTGGAATAAATTAAACATACCAGTAAGTCATTTTAAACAAGAGCTGTCAGAGGAGACAGCATGCTCGACTAAGTTAGTATTTGTCACATGAGATGTGGCTGATGATAAAGAACATACATATTTCAAAATTTGAAAATGATACCTTAACAAATTTAAAGTAAAAAAAAAATATTTTTTTTTAAAGAAAACTTCAGTTCAAGGGGATATAATTCTGAAAAAATGTATTTGGAGTTATGAACCTAGTCACATGAGATGTGGTTGATAATAAGGAACATATATTTAAAGTTTGAAGTCAAAACCTAAAGAAATAAAACAGTTGCAGTAAAAACAAACATTTTTTAAAGAAAACTTTAAGTTCAAGGGGAGATAATTCTAAAAAGAATGTATTTGGAGTTATGAACCTTGTCACATGAGATGTGGTTGATAATAAGGAACATATATTTAAAGTTTGAAGTTGATACCTCAAGAAATAAAAAAAGTTATAATAAAAAATATTTTACTGCACACAAAACTTTAATCAGAAACGTGGACGTGGATGCGGACGCCCGCGCTACGGCGAGTAGAAGAGCTCTCCATTTACTTCGTAAAGTCAAGCTAAAAATGATTTTTACTCATAGCTAAAACTCTCTTAAAAACTGTCCAAAAGTCCACAAAATTTAATTACAATCTCCTACCTATTATCTTTTTTGTTTGTTTTTAAAGCTTACAGAATTCACTTATAGATCTTACTTTACTTACCAGTAGAATGTAGATCACCAGTATCTAATATTTTACGTAAACAACCAATCTTTGAACCAAAATATGCTACATGCCATTTCTCATCTACGTTCCAAACATTTACTTTACGTGGTAATCTGTAGAAACAATACAATCATAGATACAAATGTATCAGACAGTGATAAAACCATAAACATTTATCAAGAACAATAATTAATTAGGGACCTTAGTTAGTTATTTCCCCTTGTATATTCTTCAAATAGGTAGGTCCAATTAGTTGGATTACTCAGATTCTACTCTTACTTTTCAATGTCTATTTTCCAAAATCAATCTTAAATAACTTTTCTGTAAATCATTTAATTTGTTTGAAATTCAAGCTAAATATTTTTAGGATACAGACCTATCTAAATTTCATCACTTCTGTTAATATCTTAATTAACAAGAAAGATATTAGATGAAATATTTTGTAATCCTTAATTTTAACAAATTTTAATATCAGCTGCCATATAAAAGAGTTATTCATAATAGCTAATTCAATACTTAAAGCCCAATGGTTTGATGATCTGTCATTTAAACTATGAATTTAACAAATTTAACAATCCCTTTTTTGCTATATTTCACATATCAATTGTAGCCAAAAGGTTTTGAACACTAAAACCACAATGGCTACAAAACCAAAGACCAATCACAATAGCTTAACTAGAGCACTTCATACTCTGGTGAGCTCCAAATTCAGTAGACTACTTACTTTAATTTAAACATACACCATCCATATTGTGTAGCATATTCTTTAGGTGGTTCCCCTTTCTGATGATATAATTCTTCACCTCGTAATTTATGGCACATTTCACAATAACATACATGTTGACTTGTATCAAAATATCCATCTACAATTATAAAAAGAATTTTTATTGATCATATAAGATCATTTTTTTCATCGACTGAGCTCGGAAAACATATTTTCAAGAGTGACATACACATGTGAAATGTCATTTCTTTGGCGAACAAGTTAAAATAACAAGATTTATTCCATAAATAATATTCTGTTTGCTTCCTGTTTTTTTTTCTGTGTACTGCTGGAAATATTAATACATAAAGATAATGTCGTGTTTACCAAATATTTTTACCACAATAAAAAATTAAAATTTTATAATCAAAAAATGAATCTTGACACCTGAAGTTACAGGCAGCAAGCTACTGACTGTGCTAACCTGACATTAGTGGGAGTAGTGGTCAGATGTGCCCAAGAGATCATGGGTTCAAACCCACTAGGGTCAATACTTATTTCCTAGAGTGAGAAATTTACCTACAGTTGTTTGAAACTGTCAGGAATCCCCTGCCAGAGGGTGATTTCATTGATCCACTGAACATGCATATAAAAGCAGACTTAAAACAGCACTTGAACTTTTTTTCAGTAAAATGCAATGAAGAAAGCAATACATGGTAAGAACTAAACTTAAACAATCAATAACATACCTGGCAAGGTTAATTGTGCTTTAATTCTTTGACATAAATTTTGATATTCACAATGTCTTAATACAGAACTGTGTTCAACTATATGATGATGTACTTTCTCTTTTACAGCTGTAATATAATGTTATACAAAAATTATAACACTAGACAACACATTGATGTAATTCTACAGTACACTTAAATCTGATTAAAACCCCATCTGAAATTATCTGCTCTAAATAAGGATGTAAGAAAAAGGGCTGGAGGGAAGAAAAAAGGGCAGGATGCAAAGCCCTGCCATTCAGCTTTCGATTAAACATTATTTAACAATAATTATCATTTAATTTAAGTTTCTAATGAAAACAAAACATGATTTAACAAATGTGGTTTGTGATAAAATCATAAAAATATGCAGAATGATGTGTATAGTGTATAAAAAGTTACCATCTTCAAGGTCAGCTTTTTCTCTGTCTTCAAAATTAGGTTGAGATAATCTCATAGCATTATCTTCTGATACAATAGTTACCTGTAATTATAAATGTATAAAATAGAATAATCTTTGTTTTTGAGTTGGTACATATATGATTAATAGCATAAGCTCTAGTGAGCTTTTAAACCTGAGTAGAATGTACATAATGTAAAACTGGCTGTCATTTTTTAAAATTGGATTTTAATAATCATCCCCTTAATGCTACAAGTTACTATATTGTTCTTAAATCTTACATATAATAATACCTTTTTTGCATTAAAGGGACATTATGTGGTTTATCAACATTTTTTATAAATCTATTTAAATGACCATTTTACTTCACTACCTTTACTGAACAATGTTTTTTACTAGTCCTAGCTTATTAATTCATAAGGAATTGAAAGTTTTCTTTATAAAGCTAAAAAAATTTTTTTGCATTATTTAAGCAGTAAATCTAGAACTAAGCCTTTTGATCCCGGACAAGTCAAGTTTAAGATATCACTTGTTCCTGGACAAGAGGAAAAAAACCTTGGAATTCCAAACCCCTGAACTCCTTTGGAGATCCACACCCCAGAACTACTTTGAAAAGGGTGCATTGCAGCCCTGCATGTTAGAATAAAGTCATACTAACCCTCTCACATTGACCATACAGATCTATAAGACCATGACAAGGTGTAGGTACGTCTCTTACAGCAACACCTTGGTCTATACCGTTAACATATATATGTAAACTATTATCTTCATCCAGTAATAATCCTACTGTATGACCAACTTGTAACTTGTCTAAATTACAACCATAATGCTCCTTTATCTGAAATAATATGTTAGAGAAAAAATGAAATATAGATTAATCAGTGCAACATTATAGTAGCTTCACAAGTATTGTACTTTTTAAAAGCATTGTTTGTTTAGCCAATTATTTTGCTTTGAACAAGAAATGCCAGGATTATTGATTCCCAAATTTCACAAGTTATATGCCACTGTTTTACTTCTCATTGTCATAACCAATATTGCAGCCTCCACAAATGACTGTTTGTTCAAAACTATTTTCAGCAAGCAAAATCAGCTAAGGTCCAATACCAAGGTCAAATCTACACAGCTTTGTGATGTTTAGATATCTAATACTTCTACGGTCATCCATATGTATCAAGTATAGCAGTTGTCAGGCACTAACAAAGGTAAACACAATATGTAATAGTTAATTGCTTAGATCTAGAGATTTAAGATGTGTCTAGCAATTATTCATTTAAACATTATGTACAGTACCCACCAAAAGTTTGCAGACAAAAGAAATTTACTACAATTCTTGAATTTTGATGATTAATTTTGTAGAAACATTATTTTTGATATATGTCAGTACGGTTTGTGATAAAATCAAAACAAATCCCATAAATGTAACACATCTTTAAGATTCAGCATCTGATATTCTAAAGCCTTCGAAACCATGTTTACTGTAATTATTTTCCATAGCATAACTTTTACGCTATTTTTGTAGTCTTAGTTATAATTATAATGATAACCAAAAGATAAAGCAAGACTTAAAAGCATTTCAAAATAAACAGTTATCAACGTTTAGATAAAAGGTATTCTGTAGCCCTACAAAGTGAAAATGTCTCCAAATTTTTGGTGGGTACAGTATATTGTGCAAAAAAGAATTGACCAAATTTGAGGAAAAATATTTCTGGCAAAGATTTTCGGAGAAATTTAAAGTTGACAGGTCCAAATAATTATTACTAAGTCATAAATGTAAAACAAATAAACATAACATCTCTAACCTTTGATCCACAAGAGAATACTTGATCACCTTGTATGATAACACAAGATTTTTTGATAGCTATGGCTGAGACAGGAAATGTATACTTCTCTGGTGAGAAACCTAAATATCCAACCATTATAGATGAACTCCAATGATTGTTTAACTTGTCTATTCTTACCTGTTAGAATAAAATATCATAATAAAACAAGTGATAATCATAGCACTGAAAGCACTGATAAAAATATTTATTTGCAAATAATATAAAATATTTATTTTTGCGTCATAGCAACACAGTGTATAGGTCATATCATGACGGTCAGTCAACCTACTCACTGCTCATGGAAAGGCTAAATCTCTGGATTTAGCTGTTTTACTAGGAACATACTTTCATCAGTGACTGAAAACTGCCCAACATGATTAAGAATCAGTGGTAGAAGGAAGAATGTCTGTAAAAATTATTCCATGACCAAACTCCAGCAAAGTATGCCTTATGACAATGTTTAAATCTACAATAAAGTGTAAACAAGTGTATGTTATTTATCAATTCCTCTCTCCATTAAAAAAACAAGTTCAACTTACCCTAAATAAATGATTTCTGACTAGAGGTTTATTGGTAACAGCGACAGCTTGATTATAACTTGCAACTCTTTCTATAGTTTGATTACTGTTGCTAAGTAATATATTTTTACCATGATTACAATGGAACTCTGGGATACATATACTTGTAGTGTCTTGATCTTGATCACGATCTACTGGCTACAAATAAATATAATACAAAAATTAAATAAGGTCTGAATTAAGATTAAGTTTGTTTGCCCATTATATACCTAGCCGAAAAAATGCCGCCAATTCAAAAAAATTTATTCCAAAAATATATGTGGTGTTTTTTTATTATTGGTCACAATCGCTCATCATATTACTTTCAAGTAGTTAATTTACACTAACAAGAAATGTAATGTGGAAACCACATTAGAGCCAGATATAAAAACTTTAACACAAAAATTACAAAGAGAAATAATCCATAATAAAGTCAGGTAGAGTTGTGGTTACTTTCATATTCTGTTTATCACATGGTATGTTATCATTGTATGAAGTTTCATAAAGATCTAACAATAAATGGCAGAAATATATGGTAAAGAAAAAACATTAACGCAATTGTTAATGACATGGAACGACTGCCCGCCAAACCAACCGCTCGGCAGCTCGCCAGTTCGCCAGCTCGTGTTTTGCTAAACTATTAGCCGAATTTTTTCGTTGAATATAAAGAAAACCCTACGTAGTAAAATTGAACTTTTACGATGTAGTAAAGACTTACCAATGGTATTTGATGACCAGTTTCAGATTCTACAGATGGTGTTGTAGAACTACTATCAGTTACCATGACGACGCTACTAACAACTGATACACTTTCTATCATCCCAAATAAATCTATCACAGCAAATACATTCTGTATAGGAAATATAAAAACTTGAGAGTTTGTATAGAGTTACAATGATCACTTGTCTCATACAGGTACTTGTAGGTGTAACAAACAGAAATTATAGTCGGTGTATAGAATATGAAAAAAATAAACATTGATAGTTTGTATGGTGTAAAAAAAGATCACAGATGTAATTACGATGAAAGCCTTTCACAGATCCAAGTTTTTATCATTTCATAAATGGTTTTAAAATGTCTCAAATCCCATTTCTGACACAAAGAATACATAACTGTTGAACATGAATGTATCTAAGGATATTCAATTTATTTTCAAAGCACTGGAAAAAATGTAAAAACAAATCAAACATTTACAAAACCAGTTTTTCATATTCTTAACTCACAAACTGTAGGTAAGAAAAGAGTTGTCTAATTATAAAATAATAACAAACCAAAAAATATTTATCATGAAGATCATGTTTATTTGTATAGGTCAAATTTATCATTATTCACATGACATATAAACTCTTAAAAAAAAACAACTAACCTTAGGAATATTCGATGCAGCAATACCTAAATTCTCACCATTCAGATATAAATGCATTGTACCATCATGGCTTCGTCTTATACCTACTTTATTTCCAACCTAAAATAATTATTATAATAATCAAATACTTATTTTTTCACATTTATTAGCAGTGATAGATCAGAGATGAAATAAAACCCATTTTACTATCTTTCTTACAATGAAAAAGTCCAGTGGTTGGGAGATGCCAACCCTGCATGATCAATTCTGATGAATATATATTTGATTCATTTGGCATACAAACCTGTTCATTTTAAAGGCCGTCTGATTTGAAAGAAAATAAAGGTTTCATATTGAAAATACAGATTCATTCTCAAATTCAGATACCTAAATGTTTCCTTAAGAATTTTACTTAAATAAAGTTTTTCAATGGACTGCTGGGAGACCTGTTCTAATTTATTACTTAATTAATGAAACTCTTCTACTTACAGAAAGTCTTTCTAAAGAGGGAGCATAATTTTCTTTTATTGTAACACCACATTTCTTAACATCCGTTCCACAAACAATCCAAGTTGGTTTGGAGGTTAAATCTAATGCAGATCCAGGCAACAGAGAGGTCGGGCTAGTGTCAGATATAGCCATAGATGTGAGTCCGATCCTTAGAGAACCTGACCACTGACTGGAAAGTTTTTCAATCCTAATTTCAAACATTTCGTCTTTCTTTAAAGGATCAGAACTGAATATTAAACCATGATTAAAGTTGGTATTTCTTGTAGCTGTATGACTGTTAGATGACAATGTGATACCTTTACCACAGCAGTGACTGAACCGATGAGATTCTGAAATATAGAAATAACATTTTCAATTTATTGACAGATCGGGTCATGTGATATTAATAGGCAACAGTCATTTTTTTCAACAACAAAAAATCAATGCATAGTTTTTGCATAACATTTTACTCCATTTATAAAGTTGCAGACTTACATAGTTGATAAAGCATTCTAGCATTTATTTTCACAATTATTTTGATAGCATACTGCCAAGTCTAATGAACAAGACAAAAACTTTTACTTAAAACTTCATATATTTCCTGGAAACACCTTTTATTCACACTACATGAAATCACTTGCTTTGTACAACTAGACCTATCACTGAATGTGATAAAATACCCCCCCCCCCCAAAAAAAAAAGTGTGTTTGTCAAGAAATTGGGTGCTGAGAAAATGAGCAAACAAGATTTTTTATCAAAGGGCCAAAACTGTAAAAATCAATGGACAGTCACAAAAATGGGATGTACACATGTCTGCCTGATATCTGGTACATGTGGAAAGTTTAATAAAACAAATCTGTAAAATATGGGCCGAGAAATTGAGCAAAAAATGCTATTAAATCTCCAAGCCAAGATCATGCATGCCAAGTTGTATTTTCTACAAGACTTACCTGCGGAGCTTACTGGAGAGTTAAAGTTTGTATGTTCAGCTACAGCTCTGTTTATAGCATTATTATCTGTAGGTAATATACCCGATACACTGGTTATAGATACCTGGGCACATTGTCCATATAAATCTATAACTGCAAACACACCTGTCAACAAGAGAGAAAAATATCAGTAATACATGTACTTTCAAAGACACCTCATGGTAGGTTAGTACATGTTTATGACTGTAGACCTCTAACCTGGCAGTTACAGCCAACAAAACATGAGTTTTCAACATTGAATCAATGTTGAACTGAAACTCTCAAATCTAATAGAGGCTAGGTACAGTCTAATACCATTAAATGATAGTATTAACGTAAGTCTTATTGACACTTCATATTCTAATAAAGAATCCAAATATTGATACCCTGTCATCTTTGAACAATTTGCATATATGCAAAATAAGTCTTGTGATAACTGAATTATGTTAATCACTGAGTAGATAACTATTATACTGCAGAACTACGATGAAATAAAACTAACACTAGTAAAACATTTGTACAGTTTAGATAAAAACAGGGGTTTCAATCTATGAATAAAAATATACCCAGTCTTACATCTTTAAAGTAATTGCAAAAAAGGTGTAAGTTGTAGAATGAATACTTATTACTAGAATGTTACATGCAACGATTAAAATTACACAACAAAATGTAGCACACATCTAATCAATATAGCACACTTCAGGTTTCGTTTTTCACTTAACACTGTTTTGTCAGTCAATCTTGTTTGTTGTTTCGAAAATGTATGTTTATTCAAATGATATTTATCCTAATTGAACAGTCACAGAATAAACAATATTTTACCTGGTGGAATATCAGAACACGCCACACCTTGATCATTACCATTTAGAAAGTAATGTAACGTAGCATCTGAACATCTCATCATACCTATACGACATCCGACATTAACAGAATCTAGATCTAGAGGATAACCATTACGTATTGTAGAACCATCCTGCATGATTGCAGAACCACTAGAATATATATATGTAAGAATATGTCAGTTTAAATCTTATTATCTGACAATCGATGAGAGGGGGACTATCATATTGTACAATTAGAGTCATTGTTCTTTTCCAATGCAGTGCAAACGAAACAAGGAAAAAGAAACTCACATTTCCTTTTTAAGAATCCATTACAGATGAAATATGTCCAAGTACAATGAATGTACTTTACTTAAGTATTCATATCTTTTGTTTTTGACTGTTATAATTCTTGTGTTATTTATTTATTTTCATTTTCTTGAACAATTTCTTATTAGTACAATCAATGTTGATATCAAGTTTTAAATTATAGGTCAAAATTTTTCATTTTTATGGTGTGTTACACCACTTTTCAACATTAGTCAGTACATGTTCAGTTAACCTACCCACTAGATCACTAAACCCAAACTTTTCACCATTATAAGCACAGATTGACAATTGCCTACTTGATAACAAAACCCCTGGATTACCGACTGAAAAAAAATGCTAACATCTATTCTTTAGTTTTTCTATGTGTTTTATTTTTTGAAGGATGAATGTGACATCATTTCACTATGAAGTTTTAAATATATAAATTCAGGATAACAATACATTTCAGAGGCTTAGCCCAAAACTGTCGCAACTTATTTTTTAAACTTAAGTTACAACTGTTTTGTGCTGAGCCCACGATTTTATACAAAGACTATAAAATATTACCTCAACAATACAAAGACTATAAAATATTACCTCAACAATACAAAGACTATAAAATATTACCTCAACAATACAAAGACTATAAAATATTACCTCAACCGTACAAAGACTATAAAATATTACCTCAACAATACAAAGACTATAAAATATTACCTCAACCGTACAAAGACTATAAAATATTACCTCAACCGTACAAAGACTATAAAATATTACCTCAACCGTACAAAGACTATAAAATATTACCTCAACAATACAAAGACTATAAAATATTACCTCAACCGTACAAAGACTATAAAATATTACCTCAACCGTACAAAGACTATAAAATATTACCTCAACAATACAAAGACTATAAAATATTACCTCAACAATACAAAGACTATAAAATATTACCTCAACCGTACAAAGACTATAAAATATTACCTCAACCGTACAAAGACTATAAAATATTACCTCAACAATACAAAGACTATAAAATATTACCTCAACAATACAAAGACTATAAAATATTACCTCAACAATACAAAGACTATAAAATATTACCTCAACAATACAAAGACTATAAAATATTACCTCAACAATACAAAGACTATAAAATATTACCTCAACCGTACAAAGACTATAAAATATTACCTCAACAATACAAAGACTATAAAATATTACCTCAACCGTACAAAGACTATAAAATATTACCTCAACAATACAGAGACTATAAAATATTACCTCAACAATACAAAGACTATAAAATATTACCTCAACAATACAAAGACTATAAAATATTACCTCAACCGTACAAAGACTATAAAATATTACCTCAACAATACAAAGACTATAAAATATTACCTCAACAATACAAAGACTATAAAATATTACCTCAACAATACAAAGACTATAAAATATTACCTCAACCGTACAAAGACTATAAAATATTACCTCAACAATACAAAGACTATAAAATATTACCTCAACAATACAAAGACTATAAAATATTACCTCAACCGTACAAAGACTATAAAATATTACCTCAACCGTACAAAGACTATAAAATATTACCTCAACCGTACAAAGACTATAAAATATTACCTTAACAATACAAAGACTATAAAATATTACCTCAACATCCAAGTATCATATTCTATATCTGTCATAGTATTAGGAAATTCTAAATCTTCAGGTTTTATTAATGTGACACCTAGAATATATAATGTGTAAATATAAATTAGAACAGGTCATGCAATAAAAATTAGTCAACTGATCAAAAGAGGGGAAATAAATTTAATAATAACAATTAAACTTTGCCATATTAATTTGCTTTAATATCATTTGTCAATACTATTTTTTTTTGTATATGTATAAATACTTTGTTTATTTTGAGTAAATAGGTTTAAACTCATCTACTTAATGATGTACACGGCAGGGTAAATCTGCTGAAATCAACCAGGGTGGATCCAGAATTTTTTCTAGGGGGTCCAAACTTTCACACAACCACTTTGGTAGTAGAGTAATGACGCATATAAATAAAAACAAGGGGGATAACTCTGAAAAACATGTAAAAGGAGTTATGAACATTGTCACATGAGATGTGGTTGATAATAAGGAACATATATTTAAAGTTTGAAGTCAAAACCTAAAGAAATAAAACAGTTGCAGTAAAAACAAATATTTTTAAAAATAAATTTCTAAGTTCAAGGGGAAAAAATATTGAAAAAAAAATGTATTTGGAGTTATGAACCTTGTCACATGAGATGTGGTTGATAATAAGGAACATATATTTAAAGTTTGAAGTTAATATCTTAAGAAATAACAAAGATATAGATGAAAGTATTTTACTGCACAAAAACTTTAATCTGTGCACAAAAACTTTAATCAGAAATGTGGACGCGGACGCCGCAATGGGGCAAGTAGGAGAGCTCTACATTACTACGTAAAGTCGAGATAAAAACTACATACTATTAGATCTTTCCTACACACAAGGTCAATTAAAGCCAGCTTCATGCTACTTAAAAATGGTTTACAATTCAAAGATCACACTCATGAATGGGTTATTTTTGATTAACTAATTAATCACCTGCTTCAATAGATCCAGACCATCTATCAACCATTCGTTCAATAACAACTTCAAATAATTCATTGTCCTTTAATGGTCGACTACTTATAACTATAGCATCGTTAAATTCTCCAGTAGCGTTAGGGCGTAGTGCCGTCAGACCACCACTAGATATAGCCGAGTTACTACCATGTAGTCTATGAAACATGAGATAATCTGTATCGGCTAGACTAGAGAAATCCATATCTGGAATACTTAGTGAATCTGAAATAAAAATGGACAATATTAGGAACTCAAGTTTTAAGGTTTTTTTCATGTAAGTTTAACAGGGCTTGACATTAAGGGTCGTCAGAATGCCCCTGAAGAACTAAATTTGGGTTCAGGCAACAAGTAACAGCTAGTAAACATTTGGTTTGAGCAAGTTTACTACATGTATATAGCTGAATGTCCAACCAGGCAATCTACTTTAAAAATTAATGTCCAGTCCTGGTTAAGAGTTCCTTTTGAATTGCAAGTTTCATTTATGAGTTTACATACAAGAAAGCTTTTCAAGCACTCTTGTAGTAAATCATTTTCTTGAGTCTATCAGAATTTTTTTCCCTATTACCAGCCATTTGCCCCAGTGAACTAGTAAATGTAACTAAACTAAATTTACGCACTTCCACAAATAACTTTGTATAAATAAAACTATGTTTAGTGGTAGCATACTACTTGTTGAAATTGATTTTCATATAAAATTAAGGTTTTTTTGAAAATAATAATAACTAAAATAACGGTTGTTTAAACTATCAACAACAAAAATTCTGTGAACTCAATCCACAATCTACTAACATCATTTAAAGACTAGACAAATATGAATGAGTTATATGTAACCAAACCATCAAATTATTCAGTTCACCTACCTGATTGGTCAACAATAGTGGCCTGAGCAGCTTGACCATATAAATCTATAACACCATATACATTCTCCTACCTGATTGGTCAACAATAGTAGCCTGAGCAGCTTGACCATATAAATCTATAACACCATATACATTAACCTACCTGATTGGTCAACAATGGTGGCCGGAGCAGCTTGACCATATAAATCTATTACACTACATACATTAACTTACCTGATTGGTCAACAATAGTGGCCTGAGTAGCTTGACCATATAAATCTATAACACCATATACATTAACCTACCTGACTGGTCAACAATAGTGGCCTGAGCAGCTTGACCATATAAATCTATAACACCATATACATTAACCTACCTGATTGGTCAACAATGGTGACCTGAGCAGCTTGACCATATAAATCTATAACACCATATACATTAACCTACCTGACTGGTCAACAATGGTGGCCTGAGCAGCTTGACCATATAAATCTATAACACCATATACATTAACCTACCTGACTGGTCAACAATGGTGGCCTGAGCAGCTTGACCATATAAATCTATAACACCATATACATTAACTTACCTGATTGGTCAACAATGGTGGCCTGAGCAGCTTGACCATATAAATCTATAACACCATATACATTCTCTGGAACATTACTGGCCGCTGATCCTTGATCTATACCATTTACAAAGAAATGTACAGTACCAGAATCCTTTCTTACAACACCAACACGATCACCAGCCTGAAGATTAAGATTTTACAAGTAGTTATACATTTATGAAATATAAATACATGTATACTCCAAATAAAACTAGACCTATCACTGAATGTGATAAAATACCCCCAAGACAGGTGTGTGTCAAGAAATTGGGGGCATAGAAAATGAGCTGAGAAGATTGACCATCAAATGGTCATAACTCTGCAAAAAATCAATGAGCAGTGACCAAAATTGGATGTGCACATGTCTGCCTGATATGGTTAAAGCTAAAGACTTATCAACCAAACAACAAGCTGACTCCTATATACCCTCCCCCACCCCAAATTGTCTTTTAATTATTTTTATAAATAATATTAATACATTGTTAATTTACTGTTATTTCAGATCTCATATTTCCATTAAGTTCTATGAAAGCTCATCAGGTGAACAGCCCCAACACATAAAGTATATAAACAGCACCGAATAACAGCATAAAATCCGAAGAAAAAAAGTCTAAACTAACCTTTAATCTATCTAAATTTTGTCCATAGTCATCCATCACAGTTGTACCATTGTACATAACTCCGTTACCAGTCATCATCCATGTACCTGATCTTATATTTGTCATGGTAGACGGAAATTCTAGGTTCTCAGGAGTATGTAAAGTCAAACCAATCTCAATTGACCCTGCCCACTTATCAACCATTTTATCAATTCTAACTTCAAACACTTCATTTGGTCGAACAAATCTATTTGTTAGGACTACACCATTATTGAAATCATCTAGAGCACTAAAAAAACAAATAATTATGAAGTATTTGGGGCTATTAGTAATAATAATGTGCCTAGGATTCTTTCTAGTAAAAAATGAGTGTGTTGGCAGAGATTCCACAAGCTAAAATTTGTCAGTGGCCAATTTTCTTTCAGCAAAACCAGTTTTCCACTCGCAAATTTCAGAAAAACTAAATATTGCCAGTTGCCATTATTGAACAGTTGTCATAATGATAACTAGAAGTATTAGTAATGAAGGCTCTTTAACTAATGTTAAACTAAATTCATTTTAGCTTGATTGTGGAACAAGTCCTAACCTAACAACCTAGCTTAATCACTAATGAGTCCGTTTTCTTGACACCCCAATACTTAGCATTAAGGATAAAATTTCTTGCTTAAGGAAACAATGTTGTATGTTTTTGTTGGAATTTGAATCAACACAAAGCTGGCTATCAAATAATTACCAGTCCAATATCATTACTGCTCACCCATGCTGTCTACCAATAGTTTATAGGTAAAATTAAATATGTTTTCTTGGGTAACAGCAACAAGTAACAACAAAGAAATTTAGCAAAACATAGTAGCAAATCCCAAATACATGAAATCTGCTGGTTCAAATCACTAAATTTAAAAGATAACTTACTTTGGTCTATGAGCAGTCTGTCCACCATTGACAACTGCAGCGTGTGTGCCACAACGTGTATGAAAACATAATCTTTCAACTTCCTCTTCTGTGAAACAAAACATATATTTACAGTCTACAAAATTAGTTGTAATGGATAAAAGTTCAACATTTTCATAATCAGGAAATTTCTTCATTTCAGCAAATTTACTTAAGAAAATAATCCTTTCTCATGTCCCAAAAGTCCTGAACTTTATGTTCTAAATATTTTAGCCATTTTTTTTTTAACCTTAGTATTATCTTTACAAATTTGTGACCAATAATAATCTTTAGGGTCCCTTTAACTCTTTACAAACAATGGTCTGATTTATGGCGTTTTATTAAAAAGGGGCCAAATAAACAACTATCCTGATTATCTATAACAAGTGCGTAACCACATTTCACTATCCAAGACTTTAGGCTAGTGAGTAAAGACCAAGACTGTCATAACACCAAGACGATCTTAACAACCAATAAAAAATAAACCAACAACAAACCTGCACTAATTTCTTCATCATAAAGATCTATAACTTGTCTAGGAACTCTTTGCCTTTCTAACCCACCACGACTATTGACCATATGATGATAGTTAGGGTCGTTACGATCTAATATAGTAACTTTGACAGCCATGCCATACAGATCTACGACACCCCATACTGTCAGTGGACACGTGTTTGATGCCATGCCTTGATCTACACCATTTATAAAATAATGTAGACTTCCATTTGATTTACGTATTAAACCAATCCTGTCTCCTTCCTGAAGAGCGTAATACAAAAAAATTAAGTATTATCATTGAAAGTCATTTATTACAGTAACGTTCCAGTTATTAGTTCCCCAAATCAAAATTGATTGTCTTGATAGTGGAATGATCTAATTTTTATGGAAAGGTACGACCCGCCACAGCTGAAAGTCAAACTTTCAAACCACATCCACATTATACACTGTTTGCAGAGTACCAAAGCATATTGATAAAAAAGACTACAAAAGTCTTAGATCTATGTTAAACACAAAGATGAGCAAAGAGAGCCCGAGAAAAATGCTGCATCCCTCGCTAGGTTTGCCTTTGAATTATAACATGGACTGCGAGTCTCTAAGACAAACACATAGAGGATATTCGCCAGCTTTGGTGTAAGATCTATTTTTATTTCACCGAGTGAGCTCAGAAAACATATTTTCACGAGTGACATAGCCACAAGTGAAAATGTAATTTTCTGAGTTCACGGGTTGAAAAAAAAGAAAGATCTTACATCAAAGTTGAGGAATATTCTGTTTCCTTCATTTACAGTTCGGTGCTTTACTAGATGTATTTTACATAAATTTTAACATGACGTCATTTCTTCTCCATGAAAACGTCATTTATCTTCTAAAATGACGCCATTAACGATGAAAATATCGGAATTATATTTTCACTGATAAAGTTAAAGGTTAAAGTTAAAGGGCGGTTTAAAGTCTGCTTCCATCTACATGTTCAGCCGACTTTACAATCTTGTACAATATCTCCTGGTCACTGAAATCACCCTCAGGCGGGCGATCCCTCACAGTACCCATTTACACCTGGGTCGAGTGGAACAATTGTAGGTTAATTTCTTGCTCAAAGAAATTAGCAGTGCCCCTAGTGGGGATCGAACCCGGGACCTCTCGATCCCTAAGCGCGCGTCCTACCACTGGACCACTGCTCCTATAAAGGCAATGTTTCACCGTAAAGCATGAAAGAAATAAGATATAAACAAAACCAAGTACTTACAGCTAAAGCATCCAGATTATATTGTCCATATTCTCTCCTGGTACCTTTACCATTAGTTAATATACCACAACCACTCATCATTATAGTTCCTGTAATATATATTAGAAACATATTAGCTAATAAATTTTATGTTGGGATTGTCACTCACCCTCTTAAATATTTCAAGCAATAGCCACACTTGTTATGCTATGTAGTACAGGGCAATACAATCAACTAGCCTGCCAATATGAAATAAGTTATTTCACAAGCCCAAATCTATTTTCAGTACTCCAAGGCTTTGTGCTAGTGGGTTACAGCAAAGACTGGAAGCTGTGTTTGCAAGTTCTGGTTGTAAATTGTCTTGACCTGGAAAGTGTATGAAGACACAAACTTATTGACAGTCTACAAAATTAGTGGGTGTTCTGTTGCCAGGGACAATCACTTTTTAGTTTGGGCAACTATCAATTCTATTTGGGCAACCAAAATTCTGCAAATGAGATAGTGTTTGCTCTTAAAATGATCTGTTCGGACAACCACTTTCCTATTATGATTTCATAGACTGCTTATAGATACAACATTTTAAAAATCAAATGTGAATGATGTAGGAGATCTCAATAGTTACAATTAACTGAACAATATGGAATTCAAGATTTATAGAGAAAATTTCACCTATCTAATTTACTAAAACAAACAAAATTTGGCCAAATGAAAACAAAATGATAAAATTCTAACACACAAATATCTTACCAGATCTCATGTTAGTCATAGTTGCAGGAAAATCTATAGCACTTGGATTATGTGTAGTTATACCAACTTCTATGGATCCTGACCATTTATCTACTAAATGATCTAATCGTATCTGAAAATATACAATCATGTATTTATAGTAAAGGGTTCAAATCTCAGCACACAAACCATAGTAAAAAACTATAGGACTTTCCAGGACAATGACAATTTTCACAGACTTAATTTATGCTAATAAATAACTTAATATAAGTGATCAGAAGAATGGACAGTGTATATTATTGAAACTCTTTTTGAGGGCACAATACTTTTCAAGCTTGACCAAACTCTAACCTCAGACTGATCTCAATTAAACACTTTTAATTTATTATACAACTGAGCAACACCCACTGGTAGGGACTAAAGTATGTTGCTGTACAGAGGTTGCTGCTCCGCAGAGGTTTAATTCCATCAAAAAATATGCCTAAGGGAAATAGCAAAAGATGTTGTTGTGCGGAGGATATGTTCAATAGAGGTGCTCTTGGCAGAGGTAGTACTGTACTTGATTTGACGCCACACACAAATAAATTAATATCGCTTTACAGAGGCCAGCACACCTAACTTAGCTTTCGATAAGATTAAAATACTCTGTAACCAACTTTACAACTAATAATTCTATAACCATCAACACATACCTCAAATAATTCTCCATCTTTTAAAGGTCTATTAGTCATCACAACACCATTGTTAAATTCATCTAGAGGTCGACATCTCTCACCTGTTCTTCTACCATTACTTAACTTCACTAAACTACCACAACGTTCATGGAACGTAAGTCTTTCATTAGAATGAAATGAATCACTCTCGGCTAACGTGATCGCTTCTGTTGTGTTAGATAAATCATTAACTATTTGACTAGAAAGTTGTGCCAGGAACTCATTGGCTAGTTGATGAACTGAAACATGGATGAAAATACAATTATGACATAATTATTATAACTGAAGTGTTTTTTGCCTCAAAGTAGGGTTCATTATCCTCTTCTGTTGAATTTTAAGGTGGAAAAATATGTGGAAAATTCCCCAAAATATGACTTTAAGTTAAACAACCAGCAAGATTTTTTGTACACAATATAACAGTAGCTTTTTACTGCCTTTTTACTTCTAATACTAGTAATAGCAAACAAATCAGTGACAGTCAATAATAACCTTTCAAAGCTTGTTATTTTAAAGAAAATAAAGACTAGCCAATTTAATGCCTTGAATATAAAAGTATGCTTGCAGACTTCACAAGTTTTAAAACCTATCAGTCTGAACTAGGAAAACAACCAATTAATTCATATGTTCAATACTAAATTTTAAAATTTTCTGTCAGTCTGAATCATTTTTTGTCAGTCATGACTGAAGGACCGACTGTTCTCGCATAGACTGTGCTTGCTACATAACAGTAATGATTCTGGTGTTAAATGTAAACATAGCTTTTCATTTCTATGCAGCAATGGGAGAAATGGGGGAAAGGAGACAAAAAGGGCATGGGAAAGCTTCAAGAAACTCTGCTTACTTTATAATATTAATAATATGATACATACTTTACTGCATTATTTGCATTGCCCTCGACCCTACGCTCATCTAAGGACGAGGATAATTAACTTATACAAATTTGAAAAAAAGATTGTTTCTCAATTCAAAAAAAAATAATTATACTATTAATTACTAACCAGATACTCTGTTATCCGTTGATTCAATAATCGAAACTTGAGCACATTTTCCGTACATGTCAATCACAGCGTAAACATTTGGAGGAATATCAGTAGCTGCAGGCCCTTGATCTACACCATTAACAAAAAAATGAAGTTCTCCGTTGGCCGACCTCATGACGCCAACCACATCACCTTCCGAAAGTTGATCAAGATCACAGCCATATTCTTCTATCATTGAGTGACCATCTTTTAGCACGGAGCTGCCTGACATTACCCAGGTACCATCACGAAACCCTGTAGCACTGATGGGAAAGTTTAGATTGTCTGGGTCACAAGTAGTTACACCAATTTCAATTGATCCACTCCAAGAATTCACCTAAAATGAGGCAATAGTAAAAATTAGCAATATGTAAAAAAAACAAGGCTACACAAATCTTAGTTATGATAACAGGTGCTGGATGCAATTTTTCCTTCTTAGTGTATATATAGAGAAGATTTGTGACTGACACCTGCGGTTGTAATGGCACAAACTGCACCAGTGATTTACTACATCATTTATTATCCATTAAGCTGACTGCCACAGGAATGTAGTATGTTGTCTCTTTATGAGATCATAAATTTCTTTTAAGTGACTGCAAAAACACGCCACATAAGCCTACACACTGGTCAAGTAGCAATCAATAACATAAGTGAAAGTTAGTAGACCCGTTTGCATGTATAAACTATCAAGATAACTAAAACTAATTACTGCATAATACTATTTCGGTGAAATAACCCATATGGCATAACAACCTCTTTTCAGGCACATCCCATACAGGGCTCGACATGCATTTTTAAAATAGTTTGTCTGATAGGACAACCTGTTCGATACATCTTAATCACCTAAACCAATTTTTACCAACAGTAACAAATTGCCCGAAACCAAATTAGGTTGTCAGCGGCAATAGGATGACCTTTAATGTTGAGCCCTATCTGTATTCTGCTGGCCCTGGAAAATTTACTTTACCCCATAGTCATACAATTTATCAATTCAATAAATATGGAAAATTCAAAATGTCACATATTTAAATTATTTGTTAGTTATATTTAGCTGCTAGAGTAGCTAGCAAGCAGTAGGTCGCAGGTTCAAGCCCCGATTTCTTCCTGCTACTTTTACCATTCACTTGTCACACATAATTAGAATCATGTCTCTGAGTGACTGACAGAATCAACAGTTGATATGTTCAGGTACCTTTTTATCGATTTTCACTTCAAGAACTTGGTCATCCTTGAGTGGAATTGAACTGAGCACCACTCCATTATTGAATTCTTGCGTCGGATGGTTGCGCTGTGCTGTCCTCCCATCGTTGCTTAGCGAAACAAGGGCCCCCGTCCGATTATGGAATCTTGGCAGGGAGGCCATTTTTTTAGTTTTAGCTAAAAGCCAATTTTCCGGGTAAACCCGTAAATGTATTACGCCAGTTCGCACCCTGGTACTTTCGTACCCAAACGTTCGATCAGTATTTTCGTCCGTATAAGACAAATTGTGTTTACGGTGTAAACAATGATTGTTATTGCAAGGAGAATGTTCTTTTTTCAATTATTAAAGCGAATTTTGAACCTTAGATTATTAAAGAGTGTTTAAACTAAAGTTATGGCTTTATATATATTACACTTTTCTATGTTGCTAAATAAAATATATTTTAAAACCAATAAATACTGTTTGTATACACACCATTATTTTCTGCTTGGTTTATTGGGAAAGTTTATACCAGGAGCAAAAAGTTACTAGCTCGAAAAGTTATCAGCCACTGAATGAATTAGCTTGATTAAACTCAATATCATATGTCGTGTCCCTAAAAAGTTTTGAACAAACAAAATATTGAAAAAAAATGCAGAAGAATTAATTAAACTTAAAGCATATTTATGTTACATAAGACTAATTTATGCTACTTTTTGAATTATCTCAGTTCCGGCTTTGTTTCATTTATCCTGGGTAAACGTGAAACGGATTTTCCTAAAACAAGATTTTGTCGGTATGTATACGTCGCTGAAGTTAGCAAATTTTTTTTGCTAGCAAAATTGGCCACAAAGTGCTATTTTTGCTAGCATTTTTTTTTACTGGGATAATGGTGTATACCACGTTAGAGGTCTGACTCAGGGTTATCTCGTTGGCATAGTGGCTACCCTTAGAGAATTCCATGGATTGGACCAGAAATAACAAAATGTCGGTACTTTACGTTTTGTGTATAAAATCAGCACTCAGATGGGCCATGTTTCAGGGCTCGAATCTCATGTTAAAGCGATTTGGCCGGATACGGCGGATACCACGCGTGAGGTCTGATCTAGGGCTATCACTTGAACATAGTGGCTACCATGGGAAAATTCCATGGGCTTGAACCAAAGACCACTTAAAGTCGGATCATAACGTTTGGTGTATAAAATCAGCATTCAGATGGGCCATGTTTCTTGGCTCGAATCCAGAGTTAAAGCGATTAAGCCGGGTACTGGCGTCTACCAGGCGAGAGATTAGACCTAGGGCTATCACGTGAACACAGTGGCCACCCTTAGAAAATTCCGTTGGCTCGGGCCAGAGACCACTTAAAGTCGGTACATAACGTTTTGTGGATAAAATCAGCACTTAGGATGGCAATGTTTCAGGGCTCGAACGTTAGAGCGATTTTGCCGGGTACTGGCGCATACCAGGCAAGAGGTCCGACCTAAGGCTATCACGTGGGCACAGTGGCCATCCTGTGAAAATTCTTTGGGCTTGGGCCAGAGACCACTAAAAGTCGGTACTTAACGTTTTGTGGATAAAACAGATTTCAGATGGGCCATGTTTCATGGCTCGAATCCAGAGTTAAAGTGATTAAGCCGGGTACTGGCGTATACAAGGCGAGAGGTTATACATAAAATTCCTGCTCTAAGTGACCAAAAACAAATATGAACATTAAAATACGGGCGCCCGAAGAGAGGCTCCAGAAGAAAAGACACAAAATGGATGCTACTGAAGATAGAATTAAGCCGGCTTTTATATTATTTTGACTATAATAATCGCTAATCTGTTCAATTCGAGAAAATAACAGGTCCTTTAGACCAGGGGGGGGGGGGGGTGGAGTGGTAGACTTAACCACCATATTGTCGATCGTGACGTAACAAACTGGGATGTCACTTATAAATGCTTCCCATCGGATAAAAAGACAGTCTCCATCGGAAAATCGTCGGAATTCTTCGCAAATCGCGTAAAAAAGATACTTAGTTTTTAGGAAAGGAAACAAAATGTATAAACATATCTACTTTATTTTGTGTCATTCTCGTTCCCCAAGTATCGAGAAACCTACTAGACTCTGGATACAATAATGTATTGTGTAAGACGTTGGTTAAACTTTTGTTAATTCACTTTAAACTGATTTTGCATTCTTTCAAATGGAGGGAAGGTTTACGTACGGTACATTATGTAATTCACACTTCGCAGTTTTTTAACTTTACACATGTACATATTTTCCGCCTGAAAGTCAGTTTAAGACATACGCTGCTACATATTGAGTAATGGGCTGAGAGATTAATGGTTGGATCGGAGACCACTGGGATTGTCGTTGGCTCGGTACACGTTTCTCATACCTTTGACTGACAAAATATTCGGTACGCCTCGGATATTCTCGTGCTAATTCTGATCGTCATTTTACGGAATCATCCGAGAGGTAGCCACGAGTGATTTTCTAATCTTTTAAGTCCATGCGTTTTGCCCCGCAGTCAAGTTTATGAAACGTCATGATCACTAGCGGTAAGCGTTTTGATTGGTTGAAAACCGTGAGCGAAACTTAATTCACGCGCGCTTTATTGATACCTAATACAATGGTGTAGATAATAGGTAAAATGTGTGAAATGTTTTTGTTGAAATTTCAAAGCTCGCACCTGTCAAATCAGTTGTTTGGATACTTTCATATAGGTAAGACATTTTGAATTTTTTAAATTTGTAATTTGGAATTTATCTTGTTTTAAAATGATTGTTTATTAAATCTGTATCGGTATATGATATGCGAGTGTCTCAGATTGCAAATGTTCATCAATTTATGAGATGAATCTTGAATCGTGGTTTAAAAGTTGAATAGAATGTATGGAAAATGTTTTGAAAGTCAACCGATCAATGATGATCAACTTTCTGTTTTTGAGAAGGATCTGGTATCCAATTACGAGTCTGCCAATTAGCACAGCATGTAGTTAAGATATAATGCAGATATTTATGTATTTTATTAATATGATGATGATGGTAATGATTATGACTTTGTTCAGAAACATTCGTTCATTTGGCTTGATCTGTATATAATACATTGCTTTCTATTGAACACCTTCTTGTCTGTTCATGTCCAATTTGGGATTTTTCATCTGTGCACAAGCATTACGAAGGCAGTGATTTACACTTTATTACTGAAAAGCATGACACATAGATGGTATCCTGTTGTTCTTTGTACACATTTTTTATTGTACCATTGTAGTTAGTTCTGGCTTCCAAAATTTTATAGGCTGCCTTTTAACATTGTGATTTTCATCTGATGTGGCAGTACCCGTTAATTAAAAGTATACATATGGGATAGCTGAAGATCATTTGTAAGCAAAATTGTGGTTTGTTCCTATAATGCAGAGAAAACCCCATATGCTTAAATTACGAATATAGTCATATGTTTGTTATTGTACCCACATGTGTCTTTAATGTAAGTTCATATATTCTAACTCTATGTTTTGTCTATTTCATATATCACAGACTTCATTGTTCATCATCATATCATCTGATGTCTTACCAAACAACACAGATCTGATGGCTTTGTTATTGATACATGTAAACATGAACATGGTCTTATCAAACATGGAACTGAACACTGAACACTCTGTCTATCCTGCATTCTTTGGTAAGTAAAACTGTTTTTCAGTTTTTATTGTGTGAAATTTTGTTGTTTGTTGGGTTTAACGCTGTAGCAACACATTGTATAGGTCATTATAATGGTGGCCAGCCAACCCACTCACTGTTCCTAGAAAGGCTAAATCGCTGAATTAAGCTCACAGTTATCCAACTACTAGGCGCATACTATTGTCAGTTACTGACAACTGCCTTACATGATTAAGAATCATTGTTTGGAGGGAAAATGACCATAGAAATAATTCCATGACCAAGCACCAGAAAAGTATGTCTTGCCAGGAATTGAACTCACAACCCTTCAACTTGGGTGCTACCAACTGAGCTAGCTGGATGGCTGAATAATAAATTATATGCTGATTAAGCTGGACAAAATTAACCAGAGCTTGACCTTTTTAAAAATTTATTTAACTCAGTATTTACTGTCTAATTTTGTCTCCTTTTATCAATCACTTTTTATAGGAAGCTTTCAGGGAAAATACATGTACACGTATAATCAATTTTCAAAACATTGCATGTTCTTGTACTTAAATTTTGGATTCGTCCATTAATAGGGGAAACACATGGGTCCACCCTACTTAGAGTACATTTGTAGTTTCAAAATGTAAAAATTTCAATGAATTTTTTTTATTTATTCAGTTTGTGTGGCTCATTGAATAAGAGTGTAAATATTACTCACTTGTTTTTATAAAGATAATAAAAGAATATTTTTGAATGTATTCATCCATCCCTTTTTCCACTGGTAGACTATTATTTTGGTTAATCGATGCACCATGTTAAACGAAATAACTTATACTGAAAAATGACTTTTGTTTTGATAAGAGTAGATACTATAAAACTGTGCCACAATATTGTGGACTTACACATTTCCCATAAACGAAGAAGTCCAATATTAAAAGTACAAAAACATGCTATGTTTAAAAAATTGATTTATAATTGTATTATTCGTATACACCCATTTGGAAAATTTATGATATAATGTAAATGAAGTGTGTAATTATTCTTATAAGGAAGTTCTGATCAGGTTTATACTGTCCGACTATAGGCCTACTTGTAAATAAAGTTAGCTATGGAACAAGTCACTTTTTACATACTTCCATCAGTGACTGACAACTGCTCTACATGATATAGAATAAGTAGTAGGAGGGAGATTGCTCATAGAAATTATTTCATGACCAAGCTCTGTGAAACAATGCCACGCCTGGTAATTGAACCTATGACTCTTTGATCAGTAGACTTGAGTGCTACCAATTAAGCTAGCCAGACAGCTATCCAACTAGTTTCAACAGCGCTGATAATACATTGTTATTATAGGAGGCATAGGAAATCACCATGGTTTGACGAGACCTGTAGGCAGTCCAAATCTATGTTTTATAAAGCAAAAAGAGCATACCACGTTGATAAGTCTGATGCTAATAAGTTAATTTTTATGCAATCTAGAAAAAATTATATTAAAATAAAAAAGCATGCCAAGCATAAATCTTATTACTCTGAAAAAGTGAAGTTATCGAGTATGAGTAAACGTTCACCAAGGGCATTTTGGAAATATATTAAAAAGTTTACTAATAAAACTAAATCATCAAACACTAACGAAAACATAACTATAGATGAATTTAAAGATTTTTTCGAAAATACATCGAACGAAACACATGGTAATTTTAGAAGTGAGGATTATTCAAATACTAGAGATGAGCCACTTTCTGTAGATGATCTAGACAAACTGATTTCTGTTGATGAGGTCATTAAGACTATATCTATGTTAAAACGTTTTAAAAGTTGTGATAATGAATGTATTGTTGCAGATTTTTTTATTGATACTAAAGATTTTATTGCACCATATCTATGTACTGTATTTAATGTTATATTTGATACTTGTAATTACCCGAAGTTATGGTGTAAGGGTAATATTATACCTATCTTTAAGAAGGGAGATAAGTCATCCCCGACCTGTTACAGGGGAATAACTCTTGTTAATATTGTTGGTAAAATATTTTCTCTATTGTTGAGAAATCGTATTTATTAATGGTGTGAAAATGAAAATATGCTAAACGAATCTCAGTTTGGTTTAAGAGAGAGTGGCTCTACGGCTGATGCCATATTTCTTTTACACTCTGGTATTCAAAAAGTTTTTAGCAAAAAATCTAAATTGTATAGTATATTTATCGATTATCATAGAGCTTTTGATACCGTTAATAGAGATGCATTATGGGTAAAACTAATACAAACAGGCATCAGTTGTAAAATGACCAATATGATTAAATGTATTTATAACATTGTACAATCTTGTATTAAGTTTTCAAGTAGCATGGAACTTTCTGATTTTTTTAACGTAACAGTTGGTTTAAAACAAGGTGAACCTTTGTCTCCATTATTATTCATTATATTTATTAATGACATTCTTGATTGTTTTAATATGAACGAATTGACTGAAAAAGATTTAATTTAATTTAATTTAATACATATTTTATTCAATGAATAGGATTGGATAACAGGCATATAATGCCTATACACATCCTCTCCATGGATTTATAGATTTAAAGCTTTTATCAATGTACATGATTCTGTTTGCTGATGACATTGTTCTTTTTACAACAGACCCAAAAAGCTTACAATCACAAATTGATAATATTTATCAATACTCTGACAAGTGGGGTTTAAAAATAAACGTGAATAAGAAAGAAGTATGTATTTTTGAAAACAAGAGATTAAATAACCTTCCTGATTTTTTTATAAATGGGGTAAAACTAGAAATGGTAGATAATTTTATATACCTAGGAATTAATTTTTCATACAATGGTAAAATGGCATTAGCAGTAAAAACACTTAATGAACAAGCCTTATGTGCTTATCACAATTTGATGTCATTGTTTGATAAGGTTAGTTTAGATATTGAAACAAAATTGTCTTTATTTGATTCCATGATTACTCCAATACTTCCGTACAGGGCTGAGGTCTGGGGGGTTTATAACCACACTGAAATCGACAAACTACATATTCGATTTTGCAAATCCATTTTAGGAGTAAAACACCAAACACCTAATTATGCAGTGTACGGTGAATTAGGGCGTTATCCATTATCCACACTTAGCAAAATAAGAGCTGTAAAATTTTGGACTAAAATTATGAAAAACGATCAATCTTACTGTAATCAAATGTACTGGGATCTTTGTATAAATGTGAGAAACATAAGTTGGGCTACATGTTTAAATTCTATTTTAGATCATCTGGGTCTCTATTACATAAGAACAACCTTTAATCCAAATCATAATTACTTCCCTTTAATCAGAGATAGAATTAAAAATCATTTTATTCAAAACTGGACTACAACTATCAATTCAATGTCTAGACTTAAGTATTATGCAAATTTTAAAAATGGTTTTATTTATGAACAGTATCTTGATAATGTATTTAATGATAGATTAAGAAAACAATTAACTTGTTTTAGATTAAGCAATCATAATTTAGAAATGGAAGCAGGAAGAATATCGGGTACTTTAAGGGAAAATAGACTGTGTAGGTTATGTAACATGAATTTTGTTGAGACTGAGTATCATTTTATTATGTGCTGCCCAGCCTATATTGACATAAGAAAAAAATATCTCCCGTATGCAAAATGGGCATGTATCCATAAATTTAATAATATAATGTCGTCAAATAATAAGAAGTTTAACATAAATTCTGCCAAATTTATTTCAGAAAGTCTTAGAAAACGTAAAAATATTTTGGAAAATGTATAATGTTTTTGGATGATTAATTATTGTATAATTTCTCATATATATTCTGTTAATTTTATTCATAGATATCCTGTTTATTTTTTATGCAGATTCTCTGTATGTAATGTATGAAACTTGTATTTTTGTCTTTGCCATAACATATCTCGATGGAAATGGCCAAAGGCTAAACTTAGCCGATAGCTAATAAACATATATATTATATTATTTAAAATTTAATATTTAATGTTTGCAGGATGTTTACCATAAGATGTAGACGGAAGTAGTATGTTGTTTACTGTGCTGTTATATACCCATATGTATGAGCTCAACATATTGAATAACAAGACATGGTGAAACACTCTACACAAAGTTTATGGGAAAGTTGAAAAAATGAAGAGACAACAAAAGCTAAGTTTTTTTATATTATGTATTTTATATCATTATGTGTCCAATGGTATTATCCATTTTCCTAATCTGATGGTTCCATATTCCTGTTTTGTAATGATTTTGTCCAGAAAGTCTTTATGCTTTGTTTATTATCATTACTTTGTTTAATACAAAGATGATCTTCATTGTTCCGAACCATCATAGATTCTATATATTATACAGAGTGTCTTGTATGGTTTTGGACCATGCTGGTCACCTTTGATTCTTTCTTATTCTTGTGTCAATGATACCTTACATGATAATACAGTGTACTTACTCAAATTCATCTCTGGAGATTTCAATTTATTTATAATTTTTCTATTCAGGGAAGGTTATGTATAAAAATTGATTTTTTTCTTGGAATTTAGCTTAAAAGCCTATCTGCTTATGTTCTACTTCTGAAAGGGTAAACTTTTATTCAGATAGTACACTTTCTTATAATGTAAGGATATCATTGAGTTTGTTTGTTTTTGATTTTTCTCAACTGTCAAAATATGAATAATTTCGCCGTGACTTCTTGCATATTGAATTGTGGGATTCATATTTGGTGTTTTTAGATGGGGTTGAATATATTTAAAGCTTTTATGTTTTAATGCCTGCTTGCTGTGCCAATGTTTGCCTTCATATTTATATAAGAGAACCTATTCTGTCATGGTGAAATTATTCAAATTTTACAGTTTAGAAAAACAAACTATGGGTTTGTATGTTTTGTATGTTTGTTGCATCACAACAGGAACATTATTCTAGAATATACTGAAACACAGGCTGTCAGCACGGTTCCAGATCAAAAACACTTTGTATATAATAGTGTTTTTTGATTCTGGACCATGCAGGCCGCCCAAGTTATGAAATATCTCTGATATTGTTATCCATGTTTATTGATGTTCATGAAAGGGAGATAATTCAGTATTGATTTTTTTCTGAATAGAAAAGATACATACTGTAGTTAGTTCCCTTTGATCCATATCAATAAACTTAGTTAGTGATATTTATTTGTTTTGATTCACATAAAAGGTACATGTTAATTGAGTCCAGATTGAATTACATACACAAGTTAGTAATTATATGAAGATTACTATTTTCTCAAGCTACAATATTAATGATTACTTAGTTGAATTTTTATTTGGGTTTTCTTTTTTGGAAAGTTTCGATTTTAATTGAATTTAAATTGACCTTTTCATTTTATTTTTTTTGGTTTCATCTTATACAGCATATTTAACAATTTCAATATGCAACTTGACTTTATTTCCATTTTTTAACTTTTATTTTTATTCAGATTATGGTCAATATTTATTTTTGTTAGCATTCTTTATTCTACAGTTTGATAATGAATCATCACTTTCATTTTTGTCACTTGAATTCATTTTTGTTGTTTCTTGAAGTGTTTAACACATTCTTAGAAAAAGTAATATACATTTGTAAATATTTTTGTCTTTTAGATTTTTATTAATATTTTTAACAATTAATACTTTCCTATATAGCTTCATTTAAGTAAGTAAATTTGATTTTTTTCAATTCAAGAAATTGTTCATTTTATTTATAAGAAATGCAATATTTTTTTACTACTCTAATAGTGTGACTAGGATATCTAAATTTAGGCCACAACAAATTGATCATATGTTCTATGGATTTTTCTGGAAAAAAAATGGGGGAGAGAGCGAAGAAATTTTTTTAATAAAGTCTTTATTCACTTGCTTTATATAGCGGTTTGATCAAATTTTTTTGAGCAAGCGAGGAAATAAAAATATTTTTTGTAAAAACGGTCAAAATTAAGGTGCGAGCGAATCCATAGAACTTATGATCAATTTGTTGTGGCCTTATCTAATGAAATATTTATGTGTCAGTGCAAAACTAGTCTAACTTCATGTAAATAAATAAGAATGTAGAGTTGTTTTGTACTGATTCAGCAATATTTCTTGCATTTTATGCTGTTATCATTTACTATTCATTATAGACTTATGCCAGGTCTCAGGTGCTGTGTTTTTCCATGTTTTTTTTAAAAAAAAAGATTTTTTGTTACACATTTTTATAATGGAATTTTGTAAAATCAAAACTTTTTTTGTACTTTTGGCAAAAACTGTGAATGGTCTTTATAATAATACTTACATTGGAAAACCCGGACATTTGATTTCTGGATATTGTCTATCGAAAATTCGTTCTAGAATAATGTTCTTGTTGAGTTGTTCAAGCATCAATCCTAAGTCTTGGGTTTTGGGATAGATTATGAGACAGCAAGGTTTGTGGAACCTGGATATACTGGAAGTTGGTTGTGAGCCCAAGCTCCGGACGTACCGTTGATATCACTAAGCAAGGTTGGGTGGAGTGTCGTCTGATTAGAGGGGTCATATGTAATGTTCCTGTTATCTTGTATTGGCTGGTAAATTTTATATCCGAGATCTGAACAGTGTTGGTGGGGTTTGTAGGGATGGTAGGGAGTTGTGTGTATGGGGGGATGGAAGGGTAGGTGTGTATGGGATGGTTGGGCTGATTCATGTTGTGGGTGGGGTGATAAATGGTGTTATCTGAAAGTATCTGAGAAAGGCTGGTGGGTATTCCATGATTTAGTGCTATCAGAAGTTTGTAATGTTGTACAGTGAGTTGTATACAAAGACTGACTGTACAGGGGATGATCCAAAATTAGTTAGAAAGTTCATATTCCATGTGTTTATTTGAATGCACAACTCAGTTCAGTACTTAGTTTGTACAGAAACAAAGGTAGAACTATGTCCAACAGATGAAATTAATGAGTTTATTTTAAATAAACAAGACTTGCTTATTCTAAATAAATTCATTAACTTCATCAGTTGGGCATAGTTCTGTGATGAATGGACTTGCAGTGTCTACCAGGACTGCATATCTCCTATGAGATAAACTTGCCAAACCAGTGAATCTTAGAATACATCTTTTAGGTTTAAAGAGTAAACTCAATACATGATTCACGAAGTTGGCCAAGAGTAGCATCCAGTTGTAAACAAATATGCATCAAGGGCAATTTCAAATTATATGATAAGAGTAGTGATAGGGTATTTATCAGAGCTCATAATTTAGATGTTCATAAGACAGTCTGTATAAATTCATTAATCTGCTCCTATGTATTTATTACCCATACAGTAAGAGTAATGTTCAAAATATCAAATATTAAGTCACAGGCCATTAGCTCAACCATACCCTAATTCATTTGTAATATATTATTATATATGAATTAGAGTATCATCAAGCTAATGGCCTGTGTATTAGTCATATTGTTTATGTTTACATTCAGTTATTTTGTTCTTTTATTGAAATTCTACAAATTATTATTGTTTCCAAATAGAAGTTTATTTCATTTCACTGCTTGGTCATTTATATTGCGATTTAATTTTCCTTTTTGTTCCGTTATATGGCTTGGCAATACATCAATTTTAATAATGCAGCCCTTGTATTTATAGCATACTATTCATTTGTTGGTCTGTGGGCATAATTTGATTTAATTAATTTATTATAGATATTGGTATGAATATTTGTAAGCATGCAGCAAATTGCTAAAATTACTTGAATAACTGGCTCACAATTGAATCGGCCTTTACTCGACTTAAAGCTTAAAAATTGAACATCTCCATGAACAAAAAGTATAATTGTTACAGTTTCTCAGTTACTTTCAAGGTTTTAGTGGTCAAGTGGTTTAAGATGCTGGATTATGATCTTTTGATCCTTCTCTGCTGTGGGTTTGATATTGCTTGAATCATTGATTGTTTATCTGTTAGGACTTCCTTTAGGTTTCATTTAAAAAATGCTTGACTTTCCAAAATATATTTTATCAGCCTCCTTTTTTTGCATATTAAACAAGGTCAATTTACCTCATTGGATATGTTGGAGTGGTAATGTGGGCATTGATTGCCCATAGACATTGGATTGTCTATGGTATTGCCTCTTACTTTCTGATAGCTACCAGCATATCTTGTGGGAAGTGCAAAGTTTTTTTTTTTGCCAAGTAGTAGCATTTAGTTAGGATATTTCATTTTGTATTATTAGGTAGAAGTCAAACTTTTCGATTCCACTTATTTTTCCTTTATATTTTTTCTTGATATCATTTAGTTTTATGTTTCTCGGCTGGTATGTTAGAAGCATCAAACTCACAGTTGAAAAGAAGCATAAGATCATGATTCAGCAGTTTTGACCGCTTGATCGATGAAATCTTGTTAGTTATTGAGTGTATTAATACTTAAGGAATTTTAAATCAATAAGATAATATAAAATTTCATTTCTCTATATGGTCATCTATATTGCGATTTAATAACCATTTTTTTTCTGTTATATAGTTTGGCAATACATCAGTTTGACAATTCAGCCCTCGTATTTATAGCGTACTATATATTTGTAATTGAATAAAATTTGTGAGTTTGATTAACTTGTAATATTGTTTATAAAAACATGTTTTTTTTAGACTTTACCTTCGGTCTGTCGGCATAATTGGAGCATTTTAGTGTTTTTGCTTTATTATAGATATTGGTATGAATATTTGTAAACATGTGGCATGCTACAATTACTTGAATAACTGGCTCACGATTGAATTGGCCTTTACTCGGATTAATGCTCTTAAAGCTAAGAAATTGAACATCTCTGTGAAAAAAATGCTTGAATGTAAGAGTTTCTATGGTTGACTAGCCTCTCTGTTGGATACATTAAGAATGAGCCCTACAGTTTATGTCTAGTCTGTTGCATGGAATATTAGAAGAGACAACTCTTTGAACATCCCTTACCAAATCATAACAGTCTGGTGTGACTGCTATTCTCATATTGTCACTGTTGAGTCAAATCCTCTTAACTTTACCTTTTGGAATTGAAGTTACAAGGTTTTGACTCAACAATGACAGTATGACTGTGTTCATGCTATACTTGTATGATATTGGTGTACATGCGATCACCACTGTGTGCATGAAAAGATCGTACTCATGTATTATCTTTAATGCATTTTCTTCTTAGAGTCACATAGTTCTGATAATTTTGGATCATCCCTTGTACTGTATTTCTATAAGGAGTGTTATGGTTTCATGACAAGTGTTTTTTGTCATTTATTGACAATTTGTTCTGATTTCTTGGTCAGTTTCTGTAGTCACTGTATACTGCACAGGTGACAGACCCAAATATTCCTTATTATAGTATATTAAGATAACACTCTATGTATACTATAATAGGGAAAATTTTGGTTTGTCACCTGTGGTATTCTGACTTGTGTACGTTAAGTATCTAAGAGTATAAAGCTGTATGTGTTTGTTGTGTACGTATGTAAAACACATTTTAGCAGTATGTTCATATGCTGCAATGTCATAATTAAGTTCTGTGCATTTCGAAATGTATTTGGCATAATATACCATGCTCAGCAACTGCTTGACTGAGTACTTGACTTAAGTACATGATGTGTATGGACTTTTCCATGAATTTATCTATTAGGTCACTCATGGAAGGTCCATTGCATTGTGCCTAAATTCAGACCGTCTTGAAATGATTTCTTATCTATATTTGAATAAAGTAATCTACCATCAGGCTATATACATTTCTAGAATAGAAATTGAATCTTTCACTTGTCTTGAAACTTGTGCGACACTCTTTGTACTTGAAGCTATTTACCCTAGTATACATTTGACATAAATATTTAATTTGTTATAGCAATTATAACAAAATAGTATACAGAGAACTTTATATACATACTATAGAGTATTATAGCTAAATTCATTTCCTAGCTGATTTTGACTTAATTGAAACTTGGGTTCACTGATGCATTTTAAAGTGAAATAAATCATAATTTATTTTTCTGGGGAGAAATAAATTTATGTGCAAAGTAAAACTTTCATTTCAAGTCTTTCTTCATGATCATGGTATAGTTTGTATAGTGTGTCTGTATTAATCAAATAAGTAAACATGGACTTTTCTGTTATTTTATTTTGAACCTATCCTTTTATGGGGGAAGCACTTTGCAATGCATTTTCTTAGTATATAAATCTTGTTGAAAGCAAATTCATGGTAATTAAATAAGTATTGTGATTAACTGACCACTGCAGTATGACTGCATATTTGTTAAATATGGTATAATGCTATAAACATTGTTTTACCATACTTTGTGGTTGTAGGGACATATTATACTAGGACTGTCACATTAAACATTTGATTGATTTCGGTGAGGTATCAATTCCTGGATTTAACAATAACTCCTATTGTTTCATAAAGGAGTATTTAACTTCATTTTTAATTTCTATGCATGACAACTAGTCTTGCTTTTATAAGTTATTTGACTTGAACATTAGAAAATTATCCAGTAATTAGCCTGGTTGTAAGGTCACTAGAACCATAGATAGCTATGGTTGTCTGCACAATCAATTCTCAACCACAGGTACCCGGAACAATTTTTACCATATTTATGCATTATATAAAACGTAATGAATAAGTTTGGTAAACATTATACCTGGCACCTGTGAATGATTTTTTGTTATTCTGAAGCTTGCTTTGAAATGCGGAATCAGATTTTTGTATTGATGTGAAATGTAGATTATTTTATGTCTTATCTAGATATATGACATCTTAGGTCAGCCTAAGAAATTAGGATATGAAAGTGGTTGCCCGAACAGGTTGATTTAGCATCAAACACTTTCTCTTGTTAGTAAAATTTTTGTTGCCAGAAATGTTGGTTGTCGGAATTAAAAAGGTGTGATTCTGGACAAGGACCCTTGTTCTAGGCAACTGGACACCTACTAATTTCATAGACTGTTTGGTACTGAATGTATTAAGAGATTATGATACTTAAGGTACTAAGTGGGTATTGATGTAATGCTGGTGCATATTAACCTGAGAGAGTCTTATACATGTGGGGCCTAGCTTTTTGTGTATAAATTAGTGACTGTGTTCCTTTTCATAGGCTTAATTAACTAAAGTTAGTCTCGGAATTTTAGGGTAATTAAAATTTCAAATTAATGATATAGGGTAAACGTTCATTAATTATTGAAAATGTAGGAAATATGAATTTGATAGCATTGAATTGAATTTGAATTGCGTTTCAATGTAAATTAAATTAGATAAAATAAAACAAAAATTAAATTGAATTGTATCAAATCAAAATGATTTGAATTGAATTCAATTTGTCTTTTGGTTTAAGTTAAAATTTGAGTATTTTCATGACACTCAGTTACTTTCAAGGTTTCATTGGTCAAGTGGTCTAAGATGCTGGATCATGATCTTTTGATCCTTCTCTGCTGTGAGTTTGATATAGCTTAGGTATAGATTTTTTAATATAGATTAGATATAGTTTTCCTTTAGGTTTCATTTTAAAATGCTTGATTTTCCAAAATATATTGTATCAGCCTCCTTTTTTTGCATACTAAACAGGGTCAGTTTACCTCATTTGATATGTTGGAGTGGTAACGTGGGCATTGATTGCCCATAGACATTGGATTGTCTATGGTTTTGCCTCTTATTTTCTGATAGCTACCTGCATATCATTTGAGAAGTGCAAAGTTGTTTTTTTTTTGCTGCAAGCATTTTATTAGGGTATTTCATTTTGTATAATTAGGTAGAAGTCAAACATTTAGATTCAACATATTTTTCCTTTTTATTTTTTTTCCCTGATATTTTTTAGTTTTATGTTTCCTGGCTGGTATGTTAGAAGCATTAGACTCACTGCAGAAAAGAACCATAAGATCATGATTCAGCAGTTTCAACCTCTTGTTCAATGAAATCTTGTTAATAACTGAGTGTAATAATACTAAAGGAATTTCAAAATAGCAATTATTATAAAACTCTAATAAATGTAAGATAATTGATTAAGCATAATAAAAATTTTTCACGACTTACAGCATTTTTTAATTAATAAAATGTTATAAAAACTAAAGGAATCAGCCTATGATGTTAGTATGGACATGCTATAATTTACTGTTGACAGTTTTAAGACTTTCGGCGATTTTGCTTAAGTTTCTACAACAACTCGAAATCTATTGACAATTCAAATGCCTGACCAGTTTAACCTGAGGAGTGATACACGTGTCTCTGATTTACTATGCAGTTTATTTTTTTGGCGATAAAAGTACATGTAGTTATGTCAATCAACTCACACGTCTTTGTTTCAGTTTCAGTAACAAATTTATATATAAGCATATGAATAGGAGTAAAATCTTGTTAATACCCTAAGCAGTAGTATTTGCCAGTTATACTGGATAGAATAAACACTTCGCAGGTATTTTTTGCCCTGCTTGGTTCATACTTGAATCTAATGTGTAAGGAATAATCATTAGAATGGATTTGTTAGGTTTCAATGTTCAAGGAAGTGTTTCTATATTGCAATACTTTGAGTTCATTTCATCACATGTGATGTAAAGAATAGTTTGTGTATTGGGTTTGGAAAATGAAAGTTGCATTGGGTGCTAGGTATCTAAGAAACTCTTCAATTGGGTTTGGAATAAGAGAGGCAGATGGGTTGCCAAGTATTTAAAAAACTCTTCAATTGGATTCGAATGAGGAGTGATGGGTTGGGTGATTGGTACAGTATCTAAGAAACACTTCAATTGGGTTCTAACAAGAGATGAGTGGGGTGCTAGGTATCTAAGAAACTCTTTAATTGGGTTCCAACAAGGGGAGATGAGTGGGGTGCTAGGTATCTAAGAAACACTCCTACTGGGTACGAAAGAGAGATGGGTGGGGTTCAACTGTCTTTTTTGCTTGTGTGTATAAATTTAGTTCATATTATACATGTATGTTGAAGTCTCAATCAATGATCCTGACAAAATGTACAGAATTAAACTTAATTGAAAAAAAACCCATAAATGTTTTAACAAACAAATAAACAGCTTATACAGCTTGCTGGTAACATTTTGGATGCATAGTCTAACGGCATAGCAAATTTCATTGGCTTCATAGGGAAATTCTCAAAATGATGAACTTAATCTAAGTTCACCTGTGTGTACCCTCCCTTCGCAGCTCAGTGAATACATTACATTCACCCGCTGCCTTAAAACGTGTCGATTTATGATACTGACCTTTACTATGAACCTTTGAACGTCCAATGAAATTTCAATTTAGCTGAAAAACGCATTTTCATTGGTTAAACGAGTAAACAACACCTTATATGGTATGATCATACTAGTGACAAATGCAACCTCGTATGACATCATATATAGTGTGGCTACACTTAGTATTTAAGTTCAATAAATTGCTCTATGTTTACAGTTAAAAGATCAGAAATACACATTTAAAAAGATCAATGTTTACTTTCATTTTGTTAATTTTTCATTATCTAACTAATGCAAAACTGTCAAACATCTTTGCATTTCGACATTTTGAAATTACAAGCGTGAGAATATTTTGCATCTACACATGTATTTTTAAAATCCACGTGACAGTCATGCGATTTAAATGTTTATGTGACTCTGTCTAAAAATAGAAATATCAGCTTGAACATAGTATTTTAGCAGAGGTAGAAAGTGAATGAGTGAATCTTTCGAACCGATGTATTGGAGAGTAACTTGTGTGGTACCGAATGCATGTTGTTGGTTTCATGGTCTGACTTGACCAGGTCTCAAACTTTGTGCAGGGTTTGAGTATTTTCAATTCACTCAGTTACTTTCAAGTTTTCATTGGTCAAGTGGTCTAAGATGCTGGATCTTGATCTTTAGATCCTTCTCTGCTGTGAGTTTGACCAAATCATTAAGTTGTTATATGATAGGATTGTTTGTTTAGGTTACAGTTTTTTTTCCAAAATAAATTTTATCAGCCTCCTTTTTTTGCATATTTAACAAGGTCAGTTTACCTCATTTGATATGTTGGAGTGGTAACGTGGGCATTGATTGCCCATAGACATTGGATTGTCTATGGTTTTGCCTCTTACTTTCTGATAGCTACCTGTATATCTTTTGAGATGTGCACAGTTTTTTTCGTGTGTAGTTATATAAATAGCATTTACATTAGTTTTTTTGCATTGTATTTTTTTGTATTTTGTGGAATCAAATCTAAGGTCAAAATACCCCATTCGATATGTTGGAGTGGTAACGTGGGCATTGATTGTCCATAGACATTGGATTGTCTATGGTATTGCCTCTTACTTTCTGATAGCTACCTGTATATCTTTTGGGAAGTGCAAAGTTTTTTTGCCAAATAGCAGCATTTAGTTAGGATATTTCATTTTGTATTATTTGGTAGAAGTCAAAATTTAAGATTCCACATATTTTTCCTTTATATTTTTTTTCTTTATATCATTTAGTTTCATGTTTCATGGCTGGTATGTTAGAAGCATCGAACTCACAGCAGAGAAGGATCAAAAGATCGTGATTCAGCATCTTAGACCACTTGATCAATGAAATCTTGTTAGTTATTAAGTCTATTGAAAATACTCAAACTTGGGACAGAGTTTGAGATCTAGTCAATAGTTCATGTGATAGTTCATAGTTGACATTTTATGCATGAGACAACTTGGTCAGATTTCATATTTGTTAAAGTTCATATTGCATATTGAATTTCTAAAATTCTTTCTAAACAATACCATATTTAACTGAAATAATCTGGAGCATGTGGGGAAGCATTGTGATGGAAGATTCTAGCTTGTAATAGAATAGGTTGATGTAGCTTACTAAGTAAATTACTGTATCTTCGGTCAAATATATATCCTTTTATACGTTTTCTATAGAAAGAGGTCCAGGAAAATATAGTGCAGGAACTGAAATCCCCATAATTTTATGCATACTTTTAAAGTTGAATGTGTTTCCTCTGTTATATTTGAAAATCAAAGCCCTTGTGAAATATTGATAAGATTTAGTAAGAATGTTTTTGTTCAATTATATAATATAATATAATAAAATATAAACCTTACAGTTTGTATACTGTTGATTGTTAACATTATGCATCAGGCTTTAATGTTCATTTTAGTGAAATATTTCATTAGATGAATAAATTTACTCCTGTCTTTATAGTTATTTATAGTAAGCATGGTTAATTGAATTCAGGTTATCTCCCTTGTATCAGGTAAAAAGAATATTGTTATTTTCTGTTGATTATGCTCCCAGTAAGAAACTACAGTTTTGACTGTTAGAAATAATTTTAAAGTACTATATCGATTTTGATATGTGCAAAACATGCAGGTCAAGCTGTACTCACTGTAATAGTCAGGCAGTTTTACATTATGAATGTGAGTCTTATTCAGAACTCTTCTGTAAAAGTTCATTTACTATGGTGATTACTATGACAATGTTGGTAATTGACTTCTTCCATTGTTCTGTACACTTGGAAATTGTAGATGTTAGTGCAATATGTCGGCCCAGGTCTCTAGCTCCATGAAACTCTAATTTATATATAATGTATGAATTAGAGTATCATTGAGCTAGCGGCCTGTCCGTGTAGGTTCAAGCACTGGTATAGGGTGCAACTTATATAACTTACAAGAGCACTTCATAGATTCAAATAGTGTACAGTAGGTCTTATGCTTCCCAAGAAAGTATATTTCTGGTCAACAATGGCTTGGAGTTCACAAATTACGGTGCAACATGTTGTTGTATGTAAGAGCGGGACTCTGTTTTGTCGTTTACTTACAAAGTCATGGTATGATACTGTATTTTTTTGTAAATTTTAAAAATCAAAGCGCTGGCTAAATTATTATTTTAACTGCTTATGTAGGAAAGTTTTTGTATCAAACTTTTAACTTATTTTCTTTTTGTCTTTACAATTTACTTGATTTTTATTAATATTTTATTATATTTGAATACTTATTAATAATTGAATACTCTGTATCACCTGAAGAAAATAGAGAACAGATTATGTACTGACTGACCAGTCTTGTAAAGAAAACATTGAATAACTTGTTAGTAAAAACAAAGTGTGCCTCTATGACTAAACCCATGAAAATCATGATTTACTGTAAAAACAGATTAATAAATTACTACTGATTTTTTTATAAAATAGTACAGTCATATTCTTTCGATACAGTAAGCACTCTTTAGTATGACCCATACTTTTGTTGTAATTTTTGTAATTAATTTATCAATTAACATGTAACTAAGAAGTCATGCAATCAATGCCATCACTCCAGTTCCAAAATTGTGTCACCTGTATTTTCAATACAAAAATAGTTGACTGTGTGTAAATAAATGGCGAAGGTTTTTATAATTTCTTTTGGTCACTTCCCTGAGTACACTTGTAAGCTTTAAAGTGGTATAAATATTCTGAGTGCGCTAAATGTGCACTTCCCCCGCCCAATACTTTGATGGCACTTGAAATTTTAAGGGCTGTCAGAAGATTATTGTTTATCTGACTAAAAATTTATACTTTATATACCATATGATAGAAGTTTAGAAGTTACAGAAACAAGATAAATGATGGTCATATATACATTTGAATGTATTAAACAACGTAATTTTTGTATTATTGTCAGCTTAAGTTTTTCATTCTTTGGTTTATGATATATTGGAAATTAGAAACGAAACTAGATAGTTTTTTAAAGATACTATGTTTTTACATTATACATGTGAATAGCGCTAATCATGCTTGAAAATAATGCTCAAAAATAGATCATATGAAATAGAAAAATGTATAGATAAATAAAAATAATATATAGAAAAAATACAAATGATCCAAGCAAGTATAATAAGAAAAAAAGATTGATCATTGATAATATACAATTGAAACTAATATAAAAGAATAATATACCAGATAACCTGGTGAAAGATCTACATTCCGAGTAATCTAGTGAAGGACCCGGGTAACTCTGGGGGGATAGCTAGATCGGAAGATGTCATTGTATTGAGTATGTTTAGATGTTATAATGTTCATTTATAAATTCAAATGAAAGATGGATCTTTGATAATATACAATTGAAACAACAATATAATATACCAGATAAACTGGTAAAAGATCTACAATCCGAGCAATCTAGTAAAGGACCCAGGTAATTCTGGGGGGATAGCTAGATCGGAAGACGTCATTGTATCAAGTATTGTTATCCGAGTAATCTAGTGAAGGACCTAGTAAATTCTGGGGGGATAGCTAGATCGGAACACGTCATTGTATCGAGTATTGTTTAGATGTTAGTTACATTTATAATGTTCATTGTTAAATTCAAATGAAATCCTATTCATTATTTCAGTATACTTGCTAGAAATATGTACTTTTGTACATTATATTCGAATATCAGAGTTGACTGAAATGTTAACAATGTATTATCATTGTAACAAATACTTAATTATGTTGTTTTATACATTAAAGTGTATGTATTGATAGATATATCATTTAAAAAGTTTCTTAGTAATTGTAAGTTTTCATGTGTCACTGCAGGTCATACCCTTCTATGAAATTTGTATAAGATAATCATTAGGTGACGTTGTCGGTCTCTTGTTGAAGGTTAATCTATGTGAGTTGGTTAGGTGAACCACACCCCATGGTCATATCTATGATAACAAGTATTCCCATGTAACTCAACTTAACCATAGTCACATGTTTGATTTGGTTTGAAGGGTAATTCTTAGAGAGCTGGTTAGGTGAACCACATGCCACAGTCCAGTATATGATAACAAGCATTCCCGTGTGGCTAAACTTCACCATAAGCACAATGTTTACTAAGTTTTGTATTGTAGATAGAGGTTTATGTAAAAATGAACATGTGTATGGCTTTGATAAATGTGACTTGTTTCCATGGTTTATTGTTTTGATTAAATGATGATACTATACAATAGACATTGTTATTTGAGTAGATTTGAATTAAGATTTTTGTTGTTTTTATTTTTTGTACATTTGTACATGGGTTTGATAATGTTGACTTTTACCTACCCTTATTTTCAATTATACTGTAATATATTATAAATAGAATAGAAATCAATTAGGAGTTTTTGCTGTTTTTGTGCATCTTAATCAGACTTGTTAAATATTGCAATGCTAAGTTAGGCGATAGACTGACTTAAATATGTTCAATGTTTTCTATACAGTTTTGGTCAGCTGTGTATGGAATCTCTCATTTCTTCATTGTTAAGTCAGCGTATTTTTCATCTCTAAGAAATGTGAGTTACTCTCTTTACTGAGTTATATTTGTTGAAAAATCAGTAAAAAATTATCTTGTGCCATCTATGAATGACTTGTAATGTAAAATTTAAATGGTTGCATTATAGTTGTGAGATATACCTCATCATAGTTTTGGTAGTTTGAACATTTAATAAATTTAAGATAATTATGTAGTATTTTTCCTGATTGCACTGGTTTTGAAATGATTGGCAGTAACATAAACTGAGGTTATATATTTATTATTTTGGTTGATGCTAGTTTGTAGCAACTAGCCTTACTCCTATAATTTGGTGATTTTATATTGATATGATTATTACTCTATTAAGAGGCAATACCTTTAATGTCTCAATAAACTCTTTGGAGAAATCTAGAAAATATGGATATCAACTATTCAGCTATCCCAAAGAACTTAATTATCTGAACCTGGTTACTTTACTTTATTTGTCTACATCATTCATTTTCTGTTACAAGCTTGAACAATGAATTATGAGAGCTTGATTGACTAAACTAAACATTTCAATATATAGACTAAATGCTAGATTGTGTTGCTTCCATCTCTCAGTTGATTCTACTTAGGACTGCAGATCATTGAGCATGTGGCGATATGATCCAAACCACGATTCATGTAGAACGATTCACAAAAAGAACCACAAACCACGAATCACTGGTTAATGAAAAAAACATACAGGAATTCATAAATACAACTCATATATGTATGAGTATACATATAAATATAACAAAAAAAGTGAAGAATAACAGAAGCTTTTATTGCATTTTCAGCATAACCATCGACAGCGTCATGTTAGAGGTTCAAGGAGGTTTTCATATGTGCTGAAAATGCGCGGTGCACAAATCAGGTTAAATAATGTTTTATACGTAGCGCAGCTCATTTACGAGGATAATTTAGCTGATTTTTTTCATTTTTTTGTAACAATAGATCGCGATCCGACAATTTCAGAAGTGCCGAATATTCGTACTCGGTTTTCTAGTCGGGATCGTGAATATCCGAGTACTCGAATAGTCGCAGCAGCCCTAATTCTACTTATTAAAACTTAATTGACCTGATGAGATTTGACCATATTGTTTTTGCTGAAAACTATTAAGTTAAGGGCTATCAAGTACACAATAGTGAATAATTTTGCAGCCAGATACTCAAATACTGCTATAAATTAGTTATTATATTTATTTCCATCTTTCAGCTGATCTGTATTGATCCATAAATTAAAGTTGATATAATAATGTAAAATTTGGCCGCATTATTTTGCTGAACTTATAGAATTCATTAAGTTTAGATGGTATAATTTTACAGTTAGAAATTATATTCAAACATTGCTCAGTATTCTTCAGTTTTATTACATGGAGTTTCCCCATGTTTAGTAGTGGACTGTGGCAAATCCACATCAAAATTTGTCGTGGACGATTACATTCGGTTGTGCGCGTGCAAATAAAGGGATAATTACCACTGCAATTAATATAGTCTGCATTACACGTTAACAAGCATACGAAAAGAAACATGTGTATATCTTATCTAGTTTATGTAAGGTAAAGGTCTCTTGTATTGCTTCCATGAGTTGTATACAGACATTTACTCTACCAAAACCCCAGGTCTGACAGCGCTATGGGCGCTTTGATACTTATATTTGGAATTTGTCAGGATCATTGCTTGAGACTTCGGTGTAAGAATATGATCAATAGATTTATACATTTCTATGTAATGTAGGTAGCAACTTAATTTATTAAATTATGGATTTGAGAAGGGTTTCAAACAAATGCTATATCTGACTGCCTATAGTTGAAATGTCTTTCATTAGTTTTTGTACCAGTGCAACAGATCTTCCATGATTGCTTCATGAGCAATGGGGCTCATTAGTAGGGGTGTACTGGTTAACCGATATATTGGTTAATATTGCAATATGATTTCTGACGGTTTTGAACCGGTTTGTTTTTCCTTGAACTGGTTTTTGCAGTTGTATGCTGTACTGATTTTTTTTATCAGAATATGAAATTTAAATATTTGAACAAATATTGAAATGAGTTAAAAACTTGAAATAATCTTATCGTGTTTTAAAATGTTAAACATTTTGTCAGATTGGAGAAATATTTTCTACAAAAGTCCTTTTCAAAATGTGCATTTTTCTTACTCAAAATGCGTTTTACACAAAAAATTTAAGTGTTTGGATAAGTTATCATTTGAAAATACTCATAGGTGTGCAATGTTGATCCAATTTAGACACATGCACATGCATTAATTCATATATTGCATGTCTAAGCAAAAACGGATACGTATTGCAATATATTGCAATACGGTTTTTGAATATTGCAATATATTGCAATACGGGTTTTACCGTATTGTTACACCCCTACTCATTAGCTTGTATGTTTATTCAGCATTGAAATAATTGAGACCTAAAATTGCTTTCTATCTGACATAGCAATTTAATTGATAATAGATGTGACTTTGGCTAAGTTAATACATGTATGTTTGCATGATATTATTTAATATGTTAATATTTCATAATTCTCTGCCTTTAATAAACTTCCAACTTTGAGTGTTGATAAAATTACATTAAAGAGGTTTAGACGGCTGTAACATGCAAGTTTATTGATAATACGTAGAATCTAATTTCTATAAAACTTTAGGCAGATAAAATTTAGTACAATAAAATGGTGAAATGTGATGTTGAAACCTTGTTCAATATAGTAAAAAAATAGACACGATCTTAACTTTTCATTTGAAGGAAAATTAACTAAACTTAATAAATTAAGATATATAATAGAGTATATTTACATCCATTTACTTTCAAATCTAACTTTTCTCTGTGTTTTTAGACACAATGGGATGGAATCAAAATTGATGATGTCTTTTTTGACCAAGTAGATTTTTTCAGCATTTGACTAATTATGTTGGTCTCATTTTGGGACACTTTGAATTATGTCTCAAAAGTGCATGGTTTGAGGAATGCTCTTATAGAGCATGATTTTAGTGTATAATCTACATTTCACATCAATACATTCTGATTTAACTCTGTGTTTCAACACTGAGTAGGTACGTTGTATCTAGACAATGGTCTCAGTTCATGGGCCTAGTGCATTAAACAACAAATTCTGTTATTTAATGTCCTGAGATTCAGGGACTGAAACCATTGACCCCTACCCCCCTGTCTATTGATGGTTGTTTTTTATTTAACTCTTTGTTATAACACACTGTACAACATTACAAACTTCTGGTAGTATAAAATCATGGAAATGCCACCACCATTCTCAGAGAACTCAGAGAAGCATCATTTTGAACCCTTCCCACTCATGAACACCCACCTCTCATGCATGCTCCCTTTCACCTCTCGGACCACCTTCTCCTTATCAACCCCCTATGAACTTCGCTGGCGCTGTTTGGGTCACCCAGTCTGCAAGGTACTTGAACATTATGTATGCCAAAAACCCTCCAGGATTTTTCCAGTCAGGCTTTGGCATGTTCTCAGCCCATGTGATATCAGCACCACTGGAAGGGCCTTGCACGCGGGTTCATGTATCTCAACCTAACATATTGAAGGGGGAAGCAAACTTTGTTGGTATCATGGTCTCTCTCCGGGTCCATGGCTAAGGAGTTAAGGGTTTTCTTTTGGGGTACATGGCTAAGGGGTTAAGGGTTTTCATTTATTATTTTTCATTATTCTTTATGAGTTTTAAGATATGTTGTGTTATATATTATGCTTCTTGTATTAATAACTTTGATATTTTTATGATTTTCATTTGAACAACATGTGTATTGATGGTAGAGTTTAGAATGAAGTAAGTTTTTATATTTATGTGGTTTATTTATCTTTTAAATATATTTTCATATCTTGTTTTATAGTGTGCTTCTTATGTTTCTTATTTTTATAACTCGGCTTTATTTAGGACTCTTATTTGTTTCATTGTGTTGTTCATTTATTTTATTTTATGTTTTTTTGTGTAAATAATATGTCTTTTTATTTGTAATTTTAGTTTTTGGTGTTCTTTTTTATTTATTTATTCTTATGTATTTTAATTGAAATGTAAACAAAATAAACTTCTCTTCATATTTTATATCAGTTATTAACGACATGCACTTTTGTTATGATTTCCAACTCTGTTTTATATTAACAACTAATACCTTTGTAATGAGTTTTATGTTTTCTTACATATACAATGAGTTTTTTTATTTAAGTTTAAAGGTACTTTCTTATATTAGCAACTTGTTATTCTACTTAAGGTTTTAGGGTATTTTCCTATACTAGCAACATGTACTTCTACTTAAGGTTTTAGGGTATTTTCTTATATTAGCAACATGTACTTCATTTAAGGTTTTAAGGTATTTTATATATTAGCAACATGTACTTCTACTTAAGGTTTTAGGGTATTTTCTGGTATTAGCAACATGTACTTCTACTTAAGGTTTAAGGTATTTTCTTATATTAGCAACATGTACTTCTATTTAAGGTTTTAAGGTATTTTCTTATATAAGCAACATGTACTTCATTTAAGGTTTTAGGGTATTTTCTTATATAAGCAACATGTACTTCTATTTAAGGTTTTAAGGTATTTTCTTATATTAGCAACATGTACTTCATTTAAGGTTTTCAGGTTTTTTCTTATATTAGCAACATGTACTTCTACTTAAGGTTTTAGGGTATTTTCTTATATTAGCAACATGTAATTCATTTAAGGTTTTAAGTAATTTTCTTACATTAGCAACATGTACTTCATTTAAGGTTTTAAGTTTTTTTCTTATATTAGCAACATGTACTTCTACTTAAGGTTTTAAGGTATTTTCTTATATTAGCAACATGTACTTCTACTCAAGGTTTTAGGGTATTTTCTTATATTAGCAACATGTACTTCATTTAAGGTTTTAAGGTATTTTTTATATTAGCAACATGTACTTCTACTTAAGGTTTTAAGGTATTTTCTTATATTAGCAACATGTACTTCTACTCAAGGTTTTAGGGTATTTTCTTATATTAGCAACATGTACTTCATTTAAGGTTTTAAGGTATTTTCTTATATTAGCAACATGTACTTCTACTTAAGGTTTTAAGGTATTTTCTTATATTGGCAACATGTACTTCTACTTAAGGTTTTAAGGTATTTTCTTATATTAGCAACATGTACTTCTATTTAAGGTTTTAAGGTATTTTCTTATATAAGCAACATGTACTTCATTTAAGGTTTTAGGGTATTTTCTTATATTAGCAACATGTACTTCTACTCAAGGTTTTAGGGTATTTTCTTATATTAGCAACATGTACTTCATTTAAGGTTTAAGGTATTTTCTGGTATTAGCGACATGTACTTCTACTTAAGGTTTTAAGGTATTTTCTTACATTAGCAACATGTACTTCTACTTAAGGTTTAAGGTATTTTCTTACATTAGCAACATGTACTTCTACTTAAGGTTTTAAGGTATTTTTTATATTAGCAACATGTACTTCTATTTAAGGTTTTAAGGTATTTTCTTACATAAGCAACATGTACTTCATTTAAGGTTTTAAGGTATTTTCTTATATTAGCAACATGTTCTTCTACTTAAGGTTTTAGGGTATTTTCTTATATTAGCAACATGTACTTCTATTTAAGGTTTTAAGGTATTTTCTTATATATGCACCATGTACCGGTACTTCTGTTAAATGTGTTAGGGTATTTTCTTATAATAGAAACATGTACTTTCTTTTTTTACAATTTCTAATAATCCCATGGTCACTGAATGCTTTATTTTTTTACTTCTATGGAACCACTGACCCACCTGTTCTTTATCGGTTATTTATGAACTTACTACATCGGAGGAGATTTCAAATACCCGGAAAATATCTAGTTGAAAGAAGTAAGAAGATAAAAGATTCAGTGAATAGATTATGAAAATCTTAGGGTCCAGGGTATGACAGAAAACTGCTTCCAGCTGTGGCATCCCATAAATGGATGTGGGAAATTGAGGCTGCCCTTTACCACAGTTGCCTCTAAGTACATGTTGTTTATATATGAAAAAGCTGCTTTAACCAGTCTTAAGTAATGAACAGAGTGTATGCTTTAATAAATAAAGTTTGAATTCTGATAGTTTTTTTTTAAGTTTTATTTATGTATATTATATAATGTATCAGAAGTTTATGTAGCGACAGAATTTAATCCTTGGGTAATTTTAAGTTACTGACCTTTATAGCTTAGGTTTAGGTTTTTCATGTCTGGGCTGAGTTCAGTTACTGCGAACGTTACAGAACGTTCCGTAACGATACATTCGGAACTCCTCAGTCATTTGCTGCGAATAATCTCGGACATATTTAGATGCTATTTTGAAACTACCGGTGCTAAAGTAAACAATTATTTGGCCGATGAGTTCCGAATGTATCGTTATGTAACGTTCTGTAACGTTCGCGGTAACTGAACTCAGCCCTTTTGCCTTATTATCGAATTGGTTATCTTTTTTATTAAAACCTTCTATGATATGATACTATGAAAATAAAACCAATTGAGAACATGCTTAAATTTATTTAAAATCAAGATTTGATTACTTGTGAGGATATAATTTTTCTCTTTACACCATCAGGGTAAAAAGTGTGACTTAAATGTTGTCTCTAAATAACTCTTTGACTTAAACCATAATAGTTCACTTACAGCTGTCAGGAATAGTTATAAGAATTGAAAATTATTAGATATTAAATGCATAAGTTGATCAATGATAATGAAAGTAGGCCTATGGTACATTATAATTAAATTCTGAACATAGTTTTTAGAGACTGATAGTTGCATTTAATAAGGTTTATGAATATGACTTGTTAGGACTTTGATTAATTAGTTTAACTTCATTGATTAAAATAATGAATACTTTGTGTAATATATTTATACTAGACATTTAACAGGTTAAACAGGATACAGATATATGATAAAATGTAATTTCTTTATTTCGACGTGACATCAGAAGGAAGAAAATAATTGAAAACTACCATTTTAATTAACAGATTGTATACATTGAACATAGTTTGGAAGATAGCTACAAATGGCCTCTCCTTCTAAGTGGAACAGTCCGCGGGCCTCAGAGCTGGATGAACGCCGAGCTGAGGGGGTTGTAAGAGTTGCCTGGTATTACAAAAATGGGTTCAATAGCATGTCAACTAAACCGTGAGCTCTATGACTCATAGTACAGTGTGTTGGATTTGTGAACATAGTGGTTGTTAAAATTATATCATCATTTTGTTGTTACAAGCATTTAGAAAACATAGTTTTACTGTAACTGAACAATGTTTAACCTTTCTTTTTGCTATAAAGGTAATAAAAAAAAGTGAGATGGAAATAGGAACACTATCCTCCTTTTGGTGAATGATAAATGTTTTGAATTCTTATGATAAAACTATTAGAAGATAAATACTTGATGGAATATTTTTAACTACATTTTTGAACTTCTCTTATTGAAACTATATTAAAATTTGAACATTTATCTATGTATTGAGATTTTGTATGTAAGATCTTGGATATTAACCAATGGTTTAAGGTTAAAATATTAACTGCTTGAAAATCATTGATTTATGTTATTGGGGTTCCGTATTATTAAGGATTTGAGCATTCATTTATAATCAACATTAATATGACTTGTAATTATAATGTTAAGGTTCTAAATATCTACAGCTAAAGCATTTGTCTATGAATTTAAGTGTGCTATAATAATTAATAGCTTTTAATTGAATTTTTAAAGTTGGACTTTCAGGACTTTGATTAATATTAGTAATAGTTTATAGATAGAATTGATTAAAGTAAAAAGATCTATTTGGGCTATATAACTATACATGAAATTTTACAGATTAAGCAGGAAAAAGATAATTTCTTAAATGTAATTTCTTTATTTTGAATTAACTGCAGATGGAAGAAAATAATTGAAAACTACCATTTTGATTAACAGATTTTATACATTGAACATAGTTTGGAAGATAGCTACAAATGGCCTCTCCTTCTAAGTGGAACAGTCCGCGGGCCTCAGAGCTGGATGAATGCCGAGCTGAGGGGGTTGTAAGAGTTGCCTGGTATTACAAAAATGGGTTCAATAGCATGTCAACTAAACCATGAGCTCTATGACTTATAGTACAGTGTGTGGGATTTGTGAACATAGTGGTTGTTAAAATTATGTCATCATTCTGTCATTGTTCAGAACTAGGAAATTCATTTGCAGTAGGTTTAACTTTTCTTAATTATTGTTTTGGATTAATGAACACAGTCATGAAGATTTAAGAATATTTTCCTCAGTAAATAGATAATTAATATACTTTCATTTCTTCCTGTAAAGCACATTAAATTCAGTTAACAGATAAATACTTAAAGTTATGAACATACTTTTACAAGTACTTATTTTTTATCTTTCTGTTTCTTATTTCGACATCATATTCTGTAAAGATTAAAGTGTTTCTTATATTAAACTTATCTTCAAGCTGTAAATTTATAGTGCTCAGTGTTCAATATAAGATGGCCCCGTTTTGGATATAGCTGTTTTGGAGGCCATACTTACTAACAACTCTATAATTAGTTATTTCACTATATCTAAATTAAGCATAATTTATGGTTCATAGTATAAAGGTGGTAAGGGTATGGCTGTAAAGTGGGGAGGGGGCGGAAGGCCATATTTACTAATAACTGTAACATTAGTTTCTTTATTTTTGAGTTTTGTTTTATTAACAATTCTTTAGTGTTTTTTTTTTTACTATATCTTAAGGAAGCATAATTATGTTCTTAGTGTTAAGGTGGTATGGGTATGGCTGTAAGGGGAGGTTTTGGAGGCCATACTTACTAATAACATTAACATTAGTTTCTTGACTTTTGAGTTTTGTTTTATTAATAATTCTTTAGTTTGTTTTGTTACTATATCTTAAGGAACCATAATTTATAGTTCTTAGTGTTAAGGTGGTAAGGGTATGGCTATAAGGGGAGGTTTTGGAGGCCATACTTAGTAACAACACTAATATTAATTTACTTATTTTAAAGTTTTTTGTATTTTTTCATCATTCACTTACATGTATAAATTTTATTAATTAAGTAAAAAATAAAGTACATGTTGCTATCATAAGAAACTCAATTATCTTTTACATGTAGCTTAATTGTTCTGTTCTGTTCTACTAGCATTAGCTTTATGTATCATTTTGTTGTTTCCCCAAATATATGTTATGAAAATCTTTATATTTTAATGTCAATTAAGTAAAAATGAAGTACAATGCTGCTAATATAAAACTTTTTTTATCATGCATGTAGCTATAATTGTTCTGTTGTGCTCTTCTAACATTAATATTTATGTATTATTTTGTTGGTCAATATTGTTTGTTATATTTTAAAGCCAATTAAGTAAAAAGTAAAGTACATTTTGCTAATATAAGAGATTTAATTATTTTTTATACATGTAACTATAATTGTTCTGTTCTGTTCATTTCTGTTCTACTAACATTAACATTAAAGTATCATTTTGTCGGTGTCCCAAATATATGTTATGAAGATCTTAATATTCAAAAAAGTATATGTTGCTAATATAAGAGACCTAATTATTTTTTATACATGTAGCTATAATTGTTCTGTTCTGTTGTGTTCTGTTCTACTAACATTAGCATTAATGTATCATATTGTCGGTGTCCCAAACATATGTTATGAAGATCTTTATATTCAAAAAAGTGTATGTTGCTAATATAAGAGACCTAATTATTTTTTATACATGTAGCTATAATTGTTCTGTTCTGTTCTACTAACATTAACATTAATGTATCATTTTGTCGGTGTCACAAATATATGTTATGAAGATCTTTATATTCAAAAAAGTATATGTTGCTAATATAAGAGACCTAATTATTTTTTATACATGTAGCTATAATTGTTCTGTTCTGTTCTGTTCTGTTCTACTAACATTAGCATTAATGTATCATATTGTCGGTGTCCCAAATATATGTTATGAAGATCTTTATATTCAAAAAAAGTATATGTTGCTAATATAAGAGACCTTATTATTTTTTATACATGTAGCTATAATTGTTCTGTTCTGTTCTGTTCTACTAACATTAGCATTAATGTATCATATTGTCGGTGTCCCAAATATATGTTATGAAGATCTTTATATTCAAAAAAGTATATGTTGCTAATATAAGAAACTAATATACTCACATTAACATTTATGTGTAGTTTTGTTGGTTATGTGTTAAGGTCAATTAAGTAAAAAATAAAGTACATGTTGTTGATATAATAAACCCAATTTTTTTACACATGTAGCTATAATTGTTCTGTTATGTTCTGTTATACTAATATTAGATTTAATGTATCATTTTTTGGTAAATATTGTGTGTTATATTTTATGGTCAATTAAGTAAAAAATTAAAGTACATGTTAATATGAGAAACCCAATTATTGTTTATACATGAAGTCAGAGGTGTTCTGTTCTGTTCTACTAATTTTTACATCAGTGAATCATTTTGTTGGTGCCCCAAATGTATGTAATGAAAATCTGTTTGTATGAATGTGAATTAAGTAAAAAATAGTTGCTCATTAAATTATAAAAAAATATCAAAAGCCCATGAATTTTATCCATAAATACAAAACACACGTAAAATTATGTAAAAATATTAAAGGTACATGAAATTATCTTTCAATACTTAATGCTTATGGCATTATCCTAGAATACCAAACACACATGCAGTTACCAATCAATTCAATAGGCACATGCAATTATCCATAAATACAAAATTCACATGAAAAAAAATACAAAACCCTTATAAAATTATTCATTAGTGCCATACCCTCATGACATTTATCATAAATGCAAAACCCATATGAAATTATATATGAATACCAAACCCACATGAAATTATACATGAATACCTAATCCACATGAAATTATCCATAAGTACCATATGCTTATGTCATTAATCATAAATGCCAAACTCGTATGAAATTATACATGAATACCAAACCCACATGAAATTATTGATAAATACTAACGGCACATAATATAATCCATCAATACCTAATGCCTATGAAATTATCCATTAATACAAAACACGCATGAACTCATCAAAAAGTCCCAAATGCCCAACAACACATGAATTTATCCATATATACCAGACTAGCTGATCCATGTGCATCAAACCTAGATAAGATAATCCATAAACATCCAACGCCGATGACATTATCCTTATACGTCCAACCCAGATAAGATTGTTTATATACATCCAACCCAGATGAGATGATCTATATAAAATTACCCATAAATACCAAACGCATATGAAATCATCAATAAATAACAAACCACTTTGAAAATAACAAAAAATACCAACATGAAATTATCCATAAATACCAAACACACAGGAACGTATATCCATAAATACCAACCCAGACTATCTGATCCACATACATCCAACCCAGATGAGATGATCCATATAAAATTAACTATTAACACAAAGTACACGTGAAAGTATCCCTAAATACCAACCCAGACTAGCTGTTCAATATACATCCAACTCAATTGAGAGTATCCATATACGTACATCCAACCCAGATGAGATGATCCATATAAATTATCCATAAATACCAAGCACACATGATAGTATCCATAAATACCAACCAGACTAGCTGATCCATGTACATCCAACCCAGAAAATATCCATGAATACTAATCCCGCATAAAATTATCCATAAATGACAGACAAACATGCACGCATATCCATAAATACCAACCCAGACTATCTGATCCATATACATCCAAACCAGATAAGATCATCCATATACATCCAACACAGATGAGATCATCCTTATACATCCAAACAAGAAAAGATCATCCATATACATCCAAACCAGATAAAAATCATCCATATATGTCCAAACCAGATAAGATCATCCATGTACATCCAACTCAGATGATATCATCCATATACATCTAAACCAGATTAGATCATCCATATACACCCAAATCAGATTAGATCATCCATATACATCCAACACAAATGAGATTATCCGTATACATCCAAACCAGACACGATCATCTATATACATCCCACGCCGATAAGATCATCCATATACATCCCAACCAGATAAGATTATCTATATACATCCAAATCAGATAAGATCATCCATATACATCCAACTCAGATAAGATCATCCATATACATTCAAACCAGATCAGATCATCCATATGCATCCAAACCAGATAAGATAATCGATATACGTCCAAACCAGATAAGATCATCCATATACATCCAACTCTAATGAGATTATCCATATACATCTAAATCAGATTAGATCATCCATATACACCCAAACCAGATAAGATCATCCATATACATCCCAACCAGATAAGATTATCTATATACATCCAAATCAGATAAGATCATCCATGTACATCCAACTCAGATAAGATCATCCATAAACATTCAAACCAGATCAGATCATCCATATGCATCCAAACCAGATAAGATAATCGATATACATCCAAACTAGATAAGATCATCCATATACATCCAACACTGATGAGATCATCCATATACATCCAAACCAGATAAGATTATCCATATACATCCAATCTAGATTTGATCATCCATATACATGCAAATTAGATAAGATCATCCATATACATCCAAATTAGATAAGATCATCCATATACACCCAAACCAGATAAGATCATCCATATACATCCAACACAAATGAGATTATCCGTATACATCCAAAACAGATACGATCATCTATATACATCCAACGCTGATGAGATCATCCATATACATCCCAACCAGATAAGATTATCTATATACATCCAAATCAGATAAGATCATCCATATACACCCGAACCAGATAAGATCATCCATGTACATCTAAACCAGATTAGATCATCCATATACATCTACACCAGATTTGATCATCCATATACACCCAAACCAGATTAGATCATCCATATACATCCAACATAAATGAGATTATCCGTATACATCAAAACCAGATACGATCATCTATATACATCCAACTCTGATGAGATCATCCATAAACGTCCAAACCAGATAAGATCATCTATATACATCCAAACCAGATAAGATCCACCATATACATCCAACTCAGATGAGATCATCCATATACATCCAACTCAGACAAGATCATCCATATACATTCAAACCAGATCAGATCATCCATATGATCCAAACCAGACAAGATAATCCATATACGTCCAAACCATATAAGATCATCCATATGTATCCAACACAGATGAGATCATCCATATTCATCCAAACCAGATACGATCATCCATTTACATCCAACACTGATGAGATCATCCATATACATCCAAACCAGATAAGATCATCCATAGACATCCAAACCAGATAAGATCATCCATATACATCCAAACCAGATAAGATCATCCATATACATCTCAACCAGATAAGGTCAACCATATACATCCAAACCAGATAAGATCATCCATATACATCCAACTCAGATGATATCATCCATATACATCTTAACCAGATTGGATTATCCATATACACCCAAACCAGATTAGATCATCCATATACATCCAACACAGATGAGATTAACCATATACAACCAACCCAGATAAGATTACCCTGATACATCCAACTCAGATGAGACGATCTATACATACCAAACCAGATGAGATGAGATGAGATGATCCATAATATTCCATGTCTCTTAGTTTTAGTTTGCATATGAAAAATGCATACACTCCGGCTTGAGATAAGACCACAGGTTACGGCAATGGTCGCAGCGCTCTTGCTTGAGGTCCTACTCCTAACGGAGTCCGTACCCAATGCATCCGTCGGGGTCAGTGTTCATTTGCCTTGGTGACAAAGGATATGTATGCACGCGTATACATCATCCATAGTGTTTCGTCACTATGTTTAGTGTATACGTCGTATGTCAAAACGGTGCGACTTAAGAGTTAGAGTTAAGATAAGCCCCACCTCTACTCACCTACCCTGAGTTGCACTGACTATTGCTTTATGTGGGTAACTTGACCTTATATTGATGTGTTAGTTCTTTAATGATCTAACTGTATCATGTAAGCCAGTCACAAGTCTGGATAAACAAGGAGTGACCACAGTAGTAATCTAGAATAGTAATCCATGAATGTTATAAATTCTCTGATAATTATTATACAAATCAAACACACTACCCATCAACATACATAAATAAGTATCAGCCAAGCTCTGTTGGATGGAGTTTATGATCAAAATTCAATTTTCAACTAATAACTCTTTTGAAGTAAAAGTTTATCAATGTGTGGCATGCTGCTGCATATCACTTGGGACCAGCGACATGACACTCTTTTAGTTTAATGCAAAATACCTTGTGCTAGTGATCGTTCTCTATGTCATGAGGAGTTCTGAGTTCAAGTCTCAGTGGGAGTTAATTGGCTGGCTCTCAGGTGATTTATTAAAGCATGAATATAAAAATATAGTAAATTATGAACGAAATATAGCATGAATATAGAAATGATGAACAAAATGTAGCATGAATATAGAAAAATTGAACATCATATAACATCAATATAGAAATCTAAGAACGATGAACAAAATATAGTATGAATATAGAAATAATAATCAAAATATAGCATGAATATAGAAATGATAATCAAAATATAGCATGAATAAAGAAGTGATGAACAAAATATAGCATGAATATAGAAATATAGAATTCATGAACAAAATATAGTATGAATATAGAAATATAGAATTCATTACCAAAATATAGCATAGATATAGAAATGTAGGAATGATGAACAAAATATAGCATGAATATAGGAATGATGAACAAAATAAATCATGAATATAGCAATAAACAGAAATATAGAGTTGATGAACAAAATTAAGCATGAATATAGAAATAATGAAGAAATTATTACATAAATGTAGAAATAAAGGAAAGATGGACAAAATTAAGCACGAATATAGAAATGATTAACACAAAAAAATATGAATATAGAAATGATGAACAAAATTTAGCATGTAAATAGAAATGATGAACAAAATAAAACATGAATATAGAAATGATGAACATCATATGGCATGAATATAGAAATGATGAACAAAATAAAGCTTGAATATAGTCGTGATCAACAAAATACAGCATGAATATAGAAATAATGAACATAATATACAGTATGAATACAGAAATAAAGGAATGTTGAACAAAATATAGTATGAATATTGAAATGATGAAAATAATATAGTATGAATGTAGCATTTAGGAAAGATGAACAAAATTTAGTATAAATATAAAATTGTATAAATATAGAAAAAAAGAAATGATAAACAAAACATACAGCATGAATATAGAAATTTACAGAAATATGCGAATGATGAACATAATAAAGCATTAATACAGAAACAATGAACATAATATACAGTATCAATATAGAAATATTAGAAAGATGAACAAAACATTGTATGAATATATGAATGATGAACTAAATATAGCATGAATATAGAAATAATGAACAAAATATGATATGAATATAGAAATAATGATCATAATATACAGTTTGAATATAGAAGTTTAGGAAAGATGAACACAATTTAGTATGAATATAGAAATGATGAACAAAATATAGTATGAATATAGAAAAAAAGAAATGATAAACAAAAAACATACAGCATGAATATAGAAATTTACAGAAATATGCGAATGATGAACATAATAAAGCATTAATACAGAAACAATGAACATAATATACAGTATCAATATAGAAATATTAGAAAGATGAACAAAACATTGTATGAATATATGAATGATGAACATAATAAAGCATTAATACAAAAATAATGAACATAATATACAGTATGAATATAGAAATATGAGACAGATGAACAAAACATAGTATGAATATATGAATGATGAACAAAATAAAAGATGAATATAGAAATAATGAACAAAATATAGCCTGAATATAGGTATATAAGGATGATGAACAAAATATAGCGTCAATAAAGGAATGATGAACAAAATAAAGCATAAATATAGAAAAAAAGAATGATAAACAAAATATATAGCACGAATATAGAAATTTACAGATATATATGAATGATGAACATAAAAAACATTTATATAGAAACAATGAACATAATATTTAGAGTTTATACAGTACGAATATAGAAATATATGAAATATGAACAAAACATGGTATGAATATATGAATGAAGAAAAAAAGATTAATGAAGAAATAATGAACAAAATATAGCAAATATATAGAATAAAGGAAAAATGAACATCATATAGCATAAATATATAAATGATGAACATTATAGCATGAATATAGAAATGATGAACATACATAACATGAATATAGAAATGATAAACAAAATATAGCATGAATAAGGGTATATAAGGATAATGAACAAAATATAGCATGAATGTAGAAATAATGAACAAAATATAGCATGAATATAGAAATAATGAACAAAATATACTATGAGTATAGAAATAATGAAAATAATTTAGTATGAATATTGAAATTTAGGAAAGATGAACATAATTTAGTATGAATATTAAATTGATGTACAAAATATAGTATGAATATAGAAAAAAAGGAATGATAAACAAAACATACAGCATGAATATTGAAATTAACAATAATATACGAACAGTGAACATAATAAAGCATTAATATAGACACAATGGACATAATGTACAGTATGAATATAGAAATATAAGAAAGATGAACAAAACATGGTATGAATATATGAAAGAAGAAAAAAAAATTAATGTAGAAATAATGAACAAAATATAGCATATATATAGAATAAAGGAATAATAAACATCATTAAGCATACATACATAAATGATGAACAATATAGGTTGAATATAGAAATGATGAACATATATAACACGAATATAGAAATGATGAACAAAAAATAGCATGAATATAGGTATATAAGGATGATGAACAGAATAAAGCATGAATATAGGAATGATAAACAAAATATCGCATGAATATAGAAAAAAGAATGATAAACAAAATATATAGAATGAATGTAGAAATCACAGAAAATTAGGAATGATGAACATAATAAAGCATTAATATAGAAACAATGAACATTATATGCAGTATGAATATAGAAATATAGGAAAATTGAACAAAACATTGTATGAATATATGAATGATGAACAAAATATAGGTTGAATATAGAAATAATGAACAACATATAGCATTAATATATAAATGATGAATAATATAGCATGAATTAAGAAATGATGAACATATATAGCATGAGTATAGAAATGATGAACGAAATATAGCATGAATATAGAAATAAAAGAATGATGAACAGAAAACCATGAATATAGAAATAATGAAAATTATAAACAGTACGAATAAATTAATATAGGAATGTAAACAAAATAAAGTATGAATATTTAGAAATAATGAACATAATATACAGTATGAATATAGGAAAGATGAACAAAATATGGTATGAATATACAAATGATGAACAAAATATGACGTGGATATATGAATGGTGAACACAATAAAGCATGAATCTAGAAATTATGGACAATATATAGTATAAAAGTAGAAATAAAGGTATTATGAACAAAACATAGTATGAATATAGAAATTCACTAAATAAAAGGAAAGATGAACTTAATTTAGCATGAATATAGAAATAACAAACATAATATACAGTATAAATATAGAAATATAGGAATGATGAACAAAATATTGCATGAATATAGGAATGATGAACAAAATATAGCATGAATCTAGAAGTGATAAACAAAATATAGTATGAATATAGAAATAAAGGAAAGATAAAAAAAATAAAGTATGAATATAGGAGTGAAGAGCAAAAATTGTATGAATATAGGCATGATGTACAAAATATAGTTTTAATATAGAAATATAGGAATGGTGAACAAAATATCACATAAATATTAAAATGATGATCAAAATATAGTATGAAAATAGAAATACAGGAATTGTGGGCAAACTATAAAGCATGAATATAGGAATATGCAGTTATATAGGAATGATGAACAAAAAATAGTATGAATAAAGAAAGGATGGACAAAATACAGTAAAATATAGAAATAGAGGAATGATAAACAAAATATAGCATGAATATAGAAATGATGGGTAAAATACAGTATTAATATAGAAATATAGGAATGCTGAACAAAATATAGTATACATAAAGAAATGTAAGAATGCTGAACAAAATATAGCATGAATATAAATATATGAATATAGGAAATATGAACAAAATATAAAATGAATAAAGGAAAAGTGGACAATATTCAGTATGAATATATGATGATTGAAAAAATACAGTATGAATATAGAAATATGATGAACAAAATATAGGTTTTAATATAGATATATTGAACAAAATATAGTATATATAAAGCAATATAGAAATGATGAACAAAATATAGAATGAATATAGAAAGATAAACAAAATGTAGCATTAATACAGAAAAATAGAATGATGAACAAAATATAAAATAAATATAGAGTGATGAACAAAATATAGAATAAATATAGAAATATAGAATGATGAACAAAATATAGAATAAATACAGAAATATAGAATGATAAACAAAATGTAGCATTAATATAGAAAAATAGAATGATGAACAAAATATAGAATAAGTATAGAAATATAGAATGATGAACAAAATATAGAATAAATATAGAAATATAGAATGATGAACAAAATATAGAATAAATATAGAAATATGGAATGATGAACAAAATATAGAATAAATATAGAAATATAGAATGATGAACAAATTATAGAATAAATATAGAAATATACAATGATGAACAAAATATAGAATACATATAGAAATATTGAATGATGAACAAAATATAGAATAAATATAGAAATATAGAATGATGAACAAGATATAGAATAAATATAGAAATATAGAATGATGAACAAAATATAGAAATATTGAATGATGAACATAATATAGAATAAATATAGAAATATAAAATAATGAACAAAATATAGAATAAATATAAATATTGAATGATGAACAAAATATAGTAAGCATATTATGAATGATGAGCAAAATAAAGTATGAATATTGGAATGATGTACAAAAAAAGTTTTAATATAGAAATATAGGAATGGTGAACAACATATTATGAAAATATAGGAATAAAGGAATGATGAGCAAAACATTGCGTAAATATAGGAAAATATAGAATTACAGTAAGTGTAAACATATGAATGCATGAATTATTGGCAAAATATAGTATTAATATAGAAAAATATAAATAATGATCAAAATATAGTGTAAATTTATGCATGTATGAAAAATGATCAAAATATAGTGTAAATATAGGAATCAAGGAATAAAGGAAAAATATAGCGTAAATATGGGAATATAGGGATGATGGACGAATATAGAATGTATGAAAAATGATCAAAATATAGTGTAAATATTAGATTACATGAATAATGGACAAGTATAGTGTAAATATTGGAATATAGGGTTGGTGGACAAATATAGTGTAAATATAGGAATGATGATCGAAATACATGTATTATTGTGAAAAATATCCATACAAGAATGCTGAACAAATAAAGTGTGAATATGGGAATGTGGGAATGATGGACTATTATAGTGTGAATATATGAATAATGATCAAAATATAGTGTAAATATATAAGGTATAGAATGATCAAAATATAGTTTAAACATATGGATGTATGAATGATTGACAAAATATAGTGTAATTATAAGAATACATGAATAATAATCAAAATATAGTGTAAATAAATAAGGTATAAAATGATTGAAATATAGTGTAAACATGTGGATGAATGAAAAATGATCAAAATATAGTTTAAATATAGGAATAAATGAAATATTGACAAAATATAATGTTGATATAGAAAAATATGAATTATGATCAAAATATAGTGTAAATATATGAATAATGATCAAAATAATGTGTTAATATAATGTATGAATAATGATAAAAGTATAGTTTAAATATATGAATATATGAGTGATTGACTTAATATATATTCATCATTTAATGATATATGAATAATGTACAAATATAGTGTAAATATAGGGATATATGAATAATTATCAAAATAAAATGTAAATACATGAATGTATGAATCATGATCAAAATAAAGTGTAAATATATGAATATTTGAATAATGATCAAAATATAGTGTAAAAATATGAATATGTATATGATTGACAAAATATAGTGTAAAAAAAGGAATATATGAAAAATGCTCAAAGTATAGTGTAAATATATGAATGTATGAAAAATGATCAAAATATTGTGTAAATATAGGAATATATGAATAGTGATCAAAATATAGTGTTAATAGAGGAATATATGAGTAATGATCAAAATATAGGAATCTGCGAATGATAGACAAATATAGTGTAAATATATGAATTTATCAATAATGATCAAAATGTAGTGTAAATATATGAACGTATGAATGATTGACAATATATAGTGTTAATGTATGAATATTTCAATAATGATCAAAGTATAGTGTAAACATATTAATATATATATGAATGATTATCAAAATATTTTGTAAATATATTAATATATGAATAATGATAAAAATAAAGAAAAATTGTTTTTGAATATTTGAAAATGATCAAAAATTTTGTAAATATAATTATTTATGAATAATGATAAAAAATTCAGTAAAAATATAGGACTATTGGAATGATGATCAAAACATTGCAAAAATATATGAACAATAGACTTATTTAGTGCAAATATATGAATGATAGATAAAAAATAGTGTTATTATATGAATATATGAATAATGATCAAAATATATTGTAATTATAGGAATAATGATCAAAATATATTGTAATTATATGAATATATAAATAATGATCAAAATATAGTGTAATTATATGAATATATAAATAATGATCAAAATATTGTGTAATTATATGAATATATTAATAATGATCAAAATAGAATGATAATATATAGATGTATAAATAATGATCAAAATATAGTGTAATTATATGCATATATTAATAATGATCAAAATAGAATGATAATATATAGATGTATAAATAATGATCAAAATATAGTGTAATTATATGAATATATTAATAATGATCAAAATAGAATGATAATATATAGATGTATAAATAATGATCAAAATATAGTGTAATTATATGAATATATTAATAATGATCAAAATAGAATGATAATATATAGATGTATAAATAATGATCAAAATATAGTGTAATTATATGAATATATTAATAATGATCAAAATAGAATGATAATATATAGATGTAAAATAATGATCAAAATATTGTGTAATTATATGAATATATTAATAATGATCAAAATAGAATGATAATATATAGATGTATAAATAATGATCAAAATATTGTGTAATTATATGAATATATTAATAATGATCAAAATAGAATGATAATATATAAATGTATAAATAATGATCAAAATATAGTGTAAATAAAAGATTACATGAATCATGAACAAATACAGTGTAAATATGGTAATATGGGGTCGATGGACAAATGTAGTGTAAATAAAGGAATGATGATTGAAATACATGTTTTATAGTGTAAAATATCCATACAAGAATGCTGCACAAGTAAAGTGTAGATATAGGAATATGGAAATTATGGACAAATATATTTTAAATATTTGAATATATGAATAATGATAAAAATTAAGTAAATATTTAAATGTATAAATAATGATCAAAATATAGTGTAAATAAAAGATTACATGAATCATGAACAAATATAGTGTAAATATGGGAATATTGGGTCGATGGACAAATGTAGTGTAAATATAGAAATGATGATCGAAGTACATGTATTATAGTTTAAAGTTTCTATACAAGAATGCTGGAATTAATATATGAATAATTATCAAAATATAGTGTGAATAGGCTGGCTAAGAGCGGTCAAGCGCGAAATCGGTCTGCCATGTTCAGTACAGTCATATACATGTATAGCCTACTGTACTAAATGTCTATATGAGAAATAGACTAGATTTTTAAGAGGAGACAATCCATACAAAAAGTGGTGATCGAGGTACGGGTCAAGCACACGTGCCCACTGGCAGCGTCGCCGTTACATTCGGGCGCGATCAAGCGTGCAAGGGCAGACAACCATGTGCTTACACTACATATATATATAGTGAGATCTACTATGCATATACTATATGAGAAATAGACCAGATTTTCAGGGGGAGACAATCCAGCCGCAAAGTGGTGTTCGGGTGACCTGTCCATGACACATGACCAATAGCAGTGCTGGTTAGACTGGCTGTGAGCGGTCAAGCACGAAATCCGTCCGCCATGTTCAGTACAGTCATATACATGTATAGCCTACTGTACTATATGTCTATATGAGAAATAGACCAGATTTTCAAGGGGAGACAATCCATACCAAAACTGGTGACTAGGGTACGGGTCCAACACACATACCCAATGGCAGCATCGCCGTTCCATTCCGGCGTGGTCAAGTGTGCAAGGGCAGACAACCATGTGCTAACACTATATATATATATATATATAGATCTACTATGCATATTCTATAAGAGAAAAAGACCAGATTTTCAGGGGGAGACAATCCAGCAGCAAAGTGGTGATCGGGTGACCTGTCCATGACACGTGACCAATGGCAGTGCTGGTTAGGCTGGTTGTGAGCGGTCAAGCGCAAAATCGGTCCGCCATGTTCAGTACAGTCACATACATGTATAGCCTAGTGTACTATATGTCTATATGAGAAATAGACCAGATTTTCAAGTGGGGACAATCCATACCAAAACTGGTGATCTGGGTACAGGTCCAGCACACCTTCCCACTTGCAGCGTCGCAGTTCCATTCGGGTGAGGTCAAGCACGCAAGGGCAGACAACTGTGTGCTAACACAATATATATATATATATATAAAATGTATTTAGATTTACTATGCATAATAATTTAATAATACTATATGAAAAATAGACCAGATTTTCAGAGGGAGACAATCCAGCCGCAAAGTGGTGATCGGGTGACCTGTCCTTGACACGTGACCAATGGCAGTGCTGGTTAGGCTGGTTGTGAGCGGTCAAGCGCGAAATCGGTCCGCCATGTTCAGTACAGTCACATACATGTATAGCCTACTGTACTATATGTCTATATGAGAAATAGACCAGATTTTCAAGTGGGGACAATCCATACCAAAACTGGTGATCGGGGTAAGGGCCCAGCTCACCTACCCACTGGCAGCGTCGCAGTTCCATTCGGGTGCGGTCAAGCGCGCAAGGGCAGACAACTATGTGCTTTCACTATATATATATATATTTAGATTTACTATGCATAATACTATATAAGAAATAGACCAGATTTTCAGATGGAGACATTCCAGCTTCAAAAAGGTGATCGGGTAACCTGTCCATGACACGTGACCAATGGCAGTGCTGGTAAGGCTGACTGTGAGCGGTCAAGCGCCAAATCGGTACGCCATGTTCAGTACAGTCATATACATGTATAGCCTACTGTACTATATGTCTGTATGAGAAATAGACCAGATTTTCAAGGGGAGACAATCCATACCAAAACTGGTGATCTGGGTACAGGTCCAGAACAGGTACCCATAGGCAGCGTTGCCGTTCCATTCTGGCGAAGTCAAGCTCGCAAGGGCAGACAACCATGTGCTTACACTATATATATATATATATATATATAGTTAGATCTACTATGCATATACTATATGAGAAATAGACCAGATTTTCAGGGGGAAACAATCCATACCAAATATGTCTATATGAGAAATAGACCAGATTTTCAAGGGGAGACAATCCATACCAAAACAGGTGACCAGGGTATGGGTCCAACACACATACCCACTGGCAGCAGCGCAGTTCCTTTCGGGCGCGGTCAAGCGTGTAAGGGCAGACAACCATGTGCTAACACTATATATATATATATATATATATATATATATATATATATATATATATATATATATATATATATATATATATATATATATATATATATAGGAATATGGGGTTTATGGACAAAAATAGTGTAAATATAGAAATGATGATCGAAATACATGTATTATAGTTTAAAGTTTCTATACAAAAATGCTGGAAATAATATATAAATAATCATCAAAATATAGAGGGAATAAAATAATAATGATCAAAACATAGTGTAAATAAAGAAATATATATATAAGGATTTAAATAAAGCGTAGAAATAGTAATATTTGAATAATGATAAAAATATTGTAAATATAATTATTTATATATATAAATTAATGCTAAAAATTAAGTTAAAATGAAGGAATCTAGGAATGATTAAAACATTGCAAAAATATAGGAATAATGGACTTATATAGTGCAAATATATGAATGATGGATAAATATAGGGTAGATATATGAATATATGAATAATGATAAAAATATAGTGTAATTATATGAACATATGAATAATGATCAAAATAGAGTGTAAATATATAAATGTATGAATAATGATCAAAATATAACGTAAATAAAGGAATATATAAACAATGATAAAAAATATAGGAATATATGAATAATGATCAAATTATTGGAATCTGGGAATGATAGACAAATACATGTATAGTGTATATACATATGAATATATCAATAATGATAAAAGTATAGTGTAAATATATGAATATATCAATAATGATAAAAGTATAGTGTAAATATATGAAATAAATATGAATATATCAATAATGATCAAAGTATAGTGTAAATATATGAATATATCAATAATGATAAAAACCTAGGGTAAATATAGGAATATATGAATAAGAATCAAATATAGTGTAAACATATGAATGATAATCAAAATATAGTGTTAATATAGGAATATATGAATAATGATCAAAACAAAGTGTGAATAAAGGAATAAACAAATAATGATAAAAATATAGTGTAAATAAAGAAATATATGAATAAGGATTAAAATCAGGAGAAAAATATATGAATATATATGAATAATGGTCAAAAATATTGTAAATATAATTATTTATGAATGATGATAAAAATTAAGTAAAAATATCTAGGAATAAACGAATGATGATCAAAACATTGTGAAAATATAGGAATAATGGACTTATATAATACAAATATATGAATGATGGATTAATATAGGGTAAATATATGAATATATGAATAATGATAAAAATATAGCGTAAATAAAGGAATATATAAATAATGTTAAAAAATATAGGAATATATGAATAATGATCAAACTATAGTGTAAATATATGAATAATGATCAAAATATAGTGGTAATATGTGAATATATTAATAATGATCTAAATAAAGTGTAAATATATGAATATATGAATGACTGACAAAATATACTGTTAATATAGTAATATATGAATTATTGACAAAAATAGTGCTAATATAGGAATTTAAGAATAATGGACAAATATAGTGTAAATATAGGAATGATGATCCAAATATTGCGTAGAATAGCCGTATAGGAATGATGGAGAAGTTATAGTACTGTTATAGAAATATTGGAATGATGGACAAAACATAGTGTAAATATAGGAATAAAGGTATGATTGCCAATAAAATGTGAATATAAGAATGATGACCAAAATATAGTACATTAAATAATTTTCACTAGAAAATGATAGTGTAAAAAACCGTATTCTAGTATGAACATACTTGGTATGCTATATGGATATAACATACCTCGGTTATACTGTATATACGTTATGTTTGTTAATCATACCTATGTTCCTATATATACACCATATTTGTCCATCATACCTATGTTCCTATATATACACTAAATTTGTTCACTATTTCTAGTTTCCTATATATGCACTATTTCATGATAATCATTCCTATATTTACGCTATGTTTGTCCATCATTTATATATTCCTATATTTACGCTATATTTGTCCATCATTTATTGTATTCCTATATTTACGCTATATTTGTCCATCATTTATATATTCCTATATTTACACTATATTTGTCCATCATTTATATATTCCTATATTTACGCTATATTTGTCCATCATTTATTGTATTCCTATATTAACGCTATATTTGTCCATCATTTATATATTCCTATATATACGCTATATTTGTCCATCATTTATATATTCCTATATTTACGATATATTTGTCCATCATTTATTGTATTCCTACATTTATGCTATATTTGTCTATCATTTATATATTCCTATATTTACGCTATATTTGTCCATCATTTATATATTCCTATATTTACGCTATATTTGTCCATCATTTATTGTATTCCTATATTTACGCTATATTTGTCCATCATTTATTGTATTCCTATATTTACGCTATATTTGTCCATCATTTATATATTCTTATATTTACGCTATATTGGTCCATCATTTACATATTCCTATATTTACGCTATATTTGTCCATCATTTATATATTCCTATATTTACGCTATATTTGTCCATCATTTATTGTATTCCTACATTTATGCTATATTTGTCCATCATTTATTGTATTCCTATATTTACGCTATATTTGTCCATCATTTATATATTCTTATATTTACGCTATATTGGTCCATCATTTACATATTCCTATATTTACGCTATATTTGTCCATCATTTATATATTCCTATATTTACGCTATATTTGTCCATCATTTATTGTATTCCTACATTTATGCTATATTTGTCTATCATTTATATATTCCTATATTTACGCTATATTTGTCCATCATTTATATATTCCTATATTTACGCTATATTTGTCCATCATTTATTGTATTCCTATATTTACGCTATATTTGTCCATCATTTATTGTATTCCTATATTTACGCTATATTTGTCCATCATTTATATATTCCTATATTTACCCTATATTTGTCCATCATTTATTGTATTCCTATATTTACGCTATATTTGTCCATCATTTATATATTCCTATATTTACGCTATATTTGTCCATCATTTATATATTCCTATATTTACGCTATATTTGTCCATCATTTATATATTCCTATATTTACCCTATATTTGTCCATCATTTATTGTATTCCTATATTTACGCTATATTTGTCCATCATTTATATATTCCTATATTTACGCTATATTTGTCCATCATTTATATATTCCTATATTTACGCTATATTTGTCCATCATTTATATATTCCTATATTTACGCTATATTTGTCCATCATTTATTGTATTCCTATATTGATACTCTAATTTGTCCATCATCCCAATTTTCATATATTAACACTCTATTTGCCCATCATTTCAATGTTCCTATATTTTGATCATCATTCCATATATTCCTCAATTTACACTTTATTTGTCTATAATTCCTATGTTCCTAAATTGATACTTTATTTTGTTCATCATTCTATATTCCTAAATTGATACTTTATTTCGTTCATCATTCTATATTCCTAAATTGATACTTTATTTCGTTCATCATTCTATATTCCTAAATTGATACTTTATTTTGTTCATCATTCTATATTCCTAAATTGATACTTTATTTTGTTCATCATTCTATATTCCTAAATTGATACTTTATTTTGTTCATCATTCTATATTCCTAAATTGATACTTTATTTTGTTCATCATTCTATATTCCTAAATTGATACTTTATTTCGTTCATCATTCTATACTCATATATTGATACTTTAGTGTGTCAATCATTCAATTTTCCTGTATTGATTTTTGTCTATCATTCTATATTCATATATTGATACTTTATTTTGTCAATCATTCAATTTTCCTGTATTGATTTTTCGAAAAAACGAAAAAATTATTTCGAAAAAAGCGAAATAATATTTCGAAAAAACGAAATAATACTATTTCGAAAAAAAACGAAATAATACTATTTCGAAAAAAACGAAATAATTATTTCGTTTTATCGAAATAATTATTTTGATTTAAAGAAATAATATTACGTTTAAACGATAATATTTCGGGTTTTTTTCGAAATAATATTATTTCGTTTTTTTCGAAAAAAATATTATTTCGTTTTATCGAAAAAATATTATTTCGTTTTGTCGAAAAAATTATTACGTTTTTTTCGAAATAATTGTTTCGTTTTATTGAATTATTATTTTGTTTTTATGAAATAATATTTCGAATTTTCGAAATAATTATTTCGTTTATTCGAAATAATTATTTCGAAAATTCGAAATAATTGTTTCGTTTTATTGAACTATTATTTTGTTTAAACGAAATATTATTTCGAAAATACGCAATATTATTTCGTTAAATCGAAATAATTATTTCGTTTTATCGAAAAGATTATTACGTTTTTTTCGAAATAATTCTTTCTTTTCGATAAAACGAAATAATATTTCGAAAAAACCGAAATAATACTATTTCGAAAAAAACGAAATAATTATTTCGTTACATCGAAATAATTATTTCGATTTAACGAAATAATATTACGTTTAAACGAAATAATATTTCGATGAAACGAAATAATTTTTTCGTTTTTTTTTTCGAAATAATATTATTTCGTTTTTTCGAACAAAATATTATTTCGTTTTATCGAAAAAATATTATTCCGTTTTATCGAAAAAAATGTTACGTTTTTTCGAAATAATTATTTCGTTTTATCGAATTATTATTTTGTTTTTATGAAATAATATTTCGAATTTTCGAAATAATTATTTCGAAAAAACGAACAAATTATTTCGAAAAAAATGTGATATGAAAAAAACGAAATAATATTATTTCGAAAAAAACAAGAAAATAATTATTTCGTTTTATCGAAATAATTATTTTGATTTAATGAAATAATACTACGTTTAAACGAAATAATATTTCGGTAAAACGAAATAATTATTTCGAAAATAACGTAATAATTATTTCGATTTTTCGAAATAATATTATTTCGATTTTTCTAAATAATTATTTCGTTTATACGTGACATTATTTCGTTTAATGGAAATATTATTTCGAAAAAAAAACGAAATAATATTTCGTTTAAACGAAAAACAAAATAATATTTCGAATAAACGAAATAATTATTTCGAAAAAGCGAAAAAATTATTTCGAATAAATTATTTTGATTTAACGAAATAATATAACGTTAAAACGAAATAATATTTCGTTTGAACGAAATGATATTTCGATAAAACGAAATAATTATTTCGAAAAAACGTAATAATTATTTCGATTTTTCGAAATAATATTATTTCGATTTTTCTAAATAATTATTTCGTTCATACGTGACATTATTTCGTTTAATGGAAATATTATTTCGAAAAAAAAACGAAAAAATATTTCGTTTAAACGAAAAACAAAATAATATTTCGAATAAACGAAATAATTATTTCGAAAAAGCGAAAAAATTATTTCGAATAAATTATTTTGATTTAACGAAATAATATAACGTTAAAACGAAATAATATTTCGTTTAAACGAAATGATATTTCGATAAAACGAAATAATTATTTCGAAAAAAAGTAATAGTTATTTCGATTTTTTTTAAAATAATATTATTTTGATTTTTCGAAATAATTATTTGCTTATACGTAATATTATTTCGTTTTATCGAAATAATATTTGGGGAAAAAAAACCCGAAATAATATTTCGTTTAAACGATAAAATATTTCGTAAAAACGAAATAATATTACGTTTAAACGAAATAGTTGTAATAATAAAAAAGTATTTCAAAATGTCACTTTAGGGGCCCCGTATTTTTCGGAATTTAACGTGAACAAATTAATTTATTGACGAGTTTTGCTCACAGACTTACTTTATCTTCGTATATTTTTTAAACAAAAATATCTTAAGCGCATGTTTTGAAAGTAATTATAATTGCTTAGCACCAAAATGAAGACAAACTTCTCAACGCCTAATTAAACAAATTGACTAAAACTGATTAAGTGTTTAAGTAGTTTATTTATTGGTCTATATAGAAGGTACACGTTTCAACAATTATATGTAAATCAAATATTATATCATTTGATTACACATTTGATTTTGTTTGTTTGAAGAATCAACTGGGTGGGTTTTCAGACGTTCCGTTGATTATAGTACAATGTATACACTGGGGTCCAAAAGTTTCTTTACACATTTTAAATTTTGATGTTGTTGGAAAATATTTCCATGTATTTAAAATGTCGTTAATAGTTTCACAACTAATGTGCAGTTTACCATTAATTGTCAATTAAATTCGTTAAGGCATTAAAATTATTAAAGTGTCAGCAATAATTTTGCCATTAAAGAAATAGAATAATAATATGAAAAAAATCATGTGTAAAGAAACTTTTGGATCCCAGTGTATATTAAACATTGTTTGTGACACGCTGTTAATTTAAAAATTCATTTAACCGTGGCTGCTAAATACTGACGCAAATTCGCGCCAAAAGTATGTTATAAAGAATGTAAAAGTATGTTGGGACCAAACAATCGGTATGTTATAACCGAGTGTATGCTATATCCTGGTATGTTATAACCGAGTTGATTTTATATAGAATATATAAGGATGAAAAACGGGCCAAAAATGGTATGTTGAAACCAAGTGTATGTTATAACCGAGTATGTTATATCCAAGTTTTACTGTACTTTATTTTGTGTATTTCACTATATTCCTATATTGATACTAAATTTTGTCCATCTTTCTATATTCTTAAATTGATACTTTATTTTGTCTATCATTCCTATGTTCCGATATTCATACTATATTTTTATCATCATACGTATACACCTATATTAAAACTATATTTTGTCCATCATTCTATATTCCTATATTTACACTGTATTCCGTCCATCATTCTTACTATCTAATGTTTACACAATGTTTTAATTATCATTCCTTTATTCAAATATTTACACTATATTTTTCCATAATTCCTTTATTTCAATATTTACACTATATTTTGTCCATCATTCCTTTATTCATATATTTACACTATATTTTGTCCATTATTCCTTTATTTCAATATCTACACTATATTTTGTCCATTATTCCTTTATTTCAATATTTACACTATATTTTGTCCATTGTTCCTTTATTTCAATATTTACGCTATATTTTGTCCATTATTCCTTTATTTCAATATTTACTCTATATTTTGTCCATTATTCCTTTATTTCAATATTTACGCTATATTTTGTCCATTATTCCTTTATTCATATATTTACACAATATATTTTGTCCATTATTCCTTTATTTCAATATCTACTCTATATTTTGTCCATTATTCCTTTATTTCAATATTTACACTATGTTTGTCCATTATTCCTTAATTCCTACATTCACACTATATTTTAATCATCATTCCTTTATTTCTATATTCATACATGTATAGGAACATAGGCATGACGGACAAATATAATGTAAATATAGGAATATAGGATTAATGATCAAAATACAGTTTGAATATAGAAATATACAGTACTCACCAAAAGTTTGGAGACATATTCACTTTGTAGGCCTACTGCTTAGCTTTTATCTAAAGTTTGGTAACTGTTTATTTTGAAATGCTTCGTAGCTTTACATTAATTTTTGGTTATCATTATGATTATAACTGATGCTACAAAAAAGCGTAAAAGCTACGTTATGGAAAATAATTATAATAAACATGGTATAAGAGGCTTTATGATGTCAAATACAAAATCTTATAAATGTGTTGCATTTATGAAATTTGTTTTTATTTTATCACAAACCACACTTCAGTATACACAAAATATTGATTCTACAAAAATAATCATCAAAATTCAAGAATTGTAGTAAATTTAATTTGTCTCTTAACTTTTGGTGGGTACTGTAAGAATGATAGACAAAATATAGTGAATATAGGGATATAGCAAAGATGGAAATATAGAAATATAGGAATGATGGGCATATATAATGTAACTATATGAATGATGGACCAAATATAGTCAAAATATAGGAACATAGGAATGATGGACAAATAAAGTGTGAATTGTGGAATATAGCACTAATGGACAAATATAGGGGAAATATGACTTTTTGGAAAGATGATCGGAGTTTAGTGTAAATATAGGAACATGAAAATGATGGGCAAATATCGTGTAAATATAGGAATATAGGAATGATAGACAAAATATAGTGTAAATATAGGAATATAGGAATGATGGACAAAATAAAGTGTAAATATGGGAATATAGGGATGATGGACAAATAAAGTGTGAATTGCGGAATATAGCACTAATAGACAAATAGAGTGAAAAAATGAATTTCTTGGAAAGATGATCGGAGTTTAGTGTAAATATAGGAACATGAAAATGATGGACAAAATATAGTGTAAATATAGGAACATGAATATGATGGACAAAATATAGTGTAAATATAGGAATATGAAAATGATGGACAAAATATAGTGTAAATATAGGAACATGAAAATGATGGACAAAATATAGTGTAAATATGGGAATATAGAAATGATGGACAAAATATAGTGTAAATATACGAGTATAGGAATGATGATCCAAATATACTGTAAATGTGGTAACAAAGGTATGATGGACAAAATATGGGTTAAATATGGGAATATAGGAATGATGGACACAAAATAATGTAGATATGGGAATATAGGAATGATGGACACAAAATAGTGTAAATATGGGAATATAGGAATGATGGACACAAAATAGTGTAAATATGGGAATATAGGAATGATGGACAAAATATAGAGTAAATATGTCAATATAGGAATGATGGACAAAATATAGTGTAAAAATGAGAATATAGGAATGATGGACAAAATATAGTGTAAATATGGGAATATAGGAATGATGGACAAAATATAGTGTAAATATGGGAATATAGGGAGGATGGACAAAAAATAGTGTAAATATGGGAATATAGGGATGATGGACAAAAATATAGTGTAAATATGGGAATATAGGGATGATGGACAAAATATAGTGTAAATATGGGAGTATAGGAATGATGGACAATATATAGTGTAAATATGGAATTATAGGAATGATGGACAAATATTGTGTAAATAAGGGAATATAGGAATGATGGACAAATATTGTGTAAATATGGAAATATAGGGATGATGGACAAAATATAGTTTAAATATGGGAATATATGAATGATGGGCAAAATAAAGTGTAAATATAGGAATATAGGGATGATGGACAATATATAGTGTAAATATGGGAAAATAGGAGTGATGGACAAAATATAGTGTAAATATGGGAATATAGGAATGATGGGCAAAATAAAGTGTAAATATGGGAATATAGGGATGATGGACAAAATAAAGTGTAAATATGGGAATATAGGAGTGATGGACAAAATATAGTGTAAATATGGGAATATAGGGATGATGGACAAAATAAAGTGTAAATATGGGAATATAGGGATGATGGACAAAATAAAGTGTAAATATGGGAATATAGGAGTGATGGACAAAATATAGTGTAAATATGGGAATATAGGAGTGATGGACAAAATAAAGTGTAAATATGGGAATATAGGGATGATGGACAAAATATAGTGTAAATATGGGAATATAGGAGTGATGGACAAAATATAGTGCAAATGTAGGAATATAGGGATGATGGACAATATATAGTGTAAATATGGGAATATAGGGATGATGGACAATATATAGTGTAAATGTAGGTATATGGGAATGATAGACAAATATTGTGTAAATATAGGAATATAGGCATGATGGACAAATAAAGTGTAAATATAAAATTTTAGGAAAGATGATCCTAGTATAGTGTAAATATAGGAATAATGATCAAAATACAGTAAAAATATGGGAATACATGTATATGAACAATGATCATATGATAGTGTAATTATAGGAATATATGAATGATCAATGATCAAATCATTGCGTCAATATACGAAAATGGGAATGATGGACAAATAAAGTGATAATATGGGAATATAGGGATGATGGAAAACATATCGTGTAAATATATGATTCTCGGATTTTAAAGTAGTTATTATTCCATCCCATTCAGTTTCATATAATTCGTTTCATCCTCTTTCTTATGGTATATATCTTATAAAAATTGAAAAATAAATAGTTGGGGAATTTTGAGTTAAAAATGTTAACCCTATTTCCTATGCATTTCAATACAAAAATGATTTTTTTTACCTGAACATTGGCAACGTTTTGTCCAATTTCTGTTTTATTATTTAAAAATCTTTTCTATCCCAATCGGATTCAATTACTACGATCTTTTCTTTAATAAATGGTATAGGTTTTATAATTTTAGAAGAATATTTAGTAGGGGGAAATAGCGAATTAGTTTAGTAAGTATTGTTTTTTTCCTTCCTTCGGGAGATTCCGTTTCGCTATACGGAAACTGGCGAAGATAGCCGAACGACCGATAGAATATGACGCTTTATCGCTACCGATCTTATCAACGGTCAAATATTTTATTTGTTATCGTGCATTATAATCAAAGCCATAATTGGAAGATATATTTATCAACAGTCAACTTGAAAACTAACTGCTTTACAAACATGAAATTATTAAAATATAATATCCATTTAAGAAACAAAATAAACTGTTCAAACCATTCTGCTTTCTAAATTTGAGTTTGACTAAGTTTCCAAGTGGGGTACTTAAAATTATAAGACCACGTTATATTCATTTATATGTCTAAAAAGCGGGAGCCGGACAAAAGGTCCCATGGACAAAAAGTCCCATGTCATTTTTGACACGGGTGGACAAAAAGTCCCATGTAGTTTTGCCACACTGGACAAAAAGTCCCATCTCAGTTTTTCAAGGGTGGACAAAAAGTCCCATCTCATCTCTGTTTGGTCCCATATTTTATATGACTTAAACAAGTCACAATGTTATGATTTGTACTCAATGACCACACTCTAAATGTTAACTTTTATATTATGCAAATTAAATCAATTAAATGTTGCAGTCAAACTGATCACCATAACTATTGAAAATGTTATTGTTTGTCACAACAATAAAAAAAACAAAGGTAGATGAAAATCAATCAGGATCCATTCAACAAGATAGGTAGTAATAACTAGGAATTGGCAATCAGTTATGCTTATTATGAATTAAATACATTTATCAGCTTTAAAAAAATCATCTGAAGCCATCTGGATAAGATAGAAGTTGTTATTACAACTATTAGAATTAATTGATAGATAGAGACATTCCACCTATCAATGGGACAAAATATAACAATAAAAATGTTTAATTTTAACAGTTTGCATTAAATGATAATATATTCTATTGATCACCTAACAATGGGACTTAAATGAATCAGGACCTTATCATCACATTAGTCAAATTGAGATGGTACCAGTTGTTCAGTCTTCAAAATTGACATGGGACTTTTTGTCCACCCCTGTCTAACTTAGGTGGGACTTTTTGTCCAGGGTGGCAAAACTACATGGGACTTTTTGTCCACCCCTGTCAAAAATGACATGGGACTTTTTGTCCATGGGACCTTTTGTCCTACCATCCTAAAAAGCTTGTTTTTAAGAAGTGTTTGAAGTAGATAAATGACTATTTTCTTTGCAATAAAATACTCTTAATTTTGATAAATGGGCTTTACAGATACAAGATTTTTTACTCTATGAAAATAAATCTATGTGATAAGATTAAAACGTATTTTTTTCAATTTCAAGTTTACTTGTTTCAAAAGTTGAAAATTGTATGGCATTGTATAATTCGTTAATTTTGTTTCTTATAAACTAATTATTCAAGAAGAGGAAAATACATCATTTAATTTTATAAAACGATGCTGTTTAAATGATTAATTGAAGAACTTCACATTTACAAGGTTTCCATTACAAGAGAATTCATAAAATAAGTAATAAAAATCAAATGAATTTTGTCTCATAAAACTTATAACAAAAAATACATAATATACGCATAGCTGAGATAAAACAACAACAGAAAAACTGATGACTGTACATGTATTTTCTCGTCTTAATTGCCTACCCATACAGTTCAATGCTGTTTTAACTTATAACATTTGTCTTTTCGTCACAGTATTTTTTTATTAATATACTATTTGGACTAGTTATAATGCATTTTCTATAATTCTTTCAGAAACTACCTAATATGCATTGATTAACTTTATTACATTCCTTATTGGACCCCTGTTGGTGCGTTTAACTACATCCAAGCGGGTGTCATTTTATACAAAGGCCCCTTTATAAACAGGGTCCTTGTTTTATGACAGGATACTACTATTATTTATTACCATCCAAGTCGTAAAACACACACAGGGTAGCGAGGATGATATAGATTTTTATTTTTTAAACAATAAATCTGTGAAATGCTGTCTGCCTGTTTTTGGCGCTGGAGTTTTTAAAAATAGCCGGTGTTAATACTTTTAAAGGATAAAGCATCTATTGATATTGATTGATGTTCCAGATGTTTGTCTTTATATGAAATTATATTAAATATTTTCAGTATTTTGATACAATTTATATGCCTATTGATTGCTTTTTTAATTGTGATTGAAATAATTATTTATGTTTATTATAAGTATTAATATGTACATGTACATTTACTTATGCTGTTGCAAATGTAAATACACACAAGGTGTAATGAAAATTACATGTATGATACATAGTTTATAAATTTTAATTCTTTTCATAAAAGGAAACGTAAATCAAATTCCATGGAGTACAGTTTTATTCTTACCGCGCACTGCAGGGTTTGTTATTAATAAGTTTATATGAAAATATAACAGATATCAAATGTTGGTAATAGACGTCATGCAGTGTCTATCACGTGATATATTGATGGGGTTTATCAGTTTTATCAATCTATGATCACAGCAGGTTGTCATATCGGAAATTTCCGAACAATACCGAGTGCAACAACGGAGGCTCTGATTAATAATCGATTTTATCGAGAAGTCAAATCAGTAAGTTACGAAAGGACAAATAGTTGGATATGGGGCAGATATAGTGAAATGTTTTTTTGGAATGATGATCAAAATATAGTGTAAATATATGGATATAGGAATGATGATCCGCTCCATGATCAGTTGACTACAATTAACTGCTTAGTATATACATGTACATTCAGATTTTCAGGTGAAATGTTTTTGAATTAGATTTTCTGTATTGATTTGAAAGTCATCCGAAGTTTATGGAAATTTACTGTCCAAGGAATCGCATTATTTTATAAGTCTATAAACTACTACAAACGAGTGATGCATTGAGTTCTTCCGAACAAGTTGATACATATACAATGCACAACATGTACTATGATAATTTAAAGAAAACCAAGAATCTATAATTAAGACAAAAGCTTTCGATCGATTATATTTTTAATAGTGCATATTTTCAAGAAAACAAATATTGTTAAGACGTCGTCATGAACATATTATGTTTACATGTATTTACCATTATGTATTTTACAATGTAATTGAGATTTTTCTACCATTTTGTTCATGGCAGTAGTCTTGGTGGTTTTTAAGCAGGTGAAAAAATGTTGGTAGAAGTTGATTCAAAGGTCGACGTGTTCCTACATTATAGAATGACCAGTATTATGTAACACAGTGCTTTATTTGCAAATTTTGTTAGCATCCGAATAATGTGTTTATTCTGCCGATACAATTTCACATCAGTCCACTCTATTTATAACAAATTTAACTGACTATATATATAAGAAACCTAGTCTAAATTGAAATTTCTCATCTTCACTACAGGTCGTATTCTAGGTAATGCGTGTTTTTGTACTTTAAATAATGGACTTGCTCACAAAATAGGTAAATAAGACGTCGCTGAAGTTAGCAATTTTTTTTTGCTAGCAAAGTTGGCCACAAAGTGCTATTTTTTCTAGCAATTTTTTTTACTGGGATAATGGTGTACACCACGTGAGAGGTCTGACTCAGGGTTATCTCGTTGGCATAGTGGCTACCCTTAGAGAATTCCATGGATTGGACCAGAAATAACAAAATGTCGGTACTTTACGTTTTGTGTATAAAATCAGCACTCAGATGGGCCATGTTTCAGGGCTCGAATCTCATGTTAAAGCGATTTGGCCGGATACGGCGGATACCACGCGTGAGGTCTGATCTAGGGCTATCACTTGAACATAGTGGCTACCCTGGGAAAATTCCATGGGCTTGAACCAAAGACCACTTAAAGTCGGATCATAACGTTGGTGTATAAAATCAGCATTCAGATGGGCCATGTTTTATGGCTCGAATCCAGAGTTAAAGCGAATATGCCGGGCACTGGCGTCTACCAGGCGAGAGATTAGACCTAGGGCTATCACGTGAACATAGTGGCCACCCTTAGAAAATTCCGTTGGCTCGAGCCAGAGACCACTTAAAGTCGGTACATAACGTTTTGTGGATAAAATCAGCACTTAGAATGGCAATGTTTCAGGGCTCGAACGTCGAGTTAAAGCCATTTTGCCGGGTACTGGCGCATACCAGGCAAGAGGTCCGACCTAAGGCTATCACGTGGGCACAGTGGCCATCCTGTGAAAATTCCTTGGGCTTGGGCCAGAGACCACTAAAAGTCGGTACTTAACGATTTGTGGATAAACCAGATTTCAGATGGGCCATGTTTCATGGTTCAATCCAGAGTTAAAGTGATTAAGCCGGGTACTGGCGTATACAAGGCGAGAGGTTTTACGTAGGGCTATCACATGGGCATAGTGGCAACCGTGGGAAAATTCCGTCGACTCGGGCAAGAGACCACTAAAAGTCGGAACTTAACGTTATGTGGATAAAATCAGCACTCAAACGGGCAATGTTTCAGGGCTCGAATCTGATGTTAAAGCGATTTCGCCCGGTACTGGCGTATACAAGGAATGAGGACTGACCTAGGGCAATCACGTGGGCAAAGTGGCCACCCTGGGAAAATTCCGTGGGCTCGGGCCAGAGACCACTAAGTGTCGGTACTTTACGTTTTGTGTATAAAATCAGCACTCGGATGGGCCATGTTTCAGGGCTCGAACGTCGAGTTTAAGCGATTTCGCCCGGTACTGGCGTATACCAGGCGTGAGGTCCGACCTATGGCTATCACGTGGGCACAGTGGCCACCCTGGAAAAATTCCGTGGGCTCGGGCCAGAGACCACAAAGTGTCGGTACTTTACGTTTTGTGTATAAAATCAGCAATCGGATGGGCCATGTTTCAGGGCTCGAACGTCGAGTTTAAGCGATTTCGCCGGGTACTGGCGTATACCAGGCGAGAGGTCCGACCTAGGGCTATCACGTGGGCACCATGGCCACCCTGGGAAAATTTCGTGGGGTCGGGCCAGTGACTACAAAGTGTCGGTACTTTACGTTTTGTTTATAAAATCAGCACTCGGATGGGCCAAGTTTCAGGGCTCGAACGTCGAGTTTAAGCGAATCCGCCCGGTACTGGCGTATACCAGGCGAGAGGTCCGACCTAGGGATATCATGTGGGAACAGTGGCCACCCTGGGAAAATTCCGTGGGCTCGGGCCAGAGACCACAAAGTGTCGGTACTTTACGTTTTGTGTATAAAATCAGCAATCGGATGGGCCATGTTTCAGGGCTCGAACGTCGAGTTTAAGCGATTTCGCCGGGTACTGCCGTATACCAGGCGAGAGGTCCGACCTAGGGCTATCACGTGGGCACCGTGGCCACCCTGGGAAAATTTCGTGGGGTCGGGCCAGTGACCACTAAGTGTCGGTACTTTACGTTTTGTGTATAAAATCAGCACTCGGATGGGCCATGTTTCAGGGCTCGAACGTCGAGTTTAAGCGATTTCACCCGGTACTGGCGTATACCAGGCGAGGGGTCCGACCTAGGGCTATCACGTGGGTACAGTGGCCACCCTGGGAAAATTCCGTGGGCTCGGGCCAGATACCACTAAGTGTCGGTACTTTACGTTTGGTGTATAAAATCAGCACTCGGATTGGCCATGTTTCAGGGCTCGAACGTCGAGTTTAAGCGATTTCGCCCGGTACTGGCGTATACCAGGCGAGAGGTCCGACCTAGAGCTATCACGTGGGCACAGTGGCCACCCTTAGAAAATTCCGTGGGCTCGGGCCAGAGACCACTAAGTGTCGGTACTTTACGTTTTGTGTATAAAATCAGAACTCGGATGGGCCATGTTTCAGGGCTCGAACGTCGAGTTTAAGCGATTTCGCCCGGTACTGGCGTATACGAGGCGAGATTTCCGACCTAGGGCTATCACGTGGGAACAGTTGCCACCCTCGGAAATTCCGTCGGTTTGGGCCAGAGACCACTAAGTGTCGGTACTTTACGTTTTGTGTATAAAATCAGCAATCGGATGGGCCATGTTTCAGGGCTCGAACGTCGAGTTTAAGCGATTTCGCCCAGTACTGGCGTATACCAAGCGAGAGGTCCGACCTAGGGCTATCACGTGGACACAATGGCCACCCTGGGAAAATTCCGTGCGCTCGGGCCAGAGACCACTAAATGTCGGTACTTTACGTTTTGTGTATAAAATCAGCACTCGGGTGGGCCATGTTTCAGGGCTCGAACGTCGAGTTTAAGCGATTTCGCCCGGTACTGGCGTATACTAGGCGAGAGGTCCGACCTAGGGCTATCACGTTGGCACAGTGGCCACCCTGGGAAAATTCTGTGGGCTCAGGCCAGAGACCGCTAAGTGTCGGTACTTTACGTTTTTTGTTAAAAATCAGCACTCGGATGGGCCATGTTTCAGGGCTCGAACGTCGAGTTTAAGCGATTTCACCCGGTACTGGCGTATACCAGGCGAGAGGTCAGACCTAGCGCTATCACGTTGGCACAGTGGCCATCCTGGGAAAATTCCGTGGGCTCAGGACTGAGACCAGTAAGTGTCTGTACTTAAAGTTTTGTGTATAAAATCAGCATTCGGATGGGCCATGTTTCAGGGCTCGAACGTCGAGTTTAAGCGATTTCGCCCGGTACTAGCGTATACCAGGCGATAGGTCCGACTTAGGGCTATCAAGTGGGCACAGTGTTTACCATGGGAAAATTCCTCGGGCTCGGGCCAGAGACCGCTAAGTATCGGTACTCTACGTTTTGTGTATAAAATCAGCATTCAGATGGGCCATGTTTCAGGGCGCGATTTTGCCCGGTACTGGCGTATACCAGGCGAGAGGTCCGACCTATGGCTATCAGGTGGGCAAAGTGGCAACCCCGCGAAATTTCCTTCGGCTCAGGTCAGAGACCACTTATTTTCGGGGCTTAAGGTTTTGTGTATAAAATCAGCACTCAGATGGGCCATGATTCAGGGCTCGAACGTCGAGTTTAAGCGATTTCGCCCGGTACTGGCGTATACCAGGCGAGAGGTCCGACCTAGGCCTATCACACGGGCACAGTGACCACCCAGAGAAAATTCCGTGGGCTCGGGCCAGAGACCACTTAGTGTCGGTACTTTACGTTTTGTGTATAAAATCAGCACTCAGATGGGCCATGTTTCAGGGCTCGAACGTCGAGTTATAGCGATTTTGCCCGGTACTGGCGGATACCAGGCGAGAGGTCCGACCTAGGATTATCACTTGGGCACAGTTGCCACCCTGGGAAAATTCCGTGGGCTCGGGCCAGAGACCACTAAGTGCCAGTACTTTACGTTTTGTGTATAAAATCAGCACTCGGATGGGCCATGTTTCAGGGCTCGAACGTCGAGTTAAAACAATTTTGCCCGGTACTGGCGTATACCAGGCGAGAGGTCCGACCTAGGGCTATCACGTTGGCACAGTGGCCACCCTAAGGAAAATTCTGTGGGCTCGGGCCAGAGACTACTAAGTGTCGGTACTTTACGTTTTGTGTATAAAATCAGCACTCGGGTTGACCATGTTTCAGGGCTCGAACGTCGAGTTAAAGCGATTTCGCCCGGTACTGGCGTATACCAGGCGAGAAATCCGACCTAGGGCTATCACGTGGGCACAGTGGCCACCCTGGGAAAATTCCGTGGGCTCAGGCCAGAGACCACTAAATGTCGGTACTTTACGTTTTGTGTATAAAATCAGCACTCGGATTGGCCCTGTTTCAGGGCTCGAACGTCGAGTTTAAGCGATTTCGCCCAGTACTGGCGTATACCAAGCGAGAGGTCCGACCTAGGGCTATCACGTGGGCACAGTGGCCACCCTGGGTAAATTCCGTGGGCTCGGGCCAGTGACCACTTATTGTCGGTACTTTACGTTTTTTGTTTAAAATCAGCTCTCGGGTGTGCCATGTTTCAGGGATCGAACGGCGAGTTTAAGCGATTTCGCCCGGTACTGGCGTATACCTGGCGAGAGGTCCGACCTTGGGCTATCACGTGGGCACAGTGGCCACCCTGGGTAAATTCCGTGGGCTCGGGCCAGAGACCACTAATTGCCGGTACTTTACGTTTTGTGTATAAAATCAGCACTCACATGGGCCATGTTTCAGGACTCGAACGTCAAGTAAAAGCGATTTCGCCCGGTACTAGCGTATACCAGGCGATAGGTCCGACCTAGGGCTATCACGTGGGCACTGTGTTTACCATGGGAAAATTCCTCGTGCTCGGGCCAGAGACCGCTAAATGTCGGTTCTTTACGTTTTGTGTATAAAATCAGCATTCAGACGGGCCATGTTTCAGGGCTCGAACGTTGAGTTAAAGAGATTTTGCCCGGTACTGGCGTATACCAGGCGAGAGGTCCGACCTAGGGCTATCACGTGGGCACAGTGGCAACCCCGCGAGCATTCCTTCGGCTCAGGCCAGAGACCACTAATTGTCGGGACTTTACGTTTTGTGTATAAAATCCGCACTCAGATTGGCCATGTTTCAGGGCTCGAACGTTAAGTTAAAGCGATTTCTCCCGGTACTGGCGTATACCAGGCGAGAGGTCCGAACTAGGGCTATAACGTGGGCACAGTGGCCACCCTGGGAAAATTCAATGGGTCGGGCAAGAGACCACTAAGTGTCGGTACTTTTTTTTTTGTGTATAAAATCAGCACTCAGATTGGCCATGTTTCAGGGCTCGAACGTCGACTTAAAGCGATTTTGCCCGGTACTTGCGTACTCCAGGCGAGAGGACCGACCTAGGGCTATCACGTGGGCACAGTGGCCACCCTAGGAAAATTCCGTTGGCTCGGGCCAGAGACCACTAAATGTCGGTACTTTAAGTTTTGTTCATAAAATCAGCACTCAGATGGGCCATTTTTCAGGGCGCAAGCGTCGAGTTAATGCGATTTCGCCCGGTACTGGCGTATACCAGGCGAGATGTCCGACCTAGGTCCATCACGTGGGCACAGTTGCAACCCTGGGATAATTCCGAGGGCTAAGGCAGAAAACCACTAATTTTCTGGTTTTTACGTTCTGTTTATAAAATCAGCAGAGACCACTTAGTGACGGTACTTGAAGTTTTGTTCATAAAATCAGCACTCAGATGGGCCATGTTTCAGGGCGCAAACGTCGAGTTGATGCGATTTCGCCCGGTACTGGCGTATACCAGGCGAGATGTCCTACCTAGGGCTATCACGTGGGCATATTGGCCACCCTGGGAAAATTCCATGGGCTCGGGCCAGAGACCACTTAGTGTCGTTACTTGACGTTTTGTGTATAAAATCAGCGCTCAGATGGGCCATGTTTCCGGGCTCGAACGTCGTGTTTAAGCGATTTCGCCCGGTACTGGCGTTTACCAGGCGAGAGGTCGGACCTAGGGCTATCATGTAGGCACAGTGGCCACTATCAGAAAATGCCGTGGGCTTGAACCAGAGACCACTAAGTATCGGCACTTTACGTTTTGTGTTAAAAATCAGCACTCAGGCCATTTTCTGGGCTCGAACGTCGAGTTTAAGCGATTTCGCCCGGTACTGGCGTATACCAGGCAAGAGGTCCGACATAGGGCTGTCAGGTTTGCACATTGGTTACCCTAGGTAAGTTCCCTGAGCTCGGGCCAGAGACCACTAATTGTCGGTACTTTACGTTTTGTGTATAAAATCAGCACTCAGACGGGCCATGTTTCTGGGCACAAACGTCGAGTTAAAGCGATTTGGCCGGATACGGGGGATACCACGTGTGAGGTTTGATCTATGGCTGTCACTTGGGCATAGTGGCTACCCTGGGAAAATTCCATTTTCCGGGTATTGGCGTATACCAGGCGAGAGGTCCGGCCTAGGGCTATCACGTTGGCACAGTGACTACCCTGGGGAATGTTCGTGGGCATTGGCGCGAGACCACTTAATGTGGTTAGGGTATAAAATATTGGGTGTATAAAATCAACACTTCGATGGGCTGTTTGAAAGCGAATACAGACCGAGTACAGGTCTATTTCTGTAGTTCTGACCCACGGCCATCGCGTTACCACAGTGTCTATCCCGAAAAGATGTGAAGACATGGGTCTTAAACCTTTAATTGCTTGTACCTTGCGTATACTTCTTAAATCAGCACTTAGATGGTTCCAATTTTAGGACTTATGTCTTGCCTTGACGTAAATCATTTCCTTACAGGTCATATCACAGCGGTCAGTCCACCTACTCACGTAACCTCTGGATTAAGCTGTTAACAAACTACTTGGTGCATACGTTGTCAGTCACTGACTACTGCCCTACATGATTGAGAATAAGTGGCAGGAGGAAGAATGGCCGGAGTTATTAAATGTGTCGATTACATGTTTTGTCATTCTCTCTTCACAATAAAAATCTGCCTGGGTCATTTAACAATAAAGAGCGATTGAATTTACTTATTACTATGATTAATGTCGTAATTAGTCGAAGTAATGTACTGTGACAATATGACTCTCATATTGTTTAATTAGTCTGCGTGTCAAAATAAACTCCAATATACAACTTGAATTTTACAGTTAAGCTTAATAATAGTATATAATAGTTTTGTACAACCAATCTGTTTTGCATCAAATTAGTTTATCTTTTACTTGTAAATATCCTGTTATAAAAGGCACCTTAAATTTATTTGTACAGTGTTTTTTTTCTGAAAAAGAGCCAAGCACGAAAAGAGTAAAATCCTACACATGAGAGTCAAAATCTCATCAGAACTGTGGAAGGTGATACCTAGTCTTAAGCCAGTTTTTCAGAAAATACCGCCTTTTCCTAGGGGTAATAACACCTAGGTGTAAGTGCCCCTGTCACTGGTTGATAGTGTCCAGCTTAGCATGGTATAATTTATTGGTAGTATCAGATTTCAACTGATAGAGTTACTTTACGACAAGAGAGGCGAGATCACAATATCAGAACTTTCTGATAGTTAAAAGTCATTGAAGTTCTTTGCATTTGTTGGAAGAGCCCCTATCTCAACAACATCCGAGATATTGCTGAAGTTCTACAAATAAACATGCTTAGATGGCTTGGTCACAAGCTGGACCTCCAAAGTGAGAAATTTGAAGATCACAGCACACCTTGGCCAAGGTTGATCAGATTTAACCTGGGAAGACCTGGTAGAGCGTGATCGATTGTAACTTAAAATGTATGACACCAACCATCAAGACCACTAGATATGAAGAGGAAGACTTCCACACAAGAAAGACAAATCTCACCCTTGCCGAAAGAATAATCAACGGCTTTTACCAAACTTAAAACAGGATGTTGATTAGGATGACGACGATGATGATGATAAATCTAAGGTAGGAGAAAAACGGACTTACCAATTGTGACGCTTCACACAACATATTAACAAGTATATCGGCATAATAGACAAATCACATTATCTAAATTATTATAGTGAAAATACTTCAATGTCACATTATCATTCATACATGTAGCAACATCTACTTTTCAGAATGAGTGATAAGGTGTCTGTAATCTGATGTCCTTACCAATCAAATTCATGTTTTTAAAAGTCATAGGGTATAAAATGGGTTGTGTTCCTAAAATTATAGTCATAAGACGCATTTTATAAACATTATGTCATTAGATGTGTATTATTAGTTGCAGTAATGATGTAGTAAAACGGTTCACTCTTCTTACAAAATAAGATCTTTTGAAATATGATTTAAAATTTAAAACAGTATAATACGTGCTCACAAATACAACAACACTGGTGTTATGTTTCTATTTCTCATCAATGTAAATAGTACACATGTTCATAATCAATTACAATCAAACAAGCCAGCACAGCAAGTGCCAAATTAATGTAGATTTATGGCTGTGCTAATTGCTTGTGGTCAATAAAACGATTATAGTTTCCCTGATAAGCCCCATCATCCATTGGATGCTCTCAACTGGTGTAAGACGTAGGACTGATACCGTTATGTCCAGAACCACTATGAAAACATTATCTGACCACTTCAGTCAATTTAACAGCGGATGAACCATTAATCTGTCATTTCAATCTGATAACCTAGTATCTAAATAAACACGTATTGTTTATATTGCTTTAGTATTCATATGTATAGCACATCAAGTCAGAAGACTTTGTAGTATAACATTTATAAATTCAATTACCATCAGATTAAAAAAGAAATATTATTATTATTATTATTCGTTTAATATTTATTCAAAATCATATTAACAATTATAGTAACATAATAATTGATTTCATGAATGTGACTTGAAACGGTTGTTTAAAATCATACAGTAAGTTTAATATGAGTTAATTAGAAAATGTTTTTTCTACAATCATTTTTAAGTTCAGCGCTTGTTGAACATAAAATCATTTAAAACAAACTGTTCCAAACTTTTCGTTTTATACTGGGCACGTTTCACAAGGCGAGTGCTAATATGCTACTCAAAATTGGCTAGCTAGCTAGCCTTCAAAAAAGCGCTAGCTAGCGACAGACTTGAAGTTGTGAAACATGTCCCTTGATATGAATACCCGCAAGGATATCGAATTATTTTTCTATGACGTCATTCAATCCACGGAGATGAACGAAGTAACCGGAAAGAGTCAAACTTTATTAAGATTGAAATTATCGAAGGTAATTAGACGAGATGACCGACATGCATTCGATCGCGATTGATTTGAATATCATCATAAATGTATTACACTGATTTTAAAGCGTATGATCCCATAAAAATTTGACAATAATGTCGATTTCCCCCATTGATTAGATAATATGGAAAAGTTTCCGGACTAGTGGAAGGGTAGGTGAATACTGGTTATAGTTATAGACAATGGTCCATGAAAGCTAGGTTAGGTGCGCTGGACGCCGTGAAATGGCCAAAATTGTGTTGATACGGCGTTAACTCCAATAAATAAATTAAAGCGTTTGATCATGTATGCATGGCTTATTAGAGATGTGTACGCGGACAGCTTAGACGGAGAGCGGATGACTGAATACGTACAAATCGAAGGGATTTTCTCAAAGCAATTTTCAATCAAATTGTTAGGCCAAGCAAAATAAATGAACTTGATTTTCTACGTGTTTTTGCAATTCCATATGACTTACCACTGAAATGATCATGATACGTGTAAAGTAAAGTTTAGATACAGTATAAAACAATAAGATAGTCATAGACAATGCAGGCCTGATGAGATATGTGGAATCAGAATTTTTTTGGCCATCAAAATGACGCGCACCTATATATGCTTATGAATCAAATCGGTTCAGCAGCATTGCCATATCCTGAAAACTGCGTTCTTTTAAAGCCGACAAAATATACCCAAATGGCCATCCACTCGCAACACCTAACAATACGCATCAGCTTTGTACTAAACAAGGTCACGAGCGACGAAAATGTTAAAATCGTTATCATTCATGGTACAGAATTTTCGTTCAGCACACCATAGCTAATAGTTAAATCTACAAATGCATAAGTTCCGTATGACGACATCCCAGAGAATTGTTATCTGTAGTTGTCTGGATATGTGCTGCCAAGGAGGTGCGAAGAAAACATTTAGGAATAATTTATAAAGGGAGATGAAGAGGTTAGCGAGTACTGGTAAAGTAAAACATGTCCAGGAAAGTTGGTTAGGTGAGCTAGCCTCAGTAAATAATCAAATAAAACGTGTTGATAAAATTCAAACAAAAAAATAAAAACAAACGTTTAAAAAATAACTGGGTATGGGTGGGGTCGGATGAAAGCTGTATGACCTTTGAAGTAAAAAGAGTAGACATCGCAGACGCTTGACACTTAAGGATGATCCTTATAATACTATCCTTTTTGAAGAACGTATCAAATTAAACGTGCTTCTTCATTTTACTAACTTATGACTTAAATAGTGTGCTAGTATTCATGTTACAGTACGAAAACGTACCAATAAAAGACGGCATAAAATCTTACACAGAATATTGTTTATTTTTTTATCATGAAAATTATTATTTTGAGATCGACACCATAATTTTATCGATACTCCGCTTTACGTTCTACAAACATTTGAAGAATATCTAATTATAACAATTGTAAAGAAACTTGTGGACCCAATTGTACATTGATAGTAATAATCCAGAGTTAAAAATATTAAGCACAGACATGTAAATATAACCCATCCTCATACTGATACTTCAATTTATTTGCTATATTTTATGATTTAAGAATTCGAAGTTATTTTATAGTCAAATAGATATGATTATAGGACTTTGCAGATGTGGTACAGACTCATGCATGGTTACAAAGGCTGTAGAGCTTAATAAAAAATGCAATGGCATTTTATAGTCGGAGTTTTTATGTTACGCACTTTTACCGACTTTATAGCTATTATTCCTGCTCATCGGGCTACTGGTATCTTCTATCAGTCTCCCTATTACGCCGCTAATTGGTGCAGCTGACAAATTGGTGCAAATTATACCACCTTTCCAGGTACCCATTTACACCTGGGTGGAAACAATCGCTTGTAAATTTCTTGCTCATGGAAACTAGCAATGCCCCTTGTGGGTTTCGAAACAAGGGCCGATCGATCCTTAAGCAATAGATTACTGCTCCTACTGTGACAATCTCGTAGCCTTATATGTATTGAAACCGCACAAATCTTCCAGCTACGGCTTACTACGGCTTAAATTAACTGTAGTTCATTTGCCAGTTCAAACGAACTTTAACCACAGCATGAATTAAGAAATGAGTGTTGGGCTCTGAAAATCTTTATCCAGATTAAAAAAAAAAACAATAACCATTATCATAAAAGACCTTATTAAGTTATTCCATGAAAAAAAACTGTTTAAGAATTAATTAAAATACTAATCTTTTTAGCCGTCGCGTCGAATTAACCAGGTTCAAAATTCAAAATACGAGATTTTTTTGCATTTCAAGTGCATTTTTGTAGTTTAAAATGTTTTTGATTGCTATATTTATAGTATCAACGGCAAGTATTGCATTTTGGTTTTTCATTGAAATTAGTTTTCACAATATTGACAAAAATACACAAAAGCACCTGTCAGAAGCGAAATTAGCGGTTTGCCGAGCTAGGAAAAAAACGCAAATTAAAAGCTATAAAGCCATTATGACAACAATCTTTGTAATGTTTTGTAATGGTGAATTATCCACAGAGTTCAGACTACTTGGTTACGCAATTTATCTCTTGAAACTAAGTCTCACTTGAAGGAATCTTAAAAAAACCCGATAGAACGAGGGTCAAGTCCGTGGAATTTAATCAGGAAAGCCAATTCTCCTAGGTTACAGGCCTAGGTCTGATCTCTGGCGTGGTATACGCCGTAACCAGGCCAAATCACTTTACATCAACGTTCGAGCCATGAAACTGGCCCATCTGAGTGCTGATTATATACACAAAACGTAAAGTACCGACAATCAGTGGTCACTGGCTAATGCCAACGGAATTTTCCCAGGGTGGCCACTGTGCCCACGTGATAGCCCTAGGTCGGACCTCTCGCCTGGTAAACGCCAGTACCGGGCGAAATCCCTTAAACTCGACGTTCGAGTCCTGAAACATGGCCCACCCGAGTGCAGATTTTATACATAAAAACGTAAAGTACCGACACTTAGTGGTCTCTGGCCCGAGCCCACGGAATTTTCCCAGGGTGGCCACTTTGCCCGCGTGATAGCCCTAAGTCGGACCTCTCGCCTCGTATACGCCAGTACCGGGCGAAATCGCTTAAACTCGACGTTCGAGCACTGAAACATGGCCATCCGAGTGCTGGTTTTATACACAAAACGTAAAGTACCGACACTTAGTGGTCTCTGGCCCGAGCCCACGGAATTTTTCCAGGGTGGTCACTGTGCCCACGTGATAGCCCTTGGTCGGTCCTCACGCCTGGTATACGCCAGTACCGGGCGAAATCGCTTAAACTCGACGTTCGAGCCCTGAAACATGGCCCATCCGAGTGCTGATTTTATACACAAAACGTAAAGTACAGACATTTAGTGGTCTCTGGCCCGAGCCCACGGAATTTTCCCGGGGTGGCCACTGTGCCCACGTGATAGCCCTAGGTCGGACCTCTCGCCTGGTATACGCCAGTACCGGGCGAAATCGCTTAAACTCGACGTTTGAGCCCTGAAACATGGCCCATCCGAGTGCTGATTTTATACACTAACCGTAGAATACCGACACTTAGTGGTCTCTGGCCCGAGCCCACGGATTTTTCTTAGAGTGGCCTTTGTGCCCACGTGATAGCTCTTGGTCGGTCCTCATTCCTTGTATACGCCAGTACCCGGCGAAATCGCTTTAACATGAGATTCGAGCCCTGAAACATTGCCCGTTTGAGTGCTGATTTTATCTCAAAACGTAAAGTACCGACACTTAGTGGTCTCTGGCCAAAGCCCATGGACTTTTTCCAGGGTGGCCATTATGCCCACGTGATAGCCCTATGTCGGTCCTCACGCCTGGTATACGCCAGTACTTGACGAAATCGCTTTAACTCGACGTAAAAGCCCTGCAATATAGCCCATCTGAGTGCTGATTTTATACACAAAACGTAAAGTACCGACACTTAGTGGTCTTTCGCCTAAGTCTACGGAATTTTCTCAGGGAGGTCACTGTGCACGTGTTAGCCCTAGATCGGACCTCTTGCCTTGAGTACACCAGTACCCGGTGGAATCGCTATAACTCGACGTTCGAGCCCTGAAACATAGCCCATCTGAGTGCTGATTTTATGCATAAAACGTTAAGTACCGACACTAAGTGGCATCTGTCCCAAAACTGCGGAATTTTCCCAGTGTAAGCATAGTGCCCACGTGATGGACCAATGTCGTACCTCTCGCCTGGTATACGCCAGTACCCGGCGAAATCGCTTTAACTCGACGATCGAGCCCTGAAACATGGACCATCCGAGTGCTGATTTTATACACAAAACGTAAAGTACCGACATTAAGTGGTCTCTGGCCCGAGCCCACGGAATTATCCCAGGGTGACCACTGTACCCAAGTGATAGTCCTAGGTCGGACCTTTCGCCTGTCATACGCCAGTACCCGGCGAAATCGCTTTAACTCGACGTTCGAGCCCTAAATCATGGACCATCTGAGTGAAATTTTTTATGTACAAAACGTAAAGTACCGACATTTAGTGGTCTCTGGCCCGAGCCCACAGAATATTCCCAGGGTGGCCACTGTGCCCACGTGATAGCCTCAGGTCGGACCTCTCGCCTGGTATACACCAGTACCGAGAGAAATCGCTTTAACTCGACGTTCGAGCCCTGAAACATGGACCATCTGAGTGCTGATTTTATGCACAAAACGTAAAGTACCGACACTTAGTGGTCTCTGGCCCGAGCCCACGGAATTTTCCGAGGGTGGCCACTGTGCCAACGTGATAGCCCTAGGTCGGACCTCTCGCCTGGTATACGCCAGTACCGGGCGAAATCGCTTAAACTCGACGTTCGAGCCCTGAAACATGGCCAATCCGAGTGCTGATTTTAAACACAAAACGTATAGTACCGGCACTTAGTGGTCTCTGGCCCGAGCCCACGGAATTTTCCGAGGGTGGCCACTGTGCCCACGTGATAGCCCTAGGTCGGACCTCTCGCCTGGTATACGCCAGTACCGGGCGAAATCGCTTAAACTCGACGTTCGAGCCCTGAAACATGGCCCATCCGAGTGCTGATTTTATACACAAAACGAAAAGTACCGAGATTTAGTGGTCTCTGGCCCGAGCCCACGGAATTTTCCCAGGGTGGCCACTGTGTCCACGTGATAGCCCTAGGTCGGACCTCTCGCCTGGTATACGCCAGTACCCGGCGAAATCGCTTCAACTCGACGTTCGAGCCCTGAAACATGGCCCATCCGAGTGCTGATTTTATACACAAAACGTACAGTACCGACACTTTGTGGTCTCTGGCCCGAGCACACGGAATTTTCCGAGGGTGGCCACTGTGCCCACGTGATAGCCCTAGGTCGGACCTCTCGCCTGGTATACGCCAGTACCGGGCGAAATCGCTTAAACTCGACGTTCGAGTCCTGAAACATGGCCCATCCGAGTGCTGATTTTATACACAAACCGTAAAGTACCGGCAATTAGTGGTCTCTGGCCCGAACTCACGGAATTTTCCCAGGGTGGCCACTGTGCCCACGTGATAGCCCTAGGTCGGACCTCTCGCCTGGTAAACGCCAGTACCGGGCGAAATCCCTTAAACTCGACGTTCGAGTCCTGAAACATGGCCCACTCGAGTGCAGATTTTATACATAAAAACGTAAAGTACCGACACTTAGTGGTCTCTGGCCCGAGCCCACGGAATTTTCCCAGGGTGGCCACTTTGCCCGCGTGATAGCCCTAAGTCGGACCTCTCGCCTGGTATACGCCAGTACCGGGTGAAATCGCTTAAACTCGACGTTCGAGCCCTGAAACATGGCCCATCCGAGTGCTGATTTTATACACAAAACGTAAAGTACCGACACTTAGTGGTCTCTGGCCCGAGCCCACGGAATTTTCCCAGGGTGGCCACTGTTCCCACGTGATAGCCCTAGGTCGTATCTCTCGCCTCGTATACGCCAGTACCGGGCGAAATCGCTTAAACTCGACGTTCGAGCACTGAAACATGGCCATCCGAGTGCTGGTTTTATACACAAAACGTAAAGTACCGACACTTAGTGGTCTCTGGCCCGAGCCCACGGAATTTTTCCAGGGTGGTCACTGTGCCCACGTGATAGCCCTTGGTCGGTCCTCACGCCTGGTATACGCCAGTACCGGGCGAAATCGCTTAAACTCGACGTTCGAGCCCTGAAACATGGCCCATCCGAGTGCTGATTTTATACACTAACCGTAGAATACCGACACTTAGTGGTCTCTGGCCCGAGCCCACGGAATTTTCTTAGAGTGGCCTTTGTGCCCACGTGATAGCTCTTGGTCGGTCCTCATTCCTTGTATACGCCAGTACCCGGCGAAATCGCTTTAACATGAGATTCGAGCCCTGAAACATTGCCCGTTTGAGTGCTGATTTTATCCACATAACGTTAAGTTCCGACTTTTAGTGGTCTCTTGCCCGAGTCGACGGAATTTTCTAAGGGTGGCCACTATGTCCACATGATAGCCCTAGGTATAACCTCTCGCCTTGTATACGCCAGTACTCGGCTTAATCACTTTAACTCTGGATTCGAGCCATGAAATATGGCCCATCTGAAATCTGTTTTATCCACAAAACTTAAAGTACCGACTTTTAGTGGTCTCTGGCCCAAGCCCAATGAATTTTCACAGGATGGCCACTGTGCCCACGTGATAGCCTTAGGTAGGACCTCTTGCCTGGTATGCGCCAGTACCCGGCAAAATTGCTTTAACTCGACGTTCGAGCTCTGAAACATTGCCATTTTAAGTGCTGATTTTATCCACAAAACGTTATGTACCGACTTTAAGTGGTCTCTGGCCCGAGCCAACGGAATTTTCTAAGGGTGGCCACTATGTTCACGTGATAGCCCTAGGTCTAATCTCTCGCCTGGTAGACGCCAGTACCCGGCTTAATCGCTTTAACTCTGGATTTGAGCCATGAAACATGGCCCATCTGAATGCTGATTTTATACACCAAACGTTATGAACCGACTTTAAGTGGTCTTTGGTTCAAGTCCATGGAATTTTCCCAGGGTAGCCACTATGTTCAAGTGATAGCCCTAGATCAGACCTCACGCGTGGTATCCGCCGTATCCGGCCAAATCGCTTTAACATGAGATTCGAGCCCTGAAACATGGCCCATCTGAGTGCTGATTTTATACACAAAACGTAAAGTACCGACATTTTGTTATTTCTGGTCCAATCCATGGAATTCTCTAAGGGTAGCCACTATGCCAACGAGATAACCCTGAGTCAGACCTCTAACGTGGTATACACCATTATCCCAGTAAAAAAATTGCTAGCAAAAATAGCACTTTGTGGCCAATTTTGCTAGCAAAACAAATTTGCTAACTTCAGCGACGTGGTATGTATAGCTATTCATAGCACGTGGCTGAAGTTAACAATTTCTTTGCTGGCAAAAGTGGCCACGAATTGCTATTTTTGCTAACAAAAAATACAACGAAGAGCGAAATAATAATCTAAGCCTAAAACTACATAGATCTCTACAATAACGAGTTATTAAACATGCTACAAAAATATTAGAACCGGAAGTCAACAATTCTAACTCATGTAGTATGAGTATATCGGAATGAGATTCAACACAGGTAAATGTTACATCTTGAGCATAAAAAGTAAAACATCATACATCTAATCAATACTATACCTAGACATGTAGTCTCCAATGCTTACCTCGGAGTACTCATTTCCAAAGATTTATTGTACGATTATATTGAACTGTCCGATTGCATAATTACACGGTTATCGCACACTGTATATGTTATTTTCCGCGTTCTATATATAGAAATTCGCAGTAAAAATTACCTTGTGTAGGTTAATTTAGTGTACATATCTCATCTGGCTGAATGGTCGTACGGTTAAAGTGCAGTGCTACAAAACATCTGTTTTTGAAAGAAGTGCGAGTCTGTAGCTAAATATGTCATTTTTTATTTTTTGTTCTTCGTTTTTGTTTTTGTTTTTTGTTTTACATCTATTTTATTCAGTAATTTTTGGACATAGAAATACAACATTTCAAAACAAACAATGTAAAAATCACTCAAATTTAATGACTGAGTCATTTTTGCTACTGTCATCATCACTTAAAAAGATGCCACTAAATTTATAACAAAGGCTTCTTCAAGATTTATGATGCACGTGGGGGGGATGTGTTTTATGCAATCCGCCCATGATTTAAATGAGAAAAAAAATAGATAAAATTAAGTTTCTATCGGGATTCGAACACACGATAAAAAGATTTGTAGTCTGGCGTCCTACCACTCGGCCATACAAACTACGATACATTTTGTAAATAAAATATAATACATAAGTGTTATGTGCTGACAATACCCTCTACGTGAACTACCGAAATTAACCGACTATTAAATATACCGTGTAATGTGATGTTTTAATTTATGCAATCGGACAGTTCAATATAATCGTACAATAACATGGAGCAACCACATTGCCAACGTACGTAAAAAAGCCAGTTCAACACTTGGATTCTTAAGAAGAAACCTGAAATATTGTCCTCTTGAATGCAGAAAAACAGCCTTTATAACACTAGTACGCTCTAAACTGGAATATGCTTCCGTTATTTGGGATCCTTACTTGAAAAAAGACATTGAAAAACTTGAAAAAATCTAAAGACTTGTCGCACGATTCATTCTAAATGACTATAAATCAAGAAGTCAAGGATGTACGTGTTACCAATATGCTAACTTGCTTGAAGTTAGACTCCCTCCAAGATCGACGCTCATACAACAGACTCATAGGTGGATTCAGGCGGGGGGCGGACCCGGCGTTGGCCCCCCAATTGCCCAAGCAAAGTTTTTTTTCTATCATGAAATAGGATATTTATAAGAAATATATATATATACATGTCAAATTTTTTTCGCACGCTACGCGTGCATCCCAGCATACATCATAAAACAATTCCTTTCATTAATGTAAAGTTTTTAACATGATTCAGCGGCTTTTAAAATAACATGAAATAATTATCTAGATGCTTTATATTTTATACTCTGGAAAAGTAGATGAGGCTCTGAAAATGTGCCTGAATCCCTTAGAAATAACCAAAAGTAAGGAATTTCCGGGGCTGCCGGTCACCTGGTCCTCTGGTCAGGGTTTTTTCCTGGACCATTCGAGGCCCTTACGGCCCCTTGGAACCCCATTCTGCTTATTCATTTTACGCCCCCTCTAACTAGAATTTCCGCCCCCTCTAACCAGGAATCCTGGATCCGCCTATGAGACTTGTCATGCTATACAAGATAGCCGGGGGTATGGTGCCAGCATTGGACCCTAATGTTTACCTGACCCAAAAACCTAAAGGAAAGTTAATTAAACCAAAAACATTTACTGACTGTATTTCTAAAAACATTATTATAATTTCAAATAATACTCGTGCATTTAATGTTCCAAACTCACACACTGAACAATATAAAAAATCATTCTTTGTGAAAACACTAGAGGAGTGGAACCATCTGGCAGATCAAACAGTGCATGCCGACACAGTAGAGGGCTTTATTTAAATCTGCCCTTCAAAAGCTCGGCTAGAGCGCCTCCGCCCCGTCAGATTTATACCAGAATTGGTCCTCTGACGTACAGATACAGATACATGTCAAGTCCATTTGTCGGGCCTAAGGCCTCCAGTCGGTATTATATGTTTTGTGTAAAAAATCAGCACTCAGATGGGCCTTGTTTCAGGGCTCGAATCTCGAGTTAAAGCGATTTGGCCGGATACTGGCGTATACCACGCCAGAGGTCTGACCAAGGGCTACCTAGTGGGCATAGTGGCTACCCAGGGAGAATTCCGTGGGCTTGGGCCAGAGACCACTAAATGTCGGTACTTTACGTTTTGTGTATAAAATCAGCACTCAATTGGTCTATGTTTCAGGGCTCGAATCTAGAGTTAAAGCGATTTGGCCGGGTACTGGCGTATACCACGCGAGAGGACTGACCTAGGGCTATCACGTAGGCATAATGGCTACCCTGGGAAAATTTCGTGGCCTTGGGCCAGAGACAACTAAATGTCGGTACTTTACGTTTTGTGTATAAAATCAGCACTCAAATGGACTATGTTTCAGGGCTCGAATCTAGAGTTAAAGCGATTTGGCCGGGTAATGGCGTATACCACGCGAGAGGTCTCACCATGGTCTATCACGTTTGCATAGTGGCTACCCTGTGAAAAGTCCGTGGGCTTGGGCCAGAGACAACTAAATGTCGGTACTTTACGTTTTGTGTACAAAATCAGCACTCAGATGGGTCATGTTTTAGGGCTCGAATCTCGAATTTAAGCGATTTGGCCGGATACTGGCGTATACCGCGCGAGAGGTCTCACCATGGGAAAATTCCGTGGGCTTGGGCCAGAGACAACTAAATGTCGATACTTTACGTTTTACAACGAAACAAAACCGTCGTCATCATTATATATAACAGCAACAACGAATTAAAACCGTTTTCATCATTATTTATAACAGCAACAACGAATTAAAACCGTCATCATCATTATATACATGTATATAACAGCAACAACGAATTAAAACCCGCATCATCATTATACATAACAGCAACAACAAATCAAAACCGTCATCATCATTATATACATGTATATAACAGCAACAACGAATTAAAACCGTTGTCATCATTATATATAACAGCAACAATTTCGGACGGACTTAAGAAGTAGTAATCTTATGCGTTAATTAATTGGCGAAAAAAAGTTTGTGGTTACGACAGTGGTTGTTGTTGTAAAGCACGTGACTAAAAACCCTGAATAAGTTTCTGGGTCATTGAGTGCATGCTTGAGCATATGCTCTTTCTGTATACAGTTTTAGATTTGATCATGGGTGGACTCCTCGGCATTTTCGTTCATTTACATGTAGTTGTAGCCATGATTGCATGCAAAGAAAATCGAGGATGTTCTGAATGTTATCATTGTTTAGCGAATGTCACTTGAGTCCTCCAAGCTCTGCTAAATATCGAGCGGAATGCTCGGAAAAACTGCTTATAATGGAAAGTCGCCAAATCGAACGGAAAGAGTAGTGTTCAAAATTTAGCAGACAGTCCCTTGTGCAAATCAAAAACTGTTTGAAAAAGTTTTGGGAAGTAGAAACCATTCCGACTTTTTTTAAGAAATTGTGTGAGTGCACCATTAGATAGTCCGACAGACAATCAAGCTCCAAGAACTCGAAGACAATGTCTGTTAAAGGAGAAGTATGTAGCAGAGGTATAATACGGCACTTGTACTACCTTGCCATAAAGCTAACATTTATGACAACGAAAAATAGAGTTCGCTAACGACTCGAGAGGTCGTAGGTTCAACCTAAGTTCGGACTATGGATTTTAACGGGTTACAAAAGTGTGAAATACTTAGTGCTTGCAAATCAATGTTGCATCTTGTCCAACGCTAAACCCCCAGAATATTCGAGCCCAGCGGCTGTCCATAAACAGCTCCTGTTTTAAATAGCAATCTTACCTTCTCTGTAAACCTTGACCAACGATCTCAAAGTAGAGTCTGGAACAGATCGTCTGTAGGTACAGAGACATAAAATCTTTGTCCCCGAGGGGTAGAACACATTTTACAGTTTTTACGTCTATCGTAAAGCACTTTTATCAAGTATCAAACATCGGCTACTCACAAATCAGCTTTCCTGGATTATTTTATTATGTAGAAGCAGTTGTCCAGCGGTATGACGCGCACTAAGCGATCGAAAAGTCATTGGTTTGAATCCCACTAGGGGCAATGCTAATCAATTTCCTTGAAATTTACCTGTGATTGCTTCACTCCACCCAGGTGTAAATGGGTACCTGCAGGATCATTCACTGTTATGCTTTCGGTGCAATCTGCGCCGTATGTTAACAGTTGGCCAACAGTGTATGACTCGTTGATCAGGGAGGTTATTGTCAAGAGTCGACTGAATAAAGTAAACTTCAAAATCATTGCTTTAACTTTAACTATATACCAGTACTCGGTTCACCTTCCAGACGGAGCTGACAACATTTCCCTTAATTACAACTGCTTCGAAAATTGATATAAAACATTAAAATTTTCATGAACGGATATAGCCTGCTGCGTTCAGAAATCAAACTCGAGGCTATGCTTCTATTGAAATTATGTTTCTGATCGAATTCACTCAGTGAAATGAAACAACGATCTTACACTTAGGAAAGTAGACGAATAATCCCTGTGTCTATTAAAGTATAATAGCATTTTGTTTTATATACACAGTGGTATGAAGGTCCCTCCTGAAATCGAACCATTAATCAATGGCTGAATAGTCAGACACACCCCTGCTGTGCCAACGAACTGGCATTAGAGTTAGGGTCAGAAAACAATACAACACATAATTTGGATCTCGATAAGCCATTTTATTAAAAATTAACATTAGAGTCAAATATTTTCCCGGCACCTATCTATTTCGATTATTTGTCAACGGAAAAGGGCCATAGTTAGTAACAAAGGTACGGCTGTGGATCGTTGAGCAAGTAGCGACCCGATCCGAACCACGATTCATGTGTAGCGATTCACGAATTGAACCACGAATCAAACCACGAATCACTAGTTAATGATGAAGCATATAGGAATTCATGTAATAACAAAAATAAGTGAAGAATTACAGAAGCTTTAACTATATGGAAAACAATGTTCTCAAAACATTTCTATTTCCAAGCGATTTATGGGCATTTCAGTGCTTATATTTTTGTCAAAATGAGTATCCATCGAAATTTTGAATTAAATAAAAAATTCCATTAGTAATGCGGCTCGTTTTAAGAAGTAATTAAGCTATAAGTGTTCTTTCATTATTACCAAAACTAGATCGCGATCCGACGATTTCGGACGTAAAGCAGTCCTAAACAAAGGGTTGTTACATTATTGAATTCGAATGTCTCGAATGCTCGGTTCGCTCGAAGTTTTTGTCCAGAAATTTCGAGTTTTAGCTTTCGAATTTCTACAGTATATCTACACTATGTATTATATGTCTATTCAATTTGCATATCATTTGCATACGTTAATTGTATCAAAAAATGGTGTAGTTACAGGAGCGTGTAATGTCTTCATCTGTCTCAAGTCAATTTGCATATAAACTATACATTTATATTGCCTTTTAAATTATGCAAATTGAATTCCTTCAATTGACAGAAGATTTTGAAGTTTATATTTTTTTTCTACGTAAAAATAAATAAATAATAAAAACTTAATATTTCAAAACAAAACAAAACAAGTCATATTTCGTCAGAGCTCATTTTTTTCATTTTCAACTGACAATCCTCTGCACTAATCAAAGTTTTTTAAAATTCTTTTCCACAAATGTAAGACTGTCTTGCTGTGCATAGGTTGTCGTCTAACAGCCACATTTGGTTTGTTATTACTAGACAGTTTTCATAATACGGTCTGTTAGGATGACCCGGTGTCCAGAATGTTGAGTTCATAGGTATAAGTTCGCCGTCTGGCCATCTCCATTCGTTCATTGTTAAAACTCCTGAGTCCATTTTGTTACTTCCGCCAATTAAGTAGTACGGTTGGAGATATTCACCTGAAATTTATGTTCTGAAAGGTACTCATTCACAGATTTCAATTTGAATATCAACCTATAAACTATCAAAATTGTAGGAAACATTTTGGAAGCAGAAAGTAGTGTTCTGATAATGATAATTTTAATGCAAATTGACATACAACTACAAATGATGGTGTTTAATGTAGTAAAAATTTATGCCGTATGTCACGGTATAGACAATTTTAGTGTATTTTGTAACTTTTATTGTATATTTCTTGAAACATATAGGTCACTTTTTTTTTAAAGTATTATGAATTAATATTTTGACACAATTACAGAGACACTGAATGGTATTTTGAAAATACGGCAAAAAGTTAACCAAATCTGTGATCTAGTACCTTTAAAGCCATTCAAGCACTCTGGTAAATTTCATTCGACTGTCAGTGGCACATACAATAACCCAGCTGATTTAAATACTTACTAATCATTAGTGTAAACAGAAATATGTTGGTTAGCATTTAAATCAGCAAGGATCAGTGCCAAATATATTAACCCCGTTGATTTAAATACTCAATTATCGACCGTGATAGTGAGTATTTAAATTAGTGGGAATAATGTAAGTACTAAAAGGTATTATAAACAAGGCGTTTATCTCCAGTTAATCTTTTTGATGTGATATAATAGTGTTTGATAACGATAATATGTCAGACTTAGGCGGATCTAGCAGGGGGGGGGGTCAGGGGGGATCCCGACAACCCCCCTGGAATTTCTAAAATGTACAAATGTACATGTATTTCGTAACTGTGAGTCATTCTAAGTTGCACGAAGCATTTTTCTCGGTGCGTATCATGGTTATGTAGTTTTTTATTGATATGAAGCATTATTCTGCAAAATGTCTATAATGTGGTTGTGGTTCGTAAGTTTGGACCCCCCCCCTAGGAAAAGTTCGGACCCTCCCCCTGAAAAATTATTCTGAATCCGCCCCTGTCAGAGGAAGGCTTGGAAATTTGAAGTTTATCGGATTTTTCCGTTCCTATTCAAATTCGGACAGCCAAGATAGAATTCTGAATATCCCGGTAATAAAACTGATGATGGTTACTTATTGATCCACCTAAGTAATTTTCCGAATGCCAATATACTCTTGTTGATAAATCGGTGCCTTATAGATCTGTTTTTACCAGCTCAGTTGGTAGCACGCAAGTCTACTGACCGATTTGTCATGGGTCGACTCCGCGGTGAGGCATATACTCGCGAAGTTTGATCATGAAATAATTTCGACGGACATTCTCCCTCCTACCACCTATTCTAAAAAATATACGACAGTTATCAGTCACTGACGGAAGTTTGCGACAAGTAATTGATTAACAACGTAGTCACAGATTTAACCGTTTCAGGAACGGTGAGTGGGATTGCCTGACCGCCGTGATATGACCTATACAATATGTTGCCACGACGTTAATCCCAAGAAAAAGGTATTGATCATACTATTGCATTTTCGCATCAGTTTCTGGATGAATCTAAGCCTTGGTAAAGTTGACAGTTTGATCAGATCACCTCATGCTTTTTGACAATCCGCTCGGGCATCTCGACCGGTCCTATGTGCTAGTACAACCCTGCAAAAAATGATATGTTTGCTATACATATTAACTTAACGTAATATAATTGTTTCATGTTTTGGTATAAGTGATTACGAGTAGATGACTTATAAGGTTTGATATGATTGAAAGTTTGTTTGTGCATTTATATACATGTCATATAATGTTTTCGAAGGTTTACGGCCATGCTGACCGCTTCTGCTTTAAACATTTTCATACAAAAATCAATACAAGAGCGCCATGATGACTTTTATCGCTCACATGAGTAGTCTAATTTCCAGGATATTTGGATCAAAACAGTAGCTACTAGCTACTAGAGTGTAAACAATATTTGTCTATTGTTAGCTACTGTGACCCAGTTTTTCATCCAAGATGACCCATGTTCGAACTCACCTGAGCTCAATTTTGCAAAACATTGACTTATATCGCTCTGGAATTAGACTGTCGTTATGTCCAGTTTCACAGAAATTCAAAACGAGTGGTCTGTATGCACCAAATATATATTTTCATTTGAAACTGGTAAAAAGATAACAATAAGTTTAGCTAGACAGTAGTTTACCTGAATGAAAATATTTCTCCATCTTCAAGTCTTGTAGTCTGATAAGAACCAAAGTCTGTGTGACAAGAGATTTCTAGTTGAAGAAAAACATAAATAATTAGTGAAAGACAGTTGTATTGACATTTTATATGTCCAAGATTAGGAGGACTACATGGAAATAAAAGCTATTTATTCTCTTTTCTATGTCATGTTTTAACTTCGTATTATTACAATTTGAAAAGTATCATGTTATGTGCATTCTCGTACCCCGAGGTTATCAAGATTATCGATCGAGAATCTTAAGGGCCTCTGGGTACGAGAATGGTAATGTGGAATTCACTGAACTCATTATACATTCTTATACCTTTTGTTCACATAAAAGAGCATCGAAAACGCATTTGTCAATTAATTACATTTCTTAAATTCTAAGTTAAACATCCTCTAACAAAACTACTGCATCGTGTTCAGTTACCTTGAGCGTTCCAAAACGTTCCGTAACGGAAGTGTCGGAACAACTCAACCCATAGACAACTCAACCCGAGACAACTCAATCTTCTACTAACTGATTGAGTTGTCCCAACTTTGAGTTGAGTATTGCACGGGTTGAGTTGTCTTCGGGTTGAGTTCTCCCGTGCCCGTAACGTTAGCTAACAGTAGTTACTGAACACGGGGCTGATTTAACACACTTTATTATACGATGTTTTACGACAATGAAATCGAATGTCGATGCAGACGCTTGGGAGCTATCTTGGAATCTACTGTTGAAAGTTAGAAATACTCGAGTCTTTATACATTTTAGAACAATTAACAGATATTAAGCATTATCTAGATTCTCAAACTTAAGACACGTTCAACTACTAAATTTCACTAATGATTAAATAGTGATTAAGATACATGTACATTCAATAACAATATAAGAAAGAGTCCGATCGATGTTCATCGACAGATGTGACCAATAGTATGTGAAACTGACCTATGGTCAGTAAAAACCGTGTACCTAACTGATAAGCAGATAACGGTATTGTTACAATTCTCCACTACCCGGAAAAAATAATATTTATTAATATTATTTTAATAGTAAAAACACTTAACAGTAAAACAAAAGCAAGAAATTATCATATCACTAAAGAAACTCAAGACGTAAATCATACAAGACGTTTCAGAAAGAAACTAACAAATACCATTTCAAGTATCTCTAAGTAAAAAAATCTTACTATAAAGTCCTAAGTAATAAACAGTCAAAACAAAACACAAAACATAAAATAAAAATATGATAACTCCCCCCAAAATATGAAAATAATACAATAAAATCGACAAATTCGTAGTCTGTAATTCTCAGTCTGTAATTCGCAGTCTGTAAGTCGAAGGTTGTAATCCGCAGTCTGTAAATTCGCAGTCTGTAATGTCACCGTCGTAGCGATTGTTTTGGTATCGAAGTTGGTAGTCGAATGTTATTTCTCAAAGCTGGTTAATGAGTGGCATTGCATACCAAACTTCGAGACCCATCAAGATTTTCGCTAAATGATACAGCCATATTGCGCTGATTGTAGATGTCACCCTCTTACTTGTCTTCTTTTATTTAGTAGTAATGGGCAAGGGTTCTATCCTCGTATGGTATACCCTGTAATATAGAATATGGCATAAATGAACAAACAATGGTTCTCACCACTTTGAGTGTCTACTGGCAAATGCGCCGATTACAGTATTTCACTAGTCGACCTGCGCGCATGCGCTGACAAGTTGCCTCCGCCCTAATGTAAGGTGTTAATGACATGTAAAAATTGTAGGTGCGTGTGTATAAATTAATGAGGATGATTATGATAAAAATAAAATGGGGTGAAGAGAAATGAAAGAAATAGATTATAGACAATATAATTATACAAAATTGGCAATTGACCCTGCGACATAGATACATCAGTTTTGCGATGATATAATCTACAAGCTGTGACCCCATCATTGCATTATATATATGTATTTATCTTCTGGGAACTACTCAATGTATGTAGCACACAATTGACAAATGAGATTGGTTGTTAATTAATTGTATAATCCACACATCTCCTCAGAACGGTATTTACTCAATAAAACCTAGGTTTAGTGAATTACGTTACTAGCTGTTTTCATACACACTAACATTACCTATATCCACTTACTAAATTCCATCTAAACTACCCTCTTATAAACTTAAGTAATAACCAAATGAATTAACATTGCCTTGATGCAATTAAGTAAACAGCCCAATAAACAATCGATTCGTGAATTACGTTATTGTGAATTACGTTACCGCAAATATCAGTTAGTCGCCGAAATTAGGACCCAGGGTCAATTATAACAGGTTAAATTTACAGCAACACCTAAGAACGTTGAGGTGTCAATATTTTGAAAGTTTTTGAAGAAGGAAATTGCATAAGTAAGAGACTTTTACGAATATTTTATGATGAATGTGAGTCATGTATGTTTCTTAAATAGTTTCATCATACAAGTGCATAATAGATAAATCAGTTTTGTATCAGTTGTTTTTTCTGGGGCATTATTTTAGTTACACAGTAACAATTATTTTGTATTGTTCATATGTCCATGCTAGACACACATTTTAAATGGTAACGTAATTCACAGAGCGGTAACGTTATTCACAATCCCTCTAATTTTGTTTGGTCAGTGGGTAAAAGCAATGTTTAGATGCAAAGGGCATAGAGAGATTGAAGAAAGCCAAAATATGGCTAAAGCTACTTGAAAAGAGAAAATTAATTGAATTAAAACTTTAAAACATTTTAAAAACTATCAACCAATATAGGTCCAAATATATTTAGAATGAGACAAAAATGTATACGATTATGGACCCATACAATATATAAAAGCAAAAACCAAAGGAGGCGCATGACGATAAAAGGCAAAGTTGCAGATCGTTGTAACACTAATCTAAATGTAGCGATAATTGATTATAAGGCAGATGGATTATGTGATTTAATCAAAATGGTAGCAGTGCCCAATTCCTTTTATGTAGAGAAGGAGATATTCTGACATGGTAGTAAACATGAAGTTCACAGAGAGAACGGGTAGCTGGAAAACTACATGTTCTGTGAAGAAGGCAGACAAGAAGATAGAGAATCTAGATGTAAAATTGTCCGTGCTACAGTTCAAATTTATCAACACTTGACGCAAGAGACAACCAGCGGTGCAAACTTGTGGGCAAACATACTGTGGGCTAAGATACTGTTATGTATATTCTATGTATAAGAACGTTGGTAATAATTACAATAATAATTACATGTAGGCAATAAAATATGTTATATCTAAATTGGTGATTATGTGGAGTGAGAAAACCATGCACTTGTCTTTACAATAAGAAGTTACATCATCGTTACTCAACGCTGACGTCGGAATGCTTCAAGTTCAATATACTAGAAGTGTTGAAACATGTTACATGTAAACTTATTTCTCATGCATCAAATATATTTTTAAAGCTTCAAATCAATCTTGACAAGGAGTATTGAGTGATGTTCTTTTACGTTTAGTCCCATGAAACAGAAATAAATCATGTATAAACTGCAGGCTTCCAATTATGCCTCGTATGTAAAATATGAAAATATTTCATATAACAGAAAATATGACCCTCCATTTAAATCATTGTTAACAGTTTGGAAAATTGTGTTTGCAAACTCGTTAACTAATAATAAATTATACATAATGACCAATAAGTTAGTTTTCATCATTGGCAGAACAAGGATTTCTCTATTGTTAAATTAAGTTAGAGTGTCAGCAATATAGAACATTTTCAAACATGAAAGAAGTTTTGTACAAATATATTGTGAATTACGTTACCGTTCTTTTCTTAAATTAGCGACATTATGGTTCTCCATGATATGTCCTTTTACAGCTTTATCAAGTATTTACTACGTATTCAGTGTTGTAGACATTTATTTGTTATCACAGCTTGCGTATTAATCATTTTGCAATGTATTTTAAAAGGCATTTTGAAATTTTATAAAACTGCATATTGAAACGAACCGGCATTGTCGTTTTGTTCAGCGACTTTGTTGAAAGCATTTTTTTTTCGTATGCAAGATCGCCTTTAAACAATTTCTTTGTTGAATAGTTTTGACAAATTATCTCCCTTTACTAAAATTGAATGTTTTTGTGAATTTTCTTCTTTTTCTGTCATGTTTAGAATTGTGATACGTTTTGATTATCTAAAACTATGTAGTATTTAGCCTTTTTAACTATTTATTTAGAACTTTAAGTGAAACCCATACCTTTGTTTTATTATTTTAAATCTAGTTATAGCATTGAGTTAGGTCAGCTAAGGAAAATGTGTAAATTACCTCCCTTTTTGAAAATTAACTTGTTTTACCTTCCGGATTGGAAATGGACTGTTCTGTAAAATTGACTCGTCCAATAGTATATAAATGCGTGTTGACTTCATTTGGTAGCAGAAAGTTGGTGACTGCTCGTGGTGATGGTTGGAGTGGAAGATAGTCGCGGGTCTACTGTTTAATTGTAGACGCCCGGAACAAGATGTGTGCTTCCACTGTTCATACAACAGAACATCATTGCGATTTGTATGTTGTTAAGGGCCCCGTTACACCAAACTAGTTCCCAGACCGTTCGACCCCGTCCTAAAAATATCGCGAAACTGGTTGTGAACGAGCTAGGACGTGCCGTTTCAGTCGGAAAATTTCAGCTATACGACCATAGTTCGTTCAAAACCAGTTCCTGATACGTGCATTTCGTTCTTACCCCGTCTGTAGTCCGTTTGAAACAGGATCAGATCGGTTAAAATTGCTCGTTCTTGTCACAAGACACCGTTTTCAACTAGTCCAAATCCGTTCGTAGACAGTTTTAACCCGTTCGAAGTCAGTTTTAACCCGTTCATAACTAGTTCTACTAGGTTCCTTTACACATGACCATCCCGTTCAAGACAGTTCAACTCGTTCTTAGTACGTTCTCATCTCGTTCTTAGAACGTTCTGAACGTAATGACGTCACGTTCTGACCCGATTGCTATAAATATCTAGGACGTTCCTACCCGTTCTCATTCACGTTCTGCGCTTCAAGCTGTAACAAAATTTGTCTAACAGCAATTAGTCTACCATGCCTCCAAAAAAAAGCCGAGCCCGACAGACGGTCACTGATAAGACTTCTAAACGATCTAAAATCATCTGCTCTGGTGAAACTCATGATGAGCCTCAAGATAAGCCAGCAGATACAGAGCCTCCAGAGCCAGTTAGTAAAAAAGAGAGTGTGGTATCTCCTGCCAAGAAAACCAAGACATACACCCATCTCACAACGGAACAACAGGAAGCCGTGGTTGACTGGCTTAAAGCTCATGAGATCCTTTACAACAAGAAACTAGAGGGCTATAAGGACACAAAGAAAAAGGCATTCCTTTGGCAGAAGCAAGCAGATGAGATGGGCATTAGCGTTGATGAGCTGAAAATTTGGTATAACAGCCTGAGGACCCGTTACACCAAGCTGAGGAAGATGAAGTCTGGTGATGGTGCTCCTGAACATTCCGAAAGAGACCAATGGGTGCTGAATAACTTCTCTTTTCTGGCCCCATTCACGTACGAAGTAAAGAAAAGAACACTTGTAAGCGTAAGTACACCTTTATCTTTCTACATTGTAATTCTACCATGGTATCTTGTCACCCTAGGAACAAAAGGTGAGCCGCCCGGCTAGCTCAGTTGGTAGCACGCAAGTCAACTGATCGAGGAGTTGAGGGTTTGATTCCCGGGCGAGGCATACTTTAGTGGAGCTTAGTCATGAAATTATTTCTACGGCCATTATCCCTCCTACCAATGATTTTTAATTATGTAGGGCAGCTGTCAGTCACTGACGGAGGTATGCGCTTAGTAGTTGGTTAACAGCTAAATCCAACGATTTAGCCTTTCCAGGAACCGTGAGTAGGTTGGCTGACAGCCATTGTAGGACCTATACAATGTGTTGCTACGGTGTTTAACCAAACGAACAAACACACAAACAGAAATAGAGGCCCATTCAAGTGGTAAATTGCTTTTTCATAGGCATAACATATTAGTACGTAAGATGGTTGTGTCTACTGTTATTCTTTATCATCATGCCAATTGTAAAAACAATGCATTCAATTGTTGTGCATTATCCTACTCAAATTTAAATCCAAGCTGCAGTCAAACCTGTCATATGCGACCTCCGAAGGGACCGAACAATAAGGTCACATATGAGTGATAGTCTCTTAATACAGGCGCCATACAAACAGGTACAATTGAATTTGTTCTGTTGTTTCAGTTCAAGGCCAAGTTACTTCAAACAACAGCAACTACAACAACATCGGATCAAATAGACGATGAAGACGTCACCTTATCATCTGGACAAATGACAAGTCAGGGATCAGAGAACCAGCATGACATGAGCTTGAACACCACAGAAGCCTCTCCCAAAGCATCCACGTCTTCAGCACACAAACCAAGTAACCCTTTAACCTCAGTTATCAGTGGCAAAATGGACGAATTTATGGAGATGCAGAATCGTCTCATGCAACAGATGGTAAGACCAAACACAGACCGGATGAAGGAGGTCTTCGTTGATTACATTAAAGAGACTGCCTACGAAATTCATCCATCTTTGTGGGAAGATATGCATCGAGACATCATGAAAACAGTTTTAATGTATAAAGACAGAGACAATGACTTAAAAAGGGGTCAACAGCATACAGCTACACTTGACTCTGGTAGGTCCTCAGTTGGTTGGCGGCCACCTTCTCATATGTGGTCATCAACTGTGCAAAACCCAGTTAGTAGTTGGGGATCATCAGAGTATGGCTGGAATCAGCAGTTTCCTAATCGGCAGCAATTTCCCCAGCAACAACAATCGCAGCAATCGCAGAACTTCTTCCAGCCACAGCAGCAAACTTCCACCATGCAGCAGCAGCGTCCACAAGGCAAACAAGGCACGCCTCAACTCAATACCCCTCAATTATTCCCTTTAGACTCCGCGTCGGACAGCGGCTTCCCCTCTGGATTAACTCCGTTAGTGACTCTGCCCTCACCAACTCAACAGGATGGTCAGCAAAGGGATACTGAGAGGGAAGACCCCTTATAAGATGACAGTCAAGAAGGATTTAGTTGATAGAGACTGTTACTTTATTGTTTGAACAATTTTAGTAGATACTGTGTCGCGCTTTAGTTCAATATCTTGATATAGTTGAGTTCATCATTATGTTGATTGTTTTATAATATGTGATGTATTGTATACTATGATAATATTAAATGAAAATAATGTCTTATAGACTTTTAAGAAAGAAGTCATTTAAGAACAGCGAATCTTTCGAGCTGTATAAAATAGCCATTATGGTGGCATATTTCTGCCATCAGATGACCACATATCTAACTAGTTAAATTAAGAGGTTAACTAGTTATGGTAACTAGTTAACATCATAAGTTAATTAAGTTAAGAGGTTAACTAGTTATAGTACCTAGTTAACATCCTTTGTTAATTAAGTTAAGTGGTTAACTAGTAACTGTAACTAGTTAACCTCTTAATTAACTAGTTATTTATGTGGTTATCTGGTGGCAGAAACATGCTACCATAAACCATCAAAAACGACCACAACGTAACTTTAATTAAGACATGAAATGACATATTAATCTTTTACTTGTTTGCATTTGTTTCATACTAGTTTTATTGTGTGTGTGTGAGTGTGTTTTTTAATTTTACTCATTTTTAATTGAAAATTTGTTATAACGGCAAAATATCTTGAAACTTACATGTCGGTTATAACAAGGATTCGTTGTTATTAGTTGCGATTGTGTACATTTACCAATACAGAGTATAGACAGAATGATACAGAAAACAATGTTGATAATTTCAAGTTTATATGTTTTATTTCTTTTTCAATTATACAATGTTCCAAAATAAATTACATGTTCTACAATTTGGTCATTGAAAGTGTTGTTGTTTTTTCAATTTACCTCATTGAAACCGAACCTGGTATATTTCTGTTTCTGGAATATATATTCTTACATTTGTTTTTCAACCTAAACGTTAAATGAACTTAATCCTGATAAAACACATTCCGGACACAGAAAATAGCAGTCTCGGTTTGAATGAGTTCACTGATATCGTTATGATTGTTGACAAATATTCCAACGCCTTGGGTACATGTTTACAAACATCTCGAGCTCGAGTATGAATCTGAAATTTTATCCAATGAGAGATAGCGTAACAAATATCAGAACAGTGACACCATCTTTTATTGGGCTAATTCCAGACTCAGACACGAGCTCAGAATCGGGTCAGTCTTGAAAAATGGATCAATGCCAAATGGGACTCCAAACTATTATCCTGCACAGAATCAAAAGATTCAAAAAATACAAATTAAACACTGTTCATTGATTTTCCGCACATGTCATAACACTTAAATATCCACCATCCTGTCCTGCCATGGCACAGCTCCTGCTGGACTGTTAAAATAGTCTTTCAAGTAATCTCTTTGTCTCTTGCCCAAAAAGGTGTCTCTGTTTCCTCCATACGACACGTCAAAATCTGGTAGGTTGGCATCCTGTCTCTAGACACCAGGGACTAGGTTATGTGCACCATCTTCACCATCTACTTGAACGTTCTGAATTGCAGGATTTCGAAGACGGATGAAGTTATGAAGGCACACACAAGCTTCAACAATGGTCTGTACATTCACTGGCATCTGCTGCATCGTTGACAAAAGGACCCTCCATCGTTGTGCCAGAATACCAAAGGCGTTTTCTACCACACGTCTGGCTCTTGAGATCCTATAGTTAGCAATCATTTGTTCTCTTGTCAGATTACGACCCGAGTACGGCTTCATGAGATATGAGCGAAGTCCAAAGGCGTCATCTCCAAGCAAAAAGTATGGAAAATCTTGGACGTCATTATGCAAGGGTGAGGGAAGAGGGAATCCAATGGAGCCATCTTCTAAGCATTCTTTCAGTTCCGACTGGTTATAAATCTGGGCATCGGACTGGCTTCCAACGCCACCAACATCTATCCACATGAACTTGTAATCTGCATCTACAAGAGCCATTAGAACTATAGAATGAAATCCCTTGTAGTTATGATATAAGGTACCTGTCTTAGGTGGCTTTCTTATTGCAACATGCTTCCCATCTAAAGCTCCACATGCATGTGGGACATTCCATCGGTTCATGAACTCATCTGCAATAAGTTCCCAAGCATCTCTTTCCATAGGACAGGCGATGACTTCATTCTTGAGCTCATTTACCAGTGCATCACAAACTTTTAACACCAGTAAACTGATAGTGCTTCTGGCAACACGGAAATCATACTGAAGACTGGCGTAGTTATCTCCTGTAGCCAGATAACGAAGGGTGATTGCTAGCTTCATTCCTGGTGTCAAAGCCTTTCTGTAGTTTGTGTCATCTTTCTGTATATATGGGGTAATACGTGTGAGAAGTTCGTCAAACATAAGTGGGGTGATTCGCAAAAAGTTGTAGAACGACTCTTGGTCATCCAAGCGGAGCTCCTCCATCAGCTGATGATAATGCCCCACAGCCAATCTTCTCTCCGGTTTTAACCAGGTCCTCACCCAACAGGTCCTAGGTCTTCTTCGTCTTCGTTTCTCCTCCTCAACCATAAAATTGTATTTTTGCTCCGCTTCAATCAAAAAATGCACAAATCCAACATTCAAAGCATTGATCAAATCCATGGCTCTAGGCTAAAAACTTATGTCAAAATGACAAGTTGCTGAGAAGTGGTCTGTATTTATACCAAACCATATCAGGTCGTACTGCAGACGTTATGGACGTTGTACGATCTGCATTCGATCGCAATGAACTTACTAAAAACGAGTAGAACGTACCGAGAACCTACTGCGAACTTAATGAACTGTGTGTAAACGTGTTGCAAACTGGTTCAGAACTTCATATTTTGATTTCATGCATTTAGACGGGATTACAACGCACTATGGACGTAATTAAGTCGAATTAAGTCTGTGCGCGAACGGAATGAACGAGTTACAAACGGAACAGGTCGGTGTGTAAACGTACTGCAAATTGTGGCCCGATCGAACTACGACAAGGCACGTCCCCAGTAAGATGCTAGTACGGCAATTCCGTTTGCAGTACGTCCAATTATTGTTAAACAAGAAATATATTTAAAAAAATACATGTATACGACGCTCTGCTGGGTTCATTTTCAACGTTTTGAAGTATAAATGTTGGTCATGTACGGCGTACATGTATTAACTATAAATGTAGTTATGGTAGAGCAAATTGTGTTGGTTGAAATATAGGTCAAAAGTTGGCTTAGACAGTTGCGCCGAAAAATGAATAGTTTTGAAATAATTTTCAAACCTCATCGTTATTGTAAAACCGCCAATAACTATTTTTTTTGTTTCGTTTGTCGCTCTATTTTACTTGGACTAAAATGCCCATGCATTAATTTGTATAACTGTTTTATTTATTTTAATATTTCACCTTCTTTATGCAATCGTTCTACAATGATTAGTAAACTAGTAAATAGAATTTTTTTAAATGTTTTAACGTTTTAATTTATAATCATAGTGTTAATCAATAAAACAATTGATGTCTATTATTTATCCTTATGCCGCCAAAATAAAGTAATATTTTATGATACTGTTTTCAGTAATTCGTATGTTCGAGTAAATCGACCCGAACAATAATTCTTTCAATAAATTGATAAATTATGTATTTTCTAACCAGCCTAGAATCTTAACACTTTCCTTATATTTATTTCTGAACATTCATTACTACATGTACATCTTTTGACAGATACAACTAATTGTATATACATGTATACATATACATGTAGTTTTAAATAAATAAGAGACAGAAAGGCAATCCTGTCATAAAAGTGCACCCGCTGTGCCTTGCTATTCGCAGTGTATTATACAATCACACCAGGGGTCCATAAATCCGATAGGGCACACTATAAAAATAAGAAGAAAAAACTTTAAAACTCCAATACATTTGGGAAAAAGTGCAAAAGGGACCAAAACTTCATTTAGATATTTTAAATATAAAAAGTGCTCCGAAAACTAGAACATACAGCTTTCTCATGTCATTTACACTAATTTGATCAAAGAACCGGGAAGGCTTTATTTTTCAACTTATATTAGCAAGGGTATTTATTTCCCTTCTTATTTTATAGTAATGTGACTAACCAAATAAAACATAAAAAGGGACCAATCTTCACAATTTTACAAAACATTAAAAACAAATCAAATGAAAGCAGGAAATGTATTTTTTTTGCATCATTTGCACAAAATTGATATCTTAAAGAAAGAGTTACGACCGTTCAAAGAATTTTTCCCTATAGATACTTTTCTATTGAAAATAGAATATCGACTTGACATTATGTAATGGCCTAAAAGTTGGACATTGGTAATCAATGAGAGTCGGTAGTACTGGAACGTTGTTGGTTTAAAGTTGACTATATAGGATTATCATGCTGGTATAGAAGTGAAGCGTCTGAGATGTCGTAGTCGACTTCAAAATAAAACTGTGTTCAATTTGGTTTGAACACTTATAGTATGTATAAGTCCACACTTTTACGTCCACAAATGTAAGTACACACATTCATAATTATAAGTCTACAAATGTAAGTCAAAAAAATCATGATTATAAGTCCAAAAAATCATGATTATAAGTCCACAGTGATCGTATAGATTAATCAGATTAGTTCATTCAAACTTGATAACAATTGAAGAAACATTTTCCTCATTAGTTCGTGGAGATCGTATAGGTTTTATCACTAGTCCTTATCGGGTGTGTTGAATAGTAATGCATTTGATTTCTTCTCTGGTATCATCAATTGAAATTAGACAGTTTGTATGTGCCAAAATCATTAGCACATGGTTAAGTTGATAACACACATTAAATCGTCAACTGTTGAATAAAGAAAGTGTTAATGTATACTGTTTATGTACATTAAGTTTATGTATCCTTATTAATATTAGGGTACAGAATAACATAGCCGCTCTCCTCATCTGAAGTTACAGGTGGTGCTGAAGAAATCTGTTTCTTCGGGTACGCATCGGGTCCCGCTTCGTTGGAAGTCACCATCTTCTGCTACTTGTCATGTCTTAATTGTCTCACATTAGCAAAAAAATGGCTCTTTTAGATCAATTTTTTTAACAAGTATTTCCCCGTTAAATACAACAAACGATAAATATAATCAAAACAATGCCTAAAAAGATGTACACTAAAACAGGTATTGACCACTTCGACTCCTCTTCCCTGTTTACACTACGAGTGAACCGTACTTGAACAATTAACGATTCTAACGGAATTGAAGTCATTGTTTTCAAAGATTTCGGTATTTCGGTATTGTTAAACTAAGGTAATCGCTGCGCGAAATCTTGCCACATCTGTAGGCTTGAAGTATTCAGTGTTATTTTTATAGTTAGAAATACATGTAGTGTGAAATACATATAGTGCTTACAAATCAATGTTGCGTCTTGTCCACCACTAAACCACCAGAATATTCGAGCCCAGCCACTGTTCATGCACAGCTCCTGTTTTCAATGACAATCTTACCTTCTCTGTAAAACTTGACCAACGATCTCAAAGTACAGTCTTGAACAGATCGCCTGTAGGAACAGAGACATAAAATATTTGTCTCCGACGGGTAGAACATATTTACAGTTTTTACGTCTACCGTAAGCACTTTTATCATGTATCCAACAGCGGCTACAAACAAATCAGCTTTCCTGGATATTTGATTATGTAGAAGCAGTAGTCCAGCGATATGACGCGCACTAAGCGATCGAAATGTTCTTGGTTTGAATCCCACTGGGGCAATGCTTATTTCCTTGAGCAAGAAATTTACCTGCGATTGCTTCACTCCACCCAGGTGTAAATGGGTACCTGTTCGGATCATACACTGTATGCTTTGGGTGCAATCTGCACCGTATGTTAACAGTTGGCCAACAGTGTATGACTCGTTGATCAGGGAGGTTATTGTCAAGAGTCGACTAAATAGTGATACTTAAAGTAAACTTCAAAATCATTGCTTTAACTTTAACTATATACCAGTACTCGGTTCACCTTCCAGACGGAGCTGACAACATTTCCCTTAATTACAACTGCTTCGAAAATTGATATAAAACATTAAAATTTTCATGAACGGATATAGCCTGCTGCGTTCAGAAATCAAACTCGAGGCTATGCTTCTTTTGAAATTATGTTTCTGATCGAATTCACTCAGTGAAATGAAACAACGATCTTACACTTAGGAAAGTAGACGAATAACCCCTGTGTCTATTAAAGTATAATAGCATTTTGTTTTATATACACAGTGGTATGAAGGTCCCTCCTGAAATCGAACCATTAATCAATGGCTGAATAGTCAGACACACCCCTGCTGTGCCAACGAACTGGCATTAGAGTTAGGGTCAGAAAACAATACAACACATAATTTGGATCTCGATAAGCCATTTTATTAAAAATTAACATTAGAGTCAAATATTTTCCCGGCACCTATCTATTTCGATTATTTGTCAACGGAAAAGGGCCATAGTTAGTAACAAAGGTACGGCTGTGGATCGTTGAGCAAGTAGCGACCCGATCCGAACCACGATTCATGTGTAGCGATTCGCGAATCAAACCACGAATCACTAGTTAATGGAGAAGCATATAGGAATTCATGTAATAACAAAAATATGTGAAGAATTACAGAAGCTTTAACTATATGGAAAACAATGTACTCAAAACATATCTATTTCCAAACGATTTATGGGCATTTCAGTGCTTACAGTTTTGTTAAAATGTGTATCCATCGAAATTTTGAATTAAATCAAAATTTTCATTAGTAATGCGGCTCGTTTTAAGAAGTAAATAAACTAAAAGTGTTCTTTCATTATTACCAAAACTAGATCGCGATCCGACGATTTCGGACGTAAAGAATATACGTATTCAATTTTCAGGTCGGGATCGCGAATATCCGAGTACTCGGATACTCGCAGCAGTCCTAAACAAAGGGTTGTGACATTATTGAATTCGAATGGGTCTAATGCTCGGTTCGCTCAAGGTTTTTGTCCAGAAATTTCGAGTTTTAGCTTTCGAATTTCTACAGTATATCTACACTATGTATTGTATGTTTATTCAATTTGCATATCATTTGCATACGTTAATTGTATCAAAAAATGCTGTAGTTACAGGAGCGTGTAATGTCTTCATCTGTCTCAAGTCAATTTGCATATAAACTATACATTTATATTGCCTTTTAAATTATGCAAATTGAATTCCTTCAATTGACAGAAGATTTTGAAGCTTCTTATATATTTTTTCTACGTAAAAAATTGATAAATAATAAAAACTTAATATTTCAAAACAAAACAAGTCATATTTCGTCAGAGCTCATTTTTTTCATTTTCAACAGATAATCCTCTGCATTAATTAAAGTTCTTTAAAATTCTTTCCCACAAATGTAAGCCTGTTTTGCTGTGCATGGGTGATCGTCTAACAGCCACATATGGTTTGTAATTAGTAGACAGTTTTCATAATACGGGCTGTTAGGATGACCCGGTGTCCAGAATGTTGAGTTCATAGGTATAAGTTCGCCGTCTGTGCCAACGAACTGGCATTAGAGTTAGGGTCAGAAAACAATACAACACATAATTTGGATTTCGATAAGCCATTTTATTAAAAATTAACATTAGAGTCAAATATTTTCCCGGCACCTATCTATTTCGATTATTTGTCAACGGAAAAGGGCCGTAGTTAGTAACAAAGGTATACAGGGCTGTGGATCGTTGAGCAAGTTGCGACCCGATCCGAACCACGATTCATGTGTAGCGATTCACGAATTGAACCACGAATCAAACCACGAATCACTAGTTAATGGAGAAGCATATAGGAATTCATGTAATAACAAAAATAAGTGAAGAATTACAGAAGCTTTAACTATATGGAAAACAATGTACTCAAAACATTTCTATTTCCAAACGATTTATGGGCATTTCAGTGCTTACATTTTTGTTAAAATGAGTATCCATCGAAATTTTGAATTAAATAAAAAATTCCATTAGTAATGCGGCTCGTTTTAAGAAGTAAATAAACTAAAAGTGTTCTTTCATTATTACCAAAACTAGATCGCGATTCGACGATTTCGGACGTAAAGCAGTCCTATACAAAGGGTTGTTACATTATTGAATTCGAATGGGTCTAATGCTCGGTTCGCTCAAGGTTTTTGTCCAGAAATTTTGAGTTTTAGCTTTCGAATTTCTATTGTTTATCTACAATATGTATTGTATGTTTATTCAATTTGCATATCATTTGCATACGTTAATTGTATCAAAAAATGCTGTAGTTACAGGAGCGTGTAATGTCTTCATCTGTCTCAAGTCAATTTGCATATAAACTATACATTTATATTGCCTTTTAAATTATGCAAATTGAATTCCTTCAATTGACAGAAGATTTTGAAGTTTATATTTTTTTCTACGTAAAAATAAATAAATGATAAAAACTTAATATTTCAAAACAAAACAAAACAAGTCATATTTCGTCAGAGCTCATTTTTTCATTTTCAACAGATAATCCTCTGCATTAATTAAAGTTCTTTAAAATTCTTTCCCACAAATGTAAGCCTGTTTTGCTGTGCATAGGTGATCGTCTAACAGCCACATATGGTTTGTAATTAGTAGACAGTTTTCATAATACGGGCTGTTAGGATGACCCGGTGTCCAGAATGTTGAGTTCATAGGTATAAGTTCGCCGTCTGGCCATCTCCATACGTCCCTTGTTTTAACTCCTGAGACCATTATGTTACTGCCGCCAATAAAGTAGTACGATTGGAGATATTCACCTGAAATTTAAGTACATGTGATTCTTGTATGTGTATCAAGTACTAATTAGTGGGGTTAATGTGTGCACTTATAGGTATGTAATACAAGGCGTTAGAGCTGTCATTGGTTCCACCGATATCGCTGTATCGTCGATATTCATTTTTCCGATCAATAATCGATATGCATTTTGAAATATCGATAATAAAGCCAATACAATGTACAGGTAAATAAATAAAAGTCACTAATAAGGGTCAAATTTGGGAGACGACCCTTCTATCATAAGCAGAAACAGAAGCCCTGTCATTATATCAGAGACATAGACAACCATGTCTCTGATTATATGAACTGATAGTTCTAAAACGTTGACAGCACCCGTATTAAGGAAATAGCTATATAATGAGTTTTTGGCAGCATAAATGGTCTGCATAGTACTGCAGAGAAAGTATCATTATATTTATTGGTGTTTTGTCGATATTTATTTCTTGATATATGGATATCACCGATACACTTCGAGCCCAATAAATGATAGCTCTACGAGGAGTATATAATGTAACTAGATGGGAGCCCGTGCAAGCACGGGCTTTAGGTAATGACATTTTAGGTTATTGATTTAATAAAGGGAAATAACCGCTGCGGGAAGTTTGGTCTATTTTTAGTTTTATCTAGAGCTATTTTTAGACACAAAAAAAACCCACTATTTTTGTTGATTTTTGGCAGGTTTTGCAAATATCAAGAGGCTTTGTCAAAAAAGAATTGTCAACTTGATATGCCGGTATATAGGTGCTCCAGCGACAAACAAAAGATTTATTCAAAGCTGCGCAGTTTCTTCCACAAAACAGGAAACTCGCAAATTTAATAGTATAGATACACGCGGTTATCTCCAGTTAGACTTTTCAAGCGCTACTTATCGTTGTACGAATAATTATAGTATGTCAGAGGTAGGCTTATACAACAGTTAAATCTCAGCATTAAATTAGTAAAGAAGGCAAGATAATCTAGTAGATCCATAGCGGAAATTTGATATTTTTAATATCCGTGACAGCGCTTAAAACAAACATTTATGAACTTTAATGCTCATTTTTCAATAAATTGTATTATCATAATATTTACATAAATAAGCCTTATGAATCCTGATCTTGCACATATTCGATATTATAACATATGGCTTCAGTTCTACCTAAGAAAACCGAACACATAAGCGATCAATCAAAAATGATCTGAAATTCTGAAGTTTTTCGATTTTTTCCGTTTCTATTCAAATTCGGACCGCCAAAATAGCTTTCGGAAAACACCGATGATAGTTTCTTCGCCCGAAAGATTTTCCGAATGCAAAGAAACTTTTGTTGTTACGTTATACTAAAATGAGTGCCTTATAGATCGATTTTTACCAGCTCAGAAGGTAGAACGCAAGTCTAGTTGATCGATCTGTCGTGGGTTCGATTCCCAGGCGGCGCAAATACATGTACCTAGTAAAGTCTGTCCATGAAATATTTTCGAATGAAATTCTCCCTCCTACCACCGATTCATATATATAAAAGTTATCAGTCACTGACGAACGTATGCGACAAGTAACTGATTAACAGCTTAATCCAGAGATTTTGCTGCATTTCCAGGAACGGCGAGTTGGATTCCCTGACCGCCGTAACATGACCTATGCAATGTGTTGCCACGACGGTAATCTCAAGAAAAAGGTATTGATCATACTATTGCATTTTCGCATCAGTTTCTGAATGAATCTAAGCCTTGGTAGTGTTGACAGTTTGATCAGATCACCTCCAGCTCTTTGACAATCTTTTCTGGCTTCTTGTTCGGTCATATGTGTTAGTACAACCCTGTAAAAATGAAATGTTTGCTGTTAACATATTAACTTAACGTATTAATATATATGCTTCATGTTTTGGTACTAGTGATTAGATGACTTATAAAGCTGGGTATATTTGATAGTTTGTTTGTGTATTTATGTTGTAACATGTAATATGTAATACCATGTCACTATATACATTATGATGTGGGATGAGAGGACTGCCTCTCTCTCTGTCAAAACATAATTTATTTTTATATAATTGCGTAAATGCCTAAAATAAGGGGTTCCTTTAAAAGTGATGTTTCGACACCTTTGGGGATGTATTATGGGCCCTTTAAAGGTGATGTTTCGACACCTTTGGGAATGTATTAAGGGCCCTTTAAAGGTGATGTTTCGACACTTTTGGGGAATTGTCTGGTTAACAGTGGCGTTATGTTACACTGTTCAGGACAAGTCCGGTTAACAGTAGCATCATGTTATACTGTTCAGGACAACAACTTTAAATACCAAATTAATAAAAACAAATGTAAAAATAAAGTCAAATCATGAACTAAGATTAATATAGGTCTTATAAACTTGATATATGAAAACCAAATGCACAATCACACTATATAACATCATGGGTAATGAATTTTATTTTGTTCTGTGTTATTGTATATATTTATGGTGGAGGGTTTTTACTTACTTAGTTTTTATGATTTATCTTTTGTACAACGCCATTGAATATGTAATATAGAAATAGGCGTTTAATCAAATGAAAAAGTTTAAGTTTAAGTTTAATAATAAAAATACGCCTGGTCCCAGTCCGTCAAATACACTTTATACTGTAAAGATTTTTATATACATATAAAGTTTTCAAAAACCGAACATTACGGCACCAAACACTCAATATTCCAAAACATTGGCTTATGTCGCTCTGGAAATAGATTGACGTTATGTACAGTTTCACAGAAATTCAAAACGAGTGGGCTGTATGCAACTAATGGACATTATTCATAAATATTGCATAATTATTTTCATTTGAAACTGGTAGAAATAACTAAAACAATATATTAAAAAGTTTTTAGGTACTAGTTATACCTGAATGAAAATGTTTCTCCGTCTTCAAGTCTTGTTGTCTGATAAGAGCCAAAGGCTGGGTGACAAGAGATTTCTAGTTGAAGAAAAACATAAATAATTAGTGAAGGACAGTAAAACATTATTACGAGAACGACTATGGAAATAAGATATATTTATTCTCTGTTTCATCTTTTAACTTCGTATTATTAGAATTTGGAACGTCTCATTTAATGTGCATTCTCGTTTGTTTTTTTCTTTTAACGTCGTATTCAACACATAATTAGGTTATATATACGACGGCCAACTCTTCCAACTATAGGTTCCTGGACACTTTTCTATCACCAGTACTAACTTACCCTACCACGAGACCGACAACTCATGTATAGGGTATGACCTACCGCCACCGGGCTCGAACCGGATTCGAAGTCAGACATCCTAACCACTACACCACGACCGCGGCTTGTGCATTCTCGTACCCCGAGGTTATCAAGATTATCGATCGAGAATCTTAAAAGCCTCTGGGTACGAGAATGGTAATGTGGAATTCACTGAACTCATGATGCATTCTTATGTTTTTTGTTCACATAAAAGAGCATCGAAAACGCATTTGTCAATAAATTACATTTTTCTAAATTCTAAGTTAAACATCCTCTAACAAAACTACTGCATCGTGTTCAGTTACCTTGAGCGTTCCAAAACGTTCCGTAACGGAAGTGTCGGAACAACTCAACCCGAGACAACTCTCCCGAGACAACTCAATCTTCTACTAACGGATTGAGTTGTCCCAACTTTGAGTTGAATATTGCACGGGTTGAGTTGTCTTCGGGTTGAGTTCTCCCGTACCCGTAACGTTAGCTAACAGTAGTTACTGAACACGGGGCTGGTTTAACACACGTAAACTTTATTATACGATGTTTTACGACAATGAAATCGAATGTCGATGCAGACGCTTGGGAGCTATCTTGGAATCTACTGTTGAGAGTTAGAAATACTCGAGTCTTCATACATTTTAGAACAATTAACAGATGTTTAGCATTATCTAGATTCTCAAACTTAAGACACGTTCAACTACTAAATTTCTCTAATGATTAAGAAGTGATTAAGATACATGTACATTCAATAACAATATGAGAAAGAGTCCGATGTTCATCGACAGATGTGACCAATAGTATGTGAAACTGACCTATGGTCAGTACAAAACGTGTACCTAACTGATAAAATCATAAGTAATAAACAGCCAAAACAAAACAGAAAGAACTAAAATAAAAATATGATACCCCCCCCCCCAAAATCAAAATAATACAATAAAATCGACAAATTCTTAGTCTGTAATTCGCAGTCAGTAATTCGCAGTCTGTAATTCGAAGTTTGTAATTCGCACTCTGTAAATTCGCAGTCTGTAATGTCACCGTTGTAGCGATTGTTTTGGTATTGAAGTTGGTAGTCGAATGTAATTTCTCAAAGCTGGTTAATGAGAGGCATTGGTAATCAATGAGAGCCTGTAGATTACTGGAACGTTGTTGGTTTGAAGTTGACTATATAGGATCATCATGCTGGTATAGAAGTGAAGCGTCTGAGATGTCGTAAATAAAAAATAAAACTGTGTTCAATTTGGTTTGAACACTTATAGTATGTATAAGGTCACACTTTTACGTCCACAAATGTAAGTCCACACATTCATAATTATAGTCCACAAATGTAAGTCCACAAATTCATAATTATAAGTCCACAGTGATCGTATAGATTTATCAGATTAGTTCATTTAAACTTGATAATAATTGAAGAAACGTTTTCTTCATTAGTTCGTGGTGATCGTATAAGTTTTATCACTAGTCCTTATCGGGTGTGTTGAATCGTAATACATTTGACTTCTTCTCTGGTATCATCAATAGAAATTAGACAGTTTGTATGTGCCAAAATTATTAGCACATGGTTAAAGGTATTAGTTCACAGATTTGGTTTATTTTTTCTATAAGTCAAAAATACCGTTCACTGTCTGTAATTGTGTCAAAAAAAATGATTCTTATTTTTTAAGACAAACTGACCTATATGTTGAAAAAAATATACAATAAAAGTAACAAAAATGCACTAAAAGTGTCTATACCGTGACATACGGGGTAGATATTTACTACATGAAACACCATCATTTGTAGTTGTATGTCAATTTGCACTAAAATTGTCATTATCAGAACACTACTTTCCTGCTTTCAAAAATAATTTCACACAATTTTAATAGTCTAAAAAAAGTTGACATTTTGGTTAAAATCTGTGAATGAATACCTTTAAGCTGATTACAAACATAAAATCCGCAACTGTTGAATCAAGAAAGAGTTAATGTATACTGTTTATGTACACGAAGTTTATATATCCTTATTAATATTAGGGTACAGAATAACATAGCCGCTCTCCTCATCTGAAGTTACAGGTGGTGCTGAAGAAATCTGTTTCTTCGGGTACGCATCGGGTCCCGCTTCGTTGGAAGTCACTATCTTCTGCTGTTTGCCATGTCTTAATTGTCTCACATTAGCAAAAATGGCTCTTTTAGAAAAACTGTTTGAACAAGTATTTTCCCGTTAAATACAACAAATGATAAATATAATCAAAACAATGCCTAAAAAGATGTACACCAAAACAGGTATTGACCACTTAGACTCCCCTTCCCTGTTTAGTCTACGAATGGACCGTACTTGAACAATTAACGATTCTAACGGAATTGAAGTCATTGTTTTCAAAGATTTCGGTATTTCGGTTTTTGTTAAACTAAGGTAATCGCTGCGCGAAATCTTGCCACATCTGTAGGCTTGAAGTATTCAGTGTTATTTTTATAGTTAGAAATAGTGTGAAATACATATAGTGCTTATAAATCAATGTTGCGTCTTGTCCATCGCTAAACCACCAGAATATTCGAGCCCAGCCACTGTTCATGCACAGCTCCTGTTTTCAATGACAATCTTACCTTCTCTGTAAAACTTGACCAACGATCCCAAAGTAGAGTCTTGAACAGATCGCCTGTAAGAACAGAGACATAAAATATTTGTCTCCGACGGGTAGAACATATTTACAGTTTTTACGTCTACCGTAAGCACTTTTATCGTGTATCAAACAGCGGCTAAAAACAAATCAGCTCTCCTGGATATTTGATTATGTAGAAGCAGTAGTCCAACAGTAGGACGCGCACTTTAAAGCGATCGAAAGGTCCTTGGTTTGAATCCCACTGGGGGCAATGCTAATTTCCTTGAGCAAGAAATTTACCTGCGATTGCTTTACTCCACCCAGGTGTAAATGGGTACCTGTTCGGATCATACACTGTATGCTTTGGGTGAAATCTGCACCGTATGTTAACAGTTGGCCAACAGTGTATGACTCGTTGATCAGGGAGGTTATTGTCAAGAGTCGACTGAATAGTGATACTTAAAGTAAACTTCAAAATCATTGCTTTAACTTTAACTATATACCAGTACTCGGTTCACCTTCCAGACGGAGCTGACAACATTTCCCTTAATTACAACTGCTTCGAAAATTGATATAAAACATTAAAATTTTCATGAACGGATATAGCCTGCTGCGTTCAGAAATCAAACTCGATGCTATGCCACTATTGAAATTATGTTTCTGATCGAGTTCACTAAGTGAAATAAAACAACGATCTTACACCATGGAAAGTAGACGAATAACGTCTTTGTTTATTAAAGTATGATAGCATTTTATTTATATTCACAATGGTATGAAGTTCAAAGCTAGAATTGAACCATCATTCTACGGATAAAAACTGGGCACTCTCCTGCTGTGCCAATGGACTGGTATTAGAGTTAGGGTCAGACAACAATACAACACATAATTTGGATCTCGATAAGCCATTTTATCAAATATTAACATTAGGGTCAAATATTAACCTGGCACCTATAGATCTATTTTGATAAATTGTCAAAGGAAAAGGGTCATAGTAAGTTACAAAGGGTAGTTACATTATTGAATGTTGAATGTCTCGAATGCTCGGTTCGCTCGAAGTTTTTGTCCAGAAATTTCGAGTTGTAGCTTTCGAATTTCTACTGTATATCTACACTATGTATTGTATGTCTATTCAATTTGCATATCATTTGCATACGTTAATTGTATCAAAAAATGGTGTAGTTACAGGAGCGTGTAATGTCTTCATCTGTCTCAAGTCAATTTGCATATAAACTATACATTTATATTGCCGTTTAAATTATGCAAATTGAATTCCTTCAATTGACAGAAGATTTTGAAGTTTCTTATATATTTTTTCTACGTAAAAAATTGATAAATAATAAAAAATTAATATTTCAAAACAAAACAAGTCATATTTCGTCAGAGCTCATTTTTTTCATTTTCGACAGATAATCCTCTGCATTAATTAAAGTTCTTTAAGATTCTTTCCCACAAATGTAAGCCTGTTTTGCTGTGCATAGGTGATCGTCTAACAGCCACATATGGTTTGTAATTAGTAGACAGTTTTCATAATACGGGCTGTTAGGATGACCCGGTGTCCAGAATGTTGAGTTCATAGGTATAAGTTCGCCGTCTGGCCATCTCCATACGTCCCTTGTTTTTACTCCTGAGTCCATTATGTTACTGCCGCCAATAAAATAGTACGATTGGAGATATTCACCTGAAATTTAAGTATATGTGAATCTTGTATGTGAATAAAGTACTAATTAGTGGGGTAAATGTGTGCACCTATAGGTATGTAATACAAGGCGTTAGAGCTGTCATTGATTCCACCGATATCGCTGTATCGTCGATATTCATTTTTCCGATCAATAATCGATATGCATTTTGAAATATCGATAATAAAGCCAATACAATGTACATGTAAATAAATAAAAGTCACTAATAAGGGTCAAATTTGGGAGAAGACCCTTCTATCATAAGCAGAAACAGAAGCCCTGTCATTATATCAGAGACATAGATAACAATGTCTCTGATTATATGAACTGATAGGTCTAAAACGTTGACAGCACCCGTATTAAGGAAATAGCTATATAATGAGTTTTTGGCAGCATAAATGGTCTGCATAGTACTGCAGAGAAAGTATCATTATATATATTGGTGTTTTGTCGATATTTATTTCTTGATATATCGATATCACCGATACACTTCGAGCCCAATAAATGATAGCTCTACGAGGAGTCTATAATGTAACTAGATGGGAGCCCGTGCAAGCACGGGCTTTAGGTAATGACATTTTAGGATATTGATTTAATAAAGGGAAATAACCGCTGCGGGAAGTTTGGTCTATTTTTAGTTTTATCTAGAGCTATTTTTAGACACAAAAAACCCAATATTTTTGTTGATTTTTGGCAGGTTTTGCAAATATCAAGAGGCTTTGTCAAAAAAGAATTGTCAACTTGATATGCCGGTATATAGGTGCTCCAGCGACAAACAAAAGATTTATTCAAAGCTGCGCAGTTTCTTCCACAAAACAGGAAACTTGCAAATTTATTATCGACGTACCTGTACGTCGATATATACAATTATCAAGATTTGAGCATTTTGTAGTCGACACCGGTTGCCGTAAGCCAATCAAAACGATGCATTTGAGCTCACATGATAGAAAAATGGACGGCAAATTGTCAATTTAGGGGTGCTTGAATTGACTCGTCTGGACGCCATCTTTTGTCGGGTATTACCAGAAAATACAATAATCAGAATAGGAATGAGTACCAGTTTAAAGAAAGCTGCATTGAAGACCCAGAAAATGCAAAACTAACTGTATCATGTTTGTTTTCTTCTCATAAATATCGGTTATCTCCTGTTAGACTTTGCAAGCGCTACTTATTGTTGTACGAATAATTATAGTATGTCAGAGGTAGGCTTATACATCGGTTAAATCTCAGCATTAAATTTGTTAAGAAGGCAAGATAATCTAGTAGATCCATAGCGGAAATTTGATATTTTTAATATCCGTGACAGCGCTTAAAACAAACATTTATGAATTTTGATGCTCATTTTTCAATAAATTGTATTATCATAATATTTACATAAATAAGCCTTATGAATCCTGATCTTGCACATATTCGATATTATAACATATGGCTTCAGTTCTACCTAAGAAAACCGAGCACATAAGCGATCAATAAAAAATGATCTGAAATTCTGAAGTTTTTCGATTTCTTCCGTTTCTATTCAAATTCGGACCGCCAAAATAGCTTTCGGAAAACACCGATGATAGTTTCTTCGCCCGAAAGATTTTCCGAATGCAAAGAAACTTTTGTTGTTACGTTATACTAAAATGAGTGCCTTATAGATCGATTTTTACCAGCTCAGAAGGTAGAACACAAGTCTACTGATCGATCTGTCGTGGGTTCGATTCCCAGGCGGCGCAAATACATGTACCTAGTAAAGTCTGTCCATGAAATAATTTCGAATGAAATTCTCCAACCTACCACCGATTCATATATATAAAAGTTATCAGTCACTGACGAACGTATGCGACAAGTAACTGGTTAACAGCTTAATCCAGAGATTTTGCTGCATTTCCAGGAACGGCGAGTTGGATTCCCTGACCGCCGTAATATGACCAATGCAATGTGTTGCCACGACGGTAATCTCAAGAAAAAGGTATTGATCATACTACTGCATTTTCGCATCAGTTTCTGAATGAATCTAAGCCTTGGTAGTGTTGACAGTTTGATCAGATCACCTCCTGCTCTTTGACAATCTTTTCTGGCTTCTTGTTCGGTCATATGTGTTAGTACAACCCTGTAAAAATGAAATGTTTGCTGTTAACATATTAACTTAACGTATTAATATATATGCTTCATGTTTTGGTACGAGTGATTAGATGACTTATAAGGCTGGGTATGTTTGATAGTTTGTTTGTGTATTTATGTTGTAACATGTAATGTAAAACCATGTCACTATACATTATGGCGTGGGATGAGAGGACTGCCTCTCTCTCTGTCAAAACATAATTTGTTTTTATATAATTGCGTAAATGCTTAAAATAAGGGATCCCTTTAAAGGTGATGTTTCGACACTTTTGGGGAATTGTCTGGTTAACAGTGGCGTTATGTTACACTGTTCAGGACAAGTCCGGTTAACAGTAGCATCATGTTATACTGTTCAGGACACCAACTTTAAATATCAAATTAATAAAAACAAATGTTAAAATAAAGTCAAATCATGAACTAAGATTAATATAGGTCTTATAAACTTGATATATGAAAATCAAATGCATAATCACACTATATAACATCATGCGTAATGAATTTTATTTTGTTGTTTTATTGTATATATTTATGGTGGAGGGTTTTTACTTATTTAGTTTTTATGATTTATCTTTTGTACAACGCCATTGAATATGTAATATAGAAATAGGCGTTTAATCAAATGAAGAAGTTTAAGTTTAATAATAAAATTACGCCTGGTCCCAATCCGTCAAAGACACTTTGTACTGTAAAGATTTTTATATACATATAAAGTTTTCAAAAACCGAACATTACGGCACCAAACACTCAATATTCCAAAACATTGGCTTATGTCGCTCTGGAATTAGATTGACATTATGTACAGTTTCACAGAAATTCAAAACGAGTGGGCTGTATGCAACTAATGAACATTATTCACAAATATTGCATAATTATTTTCATTTGAAACTGGTAGAAATAACTAAAACAATAGATTAAAAGGTTTTTAGGTAGTAGTTATACCTGAATGAAAATGTGTCCCCGTCTTCGAGTCTTGTAGTCTGATAAGAGCCAAAGGCTGGGTGACAAGAGATTTCTAGTCGAAGAAAAACATAAATAATTAGTGAAGGACAGTAATACATTATTACGAGAACGACAATGGAAATAAGAGATTTTTCTATTCTGTTTCATCTTTTAACTTCGTATTATTAGAATTTGGAATGTATCATGTAATGTGCATTCTCGTTTTTTAACGTCGTATTAAACACATGTTTAGGTCATATACGACCTATAGGTCGTATAAGTCGGCCAGCTGTTCCTACTATAGGTTTCCTGGACACTTTTTCTATCACCAGTACTAACTTACCCTACCACGTGGCCGACAGCTAATGTATAGAGTATGACCTACCTCGACCGGGCTCGAACCCGCGATCTCCGAACTCGAAGTCAGACATGCTAACCACTACACCACGGCCGCGGCTTGTGCATTCTCGTACCCCGAGGTTATCGAGATTATCGATCGAGAATCTAAAAGGCCTCTGGGTACGAGAATGGTATAGTGAAATTCACTGAACTCATGATACATTCTTATATTTTTTGTTCACATAAAAGAGCATCGAAAGCGCAATTGCTATTTAATTACATTTTTTTCTAAATTCTAAGTTGAACATCCATTTTATCAATACTTTTAAATTACAAGTATTGAATCACAGTTGCCTAAAAATGTATCTACATGTTCCAAAGGAATGAATATCAACCATACTTCAAAACCTCCGCACGAATTTGAGTCTCATAATCTAATTTGAAATACGGCCACTTACAAAAAAAGATACACGGCACATTTTCTTTCACCTGACCCCTTTGCTAAATAATCCAATAATTAATTCAAAGGTTTTGAAGACCATTAAAAAATCTTCATATCAAAATTACACAAAAGAATCAGGGAGATTTATGATTGAGGTAGTTCATGGGTTGGTTAATTATAATGTATGCCCTCTTCCAGGCTGACCATCGTGCATCACAAAAACAATCTTAATCTAATTGTCAACTAGTTGATTTTTTTTCTTTTAATATTGATATATCAAAATACCATAATTATGTTAATTTAACCGAACCACATTACAGTCAAAGACAGGTTTATTTTTGTAAATACGTGTCATGGAATGGCCGTAACTAAGTTGCTAGAACTTGTGGCTAGACCCCATTGTCATTTTTGTATATAATAAAATTATGTCTGTCATTGTTGTATTTGACCTATGAAAAATGTTTGACAATATAATTGTTTAAAGTACTTGTTTCAAACGTCTATTGATAATGTAACCTACCATTTGTTATTCTGAAGTAATATTTGGCTCCTGCACTCGGATAACAACCAGAGCTTGTTGTTATTGTTGTTTTCATAAGGTAACAATGCTTGTTTTCTGGTGCAAATATAAATGATACACACCCCTTTGTCTTACATAGAGTTCCACATTCAGTAACACTCCGTACTCCAGGTATTGGCCTATCATGGGGCAAGCTAGGACACACCATATTTGATAAATGCTTGCCTTGTATCCAATCCATAGATTGGGCGAGACCTAATGATACAATAGAAAACAATATATTGCAAAATGAAAACAAATGTACAAGCAATTCAAAGCACATCGTAATACAATTGAATACAACCTAACGCGGTAGAATACAAAGTGATTGTGATGACGATGGATATGCAATGCGATGTGATGTGATGCGATGGCGATGCGTGGCAGTGCGATGCTATGCCAAAGCGGTGTAATGCAATGTGATGACAACGCGATGCCAATGCGATGGGACGGCAACACGAAGTGATGGCTATGCGATGTGAAGCGCTTTCGATAGGAGGGCAATACGATGTCATACGAAGGCGGTGCGATGCGACGGCGTTGGTGAGTTGGTGACAAAGCGTTGTGGCGCTACGCTAAGGTGCAGTGTTATGTTTTCCAATGCAACGCAATATCATACGATGTGATGCGGAGCGACATAATAAAACAAAGCAACACAATACACCATTGAGTCGCGCAATTATTTGTGTTGTTTATGAGTTAATTCGTTAATGTGTGTATAACCCATAGAAACGCAAACAACATAATTCAAAGGAACAACAGTGAAGAATTATTCAATGCAAAGCAATACAAAACCATACAAAACAGCCGTGCCTTCTTTTTGATCAAATTTTATTTCAAATAGGCAAAAAATACAAAACCATACAAAACAGCCGTGCCTTCGTTTTGATCAAATTTTATTTCAAATAGGCAAAAAATATTGTTATGTTTTGTTTTTCGCAAATGAATAAAATATACGTACATGCATTTAATTCCATAAATATGAACAACAAAATCCAAGTCCATGAGACAGAGCTTGATAAATATTTATGAACGTGCATTTTTTTTAGTTATATCTAATCAATTTATTAATAAGAAGCTAGCATGTGTCCATGTTGCAGTTACATAAAGATCGCCGATCATAAAATATTCCGTGATTCCGTCGTATTTATCGGGTGTTTCCGTAACAAAACATCGGGTGATTCCGTATTCTTTGTAAAACAAAACAGCCGAATCGGTCACTTTGTTTGGCAAGTCGTATTTGATTAACAAATATTATCAACGGACTGAAAAAATTAATTTATTTTAGACTTCAGGAAATTTGAAAAGAAAATGACCTTTTCATCGAGAAAGGTTAACAGCGACACTGGTATTAACCAACAGATTGGCTCTTTGATCGCTGGAGATTTAAGATTATGATACTTCCGGCACGCGCTTATCGTATTTACCGTTGTGAGTTATTGGTTTTAATTAAGTTCCAATTTTTACGGGACCTTTGTAACAAATGTACTCATAATGTCCTTTGTTGACGTTTGTGCACTTTTGATTTTTAATATTTTGATTAATAAGAAATAAGTTAGACTTTGTTACATATTTAAAATTAAAGTGAACCGATTAACTTTTAAAAACGTGTTTATATTGTAATATACTATAAAGACAAAATACAGGATGTACGTCAATTTTGGTGTACGATCAAATTTCATTTCACCCTGTGAACTTAGAATAAAACGTATTTTATTATTTATTTATTAACACATACACACTTAAATGAAAGTCAGTCAGTAAGTAAACTGAAGTTAAACAGTTAGTCAGCTGTATATAGTCAGTTAGTCAGCTGTAACCATGACAGTCAGCTGTAACCATGACAGTCAGTCAGCTGTAACCATGACAGTTAGTCAGCTGTAACCAGTCAGTTAGTCAGCTGTAACCATGACAGTTAGTCAGCTGTAACCATGACAGTTAGTCAGCTGTAACAATGACAGTTAGTCAGCTATTACCAGTCAGTTAGTCAGCTGATTTTAGTCAGTTAGTCAGCTGTATCCATTCAGTTAGTCAGCTGTAACCAGCCAGTTAGTCAGCTGTAACCAGTAGTTAGTCAGCTGTTACCAGTCAGTTAGTCAGCTGTAACCAGTCAGTTAGTCAGTTGTAACCATGACAGTTAGTCAGCGGTAACCAGTCAGTTAGTCAGCTGTAACCATGACAGTCAGTCAGCTGTAACCATGACAGTCAGTCAGCTGTAACCATGACAGTTAGTCAGCTGTAACCAGTCAGTTAGTCAGCTGTAACCATGACAGTAAGTCAGCTGTAATCATGACAGGAAGTCAGCTGTAACCATGACAGTTAGTCAGCTATTACAAGTCAGTTAGTCAGCTGATTTTAGTCAGTTAGTCAGCTGTAACCAGTCAGTTAGTCAGCTGTAACCAGCCAGTTAGTCAGCTGTAACCAGTAGTTAGTCAGCTGTTACCAGTCAGTTAGTCAGCTGTAACCAGTCAGTTAGTCAGTTGTAACCATGCCAGTTAGTCAGCGGTAACCAGTCAGGTAGTCAGCTGTAACCAGTCAGGTAGTCAGCTGTAACCAGTCAGTTAGTCAGCTTTAACTAGTCAGTTAGTCAGCTGTAACTAGTCAGGTAGTCAGCTGTAACCAGTCAGGTAGTCAGCTGTTACCAGTCAGGTAGTCAGCTGTAACCAGTCAGGTAGTCAGCTGTTACCAGTCAGTTAGTCAGCTGATTTTAGTCAGTTAGTCAGCTGTAACCAGTCAGTTAGTCAGCTGAACCAGTGAGTTAGTCAGCTGACGTGTGTCAGCTAGTCAGCTGTAATAATTCGGTTAGTCAGCAAACTTCACATTTTATTCGGCTACAAGCAACATAACGACATTAAACCATTTTTGTCGATGGTAGTCACTAGATGCACTTACTGTACACAGTTACTCACAGAATAAAGGTAAAGATAGTATAAGAGTCCTAATTGTGGTCGAAGGTCGCCTAAACAATTTGTAGGTCAAGCAGATTTAATCATAAGAATCTCATCTACGAGGAAAGACAACAAAATGTTAAAGATAAGACTTTTATCTTTAAGTAAATACAGTATAACCTCTCAACAACAGCCAACATCGGGACCATATATTAATTAGACCGTTATAGATGATGAACGTTATATAGGGGTAATATTTAATTTTGATGTCGCATGCGAAGTTAGACTTTGAATGCACCTTGCTGAGACTTGCATGATATTGTGAACTTACAGTGGCTGCTGTTAAGAGGCGACCGTTTGAGCGGAAGTGGCCATTAAATGAGTTTGCCCCGTAGAAGATAAATGCGACCTTATTATGTTTCATGTGACATCGCCCTGTATAGAATTAGAACACTTTTGGTGATTGTAAACTTTCAAAAATCACTCAGGAACGTTTCACTACCTCTCATATTAACAACGATGCATCGACTCGTATTTACCTTTGGTTTGTTGGTTGGAATATGTTTTGGAGTACCTGTTGAAAGACGTGAGTTTCTAATTATCTCGTTTATATACAAATGTCATTAAAATTTGACTTTTTGTACGACACCGATGTTTTCGTCCGCTCTACCATATAAAGTTCAAGCTCTTTTCCTCTTCTCTTTTTTGTCTTTTCTTTATTTGTTTATCTATATTGTATATAAAAATAACTTCCAATTGTTTTGTTTTATCGTATGATAAAATATAGACACGATATTTGATCTGCGTAGAAATTAAATCAAGAGTGTTTTAGCATGAAAGTTCGAGCGAAACTGACGTACGTTCTTCCTGTCCGAATTCGTCATTATTGATGCCCCTTGTTTCTTACTACTTTTCCGGGAGCATTTTCCATAGATCAATAAGAAGAATATACATGACTGGTGCCAAAAATATTCTACCCGTTCAGATAGTTCTAACTGACCGATTTCGAGTCTTCTAACATTTTAAGTACGCTTTTCTCACTTTTTTTCTAGAGGTGACACCCCCGCCATCCAGCAGCCTTGCTTGTAGTAGTATATATCACGGACAATGTATTGATACATATAAGTTCCAATGTATGGGTTTAGTGATTCCAGGTGTTTGTGGAAATTTAACACATTTTAAGTAAGTTCTTGAATCATATCAATCTCTGTAAACAGATATCCTGTAGAGCATTGTCGTACAGGATCTCTACTATCTCAATAGAGGGTCACGTCGAGATGAACTTTGTGTCGACTAATCAATGCGTTGCTTTCATCTAGACGAAACACTATTAAAAACATTTTAATTTCGTAATTTCTGTTTTTAGACCAGGGTTTGCAAGCTAATTTAACAGCAGTATTATTCACTGTCTGCCATTGGACGGCTCATTTCAAATTGCGTGACGTAGACGATGTAAAAGTTAGGTATCATAACAATTTCGTCATTAATATTATAATGAGAAAAGGTGACCTGAACGTGACCCTCGTTTGAAAAGGGCCAGATCTAAATTAGCGCGTAGGCGAGCAAAAAAATTTGATCGGGTTTTAATCAGATTGGAATCATATACATTTGTAGGTCAATTTGATACTCTAAAACTTTTCGGAACGACTTCAAAGAGAAACACTGTCTTACTAGTCTTAAATATGGCTGACGTTTTGTCGGCCATTTTGACGGCCATTTTGAATTTGCTAAAAACGGCCATTCTTGATATAGATTCACTATACATGTAGTATATTTTGATTAATAAATCAATCGAAACACATACATTTTGTATGTTTGGTGACGTTTCTGTTGGTGGTAATAAACCGAGATAAAAATGGCTGATCCATGGAGATTTAATAAATAGATGACGATAATGACGATGACCATGATTGCGGTGATTACAATTATGCTGGTAATAATGGTGAAGATGATGATAATAATAATGAGGATGATAAAAAGGTTGATTTACGACGTAACTGAGAAATAAATAATTTACTTAATATTTACTATGTTGCAGTTCCATAGATTTTGGTTCTATGACGGCTATACAATGTTGTAATGGTTGGAGTATAAACAATGTTGGTCAAGGTAGTGGAGAGTCTATACTGGGTTGAATACGGTAAGAAAACGATGAAATGTACGTGTGTACTTGCAAAATTATGTGCATGCATTTTCTCAAAATAATATCGTACGACAAAAATGATCGTAAGTCAATTTCACGGAAATCACAACATTGATTTTGCTTTCGTTTTGCGATTAAATTATAACTTTTCTATGAATGAAAAATAATTATTTTCACCAAAATACAACAAAAAAAACTGCCAGGAAATTACAGAATAGAAAACTAGATTTGATTATCGTAAGTCGATTCCTTCATTCAAAGAATAGCATGTTCAAATTGTATTAAATATGTAAAACGTATTCAATTTTCAGAAAATTTTAGAACATTAAAAAAACATTTCTTTCGTGTGAAATATGTTTATATTTTTGATGTAGAGATACCCTGTCGATTTTATGTAAAAACAATTTGTATGATTTCAGAGTAATGGAAACAACATGATAAACGTAGCTATGTGTATCCATAATCTATTGCTCTAAATATTTATTCTGTTTTGATATTGACTGTTTATAATAAAGACAGAATAAGAATATTACCCTTGTGTTCTTCTTTTTTACATCATATGTATGAGTAGTATATATGTTAGTCTAGATTACCTGCCCCTTACCACTACCGTTATCGGGTCAGGCGAGCCGTGATCATGGCGGCCTCCTCAGTTATTATATAGGTTTTTCGTTGTATTACGTTTTTTTGATCTTGCATGATCATTTACTGACAATAGTTACTTTAGTAGGAGTTCGATACTATATAGGTCTTTCGCTTTCGATTTTTCTGATTACACGTATATTTAGCGAACGATTTACACAAACATGTCTCACTTGAACACAATTCGGACGTGGATTAGTCTCGTTAGAATTTCGGATACTTTATTTAGCATAAATGTAACCGAACAACTAAAAAAGTATCCACTGTACTTCTTGTACAATGATCCTTTGATTTAAGCCTGTGTTGTGAGAAATGTTCATTTGAAAACATAATTATCCAATACCTAATTCATTACATATGGTGCGGCCATGATCATGCTTTGCCTGACGTACTTTTACCTGTCAAAGTACGACTGGGAAACAGACAATATATATGTATGATCCAAATCGGTAGTAGTCATTCTCGTTCCCTGAGGTTATCAAGATTCTCGAGCTAGTATTAAGAATCCTACTAGACTTTGGGTACGAGAATGGTAATAGTAAGGTCACGTGCGAAAGGACCAGTCATGACTTTGATCTACCAATGGAAAATCTTGGTCAATTCGTATTCCAAGTATAAACGGGTTAAAGCTTATGAGTTATACATAATTTTATGAAACCCGATTAGGCCATTTCAGGACCTATATAAAAGCATGTATTTGATTTTTGTTAGTCCCTCATACTCGGCGGGCAGTCCCATCCACGGGCAACGCAAATAACCGCTAAGATAGTGTCATTGAAATTTAAATCATTCTCTTTATGGTAAATCTTGTTTTATTGAGAGAAAATTTGAACCTAGAGAGCACCAAATAATTTGTAAAAAATGTTACACTTTCGATTGAAAGGGGAAGTAACTCTTAACATAACTACGGACTAGACGTCGAGTACGGATTTTACCAACTAACAAAGGGAGAGAATAAAAACCGTGTAGGTCTTTATTATTTTTATTTATTCATATTTTACCATTATTCTCGTTTATTTTGTCTAAACCACCAGATTTAACCCTTGTAATGTGATTGATATTTGTTCTTTGTCATAAAGTAGTTTATTTTAATCTTGCATAATCAGATATTTAACATTTTCACCATTTTTATCCGGACCAGACCGTTCAGTCTCCCAAGAGTCCCATTGTTTTGTTTGTGTTTTGCAACTTTTTGTATACTCTTCAAGTTCCTTGATAAGTTGCCGGTTTTGTTTGATTTTCTTCCATTTTTTTTCATAACTAACAGTTTCTACCATTTCAACTTGATCAAAATGCCAGAATAGGCCTATGTCTGATTAGTGGAGACAGACTCAGTCCGAGACAGAGGACCCGAAAGCTGAAGTGAATCAAAACTGAGTGATTCAGACGGAACGCATCTAGTTTAGCGGACCCTGTAAGTAAATATAAATATGCGTGCGCAGCGTGCTGTTTCTATGAGCAGACGCGCGATGGTAAATGCAGCTAATTTTCTGTTTTTATGGGGGCTGCTGCCCCCACACCCCTGCTGATATTGAAAATCGATAACAAAAAAGCATTTTAAAATAGTTATTAAAAATAGTTCATTTAAATCATGAATAAAAACTGCATTGTTAAAAACAAAATGGCTTCCAAAATTTGTAAGCAACGCAACATCCGAGCATGCGCCTTAGCGGGGTCTGCTAAACTAGATTCTATCCGATTCAGACTTATTTCATATTGAAGGATATTTGTTTAACTTTATTTTGTCATTAACTGTATGACAGTATATATGTTTCGGAAAATTTAAAGACACTATGAAGGGTACCACTGTCAGAATTATACTATTGTACAGGGTCTTGATCATATGAGCAGGTACTTTATTGAAAGTTGAAACCAACCTCTGGTTTCTAAACCTGCATTTTGATATCTAAGTTATGTCCTTGAGACCATTATTAAATAATGCCATCTATATACTATAGAGTGAATCTCAACTGTTAACAGATTCCTTTTGTCATTATTTTACATCATGGGAATAATTTATGTATTTCAATCACTGCTAAATCCAACAGTTTATTACTGTACAGTAGGTCTTGTGAAGATCAAAATTTTACTGGACCAAACCAAGTCCTATAGGACTGTAGACATTTTAATTATTTTGATGAATTAAAAACTGTGGTTAAGATCAAATTTTAGGCCGGACAGTCAGTCATGTAAGCGTGCAGATCTAGATGGACATTTTATGGTTTACTGGATTTGTCTGTCAGTCTGCCATGTTTGGCAGTGACTGTATTATTATTTTAATGAAAGGACAATATTATATTTTATTGTTTTGTTTCAGTTACCCTACAAAACATCTTAGAAGACGATAAATATGGAAGATTATGGTCCTAAGTTAAGAAAATCAAAAAAATTTAAACCATTTCTGTTAGCTTTTATTAAGAAACAGATACAAACTTTGGTAGGTATACACAGAAATTTATTATTATAATACTTTGATTTATGTAGTCCATACAAAAAAACTCATTTTTTATATAAATAATTTAATAAAATAGCACTTTTGGTAGTTTACAGAATAATTATGGAATAAACTTGCCTAAAATTGCAATAAGATAATCAACCCTCATATTTTATTAGTTGTCAAAATTAGGATATAAATTTGGTAAGCAGGTAATCTTAGAAAAATTCACTATATTTGTTTGTAGATTTTTGGTTGGTGAAAAAGAAAATGGTAGCCCAGGCTTCCTGACACTAAATCCTTTTGTTGACAGTTGTGTTATGGTACTTAGCTGTTCACATTATGGGCCAAGAAGAATATGTAAACGGCCGAGGCTCAGTCGGGAGAGCACTTTCCCTGTAAGTGAGGGGTCCTGGGTTCAATTTCTGGTCAAGCTGCATAATTTTCTTACTCTGTGACATTTTGGAGGTTGTATAAATTTACTAAATTGTTGAGCAACCCTCTTACTTTACAATTTCAGTTACAAGAGTTATCATATGAAAGTGGCGTCGAATCAATATTGATCCTTGCTGATATTGAAAACAATATCTCACATTCACTTGGCTCCACATATTCTTCTGGTTATGTAGAAACTACCAACATTAGAAATGAGTTTCTTTCATATTGTACATCAAGTAAGTTTTTTATTTGTATTTTATACCATTTATCAGCCAGCCATTGCTAAACCTGGCACTACCGTAAAGTCTGTCTCTTGTGGAAATTGATTTGGGCTTGTAAAAAAATTACATATATTTTCATATAGTCTGACTAGTTAATAATTTTGCTTCACATACAAACATAATAAATCAGGATTGTGCATGAAAAATATCAAGGCAATGACTAGGCTTCTGTCTCCAAAAATCTTGTTATTTTAGAAAAGGGTGACCTATATGCTTGATTTTGAAATTTGGTTGCCAGTTGCTTAAGATGGCTGGTGAAAACCCTGCTCCTTATTAATCATTATTAGAGCTGGGTATTGCCAGCTAGATTGTATCACAATACGTATCGTGATAGTAGCATTGTATCACGACATGTATCACAATAGTTAATATGCAACCAGACAACCAATAAAGATATTATTATAGCTCTAGTATTAACTGCACATATATATATAAAAACTGTGGATAAATGTGCCCTTCATAAGAACACCTTTCTAGAGAAATAACAGTTTCATTTAAAAAAACATTGGAATTATTATTCCAACTAAACAATAGTCAGTCAACCTTTTTTCTGCAAAAAGCAGCGCGTTTGTAGACGGCAAAATCGCCGATTGCCGGAGCTTGTGAGGGTGCCAAGTTACTACCGTCATGTATTGATAGTTAGAGGTACTATCGCGATACACTATCGTCCTGCTAATATCGCAATGCATTGATGCATCGAGAATATCGCCCCAGCACTAATCATTATACATCCAATTTGCTCAAAATATGATTATAACATTTGTCCCTATGATTCCTTTGACTATCAGGCTAAAAAGAAGTGGTCATGATATAGAATAGCAGGGTGATCTTTAAATAAGACCTTAACAATCATTGAAATATGTACACATTTTCTGTTCTTTAAAAACTGCCAATCATTTTATCTTGGTCATCATATCTGCTCAGTTGTTTGCTTGAACTTAACTGTTCTAACTGACCCTTTTTTGTTTCAGGATATCAAGCAGGGGATGTCCCTGTTAATACTTCTATGTTAGTACCCAAATTGTCACCATGGGGATTGAAGGGTAAAAAAACCTCAAAAAGTCCATCAGTGTCCAAAATTGCCAATGGAAGTAAGAAGAAAAATGAAACTGCAGCTATCAACTCTGAGAACGGTGATGCCAACGCTAGTATTAGTAATGACTCCAAGGGAGATAATAATACGAATGAATCAGTCAGTAATGACATGATTACCTCCCTTGATACAAATAAGGATAGTGGTATGGATTCACAAATGAACTATAATGATGTGAGTGGTGTGGTGGTGAAAAAAGAGATTACATCCAATGATGAAAACACTAATACCAGTATGGATCTAATGTTAAATAACGACTTCTCCAATCTACCCACTAACAACAATCAACATTCAGTATTCGGTCCTATAAGATTTGGTAAGTGGATTTTGTTCAGTTATTGTCTAATTTTCATTCAACTGTAAGTGGGTCATACATTGACCCCACTAATTTAAATACTTGATATGTGTTGGATTATTGGATTTATCCTGTTACAGTAAAGTTCCGCTATTAAGATCAGCAAAATTGATGGTCTTAATAGCGAAGTGGTCTTATTATAGAGACCCTTTTATTTACAAATTAAGCATTTGGGTCTTAATAATTGTCAAAAATCGCATGATTTTGAAATAACAAAAGTGGTCTTAATAGCGGAACTTTATATAACAGGGGCTGTTTACAGGTGCCTTCCCCTTTTGAAATTACTTTAAAATCATGCAGTTTCCCCAAATTTGGAGTTTAACTTGGAATTTTTGTTCCCTTTCAATAAAATTGCGATAAAATTTCCCGAAATGTTCTGTATAAAAAAGGCCCCAGGCCCCTTCCCCAAATACTGAAAAAAAGCACTGACTAATCATAATTATTCTTGTTGTTTTCCAGTAAGAAAATTTCCACCAAAAGAGAGGACCACCTTGAGTCTTCCTGAGAAAATATTAGTTATAGAAGATTATGAATCAGGGGCTATCTCATCTCAAAGACGATTGGCTGAAAAATATAATATAAGCAAATCAGCTGTAGCCGATATGTTGAAAAATCGTCAATTACTAAAAGATCACTTTGAATTCAATGCTAATACCAAACGTAAACGATTTAACACAACCAGTCGATTTGCGGAAATCAATGAAGTTGTATGGCAGTGGTTTAAAACTGCCAGAGAGAACGGGATACAAATGTCGGGCCCGATGATTCAAGAAAAAGCGTTACAAGTGGCTAAGACGTTACAAGTGAATGATTTTAAAGGATCTAACGGATGGTTACATAGCTGGCGAAGTCGATACAATGTAACTTCATATAGAGACGAAAACGCTCCTCCACATAAACAAACATATGTAAATGACTACAGTAAACTTGATCCGTCTTTGAATAACAGCATGGAAATCTCTAATAATGCCAGTATTATGAACTATGGTACCTTGCTACCAGGCATGAACGTTGGTAACGATCCCAATGCCAGTTTCTCCCAAAATAACTCCAGTAATTACGATCCAACATCTCAGGGGGGTGTGGCCAATCAGATTGGGGCGGGGAATATGAGTGGTGGAAATCTCAGTGCAAATAATGGTTCAGCTATAGACAATGATAAAATTCAAATGATGGATACTAGCTTGATCAAAACTGAACCTAACTCTAACAGTGTGAATACAAGAACTGCTGATCAAAATAATGAAACAACGGTCAAAGACTATCAGAGTTCTACAAACAGTGGGGTCAATGATACTGTAGATAATTTAACTTGTAGTAGTATTACACCCTCATCTGTCTATGAATCTATTGTACAAAATGCTTTATCTGAGCTTGAAAATACAGTATAACTTAAAGTAACAAGTTCTCTACACAACAAAATCTTTGATAAACAGTACCCACCAAAAGTTTGGAGACAAATGAAATTTACTACAACTCTTGAATTTGGAATTTTGATGATTATTTTTGTAGAATCATTATTTCTAATATACCGTATTTAACTATGGTTTGTGATACAATGAAAACAAATTTCATAAATGCAGCATTATTATAAGATTCAGCATCTGACATCCTAAAGCTGCCTGAACCATGTTACTGGTAGTTGTAATTATTTTCCATAACAAAGCTTTTATGCTAATTTTGTGATCTCAGTTATAATTATAATGATAACCAAAAGATAAAGCAAAACTAAAAAGCATTTCAAAATAAACAGTTATCAAAGTTTAGATAAAAGCTTTTCAGTAGGCCAACAAAGTGAAAATGTCTCCAAACTTTTGATGGGTGCTGTATACTGTAGTCATAACTTTAATTGGTTTCAACCTCGGCAGAGCAGAGTGGGTCAGTAACATTCTGATTTACCATGATTAACTGCCAATATTTTTTCTCTCAATCAAATTTGTTATTGCTTTTTTGACTTGAGGCCTTGATGGTCATCTGATAAAAGGTTTTCAAAATGATTCTTATGTCCTATTTCCTTTTATCCCATTTCAGAATTTTCATTTCGGCAGTCTTGTTTGCATCTGATAAAAAATTGTAAATATAAATTGGAGGCAATATGAACTTTTTTATAATTATTAATTTAACATACATATGTATTATTAATTGTATATATTTTATTGATTACATACTTTTTTAAATGAATTACATAAATAATGCTTTGATAGCAGTATTTTATACTTTTTAGGTTTTGATCTGTTTTGTATTTTGTTTTTTATAACAATTTTAGTACTACTTGTGATATGTCTAGAATTTTGTTTTTAGGATGTTTGACTTTTGGACTTAGAACATTTTTATATTACTGGTCAAGTGAAAATATTTTTCACAGTTGACATCTTCTATTACTGGCTTTGTATTGTTCTTTATTGATAATTTATTGTAGCATTGTAAAAACTTTCATGAATCTTAGAGTCATGGGTGAAAGTTTTCAGTATTAATACTGATTTCAGTATTTTGAGAATTGATTTACTCTACGTAATTTATATGAAATCTGCCTATCAGTATTTTGAAAGTATGTTTTCAGTATTTTCAGAACTTTCAACTTTCACCCATGTCTAAGAGTTACTGCATCCGGTTTGTGCTTCCTCTGTTAAATTTCTCCATATAACATGATTCGACACTTACTGTTTTTACCAGGGATCTGGAAGGAATCCCTGGTCAGTTATTCAGAGATTACTCCTTGATGTTTTTGATACCTCCAATAAATGACAAAAAATATATACAAATTTGCTGTCAAAACTGTGTTAAATAATAGAAACTCAAACTTTTGCTATAACAAGGGCACTAAAATTGGATTCTGACAGAATTGTAAGCTAAATTTTTTCTGGAATTCCTCCAAAGGTTTTTGGGATCCTTGGAATATCGGCACACTGTTACTGTTGAACCTTGTATTTATGAATAATGTCAGAATGTTTTTTATGGATGGTGTGATTATACTATGTATGCTGGTCATAGCTAACTCAGTTGTAAAATGTTTACATATATTGTTAAGCCATTTTTACAAAATTCTTTGATTGTTATTTCCTGTCCCCATTTTTCATTTCAAGGTTGGTCCTTAGTTACTCTTTTCCTCCGAGCAGATTAAATACTTGTTATAAGTATAAAGACAGGTGTGTATTTTTTTTTAATCTCAAAATTCCATTTGGCTGGTACCCAAAACAAGTTTAGTTTATGTTATTTTGGTAGGTGAAGGGCACCAATTGTACCTAATTTTAATTTGGGCCTTCAATATTGATCATTCTAAAGGATGTCACAAAATGCCCTTTCTTTCTGCCTGCCCTTTTTTGCTATTCACTGTGTAAAAATACTTACTTTGATACTTCAACCCTCTGATAGGTCCTGCCCCTTTTTTCTGCGTCCCTGCCCTTTTCTGGGTTCTCAAATAATCACTATCTTGTATATAATCGATTGTCAACTGCTGTATTTTTTTGTACTAAAACCATTGGTACTTGTGTATACCATTATGATTCTGTTAAATTTTATTCAATTGTCAGTGATGTACACATTAGCCCTGCTGATTTAAATACTCAATATTTGTTTAATTACCTCAAAACATAGATATGGATAACTACTTTTATACTACTTTTATTGATCTTGAGTGGTGAAGTCCTTTAGTGAGTATTTAAATCAACTGAGTAAATGTATGCACCACTGAAAGTTGAATTAAGTTTAACGATTTCTTTATAAAATGAGGCAACTCAGTTGGGCGAGCCCATTCTTCCCCGAGAGCCTCATGGAAATGAAGATTTTATATTGAATTTTTTAAGGATTTATTTAATTGTTGTCGTATAGAGGTAGTCTGTGTTGTTACTATGTGCAATAAAATATGTGCATTTATACATGAGTCTTGTTTAATTTATGTTTAGTTATTTAGATTCACCTGTTTATCTTAGTTGGTAGGGTACAAGTCTACTGATCCAGGGCTTGTAGGTTCATTCCTCGAGTGGGTAATGTATAACTTGGTCATGAAATTATTTCTATGGCCATTCTCCTTCTGCCACTGATTCTTAATCATGTAGGGCAGTTGTCAGCCACTGACAGAAAAATACTCCTAGTAACTGGTAAACAGCTAAATCTAGAGATTTAGCCTTTCCAGGAACTTAGTTTGTTGACTAGCCACTGTAATTGACCTACATGTATGTGTTGCTCTGGTTTTTTAACATAAAGGAAAAAAAGAACAAGCTTTGAAAATAAAACAAAACATATTGATGCAAATGACAATTTAATGAAAAATGTAAGTTACAAAAAAACAACATAATTATTAAAAACAATACAAGTGTATGTATATAAGGCATCCAGTCTTTAAAACATTGTATTTGATTAGTCTTGGTATTTGCTACCTACTAGAGAACTATTAGGGGCCATCTATAAGGGGTTTACTGGGCAGATCAAGATTTTTTTCATTTTGGAATGGGGTCAAATCCATATTGTTTTGAAAGGGTGACATCTAAACTGGAAAACAAATTATTTTCAACAATTTTGTTTAAATTTATTTGGGAGTTTCTGATCCCACTGACCCCTTTAGAAACCCAAATTGGACTATTAATATTCATATAAACATAAACTTATTAAATATCCAGTTAACCACATCACTTGAAAATTATGTAGTTATTTGGTGGCAGAAATATTCCACCATACTTTTTTATTATCCATAAAATATATTACTGGGTATATTGAAAAACTAAAATTCACAAAAATTGCTAATTGACCCTATTTTCATTGACTTTGAGTCATTAGGTCATTACTTGACATTGTGGTAATTAGGTACGTACATATGGTGACTTCACTGTTTGATATATAAAGTATTTGGGGAATGCCTTAAATATGATATGTTCATTAATAAGGTAATTAAAAAAGTCAATGTTTTTATTTAAAAAAAATTATGCTTCATTCAATGGTTGTAAAAATACTAAATAGTTATATTATGAGCTCTCGTCAATGTTAATTATTATATCATTAAAGTGTGTAAAAGCTGTATAAATTATGATGAGTTTATTATATTAATTTCAAAAAATGGATTAAACTTAAAGACCAAATCAGAAAATTGATTAAAACTTAAAGACCATAGCAAACAAAAATTTTGTAAAAATCATTAGGTTCAGCTTTGTACACTTTAAAAAAATAACTCATTTGTATATTTCTGACAGCTTTTTATGTAAAACAATAATTTGAGATAATGTATATAAATATACACCCTGCCCTCTGAAAGATTTTCGGACAAATGAATCTTTGAGAAAGATTTATCGTGCATACCGCATGTTATTTCTCTATGATCAGAGCTTATCCATGTAGATTTTAACATACAGGTCAATGCAGTTAAAATCATGTGTTGATAAGTTAATTAATGTTAATTTTGAAACTTGCTCTGACTCCTCTTCGCTAATTTTTTCTCTGAGTGAATATGAATAGTTTTATCCTGAAAACAAGATGTTGTCCAAGAACTTTTGGAGGGCACTGTATATGTATATTTATTGATTGTTTCGGACATGTTGGCAAGAATGTTTTGAGTTTTGATTTTGTTGCTCATGATGTAAAAATGAATCGTCCATTATAACTACCTAAAGTTTAGCAATACTTTAAAATAAAAGCTAAACCTACAAAAAACATTTTGAAACAACTATGAAGAAAACAAAACATATTAAAAGTTTAATGACTTAGTGACCAGCATTCTCGTACCCAGAGGTTATTAAGATACTAGATCTAGAATCTTGATAGCCTCTGGGTACGAGAATAAGTGACCAGGTAACAACTTAAAAGTACGATAAATGCTTCTAGATGAGATTTTTTAATGTTAACATTGATGTATGCCTCACAAAGATGAAATATGTATGATATGTTAATTTTAAATCTTAACCCCTACGACAAAAGGGACAGACTTAAGTGATTTTATTAGAGGAATGGTTTTCAGTCTCGACCCATGCAACACTGATTAAATCCTTTTGTTTTATGTGCACACATTTTAATTTATACTTTCCTAAGCATGTGTACATTCATTACAATACAAACAAAGTTGTTTTTTAGCTTGAAAGCACCATTGTCTTGTATTCTTAAGCTCATCTGTTTGAATTATTCTAGTGGACAATTTGAAGAAAGTATGATTCATATGTGCCAAGCATGTTTCCCTGTCCCGGAACATTGTGGGAACCGATGTATAATTTGTACATAAAACTTTTGGTCAGAAGTTTGATTCAATGCTCAAAAATCAGCAGTAAATTAATAATACAAACATGAATGATATGAAATGGTTTAAAAAAGCATGGAACACAAAAAATAAAATTTTTGGCTTTTTTTGTTGCCACAGAAAAATCATAATAAAAACAAATGATAAACAATTCTATGCACAAAATAATTAAGATCAACATTTAAAACATTTTTAATAGAATTTGTATAATTGAAAATAATAAAAATTAAAATATCAAAACAGACTACAACAACAACTAATGATAAAACTACGTCTAATGACTAAAATCTACGGAAAATGAGGTTTGTAAGTTAAAAATGAATTTATGCGCGCAGTAGATAATAACTTGAAGTATTGAATGCCTGACAGATCATGCCATCGTGACATATCGTTCAAAATGTACAAATCTGTGTTTTTGTTCAATTTGGTGTGTATTGCAATTTTCCACCCAAAATATGAAGAAATTTTGATTTTTGGCAAATAAATGCACAAGATTGACAATGGTCCTAGAAGTTTATTTTATTTACACAGACAACACCATATTCTCCTTAAGTCACCGGTTGTCCAAAATAGTGTTGTCAAGTGTAAAAACTTTAACCCCACTGATTTAAATACTCAACTGACAATTGAATGAATTTGCCTCTATATGCATTAAAAGATGGCCGGCACAGCCCCAATTCACCAATGACATTATATGCCACTTGCTTTTATATGCAATAATATTATGTTTGTGGAAAGACTTATTTTGTGATAGTTTTTTTTAAAGTTTAGAATTACTCTACTTTAATACATTCACTTACATTAGACTTGTGATAAGCACGTTTAATGAAATGATGATTTTCTGAAAAGAAGAATGTTTTGATTTATAACTCAATTAAAACTTATTCACAAATAAATCAACCATGTGTGCTGATTATCTAATCATTTAATCAATCAATCAATCAATCAATCGTGGAATCAATCAATCAATCGATCGTGGAATCAATCAATCAATCAATCAATCAATTGTGGAATCAATCAATCAATCAATCAATCGTGGAATCAATCAATCAATCAATTGTGGTATAAATCAATTAATTAATCGTGGAATCAAAGCAATCGAATTATCAATCAATCAACCAAGTTATCAATCAATCGACCTGGAAATCAATCAATCAGCAAATCAATCAATCAGATATTTTGATATGTATTATGTATTTAAAGATATGTATCATATGATAAATATATTAATATAAATGACAAATATATATTATTTTAATACTAGAAATTTCTCATCACTATGGAAACAGATCGTTGGTAGCACATGTAATAATAAAACTACAAGTTTTTAACAAAATAAATTTATAAACTATAGAGATTGCAACAAACACTCAAACAGTTTTAAAGTATTTACAAATTTACATTCATACAATCGTGATCACTAGCATACGTATATAGTCAACAGACAATAAATTGACCGATTGTTATAATCATGTGATGATCATGAAAATCGGTCAATTAAACATCTTTAGACTATATTTGGTAGAAACCATAGGTGACAGACTCAAATTTTCCTTACTATAGTATACATGTATATAGAGAATCTCTGTATATACTATAATAAGGAAAATTTGGGTCTGTCACCTGTGGTAGAAATAATACTAAATTACTAAAAACAAATACAAAATAATTTTGCATACGAATTAAACAATTAAAAATATATATTCTATATTGCTAAGTCAGCATAACCTATATAAATCCGAACACTTTATAACCCGGATCTTTTACTTAGGACCCGAACCATTTCCGGACACCACTTAATTCAGAAATCTAATAAGTTCTCTGTAAATGTCCGGAAATTTGGTCTGTCGAAAAACACACAATCGGAACTGCTCGGCCATTCACTAAGAATAATTATTCATTCAATGAATGGTTGAGGCATTCCGAATGGACAACCACGCCGAGTTGTTCCATTTCTCACCAATTGGAAGACATTTGAGATAAACGCAGTAAAAATACCGGCCACATCTGACATAACAGAATCGTAATGTTCGGGTCTTTTTTTTCACTCCGGGTTTTCAATGTTCGGATTCATAAGGCTGCACCATTAATAATAATTACATTATTTGATTTCTCTTGTCGCCTTAGAGGCGATCTCATTAATAAACATACACGTAGGTATAATATAATTAATTTTAAAATATAATTATTGTATATATTTTCTTCTCGACATAAAAACTATAGCCAAAGCATTTATATCCATTTTAATATTGTAGTACATTTTAAACGTTCAATTTCAAGACAACACCGTTCGTGTAGCATCGTCTTGTGACGTCACATTGTCATAAATTATTATATAGTATTATATGTATATATAGAAATATATTAGTAGAAACATTTTTTTGTATTTTTTTTCAAAGATTTTTTGCCATTTTTTGCATCGACGGTTATAAATCCATCCATGCTTTTGATCACTATAATACTTTGAAGAAGTCATACACCACGTGATTAGAATAATCAGCGGCGATTGGCTAATTCTAGTCTCTCACTCTATGACGTCATACTGTCGTCATGTGAAAGACCATTCTTCCTTGCACAGTCCTTCTTTGCATGCTTGGCATAGCTCTGAATTGTGCTGATTTCTTGGTTTTCCGACACGTCTGTCAATTCTGAGAGGTGGACGAACAAATCCATAGTAAATCTGTCCAACACGATTATATACGTTCCCAACAACCTGAAAGTAAAGGTACGATTTCAAATTATATTGATGTATGGCACTTGCTAAGCAATAGCCGTTTGTTTGATGTAACCGTTTGTTCGCAACATCCGAGTTCAATAAAGCGACTATCACTTGAATAATCAAATTAACGTATTGGGTACACAAGAGACACAAAGAGCACAGAAATCAAAGCGCTGACGGCACTGAAGGCATAAAAGATACGATGTATATACGGTCAATTTCTTAAAATTCATGGTAGCTGTTGGTAGTTGAAAGGTGGCTGTTCTGAATATTTGCCATGAAAGGAGGCTGTACGTTGTATTTTCTGTTCTCGTTTAACGTAAAAATAAGTGTTATGCGATAATTAATACGGTTAAAATATTAAATATCATACTATCAAAAACAAAATGACGTCGTGACGTCTTCGTGAAGAAATGGCACAGCCCTATACATAACTGAACCCACACAATGATATTTTTCTTATAGCTACATCATTATTTAAATCAAGCTTTCTAAGCCCCATTCGGCGAACTTAAACCAATCTCCCACCAACATGCACCAATCTCCATAGCAACAAAAACAAGCACGTGCACTCACCTTGACAACCTCCTCAGGGTACCACATGGCGTGTTCAAACTTTCCAGTTTTACATTTCTGACATTGTTGTCCATACAACTTAAACATAACACAACCAGAATTTGTAGCATAATTCAATTCAAACCAGAATATAACTCTTCCTTTCATCGATGTCCATCCATGTCCACAATCCTGGAATTAAAAAAAAATAATAAGACTTTGCGATATTCAGCGTAAGTTGTGAATCTTGAGATATTTTTAGTTGTCCAGCGTTCGGCTTTAAACTTCGAGATACAAGATACCAAAAATGTTTCAAGTCGGAAAATTACAATAAACAAAATTACATTATGATTAGCTTTCGTTCGAAAAGGGCGATAAATAAAGCCATGTTCCTCTTGTTCCTTCTTAAATAAGGACTGTCTACCTAAACCCAAAAGTAAGTGCGCATTCATTCAAAAAGAAATGAAAATGAAATGCATGCAAGGATTCCCATTCTGCAATTCCGAGTTCGTGTAGCTACGCCCAATAATAAAGGTCGTGAATCCACACCCCGTAGATGTCGAGTAGCCATGCCCCAAATATGTTGGTGTAACTTACTTGGCAAGAAAATCTGACTTTAGCACTATCTTTAAACGTTCTCCAACTTTCTCCAGGAGGATAGAATGTTGGCACGAGGCACCACATGTGAGGAAAATACTGTGAAAACAATCTGTCGAATTCTCCATGCCAGACCAGTTCCATTCTGAAAATATATAATTATTAGAAAAAATTAGACTTGTTATTACAATCAATTATGACACAAAATGGATGCACATGGACACGTGATCGTCAGAATGTAAACGTCAGAATGTACCCGTTGACTTGTTCCTTTTCCTTAAATCTTGCAACAGCTAAAATTATGAAGTATTTAAACAGTGAACATATAATAATTAGTATCATACACAATCTGTGTACAAAAAATATTTTTCATTTGATCGCATGATGAGTATAGGAAAAATTCAGGGATTACAGTTCGTCTTCGAAGTATCGCGATTTTCGAATAATCGCGTTCCGAAAATTTGCCATTCAACTGTATTTGTAATATTATCAACATAAAGTTATATGAAACCATTTGAGTTTACAAAAACAAATTCGAGACATCACCTGAGTGAAAGAAAACGTATTTTCCTTAAGTACATAACTCAAGCTACGAAATTCAAGACTTTCAAGGTTATGAAAATTTCAAAATTGTATCCCTATTTCACCATGTTTGTAAGTTTATAAAGTGCGTACTTCATTTTTTTATGAAGCTGGGGCCAGGTACCATATGTTCTGTCCATGCCAGTCGCCGCAAGGACTCCATAAAAACAATAGGGTTCATGGTCGACGTGAACTTCAGTGTCTTCGAGTAACTATTCTTTTGTCATTTGATACTTTTCCAAAGTATTACATTTTTACATATTACAAAATACTAGTTTCAGTGGTTTGAATTTCATTTTAAGGCAGAACATTTCATATAGACTCATCATGAATATGTCACATTTTTTTTGTTTTATAAAATAACCTTGTATCTTAGTAACATTATTGCGTAACTAGTATATATACATCATAGGGGTTTCGGAATACATGTAGTTTTTTTTAAAGTTCAAAGGAGGATCCGGGCCATTACTTAACCAGAAGGAGGAGATGGTCTTATAGAAACTGACATTTTACGTATATTTTAAAATTTCTACGTTTGTCTGTGTGTCTCCTGCAACAGAGTGTAAAAACGCCACAAAACCCCGCTGACGTTACTTTCCCTTATAGTGAAAAAACAACAATGCACGACGTACCCATGCAGCGTCAGGACTATATCTACGCCACTGTTCATAGATATACATATCATATATGACAGCTCTCGGCAAGGTAGGTGAACTATTGTTTTTGTTAAAGAAGCTGTGCTAACATTGATATACGGTGATGGGGCATGGCCTCTGTCTGGTGAAATGTAGATCAACCCTAAGATATGATTATATTAACATACATATATCATAACACATGATTATCAAGGAAACGTATGAAAAACTAGGACAATTTGTACCACTCTGTACACCTATACAATGAATGTAAATGATGCTTGTAATCATATAATGACATTGCAACATCCTGATATCATGTTTTTGTTTGTTTATTCGTGTTTTGGTCCGTTTTCAACAAGTTCGGTTTTAACGTCAACCAGTTCATTTAACCAGCGTTTTTGCTCTTCAGTCACAAATACAATGGACGAATCCTGTCATTAGAAACCGAAAACTTCTCCTTTTAATACATGAGGAATAAAATGGCATCAAATGCATGATTATTCATGTACAGTCACCTTTAGGGTCAGAACTTATATTTAGATAAATAAATGAGCAAATTTGAACTTATTTGTGATGCCACCTTTTACGGTTCAGAAGTTCCAAATGCTTAACTTATTAAGACTATTCCGCAATTAAGACCATCAATTTTGACGTTCCTAACAGCGAAACTTTACTGTATTTGAATGACAGAGCGAATTTTAACTTAATTTGGGATTAATCGAAAATGAAATTAAAATCGGTTAACTCATAGGACAGAATTAAGTACAAATGTAATTTCAATAAGTATTTCATAAGCATTGATAATAGGCTTTAATAGGACTTAAGTTTACTAATTCTTGGACATGTTTCGTAAATTTTTTTATCGACGTGTGAGACGTCCAATGAGGGTTTCCTTGTCGCGTTTAGCAAGATAAAGAAACAGTCAAAACGAACATACAAATGCAGCAAAGTAGATATATCTTTTAAAACTAGACCCAAAAATGTCGAACAATATCTGAACAATTGTATGACTTAGGAATAAAAGAAACTCTAAGTATATTCTTTTATATTGGCCCTAGCCTATGTAATCACATAGTATTTGCCGAAGAAAGAAGGCAATTTTAAACAAGTTTGAATCAATATTTACTTAGATAAATTTATTTCATTCCGTATTATCCCAACAAGAATGGAGATATTAAAAACCTTGGAATTTTTAAAGTATCTTTTCATATAAAGAAAATCTTATTTGATATCTATTTCCTAGTTTACAATAACGTCCCTTTTTTCCCTAAGTTGTGTAAATAAAGTTATTGTCCTTTTTCCATTCCACTTTGTACAAAAAAGGGCACAATGTTAGCATGAAATGTTTGTTTGGTATTTTTTGAATATGTAAATATTCAGATATAAAGCACTCCAATATATACTGGCTTTGACCGTTGGGACCAAGTAGATAAACAAACCGCATCTATACAAAAGGTGAAATAACAAAATGTATATACGTTTATACATCAAAGAGAAATAATCGTTTTCTGTAAGTTTCGCCTCTCGAACTTTGTTATCTGGTTTTTACTGAGCGAATTCGAACAGCACCATTAAATTACTAGTATTTAAATAATACTTTGATTTGGTGTTTGGGATTATGGTCCTCTGAGCCACTATTCGATATTTCTTCAGTCGTATCATGGTGGTCAATTGAGCTACTTGCTGTCCCTGGAGAGTCTAAGCTCTCTAGACCCAAGTGTTTAACCAGTAGTATGGACTAACATTGACCAGTGGTTGACCACAGACCCTACTCAATACAGCGATAGAAAGAAGCATGTCCATAGACAGTGTGTCAATAACAAACAAAATGAAGGTATGTTTGTCTTGCCCAACAATCGAATCCACGACCCTTAGATTGCCAGTCACTGGCGAAAGTACGTATGTGTTTACTACTGGTTTAAAGCTTCGGTTTAGATATTTAAGCCTACAAGACCCTCAAAGGACGGCATGATTATGACAATTGACCGCCGCAAGGAAAGCGTGAGTGGGGCAGTTGACCCCTGCAAGGACAGTGTGAGAACGGCAAGACCGTCGCAATAAGACATGAAAAAGAGGACCAATACACAACAAACCGAAACAATGTTATTCGAACCAGTTATTAGACATAAAAGCACTTAGAAGTCCCAAACTTCAAAAAAAGGAGAATACATTTAATTTACTTATAAAAAATCTAATTATAAGAAAATAATTAAGTTTCTTTGTACAAGAAACTATTGAACAGTATTTTTAATTACATCAAGGTGATGGCACCGATTTATTAAATCATTGGTTATCTAAGTCAAATGTTTACATTACAGTATCAAATTATGTGGAAATAATCGACGGCACAGGTGATTGGATACTAGAATTTATAAAAAGTTCAAACATTGGGACCGACATGTATTAGCTACATGAAATACTAAAATTTCTTAAACTCTGTAGCGACCGTATAGATTTTATTTTGTTTAGTGTTTAGACACTTTGTAGGGAATCTTTGCCTGGTCCTTTTTCTCAAAATATCATTATGCTTGTTTTTCACTTTATACTTTGAACTTAGTTCTGGCTTCAAAAATATTATTAGCGGCTTTTTTTAACATGTTGATATCTATCAAATGCGGCATTAACAGTATACACATGGATTCACTGAAGACCTTAAGCTACCTTAAACCGTGCTGCATCATCCATGAAAAACCCTAACCCCTTAATTCTTGTCCACGGTATATTTAAATGGTTATAGATCCTTGAAAAATAATTATCATAATTATAAATTGAATATAGAATGTATCATACAACATGGAACTCACTATACTCAATATACAACCTTTGTTTCGCCGCCCGGCTAGCTCAGTTGGTAGCACCCAAGTCTACTGATCGAGGGGTCGTGGGTCCTACCAATGATTCTTAATTATGTAGTGCAGTTGTCAGTCACTGACGAAAGTATTCGCCTAGTAGTTGGTTAACAGCTAAATCGAGAGATTTAGCCTTTCCAGTGCAGGTCACTTTGCCATACGACTTTTTCAAAACTTCAAAATTGTCGCGTTCGTAGAATACGGTTTACTGTCAAACAAACGTATAATTATGAAAAGATTGCCCCGAAAAAAAACTTAAGTGTATCTCCGTTTTAAAAAAACAACAGGTCATTAATATCAAAAGTCATAAAAGTTACATACAGGGTTAATTTAAACAAAAACTCGCATACAACTCGCATCATAAAACGGTTTATTCTGCAACGTTCTGAATTTTAATTTCACCAACAGACGCAGCTCGTCACCAACACTGTGAGACAACAGAGTCGCTGTGTTTGATTTATGACCAAGGGATAATGTCTTTATCAAGATTTATTATGAAAAGTTTCAGTTGTTGCCAGTTGACAAACGTTTTCCGGTATAGTCGTAAGGAAATACGAACTTTTATGTCATAAAATTGTCTAATAATGGTTTCATATGCGTCATGAGCAAAAATGCTACAAAATAAGAAATTCACAAATTTGTATAATATTATTCATTCTGATGTGATGCGTATTTTTCTCTATATAAACAAAGAGTAAAGCATGTCGTTGTATGATAGGCAGTAAACAGCGGTAAGTCGATTTGATTCCATATATATTGTTCATACGCAACGACTTTGAAGTACTCTTTGTTTTTACCAAGTATCTGCGTACATGCGTGAATTACTAGTTTGTAATGAATATAAAATATGCCCTAGCGTGGTACACTGCTCATTATACAACTGTGAGTATTTAAGATGGCTGATCATAATAATATACTGAAGCCTACGCCCTCGTGAATTATTCTTACGCACCAAACTCCTTACCAATGTATTATTAAGAAATAACATACAATTGTCTTAATTTTACTGTAAAATTAAACATAGTCAAGAGCTTCAATGTGGAAAAAACATACTTTAGCATGATGTATTTAATAAACGCATCAAAACCCATGTCTATATGTAGCTTTAATTACAGCAACACCTATTGCGGTTTGCATGATCAGTTTTTTCTCAAAATTTCATTTGCCCCAAAACTTTTGAAGAGAACTGTATGTGCCAAAATAAACAAACCGAGTATAATTGCTGTACCATTTACTTGACGAAAGTATGTGAATAGAGTAGTTGGTTAAATGAAAAATATGTAATTATAGTTCGTTTGATGGCGAAAATAGGTTATTTCAAAGTATCTTAATTTTGGTTTGGTAAATAAATATTATCAAAGTGGTTTGAATGTATATAAAGTGTAAAATGTGTTCAAATACCCCGACATGTAGGCTACAAGATACTTTGTGATTATCTTAAACAAGATTATACATGTCTTTAATCAAGATTCACATTTCATGTACAATATACAATGTCCTTGTAACAGCCCTCAAAAGGGAAGAAAGCTCATACTATTTGCTCAATTTCGTTGTACAAGGCTTTTTAGTCGAAAATTTTATATAATACAAATGTTCTTTTTTTGTTGTATTTTTTCTTTCTACAACTAGTCACGATTCAAAATAACGAAGAGATCTCAACTACGAACAAGTCCCCATCCGATTTACCGAACACATATCGAGTATTTAAATCAGTGGGATTAATAAATGCACTACTGCCAGTGAAATGAAATTTAACCGTAAATACACTATAATTTACAAATTTAGAGATTATGGTGCTAGTACCATAGATATGTCATTTTACTGTCTAATTCCAATATGACAAAACACATACACGTGGTCATGGTCGATGGTCGAGTGGTAAAGGTCACTAACTTCAAATCACGTCTTAAAGCGTGCTACTGTTTTATATATATTCATATAAGATCTATCGTCCTAGAAAATGACATAGAATTAAACTATGTCATGTAAAATGGTTCTTCACAATGATTATGTGTACATCTTTTTATTTGAAGTATCGTCACATGCTTTAAAACAAATATCACACATGTTTGACGAATGACAGAATAATCTAATAACGTACTGAGCTACCAAACTACTTCAAATAGTTTGCTTATATCCACAATGGTGGAACAAGTAGGGGCCTTTAGAATTAGGCCCCAGGCCCCTTGAAAATTGTAAAAATGTTTCACTCTTAACCAAACGTTGGAAAAGGGACACAAGGCAAAACGAGTAGGGACCAAGGGTTCAAAACCATTTGAAAGTTAGAAATACACTACGTTCTATAAAATCGTTTGTATGATTATTCAATTAAAAACGGTAATGTCGTATCTAGTGCTTGAACCCATTTAAAATAATAACAATATGCCGCAAAAGAGCGCTAATCATGAGCACTGCAAAATTCGCTAAGCAGGAATACTACGAATGCTTCAATCTATTAAGATCAGAATGAATGCTTGTATTAATCGTATAAAGTTTTGTCGCGCCATTAGTTGAAACGCGCAATAAACATACTCCCAACCCTAGATGATTTGTAGATAGATGCAAGTCCCTTCGAAAACTCAGGTGCAATGTCTGCAAGACAGTATTGTCCAGAAAAAAACCACACAAAGCTACATACGAGTCGTCAACACGTGTCCAGTACCTAAAGTTCGTCATATAGAAAAGATTACACGTGACGCTTATGAATGAGACACGTGATTTTTATGAATGAATGTAGTGTCCTTTTAATTATGCAGACAAATGAATAAATTTATGACGGTAGAAGAAATAAGGAACTGACATTTAAGGTGATAACAATGACAGGTTTATTCATCAAATGACATTTCTGCCGTAAAATTATGGAGGCTATAAACATATTAATTATGAAGGTTTATGTTAATGAAATAAACACCTCTATATGGCACAGTGACCCACTTGTCTAATGTCATTTACAATTATATGTATGGATGCACATTTCTAAATTTATCTGTTAATTTTTCATCCTACGACTTGCTTTAAGTACTGATAGGCCAAATTCCTAGAAAAACCGAACCATTTAACACACAAGTCGAAAATAGCTTGAGAAATTATCAAACATTTGAAAGACTGAAGTTTTTGTTTGGTCTTACAGGTCACAGGTGTTCGGAGTTTTAAAATTGCATTTTGAACAGCGTTTCGAGTCTGCTATGCAATTTGGTAACCCATGCCACTGCAGTCTTCACGACAAACTTCCATCAGCATTGGACATTCGGTCCAGCAAAATGGACTTTGTTGGGTACCGAATAAAAGTTTACTGGACCAAAACATTTGTGTCAAAATATGCAGTCAATTTTAAGGATTTGGCACTATAACATATTCTAAAATAAATTAGACAACAGTGGTACCTTCTCAGCCAATCCAATAGATTAAAAAGTATTTCGCTGGTTGATAAAGCTCATACCAAACTGCTAATCATGCTCTATCCTATACATGACAGGGCACGGGCGCCCCGTGTTGAAATTGACTCTAGAAATAAACAAGCATTCCAATCAGTTACAACGTACGGGCGCCTCGTGCAGAAATTAACAAATGAAATTGACAAGTTTTCCAATCAGTTACAACGCACGAGCGCCCCGTGCAGAAATTGACATATGAAATTGACAAGTTTTCCAATCAGTTACAACGCACGGGCGCCTCGTGCAGAAATTAACAAATGAAATTGACAAGTTTTCCAATCAGTTACAACGCACGAGCGCCCCGTGCAGAAATTGACATATGAAATTAACAAGTTTTCCAATCAGTTACAACGCACGAGCGCCTCGTGCAGAAATTAACAAATGAAATTGACATGTTTTCCAATCAGTTACAAAGCACGGGCGCCTCGTGCAGAAATTAACAAATGAAATTGGCAAGTTTTCCAATCAGTTACAACGCACGAGCACCCCGTGCAGAGATTGACATGTGGAATTGACAAGCTTTTCAAAAATTCCACTCGATCAAACCAAAAATGGTCGACACAGCCCATTATCAAAGACAACTAAAATAACCTCTTTAGATTGGGACTGGTCGCCATCGATTTGAACGACACGGTCTTAAGTGCTCTCAAAAAACGAGTCAATGCTAACTCATGACCTCAAGTAGCAAAGAACTGTCAAAAATCCATCTTCAAAATTGCCACGATTAATTGTTCAATATAAAGCGTTTAGTATCTTAAGTTTTTTTCTATATGGAATTATGAAAGAGGTATTAAGTGACATTTTTCACACCGTATATAAAGTTATCGGAGACTTAATTATTTTCTCGTAAAAGACTTAATTATGACCCTTATTGTATTCCTGCAATAAAATATGTGAACTTGCCTGGTTTTACATGTGAAGTATATTAAAGTTTTATATGAGTTAATTAATTTTTATGTACCTACTATTAAACTGTATTATTATCAACTCATTTGACAGAATGAAAAACTATTAGCCGATACATAAAAGAAATTATGATACCTTAAATAGCAAAGCTTTTGAATTAAAAAATGTCTTTAATTTGATACAAAATACCATTTCTCACGGATGTACAATTTTTACGACCCACATGCTAGTTTTGTTTGTTAAAGCAGCCGTTTCATGCTTGTATGGGTTAAAATAGTTCAGAAAAGAGTTTTTGCAACTAATCGAGTAGGCTCGTACAATATCGCTAAAGACCGGTTTAATAATTCGTTGGAAGTCGGGCATAATCGTAAAAAATCGAAAGATTCTTTTGTTTTTCATTGCAAAATGCCATAATAAGCATTTTGCGTGTTTATTCACGATCAGTATTTTTTTTATTTTTGATGACATAATAATAGTTTTATCGTTTACATTCGTTTTGAAGTACCAACATAGCAGTTCAAACCACAGGAGCTTGACATTTTATATCATACTACGAAAATTCCCCTCCTACATATTTTTTTATTATATGTAGGAGGGGAGTTTTCGTAGTATGATATAAAATGTCAAGCTCCTGTGTTCAAACACAAAGGCGCTACTGTGAGGACAGACTTTATATATATATTTATGTATTGACCAAAAAATTAAGATGGCCGAATCAAGATAACCCAAAAGATGGGACCAATTTGTTTAAGCAGATTCAATACGCTAAAGTCACAGAAACTAAAATATAAGGGCTATGCCATAGCATTCTTTTCTTACACCTAGTTAAAATACCAAAGACAGTGCAGTAAATTGTATTGAGAAAAGTGTACAAAGGTGAAGGGTTATAAAAGTTGTACGAAAATTACAGGTGACGAATGAGAGAAGATGTTTAATACCCTATCGTTGATTGTCCCCTAAATAGTGATTACCTGCATTCAAACAGTCCATTCAAATAAAATGGTAAATTTTGCTGGGGTCAATGTTGTGCCGCAAGCATATTGTTAGCAGACATAAAACGGATGGTAAACTTTAATGCATTGAACTCCGTTTGTCGAAATGTTTGTTTACAATACACACTGCTTATTTATTGTGTACATTTGATGTCTTTACTAAAAATGTTTTGATCATAGAAATAAAATGGAAAAAGAGTAAATAATAGAAAATGAAATATGGAATGTCATTTTTAGTACGACAAATCACTTCAACACGTGTGTGAGGCAACTGTGCATAATATTCAGATATAAAAAAGTCTGTAAAATGATTTGTGCATTGCAATGAAGTAGGTCCACCTGCAGTTTCAATGCATTCAATGATTCATTCATCAAATCAATCATAGCATTCGGAACTCCTTGGTCATTCACTAAGAATGGTCGAGGCGTTCCGAATGAAAATCATTGGAGAAGAGTTTAAGCTTGGTTTTATTGATCCAATAAAATACGACAATGAAGATTATTTGAATTAGCTCATACAGACGAAATACAAGTTTCCATGACGATTTTACAATAATTCTATCGTGTAAATCTTTTAAATAACTAGTTTAAGTGATTTGACTTATGAAAGATTTTACAAACATAGGTTACAAATCAGGCGTATGGAATTCCAATTATTTTCCACTTGTCCACGGACAAGTAATTTTTTCAAAAACATCAACTTGTCCGGGATCAAAATGCACTTGTCCAGAAGTTCAACACTCAAAAAGATATATAGTGAACTATGATATAAGATGCATATTATAATTAGTAAAAAATAATTAAAAGAAATAGTTCAATGCTGAATATAAGTGAAACATTTAAGCCCTACATTATTACATATTATTATGATGGAGTACTTATAGCCAAAAAGGATTACTTATCCACGGACAAGTGGGGTGGAAATGTTAATTTGTCAGCAGACATAAATGTCCGAGCTGTACAAGTCGGGCATAGGAACTCCAAACCTCTGTATATGGGCATACATGAAGACAGAACTAGACTTTTTTCAGGAGTCAAAAATCATTTATAAATATATGAACGCCCATTCTCGTTCCAAGAGGCTATCAAGATTCACGATACTAGCTAGTTAGATCGAGAATCTTGATAGCCTCTGGGAACGAGAATGACGAACGACTTACAGTGTTAAAGTAATAAATATATGAGGCATTTTGTTTATCAGTAACACTTCAAAGGATATAAAAGTCAAATATATATTATATATAAGTATTGATAATTTATTCCAAATATAGACTTCACTAATACTTACAGCAAGTATTATATATAGTGTCTCAAATCTTATTGGAGGGTTTGAATTACAACCTGACTGTTTTAAGACTGTTAGAGGTTGATACAAAGTTTTGGAAGGAGAAAATCTAAGACAATATTTAAATGTCAAGTGTCATTTAAAACTCGAGACAAAGTTCGTCATGTTCCCCATTTTATGTATCAGAAACTATGTAAGATTTATAAAAGGTGTTTTGTTTCTGTAGAAGGGGATGTTTTACATTGAAAATAGTAATAAGGACCCAGAAAAGGCCGGGGAGGTCAATACAAGGGGCATGTTATAAATCATTGCTACTCAAATGTAGATTTTTGTGAGGTCAATACTGCAGACATTTATTTAACGACTTCTATAAAATTTGCACATGGCTCAGGTTTTGTATATACAGGTAATTGCTCTTTTACAACCACCAAAAATATTTTTGTGATCCTATTTCTTCGAGACTCTTGGCGAAAGCTGGTCCTGTCCAACTGAGCTGTCTCATTAGATAATGTAAATAGTAAATTTTTCTGGAAAAATGAGAATTAGTTGATTATGAAACATTTATCAAAGATGAAGACCTTCTATAAAAATATGCACTTCCTTGAATGACGTCAGCAATTTTATAATGATGTATCATTGTGCTGTCGAGTGCGCATCCGCGCATCACCATAAAATGCATCTCAACGACACACTTTGTTAATGAGCGTTCCTCATGTTTGGTCCGTGTTAAAATGTCGATTAAACGGGGTTTTATCATTTACGGTATGTGTTAAAATCCAGTTAATCCGTTCTGAACCAGGTACAAATATGTACACATGTAATAAAACGCTATCAAAAATGTGCAAATCTGGAGTAGTTATTAAGTAGTTCTATCTTCAGATATAAACCAAAGTTTGGTTGATTTAAGGACAAAATTCAACAAAAATGTACAAGTAGTATGATTTACGTCGCGTCCTAAACAAATAAGAACCATGATTTGTATACACTCGAAGTTTTAATCACTTCAGGCCTGCGTTGTAAGGACGCTCTCCAGATCGTCTTTGTTGAATTTCTGAGGGCCATAAAATTGTTAAATGTATATATCATACAAAGCTTACATGTATACCTTTGTATTGAATCGTTATACTTGCTCAAAACTTAACATTCAATAACAGTCCAAAATTTCTTGAAGAGACATATTTTGAAACAATGATTTCAACAGATTTTCATCAAGACGAAGATCTCTCCAAAACATTTTTTTACTTCCTAAAGTGGTTGATTTGATAATAAGCATATTCTAAATTATTTGTAACTCAACTGCTCAATGTTTAGTCATTCTAAATCAAAATACAGCTGCACCCTTCCTTGTAGCCATCACCCAACGACGGCCACACAAAAAAAAACTATTTCTTAAAAACAGACAACTCTCATCAACAAAAAACTTCTATTAACTAAACGCTTGCAACAGACACGACGCAAATACAGTCAAATCTCAACAAAAAACACCATCGACCAAAACCATCTCTGAACATCTACAAACACAAATTATTTCATCTCTCGCGTACATTTCAAAGCAAATGTCTTTGACTCAACTACAATGTTGTTTCCTTAAACAAGAAATTTATCTAACAAGCTCAGTACTGAGTGGCTGGAAATAAGATTCGACAGTGATTCATACAAGTCTAAGACCCTTCATATTAAAACATAAAAATGTATTAAGCAAAACAAACACTTAAAAGTTAAAAGCTAAAAGACGAATTTAGTGTCCTGAAAGGGGTACGGGTTCCAATCCCACCAGGGGATATTATACCCTTCCATGGAAATTTGACAATAGTGTCAATTTTCCTCCATTGATAAGGTATATGGAGAAGTTTCCGTCCTTGTGGAAAGGTAGGTGAGTACTGGTTATAGACAAGGGTCCCGGAAAGCTAAGTTAGGTGCGCTGGACGACGTAAAATAACCTAAAAATGTGTTGACACGGCAATAAACCCAGTATAAGTAAAAGCTAAAGGACCTTCTACGGTCTGCTATAGAGAGGTTCCACTGTAGGTTCACGCCAAGCCATATAGACAAAACATCGCATTCTCTATATACCGGTATATTGATTAAGTCTTTGTATTTTACAAGAATGTTTTTTTATAATAAATATTTTAACAGATATATCTAAGTCAAGTTATTAACGACATATTATAATACACCTTGTCAATTTTGATTAATGATAACCAATGATTTATTGCTTAAATAAAACATACTACTAATTTAGGAATGTTTACCACTCTACAAAAATTCGACCCGAATGCAACCCATTGCATGTACTTGTCAATGAAAATAGCCTTTCTGCAAAAACAACCACGTTTTCATATAACAAAATAATGACTTTTCTTTCGTAACATTCACTTGACTACAACCACAAACCAAACTTCGTCCCTTTTGCAGAGTTGTCAAGAAAAACGAACCCAGAGTCACCATTGTATTACAACTGAATAACTACAGAGTAACCAAGGAGATTCTGATTTCGCAAGGGTAGGATATCGGATGGTTCGGATTTCGTGAGGATAGGATTTCGAAGGACTTGCATTTCGCAGGGCTTATGATTTCGCATGCTTTAAAGTTGGAAAGCTTTGGTTTTCGATATTGCAGGTTTTGGGTTTCGCAAGGTTTATCTAGCTCAGGGTTACAATTTCGAAGGATTACGATGTCGCAGTATAATGATTTCGATTCATTTACATTTAAAATGGCAGAATAGGGATTTCCATTTCGCAGGATTCGGATGGCCCAGGCTTTACTGTAACAGTTTTATAACAGTTATAAATCTAGTATAAGAGGGTAAACATTATACATGTCTATGTTTGTTATATCTAATATATCAAATTGTCTCTTGTTTTTCTTATATACTTGATAGCATGAGTACAACTTATAACTTTACAAGTCTATACGTGAACATTGTTTTTTTTTCATACTTAAGTCAAGATATAAACTCAAAATTTAATGCGTTTCCACGCCACTTTTCGGCGTTTTCTGCTCATATTGCTGTAATTAGGAGATAATCTCATTGTCCATAAAGCGGCAAAGGTCTCAGAAAGACGAATGCATGACAATGATCACCAAAAGTCAAAGAGAAAATCGTTTTAAAAAGAGGCTCAATTTTCCTATGCATTATTAGAGAGGATAGACTTAGGACAAAATCGGGGCGTTTTCGTAGGCATATCACTTTAATAAACTTAGCCATTTTTCGTACAGTGGATCATCAAAAGCAATGATTTTGATATAGGGTTTTTGCTTCTCAAATTAAGCGTTTAGGGCTTAAAAATCGCAAAATAACCTTGCAAGACTTGCATGTACTCAATAGTCTTACTTAAAAACATTGTGTATAAATGTAAAGAAGTTGTTTTAAATTATTCAAAAATGTGTAATTTACTTATAAAAACGAAATAAAATATCACTTGGAGATGTGTATATTTCTACCCAATACAAACTTTATATACTTCTAAATTCTAACAATGAAAATTGATATGTAAATAAAACATTCAAATCGTGATACAAATTGTATCAGTGCTGAAACTTAAAACTATAAAAGTGACAAAAACGACGACCCTTCATGCAGTGGTACAAAATATCAACTAGTCTAAAAAGCTTGTAAAACAGTACATATTTCAAATTAATGTATGAATATGTTAAGCGACATCACCAAGGTAAGCTTTGGTTAGGTAATGCATAGGCGGATCTAGCGGGGGGTCAGGGGGTGGCATGAAGCAATTTGTCTCGGTGCTTAACATATATTTATAATGGTTATGTAGTTTTAATTATTAATATGTTGCATTCTTCTGCAAAATGGGTATAATGTGGTTGTGGTTAGAAAGTTTGGACCCCCACTTTAGAAAAGTTCGGACCCCTCCCCCTGTAAAAAAATCCTGGATCCGACCCTGTAATGTCTTCTTGAGTGCAGCGAGAACAATAACGTACGATGAACTCTAAGTGTTATGTCAGACCATATCTCGTCAATCGTATCTAATCGGCAATTTCCGTGATCTGAAAATACATCTTCATCGGACAATTCCGAACGAGTTCAAAGAGGAAACTCAATACTCCTTTGGAACTCCTCTGCGTTTATTGACTCAAATATACGAGTATGTCGGCATAGAAGATGACCGTGGTGTTCCGAGTGTTAGAAACTAACTGTCATTCGAAAATACTCGGCAATAACCGTGACCAGAAATATAATTCGGAACACCTCGACCTTTCATGAATGACTAATTAGTTATTCGTAGCGAATAGCCAAGGACTTCCGAATGCAAAAATATTTTTTCATCGGACAATATCGATAAAGTTCACTGTGAAAGTGGCGATCAATCGTAAACTATTCGATTATTTCTGGAGATCAAAAATGTTTCCATTGCAATGATCCAATAGAGTTAAGAATGACTAGCAGTACAGCATTCGGAATAACCTTGGTGTTTTTCGACGCAATTGAATATACGTAGAAAATTGTGAATGATGCTCCGACTGGCAAATAAGGTCACAATCAAACACAAAAACGGTCTCAGCTACGACGGAGAAAAAATATGTTTATGTCCCACTTCAATTCATCATTTATAGTATATTTAATTATTTTTATCAATTTATTAAATCTAATTTTCAGTTACCGTGGTTACTGAATTTTATCATCAACCAGTTTTTGTATATATAGATTCAATCTGAACACTTCGGTAATTATGCTTGGCTTTATTGTAGATGGCGGAGATATCCGAAAATACACGATGTTTGACGATTGTGGTAACCTTAATATCTTTCATTTTACGATTATATACGGAAAATCCCGCTGTTTTACAACTGCGTATAGATACATTCAGAGTAGCATGTTCATTTCATTAGCAACTGTCTACAATACTGATCGCCTTATAATTCTTATATTTTACGAAAGGGTACGGAATTACCCGAAGATTTACGACTGCCTATATAGATACATATCTTATACATCACGAAGATATACGAAAACACTCAAAGTTTGACTATTGATAAAAGATACATATCTTTATTAATATTTCCATATTTTTGTATTCGTAATTGTAATTTTATTTAACATTAATGGTGTTTTTATTCTACAAGTACAAAAGTTTATTACTATAGTCCGGGGACATTTACATCATGGCGTCCATTTACCATTAAAACCTTGCTCGTCTGGAATTTCTTGTTTTTCAAAAAAGAGAGTCAGCGAAAGAAAACTGCTTGAGTTATAGTGATATTTTGTAGACAAACTCGAATGTAGAGGAATTATTAATCGGTTACCTAATAGAGCTGGTTTCAACATTTCAAGATACAATGTTTGGTAATGAATATTATAATTAGATGGGCGTGTCATTATGTTAATTAGATTTTATCTAAAATGTATCTTCATTCTTATGTTGTCTTCATTCAGTACTTTGATGAAGATACGTCCAGAATCGGGGCCATATGTTAAGTGCAGGGAGATGATAACGTTTTAAACCCAGAGTAACTACCCTGACCAAAAATGGCGTAAAACTTTGGCTGCGTTGTTCAACCAAACTATCAAAAAGGGACCATAAGATGGATATTTTTTTTCAAATGCACTAGTAGGTGAAATGACGTGTGCCTGATATTAAAAGGTAGCTGTTGGTGAGAGGGGACTGTTATTAGGTGTAAGGTTGTGTTGAGTTGTGGCCCTTTTTGAGAGGTAGCTGTTGCCGGGAGGTGATTTACTTAAAGGTACCAGCAATGGAGAGGTGGCTGACATTGAGAAATGGCTGCTTTTTTGTTACGTAAAATTTAATCCTGAAACAAGCTTTTGTTCAGAGAACTTCAATGATCAATGAGCTGGTGTTATTAAATGGTAAAGATAATGAATGCAGAAGCGACTCAGATAATTTCACTTTATCACTAAACATGATTCTTTCGGTGACCATGGTATCGCAGTGTTACTCTACACATGTAATCATTTAGGCTGGTAACAGTTAGTACTATTTACGCTACGTTTTTTATTCATATGTCAACATTAAAAAAACGAGCAAAGAACGCCAAATTCTCAAATTAAACATAATTTTCTATTTTATCAAAATTTATGATCATCGCAAACATACAAATTTATGGAAGTCGACGAACCATACACAATTTCATTTGGAGTTAAATTTTAAATTTATCAACAAAATTATGGTTATGAATCATTGGAGTGAATCTTTAAAAAAGTAATTAATACTTTTAGTGTGAGAACTGAATTGATGTTGAAGTTTGTTCATGTAAAGTGCCCTCCAAAAGTTCATATTATTGTGTTTTTTTTTGTCTGTAAGAATTATGAAGTACTGTTGCACTATGAAGACAGCCCTCATTATTGCAAAATCATTCGATTTTTTGACAATTTTTAAGTCCCAAATGCTTAAATTGGAAAGAAAAACATCCTATATTAAAGCTGGTTCGCTATAAAGATCATTTTGATAATTGCAAGATAATGCGATTTTTGACAATTTTAAAGTCATGAATACTTAATTGAGAAGGCATGTTCCTAAATCAATACTGTTCTGCTAAAAAGACCACGTTGATTATTGCAAAATCATGATGACTTTTAAGTCCAAAATTCTGTATTTAAGAAGACATTTTCTTATATTAAGACTGTTCCGCCACTAATCACTTAACATTCGGAACACCTCGACCTTCCATGAATGAATAATCATTTATTTGTAGCGAATGGCCGAGGAGTTCCGAATGAATACTTAAGTGCTTAATTTGAGAAGAAAATGTCCCCTATAAAAAGACCGTTCCGCCATTACGACCATCGGGATAGATATTCCTGATAGTGGAATTTTACTGTATGCCATTAAATGTTTTATTAACACATAAAAAGAGTCATACTTTTATCCTTTTATCTATGGACAATGGGGTCAAGTCAGGTAGGCTACAATGTATGTTAAATATACCCCTTAAAACATTATCTTTCTAGGACATGAGTAAAGTATCTCTAGCAAGTATACATTGTATATATGTATTTGTTTAATTATTACGTATGTAAGCGTACTTCAAAATGACATTGTATGATCACCAAGGTAACCGGTCTTCTAGTTGATATTTAATGATAAATTTGGGGCAATGTTTACTATAGTACATACAGGCGAACTCCCAGCCTTCGTGGTCGAGTGGTTAGGGTCACTGACTTTAAGCTACTCTACTCTTTTACTGATAGAGGGGTCGTTGATTTGAGCTAAGCCTATCGGCCGAGCGTAAGTAGGTGAGAAAGTGGACTCCAGCCTAGCTACCGACCGAACGTCTTTTGGTGAGAAAGTGGGCTCGAACCTAACTACCGTCCGAGCGTCTTTGAGGTTAGTGCACGACAAAGGAGGGCCTGGTGGCAATTAATGGACCTCTTGAATTAAAAATGTCTCAAGAGTTGACCGTAATATAAGCTCGAAAAATACTCTAAAAATTGTTACTAGTTTTAGTACCAAGCGTATTAAATGTTATTATATGTTCATTTAACACAGGTTTGTCTGTTAATTGTATGTTAAAAGCAAGTACATGCTATATTTATGTTGTGACGTATTTAAGAATAGAAAAGGATGCGGTCTTAATTATAAAATAGTTCATATTACAGTTTATAATTGATTAAATGAGTCAAATGTATTTTAAAGATTCTAAGAAAATGAAACAGTTTGTGGCGATACGAGATCATCAGTAACGTAAATCAAATTAGACACGCCAAAGTATTAAAATTGATGTAAACGAGACATCTTGTGACAACACAGTCCGGCAAAACCAAATATAGCATGAATGCCCTTTGACCTCCGAAATCCCCACTCTGGAAAAAGATTGCCAATAAAATAGTATAACAGGTGAAAAATGTGGCATGAACAAACCAGGCATGCAGGGACCCCCGAAAACCGTCTCGACGTAGTTACTGTTTGGCTTTGTTTTGATTAAGCTATTTGGAAAAGATATCCTTGGTACACGGAATGACAAACACGGTAGTGAAGGTATAAAAATTAAGAATGAAACTTCACAGTAAAAAACTACGTGTATTTTGACAAATAAAACAGTACATATTTAAAAAAGATATTTCAAAACGCTATTCATAGTTGAAAACTATGAACAACTTTGCGCGTTCCACGCCCTGTTTTCAATTCAAAGCTAGTATGAAGGACCTCGTTTTTCATCCTTTATAATATTATACATTATAATTTATTATATCATTCTTTGCAAAATTTTACAATGTAATGAAGATGGACAGATATAAAGATGTATACCTAATTAATTGTGAATCCCCTTTTGAAAGAAAGTTAAGCGTTTTTTTACAGAGATTTCACTTTTTGCGAAATAATTTGACCTTGAGGAGCTATTTTCTGGATTACTGCGTAAAAGACCAAAGTATTCCGATTTCTGCGTTAAAAGTACTTGAATTGCTTGCTAAATGAAGAAGAGAGCTACCTTAAGTCAAAAAGACCAGAATGTAAGTGAAATTACCCATTTAAACATCACTGGCGTGAGAAAAACTAATTTAAACCTTTTTACATGGTATGCTAGTAAATGTACCCTATATTGCACGATAAATACGTAAAAATATCCCATATTGCAAGTTTCACGTCAAAATATCCCATTTTGTAAGATATACACGTGCATTTATATCACTCTGAAGTCTGAAACGATATAAACGTGAACATAACCCACTTTAAACTGCATGTATATGACGATAAATCATATTTGACGTTTTACTGCTAAATAACTTATTTTGAAAGGAATCCACGTGCAAATAACTCTTTTAAAACATTTTTTTGTGCAAATGGTTTAAGTATAACGGTATACACGAGAAATTACTAAAAGACCCACATCAAACGAGATGTAAGCGAAATATCACATATTAACCAAGATGCACGTGAAGATCATGCACAGCGTTCAATGCCACGTGCATAGTTTGGGTGAAAATATCAAATGGACATTACCTTTGTGATAGGAGAAGCCCCATATCTTTATCTCCATAGTTGATTAGGTGCATGATATCAGGTACGAGCCCTGTAGTCTGTGGGCTTACTCTAGGGCTCCCTGGTACACCTGGACTCACTGGTGATAGACCTGGGCTCATAGCACTTGACACAGTCTGATGTAAAGATGGGCTTGCTGGTGGCGGTGGGTGGTGCAACGGTGTGAGCCCATTTGCGAGTCCGTTTGTGAGTCCGTTAGAAAGTCCATTATGGAGCCCATTTGTGAGCCCGTTAGAAAGTCCACTATGGAGCCCATTTGTGAGCCCAGGGCTCGGCGGTGGTTGAGATAACGTGTAATATATCACAGTATCAGCGGATGAGGAGATAGGTGGTAGTGAGTTGATCCCAGGCAACCCTGACAGCGTTAACGCTGTGGGTGCCGGTGTAATTCTCATAACTTCCAGCTTGAATGAAGTCTAAACCCCTAAATTTGTCAAACCAGTAAACTCCTTTACCAATTTAACTTTGAGTCACACTTAAACAAGTTCGTTTGCTTCCCTTGGCTGATTATTCGTTTTTAGTCAATTAGCTTTAAATCACGTTCCTTAAGCCTCAATGTTTTTTTCTGTTGTTTTCTGTTCAAATTTTAACAAGTTTCCTTCCTTAATTAAGTCTTAATATTGTTTCTGCTGTTGTTTTTCTCTTTTCCCCTTACTGTTGTTTAATTTCAAAGATTCTAGTTTTCTCCGATTAAATAAATAAATTCTCCTACACGATTCCTTTACATTTAAAACCTTTAAAAGTTAAGGTAGTTTGCACTTTTTTCCGCAAGTTCCTTCTATGTCCAATTTCAAACTCCAAATGAGAAACCTAATAAAATTATTAAATACAATATGTCCAGTCCAGTCCTTGATCTCAATGGTTGCTAGAATTAGTATCAAACAGACCTAAATGCTTAACATTCGTAGCTCAAGAACTATGTCGTAAAGGTTCGTCCAGCTAGCTACATAACAAGAAGTCTTTCAAATTGTTTGTTTTTTCCAGATAAGAGACGCATACATTTATAATTCACCCAGCATCAGTGATATGCGGGCACTGAGTGAGTCTCGAATCTTGGTTGATTAGTTTTAAGAAAATGTGAATCTATCCTTCCAATAAACAACTTAAAGACGCATGTTTAGACGACGACGATATATATAAGATAGATTCGTATTTATTTTAGGCCCTACCCTCCGATCCTTAAGACGCTGTTATCTAAGTTAATGTCATATTTTATCAAGATAACGTTTTGAGCATTTCACTGTAGATCAGTTTATAGATCCACCGTACCGTTCTTTAAATATTACACAATAAATCTTAACTCGATAATATATTGTCACTTTAACAAACGGGTAGTAAAAACCCAACTTCAAAAACTTCTTGTATCGAGTGCTGAAAAAGTTTAATAAACTCTCCGTCGAATCGTCTATTTATGTTTGAATGTCGACAATTTGTCTTGGCTTAAACAGTTAACAAAAAACAGCATACCCGACTTAATTTAAACGATTCTGAACAATATTGTCAATTCAAAATAAAAACTTTTATTAATTCAGTCTTCGAGTATTGAGTATCCAGTCCAAAGATGCAATGAAGCGAAGAAAGCAAAACGCCGATAGTTATAATGTGATGTCAACGACGAACCGAATAGAATCGCGCTACCTTGAATTAAGGTATTGCAAAATCATCAATTCACAAAAAAACGAACTCGGTCACTTAAAATGAAGATACTGCACTGTCATCACAAATGCATGTTAAAATAACTGCACAGTTTCGATTTAAAACTTCCAACTTATAATGATTGCACAGAAAAATCACGAGGCGATGCTCCTTGGATGTTGATCGCGTCTTGTACAAGATTAAAAAGTCCAGACGCAAGAATGATGTACGAATTAAATCTGACTTGAAGAAGCATGAAATGAAATCCGTGACAAGACACTCATTACCGAATTAACTATTATTTCAAACCACGTTCCCTCTGATAAGAGGAGGGAAAGATGCCCTTATGTTAATTTTTAGAACAGAGAGCCAGTTCACACTAAATTTTATCTCTCACAAATGAAATATCACTTTGAATAACTGAATCAGTATTGTATGCTAATATACATGTCCAAATTTCTCCTTATTGTATAAAATTCAGAATTAACCTGTAAAGCCAGTTTCTTATTCTATTTTCGCGTATTTTATTCCCAGTTTTTCGTGATGTTTAACAATTCTATATGTTGATATCCAGTTATAAACGTATATTTAAGTAAACAAACCCACAGTCAATTTACGATGTAGACATTTAAACAGACCGGGTAGATAGATATTTAGTTAAAAGTAACAACGAAAAAAAAACTTCGGGAGTTGCTGCAAAAGTTAAACTAAACCGGTCATGCTTGATGTGGGCTAAATACGACAAAATTATCAGAAATTTTAACCCTTTTGGGGATTTTGTTTTCAAACGATACTGAAACTCATAAAAATGACATTAATAATGTGAACTAAACATAAATGTACACTATTGAATGTTTGCTTAAAGCTCGCATTTCAATTACGGAGTAAGCTGTTATAAAAAAACTTTATTATATGAAGTGTAGGAACTTCATTCAGTCCTTCGTTCTTTTATAAAAACACAAAAATGACACATAATGAATTTTATATTTTGAGTAGCTAGCACTGAACTATGTTGTAATTATATTTTTTGATATAACTGATCAAATATTTCCATGTATTGAAACAAACTTTAAGAACTATTCAAACCTCACTAATGATCTTATATGTGTGAAGCATTTTCTAGTTAATTAAATATATACTGCACCCTCCAAAAGATAGTAGACAAAAATATATGCATCTTTTAACAAAAATTCTTACGAAAAATAGTTATCGTAAGTCAAATTTCATGATTTTGCAGTTAAAAGTCAGAATGATAATTATAATAACTATGATATGATATTCAAATGGTATACATTATTCTACATAATTAATTAATATTTGGAATTGAATGGCGAAAAATTACCTATTTTTCAACATTTCTTGCTTTTGACTTACGATGATTTCTATCGTAAGATTTTTTGTGAAAAGCGCAAATGTCTTTTAGAATAAAGTGATTTACATTTACCTATGAGAAAAATACAAAGAGTCATTTAAGCATATTCCAAAATCAGAATTAATTAGTTTATGAACATATCAATTCAAACTGTATCACACAAATAAGCCTTTAATATGTATTGTAAAATTACAAGTGATACGCATGTTCAGTTCTTCTCAAAATTGCATTTTTCCAAGAACTTCAGGATGTGATTTAAAGATTAACATGTCACGGAGTGTGATTTTATAATCGTGTTTAACTATTTATGCACTTTTATAGTTAAATTAACCAACATCAAATCAACTTGTCAAAACAATTCTAAAAACCACAAAAAATAATAACTCGAACGGAGTTTTCCCAAATGGTTTGTGTATCATATTCTTAAATAACAGAAATAACCGAGTAGTTTCCATTAATCTACGATTACATGATCGGAAATGCACGGAGCCCACGGGAACACCCGACTCGGAGTTGTTACGATTGCCTCTTTTCTGTACATAATAAGATATCGTCGGCAATTTTCGTTAATATTCGGATATCATTGGACACTATCGTTTAGAAATACGAAAATTACTTTCGTTGTTGCACGTGCATCTATATTAAGCATACACCCAAGAAGTTTCAAACTTAAATCATAGAGCGATTTTTTAAGTTGCAAATGCATCTGTCGAGTAACAAACAATTTGCCCTGGTGAATTCCACGCATAACTAAATGATATTATTCGAATTACATTAAAAAAAAATACGTTTTCGTTTCCCTTGAATAAGATACTTTAACTCAAATCTTTGAGTGTGTTTTATTTTGAACCAGGAAGCAGAAACGAAAAGGATTGGCTGTAAAATAATAGTCACTCACTTTAAAACAATTCTAAACTTGATTTGTACAAAACATAGACTTTATTAGGTCATTTTGAAGCATATTTCTAACGTTCCAGCAGCCATTTTGAACGAACAAAATGGGGTCCGCGACCCCGAGCGACTCTTGAAATGAACCACCCAAGTTTCATTTTATGATTAATACAATTATAATTGTTGTACACTAAATGACATTATCAATTTGATTGATATTTGAAAATTAAAAAAATATCTAAGTCATTGAATGACCTTGGTGTAAACTATTTATATTTATCAATTCAATAGTTAGAAGGGTACTATCAAGTTTAAACCACTACTTATTTCAAGGTCCAGATACTTATAAAACGATAAATGCAATGAATAGTTTGAAAATCTACTATATTCGAACAGAACAGAACAGAGCAAAAGAGAATAGAACGAAACAGTCCAGAGCTAAACAGGACAGGGTATGACAGGGCAGGGCATAGCAGGGCAGGGCTAGGAAGAGCTGGACAGCAGAGGGCATAGCAGAGTAGAGTAGAACAGAATCAACAGATCAGGACAGCCTATACATTGTTGTTTAGTTGCTTTAACCTTGCATTTGAAGAAATAACAACAAAATCAGTAACCCCAACTCTTCCTCACAAAAAAGGAACCACCAACCCAACCCAACAAAAACACCAAATCAGATGGAAACCCCTCTCAAAACAAGAGTAATATATAAAATTATACAGCCCTTAAAAAAGTTTGACCATGAACTTTATACAGTATGTATAAAAATGTAGTTTGTATTAAAATGGTAAAATAAAACTTAGTCTGTAACCTGACCCTGTTTAGTTCAGTATTATAAAGTGTAGATGAGTCGACAATTAAACGTGATTGAAATCTAAACTTTTTGTCATTTTCGTCATGCTAGGGTAACAGTAACTTCTACATCCGGGCATCTTTGCCGCTCCAACAGAAACGGAGTCTGTTTCGCTTAAAACCAGTCACGTGATTGGCACGTGATATGACGTGGTTGGCTTTTTTGATATCAGTTGCAATATCGAATTTAGTCTTTAAACACATAAGAAGTTATGAAATTATACTATTTTTTATTTTTGAAGTTGATAATGATGACGATGATATGTATGATGGTGAAAAGAGTTATTAAGATGATGATAACGAGCGTAATGATTATTTTGATGCCACTGTTAATGATAATGATAATGGTGTTGCTGTTGTTGATAATTTTGATAACGATGATGATGATAATATAGATTCTGTAATGATAATGATAATAATGTTACAATAATAATAATCGCGACGGTGAGGATAATGATAATAATGACTGTGATGATGATTACTGATTTTGTTGTTGATCAAATAATGATGATTACAGTTGTGGCACTAGGGGCGGATCCAAGATTTTTTTTCTAGGGGGGTCCGAACTTTTCTAGGGGGGAGGGTCCGAACCTCGAACCACAACCACATTATACACATTTTGCAGAAAAAAATGCAACATATTGATAATAAAAACTACATAACCATTTAATCCATGTTAAGCACCGAGAACAATTGCTTCTTGCTACTTAAAAATGACTTACTTAAGAAATACACTAATGGACAGGTACATTTTCTAAATTCTAGGGGGGGTCCGGACCTCCCTGACCCCCTGCTGGATCCGCCTATGGGCACTGTTGAAGATGGCGTAATGATGATTACTTTTTAAGTCGATGAACAAAACAAAATAATTAATTGGCACATATTATGCATTTACGTACATATGTATTTTTTACAATATTCACAGTGTAGTACATGCACATGTGTCACAATAACACGTGACAGGCACGTGATAAACAAACAAATGACTAAGAAGTTACGAACCAGTATTTCTTGTTTCTACGTCTCAAAATTGTATCAGATTTTAAATTATATAATTAATATGTAAATGTAATGCATACAATAGAAAAACAAATCTGAAAACAGTAATCAAGTACTGAGACACTGCTATTTTTTTCTTGTGCACGAAATTAATCTATGATAGTCTCATCGTAATCAGATGTAAATGCTCACCCGCGAAGGTGACGATGGCATTATCTGTTGCATCAATACGTTGATTGCTTATAAGCAGAGTAAAGGACTCCACGGGACGATTGATAGAAAGATACCAGTATGCCCGGTCACCCCGGTGGCCATGGTTAGTAGTTGTTAAGTCGACGAGCATGCGTCAGTACGAAAACCTAGCTTACAACGTGATTTTAAGTTTTTTATTTACTTCCGGCTATATTTGTATTCAATCCACTTACGCTCGGTTTTATCTTAAGATTGTTAGTATTTTTCACCGTTCCTTTATTTTTAAAAGTTTAAACAATGTTTATGCCAGATGAGGGTTTATTAATATCGACAATCGACAAAATCTAGTTTTCGTGACATTTATCAAATTTTCCATTCTTATCAGAAGAGAAACGAAATTCTTTACAATAAAATCTGAGTTTATGTAAATCAATGATAAACTGACACATTAATACATGCTCTTATAACATTTTTACAATATTTTGACGCTTTTTGAATAAGTTTTAAAATATTTCTATGGAAAGCCACATACGTCTTAGTTTATTATCTAAAATACACACACTTGATTAGATATCATACTTTCGCTAGGAACAATGACAATAACGATTTGAATTTTAAAAATCTTGAGAAAAGCTGTGCAGTGCACCATATATAGACGACATTTTCACTCTGCATGTTCATGTATGTTTGTTTAGCGTATACGATTTATCAATTATGACGTTACTATTTTAAATATTGAAAGGTATATTGGAGAGTTTGACCTGTCCTGATCAAGAATAAAACAATTTCCGACGGTTCATAGTCGCGTGTTTTTACCACGTGACCCCCTACTACTGGTTTCAATACCAAAGAGGCAGCTACGATCAAAGCTTGCCATTCGAAACACATCGGCTTTTTTCCACGCAAAATTTGACAGAAAAAAAATCCGAGAATATCCGAATCTGTGTCTGAAAACCAATCAGAACTCGATCAGGTTTGTGCAATGCAAACATTCAGTTTACGTAAATTGCCGAATAGACACGATAAATAACCATTTCACCGAAATCTATTAGCTTTGGCGTTCCATACTTTACAAATTGTCATATTTTTGTAAAATCTTCATATACTTAAAAGACTATAGGTCTATATACATTAGTGTGAGAAAGAGCCGCTGAAAAATAAACAATACTTATTTAGTTTTGTAATTCGAACAACGGTGAACAAGTTTGGGTTTCCCTTTGTGTCGAGTAAATATTGTTATTTATTTGAATAACTTAAAGTGATAAAAGCTGATTTACTTTGGTATTAAATTTCTCACAAATGGTTGTGTACGTTTATTGAATTGGTGAGTGAATACTGGACAGAGGGGAGGGGAAGTGGAGCTTGGGCAATGTTTGATCTTAAATCATATTCCTTTAAGAAAATTGGGCCCTTTTTTGTAAGCAACAATATGTGGCGGTGTCGGACTACATAACCCGGAAATAGAGTCGTTGAACTTGTTTAGTTATTTAATAAATGGAATGATTTGGTCATTTGATTCATGTTGAAACGGGTCAATTCAGACAATTTAGTTTTTACGAATGTTTAGGCCGATTTTGATATTTTTCTAATCATATCGCAACGTCCGTAGCGAGAAGGCGAGCGGAGAATTTTAGATCAAGTTTTCATCAGATTTGCTATTTTGTGATTGTTAGGTATGTCGAACTACTTATAGTGAATAAAGAAACATAAATCCATAAATCTTAATACACTGATCTTAGAGAATTTTATGTCAAGACCAAACGCCTCGAATGAGTGTGTAAGTATCTAACAGAAATCGAGCCCGCACCCGATGTATTGATATAAAGCCAGATGCGCCAGATGTGTAAGGGCCTGAGCTTACCTGAAGATATCGGATTAGTTTTGGTCGAAATAAAACTGTTCTATATATTTCATTTCACCTGGTGTTGAGGTTATTGTTTCTAGCAACAAACAATACTGATTTCTGACTATATCGTTTTACGATAAGTATCCATTTTCTAACATTGGTAATGGCCTACATGTATAAGGTTTTGAAATCATCACTCAAATAGATGATGAAATAACGCAACTGTTTGTCGTACACCTGCCTGACCAAAGTCGGGATATCCATATTATAGATAAGGTAGCTACTCAAAACAACGAAATAAGAGACTCCCAGAGAGGGTGTTTGATACACTAGTTCTAGTCAAGAAGCAGTAATCCAATGGTAGGATGCGAGTTTAGGGACCAAAAGGTCCACGAAATTTACCTACAGCCGTTCTACCCCACCCAGGTTTATATGGGTACGGTGAGGAATCATCTACTTGGAGGTATTTTCAATGATCATGGGTTATCGCACAAAATTGTTAAGTCCGATGAACATGTATATAGAAGCAGATTTTAAACTGCACTTTTATACTTTCATAGACTAATGTATAACCGAAGGTGATTACCGTGTAAATTGAGCAAGCCTTCGACTCCATGGCACTGAGGCTCTTGAATCCCGATGACCAGACATACTAACATTAAAGTATGCGATTATCCAACATGCGACAACACGTTTCGTACGACAATAAAAACAAAAAACTTTATATCAGCAAATGATGTAATTTGCTACTAGTTGTAACATGCAAAGACTTGAGTTTTATCTTCATGAACATTGTTACAAAGATTTCAACCTGTCAAAACACGGTAAGTTTAAATACAAATAAATAAATCCTTATTTCTATTCAAGTTGATCCCGGCAGTAAATTGTTTTAATGCTACTACCATCTTAACAAAATACAATATTTTTTGTTCAAGTATTTGTTTTAGCTTAGACCCACACGGCGATGTTTGCATTTAACCAGTCTGTACGCAAATTTAGAAAGTTTGTGAGGAGCAGGGAAAAGTTCGGTCTTGTCGTATCCGTGTGATCGTTGAGTACCGTGTCATCCCGGCAAGATTTAACAAACTTTTGAAGTGGATTACAACTTAAGAAAGTACGATTGACAATACTAAATCTAGTTAAATAAAGTATTTATACACGCTTAATCAAAGAAAATGAACAATCAGACCCCAGTATACAAATATTTTCTACATTCTAATAAATATACGACCATCGTCGATATCTTATCAACCATATACTAATCGATGATAACGTATATATACAAATGTATATATACAGAGCTCGCCAAAAGTTCTTGGAAATGAAATTAATTTCTTGACAAAAAGTGACTATATGCACAATGCGAGTAATTATAATATATAATTAAAGCTTATTCATGTTATCTAATTAGAATCGTAATTATGTTGATAAACTAATTAATGTTGATTTTTGAAATTTACTCAAATGCCTCTATGTTTCTTTTTCATGGGTAAATGCATTCTAGTTCCCAGGGGCTATCAAGATTCTCGATACTAGCTCCAGAATTTTGATAACCTCGGGGTATATAAGAATGGGGTATATGTGAATACGTTTATTATTAAGAATATTTTTGTCGTAAAGATTTTTGAAGGGTACTGTATTCATACAAGAGTAATTGTTTTTATAGACAATGAGTTTTTGTCTTAATACAACCTCTTTGCTATATTCGCTATATTTTAGATAGGATTATAGTTCATACTACGCTTGATTAAGTCTTCCTATGGCACTCATAACTACATGTATATCTTAACTTCAAGGACCACAACGGAAATAAGAGTTCATCATATTACTTTTTTGTGTCATCCTTGATGTATAATGTTGTTTGATATGGCTATTCAGTAATGCATTCATATGGTATTACTGTAACTTGTATGTCATGTGTGCCGTGTTGTAACACAGTCGAAATATATCTATCTATCTAAGGCACGTACAGCGACCAGGCCACCTAACTAGCTTTCCTAAACAAATCCATTTCCAGTACAAGCTTACTTATTAAAAAAGATTTGATAACTTGTACATATACGGAGAACTATCAATATTTAAAATAAAGTATTTAAGGAAGGCTATAACCTTCCGCGGTCGTGAAATCATACCTTAGACGTCAAAATTCGAGGAACGACAGCGGCTATCAGACAATAATGCATGTCTAAAAATACTTAAAATCATTGGGAACAGTGCTTATACTAATATGTTAGCATCACGTAAGTATGGACAGTTATTAGTAAATCCATTGATCATTAACATCCTCATTCGGAACACTTCGGCCACTAGTTGAGCCAATGAAAACCAAATCTTTGAACAAGTCGTCGTAATTCCAACCCAGTCTCAAAAATAATAAACAATATTTATCGCGTTCGTCATTTTAAGTCGTATTTGACGTTCTCATTAAGGAGACTGCTTGTTTATATCACGTGATTATTTCCACACGGACGTCCCATGCACTGTTGTAACTGATTGCAAAGCTTGTCAATTTCATGTGTCAATTTCTGCACGAGACGCCCGTGCTCTGTTATGCATAGAACAGAGCAAGAGTAGCAAATTGGTATGATATTTATCAACGAGCGAAAGACTTTTTAATCAATTGGATTGGCTGAGAGTTTACCTTCGTTGTCTAATTAATTTTAGAATATGTTATAATGCTAAATCATTAAAATGGACTGTATATTTTGACAATAGTGTTTGGTCCAATAAATTTCATTCGGTTTAGTAGCAACATCCATTTTGCTGGACCGAATATCCAGTGCTGGTGAAAGTTTATCATGAAGACTGATTGAGTTATTCGTAGAGAATGGTCGTTTAAACACGCTGAGTGTTTCTAAACTTAGAATGCGTGATGTCCCATTCCCGAATTCCCGAGTTCATTTTAATATTTATTACACTACAGTAACACAATAAGATTCTATTGTGATAAACATCTGTATCAAAAATATGCAAATGATATGAAACCAATCGTGGTCATGTATAAATTACATGCATAATAAAATATGCTGTCGTCATGTCCTGATATAATTGCTACCAACGCAGTTAGAATTAAACGAAACTGTTGTCACATGTTCTATGTACATGTATACATTATCATATCCTACAAGTAATTAAATATTCAAGAATATACAATGTACGTGCTGTGAAATTAACATCTATTTAATTACATATGAATAAATATATGTATTAATTAATGCACGCACCAACCTAACTGATAATGAATTTGTTTTGAAATACTCTGCGTTTGAAGTATGACTTTGTAAATCTAAAAATAGACTTGTTCCAAATTTTAAAATCTTTAGAAGGAACGAAATTACCCAAAAGTCTGAAGTATTGGAGCTGAATAAAAGACTAGTCAACCCGAGCTAATAATTAGATATTTCTCTTTAGCAAAGAGTAAATCTGTGAATTTATTTAAGCTCGATTTTGAAATAAGTTCTAACAGCTCTTCTCCCAGTAAATGTTGTTTAGTTTTCTCAATTTACATAACAGATGAAGACATTAAAAGTTCCACGCTTAAATATTATCGTAAAATATCTTAAAGAAATTTTATACAAGAAAGATAACTCATACAGTTAAAATTCTATTTTTGTCATCAGAGTTACTTCCCTTTGCACACAAAAATAATTTCGTTGTACAGTGCACACGGACTTGATGAAATGACTACAAATATATATACAACAAGACATTGTTTTCAAAAATGAATGAGGTGATTACCGAGGTTTAATATAAACTACATTTAACCACTCGACCATACAGGTGAATATTTCTCCCGGGTTTCTCAACATGCAGCTTATATAGGCATGGTTTTCTGAATTTTTCAGAGTTAAATGGATAAATTTGAGTTTGATCCTAAGTATTGCTATTTAAAGAGCTAAAGAGCGGGTTCAAGACTGTTAAGGGCTCTGAGCCTGGTGCATACCAAAAATGTTTTTGTCATCGTTTACTCGAGGGCTGACCCTAAAACTTAGTTATAAAAAACTGAGACGAAATATGTATAAGTATGACGTCCACACCATAACTAAAAGTGGGATTTAAAGTCTGCTTCAATATACATGTTCTAGGACTTTACAATTTTGCGCGATAACCCCTAATCATTAATCAAAGCGCTGATAGCGCTGCCTGGACATGGATTTATGAGATTGTCTAAAAGAAAAATCACAACCAGGCAGGGGATCCCTCACAATACCCATTTACAACTGGACGGAGTGGATAAACTGTAGGAAAATTTTTTGCTCAGGGAAATAAGCAGTGTCCCTATACATGTAGTGGGTTCGAACACGGGATCTCTCCATCCCTAAGCGCGTGCCAACTAGATCACTACTTCTAGACTCGAGATCTGACAATCTAGAACTTAGTTTATGAAAACTGAAACGTATAGATACATTTAACACTGACGTCAACAGCATAATTTAATGTGAGAGGTAACATGCACTTCGTATATGATCATCGTATAAATATACAAGATGATTATTTATAAAATCAGTGCGCATAAAACTTCTATTCATCATTTTCATTATCATTTAAACCTATTTACACTGAACAAAATTTCATATTGATCACTGTAGATAAATATTGTTCTTGATTATTTAAATAACTGGCACGAATATGTCAGTCACTGACATTGGTATTGGTAATTTTATTCAACTGTCAGTGGCGCATACATTAATCCCGCCGATTTAGATACTCGATATGTGTTCGATAATCTCGTACAGCCCTGCGTTCATTTACCGCGAACGTTACAAAACGTTCCGTAACGATACATTCGGAACTCCTCGGCCATTCGCTGCGAATAATCTCGGACATATTTAGTCGCCATTTTGAAACTACCGGTGTTAAAGTAAACAAATATATGATCGTTTAGGCATTGAGTGATGTTTCGTTTTTAGTCCGTAAATTTTGAAACATCACTTATTGCCTTAACGATCGCATATTTGTGTATTAGATTAAGTTATTCGCAGCGAATGGCCGAGGAGTTCCGAATGTATCGTTATGTAACGTTCTGTAACGTTTTGTGTAATTGAACACGCTACAGGGATACACATTTCAGTACATCTGTACTGACTATCGATAAAAATAGACAGCCTAAGTCATATACGGGGATTATCAAAATATATCAATTATTTAAATCAGCAGGCTTCAGGTATAGGCCACTGCCATGGCAGTTGAATAAAATTTACCAATAGATACTTAGTAGCCCTAAAGTTGAGTAATTTAATATTTTGATAAAATTGTGACTGGTTTCCTAAAGATATCGCTACGTATCGCTTTGTCCCCTGGTACCATTTTACTCTAAAAGTAATAATTATGTGATATCAAATCAAGAGTACCAGGTGGGGGGAGGGCGAATCGCTTGGTGGCGATATGTAAGGAAATTGGTCACTGGATAAATCAAGAACGGACTTCTAAAAATGATGTAACCAGTTCAGCCTGAGTGTGCCTTTTATACCGATGTTTAAGATATAAATATAATTATATAAAACTACATTAACAAATCTTGAATGAATAACGACCTTATTTACATACAGCGGAAATTATCATGTGTCACCTTCAGTTGTAATATTTTAATAATATGATAAGTATGAAATAAGAACTTTAATTAATTATTCATGGGCTAGCTGTACTTAGACAGACGGGACTGAATAAATGCCGGTACGGTACGGAAATACGGCACGAAAACACCGGATACTGGATTTTATCTACACACGAGACGCTTGGTAGAGTTCAAATTTCCATTAATGTTTTTTAATTCATTCATATTTTTAAAGAATAAACAGCGATTTTGTCTTCCGTCAGTAATCGTATATACGGATGCACTTCCGTTGATTTTTTAATAATTTTTTTTTAATGTGAAATTCTATCTTACGTACTGACTTTACGGTTTTTTACAGCGGAAAAAGTAAGCAAAAGTTTACTGGTTTAAAAAAATGTAACTCGACACAGTTTAGACTTTTTAATATGAGCTTGGAGGAATGGGGATCAGATCGTGTCTTTTGAATCCTTTCCGTAAAGTACACTGAATCTTATATATTATTAATGGAGAAAAATTGACATTATAGTCAAATTTTGATGGAAGGGTATAACCCCCGGTGGGATTCGAACTTATTTCTTGCTACTAACTGCACGGTGGAACCGAGTGATTCATAATTCATACAGTCCCACAATAATGACCACAATAGTTATTTCAAAATTAGTGAATATAATGTTTATGTCCCAAATCATTAATTTGAGGAGAAAACGGTCCCATTATTATAACAATCCGCTAATGACATCATCAACTTCAACGGTCCAAAAAGTGGATCAGTGTAAATGATTATAAGACAAAAATCCATCCTATAAGACGGTTGATAATAAAAAAACAATGTCTTCATTAATTTAAGAGAAAAATCTTCAATTCTCAGCATGTAGGCTTCAACCTTCACCTTTATTTCATTTATGGATTAACTCGCATCCAAGGATATATAAGTCAAAGTCTTTTTACTTAAGATGCCAAATATCTCAACATTTCACATATGTCTTCTCTCGAAAAGCAATCATGATGGTAACCGACCATGAAAGCTCGCAAAATGAATAAATTTTTCGTTAAAAAACTTGACAGACCAAAAACGTGAAAATTATTCATGTGCAGGAAGCGTACGAGTAAACGCATTACTCAAGAATGGGTTAATTGTCCGTCATTTTAAACAAGACTATCGCTTGTTACATTTTTGGAAACGTCGGCGTTTTATGATTGCTATTTTCGTCCGACGATTAATTGCTTGTAGTACCGAAATAGATTTGTATACCAAAAATAGAAACCCGGAACTTCTGTCTCGTTGAATTAGTTAACATCATTCATTATTACAATAATGAATACTATGTTACAAAATACAATGTAATTATATGTTCTACCTTAGAAATACATTTACACTCATGCAAATCCAGCATTTTTCATGTGCGTTTATGGACACCGACAAGACTTTTGTTTTATAAGGACATATTTCCGACTACGTGTGCATCAAAGAAGAAAATATGCAAGCTACTTGAGAAAGTATGTGCGTAGACACATCTTACTTCTAAATGTCTTTGCGACAGTGAGTAGACCTAGGTTAGCAGACCTTAGCAATATGATATTTAGGTCAGTTCATAGCCTTTATTCAAAGTATAAGCTTATATCTAGGTCACTCGTGTACAGAGGTTTAAGCCTCTATGGAAACAAGCGGTATGACAACTGACCTCAATGATATTAGTGAACAGTCGTCGAAAAGCGACCTAAAGCCCCAAACAAATCTAAAACCAACTTCATTTGATTTCAAGCCTTCTAATTTACACTTAGCGGTTTGGTCACCTCAGAAAAATATACCTACAACTATTTTCGTCGTTAGGTATTTTTCATTTTGACAAGAATGTCAATTTTTCTCCATTGATAAGTTATTGGGTGCAGATTCCGGCCTCGTGGAAGGGTAATTTAGTACTAGTTATAGACAAGGTTCCAGAAAAGCTATGTTACAGGACGTATTCTAGGTCATGCGTGTTTTTGTACTTTAAACATTGGACTTGTCCACTGAATAGGTAAATAAGCTGATCCATGAACAACATTTTACAGATTAAAACATACAACTTTGATATCTAACATTTATTTCAACTACTGTATTTGCACATTTTTAAATTTTATAATGGTATGTTTATAAAATAAGTGTCAAATACCTAAACTATAAAACTGAAAAAATGATACACCCCTAAATATTGGTGTGTAATGAAACTGGCTACGTTTATATACGCAATGTTTACGTTGACGACCTGTAGGTGCGCTGGACGCCGTAAAATTACCTAATTTTGTTGTCACAGCGTTAAACCCAGTATAACAGAAGACATTTACGAAAGTGCGCAAAGGACAACCAACAAAAGTAAATCACAATAAACTCTCAATGTTAAAATGAAGTGTATAATTTATGCTAACCCAAATTTCCACCCCGAGCGATTTATAAATAGATTGGACGTGTCAAACTGACCAACTTGTGTTAAGCATAAATTTACATATATTTGTAAATGCACCGAAGAATAGACTTTTCCTTTCATTGTTTGAAATAAGTGCAATGGTGCACTGTGCAACTTTTCCGGAGCATAAACTTTGCGTTTATTTGACAACTTTGCGCTTTTAACAACAGAAGTATTGTCTCTTTTATGAAGGAAGCAGTCAACTTCTTACATTAAAACACACTTTATATGAAGTAATAAAATTCCGCTTTGGTTAAAATAAAACTAAAATGAGATGCGAGTTTCGAGGAAAGAATTGTACACTTTATTTGCAAATAAAGACATTAAAATTAGCTTGCTAGGATGAATTTTTACGATGGGGTCATTGGAACAAACCGAGACAATAGTTTGACCTAGATTGCTTCCAGGACAAATGTCATAATCTCCTGGAAAAGTAATTAAAACAGGGAGTGGGTAATTAGTTTATGAATATATATAATATAATGTTTTTAATTAATTACCTTCATTTAGTTAGAAGTGTTTTGCCATATTGTTGTGGTCTTATTTATTTATAGAAACAGCGAAAACCACAAACATAATAATGTACATGTATCTACATCTACATGAACTGCTTGTATCTAAAAGGTATATACATGTACACTACACTGACGAATCCGTATTTTTTCTGGACGACTCCAAATAAGTACAAAATGGGAGTCAAAGAGGACACTGAAAGTGGATGGTGGGTCCGCCATTTATAGGAGATTGTTGTTTTCTGTTATGCAAATCTTTCGATGATTTTTAGCCAGTTTGAAGTAATTCGAATCATCCAATGCCACTGAAAATGACAAGATTTGTAGACAGATAGATAGATTCCTTTATTTCCTCCTTATCTGGAGAGTAGTAAGTAAGCTAGCACATGTTTTAAGTACAAACCATACTCTCAACAAATGACAGACAACTGCCCTGCTTAGTACAAAGGTCGAAAAAAGAATTTCCAAGTATTTATTTACCAAATTCAAAGTATGTAAGACCTGGTACCTAATTGAATCCATGGACCCCGGATTCGTTTTTAGACACTTAGTCAATTTTAATATTAATGTTCCGAGCCCTACTTAGTGGAATCTTTTAACTTTGAAAAATAGATCCACGAGCGCGATAAATGTATAACATGTGCTGTATCCTCTCACGTGACAAATTAATGGCAACTTTAACTTAAAATGAATATACAGGGCCCTGATAAATAAATCACGTGTTTTATTTCCACCCACGTGACCAATTAGTATCAAGGTAAGTGCTTTGAATAAAATCAAGGTGAAGGTCGAATTAAGCCAATGATTAAATAAAAATGTCATAATAAGATATAAATCATATAAACGATTTTAATATGCATTTATATTAGTTAGAATTTAATTGATGGCTGAGCATTAAGTTCACATTTCGGCATTAAATCAATGATTTTTTATGCATACAGTACCTTTCAAAAGTTTCTGGATAAAATCGTGCTTTTGGATTAATCATTTTTCATTCACCAATGAAAATGAATATGAATGAAACTATGAAACATAATTAAGCCTTGTTTGACCGTATATGTCACAAAACGTATATGTCACATGGTTTGACGTATTAATCGGCCGAATTAATCACACGCGCCTTCATGTGACATTAAACGTTCGTGAAAATTAGCGCTAAATGCCTGACCGTATATAGCAAATTTTATAAAATGAACCAATTCTTAATATCGTTGCCATTATCTCTGTCCGAAGCCGAATATGTCACACTTTTGACACACAAGTTGTGTGACATATACGTTTTGTGAGATATACGTATTGTGACATGTATACAATGTGCCATATACATTTTGTGAGATATACGTATTATGACATATATACAATGTGACATATACTTATTGTGGCATATATACAATGTGACATGTACGTATTGTGACATATATACAATGTGACATATACTTATTGTGGCATATATACAATGTGACATGTACGTATTGTGACATATATACAATGTGACATATACTTATTGTGGCATATATACAATGTGACATGTACGTATTGTGACATATATACAATGTGACATATACTTATTGTGGCATATATACAATGTGACATGTACGTATTGTGACATATATACAATGTGACATGTACGTATTGTGACATATATACAATGTGACATATACGTATTGTGACATATATACAATGTGACATGTACGTATTGTGACATATATACAATGTGACATATACGTATTGTGGCATATATTCAATGTGACATATACTTATTGTGACATATATACAATGTGACATGTACGTATTGTGACATATATACAATGTGACATATACTTATTGTGGCATATATACAATGTGACATGTACGTATTGTGACATATATACAATGTGACATATACGTATTGTGACATATATACAATATGACATATATGTTTTTGTCACATATACAGTCTAACAAAACTTTAATTGGAGCATAATTACTTGCTGTATCATTGAACAGTTCGGATCAAAATTTCATTTGTCCGAGAACTTTTGGAGGGTACGATATCTGAAGTGACATTAATATATGTGATATTGGCACATGCATGTTTATTCAATTCATCATTAATTTGATTGTTAGTTGACACCTTTCTTATAGGAACAGTTCACTTCATGAATACATATACATATGATCCCATGTTAAACTGGGAGTATTTTCATACAAAAATATTAGGACAATATATGCCCCCCTCCCCCTGGAACATAATTTAGCATGTTCACTTTTACCTGATACAATAGAACACATTTCAAATGCTATTTATAGATTGTTCACATTGACCCGAGACAATGGAATACGATTCAGGGGCTCGTATTATCAAGCGTCTTACGACCAATTTTAATCGTAAATTCGTTTATGTTGTATTGATAAATTATCTTAAGAGTTTTGATAATATGCTGCCCAGATACTTTTTATAGCTTGTTCAGACTTACCTGGGCTTGTTCATATTCAGGGAATAGAATTCAATGTCATCAACAATCATTTAATTTGATTGGATTTTTATGAAAAATGTAATATGTGTTGTTCTGCTTCAGTGCAATTTTTTATAACAATTCTTACAAGAAAAGCTATCGTAAGTCAATTTCATGATCTTGCAGTTCAAAGTCAAGAGAATAATAAACATAATTATGATATGATATTAAAAAGGTATACAATATTCTACATAATTCAATAGCATTTGGAATTGATTGGTCAGAAAATGACAGTATCATTAACATATCTTGCTTTGACTTACGATGATTTCTATCGTGAGATGTTTTTGTGAAAAGCGCCACAGATCAATTGCACAGAATTTTGACGTTAAACAATTATTTCTGAAGTACATTCAATGACGTCATATGTTATTGTAAAGATGTTTTGTTTATGATAAATATAATGCCAGTTTTAACAATTAATATTTTCTGGATAAAAAAAATTAAGTCTAGTGATCGTTTATCATTATGTTTATTTTCTACGTTTTACTGCGTCATAAATTTTGTTTCATACGTACATCATACGTAGTACATAGTTTAGATGCATATTAATTTATTTAACTCAATTGTGCAACACTTAATTGCAATGCATAATAAACTATCTTTCTCGAACAAGCCTGCTGATTACCTTGTATAGTTTACAGCGAAACAAAAGTCTTGTTTTTGGACCATTCGGTACCGCTCATCCATTCACTGCGAATAGCATTACATATAGTTAATATAATTAATAAAGTCAATTAATTTGAACGAGACCCGAACGCTTTGCTGGCGTTTACAAAAACACACAGAGTTTAAATTCATAATTGATGAACAATTCATAATTAAACTTAGCAATATTATTCTTATATAATCAAAATGATGAAAGTTTGAAAACCATAAGTAAGATACGGCCATGACCTGATTTAAAGTCAAGCACGCCCAAGGTTAAGTTGGAATGAGGTCAGACAAGGATTGCGAAATTCACATGTATGTTTGTATACCAAGGACAAATGATAATTTTTACAATGGTATGATAACACAAGTATGTAATGATGATTTGCGAATGATGTTCACAGTTCCCTGCAAAAGTCTGCGAATGAAAGCCTATCTTGAGGACACACCAATGCACAATTACCAATGAAAAAAGTACATAAAGGGCCGACTTGATTTGCCCGGGCGGCTTACGAACCGGCGTAAGCCGTTCGCCGATCCGCTCGCCCCGGTGTGACATATGAATCAAGCGAACCGGCTAACTAATTACTGTTTCAGACGGTCGTATTTCAAGCAGGGTGGTACATAAATCCATATTAGTAATTAAAATTTTAAATTCGTGTCTGGCGAGTAAAATGTGTACTTGTAATATAACTCTTACACAAATGTCGCGCAAGAAAGTTTAATTGAACACATCAATTAGTATTTTGTCCATAATCGTAGTAAATTTTTGTAATAATGGTTTCACCTGTATCTATTTTTAGCCATATTCGTCACGTGCTCGCCGCTAGCCGCTCTAACGAAACCGGCGCATTCGGCGTGCGCCGGTTGTTGACCCGGCTCAATCTCGGAGCAAATAAAGCGAATCGCCGGTAGCCGTTTCTGAATCGGCGTACGCCGCTTTGAGCCGCCCGGGCAAATCAAGTCGGCCCAAAGCCATCTTAACAAATTCTAAAGTAGGCATTTGGTGAGTCTTCTAAGCATATCGCTAGCTAGCGCTTTGCCCGCTGGTATCCTTAATGTGATATCACATACGTAATCCATTTGGTGTGAGAAAGGTACCAGGGCACAAAGCGCTAGCTAGCGATAAGCTTAGGAAATTATCCAATTATTATGTTACATGAAAACGCTTTGGTATAGTGCGGACATATTGACCCCGACCTTACCTTTCTCATTTGCATCTTATTATCAGATACACATATCCCGGTGAAAATCAATACCACGCCTAATTTACACTTCGGCTCGTTATGTATTTAAAATAAGCAGTCGATTTACATTGATTGTAAATAGCATCGGCGGGTACTTAATAGGGTTGCATGGGACTTGTAGGTTTTGAATGTGTAATGTCAGCTATGGCTTACATTATAAGTTTAACAAGACATGTCTAGAGTACATATGTGCATTCAAACGTGAAACTTGTTTTCTTACATTTGTAATTACAAATTATAATAAAATGGGCGGGGATGGCGGTTGTGGGGCTAAAACCTACAACTTTTGAATTGGTAGCTAGCCTCATCGTATAATATTCTGGTCCGGCCTATGTGTAATAGAGACTCATTGTACACTTTAAATGTACTTTAAAATTAATCCCTGTGTTATAATTACATTTGAGCTTTGACGGTATAATCCGATTGTTTTCGAACATTAATACTACCTTCGTATTCAATGTAATGAATATTCTTGCATAAAGGTCAGGTCGGGGTCAATGTGTCCGCACTATAATAGTAAACTTACTTGCATTATGCGTGATCAGATTTTTCCCTTTAAGATTTGATTAGTCTGAGGTTTTTTTGAAGGGAACTGTACAAACATATACAATGTACTTGAAACATTGGTTGAAGGTCAGATAAGTAGATCAAAGCAATCCAATAATCGGGTCATATTAATCTACATCTAGGTTCATGAACCATTATAGTACATGTATTTGAATATGGAATGCACAGTATAAACTCTGCAAAGAGGTCCTCTACATAACAAATGCTCTGCACAACTTCTTTTGATATATCCCTTAAGCATAATAAACCTCTATACAGCAACAACTTAAAGCTGTCATCGGAAATCGTGTTTTACTTTTGTTGGTTGTACTGTGCGCACTTTCGAAAATGTCTTTTTTTATACTGAAGTTCTAAAGACTTCTATTACACTCCTTGTCTGACTCGATATATTGATATACCAACGATACTTGCCTTTCGCTATATCGATACATAATTTTCTATTAATGACAGCACTACAACTTAGAATGTCCCATTTGGTGTTGTTCAGGACAGTTTGTACATTGTGGTGTATTATATAACATGGAATTTGCATAACTTGCCATACATTTTTGTTTGTTCAATATATAGCGTATCGATAGTATTATCACCATTTTCTAGATTTTTAAATAAAATATCTATTTCATCATTTTTTTAATAATCCAGGTATTGAACCACAGTCAGCTGGACATCTTAATATAGGATACAAAACCATGCAATTTAAACTTAAATTTAGTTCATGGGGCACTATTCATTCAATTTCATAATTTTACTCATTCTTTGCTGTTTATGAACAGCGTCTTCGCAACCCAATAAATCTAAACCATTTTAAACAATTAGCACTTTCAATAGTATTGATTACAGTTAAATAAAAACAAATTACATGTTAAAAGTGTACACAAGTGCTATTTGCCTATTTGAACTCACAATTTAACCCATATTTTCATAAATCGTTTCACAATCTTTATGATTACATTTGATAAGAGGAAGACACAAAGAAGGCTTATTAAATGCCCAGAAACTTTGGAATGTCATGTACATAAGATGTAGACTATGTCGATATTGTTAACTATAAGATCACGAGTGTCATCAGTGCTGGGTATCTCGTGGGAGCTTTCTATCTTATAACCGTCAGGGGTGGATATGGGGAGGAGCTTATATTGCGAGGGGTGGTGATTTTCATGAGTCACCGCCCTATTGCTAAAATGAAATTGTTGAAAAGAATAAAATATAAACTTTATCATATAGAAAACTTAACTGCATTATTAAATAAAACTTACTTCAAGGGTGTTTTATCTTGAAATAAATAAAACATCACAATAAAGACGTGCGTACGGTTTTGTAAAGAAGCATTGAGTTATCTGCCCCTGACACTACGTTAATTTTTTACAGTGAAAAGGCAAGTAGCCTTATAAGCATTGGGTTGCTTGTCCTTGTCATTACGTCATTTTCGAGGTAAAAAAGTAGAGAACCAAGTTAGAATGGAGTGGTCTCCCTTGTCACTAATGTATTTGCAATAAAAAAGCAGGGAACCACGTTTGTTGAGAGTTGCCTGTCCCAAGCACAATGTAATCCTCCTAAAGACAAAAGACCTGGAACCAGACAAGACCCGGACCTGTAATACAATATTAAAGAAGCAATATCTACCCTTATCTGTATATATATCCCTAAAGTTTGATAAATAAGTAACAAAATCAATCTATATATTGATTACTTCAATATTTCCCTCAAAGATTGATTTATATTTCAATAACTTGATTTTGGTGATACAAGAATTTTGACTGTTTAGTTTTTTTACACTGAAACTTGATACCCCGAAAAATAAGTTTGCATGTACAATGTATGTGCATATGGAAGTTTTAAAGTCCAAAGTTACCATTTAGTACAGTCTCCTCTCAACAACAGTCATCTCTTACCAATGTCTGCTGGTCAACTAGATTCAGAGCGCCACTATGCGAGCGAACACACTGGTTTGGTTTGGATTAAAACCCAACAAAAGTCAGCATGAGACAAAAATATAAGAACGGGTAATTACAGCAGATCAAAATAGTACATGCAAAAAATATGAAAAACGTTTCCTGGTCGAAAGATATGCAACATAATATGCTATATTAATTATAAACGATGTCAACCGGTGACAAATGTGTACACACAAAGTTCATGCTATTATATATCATGTAAGACTGCCCTGTCATAATATGTAATTTACTGACGTATGGCCAACCATCTTACACACTTATAAGTACAAATTAATGACGTTTTTCGTTCATTCATTAAAAAACTATTTACTGATCTATGTTGCGCTTTAAAAGCATTTTTATACGTGAACGTAACAGTGCAATTAGGAGAAACGAGTACTCATGCACTTGTCGACAGTTTTTGACAAATGGTTTTAATTGGATAAGTGTATAGTTTGTAAAAAAAGGTATTTTACACTTGTATACAGTAGTAATCCTAACATCACGATTTTCAAATAAATTGAAACAATGCTTGTTTAATGAAAAATAATTAAAGTTTAATTGAATACACCAATGCTTTGGCCCCCAGACTAGCTCTGTTGGTAGGGTGACTGAATTATCCAATAATGTCTTTATTTACGTAATTTAATCAAATAGTGTTCTATTCTATTCTGTTCTGTCAATCTATGAGTTCCGGGCTTGATATCTGAGCCGGGCCTAAGTATTTTCGTCAAGATTAGCCATAAAATACATAGAAACGGTCATTGTAGCCCGAGACAAAATTACCTTTGAAATAATAAGAGATGGTTGGTGTAGGGAGATTGCTGTAATTGAAGAATGGCCATAGAGAGCGAGGTTTCACTGTTAAATCAAAACCACAATTAGCCAAAATATTAAAGTAGACAAATTGACTGTCAAATACGTTACAAAAATGTAACAAATAGTTTATAACATGTATTAAACACATATTTACATGTTACAAAAAGGATACACAATTTGTAAACAAATCCAGAAACAACTAGGACAGCCCTTCTAATGTTTGGCCCCTCCCCTTTAATGCAACAATGTATTATCCTATATTACATCCAAATTAACTTTAGCACAGTTTTGCACTTAATGGTGATTTGTTTCTTTACGTATTTTTTGTGTTTAAGCAATGTTTGTAAATGTGTTTATTCACGATTTGGTGTCTGATATTTGAGAAACACAATGTATAACATGAAGACATCGAGTGTTTGACATTTTTAAAAGAAAAAAAACTAGAGTAAACACATCACGTGATCAAAAATGCTACAAATATAAGCGAAAACGTAAACAAACCGACTCAAAGAAAAACGTCGGATAGTTGTACTTCATTTCCGAGAAATCAAGAAAAATGAGTGACAGCGAGGGCAATTGGATGCAAGACAAAACGCTGGGAACTGCAATATAGTGACATGGCCTGCAACATAGGGATATAACAAAATGTGACAATGCCTTCAAGTCCCCGCATGGTATTAGTTATTGTTGTTGTCTTATACTTTATTTGACTCAATTATCGATTGTCTCATATTATTATCTATCAAACGGGTATCTTTGAGGGCAGCACAGTTTCAATTTTACCATTTATAAGTTATATATGTACATTGGATGGAGTAAATACACCCTTACCAGGGGAAAGTATACAAACACCTCTAATCACCAAATGCAGTTACAGCAAAAAAACAAATACTTGTTCAATCACTAAATGCAATTACAGCAAAATACAAAATACTTGAACTCGGCTATTTCGAACTTTCCGGTAGAGTCAAGCATTTTACCAGGAATCTTTCTATTTCCATTTATCTATGAAAAAAGGTCCGTAGAAAACTAGGAAGAGTCGAAAGGTAGCAATTATATTGAATAATGCCGATCACCTGGTTCCCAAGAAATTTTTGTCACAAACCATCGAGTTTGATTTTTCGAACTTTTTCTGTACAATGAAGGAGTAAGATTGTTGCGCAATGAGCATGCAAACACATAAAACCATAGTCTATAAAATTCAATTACTTTCCTTTCTAACGTTTTTATCAAGTTTGTTTAGCATTAAGTATTGAAGAGATAAACTCCCATAACATAATATTAGGATAAGCTGTCTTTAATTTATCACTTTAAAGATTTTTTTTCGTAGATCAATTTTAAACTATGCAATCTCGACCCCCTGTTGATCAATTTCTGCCTATCTTATGTACATGTATTGCAACAAGAAGACCTCGCGATGTCCATAGCTACAAGCAAATAGCTAGGGAATCTTGGGTAATTTAATTTGATAACATTTTGTATACTGTATAGGAGGCACTTGTCACATGATTTTAGTCATCTAAGGTCTTTCTATCCAATTTAATATCGTGGAATGATAAATAAAGTGTTATCATTTATGACATTGGTAGTTAGCTAGTATACTCTCATGAAATTCTGTAACGATTGTGTTGACATTTAGTCCACGCATGCGCACTAACGATCTTGCCAAGATATTTAAACTTTTATTTAAGATTTATGAAAATTTTAACAATTTTCATCTTATTGTAAGATGAATAAAATTTTGAAGAACTTGGCTTGCTTTAAGTTTTGTTTTAAGGGACCATTTTAACTGATAGAGTAATGTTAGGATGTCAGTTCACCTGATCAGCGTTTATTGGGTGCCTCAATACTATGGTCTTACCCTACGTAAAACAGAAATAAGAAAACTATGAACTGATCACGATATGTTAGGGGTAAAGGTACCATGATTCACCAATGACCTGGGTTCATACATAAAAAGCCATGTATGGATCGCTGGACCTGAAACAAAAGCCCTTTCTCTGGTATAGGGAACAATAGTTGAAAAGTCAGTCATCTTAACCACTTGACCACAGAGGGGTCCATAATAACACCACTATCAGTTAGAAATTACAATTACAGTGATTTGACGTCAATAACCTTTAACAACTCGACCACAGAATAGCTTTAAGTAAAATCAGACATAGCCTTCTTTCTACTTTTCTACACAGTATTTGACACGTCGGGAAGACATACAGCGCTTTAATTTAACTTGAATATTACACGCATAATGATTTTACTTAATTAATTTTATTAATTAATGCATAATGTTAGTAAGACGTCATTCACGTATACATGTATATAATTTATAATAATTTAAACATCATCTTTACGTACTAATTAAAATAATATAAAGCAAAACCTATGTATACTTTCACAGTAGCGAAACAGACAGTTAATTCCAGAAGAAGTAATTTATGTTTAAGCTTATTTGTGAGACGATTTTCAATCGCTTTCAAACGATACAGTATAACCTCTGCAGCGAGGCCCTCTACAAACCAAATCCTCTGTTCAACAACAGCTTTTGATTCTTCTCCCTTAGGAATAATTTTAGTTAAATTAAACCTCTGTAGAGCAACAACCTCTGAACAGCAACATTTTTATTGCCTCTCTGTGGGTGTTGTACTAGTGAGGTTGTTTACTGTATAACGAAAATCAAGTCTGACATTGAATTATTGTTATATTATGAATTTGCTTTATGTGTATTTTGTTCGAATAACTTTACACTATCACTTTGATTATAGACTTCTGCACAAAACAATGCTGTGGTCAAATAACGAACACCAGGCCTATCACACTTTGATCGGTAATCATAGTACTGGAAGCACCTATTGTATACTCGTACTGATTCGATTAATGTTTACACAATGTAACATAAGGGAAGAAGGAGTAAAATACATCTAAACTTTTCCGGGCGGGACAAACTTTCGTGGTGCTTGCTCATGAAATAATGTCTAAGCCTATTCTCCCTCCACTGTTTCTTAATCATCGGTCCGTTGTCAGTGACTGACGGAAGTTTGTGCCTTAAGTAACGGCCAAATCTAGAGATTTAGCTTTTCTAGGAACTTTGAGTAGGTTGGCTGACCGCTGTGATATAACCCAACAAAAACAAAAAAACTACGATGATATTTCTCGTAAGAGTATGTGTATAAAAAATATCACAAGATAAGTAAGTTGAGTTTAGTGATAAAATATTTTGAGGTCATATGTTACCAACCTCCTACTCTATTTTTTCTCGGCCTATTCATTAGTAAGAACAAATACATACAGAAACTATTTAAAGCTACTGTCTCAAAGATATATTGCTCATATTGTTTATATATTTCAAAAGTACCTGTCGGTGTCTATAATTGCGTAAGAAAATGTACTTAAACTGTCATTATTAAAACACTGTTTTACTGCGTCCAAAATGTTTCTAAATAATTTAGAGAATCTTAAGTATTGTTGATATCCAAGAATTGTCGTATCCAGAGGTTATCAAGATTCTCGAAGTTGAATCAATATCTGGGCACAAGAATAGTTATTCAAGTTGAAATCTGTGAGAGACTCGCTTTAAGGTGAAACATACGTTGTTGACAATCGTACGAAAATCACCACACACTCGTCAACAAAATAAATCATAACAACACCAGTGAATGCAGATGGTTTTCGTAGCTTGGTGGATCCGTAAGCAACCGTCCGCTTATATCTATATGACCCCACTTTGATAAACTCTTGATCCGTCCCTTTATATCTATATGGCCCCCTTTGAAAATTCTGGATCCGTCCCTTTTATATCTATATGGCCCCTTTGATAAACTTTGGATCCGTCCCTTTTATACCTATATGGCCCCCTTTGATAAACTCTGGATCCGTTCCTGGTACAAGCACGTAAATTGTATATTCATAATTGGCAATGTATAGTTATTTAATTTGAGTAATAAAATTACACATTAACTTTATAATTCTAACAATGGTTAACATATCATATTAAATATGTCATCTCCGACTTCGCCTTTATAACTTTTCAATTTTTATTTTCATTCATAAGTTAGTATTTTAATAAAAGTATGTTTATTTATGAAAATTATGTTACAGTACGGTTTCACTATTAAGACCATCGAAATCGAGGGTCGTAATAGCGAAACGGTCGCAAAACAGGGGCATCCGACTCTTTGCAATCTCTTGGAGACTTTAAACTAAATTGTGTGGAATTTTGGTGCGGAGGAATCGTGCACTAAGAACTTATATAGAAGAGAAAATAATTATAACAAGCTCTCAAACGATTCGAATACAACAATAGGGAGATTGGTGCGTAAGAATGACACATGGAGTGCGTAGACCTCAGTGAGTATGACAATCGCTAGAACGATTGAAAATCTGCACCAAGAAATCATTCGTCTAAAGCAGCCATGTGTGTGCCCCTCATAAGTTTATTAACATAGGTATGTATGTTTATTAACATGACTATCTGTCGTATATTAAAACATAATACATTATTTAATAGTACGGCTAGTCAAATAAAACAGTAATATACACGTCTACCACTGATGAAATAATTACAACTAAATGCATGTTAGACATACGTAGTCCAAAATAAGAACACGTTACGTTAAATGCGTTCTTAAATGTAACGTGTTTCGCAATAAGACTACATTAATTTAATACATTGCTGAGGAAAAATTAATGATTAAATTGTTCATATTTATACGACCTTGAGTGAAAATTGCATATCGTGAAGATCACTCGAGTATAACTAACTGGCTGTAGATTGAAACAACGTTAAAAGTCCCAAAAGTAAATAATATTGAGCAAATTTCTTAGTGAATGTTTTCAATATTGTCAAAAATGTTTTTTTAAATGTGAAACTCTCATATAAAACCATTTAAACCTTTGTACTTAAGAGTTTGTATCAACATGCCAAAGTTAAGAGTTATAAACGGCAGACTTTAACGATATATGTTCGTAATATGCTGTAGACAGGGTTTAAGCCCATGCATGATCATTATGAATAAAGATTTCAACTTACGATTGAGCTGGGGAGAGTGGAGCTGGGCTTGTTTCACCGCTGCTTGGAGAATCCGATGTCGAGCCAGTTTTTGATGGAGGTATCGCAGACGATGGTAGACCGTACACTTCCGGTGCTGTTAGGGCGTTCGGCGGTGCCATGGTAACACCGTTGATGGTAATGCCTCCAAAAGAACTTGTGTTACATCCGGCGATATTACAGTTACTTGTAGGGGGTGGAGGGTTTACCGTCCCAGGTGAAATACTGTTCATTGTGATGCCATTAGCAGCGAGACCACAATTCCCCGACGGCGCCGTCGGTATACCTGTTAAAGCATATCCGCTGAATGCAGCTTGTAGTCCGTTCAATGAGAACCCATTTAGTCCATTTTGCAAACAGTTTAGACCGGCGGCAGGAATTCCTCCAAATGTGAACGCATTTAGATGTCCGGCCGTCGGCGGAAATCCATTTAATGTTGGTGAAATTGTCGACGGTGACGTAGCTGCTGACGTCACGCCGGTTTGTGGAACTAGAGTAAGCATGTCGTTGACAATGCGCATATCCTAGAAAAAAGCACTAAAAATTAACTTTCTTTCTTTTAAATAATTTTCTCTAACAATGCTATGTCCTCACACAAAAATTTAAGAACTTAAAACGACCTTGAGCAACCCTTTTATCTAAGTAAAACTAAAATGTTTGAAAGTCAGCTGTTATCAATGTCATTTATATTCTGTCACTGACGGTAGACCAGAAATAATGCCTTCTGTATCTCACTAAGACAGTAATATCATATTTTAAAACCTCTGATGTCACGCTCGTTTTTATGTAAACTGAACTTAGATTACGATTTGCAACTAGGATATACAAAATTGCACACACTTCAAATGTAGGTTAGCTTGTCCGATATGAACTTGATTGAACTTATTAAAACTTATCAAAAGTCAAACATTTGATGTCCTAACTATCTACAATAGCAATAAAGATGCTTGTGTGTTGCTATACTGTCGTCTGCAAATTTTTAGATTTGAAAAGGTCTTTTTTATTTAACAATAGGTTTCGCAATTTCTTCCAAAAATGTTATCACAGTCCCTTTAAACTTAAATCACGCGCGACTCTTTAATTATCATGCATTCACCACGTAAAACTATATAATTATTACAAAATTAATCCGATCTTAAATTAATCACAGTTTTTTCACAACAAAGCTATTATCACGCAACACCGCTTAAAATCTTAAATTAAGTAGATGCTGGTTTACTTATACCTCCATCTACGCTCGCCAACTTCTGTCAGCCTTTTAACACAAACCATAACGTATTCATTATCTTTTAAACCATACCGTGGTCACAGTCTGCTGCGCCGAAGTGAGAATGATGTTCCACATTTATGAAATGTGACAATCAAGTACTACCTGTTTTATTCCGGTCCGTCAGAAGGATGACGAAAAACCGCCTGCGGGACTAAATGTAAGCCGTTAAGTTAGCAATTTAGTAGATTTTATCATGAAGGAAATCGTAGCGTATACATTATGACCTCTGTTGTGTCATTTCTAAGGTATATTGCACTCGTGCATGCATTGTGCGCCACAAAATTGTTTAAATAGTGCACTCGGTTCAAAACTATCTGGATATGCACGTGATATTTGAGATATCACGTGATGTGAATAAAAACCACGTGAAAATCAAAAATGTTGTTTATTTCGTATGACGTTCCACGTGATCCTCAGCTGCACGTGATTCTTAACCCATCACGTGATGCAAAGACAAGCCACGTGCTATTACATCATTTCGAGTATAATATCTGACGTTGCACGTGATTTGTCTCGCTTCGTGAATCACAAAGATAAGGCACAGCACAAGAAATCCAGAAAACGAGCGAGCAGCCCTGCGTTCAGTTACCGCGAACATTACAAAACGTTCCGTAATGATACATTCGGAACTCCTCGGCCATTCGCTGCAAATAATCTAGGACATATTTAGACGCTATTTTGAAACTACCGGTGTTAAAGTAAACAAATATATGATCGTTTAGGCATTGAGTGATGTTTCGTTTTTAGTCCGTAAATTTTGATTGCCTTAACGATCTCATATTTGTGTATTAGATTAGGTTATTAGCAGCGAATGGCCGAGGAGTTCCGAATGTATCGTTATGTAACGTTCTGTAACGTTTTGTGTAATTGAACACGCTACAGGAGACGTGTGCTCTAGTTGGCCTGAATTTCTTTCTGGTCTCAATCTGTATTGTCAGAATTTTTTTTTTTGGTATAGCTTTCATTTTTTCAGTATTTCTATTTTGGTTTGCTCTCTGTTTTCCAGAATTTCTATTTTGGTTTGCTCTGTTTTCCAGAATTTCTATTTTGGTTTGCTCTGTTTTCCAGAATTTCTATTTTGGTTTGCTTTCTGTTTTCCAGAATTTCTATTTTGGTTTGCTCTGTTTTCCAGAATTTCTATTTCTGTTTTGTCTGGATTTCTATTTTAGTATAGTTATTCATTTTGTCATTTTTTCTTTTTTTGTTTGCTCTCTACTTTGTCAGAATTCATTTTTTGGCACTGTACTCTATTTTGCCAGAATTTCTATTTTGCTCAATTTTTTTCAAAGCCAGCATATTATCTACTTTTCATCAGATATAAATCCATAGTCCGAACTGAGATTCGAACCCACGACCTCTCGAGTCGTAAGCTGGTGCTCTACCACGTCGCCATACAAACTAGCTTGAAGGGAAGGGAGTACAAGAGCCGTATTATACATCTACTTCACACTCGCATTAAATATTTTGTGTTTACGTTTATTTATGTGTATCCACTTTAACTTACTTTATCTGCCGACATGATATATTCATTAATCATGACGACTATTTACCAAAAACAAAAACAAAATGGAGGACAATATAAATTTATCATTCATACTACATTATGACATGTTTTGCCATGTATAGTATAGAGCACGAGTAGCAGTTTGATATGAATATCTGTCAACGACCCAAGCAAATTGGTATATTTTCTATCAAAGTGCCATGAATATTCGATTTGAGTTGGACAACGGATATTCAATTTTTTGTTAAAACATGTTAAGATCTTTACTTATTCATTTTATCTACGTATTTAAACCACTACCGCTACTTGCCATGTGAAACGTAGAATGATATGAATTTGCCTAATAATTCTCAAAAACATTCTATTTCTAAAACTCAAAATAGCAGCTTTTACGTAAGAAAACAATCTTCTAATGGCCCATTAAAATTCTAAAAGCCCAGTGATTTTCGTGCCAATGCTTTATAAAACTCACAAAAGTATTTTGATAATAAAAGTTGTTTGTCAAATTGCTCTAACAATTGTGATTATTCGAACACCGTTGTCCTGTTTTCAAAATGTTTATACAGAATATTTTGAGAATTTTCAAAGAGTTGATATTTAAGTTGAAATCTTTAAACAAGAAGCTTTATATAGATCAATGACTTGTATTAAATGATGCCAATAACATGACTCGTCAATAACGTGAAAGTACATTCATGCAGTCACTGTAAAAGTTCACTATAAAGCCCAAATTGTTATTGGAAAATTATGTGAATTTTTACTGTTATGGTTCCTAAGGATTTATTTGAGACAAGTATTGTCCTTATAATCAGACTTTTCTGCATAAAAATTTAAAAACCATCAACCATATAGTGTGCTTCCAGGGGCGGATCCAGGATTTTTTCTTTGGGGTGGTCCGGACTTTTTCTAGGGGGGTCCAAACTTTCGAACCAAAACCACATTATACACATTTTGCAGAATAATGCAACATATTAATAATAAAAACTACATAACCATTTAATCTATGTTAAGCACCGCGAAAAACATGCTTCATGGAATCATGCAACTTAAAATGACTTACAGTTAAGATATACACATTTGGACAGGTACATTTTGAAAATTCCAGGGGGGTCCGGATCCCCCTGACCCCCCCCCCTAGATCCGCATATGGCTTCACTCTTATGTAATTATTATACATTTTGTATATTTACATTTTTATATATATATTTTACAGGAAATACGTATAAATGTAATGATGTAATTTAACCTGTACGGTTTTATTCAAATTTTAGCGACATCCGTTGTAAATATGTTATGTAGATGACATGCGATAGTATTAAAAAATAATATAATACATTTTATCCGCTTGACTCCAAATTATAGAAATAAATGACAAAAGATATTATCCTTGTGGTTTTTTATACTATTAGATTCTACTTTCAATGAAAACTTTTTTGTCCGTGAAGAATTAATTTGCTTTAATTAGACCTTTTTGCACTGATGGGCGCATTTTCGCCAATAAGTGCTTTTGTACCGGCGAGCGTTTTTGACAAAGTAGCGTTCTTATGCCTCAGTCCCATAAAATCGTGGCTTGTTGCGGACCCGTACGTGCAGACAGTCGTAGGCCATGTGAAGCCTTGCGTATTAAGGTAACGGTACACTTATGGCACAAAACAACACACCCATACGGAGCCGTAGCTGGAAGATTTGCAAGTTTAATTCATACTCGGCCACGATTGTGTTCACGAGTTGACTTTGAAACTGATACGTGTATCCTGGGGTCATCTCACAGACCCTAGTAAAAACGTAACAGTACGTACGGGTACGCAAGAGTTCGTACGGGTCCTTGCGGAGCTTGATCGCAAGGCGCCCGTACGGTGCCCTCACGGCTATTTTATGTTTATGGGACTGTAGTTTTATATAGCTTCAGGCGTCTTTATTAAAACGATGGCGAGCGTCTTTTAGCGCCGATAGCGTTTTTGCGACAGCGGACTTTTTTTCACCGCTGAGATCTTTTTGCACTGTCGATTAGCGTTCATATGAAGCAAAGCGTCTTTTAGCACCGATAGCTTTTTTAACTTTTTATAGAAAATAGCGTCTTATAACGCCGGTGAGCGTTTTTTAGCGCCGATAGCGTTTTTGCGACAGTGAACGTATTTTTGCACCGCTTAGATCTTTTTGCACTGTCAATAATTTTTGCAGTAGTGAGCGTTTTTTTTGCGACACTAAGCATTTTAGTGTCACTTTTTGGTGCCGAAACCTTATGCAGAGTAATGTCGTATATTTCGGTATACTGGAACTATTGAGAATCTACACTAAGGTACAGTTTGATCACATTGACTTGAGACAGAGAATACAGTCTGTATATCACTTACATTCACAACATCAGTTGGTCACAGTGTAGTAACTTTAATTTGGTATGGTTTAACATCGTAGCAGCACATTGTATAGGTCATGTTACGGCGGTCAGTCAACCTACTTAATCATCACGGTTCCTGGAAAGGCCGAATTTCTTGAATTAGCTGTTAACCAGTTACTTGGCTTATAATAGAATTTAGATAAGTTCTAGACTCCACGATTGTATGCCCCGCACGGGAATCGAACCCATGACCCCTAGATAAGAAGACACTTGCTCTGACGACTGAGCTATGAAATTTCTGATGATTGCGTTGAATTAAATTGTAGCTAGTATTGAGAATCCTACTAGACTCTGCGAACGAGAATGATTGTCACATGACAATCTGAACAAACTCTAGCATTTTTGTTTCTTATTTTCATTCAACTGTCAGTGACAAAGACATTAACCCCATTGTTTTAAATAATGACTACAACCCATATATACTCATGATCGATAAAAACACAGGGGCGGATCCAGGATTTTTTTCTAGGGGGTCCGAACTTTTCTAGGGGGGGGTCCGAACTTTTCTAGGGGGGTCCGAACTTTTCTAGGGGGTCCGAACTTTTCTAGGGGGTCCGAACTTTTCTAGGGGGGGGGGGTCCGAACCTCGAACCATTACCACATTATACACATTTTGAAGAATAAATGCAACATATTGATAATAAAAACTACATAACCATTAAAACTATGTTAAGCACCGAGAAAAACTGCTTCATACTACTTAAAAATGACTTACAAGCAAGAAATACACTAATGGACAAGTACATTTTCCAAATTCTAGGGGGGTCCGGACTCCCCTGACCCCCCGCTAGATCCGCCCATGAAACATATACATGTACTCATATTTGATTACAAAAAAATATCGAGTATTTAAATCAGTGGGATTAATGTATGCGCCACTGACAGTTGAATAAAATGAAGCAATACTATAACTCATCGAGTGCTATTCTGCATACAAAATTGTTCTTTTTCTATTTTATTTTATTTTTTGCTTATAGGGTATATATGAATGTCGGATAAAGTAGCATTTCCTTTGTAAAAATATACTTCATAAAATCTGATAGGCTTAATAATGAAAGTGATATCCGTTTAAAAAAAGCTGATGCATACAAGTGAAATGCTTGTTCTAATTTTTGACTGTGGCTCATGAATTTGTGTGTCCGTAAAAAAAGACAAAATTTTGTATATTCATCTTCAAACTAGCCCATAATGCAATAGTCAACACTGTGCTAAAATCTTACGAAAAATGTAATCGTAAGTCAATTTCATAAATTTTACGCTTTAAAGTCAGATGGATAATAAACTTTGTTATGGTGATCAAAATGTATACAATATTCTACATAATTAAATAATATTTGGAATTGATTGGCCTAAAAATGACAGTATTATTAATGTTTCTTACTTTTGACTTACGATGATTTTTATCGTAAGATTTTTTGTGAAAAGCAGCACTTAATGAAGAAAGCCTAACTACGAACCAACCAGCTTTAAGATCGCTTTTTTCGATAAAATTGTCTTATATACAGACTAAATTACAATATCATTATTTGTGACTAAAATGGCCAGCCAAAACAGCCGTTTTGACCCCTCTGGCCCTTCTAGCGGTTTTGGCTAACTTCAACTACGGGAAATTGTTCACAAAGGAGGACAGAAAGTCACGGACAAAGCATGCACATATATTTATCCTAAGGACATCATCGATTCGACATAATATTATTGAAATCGATGTAATATTTTATTTGGAACCTACCTCTATGTTTTTTATACTCCAGATAAAATCAGTTGTTGGGTGAATGGTCTAGAATGACCCAATAACCTGGTAACCTGTCACCATAGTCTTATATAACACTTTATTTACCTGTCTGTCTAGTAGACAAAGAGCTGTTTTAAACGTACATTTATTTTTCTGGACAGATAATAAATATGTTGTTGTTGTTTTTAAGTTCGGGACGTCAATGTTAATATATTTTTGGCTTTTAAGGCTTTTGTAGCGAAGTTGTTGAAACATGCAATTGTCGTTGAACTTCGTTTTTATCCTATATTTATTGGCCGTTAAACTCTGTACATTTTCAAAACATTTCCTTAATCAAAAAGCAATGGACTTGTCTAAGTTAGTAATTAAACCCCCACACCCAAAAAAATAAAAATTGGGGGTATATAGAAGTCAGCTTATCTGTCGGATGGTCGGTCTGTAGCTTTTTCTTGTACGCTCAATTTCTCTGTACAGATTTGATTCAAACTTCACATATGTACCAGATATAAGGCAGACATGTCCATGACCCATTTTGGTTACGGTCCATTGATTATTTGCCGAGTAAAGGTTCTATAATGACAAATCCTGTCCACTCATGTTCTCAGCACCCAATTTTTTGGACTCATTTTATCACATTCAGTCAACGGTCGGGAATTTGTAGGACTGGGTTTTTTTCCTGTATAATTTACAAGACATGAGTTTTGACTTTGTCTCCTGATAACATGTAGCTGCAACCGAAAGGGTCATTCTTAGCACAATTTACTGACCACAATGTTAATATTAGGGCTATGGATCGTTGAGCAAGTGGCGATCCGATCCGAACCACGATTCATGTGTTGCGATTCACGAATCGAACCACAAATCACATGTTAATGGAAAAGCATACAGAAATTCATGTAATAACAAAATAAGTGAAAAAATACAGATGCTTTTACTTTATGGGAAACCATGTGCTCCAAACATTACTATCAGACGTTTTATGGGCATTTTCAGTGATAACATTTTTGTTCAAATGTGTATCAATCGAAATTTTGACACTGGATTATTCGGTCCCTACATAAATTAAAGTTTTCATTAGTGGAGCAACTCGTTTTTTAGTGGTAATTAAGCTGTAAATGTTCTTTCATTTTTTTTCAAAATAAGATCGCGACTGACGATTTCGGACGTGACGAATATTGCCATTGGTACTCGATTTTCCATTCGAGATCGCGAATATCCGAGTACTCGGATACTCGCCGCAGCCCTGGTTAATATTCACCAATCAATAGATAAATATCCTGTACTTCACCGGTATGCTGGCATAAAAGAACAAAAAAACCACACTATTTAGTTGTCATTCAAAGTCTTCAAATTTGACCTGGATTCCAACACAAACAAAAATAGTCAAGATCTGTGGTCATGAATCCACCACCCCCTCCTCTCAACCATTGCATGGTCACGGCGAAACTGATGTCAATGACCTTCTAACCAGTGGACCAAGGAGACAGGTCAGATGACAAACAATTTAATGCCCTAACCTTTTTATGTTAACCATCAATGATGACGTACATAAATACTGTTACATTTATACATGTTTGTTTAGTGTTATCAGTAGCCTGTTCAATTACTCCGAACGTCCCGAAACGTTCCGTAACGTTAGGTTAGGGACAACTCAACCCAAAGACAACTCAACCCGAGAAAACTCAATACCACACGAATGGTTTGAGTTGTCCCAACTTTTGGTTGAGTTATCCACGGGTTGAGTTGTCTTCGAGTTGATTTGTCCCGTATCCGTAACGTTAGCTGACAGTCGTTACTGAACACGCAGCTGATAAACTAGCTTGCTATGACGTAGAACAGCTCTAGGTTACACCAAATGACCATTATCAACCAAAATATCTGGTCCATGTCAGATAATGAATTATCTTGTTTGACTCTGAAGGACAAATTTTATACACTTAACTGTTTATTATATCTTCATGGTTCGAGAAGTCCCTACGCCCTTCATGGAGCATTCTTACGCACCAAGCCGTTGTACATTGTTGTAAACCACATAGTACTTATATGTTAAAGCCCCATTATCAAAAGTAACACTGTTTTGGACTGCAAAGAAAGTAGACATTTATCTTTTCAAACACCACTAATGAACAAGGTTTTTTTAAGTGCAAATACGCTGTACATGTATTTTTTTAATATTATGTTAGTTCTCAAACCGAAAGTGGAATTTTGTTGTCAATTCTTCAAATAATAGTTTTTATCACATTACGTTTGAGATTTAGTCTTAATACAGAAAAAACTGGAAAACTTTTGAAGGGTAGCACCCCCTTGCTGGGGATCACGCTATTCTGACGTGGATAGGGACCCCGTTCGAGAAGGGCCAGGGTAGCTGAATTGATACGTTCTAAAATATATTGAGTCCCATTTTTGTGTGAATAAGAATAATCCAAAATCATATGAGGAAGTACAAACTTGAGCTGTTTATTAGACAGAAACATATGGATCAGAGAGCAAAACATGTATACATTTTATCTTAATTTACATAGTTAGGCTCTAGTTGGGAATATATTACTCTTGCAATTTATTTAAATCATTTAAAGCATCATAAGGAGTCGACTTTCCTCGTTATCCAAGTAAAACGACGAACCCGGGTCGATAGCGCAGTTGGTAGCGCGCAGGTATTAGGAATCTCGTGTCCGAGGGGGTGCGGGTTCGAATCCCACCCGGGGAGGTTATACCCTTCCATGAAAATTTGACAATAATGTCGATTTTCCTCCATTGATTAGATAATATCGAGAAGTTTCCGGCCTTGTGGAAGGGTAGGCGAGTACTGGTTATAGACAATGGTCGAGGAAAGCTAGGTTAGGTGCGCTGGACGCCGTAAAATGACCTATATTGTGTTGACACGGCGTTAACTCCAATAAATAAATAAACAAATAAAACGATGAAATAGAAACAAAATTTATCAAAAGTTTGATATTTTGACCCCAAACTGATCACAAAAATGTCACATGATGTAGGCACGGAGATGAAACATGTACTACAAAATTTACATGATGCAAATGTCTGTATCTTATACTCGTATAAAATATGCCAAGTCATCTAAAATATAAATACTCTCTAAATACACTAACTGTTCCAATATTACATAACTGACTGAAGGATGTCCGGTCTATGATATAATAATAATAATGAATTATAAAATACAATCCTGAATTATTACATTATGATAATTTGCTAATGATATAAGACAGAATCGCTGTTTGTATGTTAAAGTTGTATACAATCTTTGTATTGTATTTTAAAACAGGAAATTCAAATTTTAATGGTCAAGACGTTCTATTGTTTTGGCGCCGTTTATAGCCACGTGATGTAACGCCTTATTTAGTCACGTGATGTGACGCCTTATTTGGTCACTTGATCTAGTCACGTGTGTATATAGGCACGTGATCCACCGCATTTTTAGCTAGCATCGTGAATTGACTCTTAATATAGCACTGTTTTATAGTTCCTTGATCTAAAACGTTATTTTGCCAAGCGATACAGCATACGGTACTAACGTCACGTGACCGTCTTTTTCAGTTGTGCGCTACTTTGCACTTTCACGGTCATAAAGCATTGCTTAACCGGTTCAAAAATGTTTCTATGAAATTTTTAGTATTTTGATAATTTGATATTAAAGTTAAAATTTGATAACAAGTTGCTTCAAGTTGAAATTTGTGAACGATTTGTGAACTTGTAGCTTTAAGATAAAATCTGTGAACGTTATGTGAACTTGTAGCTTTAAGATGAAATCTGTGAACGTTATGTGAACTTGTAGCTTTAAGATGAAATCTGTGAACGTTATGTGAACTTGTATCTTTAAGATGAAATCTGTGAACGTTATGTGAACTTGTAGCTTTAAGATGAAATCTGTGAACGTTATGTGAACTTGTAGCTTTAAGATGGAATCTGTGAACGTTATGTGAACTTGTAGCTTTAAGATGAAATCTGTGAACGTTATGTGAACTTGTAGCTTTAAGATGAAATCTGTGAACGTTATGTGAACTTGTAGCTTTAAGATGAAATCTGTGAACGAAATGTGAACTAGTATCAATAAGGTGAAATCTGTGAACGTTATGTGAACAAGTTGCTTAAAGTTGAAATCTGTGAACGTGGCGTAAACAAGTTGCTTTGAGTTGAAATCTGTGAACGATATGTGAACGAGCAGCAATAAGTTGAAATCTGTGAACGATTTGTGATCAAGTAGCTTTAAGAATGTATTATCTTATGACAGTATCATAGCAGTATATATTTGACCCCGACTTCGATTTTATGTCAGGTGTTCGGTCAGTGTTTATTACAGACTGTTGACCAGGTCAGTGACCGCTATGATGATCACAGGATGACCACTGACATATTGTTTATCTGATGGTCACTTTAACCATATATTAACAGTACATCACCCATACACTCCCCTTCAAATGACCGTGGACAAAATTCTGTTTTCAGGATAAAATGTTTCACATTTACCCGTGAATCAAGAAACAATGAGTCTAATGAACAAATTCCATAATCAGCATTAATTAGTTTATTTACTTATTATTCAAACTATGTTCCATGATTAAACTTTTATTCGTAGTAACATTACTTGTGATATGCATTATCATTTTTTTCTAAAATTTTATTGTCCAAATACTTTCGACCGGTGCTGTATTTCGACCATGTTGCTAAGAGCAAATGTTTTACTTTATTGCCGATTTAATATATTACTTACTAAAACACGTGTATTTGACATGTGACTATGATAATGATGGTGCTTTTTGAGGTTTAAATTAATTACGGCCCGTATACTCTTTATGGTCGCATTATGTGCAGACCCCGAGACGTGGCTCTTCTTTCCATTAAAGAGCGAACTTTGGGTCTGAATGGAGTCAAATTTTGAATAAAACATTTATAATTCATACTAAGATGATGGTACCATAATGGCCAAAGATTTGCTAAATTTCGGTTACCAATGATGTGCTGTCTCCAGTTGGCAATTACGGCATTATAAAATTCAAGGGGACAATAGTCACGTGATCTGCTACAATCACAGATAAGGTAAACAAACACACGTTTATCGCAAATTATCAAACGAAATCATAAAGCGCATGATATTTGGCCATTCCAAACTGGAATTCTGTTAAGCGTCAACTCAAATTTGACAAACCTAGGTACCTATTCACAACAACACAACCGAAAACGAAAACACATAATTTTTCGGCAAAAAACAATGCACTTTATATATATTTTTTCAATGGAATAAAATCCTCATAATATGAAACAATGGTCTGAATTTAATATAAAATTACTAGTGTTTTTACGTAAAATATATAATGACGCGGATATGATAAATTGCTTACGATGAATAACGTCGTTCCCGAACACAATTTTCCCTAAATGAAATTGTCGTATCGAATCCCGGAATATCGGAATTATTTAAGAAAATTTTACCTACAATTTTGTTTTTTTATTTTGATTGAGGACTCTAAAACCTACGCGCACGCGGACGCTTAACAAAATTCCGATATGGCATGGCCTTACTAAAACTCCTGAAAATTCCTAAATGGTGCCGTAAATCTTGATCATTCGCTTCAAAGTTTTCGCACAAATATTAAAGAAATTGGTTAACTGGGTCATTTGAAAATATAATTTGTGCAGAGGCTTCATAGTAAACAGCTACAGTTCACAGGCTAACATTAGAGTGTCAGTCATAGAGATGTTAAAGTTATTTTAGGCAATATTTGAATATTGTCAATTTTGGGCTGCGTAAGAATTTGATAAAAAAAACAAGCGTTTGTTTACATTCTGAAGATCACATGACCTATATATCCAGAAATTGCCAAAACGAAGCTACGTCGTTAAAAACTCCGATCTCTCTAAAAGGAAACTGAACAAAATCTGGTTTAAACCAGATCTAAAATTGTCCGCCGCTCGCGTACTCACTTACAAGTGCCTAAGGTTGTTCATGTATTATAACTTTTATAATCGGAAACCATATCTCAATGATAATCATGCTATTTATTATTTCATGTATAAATTATGGTAATATTTTTAGATTTATTGCCCTCAAGTCATTATTTATTTTGTCTTGTCCAGTTTTCCATGAAACCTTCATTCAACGCCTAAGATTTATTTATTTATTTATAAGTCATGGCTATACATAGTGTGTCTTAGTTTGGTTTCAGTAAATAAACTTCTAGAAATGATACACGTGTTTGCTCCTTTGTCCATTTTGTGAAACATTGTCCATTTTATAACTGATCGAGCCGCCCGGCTTGCTCAGTTGGTAGCACGCAAATCTACTGATCGAGGGGTCGTGGGTTCGATTCCCGGGCGGGGCATGCTTTCGTGGAGCTTGGTCATGAAATTATTCTACGGCCATTCCCCCTCCTACCAATGATTTTTTATTATGTAGGGCAGTTGACGGAAGTATTTGCTTAGAAGTTGGTTAACAGCTAAATCCAGAAATTTAGCTTTTCCAGGAGGAGTGAGTATAGGTTGACTGACTGCCGTTATATGACCAATACAATGTGTTGCTACGGCGTTAAACCAACAAACAAACAAACAATTGATCGAAGTTTGGTGCGTAGAAGTAAATCGCGAGAGGTGTATAACAAAGCACAGCTAACCGTTACATGTATCAGTTTATTTTGATTTTTTTTACTTCTGTATCGACTTAGCTAAATCTGCACTGATTTTGGTGTTTGAAATCGACCTATGAATTTATTTTTCGGCGTATACGAAATGTGTTGGTGTCATGCTTAAGAGCAAAGTCTTAATTTACTAAGAATACATGTTAAATCTGTGAATAAGATGATTTAGTATGAAGAAATTGATCACCGAATGAACTGGGGTAAACATTTACAATTTTAGTATTATAGAAATATACCTTATATACATATATGTTGTGTTTATGTGTTGTGTTTTGTTTTGGAACGGTCTCGGTCATCAATGGATCTGTGAAGTGGTCAATGCATGCTATTTTTTATTATCTTATTTATTGTCCTGTACAGGCACAAGTCGTAAAAGTGAGCCATCTGTTCCTGGACTTTTCTTACAGCATGTATAAAAGAAGTCATTGTTGAAAATGGACAGCACACCGTTTATGGCAAGCGTGGGTTTCAAAAGAAGCCGCGGTCGTAAGGTTCGAGCGCACCGTTTTTTTGGACAATTTTTGGTTTCAAAAGAAGCCGGGTGCGGTCGTAAGAGTCGAGCGGTCCGTTTTCGGACATCTCTCAGCTGGTCAGCTTAAAAATAGCATCCAGAGAGATTATATCTATTTTAAAGGTAACATTGACAGGTCAATGTCTATTTAAAGAATATTTTATACCCAAATCACTATAATCTGGTCTGAATAGATCCTACTTCCCGGGGGTTATGGACGATTTTTGGGCTTCTTGGCTAAAGTACATGGTCACTATGAAGTTACAACCGCTTGGTAAATAAACAGAGTACGGATGTACTACGACTTTTATTTTCACAGGAACCGCTTTGGTCTGGTTGGATCAAACTCCTCACAGCGGTTACTTTACGCTTTGTTTACTTTTTATATATCAATTGGGGCCAGTAACCGCTGTGAGGTATTTATGGTTAGAAGTGCAAGTAAACTAATGCTTAAATGCCCAGTTTCTATATATGGTCATATTAAATAATTTACTCTGAAAAGATAATTACGTTTTTATTACATGTATTCAGAGTATTAAAATCAGCTTTTCTATTTTAAATACTGGCACTATTTAAACTAATAACCAGAAAGTTCTTATATGGAACATCGGAACATACTGAGCATACAATGTATTTTCAATATGAAATGAGCGCTATACAAATGTGATATATTATAGATAATGATTATACAGTAACCTATCATAATTATGTATATGTGTGTACATTTATATAATATTTTAGGGGGACTAATATGTCGATAGCCAGTGAGTTGAGCCAAAACCTAATATTTCGAAGCAATGAACTTAATTAGCATGAAATACTTTGTAATGTAGCAGACTAAAAAGCCTATGTTTACAAATACAAATATAAGCATAGACTTCATGTCAAGTATAAATGATAAACTTTAAGGATCGTTGGAAACTTCCTTGTAAACTCGTAGATTATTTTCCCCTTTCATTCGATTGACGTAAAATTGAAATTTTCTAAAATCCTTTTTAGACTTCATGTATCGATCCCTTAAAGGAATTGCCAGGCAAAACTTGAACTTCATCTTTTCCAGATTTCGCATCACTTTTTTATAATTAGGAATGCAACAAACACGCTGTTACATTACTAGGCAAAATATTATCTCGTAATACGTGGGACATCCATCCTGTAATCTATACATCAATTAATTACATCGATTTAGTCTTTATCAAGACTTTGTCCGTGCCTTGTCTTTTAGCTAACAAATGATTTTTAATCTAACCACATGACTTAGAAGAAAATGACGCTAGATAATTACCGTCTTAATCTTTGAGGGTCAAGATTCGTGGCTTAAACTATTAAAAAACACTATTGCTATTTTTTCTTCAGATAAAGATATTGAAATTCTTTACTTTATCTCATGAAGAGCTTCAAAGTAAAAATGCATGTTTTTGTTTATTGATTTTGACTTAACGTAAAATTACGTTATAAAGATCCCTCTGGTTATTGCATAATAACGTGATTTATGTTGATGTTTTAGCCCCAAATGATCCTTAATTTAAGAAAAAGGGATGTCAGTAGGTAGAGCATTCTGCTATTAAGAATATCATTTTTGATTATTCCTATAGTGGAGAGAGTGCCCTCTTTTGTGGAGTTTTAAGCAAATAACTATACTATTCAACACGTCAAAACAGTAACATTTGTTTTATGCAATACCCAAGGTCGTGTCCTCAGATGAAGGTCATATCGTCCCACACTGATAACACGGTGACTATAAGCTTACAATGATGTATCTGTCATACCAATGTATAGACATCAAATTATCTCAAATATTTTATGACAGTATAGTTCATTGCTGATCATGTTATCAAAAATGTTTTAAATCTTGTTAAATCTTGAAATATTCAGCAATGACAAGATTTCTGTACGAGACAGACACAAATTGTCAAAAATGCATAACATAAAATTTCGAAAAAAAACACCGAAATTTATAATTGTAAAATTTTGCTAATGTAGTTTATACAAAATATTTAACTCGATTGTGAAACAAGTAAAATTTATAGATTGTACATGTATGTTTATCAAACATAATTCTACATACTTCCTGATCCCTTAGTCTAATTTTGGTTAAAAATCGATTTTCATTACAATTTGTGAGATCAAACATTGATATCATCTTCATAAAGAACATCACACTTGAAGAAAAATGTTTAGTGGGCCCATTCGTTAAAAAAATACATGTATTGCATTCTTAAGACGAAAGTCATTTCATAAAAAAATACACAAAATGTAATATGCTGGAAATCTGTGAAGGGTTTTACAAAAAAAATGTCATTAGGTTTACTCCTAAGGGCCCTTCGTATATTTAAAGTTTGAAATTGATACCTTAAGAAATAAAAAAGTAAGTTATAATAAAATATATTTTACGGCACTAAAACTTTAATCAGAAATACGGACGCGGAAGGTGTTTAAACTGTTATTTGTTTCAGAATGTACCTCGAATAAATCAGTCATGGGTCATTTATTCTGATGAATATTTTTATAGCATTGCAAGGGGCCTTTAGGAGTAAACACAATATTTTATTTAACTACATGTATGTCTATATAATGGCATTATAAACAGAATTGAACAGATCTGTACTTTCCTTATATGCGATCTTTGCAGTCTTTATAAAGGGGGGGGGGTAATCTGATCTAAATTCGTCTTGAAATAAAGACTTCATACAGAGTTACTTCCCTTTCACATAGTAGTATTCACTTCCATTCGAAACCACTGTAATGATACTGTAAAATTACGATCAGTCGTTTTCAGATAAGCACGACCAATCGAATGTCTAATTTAATACCAGAACGAAGCATGTACAAATGTTATTTATCTTTATTTAACATAATTAAATAATCATTTGAAAGCCCCTACACCTGTTTCTTTTGCATAATACAAAAGCACAAGACCATTTTTACTGGGTTTTAACGCCGTATCAACACAATTTAGGTCATTTTACGGCATCCAGCACACATAACCTAGCCTTTCTGGACCATTGTCTATAACAAGTACTTACCTACTGTTCCACAAGGCCGGAAACTTCTCCATATTATCTAATCAATGGAGGAAAATTGTCAAATTTTCATGGAAGGGTATAACCTCCCCGGGAGGGATTTGGACCCGGGACACGAGATTACAAATCCCGGCGCGCTACCAACTGCGCTGGTTACACAAGACAATGCTAATAATAAAATAAACTATTACATCAAACTTTTTAAAATACATGTTTATTAACTAAAACAATTATATATAAATGTTGAACCTATAAATAATATAAATGTGTTTTTCTATGTACATGTATTTGTACACAATATTATTTGATATGAGCAAATGATCAGTTTGGACGGAGATTTTATTTTCAAGTTCACCGGTATCAGAATAGCCGATCCGTAGAAAATAAAACATGTAGTTAGGGCATATACTAGCATGTTTCGACTCTACAACTTCAATACCCATTGGGAGGAACTGGAGTGTTTTGTTGTTCAGAGGTTGTTGCTGCTTAGAGATTAAATTTAATTAAGATTGCACCTAAAGGAATTTTCAAAAGTTGTTGTTGTGCAGAAAATTTTCTCTATAGAGGGCCACTCACGCTTTTTGAACGATTTAAGAGTTCAATGTCTTTGAAAATACACTTCTTTATCATTATTCTCAGGGGTGGATCCAGGATTTTTTCTAGGAGGGGTCCAAACTTTTCTAAGGAGGGATCCGAATTTTTGTAGGGGTGTCCGAACTTTCGAACCTCAACCACAATATACTCATTTTGCAGAAAATATGCAACATATTAATAATAAACACTACATAACCATTAAATCTATGTTAAGCACCGAGAAAAATTGCTTCATGCTGTACTTAAAATCACTTATGGTCAAGAAAATACACCAATGGACAGGTACATTTTCCAAATTCTAGGAGGGGGGTCCGGACCCCCTTGACACCCCGCTAGATCCGCCTATGATTTTACAATTGTTTGTTTCTTCGGACTTTTCCTCCAGTGTCTAACTTCTCACAGCGGTTACTTCCCTTTTTGTTTTTGAATCTCATATGGGACAACACAGGGTTCCGAATGCTTGAATCACTGCAGAGTTACTCCCCTTCGTTGAAACAATAAAGTAACAATGTGTGACGTAACCAATGAGAAAAGTCAATTATAAGTAATAAACAATTCTAAAGCTACAACCAGTGAGTATGTACACAAGTTCTGAGAAATGATGAAATAGACCCCGAGGGTCACGTGGATCGATCATGGTCAAATTTAGGGTCCCATAGGAAGTAATACGCCCAGTATATAATGTTAAACACTAAAAATGTTGAAGGGAATAAAATCCTTGATATTTTATCAACCATTCTAGCACGACCAATGTCTGATGATTTTATAAAACATGGACATTTACTGGATTTTATTGACAGAGATACCTGAAAAGAAATTAAGAAAAAATGAATATTAATGTCCCTTTAAAGAATGCAAAGACCCTATATAAAATGTATATAGGGTCATTGAAGAATGTTAAGCTTCTTTGCCATCCACAATGTTTCGAGCGAAAATCCAATTTTAAGGATAAAGCAAACTACATGGCCATGAAAAAATAAAGAAAAAACTGTACAAAGCCCCAAAATCGACGCAATAGATCGAAAATTTCCGGATTCAAACCCCAACAGGGCACTTCTAATTATCGTGGGCTAGAAAGTTACTTGTGATTGTTTATTTCACTAAGCAATTTAATGGGTACGTGTGAGTGAGAGTGTGTCTTCGAGCGATCTAATCAATTCGAATGAGCGCGTTTAGAGAGATCGTGAATAAATTTTTATTCACTTTACTTTTATTATAAAATGAAAATTAACCTCTCACCTCGTTACTTTCGATGCCTTCACTGCCATTATCTCCCGCTTTACCATTTTCTTTATTTCTTGGACTTACTGACTTTTTCCTGCCTTCTGTACGTGTTAATACATTCACATAGGCAAACTCAACTAGACCCAGAAATACAAATGTCAAACATGTCGCCATGTAAACATCAATGGCCTGAAAGATAGGAAAATATAAAACTTAGATAACTAACAATCAATAATAAATCATATACCACCAATTTCAAACAAGAGTTGTCTTTCCTACTCTCTAAAACATGATGAAAGAACGATAACTCTGAACAATGTTTGATAAACCTGTATTACAAAACGAGATAAAATGATTCACTAAGCGATGTCCAACTATCATATGTTTCTATATATGAGATATATGATGTACAATTCTAAGACTTAATTGTATGAATTGCGCCGAATTGCGTTTTTAAAATGATCGCCCATTTTTAATAATTAGAGATTACATATATATATACATGTACATAGCGTAGATAAAACATGCAAAATATCTATTTTCCTGGAATTACCTTCCGTTTTCTTGATGTTTCATGTTGCTCTGTATACTGAACAATAACACGGTCAAAAACGTCAGTGACATAAAATTTAAAGGATCGAACAGGATTGACTATTTCTGCAATCGGCTAACTACATTATAAACAAGTTAACTACATGTATGTAGTTAAGTAGCTAGTTTACCATTTAATAACGTTTTAATTATCTGGTGGCAGAAATATGCCACCATAATCATAATTAAAGAGAATTTAAACTAATTCCAAAAGCTCTACGTGTATTTTCTAAACATTTTTGGAAAATATATGTAGGTGAAAATTGATTTGGAATCAAAACTCTTTACCTTAACATATGAGACATGTGGAAGATTGGCACGTGCACCAGAACTCTGTGTTGTCATGGTGAGGACAGTTAGAAGACCTAGTGAGATACGTGCTGGTACTGAGGTACAATCTAACCAGAAGTTTACCCAAGATAAAAACACTATAAGTATACTTGGTACATAGATCTGTATAATATAATATTGATAATTTCTGACCAATAAAAACTGTGCTCCTATACATGGATATACAACTGAAAATATAGAAAATACAAAATTTATAGTACGCCTGTTGACTCTTTAAAGCGTCGTTTTCTCTAGTGCAACGTGTTACATACTAGACCTTGAGCCAGTATATGACATTGCTCCCCCCCCCAGGGGGAATTTTCAAGGGTATGATTTTCTTAACCCATATGGTGGTAGGCATTCACTGATGAAAGTTTGCAGAGTTCTGTTGGGGCTTTACAGAGTTATGGGACTTTGAAATATCACCCATTCTCATTTTCTGGTCAAATCCATAACAGACCTTAGGCCAGTATATACCCACACGGGGAATTTTCAAGGGTATGATTTTCTTAACCCATATAGTGGTAGGCATTCACTGATTAAAGTTTACAAAGATCTGTTGGGGCTTTACAGAGTTATGGGACTTTGAAATATCGCCCATTCTCATTTTCCAGTCAAATTCATCATATCTTTGAGCCAGTATATGACATTGCTCCCCACATGGGGAATTTTCAAGGATATGATTTTCTTAACCAATGTAGTGGTAGGCATTCACTGATAAAAGTTAACAAAGTTCTGTTGGGGCAATACAGAGTTATGGGACTTTGAATTATCGCTCATTCTCATTTTCCAGTCAAATCCATAATAGACCATGAGCCAGTATATGACATTGCTCCCCACATGGGGAATTTTTAAGGTTATGATTTTCTTAACCCATATAATGTTAGGCATTCACTGATTTAAGTTTACAAAGTTGTGTTGGGGCTTTACAGAGTTATGGGACTTTGAAATATCGCCCATTCTCATTTTCTGGTCAAATCTTTAATAGACCTTGAGCCAGTATATAACATTGCTTCCCACATGGGGAATTTTCAAATGTATGATTTGCTTAACCCATTTAGTGGTAGGCATTAATTGATAAAAGTTTATAAAGTTCTGTTTAGGCCTAACAGAGTTATGTGACTTTGAAATATCGCCCATTCTCATTTTTGGTTTAAACCATAAGTGCTTTTAAAGCAAGTTTAAGACATTGCTCCTTCCTGGGAGTAATTATCTATGGTATATTTTTTAAACCCACATGAAAGTAACAGTTCACTGATAAAAACTTTGCAAAGTTCTGTTGGGGCTTTACAGAGTTATGGGACTTTGAAATATCGCTCATTCTCATTTTCCGGTAAAAACCATAAGTGCTTTTAAAGCCAGTATATGACATCGCTCCTCCTGGAAGTAATTATCTATGGTATGATTATTAAACCCACATGGTAGTTGCAATTCACTTATAAAAGTTTGCAAAGTTTTGTAGAGTTCTGGGACTTTGAACTTCATGACCCCCTATGGCCATTTTCTATGCCAAAATGTTCTTATTACTGTCCTCCGGTATTCTATTTCGACGCATCTTAATTATGAAGCCATTTTGTTTTTGACAACGATTTGGATTTTGGGTTACCCTGTAACGTCATTCCTGTGCATTTCCGATAGTAAGCAGTGTGGTGATTTCTTAACACCAATATGTGAGGAGGCAGGGATTTTGAGGGACTCTTTTCATACCTCTTTTCAACACAAAAAATGGTGCTTTTTCCTATTACGTTCTTAGTTTAGTTTTGAACATGCCATTTTTTCTAAAACAATAAATATAACAGACAGATTGGCGTCCCTTATTTCTTGCTATTTCAAGAGAGTCACTTGACAGGTAGAGTACTTTCGTTTTGGCAAGACTAAAAATAGAAACAAATCAAATGCATCGTTTCTCTGTTCTCTTATGTCAGCCATATAGGAAATCTCCACTTTACATATTTTTATTTCTTGATTTTAATGATAACTTGCAGTTATTAATAAAAGTTTTACAAGATGGACAAATGAATAAAGTATTTACAAGAAGGGTCATTCGTTAGTCAGACTAAATAAATTTTACACATATTTGAATAAAAGCACCTATTTTCTATGGTAACGTATGTTTCTATACGGACCACACTAATAAAACTTTATTTTTTCGTCTGTATTTGTATGTTTGTCTATGATTTAAGCACTTTAGGAAGGCAAAGGGTTGATACTGGAAATACATATACCACAAAATGATACATTCAGAACGCCCCTTCGCTCAAATATGACTTAAATTTTAGATCAACTTAAGGAAAATTACAGAAATACATTTATAAACCTTGAAACAATGACTTTCAAACTTGGAAAAATCGAAAGAAACTTAAGTACCATAGCCGTGAACAGTCAAAATCAATGAATACATTTTAAAAGTTTATATACTTAACTCACCGAAAAGTTCATAATTATGAATGCCTAAAGAAAGAAATAGGTAGTAACGTATGTTACAACAACACTGTTTAAACTATCACATCCCAATTTTATCTGTCACACCCAGTACAACAGTTTAAATAATTTAATGGTAGCACAAACTATTTTCTATGTACTATGTTATATCTAAATACTGTTAATTACATCAATAAGGATTGCCTTCAAAATTAAGGGAAACTTGTTAAGATTAAGAGTTTAAAAGGTTACAAATTAGTCTCAGAAAAGCATAACAGATCAATTGTGTTCAAAGTTCATGTAGTAATTCACTTTGAAGTAAAAATCAAAACATTCTCCTAGATATTCCATTAGGTACTGGCACACTTATTTCATATAAAAAGTCATTTGTCACCCAAAATTACATCCTCAAGGGTTTGCCATTGGATAAGAGATCGGCGTTGTTGCATGAACGATGTGTTTGCTTCCTTATCATTATCAATTTGTTGTACCATGCTTATGTACCATGTTCCCTTGAATATTTCTGTAACAAAATCTTCCGCGATGTATTATAGTTCATCTACGACAAAAAATAAATTCCGACATAAATTGTGTCGTTTTTGTTGTAAGGAATTACAACAACCTGTGGTTACGTGTGTTTATAAAAGTCCAACTACACTATTTCGCTGCTGTTAAATTCTACAGACATTTTGTGTTCCTTTACACTCAAAGACATGGTATAAAAGAAACATTCAGAACTTAAACGTTTCAAGTTTCCAAAAAAAGCGAAACATTGTGAAACAAGCAAACAAACAAGCATCAACTATGATACATTTCATATGAAACATACCTTACCAAACGTAACGTATGTTTCAATTCATAAAACCATGTTTTATTGAATAAGAAGCGAACAAAGGACGCTTTGGTTACATTTGAGATTTGGTCACATCTAGTAAGAATTGAAGTAACAAATGAATTGCAAAAATATCGATTTGAGTATTGCTATGAAGGATTCTATGCTTATATTGCATGCAATGGTTAAAAAATCTTCATAGTTTAATTTATCAAAGCCATTGAGATGCACACAGTTTCACGTTTTTTTAGTCTGGTTGAAGATGTCATATATTTTTCAATGAGATAATAACGACTTTATTCATTGTGGATAACATTTTTGGTGTAAACCAATTTTCAATATGTCATCGTTTAACCCTTCTCCGCATTGTGAGATCGGTATATCATTTTAACGGTAACGTATGTTACATCACGTATGTTACATTTGATACTTTAGACAGCATTATCTCTAGACGATCCTGAGGAATGGCAAAAGTAGTAATCATAAAATGAAGAGTTCATTAGAGAGACTAATTAGTAAACGTGAATTCAACTAAGATATTTAACATAAGTTGAAAAACCATGGTCACGTATGTTTCATGTTTAAATGTCTACCCGAAAATTTTGCTAAAATGTGAAATTTAATGAAATGTCATTGAATACTTAATGACAATCATTTTTATTTCATATATATTCATATCTCATCTTATGTTTTAAAATATTTTACAAGTATGATATCTTTTCTAATTTGAAAAAAAAAGGATTTTTTATGGTTATGTATGTTTCAACACTCTTGGCGACAAAGTTTAAGAGCTGTGTGTAAGTTAATATTTCTGAGGAACAAGATAAAAATCGTATTCTTACATACAACAACATTGTATATCTTAAAAAGCAAGTGTATTATGACTACTTTATGTGGCTATGTTTCATAGTCTGCGCGCAAAGGCACAGTAACGTATGTTACATTTTAAGGTATTTATGAGCTCAGTATCAACAGCAATTTCCTTTATAAAACACAAAAGACACATTTTCTTTTTAATTGACAAACAATATCAAGAGAACTTGGTGTTGCAAACATGATTTAATGGTTTTTGCAAAAAATAAATCGATAAAAATGGAACAAAAATTGCTATTTACCTATACAATTAAAAGTTGATTTTCTCAGCAATGCCCCACTGGAAACTTGCAAACTTTGTACTGTTGTACTCAGGACAGATAGGGGAATAAAAAAATATGGGTCTTGAAAATTTCCCCTGGGGGGGGGGAGCAAAAGTGTATCTGGCTCACGGCCTATACGTATTTGAAACATGTACCGAACGCAAGTCGTTGCAACCCGGGGCGGTAGCGCAGTTGGTATTTCGAATTTAGTGGTGTCTTCAAGGAGGTACGGGTTCGATTCCCACCAATTGAGTATGTACCATTCCATAAAATTTGAAAAATTATGTCAATGGCATATCTTTTTAAGTGGATTCCAGCGTTCTGATTTCTGGGCCGATTATCAAAATGTCAAAACTTGGTCTTTTTTATCAAAGAAATAGTTTATCTTTTGATTGAATGCAGAAATTCATTACTGTAAAGCCAATGTAGACACGTAAAGACTTCGAACTAGTAAAAATTGGAAGGTCGACCACGGTGTGACTCTGTCATGCCGGCAGTCCATGGACGCAATGTGCGTTCATCGTCAATGTATAGAACAATGTCAGGCGGTTGACTAATTGAACTAGCAGGGCGGGTGACGACACGTGGAATATTAAAAATATAGAACATGTAACTCGTACTCACTTCCATAGTAATTTTTCTCACAACTATAATGTTTTATTTCTGTTAATTCAAACTGTGGAAATTGTATATCACTGGCAATACTGACAGCATCCTCACTCCAGACAAACTTCATATTGTCTACGCTATGGCCGTCTGCAAGAACAAAACAGAACAGATACATGCATTTACTTATACAATTATATGCGACATCAAAACATATCAATTGATATAAACATATAGAATGAGGGCGAAAATATGTGGAGATATAAAATCAAGTTATCTACATTAAAACAAGAATTGAAAATTAATATGTCAAAAGTTAACATGAGAGGACCTGTAAGTTTTCCTACAAACTTCAATATCAGCCCTCTCCAAATTTTAAAAGAAATCTAACATTCCAAATTTTCATTCGTAAGTATATTGTAATTAAGTGCATGTGGCACGACGATCCACAGATATGTCTCTGTTTTATTTATTTTAAGGTATTATAAGCAAATAAAATGATACAAATTTAATTACTTACAACTTTCAACTTCAAAATGACATTTCTGGGAATCAAATGGATATTTTTGTAGATGCATTAAACATGAAAATATTCCCGTGACCCTGAAATTATATATTTTGTTTTTGTTACACAAATAGAGATTGACTTGTGAAGACCTGGCCGAGTGGTTACGTCGTTGTGCAAGGGAATAATTTGATAGTCAACTCCGCGTTGGTTCAAAACACACCCAAAACCTACCCCTTTGTTTCGTTAAGCAAGAAATTTTATCCTACTAGCTTAGTACTGGTGGACCAGGAAAAACCATTACTTCTACAAGTTAAGTATTAAAGGTTAGTAAGTTTTATTACAGTTTTTCCTTATTCTAATATTGTTAAATCATCACTTTTCTTCATTGTTGTTTAAAGATAAAATAGCTCCACCGCAATTATAGTTTATTATAGCAGTTATATTGGTCATATACATCAACAGAGGCGCGTGAGTTTTGTTCATGCACCACGTGAACAAATAATGAGATTTGTTTATAAAAAGACAATTTTTGTAATATCGATTTGCTTAGAAACATCTTTGTTTGTTTTCTTAATCTTAAATCTAACATTATTGATTCAAACTTAAAACCATTTGTTGGCTTTCATTTCTAAGCATCCGTTGTTTGCATCCAATGGCAACCAAGCATAGTTTCATAACAAATCCTTTATCATAAAAATCTAATACACGTAAATCTAATAGAATTGGCATGGATGTCTATTTTGCTTCAGTCATTGACACTTTTCAATCTTATCAAAGCTTTCAATCTAATTAAATAATCTTAACAAGCTGTCAGGAAATGCTAAACAAAGTATGGAACGTTCAGATTGTTGCGTGATAAAGGTTTCCATGCAAAACATTTGTGTATTGATTGTTTCACAAGTTAGATAATCATGTTGACACGGTTGATGCTTTTCTTAAAGACGATGTTTTAATTGATTGGTAGATTACGTGAATTGATACTGCAAACAGAACAATGACAGGTGGAAAATACAAAATAACTAAAATTGGATGCCGTAGTTTTGTTGCTTTTTACTCGCTTTGCAGAATTGATGGAGGTCAATATTTCAACTGAACCGAACTGAACTGTCCTAGTTGATAATCATATAGCAAGCCTCTTTCCGGGCACAACCTCGATCTAAATTTTGTTCTTGTGTTTTGATACGCTCCCTTCGCAGCTCGGTGAATACATTACATTCACCCGCTGCCTTAAAACGTGTCGATTTATGATATTGACCTTTACTATGAACCTTTGAACGTCCAATGAAAGTTTACCAGATTTCAATTCAGCTGAAAAACTTTATACGCATTTTCATTGGTTGAACGAGTAAACAACACCTTATTGGCAATCTCTCACACAGAGTTGTCGATCCTTACAGTGATCTATATCTCTGTAAACGTCTCGGGTTTTACAAGATTCTTGTAAAATGGTAATATAATTTAGATTTTGTATCGAAAGCGTAATTCGTCTTTTATATATATTATCTTAAAGTTTTACGTGAAATAGAATTTTATTATAGGCGAAATCCAATTTTTAAAGAGTTATATTTACAAGAACTATTTTCTTGTGAAACGTCTTCCTATTCTGAGTAATTTGGCTTTCTAACTCATCCGCTAAAAATGTCAACAATAGATGATTTTGCTAAAATTATGACAAAAATTTAGTGCTAAGGGACTGTCAACGACAAGCCTTTGAACATCTACAAGACAAGAAAGGTGATCTGTTAGTTAGTTTGTCTGTTGCGTATGGAAAAAATTCAAAAATTGTCACATGATCGTTTTAAACGATCACGTGTTTGGGACTACTTCCGAGACGTTAACAGAGATAGAGATCACTGTAAGGATCGACAACTCTGTATGAGAGATTGCTTATATGGTATGATCATACTAGTGACGACTGCAACCTCGTATGACGTCATATATAGCGTGGCTACACTTTGTATTTAAGTTCAATAAGTTGCTCAATGTTTACAGTTAAAAGATCAGAGATACACATTTAAAAAGATCAATGTTTACTTTTATTTTTGTTAATTTTTCATTATCTAACTTATGCAAAACTGTCAAACATCTTTGCATTTCGACATTTTGAAATTACAGGCGTGAGAATTTTTTGCATCTATTTTTAAAAACCACGTGACAGTCATGCGATTTAAATGTTTATGTGACTCGGTCTAAAAATAGAAATATCAGCTTGAACGTAGTATTTTAGCAGAGGTAGAAAGTGAACGAGTGAATCTTTCGAACCGATGTATTGGAGAGTAGTGTTTTGAAAGCTCCATTTCGGGACCATACTAATATGTACGGTATTCCAACTAAATACAGATAACTGTTTAAAAATGTGATGAAAATATGTTAAACTGACTAAAGTTAGACTTTTAAGTGAGTTATCGATGAGGGTCAATGTGTAATGTAAAAACTGTAAAAGTTTGATCAGAGCGCGATACAAAATGTATAAGAATTCGTCAAAAGGTCGTGCCTATATAATGTATATCTATTATCTAACTAGAATACCTTGCACTGTATTGTACAGTCCCATCAGGGTATACATGTATAAGTTTGTTAGGAACAGTAACCTCGTGGTAATCTGAGGACTTCTCATTTAAAATGTACATATCTGGCATCCATACGTTATTAAATAAAGAATAATCTAGCTCTAGACGTGTTAGATTTAAAGTATCGTTGTACTTGAGACGTTGGTCTACCCAGCGTTCTCGTAGAAACATACTGATTGAGTAATCCTGAAAGTAAAATAAGAAATTGGCATTAGTTTTATTCTTTAAATCATATATTTCACACAGTTTAGTTTACGGCCCGGACACTGGACTTTCCCTAATCCGGAAGTGACGCATTTAAGATTATGTATTGCCTGAAGTTGTGTGCCATTATTTCAGAGAGGCAGTGCAGAGACGATAGTGTTAAATTCAATCATTGCCTAACAGTGAGATTAATTAAACTTTGCATTTCACTTTAATTAATTATTATCTGCTGTTCAAAGAACTTAAAGTTACTTGAAATCAGGAGAATATTTTAGACCAACATTCCAGACGGTTAGGTTAGCACATACTAGGGGCCATAGTAGACCTCCATAGGTATTTATTTATTTATTGGAGTTAACGCCGTGTCAACACAATTGAGGTTATTTTACGGCGTCCAGCACACCTAACCTAGCTTTCCTTGACCATTGTCTATAACCAGTACTCACCTACCTTTCCACAAGGCCGGAAACTTCTCCATATAATCTTATCAATGGAGGAAAATCGACATTATTGTCAAATTTTCATGGAAGGGTATAACCTCCCCGGGTGGGATTCGAACCCGCACCCCCTCGGGCACGAGTATCCAAATACCGGCGCGCTACCAACTGCGCTATCGACCCGGGTTTTATTTGTATTCAAATGATACAATAGTCTGATATGACTCTAAACTGTACTATTATTTCTAAGAATTAAAAATGGTGTCCGATTTATTTTGTTTTCTAGCATTTAGGGCTAAACATGCAAAATTCTGAACTCTATTGTTATTCGTATAAATTTAAAACGAGATGGCTTGATTTTGAGTGTAGGCTAGAAATGTGCAGAATGAATTGATGTATTGATTTCACTTCTAGTCTGGGATGGTAAGGAATGAAATCTTCCAAAGAAATAGTTAAAACTCACCATATTAGCCTCGCTGATTGAATATATAGAATTAACAAACATGTTTACTGTCACTAGCACCTGTTTGTTTTCTGAAATAAGAAAAATATATTGTACAAATGTATAGGACAGTCAAGTTCCTCTATTAAGAACATCCATGTTATTGAGTTCTTTAGTTCAAAATGCTTAATTTAAAAAGAAAAAGAAAATGACTCAATATAATGTCAATTGCGCTCTTAAAACTTCGACCTTTATGGCTCTAATAGGGGAACTTTACTTCAACAATAGTACTCGTACACGTGAGCATTGATTCATCATCGTCGATTACCCCGCGATACATTACTACGGTATGCCATGCCGTTTGGAGTGTTACGGAAAAAAGTACTGTGGTTGCCGGCGATGTGATCCATTGGTAGGCTAATATATGAGACCCAACCTTTACGTTTTTAATAAAAAATATCAGGGGCGGATCCAGGATTTTTTCTAGGGAGTCCGAATTTTTTCTAGGGGGTCCAAACTATCGAATCACAACCACATTATACACATTTTGCAGAATAATGCAACATATCAATAATAAAAACTACATAACCTTTAAATATATGTTAAGCACCGAGAAAAAAAATGCTTCATGCTACTTAAAAATGACCTACAGCCAATAAATACACTAATGGACAGGTACATTTTGGAAATTCTAGGGGGGGGTCCGGACCCCCTGAACCCCCCCCCCCCGCCATTCTCGTCCCCAGAGTCTAGTTTGATTCTCAATACTAGCTAATATTGAGAATTCTACTAGACTCTGGGAACGAGAATCCCCCCCCGCTTGATCCCCCTATGAATATATTCAAATGTAAATCATCTCAATTTTCTTAATATCTGTACGGTGAATTCGAAATGAATAAACAGACTGAATTAAACCTTGAGCATAAATCATCAATTCTTCCGTGTATGATAATTTTAATTTCAAATCACTAAAAAAATTGTTCGACAATAATTATGTTCAAAACATTAATGCTCAACTTTTTTATTCTCGGTTCATTGTGCATAATGTCAAAATATGAAATTATACACTCTTATTCATTATGTTATTATAGTGAGATACATTAAATTTTGGTCTACTTCTTTGTAATGAATGTACATACTATAATCTTTCAGATATAAAAGTCTTTAAACGTACATTTGTCATCACAAAAAGAGATATTCCTTTTTGCAACTGTTGGCAACCAACATAAACTTTGCATGTTGTTTTGTGAAATATTATCGAACCTATTCTTTATAAAGAACACAGCCGGTAGTGAGTAATTCGTTTTCGGAGAAAAATGTTCAACCACTTTATTAACTTGTTAGTTATGAGGAAAATAAACCACTAAAATAAGGAAAATAAAAGCGCCGATAGCGCTGTCGGGACATGGTTCAACAAAGCAAAACAAGACTGCTAAATATTGTCCGATATTGTCAACAATGCGACTATTTTTTCACGCGTAGGTGTTAACCTAACATTATATTATGCGCTTAGCCTGACTGCGCAGGACCGAATGTAATCATACGCAACGTTTTTGTAATACGTTTCAAAAGTTGTGGCTTCTAAGATATGGCTTGCAAGCAACACATGTCAAAAATACGTAGTATGAAGATATTGTTCGTTTTTTCTCAAGTGTCAAAGTTTGAATAATTTTACGGTGAATGATTACACACTATCTCAATATCACCTGTGTAAAACAAAGGGCGTTTGGTCACCGTGAAATTATTCATGTTTTGACAGTTGAGAAAAAACTAACTATAACTTACCTTGATCAAATAGTGGCGGCAACTTTTTGTCATAGTTGGCAAATATTTCGTCAAGAATCGTAGACCTGTAAAAACACAAACAGAAACTACATTTTTGTATATAAATACAGTAAAGTTTCACTATAAGGCCGACAAAAATCAATGGTCTTCGTAGCGTAATGGTCTTAACATAGGAACATTTTAGGATTTGTCGATTGAAACTGTCGACAAAGCGCGTCATTTTGTAGTACCTAAGGTGGTTTTTACAGCAGAGTTTTACTGTATTAAACTAAGCACAAAGAACCTAGGCATTAACAGCAATCAGTTTGCAGTTGGGTGAACACAAGTGAAAACTCTAAGGCGCTGTCTCCGGTACCTTTTGGACTTGTGGTAAGGATTTCAATATTGTTTAATGTTTATGTCTGATCTTCATGATACATAAGCCGATACATTATTACTTTTACTTTCATGAGGGTGCGAGCGGGAAGTTGGGTTAAATCAACAGTTGAAAAAATCTTGGATTGGAGATACAAACCCTACTTATTAGACCGTATTATTTTATATAACATTTTTATATAACATGATATTATATACATTTGTTATATAAAATCCCTGTTTCAACTGAACTGTCATGTATACAAAATGTTACCACTAAAGTAGTGTTAATTTACATCTCATGCACAATGGACAATATACAAATATAAAACATTTGTCTACAAGGGATTTAATTCCCCAATGATAAAGTGAAATCTATATGGTTATGATCGTGATCTATGATCCTTATCTTACATTATCGATCACAACATGGGGTCAAGGCTTGTAGATTATGTTATCGCAAAACTGATGTATCTACAGTCAGTACTGTATGGCTGTATCAAACAGCGAAAATCTGGATGGATCTAAAAGTAGGGTATGCTTTAGATTTCAGTATCTAATGTTATTGGCGATTAGCTACGTTTGCTTCTATAATAAGAATGAAATGTTATTATGCATGTTTATCTCTATAATCTATGTATTATATGGCAGGAAAATTATCAAGGCCACATGTTCAATCGACCTCCGAGGTGGTCCAATTATAGATTTTTTTCTGTGATTTTATCAGTATATAATAAGTCTTCAGAATATTTAATAATTTTATTATATATTAATAGGTATATACAAAAGTCTATGGACACTGACAGAACTGTCAATAAAATGAATACATTAAAATACATTTCATTGATATTATTTTCTTCACTTGAAGATAAGATATAATCTTATATCATTTCACATGTCGTACTTTATAAATGCTTTTACCTACTTTACAATGTCATCGATTGACCTCTGATATAATTTGAATAAATTAAACCAAAGGTCAAATTATATAAGGATTAAAGGAAATACAGTTACATATATGAATGTATGAGAATTAAAGTAATTCAAATGATACGAAGAAAAAGTAGATTTTGTCAGCATGTGTTTCTTAAAGCTGCTCATTCGCAGATTTTGGTTAATTTTTCGGCGCAGCTGTCTAAACCAACTTTTGTCCTATATATTTAACCAATACAATTTGCTCTACCATTCCTGTATGTCCGATGAAATTTGCTTGCGGTATTGAGAATTAAATATGATATATGATATCATTAGTTGTCTGAAATTAAGTTTAGTATACGGTCCCCAAATATTCAATAAGCGGTTATAATGCCAATCATGAAATTTATACTTCAAACAAAATGATTCTTTTTTTAAGAATATTTTTTTAATATTTTAACATACATGTCTATCATTTTGGTGCAATTATGTTAAGAAAATTGTGCAATTTTGATGTTTTACGACACACTGACCTATAAATTGTTATAAAATTATATTTTTTTCATTTCTGTTTGCTATGAATTGTACATTTGATGCCAAATAAAGAATATATTATGATATGCTATGTATGGTGGCTTATTTCTGCCATCAGATAACCACATAACTAACTAGTTAATTAAGAGATTAACTAGTTACCGTAACTATTAACCACATAACTAACTAGTTAATTAAAGGTTATCTGATGGCAGAAATATGACACCATACACATAGCTATGTTATTAAATAAAAGTCACAAAAACTCAGCAAAATCATCTATGCTGTTACTAACGGAGATAGATTTTATACATAAACCACTATATTATACAATTGAATGTCTATTTGCATTAAAACTGTCATTTTCAGAACTCTGCTGCAGTGCTTCCAAATGTTTCCATGCAATTTTAAGGGTTTTAGAAAACTGATATTTCAGTTGAAATTTGTGAACGAGTAGCTTTAACTCCAGTTCTATTTGGTTCTGTACACTAAAAGGACGTTGGTAGTCCTTGAGATGATCCTTTATCCCATTTCTGATCTAGTCTTTTTGTGCTCATTTAGTACAGCTTGAAAATATATACGACCTTCTATTTGAATGAGAAGCTAGCATATAAATTGCGATAATTTACAGAAAAAAACCTTTGAAATGAGTTAAATGAAATAGCTATTATTTAAAGCATTTTTATACGCTTGCATGATTTTATATATATCGAGAAATCTTATATTTTCAAAAGAATCAATATTTTATTTTGATTATAAAAATGCAAATTATTTTGATTTTAAAGTGACACTTATTTATTCATGCGCAATTCGATACTTGGCTCAAAACCAAGATTCAGAATAAGGAAAACATGGATTGATAATCTTCTTAATCAAAATACACCCAAGCACATCGTGCTCATTTTGTCCTGAGACAATCAATGCGAGTAAGCAAATAACATTACAATATGGCTGAAATCAGTCTGCATCAACAAACATGCAGTCATATTTTGTCAAGTTCAAACCTATAATCTGTGAGGAGTGAGTCATACACAATACAATGTTATTTTAAATCATGTAGATCAATGTTTTTGCTACGATATTTAAGGCAATACGTTATTATGGGGCCTAGAAACCATGTTTGTCGATGAGCCGGCAGTATATCCCTACACTCCCCTCGCAGCTCAGTGAATAGACTACATACAGGAAGAGAACGGCTGGGAACATCAGCCGATGTGTAGGAGAGTATTACATCCCTAATTCAAGTAATATGGACTACTTATCAAATCATATTCACTTTCATATTATATTGTTGAATTGCAATCACTTACATATTTCTGTTCACTGGTTCTGTTTGGCATGTAGAGATGATATGTAACATGAAAAATGTCACTTTTATGATGTATCCTGACCACGTCATCTTTCTTCCTGAAATATGACGTCATCTAGCGACCTGAAATATAAACAAATGTCACTTAATACAGTGTGTCCTGATTACGTCACATTCTTCACTGATTTATGACGTCATCTAGCTACCTGAAATATAATCAGTGTCACTTATAACAGTGTTTCCTGACCACGTCATCTTTCTTCCTGAGATATGACGTCATCTAGAGACCTGAAATGAAACCAGTGACAAATATAACAAAGTGTTCAGCTTACGTCACCTTGCTAAAATATGACGTCATCTAGCGACCTGAAATGTATTGAATGTGACGTAAAAAGTGGGCCCTGACAACTCCAAGTTCCTTACCGAACAGTGGCGTCATCTAGTGACCTAAAAATAAATAATGTCACTTGTTTTAGGTAGTTCTTTAACTTGGCGTGTCAATCTAACAAATGACGAGTCTATCTTTCATAAATAGGGATGAATGAATATATACAGAAAAATTCTATAAGTGTCTATATAGAAACAAGTGAGTATTATCAACTCTCTTATCTACTGAGCCGCACGTACTGAACAATTTTTGTTTTCATAAGAATAAGTATTTAGAAATTGTATATCGCGGACTCACTGTTTCCCCCAATAAACGAATGAGTCCAAAATTAAAAGAGCAATAGCATGCCGTGTTTACAAAACTGTTCTATACATTATTTTGATTTTAGTTAAATACGATCTCGTACAGCTCTGTAAAATTATGGAATTTTTATAAACGGCAATTATCGAAATAATAACAACCACCTGAGATGTCACATGACTTGTAAATGGACACATCTCTTAATAAGGTCAAAAGTTCAATGGTTATTGTTTAATTAGGACATTACTCTGATTTATAATTAAAAAAGATGTATCGTTTTCTGAAATACTAATTATTTAAACATCATATATATAGACCATGTCTTTATATCAAAGACTATAATTAGTTTGTTACCAATAAGGAGGTGTAGAGTATCCTTTGAGGGAATAATCTAATTAAGTATTCATTTTAAGGTTTGATTTGAAGTATACCCACAAACATTGATATATAGCACAAAGTTGCTGTGAATTTTAAACATTCATATTTTACCTGTTTTAAATAAAAATGTTCACAACAGCAGCCAATGTACCATGTATCTTGGTGTGAGCAAAAAGTGTATGTACTGTTCTGTTCAATTGTGAAATCAAATTTTACCGTGGTAAAACATACCCTAGAGCACTGAGCTCAAAACAACGGCAGGAACCTTAAAGACTATACTGTTTCGCATTTTGCAAAGATACGTCGATGGAAGGACGAAACTTATTAAAATTTTATGCACGTGTAGTTATGAGCTTGGTTCATAAAGTTTTTTGGATTTCTTTGGGTGTTTTTGCCTTCAAATGTACACAATGGGATTTAACTTTCAGTTTGGATTTCACACCTGTATATTCCAGAACTCTCAAGGGGGTCAAATTTAGTTGGGTTACACTTTATTCGTACGTTTGGTGTTAAAACAATATATACTTTTTATAAGAATTCTCGTGTGAAAAAAAATGATCGACTTAACCTTATAAGAATATAAGCTTAATAAACAATGTATGGATTTATAAAGTTAAACAGAATTTACAAGACTGGGTCACGTGACTAAGCCAATACAAGAAAATATTAACGCAAAGCATTAAAAAGCGGTGGTAAGCGTTACATATCATTTTGCTCATTGCATGATAAGAATGCAACGAGACTTGGGGAAAAAACTTGTACAACGACGTTGAATTCCAAGAATGTTAAGAAAACTCTAAAACGACCAAATACTATTAGATATAAATTATCAATTTGACAAAAACATCGAATAAGACCTTACGTCGGCCGTTACCTTTCATATGGGTAAAGTTGTCCAGTTTACGATTTTGTAAGTTCTTGTAAGTGTATAATACACTTCAAATATTAAATATATTGTAATTCTTAACTCCTAATACGTATTATCCTTCTGATTGATCCGTACGAATTATCCCAATGAATGAAGTTCAATACAATACAATACAATACAATAGTTTATTTTGTTTTACAAGGCCAACGGTCCAAAATACAAATCATTGTCAATACATTACATGGGTGATTATAATTAATATGATTAATACAAATTAAAACATTAAACATACATGTAGAGTGATAGTGCATACAATGCAATTCTATAAAGTATTTACAATTATATACAGAATAATGTACAATCTTTGTGTTTAATAGTGTTGTGACGTAATTATGAATGTATATTAATATTAAACGTTATCAACATTTTATATTTAATACATGATAAACAATATTTACTGAGTCTGTCTCAGTAAGAAAGCTCTATAGAGAAATTTAGCAAGACGGTAAATGTTGTTTTCATTACTGTCAGACATTATGTAATAGAATGTTTGTGGGCATATAAGTTTAGACAACCAAGACGGTGGAAATAATTCTACTCTCAAATCTTTGTATAAAGGGCACAAAGTATCATGTGCAATTCGTCTTCAACCACATAGACATTATTTCTGAGACAGTACGTACAATGCATGGTGAGGAAAGTTCCGCATGGAATAGCCTGTACTGGTAAATTACACGATCGTTCTTAACTTCCTGAATACCAGTAAATAAAAAATCTAAATGTTTTCACATATTAGCAAACGTAAGTCTGCATCAGTTTTCTGCCCATATATTTTTCACTCAGTGGTAATGTTTGCTCATTAGTACATTGCCAGTTTCAATTTTAATAGTTCATTTACATAAAAATTCCATTTGCCTCTTTAAGCGCTAGACAATTTGCTATATTTTATAACAAGATATAATGAATTATGTAAAAATACATTACTTAAATCCCACTGTACTGACTGTTTAAAAATCCAGTTCAATTCGACTGACACAAATACGACGAATAAGTCTTTTGCACTTACTTATTATAAGGCAACGCCTTTATTTCTATATTTGTACATAATCTCCCGATTAAGTTATTTTTTGTAATGCCGTCATTAACACAAATGAGTTCACTATAGTCAATTAAAGTTTAAATCCAACTTGAATTAGCCGATTTTATTATTACTCATTGTTTGTGTTCACAATTCGAACTAAAGACGAACAAAATGCGCAGTCATGCTTTTGCGCAACATTTTTAAAATTGTACCCACAAAGCACTTGCTAATCTCGTACCCAGAGAAAATATCAAAGAAGATCTCGAGCTATCGAGACTTTCGTACCACAATACACCATTTTGTTCGCTAATGAATAAGTTCGTGACGTACGTTTTGTGTGCGCAGCCTGCATTGCATTTGTACATAACTACTTGAGAATTGAAAAAAAAGTTACTTATGCCTTGTCGCACACAAACAGTGGTAACAATGATAAACAATATTGTATACAATCAAGACTATTCGGTATTATTTTCTATTATCAATATTTGATGCTTTCATTCTTAAACCTGCATTGTGCCGATGTCATAAGATATGTTTTTAAAATTTCCATAGCACTGTTTACTGTACCGAAGTGTAGTTTGCGACAGTATACGAGTTAAAAGTTCTGTTTAAAGTCTGCTTCCGTATACAAGTTCAGCCTACTTCACAATTTTTTACCATAAACCCTGATCATTGAAATCTCCCTCTGGCGGGTTATCCCTTCCATAACCCATTTGCATTTGAGTGGATGGTGTGGAACAACTGTAGGTAAATGTCTGGCTCAAGGAAATAAGCAGTGCCCATACTGTGGTTCGAACTCAACCTCTCGATCCCAAAGCGCGCGTCCTTCCACTGGGCCACTGCTCATACATTCAACTGAACAATACAGCCTAGGCAAAATACAATTACGTCTACCACCAAGATTCACACAACGGTTACGTTTCGCCATTCTGAACAACCTCGGCGATCTTCTACGCAGATATACATTTGAATTAATTATTTAATTTTTTATTCATATACGTAAATAAGATTAAAAGTCGCTTTGATCTAATATGCTTTTAGAAAACATACTGGTTCTATAGTAATATCGTGACTGACGTTTCCTTCGGATCAAACCTATGCAAATACAAAAGTGTCACTGTTTAATTAATAAATCCACTTAGCCTGGGCATTACCCTAACCATTTAACTATTGTGTTTAAGCATTGATACTTTTTACAATGTACAGTTCCCTACAAAAGTCAATCAACGAAATCCTGTTTTAGGGATGCACTGATTCGCATTTAGCCATAAGACAGAAAATATGAGTCATTGGAACTATTCCAAACTCAGAATTACTGAAGTTCAACGTATGGTTCTAACCAATCTGATTAAAACCCGATCTAAAATTTTCCACTCGCACACTCGCTAATTTAGATCTGGCCTTTTTCAAACGAAGGTCACGTTCAGGCAACATTTTCTCATCATAATATTCATGATGAAATTGTTATGATACATAACTTGTTTACATCGTCTACGTCACGCAATTTGAAATGAGCCGCCTAATTGCAGATTGTGAATAATACCGCTGTTAAATTAGCATGCAAATCTTGGTCTAAAAATAGAAATTACGAAATCAAAATGTGATTAATAGTGTTTTCGTCTAGATGAAAGCTACGCATTGATTGGTCGAAACAAAGTTCATCTCGACGTGACCTTCCACGGAGAAAGTAGAGATCCTGAACGACAACGCTCTACAGGATATCTGTTTACGGAGATTGAGTTCTATGTTATTTTAATAAGCTTTAATTATACACTGTAGTAAGATTACCCCGCATGCTCAGGTTTTCTCAAAATTTCATTTTTCCAAGAACTTTTGGAAGGCACTGTGTATGATATGGATTTAATTCAAATATTTATTTAAATTATAAACTTTCTTGGATAATATTTGAATTTTCAACTTCGATTGTCACATTGAATGAAATGAAAAAGCGAAATTCTTTTACGCAAAAGTACAAACAGTGTCGACCACTTCGTGATCGAGGTGTATCGTACTTGCTGAGTACGAAATACAATGTTATTTCTAGAGATCTTTGCCTCTTTAGTGACAGTGAGAAGGGAACTGCTCGCCAAAATATGTCTAGAAAAGAGCAAACATTGCCAATCACTTCGTGCCAAAGGCATTGTCTTTACCACCACTTAAAGCGATTTAAACGCTGACGGAGCTATTTGCGGATTGCGAACCTAGTGAATGATAGAGGATGAAAGTATTGTAGATATATATGTTTGGGTTGATGGCCGCAAACAAATAACAGAACAGAACAGATACTTAATTAAAGGGCTCGAACAATTCTCGTCACCCAAAAATTACAAGACGCCGTTATATGACCTATACAATCTGCTGCAATGGCGTTAAACCCAACAAATAAATATATACAATATACATACATATACAATTACATGCGACAAAAAACCAACCTAGCACAAAATAAAGACGATCTAATGTTTTTGGATTTTTTTTGTGTAATTAGGTAAGTATGTGAGTAAACTTGACTCTAATGCCATGTTATATATTGTTTAGGCGGACAGTGCACTTCATAAAGCTACAGTCCCATAAACATAAAAATAGCCGTGAGGGCACCGTACGGGCGCCGCGCGACCAAGCATCGTAAGGCCCCGTGCGAACTCTTGCGTACCCGTACGGACTGTTAACGTTTTTACCAGTGTCCGTGATATGAGCCCAGGATACACCTATCAGTTTCAGAGTCAAATCATGAACAAAATCGTGGCCGAGTATGGATTAAACTTGCATATCTTCCAGCTACGACTCCGTACGGGTGTGTTGTTTTGAACCATGTGCGTACCCTCACCTTGATACGCAAGGCTTCCCACGGCTTACGACTGTCTGCACGTACGAGTCCGTAACAAGCCACGGTTTTATGGGGCTGAGGCATAAGATTTTAGAAATATCCCTGTTTTGGGATGAGCCAATTTAGATTTATTTTCTGTGCATAGAATAAATTACCTAATATACATAAGCAAAACCCAATGTTAATGGTATAATTCAGTGTTAATGTATATTTATAAGATTATTTAGTGTAAAGTCAATTTATTCATTTGATATTAGCGGTTTTCAAAGCCATAACAAAACCGTAACTTAATATACTTGAGGAAGGTCAGTTTATCTAGCACGACAAAATATTTATTTAGAATTACATAATTTATTTACATATACTTAATAGCGTAAATATATTTAACCGTTTTGCTGTATTAAAAGTTTTCGATTTTGGACTTTCGTAACTTTTTTACCTAAAATGATTCGACAAAAGCGTCGTTTATCAAAATCACACAATATTGAAATTAGATGCGCTGAAGTTTCTCTAAACTTGACTTACTTGAACAGAACAGAACAGAACAGAACATACACTTAATTTAACCCAGGTTATTTACAGCATGGGTTCTTTAGACATGTGAATATAAAACAGAATATAACCCCCAATACATTTGCTAATATGATCTATTAAAAGCTATTCTTGGAACGTGGCAATTCAAGTAAGTCAAAACTAAAGCAAAGATATCCTTAAAATGAATTTAATAGCAAAAATAAACATTATTCGGTATCAAATACGATGTACTTATTTCACTTCTGTATTGTTATATCAAGTCTAAATAAAAAATGTGTAAAAAACTTATTAATTTTCCCCATACTTAAAAAATGACAAAACTTTGTACTTGTTCAGAAAAAACTTTAAATATCCTTTCTGCGCAGTAATTTTGGAATACATGTATGTTTACTTTAGAGTGGTAAAACTTTGTTTCTTTTAAGAAAAGCTTAAAAAGTTGTTTAGGAAATGTTTAACCCATACATCTGGTACAAGCTCATTCTCGTACCCCGAGGTTATCAAGATCCTACTAGACTCTCGGTACGAGAATGATACAAGCTGGGCACACTTGCATTTTGAAATTGTATAAATTCAGAAAATAATTATGTTTTTTAAAGTGTACATACATTTTAAACGCTTGATAGTCGTATAATTCGTATTAAATATTAAACGAAAACAATGATAAAATAGTAAAAAATATACGTTTATAAGAATGTATAATATTACCTTCTCATGAAAAAAATGAGGTTATTTCCAACTACGATTTATTTGTAGAAAATTTTAACTTAAACACATACGTGTATACTTATTTACTACAAATCACTACTTGATTTAAATCTTATAGGTTGTTTATTCACGATACGCGTCTCACAAAACATAAAGTACGACGATGTTTGGTGACGAATGAACCGCAGTCTTATATACTATCGTATTATTGATTTTCAATCGATCGATTTTATTGAAAAGGAATTCTTAATCAAGCAAATTAAGTGGTGAGGTGTTTTATGTTGGCATTTAAAAAGACTTGAGAAAAAATATTTTCAAGTCTTTATTGCCACATTCAAGATCAAATCTGTTTTTTATTCATCACAAATTCAACGACACTCGAAATCAAAAGAATTCTTATTCATGAACAACGCAATAATGAATGTTTGTATTAATGGTATAGCGTAAGCCATTTTTGTACAATTACAAATGTATGCTAATTTTTGTTCATCAAATTGATTTCTCTCATTTTGATTTGAAATATTGCAAGTATAATACACTATGATAATGATGCATAGGCGGTTCCATCAGGGGCCAATGAGAGAGGTCCGGATCCGCCAAGATTTTTTAATGACCACCCTATATTAAGTAAACATTTCCATCATGTTTTGAGCGATTTATGCCCAAAAAAATGATTTCAAAAGTTTGATCTCAAGTCGAACCCCTTATTATTGTTCGCTTGAATTGCCCTCTTAGTAATAATTTGAAGTTTCCCCTTGGAAAATATCTGAACCCGTCTCTGGTAATGATAAAGACGACATGAAAATCTGTAATTTGAGCAGGTATCATGTATAGACACCTGCACTTGAATACATTTTTCCTTATATAACATATTTAAGATATGACATTCTATAGCAGGAAAATTGCACAACAAAATTAATAGAAAAATAATCATACAAAGTAATTTAGCATTCTTTAAAAAGAGACATTTTTGACACTCGTGATCACTGATCAGCCATACAGAAATAGAAAAAAATATTTATTAGTAAAATGAAGTATATAATTATATACACATAATTACATCTCATGCACAAAAATAAATAACAAAAAATCTGCCGCATTCATGGCGTAGTATAGGGCAATAAACAAATCACGCATGCATTAACATGCACCCGAACTGACACGTGATGTAAGCACTATACATAATTATTATAGTCCATACAAAATGACCAGAGACAGATTAATGCGATTCTATAATTAATACAGTAAAACCTCAACAGAGCGACCATCTACAGAACATATCCTCCGCACAACAACACATTTTGATATTTCCCGTAGGTGATAACCCGGGTTGATAGCGCAGTTGGTAGCGCGCCGGGATTTGGAATTTCGTGTCCCGAAGGGGGTACAGGTTCGAATCCCACCCGGGGAGATTATACCCTTCCATGAAAATTTGACAATAATGTCAATTTTCCTCCATTGATTAGATAATATGGAAAAGTTTCCGGCCTTGTGGAAGGGTAGGTGAGTATACTGGTTATAGACAATGGTCCAGGAAAGCTAGGTTAGGTGCGTTGGACGCCGTAAAATGACCTAAATTGTGTTGACACGGCGTAAAACCCCATAAACAAACAAACAAACCTTAGGTGATATTTTTATCAAATCTTAATCTCTGCAGAGCAATAACCTCTGTGCGACTACACAGTTTAATCTCTCCAAGTGGGTTCTGTTCAAAAGAGGTTGTACTGTACAGCTAACTGATTCAAAACACGTAAATGATGTTTAAAATTTATTACTTAATTGCCCCAGGTCAATGCGAACAAGCTATATAACGAGATGAGAAATTTAAAAAAAACAATCAATGACAATGTACTCACGTCAATATGTAATAAAATCCATGATACCAAATTTCTCATTATAATTTCATGTAGCCGCGACCACAAAATCAGGAAAAATCCATGGCACAAAATTAAAAGAAAAATTATATCATAGGATTACATTAATTATGGACATGCCAGGTTTTGCTATATGAAACAATAATTATAACATAATCACACATAATCAATAAATCACACAGTTCTAATACATATAACTACAGTGTCACCCAAAAAATCCTTGGACAGAAATATGCATTAGGTTAAGCCGACTCACATTCACCCATGAAAAATAACAAAGTCGTCTGAGTAAATTCCAAAGTCAACATAAATTAGTGTGGTATAAATATGACATACAAACTATGTTACATCAATAAACTTTTATCATACTAAATTTACTTGCAGTAAGGAATTGTCCAATGACTTTTGGATGGTCCTGTATAATATACGATAATGATTTGTGCTACGATCGAAGGCAAAGGCGGACGCGGAATTCTATTCACTGAACCAAACTTGGAGATTTTACAGTGGTGACTGAACCCCGCACATTTGTTAATCGCCAAGCAAATACAGGAACGACTACTCTGAACGGAGTTTGGTCCATTCGGAACACCTCGGTCATTCATTGAATAACCGAGAAGTTCCAAATGAGTTTGGTTTGATGGAAGTACATTTTGAAATTATCCTACAGGGGTTTGATGTTATCTTGGGTGCGTTGCTTAACAAATCGCTACGTATCGCGTTGTGTCCTGGTTCCCTTCTTACAACAAAAGAAATAAGTGAGTGACATCAAATTTTGGGTACCAGGGTACCAAGCGATACATAGTGATTTGCTTAAGCAACGCGCCAGTTATCAGCGCAGATTTTTCCACTACCTGAAATGAAATTAATTGGTTTAATTTTCGTGGCGGATCAGGGATATCTCAGAGGTGATCAACTTATTCCTTTTCGGAGGGTGCGGTGTTAGGTATGCTCTCATAAAACAGTTTGATATGTGAATGACCGTAGAAGCCATTTCTTGGTTTCCAGATAGTGGTTAAGTTGTACACACTTGTTCTCTAAATTTTTCGTTACAATAAAAGCCATAGTTCTACCAAAATATTTCCATGTATTAAAGTACTATGCCAATCCACAACGGCAGTCCGAACCTGAGACCCTCCCTTGGGAATTTTAACCTGCTCGCCCCTCTCTTTGAAATCATATCTCCAATAAGGAACATAGTCAAATATTTATTAGAAATGAAAACTGGTTACAAGTGTAAACAATGATATAATGAAATGAAACCATAAAACCATTCATTATATTTAATATTTGTTAATTAAAAATAAATATTAGATTTGTTAGTACTATGCAGTTCCTCTCAAAAGTTTTTGGACAAATGAAAGTTTGAAACAAATTGATCATGTATAACCCAAGAAATATTAGCATAAAAAAGCTCATTAATGAGACATAATTTTAATAATAATTTTGTTGCCAAACTTATTAAAGCCGATTTCAGAATTTTATCGGATGACTTTTCGATTTTCATTTGTTAATTTGAATCGGTTTGTCCCAAAAACAGGACTTTGAGCAAAGAATTTTGGGTGGCACTGTACATAGAAAGGAAGCTCTATTAATGACAAATATCAAATACTCGTGTCTCTATTCTAGTGCTAAGGTCATTCAATCTACATTCTAACATATTGCTTATTTACCCTTTGCAAACAAAGAATAAATTCTATCGTTCATTTCTGTACCACTATACAACGGTCAGCCGAATGACGTCATAATGTGCGTTCGCCATGAAAAATAGTTTTTAGTGGATAGAATGAAATACAGAAAAGTTCCGCTATGAAGACCAGCTTGTTTATTACAAAAAGCATACGAATTTTGACGATTTTTTTTGTCCTAATACTTAATTTAAGAACAAAAAAAGTTCCTATGTTTTAAGACCATCGATTTTGGTGGCCTAAACTGTGGAATTTTCTTTCGTGGTGTATTGTCAGTTGGTTGTATATGGGCTTGGGCGTGGTATGTTTTTTCTGATTTATTGACTTCGTAATACTTGAATCAGTGGTAGAAAAATATGATCATTGATTGTTTTCTATGTAAAAATTCAACGACGGTATCGATACGCCCCGCCATGGAATTGAACCTAATGAAACGTCCCAGGATTTAGGTTAACACCCTGACTATGAATGCACAGCTCAAATCCCATGTCGGTTTCTGTACGTATTTGCTACTTCGCCGTTTTTCTACAGGCAAGGGAAGAAACCGCTGCTTGTAGCTTGCATAGACATATTCATAGATAGAACTGCCAAGTGATTGGTTAACTGCTGTCGCCATCTTGGAAGTTGCTCTTTGTTAGAATGTCTACGACAGTTTCATTCGGAACTACCTCGGCGATCTCCTACGCAGATCGCCGAGGTTGATCCGAATGCGACAGTTTGTCACTCCTCAACCATTCACTACAAATATTCAATAATTAGTCGAGATAATTCTAATGGAGATTGTCAATACACTGGTTTGCAATTAATGGCTAAAAAGCCATTCAAGCAGTCGCCAGACATCGGTGTGTTATCAAAGAATAGGTGGGTGGGTGTGTGTTTTAATAACATTATTATGAGTCTAGTTACACTTTTATTTTGTTTATCAACATTAATAACTCCCTAGGGAAAACACTGACTGTGACAACGATGTGTTTTCACTCTGTATATATGGACATTTATGAGTTGTGTCATGCATTGACAGTACCCTTTAAGAGTTCTTGTACAAAATCCTGTTTTTATGATGAACTGATTTACATTTACCTAGGAATGAAGATTAGCCTTGTTTCTAACAATTCACATTTACCTTTGAAAAGCAGAAACACAGAGTCAACTGAGAAATTTCGAAAATCAAAATTAGTAAATTCATCAGCATATGATTCTAACTATACTTCATGAATCAGCTTTTACTTTAGTAAAGGTACTTGCAGTGAGAATGACCAGTTTTCTCGAAATTGTCACTTGTTCAATAACTTTTGGAGTTTCATTTGTTTCGAAGTATATAAAGTTTCAAATATGAACTCGTGATGAGGCCATGCTACAAATGTTTGTTATGTTACCTTGGCGACAGTGACTCTTTGAATAATATTTTCATTATAGAACTACAAGCATCAATATCACAAATCATGCGATAAAACACATCATATTTTTCATAGATTTTAGCTTATCAAAGTATCCATGGACTTTTATCTCCATGGCCTTCGTATATATAAAAAGAACATCTATAAAATTGTTAAATCGATAATGATCTTAGAAGTATTAAAACTATTTTTCCTTTGATAGACTGCAGAGGCGACCGGCGCGGTCCCAAATCAAAAGCACCATATACATATGTATATATACAGGTCGCCCACGTAAACATTGCGTATATAAACATGGCCAGTTTCATTACACACCAATATTTAGGGGTATATTTTTTAGTTTCATAAATTAATTAGTAATTTGACATTTATTTTATAAACATACCATTATATAAAATTTAAAATGTGCATATACAGTATCTAAAATAAATGTTAAATATCAAAGTTGTATGGTTTAATAGGTAAAATGCTCTTCACGCATCAGCTTATTCACCTATTCAGTGGGCAAGTCCATTGCTTAAAGTACAAAAACACGCATGACCTAGAATACGACCTGTAGTGTTATTGATTAGGGACCGTGCCGGACGCCTGTGACCGACTGTGCTTTAAGAGAATATAACATTCACAATCAATTGAATACTGTTTGATGTTATGGAATTCACACAAAAAAACTTCCATTACCGAGGTTGGTCGCGAGTGAATTTTTATGACATAAATTTGCCAAGGTAAAACATATTCTAATCCAATCATATGTGAAATCAACATCTAGTGCAATAACAGTAACACGAGATCTTGTGTTTTAATATTCTAATGTTTTCCTGTTTCCTCGTTAAAAATTCGATATCGAAGCCAATCACATTTAGCGAGATTTTGTAAGTACTTTAAAAAGTAACGCTACCCATATCATGATCTTAAAAAATATTTCTACAAACATTATTTAGGATTGATGCGGGCTGCAATGCCAATCACAGGCAATTAGTATTTTGTAATAATACATCGCTTTTGCAGTTACAACATACCAAAAACTTACAGAGCAAGTTCACCTTCTTATTCGTGATTTTCCATATCAATATTTCATGTGTGTCCCAATCTGATTAAAACGCAATCTAAAATTTTACCGCTCGCATACTCGCTAATTTAGATCTGGCCTTTTCCAAACGAAGGTCACGTTCAGGTGACCTTTTCTCATCATAATATTTATGACGAAATTGTTATGATACGTAACTTGTTTACATCGTCTACGTCACACAATTTGAAATGAGCCACCCAATCGCAGACTCTGAAAAATACCGCTGTTAAATTAACATGCAAACCTCGGTCTAAAAATAGAAATTACGAAATCAAAATGTGATTAATAGTGCTTTCGTCTAGATAAAAGCTACGCATTGATTGGTCGACACAAAGTTCATCTCGACGTGACCTTGCATTGACTAAGTAGAGATCCAGTACGACAACGCTCTACAGGATATCTGTTTACGGAGATTGTGTGTGTCCATACAGAAGATGGAAAGACCACACACCCTAAAGTAAAAAGATCTCGAGTGACTTAGCTAAACTTTCTTTGTTCTGTCTTTTTTCCTCTGTTTATAAGCATTTATTCTCTTGGCTGTTTCTTTTTCTAACTCTATCAACTAATGTCCAATAGTATTTTAATTGAGCGTACCAGCATCCGATTTATGATCATGTGATATGGACCCTATGGTGCCAATGGCACGCAAGTCTACTGATCTAGGGGTCGTGGGTTCGATTCCCGGGCGGGGTATACTTTCGTAGAGATTGGTTATCAAATTATTTCTACTGCCATTCTCTCTCCTACAAGTGATTCTATATTATGTAGGGCAGTTGACAGTCACTGACGAAAGTATGTGCTTAGTAGTTGGTTAACAGATAAATACAGAGATTTAGCCTTTCCAGGAGGAGTGAGTAGGTTGACTGACTGCCGTTATATGACCTGCATAATGTGTTGCTACGGCTTTAAACGCAACAAACAAACAACATACGATTGTCAATGATGACTACATGATGAACTATATAAACGTTTACAAAGCGAGATAACTCTTACATGACTTGCGATAGTTGTGTCTTACAACCATGTTCTCCCAGATCTGTAGCGCAGTTGCTTTGTAGCACCGGGATTACAAATCTAGTGTGCGGAAGGAGGTACGGGTTCGAAACCACCGATATCAGGTGCACTGGTCGCCATAAAATATGCTACATTGTGTCGACATAGCGTTAATCCCAGTATAAAAAAATTAAGTTCAACAGTCGCAAGTTAATTGGACTAACTCTTCTAAATATTCAATCAAACTTAATGTTAAAGTATTTTACTAGCGATTTTTTTAATGCATATGCATTAAGTACCAGTACCTGTTGATTTTATTTCTCTTAAAGTGCCATTAGTTTATAATTACAGATAAAAATCAAATCAATTTACGTTAAAAAGTAGTTTTAACGATTTAAATGCATTCAGGCTATATTAAATAATTCAGCGATCTTTTCCATGTGGGAATATTTTTCCATATCCACTTAGTACTTGTATGGTTATGCCACGGTTTACAACAAATACGAGTACACAGACAATTACATATCCTGTATCGTTGTTTGAAAAATTCTTACATATAATAGTAAAAACTATTATAACAAGAAATGTCTTTAAAAAAGACAAACGGCGTCGATTTAAAAACAAGAGTGCCCAAAGGGCCCTGGGTGCTCACCCGAGGAAAAGGTCAAAGGTCACAGAAGAGCAATTTACAGAGGACCACTAATGTTAAAACCTATTTTTTGACCCAGTGACCTACTTATCCAACCAATCAGACCTATTTGAACAATTTTGGTAGGGAACCACCCACGGACCATTCCTGTTGAGTTTGGGCAAATTGTCATAAGCGGTTCAAGAGAAGATGTTGTTTGAACTTTTCCTTATATAATTCAATGTAATATTGTGATTCATGGGGTGGGGTCAATTTTGACCCAGGGGCATAATTTGAACAACTGTGATAGAGGACCTATAGATGATGGTATATACCAAATATGAAAGCTCTAGGCCTTGTAGTTTCAGACAAGAACATTTTTGAAAATTGCATTGTGAAAACCTATTCATTAATGCTACAAAACAAAAATTATGAATTTATTCTTAAGGTTCTGGAACTGTAATGGTGACCTTCCACAATTCTTATACTGATATTGTTTCTTGAATCTATACTATTAAAGACATTGAATGCTGAAATTTTAAAGAAATTTACCGTTTGTAACTTAAGTTATGTGCATTTTTATAACGTGACCCTTGATTTTCAGAAAGACCGTAAATTGTGCTGGGACAAAAAGTGAAAGAACTTTTTTTTTCAAATTCTGCTGTTTTATTTCCAAGTTTTAATCCATTTTCTTGTTATACAGTCATGTAATGACAAATCAGAGCAACCAGGTTACACTTTGGACAAATACATATAAAAATACAGAGATTTGCATACATGTACCCCCAAGCAAAAATCCGAGTTTTTGAGAATGTTAAAAAATTTACCCTATCTTTAAAAGCAAATATCTCAAGTTAGAAGTTAGTTAGACACATGCAACTAGTTTTAAAATTTTCTGCAGTATTAACTGCCCATATAATGAAAAATTTAAGAAATTTTACCGTTTCTAAAATTTTTTATAAGAATTTGTATGAGATTACTGTGCTGAAACTGCAAGAGATTTTATAGAGAAAAATAACGTCAAAATGTTCAATTACAAATAATACTTTTTTATACAAATATATCATCTAAAATTGGTATTTGAGATGGAAAATGTATGTTAAACTCTGCATTATCATATAAAAACCTTCTCTCCATTGCTTTTTGGCAAGCTTGAGGGGACTATTTGGGGATTAAACTTGTACCAGCTATGTTTTCTGCTGTTGTCGTTTTTTGAACTAACAGTTGGATACTAGAGTTAGTAATGTTGGCATATTATGTGCCTTAGCTTTCAAATTATGCTGTTTATTGTATTGTTTTTTTATAATTAGAATATGATGATATTAAAAACAGAAAATGTGCAACGATTTTGTCTTTATATGCTGACTTTGGTACGATTATTTGTGGGAATTCGGCAATAAATCAATATAAGTTAAACATTTTTTCCAGTTTATCGATATCTGTGTAGTTTATTTTACCTTTGTTCATTTTCAGTACACAAAATAGATTAAACAATCAAAACCCCATTTTGCCCCAAATTCTCCATTTCGTACATTTCGCCTCAAAATCTCCATTTCGTGTTTCGGTCATACCCAATTTACATCGCAAAAAAAAGATGAAAAAAAATGTATTTTACACCTGTACAAACAGAATCAACGCAAAAGTTATGATCCACTACGGCTTTTCATTGTTTTTATGTCGATAAACCATTATTTTTACGATAACTAACTACGATCACGCTGTAGAGCGTCTGGTTTCGCCATTTTCGGAAAATGCGTTACCCTATGACTTCTGGAAAAACCCACGTCACGTGGTAAAAATTTCTAAAAATAGCAATTACGAAACTTGACGAAGATAGGTAATCGGGAAAAAACGGATTGTATCGAGTGTCGAAGTTTACCGAAGTTAGTTACAGTTCCAGAACCTTAAAAGTTACGTACCAATAACTCTGCGGATTAATAAATATATGTGGAGCTGTGACTCTCAAAGTACTGAAATCAAGCTGGCGGACACTAAGTAGCGGACATTAGTGTAGCGGACGTTAAGGCAGGCTACACACCACTAAATTTTCCAGCGGACATTAACATTACACGCCAATATTTTCGATCGGAAAAAATAACGATAAACGCATAGATATTGCTGAAATTATGTCGCAGGGCAATAAAAAAAACGTAACTTTTTTGTCTTGAAAGGATTCAGGTTCAAAGATTTCATTTGGTATCCGTTTGAAACTGTATATAGACATAAACATGTTTGGCAGTGGCTAGAGTTACGGTACCGTAGCTCTAGACCCAGGTTCTAGAGTTACGGAAGTTCGGTAACTGTAGACAACCCTGTTAGAGTTGTCTAGAGTTACGGAAGTCAAATAACATGCATATGTTTCAACTTTTTAACATCGAAAAACTTGTTTATATTCATTATTACCCGAAATAAACAAATATTTATCGACGTGACTTATCCGATTGTTATTACACCCGCCATTTTGGATATGGCAAATAAACTTACCGGATGTTTAACATACGGCGATATGACGTTGTCGTCTTCAAAGTGTCACATAATTAGTTTACTTTTCAAGAGCGATTTGTTATATAGAGTTGGGTTATAATTTGGACCGAATATGTCTTATTTGGACAGAATTAATATCTTTTTATTAAATTGACGATTCTTTAGTATTTTTCATTATATATTTTTAATTGTCCTGTAAGAAAAAACGGCGATTTTCGAATGCAAAATCGACCTTATTTTTGGACAGAATCAAAAGCAAAATATCTTCAATTTGATAAAAAATGTTGATAAATGAAATATTTTTACATTGTCACGTTAAAAGCGGCGATCTTTACCTAAAACATTGACCAATTCATTGAATTTAAAAATCTCGGCAATTTTCCACAAGATTTGCATACTAAAGAATCACGGCGTTTTACTCACATGTATATTGTATTTAATTGGAATTCGCGAATTTAATTGAAAAGATAAAAAAAACGCGATTTTTCTACTGGATAACGGCTGAGTTTTTAGTAAATTGCTGACTTTTGGTTATGAATATGAATGGGTATTTTTTAACGAGATCGTTTATATTTTCGTTAAAATTTTAAAGATTTGGTGAGGAATGACAAACTGGAATTTTTTTACAAAACATCGACTTTCTAAATATTCATTTAACGGTATAAACTTATGTGTACAAAATGTTATTTATTTTTTATGAGCACTTGATCAAGTTAAATGCCACCCTCTACATCCTGCCATAATGCTCAGATATGAGCATGTGCAGTAAAGATAGATAGATAGAACGTTTTTCCCCAAGTACTAAGCTCTTTTTATCAAGCTATATTCCCAGTTTTGTTCACGAAATTTAAATCAATTTAACGTTCGAAAATCGCCGACTTTCTTACTAGCATGACTAGACACTTGCAAATTATTCACAATTAAAATTACTCTAAGAATCGACTATTTCCTTTAAATTCCGTACAAAATTATACATATTCAGTCTAAATTATAATCACACTCTATAACTTATCGCTCAATGAAACTTATGTGACACTTTGAAGACGACAACGACATATCGCCGTATATTAAACATCCGGTAAGCTTATTAGTCATATCCAAAATGGCGGGTGTAATAACAATAATTATTGAATAAGTCACGTCGGTAAATATTTGTTTATTTCGAGTAATATTGAATATAAACAAGTTTTTCGATGTTAAAAAGTTGAAACATACGCATGTTATTTGACTTCCTTAACTCTAGCCAACCCTGGGAGGGTTGTCTACAGTTACGGAACTTCCGTAACTCTAGAACCTGGGTCTAGAGCTACGGTACCGTAACTCTAGCCACTGCCAACATGTTAATATGCAAAAATTGCATTAAGGTTCATACCAATGTAAACCCCTAGCGGTGAAGTGTGACCACGGAAGACTGGTGTACAAACGTAGACTATGCTCATACCAATTCAAATGAACAACTTCGTACAAGTCCATCTTGGGGCTGAAAGCAGGTGTGAGACTTCAAAGAAGCCAAAAAGTATAGGAATTTTAAGCGTTTTTAAGTAGGTTGAAACCCCTGTAGAGCCCAAACGGTGAAGTGTGACCCTGGAAGACCGGGTATACAGTCGAAGCCTTTGAATATACCAATCAAATGAACAACTTCATACAAGTCCATCTTGGGGCTGAAAGCTGGGATGGGACCTCAAAGTAGCCATATTATAGATACATTTAATAAAGACGTTTTAAAGAAGATTCGAACCCCTTTGGAGCTCAAACGGTGAAAAGTGACCCAAGAAGACCGGGTATACAGATGTAGCATATATTTATACCAATCGAATGAGCCCCTTCATGCAAGTCCATCTTGGGGCTGTAAGCCGGGATAGGACCTGAAAATAGCCATATTATAGATACTCTTAATAAAGACGTTTTAAAGGAGATTCGAACCCCTGTGGAGCCCAAACGGTGAAGTGTGACCCCGAAAGTCTGGGTATACAGACGTAGCCTATGCTAATACCAATCGAATGAAAAACTCCGTAAAAGACCATCTTGGGGCTGAAAGCCGGGAAGGGACCTCAAAAAAGCCATATTATAGATACACTTTATCAAGACGTTTTAAATGAGATTCGAACCCCTGTGGAGCCCAAACGATGAAGTGTGACCCCGGAAGACCGGGAATACAGACGAAGCCTTTGAAAATACCAATCAAATGAACAACTTCATACAAGTCCATCTTGGGGCTGAAAGCCGGGATGGGACCTCAAAATAGCCATATTATAAATACACTTATTCAAGACGTTTTAAAGGAGATTCGAACCCCCGTGGAGCCCAAACGGTGAAGTGTGACCCCGGAAGACCGGGTATACAGACGAAGCCTTTGAATATACCAATCAAATGAACAACTTCATACAAGTCCATCTTGGGGCTGAAAGCCGGGATGGGACCTCAAGGTAGCCATATTATAGATACACTTTATAAAAACTTTTGATAGGATATTCAAACCGCTGTGGAGCCCAAACGGTGAAGTGTGACCCCGGAAGACCGGGTATACAGTCGAAGCCTTTGAATATACCAATCAAATGAACAACTTCATACAAGTCCATCTTGGGGCTGAAAGCCGGGATGGGACCTCAAAGTAGCCATATTATAGATACATTTAATAAAGACGTTTTAAAGAAGATTCGAACCCCTGTGGAGCTCAAACGGTGAAAAGTGACCCAAGAAGACCGGGTATACAGATGTAGCATATATTTATACCAATCGAATGAGCCCCTTCATGCAAGTCCATCTTGGGGCTGTAAGCCGGGATAGGACCTGAAAATAGCCATATTATAGATACTCTTAATAAAGACGTTTTAAAGGAGATTCGAACCTCTGTAGAGCCCAAACGGTGAAGTGTGACCCCGGAAGACCGGGTATACAGACGAAGCCTTTGAAAGTACCAATCAAATGAACAACTTTATACAAGTCCATCTTGGGCTGAAAGCCGGGATGGGACCTCAAAGTAGCCATATTATAGATACATTTAATCATGATGTTTTAAAGGAGATTCGAACCCCCGTGGAGCCCAAACGGTGAAGTGTGACCCGGAAGACCGGGTATACAGACGAAGCCTTTGAAAATACCAATCAAATGAACAACTTCATACAAGTCCATCTCGGGGTTGAATGCCGGGATGGGACCTCAATGTAGCCATATTATAGATACACTTAATAAAGACGTCATTAATTGGTTAACACCTTAATCCAGAGATTTAGTCTTTCCAGGAGGAGTGAGTAGGTTGACTGACCGCCGATATATGACCGCCGTTCCTGAAAGTGCATACTTAATAATGATCTCAAGTACCAGTTTTCATTGTTTTTGAATATGTACTCCTAGCTTATGATAGCAATTACTATTAATAACCATTTAATTCCAAACTTTGTGATATTTTTAAGAAGCTTATATGATAATTTTTCTTTAAGTTTTCTTTAAATTCAGGACGGTAAAGTAGGTTTTAGCCCCTTCATACAAGTCTATATTGGGTCTGAAAGTAGGAAAGTCACCTCAAAGTAGTCATATATAAATAACACATGGCAGTGAGGGTGACAGTACAGATTATCAACGCGAGGAAAATAATATCAACCGAGGCACTAGCCGAGGTTGATATTTTTTTCAAGGGTTGATAATTTGTATTATTATACCTCACTGGAATTTCCCTATGCTAAAGCCCTATACCGGAGCGGGTGATATTTTGTTCGATCACATGGTAATATTACCCGCTATCTAAGGGAGACCACTTATTAACGATTAGTAGCCGTAAATAGCCGCGACCGTGGCGTAGTGGTTAGCATGTCTGACTTCGAATCCGGAGATCGCGGGTTCGAATCCCGGTCGCGGCAGGGTATATTAGTGATATAATTCAGTTTTTTATTGTACTGATTGTTTTCTTTACTGTGTAGTTATTTGTTGTTCAATAAATATTTACATGTTACAGTTTTGTTCGGTATAATAAAACAAATAACACATGGCAGTGAGGGTGACAGTACAGAATAAGTGGTCTCCCTTAGATAGCGGGTAATATTACCATGTGATCGAACAAAATATCACCCGCTCCGGTATAGGGCTTTAGCATAGGGAAATTCCAGTGAGGTATAATAAAATAATATATATACACTTACTATAGACATTTTGGTTGGTTCGAACGGCCCCGAAGAACCAAAACAGTAAGTGTGACTCCGAAAGACAGAGTATACAGAAGTATTGTGCGTAACGTTTGATCTGACCTTTCACATTTGCATCAAATAATTATCTAAGCATATCCCGACAAAAATCAGTATCACGCCTATTCTACACTTCGGCACCAATTGTATAATTATAAAAGTATGTTTATGTGTTAAATTTCAACAAATAATCCTCACGGACACGGTGAAATCGAGCGTTAATAATAAATTTGTATTCAATGTAATCAATATTCTTACAAAAAGGTCAGGTCGGGATCAAACTTTACGCACAATAATCGCAGCCCTAATACTCGATCTTCCGATGTCATACTTCACCGTTTTGGCTCTATAGAGGTTTGAACCCTGTTTCAAATCTAATTTGTGGTCGCATCCCTGCTTTTAGCCCCAAGATAGACTTTATACCCGGTCTTTTCGGATCACACTTCAGCGTTTGGGCTCTACAGGGGTTCTAATTCACTTTAAAACGTCTGTACAGGTGTATATATTATACATAGTCCAAAATCAAAACAATATACATGTATTTACTTACCGAATCGTATGTAGGAAGCTAAAACTAAAACTTCAAACTAGTAGTAGTTTTGTAGTTTAAGTTGTTGATTTTGTAGCTTAAGTTGTTAATTTTGTAGTTTAAGTTGTTGATTTTGTAGTTTAAGTTGTTGATTTTGTAGTTTAAGTTGTTGATTTTGTAGTTTATTTATTGCTCTCATGACAGCGATTAGTTTTTAATGAGATTTCTGGAATAAAACGAAGAGACTGTTGTGTACCTTTTATCATAGAGTTCATATTGCAAGGTAGGTCAAATATTTTACTGATAAAGCGAAAGATATTGCGTTGGATATGTATATCATGAACAGATATTTTCTTATTAGCAAAACATATTGTTTCAATATTGATTCTAAATTTTGAAACACCACTTTTTCATGTACTTATTAATATTTACAACTGCATACACAGGACGTCGAGAGCTTGGTTAAATGAAATAATTGATTAAATTATGCCTCGCTTTCTTACCTGCTCGTCATTTAGTACGGAAAATCAAAACTAGTTTTGTATATCTTCTTTAAACTAAGCCCTGCTGCTTCCATTGCCAGACTCGCAAGAAACGGACTTAGAACTTCGTACATGTACTGACCTAAATCATAAAATATTAACAACTCGAAACAACTGCATATTTAACTCAAAACAGATGAAAACAAAACTACAAAATCAACAACTTAAACTACAAAATTAACAACTTTAACATCAGCAGCTACAACCTAAAACAATGCAACAATTAGAAACATCAGCAGCAACAACTTAGACAACTGCATCAACAACTCAAAACAACTGAATCAACCACTCAAATTAACTGCATCAACAACTCAAAACAACTGAATTAACCACTCAAATTAACTGCATCAACAACTCAAAACAACTGAATCAACCACTCAAATCAACCGCATCAACAACTCAAAACAACTGAATCAACCACTCAACAACTATAATCAACAATTTCTAGAGTTCAAAATAACTGTATCAACAACTAGAAAAACAGCTGCATCAACTCGAAACAACTGCATATTTAACTCAAAACAGATGAAAACAACTACACAAAACAGCTCAAAACAACTCAAAGCAATGGCGTTACCAAATCAAAACAACATTAACCACTCAAAAACACTTTTCAACAACTTGAAACAATTAAAAACAACAACACAAACAATTCAAAACAACTGCAAAAACTCCACGAAACAACTGCAACAACTGCAAAAACAGTAACTCAAAATAACTGTAACAAGTACCAAAAAACAAACTAATACCAATGCTATGATTTACAGTAGCACAGCAAACCAAATTATTGTAATAAGAAACATCAATTCAAACCGTTTCAAACACTATTATCATAAGAGTCCAAGTTAGTTTCCAGGACAAAAAGTTCCATGTTATTATTTAAGCAAAACAACACAAAGATTTTAAATATGTCATTGAACGACATGAATCTCAAGGACATAACATTCGAGACAGCTTGCTAAATATCAGCGGCGCGTTTCACAAAAAAAATCTGAGGAAAAGCATCGTACGTCACAAGCAAGACAAAGCTGCAAGAGGCATTACTTATAACGTCAATTTTTGTTCAATCGATTTCATAAAAATATTGAATTATGTAGAATATTGTTTTTCGTTTGAATATAATATCATAGAAATGGTAATAATCCTTCAGACTTAGAACTGCAAAATTTTGACTTACGATAACTTTTCTCGTATGAATTTTTGTGAAGAGGTGCACTGAAGGCAAAATTAAATCAGGTAAATTGAATTACAAAATTGTATATGACACGCATCTCAAGGACCAAAAAGTCCGAGACGACTTGTTAAATATCAGCAGGCCAAATTATACAATCCACGCGTAATTGGACAACAAACATCTCAAGGACCAAAAAGTCCGAGACGACTTGTTTAATATCAGCAGGCCAAATTATACAATCCACGCGTAATTGGACAACAAACATCTCAAGGACCAAAAAGTCCGAGACGACTTGTTTAATATCAGCAGGCCAAATAACAAGTACATGATATGGGGTGATCTGTCAGTTCTTGGCTGTGATGGTGTGTTCCGTCAGTTCTTGTGCTGTGGAGGGGTGATCTGTCAGTTCTAGGCTGTGATGGGGTGTTCTGTCAGGTCTTGTGGCTGTGATGGGATGTTCTGTCCGTTCTTGGCTGTGAAGGGGTGTTCTGTCAGTATTTTGCTGTGATGGGGTGTTCTGTCAGTTCTCGGCTATGTTGTGGGGTGCTCTGTCAGCTCTTGGCTGTGATGGGGTGTTCTGTCAGTTCTTGGCTGTGATGGGGTGTTCTGTCAGTTATTGGCTGTGATGGGATGTTCTGTCAGTTTTTTGCTGTGATGGGGTGTTCTGTCACTTCTTTGCTGTGATGGGATGTTTTGTCAGTTCTTGTCTGTTTGCAAAAGGAATCATAATCCAATGTTAACAGCTTCTTTGTAAATATGTTCGACGAGACTTTAGATTCGAACACTCTGAAATGATACAGTTAGATTGTTTATTCATTACAAGTATAATTAACTGGATAGTCATTGTTAAAAATTTACATTTTCTAATTTAATCATTATGACGCTTTTTACAAAAAATCGTACGATTAAATCATCGTAAGTCTAAAGCAAGAAACATTAATAATACGCAGATGTTTTGGTCAATATATTCCAAATATTTTTAAATTATGTAGAATAATGTATACATTTTGAACATCATATCACAGTTGTGTTTATTAACTGCAAAATGTTTGAATTGACATACGATAACTGTTTTCAAAATATTTTTGTGGAAAGGTGCACTGGTTCTGTACTAAGACTTGTTTAAATATGATTAATTGATAGTTTCATCAAGAAAGTGAAATGCACATTTTTTATGTGATTGAAAGAAGTATGTACATACATATATGTATAAAAATGCAGAATATTACACCAACGGTGTACAAAGACAAACGAAATCATGACTGACAAGATAACAAAACTGACTGGATAATTAATACGTACAATATAAAATATGACTACTGATTTATAAATTAATCCTCGTATTGTTAAATATCGTTCTTATGTCAGTGGTGTATACTTTGATCTCGCTGAATTAAATCAAAATCTAGTACAGAAGTAATGTAATAATTATTTAAATCTGATATGAGTTAAAGGTACTAGTTCACTGATTTGGTTTAGATTTTTCTAAATTTTCAAAATAATTTTCGGAGTGATTGTAATTGTGTCAAAACAAAAATTCTTATTTTTTAATGCAAACTGACCTACGGATTCCAAGAAATATACAATAAAGTTCACAAGTTGCACTAAAATTGTCTATACCGTGACATACGGGGAAGATTTTTACTACTTGAAACACCATTATAAATTTTGTAGTTGCAAGTCCATGTGCACAACAATTTTTATTATCAAATCACCAATTTCCTGCATCAAAAATGTTTCCATACAATTTTGGTAGTTTCAGAAAAAGTTGATATTTAAGTTAAAATCAGTAAATGAGTACCTTTAACTTTGACTCAATAACATCCAGTTTTATAACCATGGAATATATCGCAACAGTATCTTGGCCCTTGGATACGCCCGTCATGGACAGTACATATAGCCGGTAGACATCACCATAGACCATCATATAACTTTGTTATCTTGAAGCAGTGTGATATTTACGAACATAGTACATAACTCCAACCGTCTAGTACAATTTTAGAGTTGATTCCCTTTAAATGATTGTAATAGTGCATGTCTTTAAGATCTTAGCTATGTTATGTTTTTTTTACATTTCATGGCAGCAAATCTTGATATATGGTCTACCTGTGTTTTTTTATTCACAAGACGTACCGTACTGCGAAGCATTTAATCTCCATACTCGACAGACGTAGTTGTGGCTTTGTCTTTGGTGGCATTTGTTTAACTTGGGCTTTATGCCGTTCATAAAAATTTAAAACATGTTTTACAAATTATGCAATAGTGGGGTCGATAACTGCAACAATCTTTTACTTGGTGATACAAGCACCAAATTTGGCACAGATGGCCTGCATGGTCTACTATTCACAAAAAGCACGATTTCCACGTCGAAATTCAAGATGGCCGCCGTTTCTGCGCATGCGCATGAGAGTCGGTATCCCAAAGCGACTTATCTTCTATTTACCGCTTTAGATGTATTATATGATGGAACATTATAGTGTTTTTGCTTTCTAAAAATGTTGACCATGTTAAGACATTGATTTAAATCTTGTGATACACTTCCAAGATCAAGGTCAAGGTCATGGTTAAGGTTACATACATGAGAAAGTTGTTTCAAACTTTTTGAATCATTTGAATGATCATGTGGGATTCGAGATGCAATTATAAAAAGTTATTATTCAAATTAACTTAATGGAATCATTGACAAATCTGTAGGCGTAAATGACATTTGCCGTGACCGTGACCTTGACCTTGATCAAAGGAGGATGTTAATAGGCCTACCACGTAAATACTAATTGAATGATGAAACAATTAGTTTATCTGAGACTATTATTTGACAATGAAATATGAAAACATATATTGGATTGCCTTCGTCAAATGTTTACTATGTGTATGCTTAATAATGTCCACATGTTGTGTAGGTCAAAGGTCAATGTCAAAAGAGAGGGTATATTTATAAAGTGATTTTATCAGAAATTTAACACCATTTTAAGAAAATGAAGCAAGAATTCCCACATTCCTTGATAAAACCAAAGGTTTAACAATAATGCGTGATGCTCAGATGTCTAGAAGTCAACAATTTAAGGTCAAGGTCGTAAAGATAGTTCAAATATTGTTGTGATAATTATATGAATGAAAACATAAGATGGTTTAGTCTGTGGGATTATTTCATTATTCGCACATGCAAGCATAAAACGAGTTCATTTAAGATTGACTCGATAGCTATTGCATCGCTCATGACATTCTCTCTTGTCACCACATTTGGTTAACTGATGACAACTTTTGGCAATCGGTGAAAGGTTGGTCAATAGCTCTTGACATTCGCTACTGTTTTACCAGAGCCAGTCGACTGGATTTTGATCTTGATAATAAATTGACCCAAGATACACGCAGCGTAGAAGACAGAACTTTTGACATGTTCATAGAAAGACGCCCTTGTATGTGAAATTGCCTTATAAGATATTTGCTCTTGGATAGAAAAGTCAAGCCTAGCGTCTTAATATTGTCTGTAAGACTGTTCTAATCGCACTTAATTATGATACTAGAGTGTTTTAAAATCTTGATCATGTCTACTAAATATTGACTTAGCTTTTTCAAAGACCTACATAAAATGACTACCAGTAAAATCGTGAAAGAACACCATTCTATTAGATTTTTGTAAACCGTCATTTTGTGTATTTTTAACTTCCTAACTGACTACCCTAGACCAAACTCAATCCAAGGTTTATAAAATCTGCTGCTTTTAAGTGATACAAACGCGTTGATTTCAACAGCATCAGTCACACATGCTTTTTCATAACACATTTTTGCCTGTTGCTTTATAGTTTAAAGTGACTTGAATATGATTCTTCGTGATTACTAGGATTTATTATATTGTAAACACAAATGGACGAATTAGATAGTGCAATCTCACATTTTGTCATAAGAACAACATTACGAAACACATGGTAAGTATTTTGTCGGATCAGAACCCAATGTATTTCGGTCTTGTTGTCACTATACTACGTACAATTTTCTGCCAATTTGGTCGTAACTTAGTTTTGATTGCTACTCTATGGCGCTCACGTTTGTCTTTAATTGACCCTCGTAAACATCGAAACTAATTACATGTGTACGTCCTGTTATATATATGCATGAAATTAAATCTTTAAAAGCATATTATCCAAAGGCCTTTAATGCTTTCTAAGAAAATAATATACGAGAAAGAATCCATTAATAACAATTGCATCGGAAATAGGTTGATAGCCAGGGATTATGACCGCAGTCTGAAAAGTATTGGCCAGCTGATATTTCTGACCTGTATAGTTTGTTAGTGTCAGTTTGTGTGGCTATGAATGACTAATCTGTTAGGCTGCTCGTTTTCTAGCATATTTAAAATTCCAAATACAATGTAGTAATCATTTGATGAAGGAAGTTTTGTGATACTTTGCACTCAGTCTATTGCATTACAAAGATTTATTAATACAAGCTCAATCGTCTGATCAAGATAGATAAGACCTAAAACAATCTGAATTGTCCTTTTACAGGATGGTATACTAGGAGTTGATATTGACTATTCATTTGAGCTACTAACAATTGGAGGGAGACTTAAACTTTGTATGTGTCAGATAGAGACAGCAGTAGTAGTCTAAATCGGTTGTTATAGAAATACATGATGGATTTTTGTAGACATTTCCTGCTTTACAGTTAATCTTTTTACTGCCTTACCGAAAATAACATTGAGATATAGGATACAACTTTCGGTATATACTTTTAAAATTCTTGGCCACACATTTACCGAAGAAGGAAATCGGTTGGATAATGACAAAAATGGAGTGTAACTACTGAGACATGTATTACGTTATGAATATGTTGTCAAAGCAGTTTTTGAATTCAAACCGTAGTCATGGATGATAACGGATTAATTTCTCATTTGTACTTATTGATACAAACGCCGCTGAATTTAAATCATAGTTGCACAGGATCATCATTCCTAAATGTGTGCAATGGAAAGAGTACCCTACATTTAACCCAACGATTCATTCAGTATCTTATACATTTCATGTGAGTTTTACGCCATTGTGGTAACGTTAGCCCTGTTACCATTGGCTCCTCCACGTTGACTTACGATAGTTAAATAATAGTAAAAGGGGTTGATTCGATAGCATTTGAGACTTTTTAGTATAATGTACAGAAAACTGTTTGATTTCAACAGCACACAAACTAGGAGAAATATCATGCGCCAATACAGCAGTAAGCACATTTCAAACTGACACTGATATACATGCTTAGTACCACAGCACAGGCTGTCGTATATGTAATGATTTCGATCCGGAACCAAGCAGGATGCCAAGTTTTTATTGTAGTGATGTCATCAGATGCACTGGTTATACTTTGAGATATTATAATAAATGAAAAATGTTCTGAATCAATTAACTGCAATGAATTTTATCCGAGAATAAGTGTTAGTGTATAAAATTATTTGGCGTCTTATAATGGCCGCCATTTTGAATTGACAGCCATTAAGTGGAGTTTGTTTTAAATAATTTAACAGAATTGTTTATTTGTCATAAAATATTGAAATTATATAGATAAATACGTAAATAAAAATAGTTAGAAAAGCTATTCTATATGAACACGACAAAAATCCCTATCATTGGCGGCCATCTTGAGAATATGGCGGCCATCTTGAATTTTGAGGTGGAAATCGTGCTTTTTGTAAACTACATACTATGTACAACAACTGTACAAAATTTGGTGCTTGTATCACAAAGTGAAAGATTGTCGTGAAAAATGACACTTATCGACCCCACTACAAAGGAGCTTAAACTAGCAAGTATTCCTGGAATCTATTATCAGTGTATATAGTTACGTTATATTCTGAACGTTAACTTATTTTCGTCAAATTCTTGCAGTAGCCAATAAACGTGTACATAATCAAAGTGAGCATAAAATAACAATGACATTTCATTGTCTGATAATATCAGCTTGTGACTTAAAATTATTTACTTTGAATCCTCTGCACAATTGTGTTTGCATATATGGCCTTGTTTACCACTGGTTCCAATTGTATTCAAATGATTCCAAACTAACGACCAAAACTCTCAGGGTAAATTTAGATTTTTGTGACTAGGAAGGTAGTTTTTTTATGAGCTACTTTATTTATTTCATTCATTTGTCTTAAAAGAAAACAAACGACGAAAAAATAAATGTTTGTTGACTTCATTAGTACATGTAGTGGCAGTATATATTACGCGACTAGAGACCCAGTGGTGATTTCACATATATTTTACTAAAAAATACCGCAAGTCAAAAGCAAGAAACATTTTTATGCGGTCATTGTGTGCCAATAGATTCCAAATATTTTTTTAATTACATGTATGTAGAATATTGTAAGCATTTGAATATCGTGTCATAGCTATGTTTGTTATTCATCTGATTTTAAAATGCAAAATTTATGAAATTAATTTACGATAACATTTGACTAAAGATTATTTGTGAAAAGGTGTGCTGATTACCAATACTTCTTTCCTCCTTTAAAATGCGAAAATAACCCTTGGACAAGTCCCACATTCCCTAATATGTTTAATGTTCCAATCGTTGAAAACTATCTTACAGTCAACTCGTCATATCTGGCGGAAAAGTCATAAATTTGAATATCAAGGTGACATTGACTCTATCCAGTGACATGAATGTCAGAAGTGGCCAGACTTAAACTGGCCGAGTCAACCCTTCGTAACAGTTGTTCATATTATTTAATTGTCATACCTTTGATTTTTAATTCGCTTTGGTAAATTTTGACCATTGTTTTTTCCATTTATACTAAAATTTGTGATGATTTGATGTGCACTGACCGCCTTACATCATGGTATCTGAAAAACAAAACAAAACAATAAACAATTAAGGCTACAAAAAAATCAAATAGAGTATTTATAAAATGTATATTAAAATGATAGGTGACAGGGTTGTAACTTTCAACAGATCTCAATTTAAATAGCTACAGTGTTAACAAAATCATCTTTATTTTATGATAATATGTCATTGAAGATAAATTCAAAATTCTTTGTGCTGAGATTAGTATATGCTTCGATTTAACTCAACGGATGAAACAAGAGCAGTCCAAGGACAGCGCGCTCGACTTTTCGAGTGTTTTGTTCATGGCAAGGCATATCTTTAAACAAAAATGATTTCAAAACAGGACTTAATTTGTTAAAGGAAATAAATCAGTCAAACAATGATTACCAATTCATATTTGTAAAATATAAAAAGGGCATAACTGCTAAAACATTCATCCATAGTAACATCCCTTCAAAGTTAAGTAGACATAGTATCAAAGAATAAGCATACCTACTTTCATTTAAAATTCTTTATAAGGAACTATTAATATTTCAATTTAAACAAGTTTCATCATTTAAGTAAAGGGAAATAACTCCAAAAAATAATCAAGATTTATGTCCCTGTGTAGATTTAGTACTGATGAATAAGCAAGCTAACTGTCATTTAAATATCTTGGTTAGTATTGAAAATATTTCAGTTTAAAGCACTTTAACCCTAATTTAAAAGTTAAAAAGGGGCACAACTCCAAAAATAATTCATAAAGAGTTACATCCCTTTGTAGTCAAGTAGATGTAGTACTGATGAAAAAGCATACTAACTCTCTATCAAACAAAATATATTCAGTTTGAGCGCACTTTAATCTTAAATATTAAAGTATAAAGGGAAATAACTCTGAAAGTAATTCATCCAGAGTTATGTCCATTTGTAGTCGGATAGATGAAGAACTTACAAAAAAGCATTCCAACTTTTATTCAAATGCATTTGAAAGTACTAAATATCCCATTAGAACAAATTTTAATCTTAAATGTTTAAGTATAAAGGGGCATAACTCCAAAAATAATTCATCCACAGTTACCTCCCTTTAAAGTTGTGTTGATATAGTAACGATAATTAATTATACAAACTTAAAGTCAAATATCTTGATTCGTTTTAAAGATATTCCATATAGGAACAATTTTAACCTTATAATTTGCCATTTTTTAAGTATAAACGGGCAATTACTCCAAAAATAATTCATCCACAGTTACGTCCCTTCATAGTCGTGTATATATCGTACCAACAAATAAGTATACAAACTTTACGTCAAATATCTTGATCAGTATTGAAGTTATTCTACATAGGAAAAACTTTAACCTCATATTTTGCAATTTCTTAAGTATAAAAGGGCAATTACTCCAAAAATAATTCAGCCACAGTTACGTCCCTTCATAATTGTGTAGATATTGTACCGACAAGTAAGTAAACAAACTTTAAGTCAAATATCTTGATCAGTATTGAAGATATTCTACATAGGAAAAACTTTAACCTCTTATTTTGCAATTTTATAAGTATAAAAGGGCAATAACTCAAAAAATAATTAATCCAGAGTTATCCCCTTTCACAGTATGGTTAATATAGTCCCACTAAATAAGTATACCAACTTTCAATAAAATAACTTGGATAGTGTTAAAGATATAAGTGTTTAAAAAAAACTTTAACCTGAAAACCAACGCCAACGCCAACACCAACGCCAACGCCGACGCCGACGCCGACGCCGACGCCCAAGTGATAGCAATAGCTCTCATTTTCTTCGAAAAGTCGAGCTAAAAATGATTTCTTTTTATAGCAGCCAGCAGCTATTGTCATCAGTTTTGTTAATAGATGTTAATAATAATATTAATTCATTCCCTTTTTTTTGACAATAGACCTAATCCGGAATTCAAATTCATGGGCTTATCCGTCCGTGCACAGCCAGTACAAACAAAGTTTTCATAGTGTGCGCATTATTGCTAAATAGCACGAACAGTTACAATTGACAAGTCAATAAATTCCACTGTTTCCTGTTCGTGAAAATGTTATGACAGTCTAAATATTATATAAAACTAATTTTTTTGTTTAAACATAAATTGATATCCAATACATAAATTGATATCCAATACATAAATTGATATCCAATACAACATAAAAGTCTGCACAAAAGTCTATTTATCGTATCGTAAAGGGATTTAAGACTTGTTGCCCACGATGTAACTGTCTGAAACGTCTTTAATCATGTAATACTTGATTACCTTTACCTCTGCAATAACATGTATAATTCTTTAATACATGTATTGTCTTTCGATTGTAAATTCTACCTGTATAAGTTATATTGTTGTTTTTTTTGTCATAGCATGAGGGCATTGTCCCATCTACATTGCGTTCTTGATTTATCGACTGACTCGAATTCTTACAATAAAACGCTCTTTCCGACGAATTTCTACGCCTATTAGTCTAAAAAGTGCAATTTAGGATTACACACTATTTTATTGACATTGTTTATGGTAAGAAAATATTCAGTACGAATGTCATGAGGGGTGAATTTCTAGTTCTAGCTCTTGGTCATGTATTCATTAGTATTTTCTTCAAAGTCTGTCACTATCAGAATAGAACGATAACATACTAAATTGTAGAGCTTGCATTGAAATATTTCTCTGTCTCGGGCTCAAGTTTGCCCAGTGAATGGCTGGTAACAAAATAAGGGAAAGATTTGTCTCGATCCAGAAAGCAGATATGCTTATATTTTTACTTAAAAATGCTGATAAAAACATATTGGTATCGGTATCGTTTAAAATAACGTATCGTGTCATTGGTACCGGTATCGTTTCGTCTCTATCGGTATCCATCCTAAAACAGAATACTACACTTAACAAAACTTATAAGTATACAAGTATATTGTGGCTCATATAAAAGTATATGTTTGTCCGATTTTAGTCAAATTATCAACAAAAATAGTCTAAAGACAGAACAATGTTGTTATGTTTATCAAGCCACATAGAACAAAATAGTTTATAAACAATTTCAAAGATACTACAGTGTGTGAAAAAGTCAAAGAAACAAAATTACGATTGCGATCTCCGTGACTAAGTGAATGTTGTAAAATGATAGTGGCATTCGGGGAAATGTGTCTACGATTCTCTCTTTAATATCGAGTGTGACCTCCATGGCTGTTGAGAACCGATTGGCATCGCGTTCTCGTGGGTCTCACACACTGATGGAAGTGATGCTGACGTATACCTGCCCACTCGCATAAAATCATTCCGCATAGCTCAGCTAGGGGTTGGGCTGCAACACCACGGCGTACATGGTGGTTTAATTAATCCCATACGTGTTCTTTTATGTTTAATTAGAGATTTCGGCGGTGTGCACACCCGCGTGATGTGGTTGTCTATAGTAATTATGTTGTCGCTCTTGCTGGGTGGGCTGGCGCGCAATCCATTTAACAAACCAATAGCTAATTCTAGCTGTTCTATCGTTAGCCGGTTTATTATTTGTTTTCTTGGGATATGTGCGTTGTAATACTGTCCACAACGACCATGTTCAATTTGATTCGGATCAGTCGCGATTTCCTCATCTATTTAATGAATTTCATCGATCAACGGTTCAACGTACTGGTTAGATTATTTTCAAAGAAGTGAATATGCAGCAATAATTGTTTTATAGTCAATAGAAAAAGTACGAAATTTCGTTAGAAATATTTGTTCATAAAAAGTTATACACAATTAAAATACGCATACTTATAAGTTCTGTAAAGTGTACATGTATAACCGATGTCGAAGTAACCCAATCCACAACCGCTTAGTAAATGATTAATATTTCAGTTTAAGTCCATAAATTTGAAATACGTGATATTGTAAAAACGCTGAGCAAAATGAAGTCATCTATATAAAATGCAAACATGTTTTAACAAACCATGTATGTTAACGACAAGAACTATTTTGCATAACTGGTACGTGTTTCGCAAGTGCTTCGCCTCGCGTATGTAGCAAAAACCTATATTCTAGGTGGACCCCCTCCCCAGAATCCTTCCGGGAGTATTCACTTAATGAATGGTCGAAGAGTTCCGAATGATACATTATAAGTAAAACTTGTTCATATTAGATATCAGGAGAGCATTAAAGGGTGATAACTTCAAGAAGCAACATCAAGACGTAGTTTCCACGTGCAAACATTCATCAGCTCTATTATTAAAATGTACAATACATGTCCAAGCGTCAGTGCAAAGTTATTCTAACTTTATTTACATGTGCACTGAAGTTAAAGGTACAAGTCATATTTGGTTAAATTTTGTCTGTAATTTCGGAATATAATTCAGTGTCTGTAATTGTATCAAAACAATAACTATCAATATTTTGAGACAAATTGACCTTTAGGTTGCAAGAAATATACAATAAATGTCACAAAATGCACTAAAAGTGCCTATACCGTTACAAACGGGGTAGGTTTTTACCACATGAAACACCATCATGTGTAGTTATTTGTCAATTAGCACTAAACTCATTATCAGAACACTACTTCCCTGCTTCCAAAAATGTTTCAATACATTTTTGATGTCTTAGAAACAATATTTAAGTTGAAATCCGTGAATGAGAACATTGAAACTAGTTTTGTACCGACAAGTTGATGTATTACATCAGATAAAATAATTCAACAGATAATACAAGTACCTGTACTGAGGATAAAATCAATGATTGCTCCTCTCTCTTTTACTTCTAATTTGCTTTCAACAATATTTCTGAAACGAAGAAAGGAAGATATGCAATCTGCCGAACAAGATTTAGTCAAATGTATGGAAAAAATCATTGTAATTATTACACCTAAGGTGTTCACTTTTTTCAATTTTTAATTTCATTTTGGATTTAACGCCGAATCAACACATTTTAGGTCATTTTACGGCGTCCAGTGCACCTAACCTAGCTTTCCTTGATCCTTGTCTATAACCAATACTCACATACTCTTCCACTAGTCTAGCATCTTCTCTATATTTCTAGTTAATGGAGGAAAATTGACATAGATTTTAAAACTTTTATGGCCTCTCCGGGTGGGATTTGAATCCGTACCCCTTTTGGGATATTGAATTCGAAATCCAGGTGCGCTACCAACTACGCTACCGACCCGGGTTTGTCGATCAATGGAATAAAATTTTATTTTTTGTTGAAAGAGTAGGCCAATTTCAGAGTTTGTATATTTATATATGTAGATGAATGTAGATAAAAGATAAACCGAAAAGGACTTTTGTATAATTATTTCTTCATTAAAAATGAACCAGTGTATAAAATCATAATGCTTAGTCCAACGTGTCAAAACCAAAATCATTGCAAGACAGTGTGGTTAGTGTCGACTTGAATCAAAATAGTTCCATTGAAGACAAACGAAAATATATTCGCTCGATTTAACCTATTTGGCCCAAGGTACATGCTTCAGGAGCAGTGATCCAGTGGAAGGACGCACGGGACCTAGAGGTCCTTATTAGGGGCACTGCTAACTTCCTTGACCAAGGAATTAACCTAAAACAGGTGTACTGTGAGTGATCGCCTGTCTAAAGGGTGATTTCAATGATAAGCAGTTATTGCGTAAGATTGTGAAGATTGTGAAGATTGTGAAGTCGGCTGAACATGTATTTGGAAGCACACGTTAAACCGCACTTTTTAGCTTTATTTTTTAAAGTTAATAGCAAATTCCAAGTTTAAAAAAATGTCTACGACTAAGTCTGCTTTTATATACACCATGTTAAGCCGGCTTTACAATTTTGTATGATAACCTCTCATTATTGAAATCACCTTCTGATGGATTATCCTTCACAGTACTCAGTTACACCTGTGTGGAGTGGGATAACCGTAGTATAGGTAAATTTATGCTCACGGAACAAAGCAGTGTCCTTAGAAGGGCTCGGGCCCGCGATATCTCGATCCCTAATTGCGCGTCCAAACCATGGACACAAACCATGACACTATCAGGTGTGAATCAATGACGGGTAAGATGATATCACACGATCCAATAAGCTCATTTTTATAAAAGTTCAGGCAATTTTTTTGTTTTAAATAATTCACTGCCATCTAAAAGTTCATTCACACAGACATGATTTACATTGGACTAAATAGAGTTTCAAAATGATAAAATCGTAAAAGTTTATTGTTGAATTATTCCTATTTTTTTCGGCGTAGCTGTCTAAGATGGCTGCCGGAATAACCAATGACTATTTATAAAATCTTATTCTTTTGGACAAATGCAAAATATTCTATGGCAATCTAAGAGAAACCCCTCTAATATCGGTTCAAAATAGAAAATAGGTCACAATAACTGAAAACAGCGTTTCTCCACATTCGTCAGATTATGAAAATTATGAAAAAATGTTCTCTCTGAAGAGTGTAGTTTCCCCTTTGTATGCTAGAACAATTTCCTCATCAATCAGCATACACGAGCATACATATTATTTCCCTTTGATAAAAATAAAAGTTTTTGTATTTTTGTAGTATTTAAACATGTTTTTGATTGTAATGTTTTTAAAATATGAAAAATTATTTAGTTTTAATTCTTTTAGACAATTTATTTTAAATTGAGATTATAAGTTGTGCTTATTTATTTGCTTATATATTGCATACTTAGACAATTGAAGACATTAGAAGCCATACCACAATTAGCCATCAAAATTACGGCAATGAATATTTAAACACTCTGTCAAATAGCCTAAGAAATGTATATGACAACGGTATTGAACTAATTCGTTTTAAGGCATATCAATGGAAACTGGAAACGCAATGTGGTCAATTATAAATAATTAACCGAATTTCTTACTTGAACAAATTTTCCATGAAATGCAATAAGGAATTGAATGTGATGCAGATATCTTGTTAATTCACCTTGGCGCATCATGCTGGTCTCATAATAAGGGACTTTATTCAGTTATTTCCCTTTGTATACTATTCAAATAAGTAAGTCCAATTAGATGGAGTACTCGGAGTTTACCCTTACTTTTCAATGTCAATTTGCAAAAATTAATCTTACATAACTTTTAAAAAATCATTTTATTTGTTAGAAATTCAAACTAAGTATATTAAGGGTAAAGAACCATCTAAATTTCATCACAACAATTAATATCTTCATTAACAAGAAAGATATTAGATGAAATATTTTTTATCCTTACATAGGACTTCAATGATAAAATCCGAGGATTTCAATTGTGAGGACCTACTTACCAATTGGATTGTTTCAGATTTTATCAGGGAAAGATAGCTGACTAAAGTCCCTAATTCTACGCCATTAGTCTTTTAAAAGTAATTTCTTGTTTGAAATCAGTTTATTTTTCATTTGAATATGAAATTGATAAAACATCTCAAACTTGATATTGGTTCATGACATACATTGACCTTTATTTTGGAAGCTGGTCGATAACTTCAGCTGCAACTCATTAATGAAATGTACTAGAAAAATATATTTCTTTTCAAGAATAATAAATTAATTAAACAATGATACAAAAATTCTTTAAACTTGAACTTGAAATTTGTAGCAATTCAATTAATTGTATACTGTGAAGGAATTTTTGGATGGCAGTGTTAAATAAAAAATATATATCTGGAAGTAAAAATACCTACTGTCTACTGGAAGACAAATTTTGCCGTGTAGATTGTTGAATCTTGGTTAAATACTTCATGTTTCTTTTATTCCTGACAACACTAAAATTACAAAGGGAGATAACCATTGACGACAAAATTCATTGTTAACATTCTCATAAAATCAAAGTTGATATAGGTTAGAGTTAATTTATCTTATTATGGAATCTGACAAAATTTAGTTATATAACTCACTGTATTCACAAAACATGTTTTGTGCTTAACATGCAGGGTCGAATCTAGGATTTTTTTCTAGGGGTGGGGTCCGAACTTTTCAAGGGGGGACACCGATCTTTGCTGGGGGGTCGTAACCTCGAACCACAACCATAATATACACATTTTGCGAAAAAATGCAACATATTGATAATAAAAACTTCATAACTATTAAATCTATGTTAAGCACCGAGAAAAAATACTTCATGCTACTTTAAAATGACTTACAAGCAAGAAATACACTAATGGACATGAGCGTTTTCCAAATTCGAAGGGAGTCCGGACCCCCCTGACCCCCCCCCCCCGCTGGACCCGTCCATGACATGATAGCACAAAGAATTTCCCATGAGAGACCTGAGATGTTCAGTTTTTGCCCTTACGGGACAACAGGGAATTGTCATGCTACCTGCCTTTGATTTTCAAAGATACCGTTCTTATACATATGTATTGTGCGTAAAGTTTAACCTCGATCAGAACTTAATGCAAGAATATGCATTACATTGAATACGAATGTAGTATTAATGCGCGATATCGATATCGGAGTATTCACATTTTGAAAACAAAGTGTAGAATAGGCGTGCTACTGATTTTCATCGGGATGTGTGCAGATAATTATTAGATGAAAATGTGAAAGGTCAGATCGGGGCTAAACTTAACGCACCATATATAATGGTACGCTTGAAAATCAAAAGGAGGTGACATGACAATTCCCTGTGTTCGGGACATGAACAAAATCACATTCCTAGTTCATTATACCAGATATTGGTAGATCGAGACAACAGTGAATCGTGTTCAAGCGCTGAATGAACTACATTCACTTTCATATGGATAAGTTTTCTTTTCGTTGTATATTAATACCTGAATAAATAATATGTGACGCTAATATATACACGTATATCAGAAACAATGAACAGAACTGGACTACAGAGTACCAAAGTTTTAGTGTATTCATTTTTGTAGATATTACAAGTTTATGGAACGATTGATGTCACAACTGTATTCTTTAGAGGCTGCCAGCATAAAACAGTCCCCCAGCAAACTATTGTCTCGACAAATATAGGTATGTAAGCAATCACCCTAGAAAAATCGCAAAATGCAATATAAAATGTAAGCGAGAAAAGTTTGGGATAAAACCCAACTTGTTCGTTAACTAGGATCTGAGCAACTGAACCCGAGACAAATCAACCCGTGACAAATTAAAAGTAAGTCAAACACAGGAACCCAGGTTACTTTTAATTTGTTTCGGGTTTATATTTTAGATAGTTTCAGATGATTTGTCGTAGACGATTGCGAGAGAGGATAGTTAGTGACTTTAAATGTTGTTCATAGGCGAATCCAGGGGAGGAGGACCCGGCGTACGCCCCCATAAAATTGTCAAGGCAAAGCTTTTCTTTCATGACTTTTTTATGATATTTATAAGAAATATTATATATATACCTATGCAACATGCATACATTATAAAACAATTCCTTCTCATTATTGTAAGATTTCAGCATGATTCAGCGGCTGTAAGAAAATTATATGATATATCTAGATACATTTATATTATATACTCGGGAAAGGATAGTTGAAGCTCTAAAAATGTGCCTGAATCCCTTAGAATTAACCAAAACTAAGGAATTGCTTGTGCCGCCGGTCACCTGGTCAGGGTTTTGCCTTGGCCCATTCGGGGCCCTTACGACCCTTTGGAATCCCATTCTACTAGTATATTTTACGCCCCCTCTAACTAGAATTTCCACCCCCTCTAACCAGAAATCCTGGATCGGATCCGCCTATGTTGTTTCTCTGTTGTAGTTCATTTCCATTGGAGTTCCACTCATATCTACAAGTTACGTACGGGGAAAAATATAGGTCACATTGTGTACGATCAATGTTCTTTCTGTTCGACGTAACGTTAGTTTCTTAATGGGCTAAAAATTTATCAGTTTCTGTATGCAATCAAAAATGTACCATTTCTTTGACAAATACGACCAATTGTTTAAAAAATCGATTTATATATAAAGCCCCACAGGAACCCGTTAAGTTAAATTTGTCATATTTTCCTGCTTTCTGGGGTAACTAGAACTGCCACCAGTGGCGAAAATACCCCCGCAACAGCAACATTTCAAGATAAAAGCAAGTCAACATTGTGGAAGTCCAAAAGGGTAAATGTTGTAAGAAGCATAAAAACCATAAAAAGAATAGGATGCAAATATCAAATTGGAAATAAACAGCAAATTAAAGTGTAATTCACTATAGATTTATGAAAAAGCAAAATGAACAGAGTTGTCATATTTCAAATGATTTTTTACATGAAAATGAACACCATTTGGTCATTATGAATGTAAAGTGGAACAACAGACAAAGAGTGATCACATTTAAACTCATCATGAGTATGTTGTAACCAGAAGAGCAAAATGTAGAATGTGTTTGTATTTTTTTGATGAATAAGTAAAAAATAAGGCAATTGTAAAAATGGTAGTCAGCAATGTACACAATATAAATCAAACAATCAGTATTTACAATATCTTGTATCAAGAATTTCACAAATACCCCATAAGAAAGCTTAAATTACCGATCATTATTTTCACAGTAGTAAAGTTAAAATAATATCTAAAATCTCATGTAGCTATAACGAAATAAGATGTTTTCTTCTCAACATTACAGAAAAAATCAAGATGGCTATTAGTTGGTCCATTGAAATACATAAAAAATAATACATATAAAAATTTCATCAACAAGAATTTGTCAGCACAATTTTATCAAAATGAGGTGAGAAAAAAAGATGTTTGCTGTACAAGATATAAGAAAATTCAACATGGCTGCCAGTCAGCCATTTTGAATACCACTTAAGAAAATGCCAAGCACATCAACTTAAACAATTGCTAACTTTCTCAAAGTCTGTACAAAAATTATCAAATCATTTGCTTTTTAAAAAGAAAAACTCAGAATGGCTGCCAATCAGCCATTATGAATTTGATAAAATATCAATACATCAAAAAAAGTTCAAAAATAAGAATTTGATAAAAATAGCAGTACATAATAGACTTCAGCAATTCAAAATGGCAAACAATGTGGAATAATGCTATATTTAATAAGTTACATGACATAAAGCCATAAACCCTTGATTCATCTTCGTCAATAATATTTGCTAATCAATGAGATAAATAGTTACTACGAGATGTAGAATTGGTCATACTATATTAATACATTCATACCTTCTCAAAAGAAAGAAAGCACCTAAATGTATACCATGTGACGAGCATTTCAATGTCAAATACGTTCTCCTTGACTGCCAGGATCTTAAATACATCCGTGACAAACATTTTAAAGTTAACTCACTTAAAGAACTTATTGAGTCTTTACCATCATATTGTCTAATCGCTGAGATCAAATAGTGATTTCGCGATGTAGAATTGGTCATACCAGATTAACACATTCATACCTTCTCACAAGAGAGGAAGCACCTAAGTGTAAACCCTGTGACGAGCATTTCTTTGTCAAACACGTTCTCATTGACTGTCAGGATCTTAAAGACATCCGTGACAAACATTTTAAAGTTAACTCACTTAAAGAACTTTTTGAGTCTGTACCATCATATGCAATACTTAACTTTTTGAAGGAAAAAAATGTATATAATAAGATATAGAGCTTAACATCATTAATATCGTTTTAATAAATAGTGTCATTGATTGTTTTCGGCGCGATATGACCTTTTTGTGTTTGTGCGCATTAAAACCAAAACAAAACCAAACCTGAAGGAAATAAATGTTTATCATAAAATATAGGACGTAAAATCTTCATTATCTATTGAAGTAATAGTATCATCAATTGTTTTCGGCGTAATATGGCCTTTTTGCATTAATAAGCCGTAAAATCCAATTAATCAATCAATAAATCAATCAGACTTCAGCAAGAAGAAATTGGTAATGAAATAAGCTTACTATACAGTTATTTAAACAAAGTCAAAATGGCTGCCAGTCTGCCATAATGAATTTGTATCCAGAGTAAATCCATGTTCCAGTCAACTACATCAATAAAGACTTTGGAGCGAAATTTGGCAAAAATTGAGTAAAAAAAACACATACACGTACGATACAGTAATTTAAATAAAAATTCAAAATGGCTGCCAGTCAGCCATATTGAATATACATTGATGAAGAATAGTCATACTGATCAAATGTATCAGTGAGACCTTGTATGCAATTTCGTTTCAAAATATGTATGGTAATAAGTAAATATAAGACTGTATTAATTTTGAAAAAAGGATGACAGCCAGTCCGCCATTTTGAATTGGAATTGAGTTAAAGTGTATGAACACATCAACTGTGAACGCCTGTGCAAAATTCTATCTAAATTAGTTAAAAAAAATCTGTTGAGAAATAAGCATACAGTAATTAAACTAAATTAAAAAGAATTCAAGATGGCCGCAAGTCGGCCATTTTGAATTGGAATTGATATAACATGCATATAAACATCAACTGTAAACGCCTGTGCAAATTCTATAAAATAAGATAAGAAAAAAATCTATTGAGAAAAAAAGCAAACTATACAATTATCTAATTAGATTTAAAATATATAACACAATTAAATATTTTAAACAAGTGAGATATGTCTCCATAGTTACATGAGTTTTGTATACACCATTAAATCATGGTATATAACAGCTTCTATTCAAATACATTAAGAAATAAACATACTACAAATGTATTAATTTTTTGGGACAGACCACATATCCAACCAACCAACCAACCAACCAACCAACCAACCAACCAACAAACCAACCAACCAACCAACAAACCAACCAACCAACAAACCAACCAACCAACCACCAGGGTGATTCCAGTATACCCCCGAAAACTTCGTTTGAGGGGGTATAAGGAGTTACATACATTTACTATTTATATGTATAAAAGATATGTATACAACACTTTTTGGGCGACTGTTTTATGCCGGAAGCCTGTGTCACCCTAAAACATCTCCAAGAATCCAAGATGGCGGACAAAATGGCGGATAAGAAATAGTGGAAGGGTATAAGAATAATGCGTAGAAAGGACTACGAGAGAAACGTACACTAGAATTTATCCAAAAGCTGTATGCATTTATTTATATAGTAAATACAGTTGAGTTTCTAAAACGTTGAATGCCACTTTGGCACCCTTACGCGACTAAGAGACTCTTATATCTCACTTTACGGAGCCACCATCATGGCCGCCATCTTGGATTCTGATAGTTGCCCAAGCACGCTAAAGTTGAATATCTGGATTTGGAGTCGGTAAGACCAGGTATTTCAATACATTTGATAACATTTCTACACTCTTTATTGCAAGTTTATCTTTGACCGGACTCGAGCTACTTAACGTCTTGATGTATGAATGTAAGACTAGAAGTTGCATATGCAGTATTGAAGTTTAGAACTGGTGCTTTCCAAATGCTATGTATTTATACCTTATTCGACACCTGCGTCATTGGCTGTTACAACAACCAACTAAATAATTTTATTAAGAAAATTTAAATAGTATAACTAAAATACCTGTACTTGAGTTTTCGAGCATAGAAGTATACAAAGCTATTGCAATCCAGACTGTATTTCTACTCTATTTAACAAACACAAAGCATGTACCAGCGTTTCCTGAAAAACACAAACAGTATTGTGATCAGTATTATTGTTTCTGGAATTATTTGGTAATTGCTTTGCATCACAATATCTTTTTTAATTGGGTTTTAACGTCATATTCAAAACATATTTAGGTTATATATACAACGGACAGCTCTTCCTACTATAGATTTCCTGGACGCTTTTCTATCACCAGTACTAACTTATCCTACCACGAGGCCGACAACTCATGTATACGGTATTACTAACGCGACCGGGCTCGAACCCGCGATCTCCAGATTCAAAGTAAGACATGCTAACCACTACGTCACAGCCGCGGCTAAAAATATCTCCGTAAGCAGATATCCTATAGACCGCTGTCGTGTAGGATATCTTAGGGTCGCTCGGAAGGTCAAATCGAGATGACCTTTGTGTCGACCAATCAATGCTTAGCTTTAAACTAAACGAAACAAAATTAAATGATTTCGTAATTTCTATTTTTGACCGAGGTTTGTGAGATAATATGACGGCGTTGTTATTCATATGTTGTGAAGGGGATTAGTTATGTAAACACAGAGAAAGATGTTAGCTCAATAAATGAGTTTTGATGGATCAAGTAAGTTTCTATTTGTAATATATGAGTGTCATACAGCGACAAAGAAAGAAATATGCTCAATACAAATGTGTTTTGGTGGACCAAATAATTTTCTTTTGGTTATATATGAGTGTCATACAGCAACAAAGAAAGAAATATGCTCAAAAGAAATGTGTTTAAGTCAATTAAATAATTTTCTATTGGATTTATGTGAATGTCATACAGTGACAAAGAAAGAAATATCCTCAAATGAAATGTGTTTTGGTAGATCTAATAGTTTTTCAATTAATTATAGAATGTATACGAGTGTCATACAACAACAAAGAAAGAAAATTCCTCAAATGAATGTGTTTCGGTGATTCAAATATTTTATTGGTTATACATAAGTGTCATACAGCGACAAAGGAAGAAAGATGCTCAATAAAAATGTGTTCAGCCAATTACAAAAATTCTAATGGTTGCATATGCGTGTCATGCAGTGACAAATAAAGAAACACGCTCAATAAAAATGTGTTTGGGTGGATCAAATAATTTTCTATTGATTATATGAGCGTCATACAGCGACAAAGAAGGATATAAATTCTATAAAAATGTTTGTTGGATGATCAAATACTTTCCCATTGGTTAAATGAGTGTCATACAGTGACAAAAAAAAGAAATATGCTCAATTACAATTTGTTTTAGTCAATTAGATAATTTTCCATTGGTTGAATATGCGTTTCATACAGTGACAAAGAAAGAAATACGCTCAATAAAAATGTTTTGGTGAATTAAAAATTTTTCTTTTGGTTAAATGGGTGCAATACAGCGACAAAGAAAGAAATATGCTCAAAAGGAATGTGTTTTAGTTAATTTAATAATTTTCTATTGGTTATATTTGCGTGTAATACAGCGACAAAATAAGAAACATGCTCAATAAAAATGTGTTTTGGTGGATCAAATAATTTTCTATAAGTGTCATAAAGCGACAAAGAAAGAAATACGCTCAATAATAATGTGTTTTGATGGATCAAGTAAGTTTCTATTTGTGATATATGAGTGTCATACAGCGACAAAGAAAGAAATACTCTATAAAAATGTGTTTGGGTGAATCGAATAATTTCCTTCTGGTAATCTATGAGTGTCATACAGTGACAAAGAAAGAAATACACTCTATAAAAATGTGTGTTGGTTGTTTAAATAATTTTCTTTTGGTTATATGAGTGTCATACAGCGACAAAGATAGAAATATGCTAAATAGAAATTTGTTTTAGTCAATTAGATAATTTTCTATTGGTTATATATGCGTGTCATACAGTGACAAAAAAGAAAACCGCTCAACTAAAATGTGTTTTGGTGGATCAAATAATTTTCTATTGGTTGTTTATTGGAGTGTCATACAGTGACATAGAAAGAAATACGCTCAATGAAAATGTGTTTTAGTGCATCAAAATGTAATAATTTTCTATTAGTAATACATGAACGTTATTCAGTGATAAGAAAGAAATAATCTCATTGGATAAATAACATTACTTTCTATAGAGTCGAACTGAATAATATCGTTATGTATAATAAGTATCAATCAACGTCAAAGAATGAACTACGGTATAACATTTCTACAACAAACACCAGCAGGCCATGACAAAAGAGGCTCTTATAGAGAGAAGCCTATTGTCGGGAGGTATTTTTGGTTGCTCGGATGTTTACAATTGATAGTTGATATCGATAATATTTATATATCGATTGATTTGTATTTTGTCTTAGTGTTTGCAATGTCTTAGTCATTGCGGACAGGTGCTTTCCTTGCCATACGTGTCAACAAGTCGGTGCAATGTCGTTCACTAACAAAACTTTCAACAAAAATAACAAAAATACATAACAATCAAGAAACAATAGTGTAAGTGTTTATTTGGTGTCTGAGAAAATTCAATGGATTTATTCGAGTCAAAAATTGATATCTGACTGGATTTTGCAAATGTATTTTTATATTAAAGGTTGAAATAATACAAACCTAATCCTGTAAACAATTTAGATATGGGACAAAATTAACATTAAAACGTTTTAAGTCTTTCTCAAATAGTTTCAATACTGAACATTATAAAATCAAGATGTAAAAATCTTACTTGACAAAATTATTCTAAGAAAAAAATACTTTGGAAGTGATCGACTAGACACGTCGACCTATGTATAACTAGTGAATAGTAACGAGTACTGTCTTAGTCATTGCTGACCGGCGAAAAATATACCTTCCCGATCACCGTTAAATGCAACGAGGAAACGTAAGACCTACTGACCACTCGTAAAAATGAATGTTCAGAACAATGACAGGTGCTTTCCTCGCCATAGGTTTCGACAAGTCCGTGCAATGTCGTTCACTAACACAATATTAATCAAAAATAACTAAAATACATAACAATGAAGTAACACTATTGTAATAGTGTTTATTTGCTGAGTTATATCAATGGCTTTATGTGAGTTAAAAATCTATATTAGACTAGATTGGTAACAAAGCTGGAATAATAAGCAGCTATTCCCCCCCAAAAAAAAACCGATTTATAAACGAAAACAAAATAAATAATAGAAATGTGATAATTCTTTGTAAAATATTTCCAATACTGAAGGGGGTCTTATTTAAGTAACTTTTCTCATGATAAAGATGACATCAGACGTGATTGATAGGACAAGTCAACCTACTGTGCTGTATGTGAAAGTACTTGATAGTAACGAGTACTTTTTCCGCTAAAATGATGAGTCAACAAGTTTGTGTAATGTCTTTCACTAAAAAATCCTTTAACAAATAACTAAAAAACATTTTTTATCTTACATTACGTTATTTGTGTATTTTAAAAATAACGCTTGTTTGGATTGGTCAAATATTCACCTATTGGATATGTCTTTGAAAACAGCGTTGGTGCAATAAAACAAGTAAACACAACAGCAAATAATGAATCAATATTGTAAAAGTGTTTTTTTGGTGTCTGAGAAAATTCAACGGATTTATGCGAGTCAAAAATTGATATCTGACTGGATTTTGTAAATACATTTTTATATTAAAGGTTGAAATATTACAAACCTTATCCTATAAACAATTTTGATATGGGATAAAATTAACATTAAAACGTTTTAAGTCTTTCTCAAATAGTTTCAATACTGAAAATTATAAAATCAAGATGTAAAAATCTTACTTGACAAAATTATTCTAAGAAAAAAACACTTTGGAAGTGATCGACTAGACACGTCGACCTATGTATAACTACTGAATAGTAACGAGTACTGTCTTAGTCATTGCTGACCGGCGAAAAATATACCTCCCCGATTACCGTAAAAGGCAACGAGGAAACGTAAGACCTACTGACCACTCGTAAAAATGAATGTTCAGAACAATGACAGGTGCTTTCCTCGCCATAGGTTTCGACAAGTCCGTGCAATGTCGTTCACTAACACAATATTAAACAAAAATAACTAAAATACATTACAATGAAGTAACACTATTGTAATAGTAACAGCTATTCCAAAAAAACAAAACGATTTTTAAACGGAAAACAAAACAATTCATAAAAATGTGATAATTCTTTATTAAATATTTCCAATACTGAAAAGGGTCTTATTTAAGTAACTTATCTCATGATAAAGATGACATCAGACGTGATTGATAGGACAAGTCAACCTACTGTGCTGTATGTGAAAGTACTTGATAGTAACGAGTACTTTTTTTCCGCTAAAATGATGAGTCAACAAGTTTGTGTAATGTCTTTCACTAAAAAATCCTTTAACAAATAACTAAAAAACATTTTTATCTTACATTACATTATTTGTGTATTTTAAAAATAACGCTTGTTTGGATTGGTCAAATATTCACCTATTGGATGTGTCTTTGAAAACAGCGTTGGTGCAATAAAACAAGTAAACACAACAGCAAATAATGAATCAATATTGTAAAAGTGTTTGTTTTTTTTGGTGTCTGAGAAAATTCAACGGATTTATGCGAGTCAAAAATTGATATCTGACTGGATTTTGTAAATACATTTTTATATTAAAGGTTGAAATATTACAAACCTTATCCCATAAACAATTTTGATATGGGATAAAATTAACATTAAAACGTTTTAAGTCTTTCTCAAATAGTTTCAATACTGAAAATTATGAAATCAAGATGTAAAAATCTTACTTGACAAAATCATTCTAAGAAAAAAATACTGTGGAAGTGATCGACTAGACACGTCGACCTATGTATAACTAGTGAATAGTAACGAGTACTGTCTTAGTCATTGCTGACCGGCGAAAAATATACCTCCCCGATTACCGTAAAAGGCAACGAGAAAACATAAGACCTACTGACCACTCGTAAAAATGAATGTTTAGAACAATGACAGGTGCTTTCCTCGCCATAGGTTACGACAAGTCCGTGCAATGTCGTTCACTAACACAGTATTAAACAAAAATAACTAAAATACATAACAATGAAGTAACACTATTGTAATAGTGTTTATTTGCTGAGTTATATCAATGGCTTTATGTGAGTTAAAAATCTATATTTGACTAGATTGATAACAAAGCTGGAATAATATGCAGCTATCCCCCCCAATAAAACGATTTATAAACGAAAACAAAATAAATAATAGAAATGTGATAATTCTTTGTAAAATATTTCCAATACTGAAGGGGGTCATATTTAAGTAACTTTTCTCATGATAATGATGACATCAGACGTGATTGATAGGACAAGTCAACCTACTGTGCTGCATGTGAAAGTACTTGATAGTAACGAGTACTTTTTTCCGCTAAAATGATGAGTCAACAAGTTTGTGTAATGTCTTTCACTAAAAAATCCTTTAACAAATAACTAAAAAACAATTTTATCTTACATTACATTATTTGTGTATTTTAAAAATAACGCTTGCTTGGATTGGTCAAATATTCACCTATTGGATATGTCTTTGAAAACAGCGTTGGTGCAATAAAACAAGTAAACACAACAGCAAATAATGAATCAATATTGTAAAAGTGTTTTTTTTTTTGGTATCTGAGAAAATTCAACGGATTTATGCGAGTCACAAATTGATATCTGACTGGATTTTGTAAATACATTTTTATATTAAAGGTTGAAATATTACAAACCTTATCCTATGAACAATTTTGATATGGGATAAAATTAACATTTAAACGTTTTAAGTGTTTCTCAAATAGTTTCAATACTGAAAATTATAAAATCAAGATGTAAAAATCTTACTTGACAAAATTATTCTAAGAAAAAAATACTGTGGAAGTGATCGACTAGACACGTCGACCTATGAATAACTAGTGAATAGTAACGAGTACTGTCTTAGTCATTGCTGACCGGCGAAAAATATACCTCCCCGATTACCGTAAAAGGCAACGAGGAAACGTAAGACCAACTGACCACTCGTAAAAATGAATGTTCAGAACAATGACAGGTGCTTTCCTCGCCATAGGTTTCGACAAGTCCGTGCAATGTCGTTCACTAACACAATATTAAACAAAAATAACTAAAATACATAACAACGAAGTAACACTATTGTAATAGTGTTTATTTGCTGAGTTATATCAATGGCTTTATGTGAGTTAAAAATCTATATTTGACTAGATTGGTAACAAAGCTGGAATAATATGCAGCTATCCCCCCCCAATAAAACGATTTATAAACGAAAACAAAAAAAATAATAGAAATGTGATAATTCTTTGTAAAATATTTCCAATACTGAAGGGGGTCTTATTTAAGTAACTATTCTCATGATAAAGATGACATCAGACGTGATTGATAGGACAAGTCAACCTACTGTGCTGTATGTGAAAGTACTTGACAGTAACGAGTACTTTTTTCCGCTAAAATGATGAGTCAACAAGTTTGTGTAATGTCTTTCACTAAAAAATCCTTTAACAAATAACTAAAAAACATTTTTATCTTACATTACATTATTTGTGTATTTTAAAAATAACGCTTGTTTGGATTGGTCAAATATTCAACTATTGGATATGTCTTTGAAAACAGCGTTGGTGCAATAAAACAAGTAAACACAACAGCAAATAATGAATCAATATTGTAAAAGTGTTTTTTTGGTGTCTGAGAAAATTCAACGGATTTATGCGAGTCAAAAATTGATATCTGGCTGGATTTTGTAAATACATTTTTATATTAAAGGTTGAAATATTACAAACCTTATCCTATAAACAATTTTGATATGGGATAAAATTAACATTAAAACGTTTTAAGTCTTTCTCAAATAGTTTCAATACTGAAAATTATAAAATCAAGATGTAAAAATCTTTCTTGACAAAATTATTCTAAGAAAAAAATACTGTGGAAGTGATCGACTAGACACGTCGACCTATGTATAACTACTGAATAGTAACGAGTACTGTCTTAGTCATTGCTGACCGGCGAAAAATATACCTCCCCGATTACCGTAAAAGGCAACGAGAAAACATAAGACCTACTGACCACTCGTAAAATGAATGTTCAGAACAATGACAGGTGCTTTCCTCGCCATAGGTTTCGACAAGTCCGTGCAATGTCGTTCACTAACACAATATTAATCAAAAATAACTAAAATACATTACAATGAAGTAACACTATTGTAATAGTAACAGCTATTCCAAAAAAACAAAACGATTTTTAAACGAAAAACAAAACAATTCATAAAAATGTGATAATTCTTTGTTAAATATTTCCAATACTGAAAAGGGTCTTATTTAAGTAACTTTTCTCATGATAAAGATGACATCAGACGTGATTGATAGGACAAGTCAACCTACTGTGCTGTATGTGAAAGTACTTGATAGTAACGAGTACTTTTTTCCGCTAAAATGATGAGTCAACAAGTTTGTGTAATGTCTTTCACTAAAAAATCCTTTAACAAATAACTAAAAAACATTTTTATCTTACATTACATTATTTGTGTATTTTAAAAATAACGCTTGTTTGGATTGGTCAAATATTCACCTATTGGATATGTCTTTGAAAACAGCGTTGGTGCAATAAAACAAGTAAACACAACAGCAAATAATGAATCAATATTGTAAAAGTGTTTTTTTTTTGGTGTCTGAGAAAATTCAACGGATTTATGCGAGTCAAAAATTGACATCTGACTGGATTTTGTAAATACATTTTTATATTAAAGGTTGAAATATTACAAACCTTATCCTATAAACAATTTTGATATGGGATAAAATTAACATTAAAACGTTTTAAGTCTTTCTCAAATAGTTTCAATACTGAAAATTATAAAATCAAGATGTAAAAATCTTACTTGACAAAATCATTCTAAGAAAAAAATACTGTGGGAGTGATCGACTAGACACGTCGACCTATGTATAACTACTGAATAGTAACGAGTACTGTCTTAGTCATTGCTGACCGGCGAAAAATATACCTCCCCGATTACCATGAAAGGCAACGAGAAAACATAAGACCTACTGACCACTCGTAAAAATGAATGTTCAGAACAATGACAGGTGCTTTCCTCGCCATAGGTTTCGACAAGTCCGTGCAATGTCGTTCACTAACACAATATTAAACAAAAATAACTAAAATACATAACAACGAAGTAACACTATTGTAATAGTGTTTATTTGCTGAGTTATATCAATGGCTTTATGTGAGTTAAAAATCTATATTTGACTAGATTGGTAACAAAGCTGGAATAATATGCAGCTATTCCCCTCCCCCAAAAAAAAAACGATTTATAAACGAAAACAAAATAAATAATAGAAATGTGATAATTCTTTGTAAAATATTTCCAATACTGAAGGGGGTCTTATTTAAGTAACTTTTCTCATGATAAAGATGACATCAGACGTGATTGATAGGACAAGTCAACCTACTGTGCTGTATGTGAAAGTACTTGACAGTAACGAGTACTTTTTACCGCTAAAATGATGAGTCAACAAGTTTGTGTAATGTATTTCACTAAAAAATCCTTTAACAAATAACTAAAAAACATTTTTATCTTACATTACATTATTTGTGTATTTTAAAAATAACGCTTGTTTGGATTGGTCAAATATTCACCTATTGGATATATCTTTGAAAACAGCGTTGGTGCAATAAAACAAGTAAACACAACAGCAAATAATGAATCAATATTGTAAAAGTGGTTTTTTTGGTGTCTGAGAAAATTCAACGGATTTATGCGAGTCAAAAATTGATATCTGACTGGATTTTGTTAAAACATTTTTATATTAAAGGTTGAAATATTACAAACCTTATCCTATAAACAATTTTGATATGGGATAAAATTAACATTAAAACGTTTTAAGTCTTTCTCAAATAGTTTCAATACTGAAAATTATAAAATCAAGATGTAAAAATCTTACTTGACAAAATTATTCTAAGAAAAAAATATTTTGGAAGTGATCGACTAGACACGTCGACCTATGTATAACTACTGAATAGTAACGAGTACTGTCTTAGTCATTGCTGACCGGCGAAAAATATACCTCCCCGATTACCGTTAAATGCAACGAGGAAACGTAAGACCTACTGACCACTCGTAAAATGAATGTTCAGAACAATGACAGGTGCTTTCCTCGCCATAGGTTTCGACAAGTCCGTGCAATGTCGTTCACTAACACAATATTAAACAAAAATAACTAAAATACATAACAATGAAGTAACACTATTGTAATAGTGTTTATTTGCTGAGTTATATCAATGGCTTTATGTGAGTTAAAAATCTATATTTGACTAGATTGGTAACAAAGCTGGAATAATATGCAGCTATTCCCCTCCCCAAAAAAACCGATTTATAAACGAAAACAAAATAAATAATAGAAATGTGATAATTCTTTGTAAAATATTTCCAATACTGAAGGGGGTCTTATTTAAGTAACTTTTCTCATGATAAAGATGACATCAGACGTGATTGATAGGACAAGTCAACCTACTGTGCTGTATGTGAAAGTACTTGATAGTAACGAGTACTTTTTTCCGCTAAAATGATGAGTCAACAAGTTTGTGTAATGTCTTTCACTAAAACATCCTTTAACAAATAACTAAAAAACATTTTTATCTTACATTACGTTATTTGTGTATTTTAAAAATAACGCTTGTTTGGATTGGTCAAATATTCACCTATTGGATGTGTCTTTGAAAACAGCGTTGGTGCAATAAAACAAGTAAACACAACAGCAAATAATGAATCAATATTGTAAAAGTGTTGGTTTTTTTTTGGTGTCTGAGAAAATTCAACGGATTTATGCGAGTCAAAAATTGATATCTGACTGGATTTTGTAAATACATTTTTATATTAAAGGTTGAAATAATACAAACCTTATCCTATAAACAATTTTGATATGGGATAAAATTAACATTAAAACGTTTTAAGTCTTTCTCAAATAGTTTCAATACTGAAAATTATAAAATCAAGATGTAAAAATCTTACTTGACAAAATCATTCTAAGAAAAAAATACTGTGGAAGTGATCGACTAGACACGTCGACCTATGTATAACTACTGAATAGTAACGAGTACTGTCTTAGTCATTGCTGACCGGCGAAAAATATACCTCCCCGATTACCGTAAAAGGCAACGAGAAAACATAAGACCTATTGACCACTCGTAAAAATGAATGTTCAGAACAATGACAGGTGCTTTCCTCGCCATAGGTTTCGACAAGTCCGTGCAATGTCGTTCACTAACACAATATTAATCAAAAATAACTAAAATACATTACAATGAAGTAACACTATTGTAATAGTAACAGCTATTCCAAAAAAACAAAACGATTTTTAAACGGAAAACAAAACAATTCATAAAAATGTGATAATTCTTTGTTAAATATTTCCAATACTGAAAAGGGTCTTATTTAAGTAACTTTTCTCATGATAAAGATGACATCAGACGTGATTGATAGGACAAGTCAACCTACAGTGCTGTATGTGAAAGTACTTGATAGTAACGAGTACTTTTTTTCCGCTAAAATGATGAGTCAACAAGTTTGTGTAATGTCTTTCACTAAAGAATCCTTTAACAAATAACTAAAAAACATTTTTATCTTACATTACGTTATTTGTGTATTTTAAAAATAACGCTTGTTTGGATTGGTCAAATATTCACCTATTGGATATGTCTTTGAAAACAGCGTTGGTGCAATAAAACAAGTAAACACAACAGCAAATAATGAATCAATATTGTAAAAGTGGTTTTTTTGGTGTCTGAGAAAATTCAACGGATTTATGCGAGTCAAAAATTGATATCTGACTGGATTTTGTAAGTACATTTTTATATTAAAGGTTGAAATATTACAAACCTTATCCTATAAACAATTTTGATATGGGATAAAATTAACATTAAAACGTTTTAAGTCTTTCTCAAATAGTTTCAATACTGAAAATTAAAAAATCAAGATGTAAAAATCTTACTTGACAAAATCATTCTAAGAAAAAAATACTGTGGAAGTGATCGACTAGACACGTCGACCTATGTATAACTACTGAATAGTAACGAGTACTGTCTTAGTCATTGCTGACCGGCGAAAAATATACCTCCCCGATTACCGTAAAAGGCAACGAGAAAACATAAGACCTACTGACCACTCGTAAAAATGAATGTTCAGAACAATGACAGGTGCTTTCCTCGCCATAGGTTACGACAAGTCCGTGCAATGTCGTTCACTAACACAATATTAAACAAAAATAACTAAAATACATAACAACGAAGTAACACTATTGTAATAGTGTTTATTTGCTGAGTTATATCAATGGCTTTATGTGAGTTAAAAATCTATATTTGACTAGATTGGTAACAAAGCTGGAATAATATGCAGCTATCCCCCCCCCAAAAAAAAAAAAAACGATTTATAAACGAAAACAAAATAAATAATAGAAATGTGATAATTCTTTGTAAAATATTTCCAATACTGAAGGGGGTCTTATTTAAGTAACTTTTCTCATGATAAAGATGACATCAGACGTGATTGATAGGACAAGTCAACCTACTGTGCTGTATGTGAAAGTACTTGACAGTAACGAGTACTTTTTTCCGCTAAAAAGATGAGTCAACAAGTTTGTGTAATGTCTTTCACTAAAAAATCCTTTAACAAATAACTAAAAAACATTTTTATCTTACATTACATTATTTGTGTATTTTAAAAATAACGCTTGTTTGGATTGGTCAAATATTCACCTATTGGATATGTCTTTGAAAACAGCGTTGGTGCAATAAAACAAGTAAACACAACAGCAAATAATGAATCAGTATTGCAAAAGTGTTTTTTTTTGGTGTCTGAGAAAATTCAACGGATTTATGCGAGTCAAAAATTGATATCTGACTGGATTTTGTAAATACATTTTTATATTAAAGGTTGAAATATTACAAACCTTATCCTATAAACAATTTTGATATGGGATAAAATTAACATTAAAACGTTTTAAGTCTTTCTCAAATAGTTTCAATAATGAAAATTATAAAATCAAGATGTAAAAATCTTACTTGACAAAATTATTCTAAGAAAAAAATACTGTGGAAGTGATCGACTAGACACGTCGACCTATGTATAACTACTGAATAGTAACGAGTACTGTCTTAGTCATTGCTGACCGGCGAAAAATATACCTCCCCGATTACCGTAAAAGGCAACGAGAAAACATAGGACCTACTGACCACTCGTAAAATGAATGTTCAGAACAATGACAGGTGCTTTCCTCGCCATAGGTTTCGACAAGTCCGTGCAATGTCGTTCACTAACACAATATTAATCAAAAATAACTAAAATACATTACAATGAAGTAACACTATTGTAATAGTAACAGCTATTCCAAAAAAACAAAACGATTTTTAAACGAAAAACAAAACAATTCATAAAAATGTGATAATTCTTTGTTAAATATTTCCAATACTGAAAAGGGTCTTATTTAAGTAACTTTTCTCATGATAAAGATGACATCAGACGTGATTGATAGGACAAGTCAACCTACTGTGCTGTATGTGAAAGTACTTGATAGTAACGAGTACTTTTTTCCGCTAAAATGATGAGTCAACAAGTTTGTGTAATGTCTTTCACTAAAAAATCCTTTAACAAATAACTAAAAAACATTTTTATCTTACATTACATTATTTGTGTATTTTAAAAATAACGCTTGTTTGGATTGGTCAAATATTCACCTATTGGATATGTCTTTGAAAACAGCGTTGGTGCAATAAAACAAGTAAACACAACAGCAAATAATGAATCAATATTGTAAAAGTGTTTTTTTTGCTGTCTGAGAAAATTCAACGGATTTATGCGAGTCAAAAATTGACATCTGACTGGATTTTGTAAATACATTTTTATATTAAAGGTTGAAATATTACAAACCTTATCCTATAAACAATTTTGATATGGGATAAAATTAACATTAAAACGTTTTAAGTCTTTCTCAAATAGTTTCAATACTGAAAATTATAAAATCAAGATGTAAAAATCTTACTTGACAAAATTATTCTAAGAAAAAAATATTTTGGAAGTGATCGACTAGACACGTCGACCTATGTATAACTACTGAATAGTAACGAGTACTGTCTTAGTCATTGCTGACCGGCGAAAAATATACCTCCCCGATTACCGTTAAATGCAACGAGGAAACGTAAGACCTACTGACCACTCGTAAAAATGAATGTTCAGAACAATGACAGGTGCTTTCCTCGCCATAGGTTTCGACAAGTCCGTGCAATGTCGTTCACTAACACAATATTAATCAAAAATAACTAAAATACATAACAACGAAGTAACACTATTGTAATAGTGTTTATTTGCTGAGTTATATCAATGGCTTTATGTGAGTTAAAAATCTATATTTGACTAGATTGGTAACAAAGCTGGAATAATATGCAGCTATCCCCCCCCCCAAAAAAAAAAAAACGATTTATAAACGAAAACAAAATAAATAATAGAAATGTGATAATTCTTTGTAAAATATTTCCAATACTGAAGGGGGTCTTATTTAAGTAACTTTTCTCATGATAAAGATGACATCAGACGTGATTGATAGGACAAGTCAACCTACTGTGCTGTATGTGAAAGTACTTGATAGTAACGAGTACTTTTTTCCGCTAAAATGATGAGTCAACAAGTTTGTGTAATGTCTTTCACTAAAAAATCCTTTAACAAATAAATAAAAAACATTTTTATTTTACATTACATTATTTGTGTATTTTAAAAATAACGCTTGTTTGGATTGGTCAAATATTCACCTATTGGATGTGTCTTTGAAAACAGCGTTGGTGCAATAAAACAAGTAAACACAACAGCAAATAATGAATCAATATTGTAAAAGTGGTTTTTTTTGGTGTCTGAGAAAATTCAACGGATTTATGCGAGTCAAAAATTGATATCTGACTGGATTTTGTAAATACATTTTTATATTAAAGGTTGAAATATTACAAACCTTATCCTATAAACAATTTTGATATGGGATAAAATTAACATTAAAACGTTTTAAGTCTTTCTCAAATAGTTTCAATACTGAAAATTATAAAATCAAGATGTAAAAATCTTACTTGACAAAATCATTCTAAGAAAAAAATACTGTGGAAGTGATCGACTAGACACGTCGACCTATGTATAACTACTGAATAGTAACGAGTACTGTCTTAGTCATTGCTGACCGGCGAAAAATATACCTCCCCGATTACCGTAAAAGGCAACGAGAAAACATAAGACCTACTGACCACTCGTAAAAATGAATGTTCAGAACAATGACAGGTGCTTTCCTCGCCATAGGTTACGACAAGTCCGTGCAATGTCGTTCACTAACACAATATTAAACAAAAATAACTAAAATACATAACAACGAAGTAACACTATTGTAATAGTGTTTATTTGCTGAGTTATATCAATGGCTTTATGTGAGTTAAAAATCTATATTTGACTAGATTGGTAACAAAGCTGGAATAATATGCAGCTATCCCCCCCCAAAAAACGATTTATAAACGAAAACAAAATAAATAATAGAAATGTGATAATTCTTTGTAAAATATTTCCAATACTGAAGGGGGTCTTATTTAAGTAACTTTTCTCATGATAAAGATGACATCAGACGTGATTGATAGGACAAGTCAACCTACTGTGCTGTATGTGAAAGTACTTGATAGTAACGAGTACTTTTTTCCGCTAAAATGATGAGTCAACAAGTTTGTGTAATGTCTTTCACTAAAAAATCCTTTAACAAATAAATAAAAAACATTTTTATTTTACATTACATTATTTGTGTATTTTAAAAATAACGCTTGTTTGGATTGGTCAAATATTCACCTATTGGATGTGTCTTTGAAAACAGCGTTGGTGCAATAAAACAAGTAAACACAACAGCAAATAATGAATCAATATTGTAAAAGTGGTTTTTTTGGTGTCTGAGAAAATTCAACGGATTTATGCGAGTCAAAAATTGATATCTGACTGGATTTTGTAAATACATTTTTATATTAAAGGTTGAAATATTACAAACCTTATCCTATAAACAATTTTGATATGGGATAAAATTAACATTAAAACGTTTTAAGTCTTTCTCAAATAGTTTCAATACTGAAAATTATAAAATCAAGATGTAAAAATCTTACTTGACAAAATCATTCTAAGAAAAAAATACTGTGGAAGTGATCGACTAGACACGTCGACCTATGTATAACTACTGAATAGTAACGAGTACTGTCTTAGTCATTGCTGACCGGCGAAAAATATACCTCCCCGATTACCGTAAAAGGCAACGAGAAAACATAAGACCTACTGACCACTCGTAAAAATGAATGTTCAGAACAATGACAGGTGCTTTCCTCGCCATAGGTTTCGACAAGTCCGTGCAATGTCGTTCACTAACACAATATTAAACAAAAATAACTAAAATACATAACAATGAAGTAACACTATTGTAATAGTGTTTATTTGCTGAGTTATATCAATGGCTTTATGTGAGTTAAAAAACTATATTTGACTAGATTGGTAACAAAGCTGGAATAATATGCAGCTATTCCCCCCCCCCCCCAAAAAAACGATTTATAAACGAAAACAAAATAAATAATAGAAATGTGATAATTCTTTGTAAAATATTTCCAATACTGACGGGGGTCATATTTAAGTAACTTTTCTCATGATAAAGATGACATCAGATGTGATTGATAGGACAAGTCAACCTACTGTGCTGTATGTGAAAGTACTTGATAGTAACGAGTACTTTTTTTCCGCTAAAATGATGAGTCAACAAGTTTGTGTAATGTCTTTCACTAAAAAATTCTTTAACAAATAACTATAAAACATTTTTATCTTACATTACGTTATTTGTGTATTTTAAAAATAACGCTTGTTTGGATTGGTCAAATATTCACCTATTGGATATGTCTTTGAAAACAGCGTTGGTGCAATAAAACAAGTAAACACAACAGCAAATAATGAATCAATATCGTAAAAGTGGTTTTTTTTTGGTGTCTGATAAAATTCAACGGATTTATGCGAGTCAAAAATTGATATCTGACTGGATTTTGTAAATACATTTTTATATTAAAGGTTGAAATATTAAACACCTTATCCTAAAAACAATTTTGACATGGGATAAAATTAACATTAAAAAGTTTTAAGTCTTTCTCAAATAGTTTCAATACTGAAAATTATAAAATCAAGATGTAAAAATCTTACTTGACAAAATTATTCTAAGAAAAAAATACTGTGGAAGTGATCGACTAGACACGTCGACCTATGTATAACTACTGAATAGTAACGAGTACTGTCTTAGTCATTGCTGACCGGCGAAAAATATACCTCCCCGATTACCGTGAAAGGCAACGAGAAAACATAAGACCTACTGACCACTCGTAAAAATGAATGTTCAGAACAATGACAGGTGCTTTCCTCGCCATAGGTTTCGACAAGTCCGTGCAATGTCGTTCACTAACACAATATTAATCAAAAATAACTAAAATACATTACACTAAAATAACACTATTGTAATAGTAACAGCTATTCCAAAAAAACAAAACGATTTTTAAACGGAAAACAAAACAATTCATAAAAATGTGATAATTCTTTGTTAAATATTTCCAATACTGAAAAGGGTCTTATTTAAGTAACTTTTCTCATGATAAAGATGACATCAGACGTGATTGATAGGACAAGTCAACCTACTGTGCTGTATGTAAAAGTACTTCATAGTAACGAGTACTTTTTTCCCGCTAAAATGATGAGTCAACAAGTTTGTGTAATGTCTTTCACTAAAAAATCCTTTAACAAATAACTAAAAAACATTTTTATTTTACATTACATTATTTGTGTATTTTAAAAATAACGCTTGTTTGGATTGGTCAAATATTCACCTATTGGATGTGTCTTTGAAAACAGCGTTGGTGCAATAAAACAAGTAAACACAACAGCAAATAATGAATCAATATTGTAAAAGTGTTTGTTTTTTTTGGTGTCTGAGAAAATTCAACGGATTTATGCGAGTCAAAAATTGATATCTGACTGGATTTTGTAAGTACATTTTTATATTAAAGGTTGAAATATTACAAACCTTATCCTATAAACAATTTTGATATGGGATAAAATTAACATTAAAACGTTTTAAGTCTTTCTCAAATAGTTTCAATACTGAAAATTATAAAATCAAGATGTAAAAATCTTACTTGACAAAATCATTCTAAGAAAAAAATACTGTGGAAGTGATCGACTAGACACGTCGACCTATGTATAACTACTGAATAGTAACGAGTACTGTCTTAGTCATTGCTGACCGGCGAAAAATATACCTCCCCGATTACCGTAAAAGGCAACGAGAAAACATAAGACCTACTGACCACTCGTAAAAATGAATGTTCAGAACAATGACAGGTGCTTTCCTCGCCATAGGTTTCGACAAGTCCGTGCAATGTCGTTCACTAACACAATATTAAACAAAAATAACTAAAATACATAACAATGAAGTAACACTATTGTAATAGTTTTTATTTGCTGAGTTATATCAATGGCTTTATGTGAGTTAAAAAACTATATTTGACTAGATTGATAACAAAGCTGGAATAATATGCAGCTATCCCCCCCAAAAAGAAAAATGATTTATAAACGAAAACAAAATAAATAATAGAAATGTGATAATTCTTTGTAAAATATTTCCAATACTGAAGGGGGTCTTATTTAAGTAACTTTTCTCATGATAAAGATGACATCAGACGTGATTGATAGGACAAGTCAACCTACTGTGCTGTATGTGAAAGTACTTGATAGTAACGAGTACTTTTTTCCGCTAAAATGATGAGTCAACAAGTTTGTGTAATGTCTTTCACTAAAAAGTCCTTTAACAATTAACTAAAAAACATTTTTATCTTACATTACATTATTTGTGTATTTTAAAAATAACGCTTGTTTGGATTGGTCAAATATTCACCTATTGGATATGTCTTTGAAAACAGCGTTGGTGCAATAAAACAAGTAAACACAACAGCAAATAATGAATCAATATTGTAAAAGTGTTTTTTTTGGTGTCTGAGAAAATTCAACGGATTTATGCGAGTCAAAAATTGATATCTGACTGGATTTTGTAAATACATTTTTATATTAAAGGTTGAAATATTACAAACCTTATCCTATAAACAATTTTGATATGGGAAAAATTAACATTAAAACGTTTTAAGTGTTTCTCAAATAGTTTCAATACTGAAAATTATAAAATCAAGATGTAAAAATCTTACTTGACAAAATTATTCTTAGAAAAAAATACTTTGGAAGTGATCGACTAGACACGTCGACCTATGTATAACTAGTGAATAGTAACGAGTACTGTCTTAGTCATTGCTGACCGGCGAAAAATATACCTCCCCGATTACCGTAAAAGGCAACGAGGAAACGTAAGACCTACTGACCACTCGTAAAAATGAATGTTCAGAACAATGACAGGTGCTTTCCTCGCCATAGGTTTCGACAAGTCCGTGCAATGTCGTTCACTAACACAATATTAATCAAAAATAACTAAAGTACATTACAATGAAGTAACACTATTGTAATAGTAACAGCTATTCAAAAAAACAAAACGATTTATAAACGGAAAACAAAACAATTCATAAAAATGTGATAATTCTTTGATAAATATTTCCAATACTGAAAAGGGTCTTATTTAAGTAACTTTTCTCATGATAAAGATGACATCAGACGTGATTGATAGGACAAGTCAACCTACTGTGCTGTATGTGAAAGTACTTGATAGTAACGAGTACTTTTTTTCCGCTAAAATGATGAGTCAACAAGTTTGTGTAATGTATTTCACTAAAAAATCCTTTAACAAATAACTAAAAAACATTTTTATCTTACATTACATTATTTGTGTATTTTAAAAATAACGCTTGTTTGGATTGGACAAATATTCACCTATTGGATATGTCTTTGAAAACAGAGTTGGTGCAATAAAACAAGTAAACACAACAGCAAATAATGAATCAATATTGTAAAAGTGGTTTTTTTGGTGTCTGAGAAAATTCAACGGATTTATGCGAGTCAAAAATTGATATCTGACTGGATTTTGTAAATACATTTTTATATTAAAGGTTGAAATATTACAAACCTTATCCTATAAACAATTTTGATATGGGATAAAATTAACATTAAAACGTTTTAAGTCTTTCTCAAATAGTTTCAATACTGAAAATTATAAAATCAAGATGTAAAAATCTTACTTGACAAAATCATTCTAAGAAAAAAATACTGTGGGAGTGATCGACTAGACACGTCGACCTATGTATAACTACTGAATAGTAACGAGTACTGTCTTAGTCATTGCTGACCGGCGAAAAATATACCTCCCCGATTACCGTAAAAGGCAACGAGAAAACATAAGACCTACTGACCACTCGTAAAAATGAATGTTCAGAACAAGGACAGGTGCTTTCCTCGCCATAGGTTTCGACAAGTCCGTGCAATGTCGTTCACTAACACAATATTAAACAAAAATAACTAAAATACATAACAACGAAGTAACACTATTGTAATAGTGTTTATTTGCTGAGTTATATCAATGGCTTTATGTGAGTTAAAAATCTATATTTGACTAGATTGGTAACAAAGCTGGAATAATATGCAGCTATCCCCCCCCCCAAAAAACGATTTATAAACGAAAACAAAATAAATAATAGAAATGTGATAATTCTTTGTAAAATATTTCCAATACTGAAGGGGGTCATATTTAAGTAACTTTTCTCATGATAAAGATGACATCAGACGTGATTGATAGGACAAGTCAACCTACTGTGCTGTATGTGAAAGTACTTGATAGTAACGAGTACTTTTTTTCCGCTAAAATGATGAGTCAACAAGTTTGTGTAATGTCTTTCACTAAAAAATCCTTTAACAAATAACTAAAAAACATTTTTATCTTACATTACATTATTTGTGTATTTTAAAAATAACGCTTGTTTGGATTGGTCAAATATTCACCTATTGGATATGTCTTTGAAAACAGCGTTGGTGCAATAAAACAAGTAAACACAACAGCAAATAATGAATCAATATTGTAAAAGTGTTTTTTTTTGGTGTCTGAGAAAATTCAACGGATTTATGCGAGTCAAAAATTGATATCTGACTGGATTTTGTAAATACATATTTATATTAAAGGTTGAAATATTACAAACCTTATCCTATAAACAATTTTGATATGAGATAAAATTAACATTAAAACGTTTTAAGTCTTTCTCAAATAGTTTCAATACTGAAAATTATAAAATCAAGATGTAAAAATCTTACTTGACAAAATCATTCTAAGAAAAAAATACTGTGGGAGTGATCGACTAGACACGTCGACCTATGTATAACTAGTGAATAGTAACGAGTACTGTCTTAGTCATTGCTGACCGGCGAAAAATATACCTCCCCGATTACCGTGAAAGGCAACGAGAAAACATAAGACCTACTGACCACTCGTAAAAATGAATGTTCAGAACAATGACAGGTGCTTTCCTCGCCATAGGTTTCGACAAGTCCGTGCAATGTCGTTCACTAACACAATATTAATCAAAAATAACTAAAATACATTACAATGAAGTAACACTATTGTAATAGTAACAGCTATTCCAAAAAAAAAAACGATTTATAAACGAAAACAAAATAAATAATAAAAATGTGATAATTCTTTGTAAAATATTTCCAATACTGAAGGGGGTCATATTTAAGTAACTTTTCTCATGATAAAGATGACATCAGACGTGATTGATAGGACAAGTCAACCTACTGTGCAGTATGTGAAAGTACTGAACAGTAACGAGTACTGATTTTTTCGCCATAATGATGTGTCAACAAGTTAGTGTAATGTTTTTCAATTAAAAAATCCTTCAACAAATAACTAAAAAAAAATTCTTATATTACATTATTTGTGTATTCCATAACCCTTTACTGGTTGCGACATGTGTGAAAAGTAGCCAACTTTCACCATTACGCGCGAGGCCTATTTCAAGATGCTCTAATTTTATTACTAATTATCATACAGATGTGCAACTTAGCAAAGTTATTACCTTGGTGAATGTCTTTCAGAAAAACCAAGTTGAGCCCCGTTCCCCGTTACCATGGCAACGCTGGGGCGGAGCAAAAACGGCAAAAAATGCAATTTTCGCTTTTTTTCCACCCCACATTTGCGTTTCAAACAGTAATATTTTCCAAAATTGAGGTCTAAAGTGCCAGGTCTTTTCAGATACTGAAAACATGTTTTCTTATCAGCATTTGGCGCCATTTTTCTGCACTCAATGACCCCGATTTTTTTCTGGCGATGAGGGGCGCTGCGCCCCCTTCAAACCCCAGCAACAAAGGGGGGCACATTTCCCCTTCGGAACCCCCCTGAGACATCTATTTAGGAGGGAGGCGCGCGAAAAAAAGCTCATTTTTTGGGGACAACTATCCTTAAGTGAAATTCACTTATTCCAGTTAAAAAACACCATTTTCAAGGCTGTGGCAGCCATTTTGGAGGGGGGTCTAGACACGTAAAAATGCGGGATTGAGCGGTTAAGGGTTAAAATAACGCTTCTTTAGGTCGGTCAAATATTTACCTATTAGATATGTCTTTGAAAACAGCGTTGCTGCAATAAAACAAGTAAACACAACAGCAAATGATGAATCAATTGCTTGCTATATGAGTAACACAACGACAAAGAGAGAACAACATTGTATTTGATATCTGTGTTTTTTTTTGGTTTTGAACAAATACTGATTTATCTATGTTTGTCATGCAGCGACAAAGAGGGAATTATGCCAATAGAAATATGTTAAAATGGAACAAATATTTTTTTCAAATGTGATTAAATATGAGTGTACCACAGCGACAACAAAAACATTTGCGCAATAGAAAAATGTTTTATGTTTTATCAAATAAAATTCTATTGTTGATATATAAGTGTCATACAGCGACAAATAATAATATGTATTTCAGTGTATCAAAAAATGTATTTTTAATTATATTAGTGCCATACAGTGACAAAGAAAGAAAAACGCTCAATAGAAATGTGTGTTAGTGGATTGAATAATTTTCTTTTAGGTTATATGAGTGTCATTCGGAGACTAAGAAGGAAACAACGCTCAATGGAAATGTGTTTGGGTGGTTTAAATAATTTTCTTTTGATTATTTAAGTGTCATACAGCGACAAAGAAAGAAATATGCTTAGTCAATAAAACATTTTTCTTTTGATTATGTATGCGTGTCATACAGCGACAAAGAAAGAAATACGCGCAATAAATACATGTTTGGGTGGATCATATAATTTTCTATTGATTATATGAGTGTCATTAGAAATCAAATATTGTTATCTTGATTATATATGTGTCATACAGCGACAACAAAAGAAATATGCTCAATAAAATGGGTGCATGTGTGCGGATGGATCAAATAATTTTCTTTTGGTTATGAGAGTGTCATACAGCGACAAAGAAAGAAATATGCGCAATAGAAATGTGTACAGGTGCATCAAAATGAAATAATTATCTATTGGTAAGATATGCGTGTCATACAGTCACTAAGAAAGAAATACGCTTAATAAAAATCTGTTTGGGTGGATCAATAATGTTCTTATGATTATATGAATGTCATACAGTGACAAAAATAAATATGCTCTTAGAAATGTGTTTTTGAGGATCAAATATTTTCAATGGTTATATATAAGAGTCACGCAGTGACAAAGAAAGTAATACACAGGATACAAATATGTTTAATACTATTAAGTAATTTTCTTTTGGTTATAACTTATAAATGCGTGTCATGCAGTGAATCAATTACTTTTCTATTAATTTATGAGTGACATACAGTGGCAAAAAAGAAAATATTCTCAAAAGAAATGTCTTTAAGTCAATTAAATAATAGTCTATCGGTTATATATGTGTGTCATACAGTCACTAAGAAAAAATACGCTCAATATAAATCTGCTTGGGTGGATGAAATAATTTTCTATTCATTATATGAGTGTCATACAGCGACAAAGAAAGAAATTTGCTCAATAAAAATGTGTTTTTAGTACATGAAATAATGTTCTATTGGTTATATGAGTACCATGCAATACCAAAGACAGAAATACGCACGATACAAATATGTTTAATGCAATGAAATGATTTTCCTTTGGTTATATATGAGTTTCATACAGCGACAAAGAAAGAAATATCCTCAAATGAAATATGTCTGGGTAGATCAAATAATTGTCTTTTGGTTGAATGGGTGTCATACAGTGACAAATTATACGAGTGTCATACAGCGACAAAGGAAAATTAAGGTCAATAAAAAAGTGTTAGGTGGGCTCCAATAATTTTCTATTCGATAAATGAGTGTCATGCAGCGACAAATAGAAATGCTCAATAGATATGGGTTTTGGTGGATCAAAATGAAATAATCATCAATTGGTTACATATGAGTGTCATTCAGTGACTATGAAAGAAATAATCTCATTGGACAAATAACATTACTTTATATAGAGGTGTCATGGATTCTATCGTCATGTATAATAAATATCAATCAACGTCAAAGAATGAACTTCAGCATAATATCATAACAGCCACCAGTCGGTCATGATAAAAGATGCTCTTGTAGAGAGAAAGCATACTGTCAGGAGGTATCTTGGGCTGCTCGGATGTTAACAATTGATTTGTTTGTTTGTTTGTGTTTTACGGCGCACCAACACAGAAAGGTCACATCGCGCCGAAAGCTATTAATGATACTAATAATTCAAACTATATTAATGATGTAAAACTCTATAAACAATAACAATTGATAGTTGATATCGATAATAATTATATATTGATATGTATTTTAATATGAGCTTAGACTTAAAACTTGACATTATTGTCAAGCTTTTATGAAAGTGTATAACCTCTCCATGCAATCTCCGTAAACAGAGATCCTGTAGAGCGTTGTCGTACTGCATCTCTACTTAGTCAATGCAAGGTCACGTCGAGATGAACTTTGTGTCGACCAATCAATGCGTAGCTTTCATCTAGACGAAAACACTATTAATCACATTTTGATTTTCGTAATTTCTATTTTTAGACCTGTGTTTGCATGCTAATTTAACAGCGGTATTATTCACAGTCTGCGATTGGGCGGCTCATTTCAAATTTCGTGACGTAGACGATGTTAACAAGTTACGTATCATAACAATTTCGTCATGAATATTATGATGAGAAAAGGTCACCTGAACGTGACCTTTGTTTGGAAAAGGCCAGATCTTCATTAGCGAGTATGCGAGCGGTAAAATTGTAGATCGGGTTTTAATCAGATTGCTTTCCATGTGGCATTAGAGCTTGTTCCCCCTTCGAGACACGAGATTCTAAAACCCGGCGCGCTAACAACTGCGTAACTGACCCGGGTATGCCTCGTTTTGAATCTTAAACAACGACCCCTTGACTTTTGCGCTAATTGGATGGGTACTGAACAATTGTATTAAAACAGATTTTTGCAAATATGAATAAAGTACATAACGTTTTACTGTTGACAACACAGCCATTGTTAGTGCATTGTATTCCATCTGCTGAAAACAATCGTCTCAAGCAACACCATTGGATATCTGTGAAAAAAATAAACAAGAAATATCTATAAAAAGACATACGGCGCTGAGCAGGGTAATTTTGTTTGAAGTATAAATGTCGGCCATGTACGACGTACATGTACCAGTTTGGTTAAAAGTCATGCAAGTTAGTTATATATCTGATTGTTAACCTGTCACAACTTAAATAATTACACGGTCCGGAATCTGTAATTTCTAAGTTATTTTGAATTTGTTTTTTCAACTATATTCAAAGTTGCTACATATAAAGTTAGATCATCAATAATCAATACGGATGGGTGCCTCAATGGTTTAAAAGCAGATGAATACTAACACATCCAGTTACCGTGTAATTATTTAAGTTGGGACAGGTTAATGTAATAGAACTATACTAGTACAACATGAAACATTTGGGAATTAACACATATAAAGATAATCCCATTATATAAAGTGTTACTTGAAAATAAAAGTCATATTTGTACACTGAATCTCATGATGCGACTAATATTTTTTGTCGTATATTTGTTCCTCGGGAAAACGAAAACACAAAGATGCGGCAAAGCGCGACATGACTTTTATGACGCGTAGTTTATCTATTAAGTTTTTCGCATTAATAATTTTTGCATTGCGCTTCCTAAGGTTTAGACATAACACATAATGAATATGTCGTATGGTAGTTTTGCAAATGGCACCTCACAGGACGAAGATACGACAAAAACTTTTTGTCAAGCGGTGAATCCAGGAATTTTCTTTGGGGACAAACCACGTCCACATTATACACTGTTAGCAGAATTACGCGACATGTTGATGATAAAAACTACATAACCAAGCAGCCAGAGAAGAATTGCTTTGTACAACTTAAAAATGGTTCACCATTAAAAATATACTAATAGATGGGTATATTTTTGACATTTTAGGATGGGCCGATCCCCCTGACCTCGTCCATGCTAGACCAGCCTATGTTGTCGTTCTTTTCGTGTTTTTATGGTGCGCTACGCGAGACGCCAATTCGACATGGCGTTGTTCAGCCACTATAGATTTTAGAAAAAGTATAACTGAAAAAAGAAATTACAGCAAGTATTCACGAATGTGTATGGGATTTAAGAATCAGCGGGATTGCTCCTGGTAAATGTATGTGTTATTGTCTGTAAATAGAATTAACAAATAATCACGTAACAAATAATAATAACAATAACAATAATGACGCCTTTATTTAATGTGGATATAACATATTTGGCTAAAACCCAATTTTCAATATGGTTCACAAACCAATTTCCAATATGGTCCAAATGAAATTTATGTCTCTATATGCCAACGCCAATGGGAATGTAAAAAAGTAACTTACCCATAAAGTTACATCAAAATGTAAAAGTAATCATATCAACACTGGTGGTTACCATGGATACAATTACATGTATATAGCTATACTCATCATAAACTTCGATCTGAAATAGTGAGATGTGAACACTTATAGACTTAATTCATTTTTAGATTTGATTAACATTGGTGATGTAAAGCATCGAATAGTACTGACAGTTGAATTTGTTTCCATATGAATTAAATACTTTAAAACTTGACCATAATATAAATTTTGGGCTTACGTGCCCCCCCCCCCCCCCCAATAAAAAGGGTGAGTCGAAGACTACATGTAGAAAACATGCCGTGTTTACAAAATTCATATTCATTTGTATATAGCAAACTCACTTCTACGGCCATTCTCCCTCCTACCAATTATTTTTATTTATAGGGCAGTTGTCAGTTACTGACGAAAGTATGCGCTTAGAAGTTGCTTTACAGTTAAATTTAGAGATAACCGCCGTTATATGACCTATACAGTGTGTTGCAACGGCGTTAAACCCAACAAGCTTAAGCATCATTTTGATCTAAACCGATCACTGTTACCCTTGACATGCATGCAAAAAGTCCACATGCACATTGCATGTTTTGTAGTATCTGTGATGCTTCGTCAATACAATAAGTTTAAAGTGACTCAACCCGGGTCGATAGCACAGTTTGTAGAGCGCTGGGATTTGGAATCTCGTGTCTCGAAGGGCTTATGGGTTCAAATCCCACGTGGAAGGTTTTACCCTCCACGAAAATTTGATAATTATGTCAATGTTCCTCCATTAATATGGTACATGTATATGGAGAGATTTCCACACTTTTGGAAGGGTAGGTGAGTACTGGTTATAGACAAGGTTCCAGGAAAGATAAGTTAGGTGCGCTGGACGCCGTAAAATAGCCTAAATGTGTTGGCACGACGTTAAACCTAGTATCATTAAATAATAAATCAAACGTGACTTAACTATTTTATTGTGATAAAATTTCAACCCAAATATTTGTGTGTAATGAATCAAACTGAGTTTATATAATCAATGTTTGCATTAACGAACAGTAACTATTTCATAGTTTACTAATTTTACACATTTTTCATTGACATAAAATTATGAGAAATTTTCAATGTTCATGCACACAATTTACAATAAAGGTTTTGAAAGTCCAAGTAGTATGCTTCAATCAGTAAAATTATGTACATGCATCAGTTTATCCGCTTATTGACATTGAGAGTAAAAGTTAGTCCATTTATTTATGTACATAAACATGCATGACCAATGATACAAACTATATTTTAGAGCATTGGCACTCAATAATCGCCGTTTGAAATTTACGCCCGGTGCTTTTATACAATGATACACATCTTGCTTTTTAAAAGCATTCATAATCAATGTCTGAAAGTCCCTTCCATATTTGAATTTAAATCTCTGTCAAGCATTGTATAGGCGATCGTTGAAATGTCTAAGGCAAGAACTGGTAAACACGAGTGAACATCAACAAACCTCGTGTGAAACAATAAAAGTTCATTTCACAGGAGTGAAGTAATAGATTAAAAAAATCATATATTAAATTTCAATTTACCTGATAAATAATTCCAAAAATATATTCCATAATTCAAGTTTTACAAACAAACAGTCTCGCCATTGAACACATATTTTTCCTCATTCAACATGGCGGATAACACATTGAGTAATCACATGGTCAACACCTCGGACCATTCATATATTTTGTTGAACAATACACTTTTCTACGGAGCCCCTAAAGTGACATTTTGGAAATGCTTCTTGTAAGTTCGTACAAAAACAAGATCGGGTTTATGTAAACAACACAATGAGGACAGGGGATGCTCAGGATGGCAATGAATTGTAGAATTTCAATATGTTTTTATGAGTGTCTTGTTGTAATGGCCTACCATTACAAGCATAATTGACCAAGCGTTAGTTGTTTATCCGCCACACTTATTTTGTGAATATGAATTATACAACTTTTATTGTCAATTCTGCAAATCTCTGAAATGGATTGTTTCATTTCTAATGTTTACCAAAATATTGTTATTTTGTAGGCACTGTAGTATTTACAATGTATATTATTTTATGCTATAAGAAACCACCAACTCCGTAAACAGATATCCTATAGACCGCTGGCGTATAGGATCTCTTAGTGCCGCTCCGAGGGTCACGTCGCAATGACCTTAATGTTGATTAATCAATGCATAACATTATTAATAGCATCTTGGTGTCGTAATTGCAATTTCAAGATTGCGTTCTCGTTCCCAGAGTCAAGTAGAATTCTCAATAGGCCTACTAGCTAAATTGAGAATCTTTATAACTTCGGGGAACGAGAATGGCTCATTTGACGATGGTGTTATTTTTGAAATTTTAGTCGAGGCGGATTTTTACTGTTTTCTTCTTGAAACTGTGTCCTTTGTGATGTCATAGTCACATATGGTATTGCTATCGTTAACATGCTAATTTCTTCGTAATTGGAATTTAATTTTGGAGGTTATAATTCCATGTAATGGTTAAAGGGAGGCTAGAAGTTTAAACATTTAGATAAGATATATAGAGTTGTCTATCTTGCTATGATATAAAGGTATTGATGCCTAAAGTTATTTATACATATATATTCACACATACGACCACCTACGGGGCCCATATATAAGACCGACTTGAGTGGCATAATTTCATATAGTTGGTTTCAATATATGCAACTATGTACGCAAATAATGAACATTTCCAAACAACAGAACTAAGGGGTACTAAGTTATATATCAAATATATATTTAATTTTACAATAGGTGAAAACTTATTGACAAGAACTAAAAAACCCAATAAAAATTATATACATTTGTGGGGCATATATCATTTTCCTGGGGCATATAGCATTTACTTTTTAAAACCGACTTTCGCACACTATTTTAGTAGGGTACCCTACACCCCCCTACATCATTTTAAACTAGCTAGACTTGCGAGGCTTTATATATGCCCCACACGAAATATAAACCCCACAAGTATGGTTTCAAATAGACCGATACCCCGTAGATAGTGATATGTAACAGTATATATATATATATACATATAAAATAATGTTTACAATTCATTCGAAAACCACCTTAACACACCGTAAATAGTAGTGAAACTACCCCTTTAGCTATATCTCTTTCCTCCTGATGAGCACCGTCGGCAACCACAGTACTTTCTTCCGTTACGCTCCATAGTGGAGCGCTTTAAAAAGCACGAGGTATTTGATAAGCATTAAAACTAGTGTTTTTCTACATGCTACAAATGGATAATCTACATCGGAATGGTTTCAGAAAAATAAAAGGCATGATTTCGGATTTTCCTTTATAATTTTTTTTGTATTAGCGTGTACCCTGTGTTGGATAAACGGTTTAACCTCTTGATGACTCAATCAAAAACAAAAAAATAGTCAAAGGGAGGCTATCTAAACAAAATCATTTTAAGAATTTTACATTAGTTACTTCCCTTGTTAATTAAACAGGCTTTTTATCATGAAAATTAAATCAAATCCGATAATTCAAATTAAGTTTTATTTTGAAAAGACAACATTTTGCTGTCATCAAAAACTATTTTGTGAAAAATATTAACATTCAACCGACATTTTTTGATTATTTTTTTTTGAAACAGGATTTAGGTTAGTATTTGCCGCTTTAACAATTGTAGTATCACTTCCGGCGTCATTGACAACCATCACTTACTATAGACGTTTTAAATAGGTTAAACTTTCGAATCCCTTTAGAGCCAAAACAGTGTGACCCCGGAAGACCGGGTATACAGACGTAGCCTATGCTAATACCAATCGAATAAGCAGCTCCGTAAAAGTCCATCTTGGGACTGAAAGCAGGTTTGAGACAACAAAAAAACATATAGTATATGAACCATAAGTGTTTTAAAGTGGGTTCGAGCCCCATGTAGAGCCGAAATGGTGAAGTGTGACCCTGGAAGACCGGGTATACAGACGTAGCATATGAAAAAAAACAATTGAATAAGCAACTTCATACAAACCCATCTTGGGGCTGAGAGCCAGGGTGGGACCTCAAAGAAGCCATATTATAGATATATTTCATAAAGCCGTTTTAAAGAAGATTAAAACACCTATGGAGCCCAAACGGTGAAGTGTGACCCCGGAAGACCGGGTATACAGATGTAGCATATGAAAATACCAATCGAATGATCTTCTCCATACAAGCCAATCTTGGGGCAGTAAGCCGGTGTGGGACCTCAAAGTAGCCACATTATAGATACACTTAATTAAGACGTTTTAAAGGAGATTCGAACCCCTGTGGAGCCCAAACGGTGATGAGTGACCCCAAAAGACCGGGTATGCAGACGTAGCCTTTGCAAATACCAATCGAATGAGCAACTCCGTAAAAGTTAATCTTGGGGCTGAAAGCAGGTGTGAGACTTCAAAGTAGCCATCAAGTATACGAACTTAAAGCGTTTTAAAGTAGGTTCGAACCCCTGTAGAGCCCAAACGGTGAAGTGAGACCCAAGAAGACCGGGTATACAGACGTAGCATATGATAAAACCAACTGAATGAGCAAGTTCATACAAACCCATCTTGGGACTGAAAGCCAGAGTGGGACCTCAAAGTAGCCATATTATAGATATATTTAATAAAGCCGTTTTAAAGAAGATTCGAACCCCTATAGAGCCCAAACGGTTAAGTGTGACCCCGGAAGATCGGGTATACAGATGTAGCATATAAATATACCAATCGAATGATCCTCTCTATACAAGCCCATCTTGGGGCTGAAAGCCAGAGTGGGACCTCAAAGAAGCCATATTATAGATACACTTAATAAAGACGTTTTAAAGGAGATTCGAACCCCTGTGGAGCCCAAACGGTGAAGTGTGACCCCGGAAGACTGGGTATACAGACGTAGCCTATGCTAATACCAATCGAACGAACAACTCCGTAAAAGTCAATCTTGGGGTTGAAAGCAGGTGTGAGACTTCAAAGAAGCCATCAAGTATAGGAACTTTAAGCGTTATAAAGTGGGTTCGAACCCCTGTAGAGCCCAAACGGTGAAGTGTTACCCCGAAAAACCGGGTATACAGACGAAGCTTTGAAAATACCAAGCAAATGAAAAACTTCATACAAGTCCATCTTGGGGCTGAAGCCGGGATGGGACCTCAAAGTAGCCATATTATAGATACACTTAATAAAAACGTTTTAAAGGAGATTCGAACCCCTGTGGAGCCCAAACGGTGAAGTGTGACCCCGGAAGACTGGGTATACAGACGTAGCATATGCTAATACCAATCGAATGAGCAACTCCGTAAAAGTCCATCTTGGGGCTGAAAGCAGGTGTGAGACTTCAAAAAAGCCATTAAGTATCGGAACTTTAAACGTTTAAAAGTGGGTTCAAACCCCTGTAGAGCCCAAACGATGAAGTGTGACCCCAGAAGACTGGGTATACAGACGAAGCCTTTGAAATTACAAATCAAATGAACAACTTCATAAAAGTCCATCTTGGGGCTGTAGGCCGGTATGGGACCTCAAAGTAGCCATATTATAGATACACTTAATCAAGACGTTTTAAATGAGGTTCGAACCCCTGTGGAGCCCAAACGGTGAAGTGTGACCCCGGAAGACTGGGTATACAGACGAAGCCTTTGAAATTACAAATCAAATGAACAACTTCATAAAAGTCCATCTTGGGGCTGAAAGCCGGGATGGGACCTCAAATTAGCCATATTATAGATACACTTAATCAAGACGTTTTAAAGTTGATTCGAACCCCTGTGGAGCCCAAACGGTGAAGTGTGATTTAGCCTTTCCAGGAGGAGTGAGTAGGTTGACTGACCGCCGTTATATGACCGCCGTTCCTGAAAGTACATTCTTAATAGTGATCTCAAGTACCAGTTTTCATTGTTTTTAAATATGTACTCCTAGCTTATGATAGCAATTACTATTAATAACCATTTAATTCCAAACTTTGTGATATTTTTAAGAAGCTTATATGATAATTTTTCTTTAAGTTTTCTTTCAATTCAGGACGGTAAAGTAGGTTTTAGCCCCTTCATACCAGTCTATACTGGGTCTGAAAGTAGGAAAGTCACCTCAAAGTAGTCATATTATATATATACACTTACTATAGACATTTTGGTTGGTTCAAACGGCCCCGAAGAACCAAAACAGTAAGTGTGACTCTGAAAGACAGAGTATACATAAGTATTGTGCGTAACGTTTGATCTGACCTTCCACATTTGCATCAAATGATTATCTAAGCATATCCCGACAAAAATCAGTACCACGCCTATTCTACACTTCGGCACAAATTGTATAATTATAAAAGTATGTTTATGTGTTACATTTTAACACATAATCCTCACGGACACGGTGAAATCGAGCATTAATAATAAATTCGTATTCAATGTAATCAATATTCTTACAAAAAGGTCAGGTCGTGATCAAACTTTTCGCACAATAATCTAAGCTAATATATAAATTCGTACCGCGGTACGAGTTGCCCCTGATGCGTATTGCAATATACCGGTATACCCTTATATCGTGACAGCCCTAATACTCGATCTATAGAGGTTTGAACCCTGTTTCAAATCTAATTTGTGGTCGCATCCCTGCTTTTAGCCCCAAGATAGACTATATACCAGCATATCAAGTTGACAATTCTTTTTTGACAACGCCTTTTGATATTTGCAAAAACTACCAAAAATCAACAAAAATGGTGGGGGTTTTTGTGTCTAAAAATAGTTCTAGATAAAACTAAAAATAGACCAAACTCCCCGCAGCGGTTATTTCCTTTTATTGTCATTACCTAAAGCCCGTGCTTGCACGGGCTCCCGTCTAGTAGTATCAATGTACTTGATATCATAACATGACAGAACAAAACTAACGGTCAGATCTGAAAATTGTTATACAAGCAGGTTGTCAAAAGTACAAAAATTACTAATTTCTCTCATACCCGAAAGTATTTACTGTCGAGTTGAGGTTCGGCTCAAACTAGTCGTTAATGGAAATAGAATCAATTTAATAGAGAATTTGGCATTAGGACAAATATTACTCTAGAAAAAGAGTTTTCACAGAATGCCGTCCTATATTTTCGAAAAGGTTTTAACTATGATGCTAAGTTCACACTGTCCCCAGTGTATGACCCTGTGCGTCTCAGTAATTTGTAGACAGTTAACCGGGATGAACTGAGAATATTCGTGAAGAAGTGCAGTCATATCTTCCTGGCAGTGCTATTTTCCAGATTCTGTATGTTCACTTTAAAACGTTAAGATAGCATACATTCTATGGCTAACTAGAGGTCAAGCCCATGCTTTCAGTCCACAAAGACATGTATTTCGTTTCTCATTCGATTAGTGTCGGGGTTACACTTCACAGTGTAAGCTCCACACGGGTTTGAATCCTCTTTAAAACGTGTTTAGTAAGTATATCTATAATATGGCTTCTTTGAGGTCACACCCCTGCTTTCAACCCCAAGATGGACTAACATGGAGTTGCTCTTTCGATCAGTATTATTATATGCTACTGTTGTATAGCCGGTCTTCCGGGGTCACACTTCACCGTTTAGGTTCCACAGGGGTTCAAATCTTCTTTTAAACGTCTATATTAAATGTATCTATAATATGGCTACTTTGAGGTCCCATACCGGCTTACAGCCCCAAGATGGACTAGTATTGAGGGGCTCATTCGATTGGTATAATCATATGCTACATCCGTATACCCGGTCTTCCGGGGCCACACTTCACTGTTTTGGCTCCACAGGGGCTCGAACCCACTTAAAACGCTTATGGTTAATATACTTTATGGCTTCTTTAAAGTCTCACACCTGCTTTCAGCCCTAAGATGGACTTTTACAGGGGTGCTCATTCGATTGGTAATAGCATAGGCTACGTCTGTATACTCTGTCTTCTGGGGTCACACTTCACCGCTAAGGTTTTACATTGGTATGAACCTTTCTGCATTTTCGCATATTATTAGTTCTATGTTTATAAACAGATTTAAAGTAATACTAAATGAAATCTTTAATCTGAATCCTTTTAAGACAGAAAATGTACGTTTTATTTATTCCCCTGCGAAGAGATTAACATTTTGTCAGCAATATCTATGTACTTTTTTTATCTTTTTCCAATCGAAAGTAGTGGCGTGTAATGTTAATGTCCGCTGGAAAATTTAGTGGTGTTTAGCCTGCCTTAACGTCCGCTGCACTAATGTCCGCTACTTAGTGTCCGCCAGCTTGATTTCAGTTCTCAAAGTGTAAGCCCCGGAAACTGGGCGTAGTGAGGCTAACTTAATAATTATTGGGTAATATGTCAGACTTTTTACGAGAAACCGGTTCACATCTGGAGACGTATATTCATTTTACCCATAAAATATTGTGTTTGACACGTAACTTTTTATTGTTACAATATAAAAAAACACTTTGGAAAGCAATAGAAGTCTACCCAAAAAAAATAATCTACGAACGAAGCAAAATTAAGTAAAACACTGCATTACAATAGTGTGGCCTTCACTTTTTCGCGCGTGTCAGGGCCATCCAATCGAAGAGGGGATTTTCTCTGTTTCCCCCGTACGTCATTTTAAGTGCTTATAAAATCATCCAATAGAACGGCGGATTTCCGAAATATCAGACAGACGTCATTATACAGAAATGTAGATCAAAATCCAGCTTAGACAGCTACGCCGAAAAAAGAGGGCATTTTCAAACTATGATACAGAATGTCAAGCTCCTGCATGTGGTGAAATCTAAGGATTGGTTTGCCGTCCATTAGAGTTCTGATACAATCTGTTTTATTAAAACACGTAACCAACAGCATTCTTTCAGTCATACATTTAACAGATTTATATCTAACTAGTTAAAAGGATTGTTAATGTCGTCAGGGTCGTAAATCTGTAAAATTAATGCTATTATAGGTCAGATTGTTGACATCAACTTTTTACATCACAATTTTCATTCGATATGTCGACTTTCCACTGTCTAGGGAGAAATTCATTCTATAAGTTTTAATAATCAGTGAAGGCCGATAACCCGGGTCGGAATCGCAGGTGGTAGCGCGCCTGGATTTCGAATCTCGTGTCCCAAAGGGGGTACGGGTTCGAATCCTACCCGGGGAAGTTATACCATTCCATGAAAGTTTGACAATAGTGTCAATTTCCCTCCATTAATAAGATATATGGAGAAGTTTCCGGCCTTGTGGAAGGGTATGTGAGTACTGGTTATAGACAAGGGTCCAGGAAAGCTAGGTTATGTGCGCTGGACGCCGTTATATGACATATACAATGCGTTGCTACGGCGTTAAACCCAACAAAATAAAATAAATAATAATGTGAATGTCGACTTTTCCCAGTTAAGGGAGAAATTATCCGCTGCTATAGAAACGGTATAGCGATTTGTATTATGAAGACCTCGCCATTTTGAGATTTATCATCAAATCTAATATTCTTTAATTGCTCTTTATTTTTGTAAAAAGAACAATTAACAATCTTAAATTTTGAGGAATGGCCCTTTTTAAAAACATTTATTCTTAGCGGAGCCTGCTAGAAGATCTAGTTTTAATTTATACAGAATTTAGAAATCGGGTCATCTTTACGCATTTTCGCCATTACAACTTTTTTCTTTTAATGATCTATGAGAAACCAATTTGTTTTGAGACGTCCTATGTTTTACTTTGTTTATATTTAGATCTTCATCAATAAACGCTTGCCATCTTTTGATTTTTCTTTTCCTGTCCTTAAAGTGAACATGGTTGTACAAAGTGAAGAAATTATTTGCGAATATAGGCACCGTTAAAGCCAGCATCAAAACACCAGTGACGGCGCACAAAGTTGCGAACATGCGGCCGACGAATGTTTTTGGCACGATATCGCCATAACCAACCGTCGTCATGGTGATGATGGCCCAGTACCAAGCTTCCAGGAGAGTATGAACGTTATTTCGCTCTTCCGACAAGTAAAAACAACTGGCAAACACACACATGCCGGTAACCAGAAAGAGCCCAATGGTAAGTAGGTCACCTTTGTTTCTTTTGATGGAATAGGTCAAGATCTTTCCAGCACGCACGTTGTCCATAGTTCGCAGTAACCTACAAGCGCGCGCCATTTGACTATACTCAAGAACTTTAAGCCACGTGTTATTGTACTGCTCATATCGATACAGGAAAATTAAAATCATATGGAGATGGGTACTGACCAGAGCTAAGGCGTCAAAGATGTTAATTACTGAAGTAAAGTAGCGAAATATGCAAGGGCAAGATACAAGACGGATTATGAAGTCGAAAGTAAAGAACAGAGCAGTTATTATACCGCATACGACTAGGGCATATACTTTAATCTTTATGTAAGGAATGTCTTTTTCAAGGACGTGCACGCTTAAGAATTGCGTTAGAGGCGTTGTCGGCAAAAAAAATGTATCGTTTTCAAGCGTTAAAGAAAAATGGAAAAAGTTTGGAGTTGAAATATTCAATGGATCTCCATTAAGATTACTCATATTCCAATCAAACTTAGCGGCTGTTTCTGTTGTCCAATCAAATTCAGCGATGGTTATCCCAGGAGGCACTTCTGTGCTTTCTCTAAACTCATTTTCATGTTTGATTGCCGCAGATTTTGCAGAGTGCATAGAAGATGTTAGCAAACTTCCAATCAAATTTGATTTAGTGGTTGTATCAGTTTTTAAAGTTGACGATATTTTACTGTTAGGTTCAGATTTATCATGTTCTGTTGTCCAATCGTTCATCATATCTTCAGTGGGTGGAGCTTTATCATGTTTTGTTGTCCAATCATTTATCATATCTTCAGTGGGCGGAGCTTTATCATGTTTTGTTGTCCAATCATTTATTATATCTTCACTGGGCGGAGCTTTATCATGTTCTGTTGTCCAATCATTTATTATATCTTCACTGGGCGGAGCTTTATCATGTTTTGTTGTCCAATCATTTATTATATCTTCACTGGGCGGAGCTTTATCATGTTTTGTTGTCCAATCGATTATCATATCTTCAATGGGTGGAGCATCATCTTGCCTTTCTGTCCAATCATGCAGCGTATCGCCAGGGTACGAATTCTCGTCGTTTTTATTAAACGAGATCTCAATTTTCACTCGATCTTTGTCATTTTTTGTGGATACATTAAAACCAGCTAAAGATGTATCATTGCCCAAACAAAACTCGTTCATAATTTCTTTAAAAGTGACGTCAATTGTGTCGTCTGTTGCTAGAATGTACTCAATGTTCTCACAAGTCGTTAGCTCACGAGTAAAAGTTGGGTCCTCACTGTAGGCTATCGCAAGAATGGACAAAAATACCATTACAAGTGAAATGAAGAAATATACCTGAAACAAAAAAAGTCAAACTTCTAGTCAAATACATGATAGAAAAAACCGTCGTACCGTTTTCAAAATACTGTAGTAATGGCAATAGTTGACGATTATTGACGGTTGCAAATGCTAAATTTTAGAAGAAAATTTGACCTTTACTGCACTTGTCAAGGCTTTCAAATACTGTCAAAAATAACACCTTTTCCAAAAAATAACACGTGTCTGTTGATTGGCTATAACTACAAAGAAATGACAAGACCGTGGCTCATAGGTAGCGCAGGACATCGAAATCGGAGAATCCCTGTTTCAATTCCCGGCTGTAATATTTTTTTTTTTGATATCTAAAAATTAAAGGAACCAGTCAAAGGCTAGGACTGTGAACATAGAATAATATAATATATTGTGATACCATTCCAGCTAGAGAAGGCTCCGTGTAATCAACAATTTTCCAGATTTTAGAACGGAACTTCCGGGTTGAACTGCAGCAAGATGTTTTGACAATAGGGTCACGTTGTTTGTGGTATTTCTTGAAGTCACGAATAGCTTCCTGTGCGTTCATATAGCTTTCTAACCTGCAAAGGACAATCCGGGTAAACCAAAACTTGTACTATCGCTATACGATCTGATGGGGCTCAGAAGTACTGACAATCAGCATTCGGAACACCCTCGACCTTTCATGAAAGAATAATCTCGGAAGGATTCGTGGGGGTCTTCACTGGATTTTGGTGATTTTACTACCTACGCGAGGCGAAGCATGTAACGGTTACACATTATAGGTCTTGTAGTATACACACAGATCTTTGTCTAAACATATTTATTTGTTTCAAATTGAACCAAATATTGTTCATCGGTATCATTGAAATGTGCAATTTCAAATTTACGGACTAAAAACGAAACTTCAGTCATCGCCTTAACGATCGTGTATTTGTTTACTTCAACACCGGTTTTTCCAAAATGGCGTCTAAATATGTCCGAGGTTATTCGTAGCGAATGGCCGAGGATGTTCCGAATGTGACAATTAGGTCAGCATTAATTTTATCCGTCCAATCATTGAGTCGCAATCACATGTGACGTCAGAACCATCATAAGCTTGCCCGAAATATCCGAATGAATCGGAACACACGTTTTTGCAGAAAAGTTACTCGGAACGAATAATCAAAATCACGAATCTTAAAATAAGTTGAAAATGGTTCCCAGTGTCACGTTTGCTTTCAAAAACTAAATTCTCGCTTAAAATACCATGTGTAAAGTTTGTTATCTTTTCCCATTTTTTACAGGTATACAGGTGCTTCGTAATGGTTAAAAAGGTTTGGCATCGAGTTCTAGAATTTTAAGCCTCTCCAGAGACAGTGAATATGTGAACTGATGACCCAGATATGACGTAAACGTGTCAAATGGCGGCATAAAGCATAATAAATGGAACGTAACAAGCAATATGGAACTTGAAACCTGAGCAAGCCAACGAAACCTGAATAATGATGAAATAAGTTAATTGAAAACATATAGTGTGTACGTTTCCATAAACTTGCAATGAGATGCAAAAAAACACCGTTAAACAATCAGCAACAGAAGCAAAACAAGGCTTAATTACCTTTCAAAACAGCACTTCGATATGTAGGTTGGTGATATGCCCCAGTAGTTTAGTTCCTTTAATAGCAACACGGGACAAACAGAACTTGGTATATGTATCTCTCCAGTTTGATAAAGGGTCAAAACTACTGAAAAACTGTCCACTGGTCGATCTATATAAATAGTTGATGAGGACGTTTGGCATATTGACACGAGTTTTGATGGAGGACCTTTGACCAGCTGTTGTCTTAAGATGGTGAAAATCTGACCACTGACGTCCAGTTTGAGTCGGTCAGCCATTGTGGATAACTATCTGAATAAAATGCATTCAGAATTTCAATGATAGAATGACAGTGGTTTTTATGGTTTTTTTTATAATTATTTATTTCAGTTCGATTGTAAAACGAGTTCTAACAACCACCCTTAGAGTTCGCTTCCTGGTCCCAAGTAGTGAGATAAAGCTTCTTTATCAAGAAAACGACCAGGTAGGTGGCTTTAGATGCGATTGTTTAAATCACAATTCATAGCTGGCTATTACCAATTGACGTTGTAACCACTCGTCCTTGTCCTCTTCTAAGAGCAGTTTTAATGCTTTAAACCAGGGATTTTATATAACAGGGATTTGTAACGATAAATAAATGTAATAGATTTTCATAAAATGTCACTGTCGTCGCTACTATTTCGGCTCATACGGAAAACAAGTATAACAAGTTTAAATAAAGATATTCACATGAAATTTTGTACCAGTACCATTCAAATTGGCATAAATGTTAGGAAAAATGTGTTTCTAGATGATTTTGAGGTAAATTACGCTCACAGACTGTTTCACAAAATAATGCATTTCCCGCCGATCTGCCATTTTTAGCCCCATTTTACATCACCTAAAGTCATATTTTCGGTCATAATTGCAACAATTTTTGTCAGTAATTTCAGAAAATTCCCAAGTTGCATGGAAGACATGTACAAAATCATAAATCAAGTTTTTAAACTCTGGAATAGTTTGTACAGCCTGGTTCAGCCAGTTATAGACAGCGGCGACCGTGAAAATTAAAAAAGCACTTCGTTACAAATCCCTGTTATATAGAATCCCTGTTTAAACAAACGAAAACTGACCGTGTATTCCACATAAATTTCAAAACGATTAAAATATTCATTAGGCTAACATTCTAATAATCATAAGAAAAATGTATTTTTATAAACAATGTACGAATGGTTGACCATGGCATCCAAATTAAACCACTACACGATACAAAAAAGCTACTTTTATTTTTCCTTGGCTGTCTTTTGAATATAACAATTTTGTTTATCAACAAGAAATATTTTCAACATTATATTTCTTAAGTAAAGACGGCAAACATAGTGTGCAGTATATGACATATCAAACATTGTCATATCAAAAATTTATTTAACCGATATTATATAATAAATATTACTTACCTAGAATATATTAAATTGTTAGTAAATAACAGCTCCGTGCATTGTCATTACATTAATGAATTATATAGACGTAATTTTATTATAATAGAAATATTTCAGGCCAAGAAATTTGTTTCTGGTCCATGTTTTAAGAACTGAAATCTAGGCGTTTATGTGATGAAAAGGCTACTTCAGAGTGATTACAATCGATGATCATAACACCAAACATCTTGTTAATCCGTTACAGACATTTTATAACAGTATTTCAAATAAAAAATTACAAAGTGTCCAAGCTTGACCCATCATTCAGGGTGAACTATGTTCAACCTACTAAAGCAGACAGCCGTCCAGCTAGCTCAGTTGGTAGCATGCAAGTCTACTAATTGAGGGGTCGTGGGTTTGATTCCCGGGCAGGGCATACTTTCGTGGAGCTTGGTCATGAAATTATTTCTACAGTCATTCTACCTCCTACCAATGATTTTTATTTGTTCAGGACTTCAGTCTGCATAGCGTTCTTCTACAGAACAAATCCTCTACACAACATGAGTTTTTGATATTTCCCTTAAGCATTATTTTAATTGAATTTAACCTTTGCAGGGCAACAACCACTGAACTGCAACACACTTTAGTCCCTCTCAGTGGATATTGATCAAGGAAGGCTGATCTATATTGGCATTAGGACCACCAAAATTGGTAGAAGAACTTTTCTGTACTTGACTTGTATTTACTGTTTAGAAACAAATAAACATTTTGCTTTATCCTTAAAAGTAAATGGTTTCCATAAGGTCATTTCTATTGATTATTCATTTTAATAGTAATTGTTTATTCCATACCTATGTCTCAAGAGTCGATCTTATTAATTGATTGTTAATGAATGATATCATTAATTAAAGATGTTATCAATATTAAAATCAATCAGAATCCATTGTTACTGATATGTAAAGCTGATTTGATACATATGGGATCAACTTGAGGGTTGCCCACAAGACTGTAGTAACTTGCTCTTTTGCACAATGCACTTACTACAGTCTTGCAGGCAACCCTCGAATTGTCCTTTACAAACTGTCTTTGATAATACAAAAGTTATAGTTGAGCATCTCTTTAGTTAAAAGAGTTCATCATTTAACAGCTTTTAATAAATCTACACTTTCAAGTTTCATAAATACCGGTATACATTATCAAACCACAAACAGAATAGAAAACAATAGGGCTGAGACGAGTATCCGAGTACTCGGATATTCGCGATCAGGACCAGAAAATCGAGTACGAATATTCGTCACGTCAGAAATCGTCCGATCCCGATCTATTTTTTTGAAAAAAATGAATGAAAATTTTCAGTTTCATAACAACAGAAAACGAGTCACACTTGTATTGAAAACTTAAATTTATGTAGGGACCGAATAATTTCGTGTCGAAGTTCGATTGATACACATTTTAAAAAAATGTTATCACTGAAAATGCACATAAAATGTCTGGTAATAGACATATTTGGAGTAAAAACTCTTATAATTTTTCAATAACTGTTTTTATTACATTAATACTGTATGCTTCTCCATTAACAAGTGATTCGTAGTTCGATTCCTGAATACAACCACGAATATGAATCATGGTTCGGATGGGATCGCCACTTGCTCAACGATCCACAGCCCTAGAAAACAACACTTGAACATAATTATATTTTGATCTATTTTATTATCAAGTGTAGTAATATAAATTATAGACATTTAAAAATAACGAAAAAATGCAATTATTTAACAATTGTTATAAACGTAAAATGTAAAAAAATAACAGTGCACATTTCTGAATATATATAAAATAAGTTCATGACACAACACTATATATAACTAACTGATAACTAATGTAATAAATGATATTAAAACATGATTAAAAAGTTCAGTTTTAAAGTCTGTTACCATATACATGTTTAGTCATGTACGACAGTAAATTTCCACTGTTAGGACCATCAAAATTATTGGTCTTAATAGTGGAATGGTTTAAATTAAATATACATGCAGTCTTCAAATTAAGCTGGTGTACATGGACCAAGTCCACCAAAATTTTCCTATTAACTCTTAACAACCACCATTTTCCATCTTCAATAAAAATAATTGTTTGTTGTAATATTGTATATCTAATCTTAGGATATATCATGCATCATTAAATACATCATTAAAAGGGACTCCATATTTTAACATATGGCTAAGAATTGTTTTGGTCCAGTTAGAAATTCCATTTTGCCAGACCAAATATCCCGTGCTGATGAAAGTTTTTCGTGTACATGTAGAAACCATTAAATTAAGTATTTGGGACCTTAAAAATCATCACAAGGTCTTTTCAATTACCAAGGTGGTCTTTACAGCTGAACTTTACAGCATAAGCCCTAATCATGAAAGGACTCTAATATCAATAAATAGTCCATGCATATCAAAACTAAAATTTGTATTTTAAATACACCCTGATTTTACATCAACATGTTTTGTTGTAAATGCACATAGTATTGAACAAAATACATCAACTATGGAATGGACAATCAAGTGGTTTGTAACACATAACTAAAATGCAAACACACATTGCATATAACCTTAAAATAAACTTATCAAAAAAGTTTAAACCAATTGAGACATTACAACCAGAGACCAGGCATTTGCATAAGTTTGAGATATCATTTCATGAACAATTTAGAATTGTAATTTCATAAATAATTGATTCAAACAATATCACAACAATGGCTTTTAACTTTTACCTTCAAGAGTTCAAAAGTCAATAAGAAACAGGGCCAAAACACCATTTTGGGGGAAGGGGCCACAGCCTTTTTCTTGGGGGAAAATTGGAGTGGCTTTCACTTATTTGGGTAAAATGACTTACTAGTACTTCATTGTCAGTATAGGAAATAAATTCATTCAGTTATAAGTGTTACAATATCAATGAGATAATCCAGTAAATTATTTGGTTAAGGAAACAACATAGACAGTGTTGCGAAGACATCTCAAATATTTTCCTTTTCTGTGAACTGTGGTTCAACATTCCTTGGGGAATTTTATGGGATTGGGGAGTTTTGAGGACCAAACTGGGGGAAAAAGTGTCAGTTTTGTTTGGGGAAGCAGCCTGTATTCGGCTTCTGCTGAGAAGAGTGTTTTGGCCCTGAGAAAGTATAAATAAATTATGACTATCATGCCATAAGAATACAAAACAGAATAAAGTTAAAATGCCACATATACTGAACTTAACACAGAAACTAATAATAATAATAAATCTTAATAATGCACCATCTAATTAAAAGTTTTAAGTAACCAAACAATAAGCCCCAAAACATTTGGCCTAACAAAATTTAACAAATATACAATTTGACATAACATATTATACCTACAAGTTATGTATGGAAACATCAATTGATATAACAGAAGTTGTACGTGAATAGTGACCGAACAATGATGTGATTTCCACTTTATTTAGAAGACTTCGGGAGCGTTGCCTAAAGTTTTCGCTAAGTATCGCTATGAAAAAGCGCTTACTTGTAGCGCTTATCTTAGGAAACGGCTTGCTATTTACGTCACAAACCAAGACGAGGGCCTGTGCTGATAAACACTTTTGCACTCATTGCAATTGCATGTTTTCGGGGCGATTTCAAACTAAATAACTCTTTAATAAATATAAACTCATTGCAAAAACATATGTTTAAATGAACAATTACAAATATTTATTGATTTCAATTCATCTATAGTCAGTCAAACATAAAAACCAAATTGTCGGCAAACAGGAAGTCACATTACAGCAGATTTTGATTTGTTAAAGCGCTCTCGGGTAGCGAAGATTTTGTTTCGCTAGCTTTCGCTACATAGCGAAATGAAGCGATATCTTGTAGCAAGTCGTTTCCTATGATTTTGCTACGAAGCGATACTTAGCGAAATGCTTAGGCAACGCGCCCTTTAAGTTCTCATTTAAGGTAAATTGAGTGAATCCACTAAGATATAATATTTTTAGTAATACATGTGAAATTAATCTTCATGTTTTACAAATTTACATCAAAATGTTCAGTTTTATTGTTTTAGTGATGTTGAAAAACATTGAATAATCATTTAGTCAGAAATAAACACTTTTCTATTCATAAACATGACCATGTCAAACCAATCTTAGTTTGGGTCAAACAGAGTGTTCAAGCTAGTCAGAAAGAGTATCCAAACAGGTTTTGGCCTTTTTTGATGAAAGTCTCTTTCAATAAAAAATAATAATTAAAATATCACAATTCTGGCACAACTAGAACAGTCCTTGCCTTAACATTTTACAAGCCCTAACCCTTACCCATAATAATATACAATGACATCCAAAAGCCCTGAGACAAATATTTCATTTATTTATTTATTTATATTTATTAGATTTAACGCTGTGTCAACACAATTTAGGTCATTTTACGGCGTCCAGCGCACCTAACCTAGCTTTCCTGGACCATTGTCTATAACCAGTACTCACCTACCCTTCCACAAGGCCTGAAACTTCTCCATATTATCTAATCAATGGAGGAAAATCGACATTATTGTCAAATTTTCATGGAAGGGTATAACCTCCCCAGGTTCGAATCCCACCTGAGACAAATAAAATATTGAGAAAAATGCTTACTGCAAGTAATTTCATAATAATCAAAGCTAATTAATGTAATGTAAACTAATAAATGCTGATTTTAGAATTTGCTTAGATGATAATTTGTTTATTTTTGTGAATCAATTTATCCTAAAACAGGACTTTGTCAATGGGTTTTTGGAGGACATTGTATTTTAATCATATTAAAATGGCCAAAGTATCCACTATAAAATGAGTATCTTTTACTAGTTGGAATAAATGATCACTCGTCCTTGGCTTTGAGCCTCAGGCTAGTGTGTTAAGGCGATGACTGCTAGAATGTTTAAAAATCATCAATGATCCAAATATATGTTCACTAGTCATGGTTTTCAGGCATGGGAAATGATCTAAGTAAGTTTTCACTAGTACAGAGTTGGGGCTAATGGATTTTTTGGGCTAGTGGGTAAAGGCAATGACTGCTAGAATGTTTATAAATTATCTTGTTGTCATGACAACAAAGGTTTTGTTTCAATGTCAAGGTCACGATCTTCTTCTGTTATAAGACCAGCTCTGTTTAATGGTAACTCACTTGCTGGAAGAAGTTTAGAGAATGATGCCAGTAACATCATCTGAAAGAACATAAATAGGAAAAGAAAGTTTATACCAAATTTTCTATAATTATATTTAGTACAAAACTCTTCATTAAATTTTTGGCTCAATAGCCTTCATTAGAACTTTTTAAATAGAAAAATAAGACGCTCACATTATGCGTTGTTCTAAACACCGGAAATAACAAAGAAAAAACGGTCATCATGTCAGAATTTTTATCGTGATGTTACGCGTCAAAAATCAATAGAGCACACAACGCTTTATTAAAAATCTTACGACAAAAATCATTGTAAGTCAAAAGTAAGAATATGGTCACTTTTTGGCCAATCAATTCCAAATATTTTTTAGTTATAATGCCAGTTTATTTCGATTTTAACGAGCATTTCTATAATTTGTCTTCTCTATTCTGCTGAATACATTGTATATAATGTCAAATCAACGCTGATGTGAAGATTTCTTACATTTTAATTCTTACACAATGGTAATGAAAAAGCTTCAAATTTTCACCCATTTTCCAGCGAATAAAATTATGTTTATTGTAAATCATAAACTAAAACAGAAATTGCTGTATACTTACTAAAGATATTGCTAATAATCCAAGCATGGCACCAAACATTAAATAAGGCATTGTAATAGTAGAACCAGCCCATAATGGACCTAATATTGTAGCTAAACCTATAACACTACGTCTTAAACCCATACTTAAACCTATAATATATGAAAAACATATGATGATAAAATATAATACTTAATTGGTATTAAGATATATAATATATTTGCTTGAATTTGTGATAAAGTCAGCTTCCATATACATGCACTTGTCTAGCTGTCTTTACAAAGTTGTACAAAAACCCCTTTCATAAAATAGTTGCCAAATATATATGAAACAAAACTCTTTCTATTTTAAATTTCCAACTATGACTATTGGTAAGAGTCCATTGTTGGAGTTAAGCATATGCTCTTAACCAACAGGGGCACTGATAATGATATTAAGCAAGAACTGCATCCGAGGTTGCTTTATTACACAACAGTAAATGGGTACCGATGAGGACTCATAAATATATGAAGCTATTACTGGTTGTTAAAAGGAAGAGTAAAAATCATGGATTTAAAATATTTAACTCAAAGTAAATATGAAAATTTAAAAAGACAGAGAGCATGCTTGTAAGTTGTAATTTTATAATATTAATTTTATAATATTAATTTTTATAATATGATGTGAGTGAGCCTCATATACCTTAGGCAATATAATGCAATTACTTTTTTTAGGTAGACAAGTCAAGTAATACATACCCTGTGTTTCTTTTCTTGTGATTTTAGAATATAAAGATATACTAGCAGATACAAGGAATGGTAAAGCAAACATATCTAATATTATACCAATAATAAACTTCCATATATTCTCAGCAGGTGTATCTGTAATATATACATAATAAAATAACAGTTATTATTCTGTCATCTGTTGGTGTTTTAACCCTATAAAGATAAATCCTGTGCTTTTATCAGATCCCCCTCATTCCAAAATGGCCTCCACAGGACATGACATTTAGTGTTATTACCTGGATTCAACAAAAAAAAGCATATCCCTTCCCTATCAAATTATACCCCAGACGGTTCTCAAAAGAAAGATAAGCAAGAAAAATGAGTACAGTAAACAGCAAAATTATTAAACTGCCCGACTTTTGTAAAATGGTAACTTTCACCAGCTTTATTAAATTTTCACAAGCCAATGACAAATAACATAAGTAGTTTGGCAAACGTAAAATTGAACATATCCTGGATTTAGTTTATAATGACTTTGATGAGTAATTTAGCTCAAGGAAAACATAAAGAATCAAATAAAACTTCAGGTCATATTCTAGGTCATGCATGTTTTTGTACTTTAAAAAAATGGACTTGCCAACTAAATACATGTAGGTGAATAAGCTAATGTATGAACAGCATTCTCCTGATTTTAACGTGCCATTTTTATGTGTAACATTTATTTTAAATAGTGTGTATGCACATTGTAAATTTTATATAATAATATGCTAATAAAATGAATGTAAACTAATTTAACTATAAAATAGTAAAAATGATTCACCCCTTAATATTGGTGTGTAATGAAACTGACTATGTTTATATAGACGATCTGTAACTGTATAAACAAACTTACATAGTTGAGCTCTTGGTACAACAAATATTAACCATGAATTAGCTATGGCTAATGTAACAGATCCTATCACAATAAGAACCCTGTCTTGTAATCTTTTACTTAACCAAGTAACTAAACCAAATACTATAATAACCTGAAAATATATACAACAAGAGTAAACAATCCAAGTGCAACAACGTATCAAAATTTCATGAAACTATGTTGGTCCCACTAAGTTATCCCCCTTTTGTAAAAAGTGACATTAATGTTTTTATGAAAGGGTATAACCAGCCCGGTTGGGATTAGAATCTGTATCCCCTTTGGGACGTTAGATTCAAATACATACCCTGGTTGCCATGAAGATTGGATGAAAAAGATTTAACTTTGAGATCTACACTGACACTTGTAGGGTAAAGCAATAGGTATATGCTAAAATTTGGTTAGAGGCTTTGTCTAATAGACCTATTCCTTTCCAGTGATAGAGAAAGTAAGTGGACTGATTGTGATAAGAAAATGTGTGGAGTAAATAAGCAGTATAATATCAATGGTAGAATATGTTAATAGCCAACTTTCTTATAAGATAATGAGTGGGTCAACTGATAGCTGACATATGAAGATGATTCATAACTGTATTTAGTCTCAGGCTTTATATCTAAAATAGTGTAATATTATAGTGATGAATTATTTCATTGCAATACCATAAAACACTGCAAACCAAGATGTTCCCAATTTACAAGGAAATCCCTTTGAAACAAATCTAAGTTTAAAGCATGGAATTTCCATCACATGCTGTAAACTTATAAAACAAATATAAGGTACAAACCTCAACACCAGCTAGACAATACATGATACTGTTCTCTAATTCTCCCCAGTTTAAAAGTCTTAGAGATAATGGTGTCACCATAGTCTGAAATAAAGTCAATGAAAATTGTTTAACCAGAGACATATATAACCTTATCTAATTCACTAGTTGAAACAAAGTAGCAAAATACCAATGAGTATTTTTGATGTTGTTGCAATCCGAAAAAAATATCAATAAAGTTTTATACATTTTGAAATGTTAAATATCTATTTTATTTATAAACAATTTCTTACAACTTAAATTAATCAATTTCAAGTCAACTTCCTGGTCCCCCAGTACAGCTAGCAGGATAGTATCTTGCTCAAGGAAACAACAGGAAATGTATAGGATGAGATTTGAACCAATGCAAAGCTGGTGATTCAATGATTACCATTCCAACGTTGTAACCACTCAGCTAAAATATCATCCAAAGTTCATGTTAATCAGCAGAACATAAGCATTAAAATATTTTATAATAAATAAAAAGACTATAAACAGTATACCTCTAAAGCTAGTTGATTAAAAAAACTGTTAAAATTTACAGCAATAACTGTAACAATCTCCTCCCTGATATATTCTGAAATGATAAAACATTAGTTTACTAACTGACATTTCATCTTTATTGAATAAAGATTCTATAATCATTATTATTAATTAAATAAACAAACAATATTTACATGTACTCGTATATTAGATATGTCATGGAAATTTTTAGTTACCATGTATGTAACTAATTCTGAAACCATGACATTGGTCTTGGATGGGTTTTAAACCTTGATTTTGCACAAAAACAACCAATGCGTAGTAATAATTATATTCATTTGCAACCTGTATACAACTGATACACCCAGTCTTTGCTTTATGCATTTTTAATCAATTAAAACTAGCAGAACAACATCCAGTCTCTTTTCTCTCTTGCCCAACCCTACCTTGCAAAACAAAAGCATAAACAGTCAAACAGATATACATGTATATCTTAATATGAACGATAAACCCTGCCCCTTAATTAAGCTTCGGAGCACCATTGAAAGTTCTAGAAGTATCAGTATGTACAATATACAAATACATCACAGGGTGAAAAAACATGCAGCCTGACCAGGACTCAAACCCGAGACACCCCACTTACAAGATGAGTGCTCTCCCAACTAAGCTATCACAGCCTCTTACAAATCCCTCTCACACTAATGTAAAAAGGTTAAGTCCGTGACACCCAATACTTACCATGATACATAAATCTAAGTTTAGATTTCCCATGAAGATAGTCAACCAGACCTTCTTCTGTGCTTTCAATGTAATCTTGACTTCCGTTACGACTTCTCCGTTCCTCTAACGATCCATTGTCCATAGCACCGTACCCTTCAAAACTAGCTTGTCCTTCAAACGACTTCCCCGTACTGATTCCATTCAATGACTGCAGGGCATTTCCATGGTTACGGCTACTAGGAGAAAATGATCCATTTCTAAACTCATCTTTCATCAAATCTTCCGCCGTTTCCATGAGTTCGTCCGGATCAGTTGTAGCAGACCTTGAACTCGCTCGAGAATTGATCGATTTTGTATCAGAAGGTCCAGGTAAAATTTCTTTGTAAAAGTCTTCATCATAATCGGTCTGGTCAAGGACATGACCTTCACCTACTTCACCTGACCTTGACCTTTGAACTTTTGGACTGGATCTCAATTTTTCACTATTTTTAAGTTTGTGTAAATCTGTATACAGGAATACAAACAAAAAGAAGAACACAGTCCAGGCACAAGCCATGAAAGCCTGAAACAAAAAAAAGGAATTAGAAATTTTCGGATTTCAACATTAGTTGTCTAAAATTGTGATTTCAGATGCTTGTCTTGTACTGGGGGTTGACAAAATAGAAGAGGTGGTTTTAAATCAGTGATAATTCTTAAGTTTGTAAAAAAATCATACCCTGAAAATTATTATAATAACTCCTAACAAGATTGTCATGCATCAAGGAATATACCGGTATGGCCTCATGGGTCAACAGCCTAATGATTTTAATAATCATGTCTAACTATGAAAGGCAATGCAAAAAAATGAGGCAATGCAAATAAATGTGAATTCAGATATTAGGTAAAAAACAGTATTTTGAGCATGAAATATCATTTTCAATTTTAACAGTAAAGTGAGACACAGTTCACTAAATTACTAATGTAGAAGCATATTTACCCCAGGTACGTTATATTTGTTCACATAAAATCCATCAACATAAAAATTCAATTCCCTCAGAAATAAATTCAACCCTGGACCTGGAATAATGAAACAAAAATCAATTTATTTATTATTGCCACTGGTAAACTATGAAGACTAGTTCTAGTTTCTTAGTAATTCTGTTATCTCTGATCGTCAAAGTCTGAAATCAACTGAATTTTCAACAATGAAAAAGAAATAAAAAATGAACAGAAAAAATGGCCCGATAATTAAGAAGCCTGATTGAGAAAATAGCAATAACTTGTTAGACATGCCAAAGTTGCAGTATAGAGTATTTTATCATTTGATTTGACTTGTAAAATTAATACAGTACAAGCATGAAGGCAGCTGACAGAGCAAAAAAACAACAACTCAGAAGTCGCAATACTTATCAACAAATATACATTGTTATTAGTGGTTAGGAACCCTAGCAGCTGCCTATGAACAAACATTTACAAAATCATTGCAACTATACCAATAATTAATCCAAGTTGTCTGACAGCTACTAATGTTGAAATTATGCCAGTTCTACTTTTCTCTTCACTATTTCTGGTAACTTCAGCCATAATTACAGCTTCAGCCCCGCCCCCAATACCTGTGAATGTATAGCATAAAATATAGAGTAACCTCTATAACAGCCATTGGCAGGACTGATGAAGAAACAGTTTTTATCATTGAAAGTAATTTGAGAATGGCCATAATTGAAATGAGGCTGTTGATGGAAGGTGGTCAATTAAGGAAATTCACTGTACATAGCATATAGTTTAAGCAAAGTTTAATAGAAAAAATCCTGTTTTATACAGTCAGAAAAAATAAGTCAGGAAAATTAACATTGGTCTAACCCAGAGACTCTCAAGGGAGACAGTGCAATAAGCTCTCTCATTAAATACAGTTAATATCATAAAGGGATAAACAGTACATTTTCAGTTTTGTCTGTTTTTAGACTGTATATGAGTATATTCTGATCAATTGCAAGGGAAATGTGGAGGAGCATTGAAGAAGTCTGATATTAGATCAGAAAACAAACACAATCTTTAGATGTCTCAGGGTCACTTGCCCATGTTTATATGTTGGTACAATTCTAGATACTTAATTTCTATTCACCCTTTTTCATTTTTTATCATAATTATCATCATCAATTAATCTATTTCTCATCATGTAACATTTCCATCCTTGTGGTGAGAACCATATGTTGGTGTTGTTTCAGTTGCATCCTTTCATATTATTGCAGGGTAAACCCTGGAAGAAAGAACCTCTCACCCAGAATTAGGAAGTTAAAACATCTATGAAGTGGTGATACTTACCGCCAACCAGTCTGCTTCCAAGTAAGAACCAAACAGATATACCCATAAAATACATTATATTACCAACAACTTGAAACAATATACCAAGTGATATAATTAGCTTAGGCGTTTTACTTTTGTCTGTCCATCTGTAAAATAATTAGGGAAATTAAATAACAGTTCACATCAATAGAAAACAAAGAAATAACACATACCGATTTATTTATCAGTAGTTTAATTTTATAACAAAGAGTCTAGGACTAAAAGAAGTTAGCTGGAAGTTACTATCTAAGACAATACTTTAATTCATAATGAATGATATAAACTTTAGAGAAATGTAACAATGTGAAACACTATCTCACAAACTACAAGCATGGCCTATAAGGAGCACTTTGGCTTGTATAGTTAAAACTTAAAAAGACTTGTTTAAAGATCAGAGTCAAAATTAGTAATCATGGGTACCAAATTGAAATTTAATCGGCAGCCCTTACAAATCCACTGATGATAAATCTAATTGAATCATTGCAGCCTTAGTACTGAAAGTTAAACATACATTTGTAAAGGCTGAATAAGAATTATACTTTGTATCATACCTGCCCCATAATGGTCCTGAAATAATTGCAGCAAAACTATAACCAGATAGTAACAACCCAAGCATGTATTCTTTCGCTTCAAAGTCTGTTTTAATATACAACCATAATGTTGGAAGAATAACAGCTGAAATATAGGGAAAATACAGACTAGTAACCCATTAAAATATTGTTACAGTGATTGGGTACATAGGCCTACAGTACACAACTTCTAGAAGCTGTTTTTAGTAGAATGTTACACCGATCAAAGTTAATCAATAGACTGGGGCTTTATAGTAGTTGAATGAGTGACCACAGAAATATCAATGTCTTTGGTGCACATAACAAATTTGAATGGTCTAGTATCAAGATCTAGTATGCATGTATGATAAAAGTAAATTTAAATTAGAAGAAAAGATTCCCCAAGTTATTCTTTCACCACATCCAGACACGACCAATCCAGCTGCAATGGCATGACCAGGGTGTGAAACCCTGCAGTCCAGCATAACTGATAATACGCGGAAAACCCGAGAGGGTTTTGAGCGCTTTTAGATAACATGTATGACGTACGTTAATTCTTTAAAATTGAAAAAACTGATAAAATCAATGAAAAATCAATATACCTATGAGTTTGAAAAACATCTCCAGACCATGGGCGCCGCCATTTTCATCAATTTTATCAGACGCTTAATCAAACATCTGTGAATCAAGATTAAAGACGCTCTATAGAAAATTGCACTACAAGCGTTCAACGATACGGATCAATGAGTGAAGCTACTGGCGGCTTTTCATTGGATAAAAATATTTGCAGCTTCCTCGTGACCGCTTACAAAATATTTTCAAACGTGCTTTTTTACAATGTTCATTCCATGATAACAGTTCAAAATATATTTGGTCGTTTTATTCGTTCATTTCCTCATTAAAATATTTATTTATGACTTTTTACATCGGAAACACTCACCAACGCACCGTTCGTGACGTTGCTAAGAGACGCTCATGATAAAACCGGCACGTTTTCGTAACGTAACGTTACCGGGCATTGTTTAAAGAGGAAAACATTTCTATCTTAAAAAATGAATGTTTTATCGAGGCTTTTTTACCTTCATCTCTATTCAAAAGATAAATAAATATGTGCAATGCATTTCTTTCAGAATTTAAATATGATTCTGACGTAAAAGAATAAGATGTTGTCAGATTTTTCTGAATGCAATAAATTACGCAGTTATCTCCCCTAGCTTATCTAATTAATAGGCCCTCAAACAAAATAAATCCTTCACAGCGCCGAATATCTTTAATTTTATTCTGCCAAAGTCACAATCATATTTTTTTTATTTTTAAGTAATACATATATGTCTGTTTTCCGCGCCATAGGTAGCACCTAAGTTCATATTAACTGATAATAACAAAGGGTCCCCTTTTAAGAGTTAGCTAGTTATGTCTCTGAGCCAAATGATGCCACCAATGTTTGGGTCTCAGCCAAAGAGGCTGTCAAGACTCAAGTCAACTATCTACTCTAGTCTCTATGTATAGCCCAGGGCATAAGCATCACGGGCTAATGAACAGCATTTTGGTTTAAATTACCATATTCTACTCCTCCAATAAAATAACACAACCCTAGAACTCCGTACGATCGCCGTTTCTTCCATTTTGAGTCCATCCTTCTACTTCCAGCCCACGAAAACTTGTGACAACAAAATACCGGAAGAAAATTATAAACGGGAAGTAACTGCTTTTGGATTTGCTTCCCTTACTTTTCACGCCATTTGCATATGAATTCAAAGGGAAAGAACCGAAGTTTCTCGAATGAAATCCTGCGTCCCGCAAATTACATATCGATCTCCGTTCGTTAAACAACAAAAATGGCTGCCGCCGGCATGAATTTTCAATTACTTTTTTATTTTGCATGTTTTAGTGTTATATACGGGCTGTATGAAGATCAGATTGGAAAATTTGACTGGTAAGTTTACAATCAGTTTAGAGACATAAAAGATTAAGTATCAACATCTCTGGAAATATAGCACGAGTGGTTTATGCAAATTGACATTTGGATTCGTCCTTAATCATTTCGTACTTACGGGTGCCGTCATTGATGTTCTTTGTACTGACGGGTGCCGTCATTGATGTTCTTTGTACTGACGGGTGCCGTCATTGTTGTTCTTTGATTTAGACAATTTGATTCTTTGTCATATATTTATGGTTGGCATTTAATCAAGACTATACTATTGATGAATTGAAAAGAAGTTTCGATCAGTGTTCAATCTACCCCCCCTTTCCCTTTGAATCCTTTTCACAAAGTATTGACATTGCCTTGTATTTGTAAAGCCTTACTAAAGTACTTTTTCTGCCTGTGACTATTTTCGTGCTTTAGATCAGGATAAATTTTCATTTTCTAAGTAGAAGCCTGTATAAATGCTGGCTTCATTTTTCTGCTACTCAGAATAAGAAGATGGGTTCATATTTTCAGCATGTTCAGTGACTTTTTTTAGAGTGGGTATTGTACCCACCAATGTTGAAAAATGTGGGTATGAGGAAATAAAAGTGGGTACACCAGTTTAAAAAAGTTTTTTTGACCATAAGTACAAAATGATTTCTCCCCTTCTCCGGCGAGACAGTCACATTCGTCTTTAGATGATTCGTCCCAAAAACGAACATAGTTTCGGCAAATCCAGGTCATCTTTTACTTTACCCCCACATTAGTTAATGATAAACAGTCCAGATGAACACAATATCATCGAATGGCGGTAGAAAATCCTGTAATGTAGCCTCTTTTATTATTTTTGTAAGTGAATCTGGTGCTCGCGCTCGTGTGCAATACTAGTCGACAACAAATCACCAAAATTAGGTGATACTTCATCGTTCGTTCGCAAATCTGATCGGATCATCAAAGTTTAGATTAACGCCTTTATAATTCAGCAATACAATCATTTATATTTCCTTTGTTTAGACATAATTATTGGCACGAATCATCGCGTCGTCAACACTCTCTAGCAGAAAACTATCGACGCCATGATTCTTTTATTGCGACGAAAACAAAAACAATCCACTTAGCGTTGCTGACGTCATTTCGGAAGGGCTAAATGCCAGTAAAAACGTAATAAGCTTAACAGGGTTACCGTTCGTTACATTATGATATATTTCGGTCTGCGTATTTGTACCCGGTAGGATACGAATATTCGCGTGAATTTTACTTTTTTGGCGTGAAATACGCGGATTTTTGCATGATTGAACATGCTGATTTTGCATACTTGTAATTACCCCATCATTAAAACTGTTTTAAATGTTTATTATATGTTAATAATATTATTTCAGGCGTCAACAGTACATAGGAAAAGTAAGCAGACTGTATTGGGAACAACCAAGTGGAAAGAGGCTTTTTGTTTCTACTGAGAAAAATGTGATCTCTTCATTAAATTCGCCAACGGGAAAGATTGGTATATAGTTATTCTAGTTTAAATACAAAATGTAATCTTAAGTTAATAAGTGGTATAACAAAAATAAAGATTTTTTTGAAGACAGTTTAATTTATGCTGTGGATATAGCATACTTCCATTCTCAACTACAATCAATGTGGAAAATTTCTATGACCATCCTCCTGCTGATCTCTGTATCAAGGGCTCTGGTACAAATCAACACATGGACAACTCAACCTATTCAAGAGAACTCAACCTGTGAGCATCACAACCTTAATGACTTGGGTTGTCCCTATTTATGGGTTGAGTTGTCCATACCAAGTATTAAGTTGGGCATTTCCCAGCCACTGTTGCCTTAATGTAGATTAAGGCTTTGATCAATAGATTTAAACCTGACTAGGGACAGGATAAATGATTGTCAGGGTATGACAGAAAAATTGGTGAAATCAGGGTTCGTACAGACCTGGAAAAGTCATGGAAAATCGGTTTTTTTTTAAGAAATCATGGAAAACTCAGGGAATTCTGAAATTTGGTAATTTATCAGGGAATTATCATGGAATTTCACAAAAGAATCATGGAATTTCTAATAAATATCCTTGAATTATTTAATTTGCAGAGTATTATTTGCTTAAAGTAAAAATGTACTATTTAACTATAATGCGTCTACGTTATATTATACGACAATGGCGTTTGAAATTGGGATTTAGTTGTGTTACACCTAGCTATATTTTTCTCACGGGTACAAATTGATTGTTGCGACACCAGTTGGGCTACTTCCGTTTTTGCGACCTTGGCTAAGTTTCGTGTTCAAATTATTTTTATATGTTTTTTCTTTACCATATTGAGGACTGGTGTTGTTAAACAGATGAAATTTGATATCATGGAAAATTGAAATTTATCATGGAAAAGTCATGGAAAAATCATGGAATTTTAGGTCAGCAAGTCTGTACGAACCCTGTGAAATGAGGCAAGAAACACCATATATCTTTTTTTCAAAACTTTGCATTAATATTGCTTTTCTGAAAGTTATTGCTTTGACATATAATGCTTTAGGATGATATATATATTTACGATATGATATGTTATATTTTAAGTTTGGAGGAAAGTATTTGAAGAAGGACATAGAGGAGAGGTAGATGATATGGTTCTCCATGGTGATGTATTAGCAACAGTACAAGCTGGTCGACGTGTAACTACATGGCAAGCTGCCTCTGGTAATCAATATTGGGAAGTCTTTATGGATGGTGCTGATACACACATGTATGTCATCCTTTGATTATCTTATTACTAGTGATATTGCTATATATATTGTTGGGAGTTACCTTCTGTCCTAATTCTCTCCCTCAGAGATTAAAAGTCCAATGTGCTTTGAAACAATCCCTTATCTCAGACTCATATATCAAGCAAACTTGCTGGGTATTGCATCCTGTCCTTATTTTCTCCCTCAAAAAAGTCCCATGTGCACTGAACAGTCCCTCATCTCAGTGACTTATTGTCCCTACTATATGTCTCCTTCATTTCTTTCCCATTATGGAATCTAAATATAAATACCTATCATTTGCTGAAGCTGAATGTTCTGCTGTCAAAACTCGGTGTTTGCAGTTTTGTGTTCTATCATTTTTTCATGATTTCATGATGTTTCAGCTTGATTGAGAAACAAAGTGTCTGTGCTTATTTTTTCTTGCTTTTTTACCTACTTCAGTTTGATTGTAAAACATTGAAGTATGTGAGTTTGTAGAGTAAGCCTATGTATTGTATATATTTTCTTGAACTTTTTTATTACGGAATTGTGTGTCTATGCTACTGATGCATGACATGTAATTGTATATTTACAGAGGTAGTGTAAGATTTGTTGGAAATCTAGTGGTAGCCCTATCATCAACTAAAGTCTATGGTATACCATTTAAATTACCTAAAGAAGTCTGGGAGGTTGAACTACCAAATAGGTAAATAAATACTGCTAAAATTTATCTGTAAAAATACTTCAGTTCATAGCAAAACTTTTGAATTAACATGTGCCACTGTTTAGCTGTTCCTACTACATTATTGTTACCATCATTTCACACATCATTTGTTACAATAAGCTTCTTTATTTTAACTAGATAGTTAGATACCTTATTTAGTATTATTTTGTTTAAGAAAACATCATGAATTGCAAATGAAGATATCCTAAATTTCTAAAGAAAATGTCCTAAACTATTAAATTAAGAAAATGTACAAATTATCAAAAACAGAAATGTCCCAAATTGTCAAAAAGAATAACCTAGAAAATGTTCTAAATTATCTAAAAGAAACACCCTAAATTGTCAAATTTTCTTATTTGTTAAGGCAATTTTCTTACACTTACACTGTTTATTTAACTTTTATTTTCAGTGATACAGTACAGTACAAAATACTAGAAGTCTATGATGGTAAAACATTTGCTGTTGGTATGACTTCAGGGTCAGAGGTCAAAGTGTTATCTATAGCTCAAGATGGGGCTGTATTATCTACTAAGTCTATATTGGCTGCCTTCCTTAGACAGAATACAGAGTAATTTATTTTAGTTTAGTTTGTACTTAAGTATTTTAGCTTGATAGTTAAACAAAGTTTCAGGACTTTGATTAGTCACTTTTGAGTCTATAGTATTTTTTCTCAACTGACTATGGTCACGGTCCCACGTTGGTCCCCAAATGTCACAGGGTAAGAAAATTATGCAGCCTGACTGGAACTCGAACCCAAAACCTCTCGCTTACAGGGCGAGTACTCTCCCAACTGAGCGATCTGGCCACTTACATATCCTTTTCCCCATGTGAACAGGTGAGTGCCGTGACATTTGTTTGAAAGATGTAGGCCAGTTGGTTGACTATGCATGTGCTTGTGATGTCCTCTCGGGTAAAAATAACTTCTTGAAGAACTTGAGTTATGACCTTTGAAATGTTTTAGTTTTGACTCATTATATAACCTCAAGTAACTATCTGTTAGTTTCAACTTTTAAACTATTTCAGTTGACATCTTAAAGTTTCTTGAACACAAGCCTAGTGATCATGTTTTTATAGTAAGAGGGAAAAAATCAACTAGCCTGACTAAATAAATAGCTCTAGTGACTTGCTTTTGATTAGTGGACTACTAATTAAGGGTAAAACTACTTATCACATGGAAATCATTTAAATGTTGACACATTATCAATGGGAAATTCATATAATTCATTTTGTCTATGCTTAATGTTTGACTTATTGGTTTTTTTTATATTTTAGATGTAGAGTAGTACAAGGATATCAGTTGATGTGTCTATGTAAGATGACAGATTCTATACATGTATTAAATCTACAGAATCCGAAAGGTTTTGTGACTACATCTATACAAGTATGACATTTTACTTTTTATTGAACTTTAAGTTTTAATGTCCCAGTTATCTAAGTAAGTAGCTCATCTGTAGATCAATGGGTCCAGGATTAAATTCGTGAGCAAACCCTGCATACTTATACAAAGTTTTGTGATTAATTATTGTTTTGTGACTAGATCTGTACAAGTTTGAAAATTATTACAAATTTACGGGAATATTTCAGCATTCTTTTTTCACTCTGAAAATTTAAAGAGTTTTTTCATCTACATGATTTGTTTCTTTTATATGGACTACAACTTTTGCTGACTTATATTTTATAAGAAAGATTATTACCAAAGAAAGGGAGTATTCACTGGTAACCTGTATTAGAACCTTGAATATTTTTAACTTTAAAGGGTTACAGCTGTAGGCCAAATACCAAGTTCCATAACTCTAAAAAAATTATACTTAATTACTTCCCTGTTTATACATAAAGGAATGCTCAAGAATTTTGGGGTTATTTAATGTATTGCAACCAGTGGGCTTAATTATACCCCCGCTTCGAAGAAGAGGGGGGTATACTGTTTTACCCTTGTCCGTCCGTGCGTCCATCCGTGCGTCCGTCTGTCCGTTACAAAATTTCCGTCGCAGTTTTCTCAACAACTATAACATGCAGCAGCCTAATACTTTGCATATTGCTTTATCCCATAGTCCCATGTGGTGTAAAGCGTTTCATGCTCCTTGCTCATCTACTTCCTGTTTGTCGCATATTTTTAGATTTTGGCGGGGGTATCACTAGTGAGCATTAGCTCACAGATTTACTTGTTTACTATGTTTTTAGTAATTGGCAAAATTAATAACCAGCCTATATGAAGCCTATTTTCACTAGTCCCAAGTTAATTTTCACTATTCAGGGGCTTCAGCCTGGTGGGATTAGACAATGACTGTGTCATTCAGAACCCCTCGGCCATTTTGGAAAAACCGGTGTTGAAGTAAACAAATACACGATCGTTATGGGATGACTGAAGTTTCGTTTTTAGTCCATAAATTTGAAATTACACATTTTAATGATACCCATGAACAATATTTAGTTCAATTTAAAACAAATAAATATGTTTAGACAAAGATCTGTGTGTATACTACAAGAACTATTTTGTGTAACTGTTACATGCTTCGCCTCGGGTAGGTAGTAAAATCACCAAAATCCAGTGAAGACCCCCCCACGAATCCTTCCCAGACTATTCATTCATGAAAGGTCGAGGTGTTCCGAATGTAACTGTGTATTTTTATCTCATATTGTTAATAACTAGGAAATAAAAAGCTTTGTTTTAATATTTATATTTTCAATATTTTACAGGATCTAGGTATACAACAGGAGAATTCAGAAGCAATAACTTGGATAAAAAGTTTTAATTCTAATGAAGTTGGTGAGATAATTAGAGTTGGTAATGATATGACAGTTATAGTTAATGTTGGTAGTAATGGTCGTGTTTCATTGGTCAAACAATTACCTAAAGTAAGTAGAGTTTATGTACATAGTACTTGGTCAATTTTAGGCCTGTTTTTGTCAAACAAAGCCTCATTTATTTAATATTTTCAAACCTAGGCCTAATATTTTTCAAACTTGGTCTGATATTTTTCAAACCTAGGTCTGATATTTTTCAAACAGAATGATGTGTCTGCGTGTTGCAGGTTGAAAGTAATTTTGTAGAGCAAATAGGGGCAATGAAACAAGAAAAAGTGTGGGTTTCACCTTGCTAAACTACTCAAGAACAATAAGTATCAATGTATCATATTGGGTTGATTTGTATTATCATGTTTCAATGTGAATATGTTTTTTCTTACAGAGTGTTATAGCTAACATTGTAAATTATGAAGATAAGACTTATATTGTTAGCTTGGATCAGACAGGACATGAGGTACATACACAATTTTCAACATTTTACTTCCATGATCAAGAATTGAAGTATTGAATTTGTTTGCGTTACAAAATTATTAATGTTATTGAATTGAAATGTATTTTTCTTATGTAGAAAAATGACTTTGACCCCTGGTAACCAGAAGGGGCCATTCTTTGTACCATTCGGACACCCTAAGTTTAAAGTTACCTTTTAACACATTTATCCTACTTACCTTTATCGTGGCATAAAATAACAAAACAACTAGTTAGATGTCATTCAAAGTCATCAATTCTGACTGGCTACTTACTTTCTGGATTATGATCTTCTAACTTTTTCGATGCAAACAAATCATTCAAACTGTTTTATTATGTGAGTCAATTGTTCATAATGTGTTGAAGTAATCAATTATATGGGTACTGTATGATTTTATATTACAGGAATATGGTGTATCATTATATGATATGTCGTCATGGGAACAATTATTAGATCATAATCATAGATTACATTATGCTTCACATCATGGTTTACCTGAACAGGTTGGTGATTTATACATTTATAATGTTTTACCAAGCTTACACTTTGAGGGTTGCCCACTAGACTGTAGTAACTCGCTCTTTAACACAGTCCACATACTACAGTTTTGCTGGCAATCCTCAACTTGTAGTATTGTGTGTTGAGTCTGTAGAAATGTGAACAATTTCACTCTGACTTCATCTGTTAAAATGTTTGTCATTTAGCAACCATGTTATTTCGATAGGGTGTTCTAAGATCAGGTAGAAAAGACATACAGCTAGTTGATTCTGTGTCGCCTTTTTATTTGTATACAAGAATGTGTTTAGTCACTGAAATTATTCAAACTTTTGCTATAGAAAAAGCAGCTATACATGTACTTTGCCTTATTGATAAATTAAATGCAAGGAATTCAAACTGGCTATGACCACAACATGAAGAAATTGATTTATAAAATGTTTTTCTGCGATTAAATGCTCATGGTAAACGATGATATCATTTAGGTTTATAGTTCTCACCTGTGATTTCAATATTCAAATTTGTTGTTGGAACAAAAGCAACGTCTTTTCACTGTTTTCTCAATCAATCATAAATACATGTATGTGCATTCAAAAACCATTGTGGTGTTAACTACAGAACAAATAACACTTACTGGAGTGATTAAGGTTATAATTATTCCATATTATTTCAGATAAGTTGTTTCCTAGCTCATAGAAGTGGTAAAATAGTTTATAAGATAGTTGTGCTTTCTCAAGATTACTCTTTACAACTGATACATAAAACAGGTAAGAATAAAGTTGCTTTCATAGCAGAACATAGTTATTTGTTGACTTGTAACTTTGATGAGTGAATTGTGAAGTTCATATTAAATATACTGTACCCCCCCCCCAAAAAAAAAGTTATTGGAAAAACTGATCATAAATATTGCCAGTAATGTTACTATAAGCTTATTCATGTAACATAGTTTGACTCATACTCTCTCTTCCTGGTTTTATAGTAATGTGTCACTTCAAAGACCACCCATCACAATGTGATTATTGACAATTTTTAAGTCAAGATAAAACCAAAATTATAGTTTCGAAGTGTTATGCAAGCTCTATGTACATCCCCTCTTTATCAGAATTTGTTCTCAATTCTTGGAGATGAAAGTCTGTGGGACTATCTAAGGATGCAATCACACAATTCCTAGTATGTTATTTACCACAAGCTCCAAATGTAATCGATAAAATTCCATGGTCCAAACTGTGATTCGAACCCACAACCTCTTGAGTTGTTTGGGGACATTCTATCTTGCTGCCATGAAAGCTAGCTTGAAGGCAAGGGAGTACAACTTCAATATTATACTGCTACTTCATCTGTTGTTTGTATATATATAGGTAAAGTTGGTTGGGCAATCTTAGGATGCAACCACACAATTCCTAATGGATTATTTACCAAGAGCTCCAAATGTAACCAATAAAATTTTGTTTATATATAGGTAAAGTAGGTTGGAGACGTGATGAGTTCCTAGCTTACCCTACAGCTGTTGAGATGGTAGATTTACCTGTATCAGAGAATCAAGCTAAATTTGAAGATGAATTTGGATCACATGACGATAATGTGATGACAATGTTTGTGAAGAGAGTAAAAACACAACTGTCACAATTACAGGTACAGTTTACGTCTCTTTGGACTATAGTGGTGGCGTTATTTTATTTATATTTGGGGAGGGAATGGTTGGCTGCAAGATTTGAAGTTTTGTTAAAGTATGCATATTTTTTGGTGTAAAATTTAGAAAGATATTTGAGGAATAGATGTGAAATAGAGGTAGTTTGCTTAAATTGGGCTGCAAATCTCCTGTTAAGATGATATTAAAGGTGTCAAGTAATTACTCATTCTGTTTATTCATACGTTTAGTCTTTTTGAGCGCACTATATAATCATGATAATGACATGATAAGTCAACAGGTTTCGAAAGAAGAAATCTTATTTGAATTCTCCTTGCTGATCATTCATATTACAAATTTGATGATATGACACCTAGGGTATGCACCAATTTCCCCACTGTTGTATAATGCCCTGTGAAAAAAGATTGATTCAGGGCTCAACTCTCATTTTTTACAAGGTTGCCTGGATAGACAGCCAGCTATATGTTTAACTTGCCCAAACCATATCTTCAATAGTAGTAACAGGTTGCCTTAACCTAAATATTGGTTGTCAGGGGCAATAGGACAACCTTTAATGTCTAGCCCTGTTGATTATTTCCTGATTTATAAACATGTATATATTTTGCAGACATTTATACTACAACAAATACAAAAGTTACGTGGTGTTAAACATCATACTGTAGTTATAGAAGAAGGTGGTGATGATGATGATGACGATGATGAGGAAGATTTACTTAGAGATGAATTTAGTTTACATAAAATGATTGTCATGGCAACCACACCTGGAAAGGTATAGTTTTACTATGTTTTTTTGTTGTAATGATTCTTCAAACTAGAATTCGAAACTTGTAGCAGTATAATAAACTGTACTTCGAAGGAATTTTTGAGGGCAGTATATATATGAATAGCTTCTTAAATTAGCTATTTAATATTTGATTGAAAAATTGTGATTTTCTCATTTTGTAAATAGAAATAAAATTTCCCTTGCAAAAATTTACAGGTCCTATTCTTCGTTTAATTCATGCCCTGGTGGAACATGGGTACTAGAGAATAGGAAGTCTATTACTAGTGCATGTAAATAATGATGGTTGTGTGAACTGTCCACCTCATATGACTATGACTTTTAAGGGTTAAAAAAGAAAAGAAAAGGGTAATGATGATTATAATGATAATTGATATTGAAAGTATTGATAACTGCATGGAAGTTGATGATGATTTCTTGGACCTGTGTTGGTAGGGTAGATGGTAGTGCTCTGAGATATTGAAACTAGTTTCCCGGGGGGGAGGGGGGGGGGTTAAATCCCATCTGGGGCAGTTATACCCTTCAATGAAAATTTGACAATAATGCCTATTTTCTCACTTAATTAGGTAAATGGAGAAGTTGCCAGATTTGTGGAAAGGTAGGTAAGTACTGGTTATTAACAAGAATCCAGGAAAGCTAGCTTAGGTGCACTGGTCATCAAGTAAAATATTTATTGTGTAAACATGGTGTTAAACTCAGTATAAAAAAAGATGATGCTCAATATGTTTAATATCATTTACAAGGCGGTTAACTTATGATTATTTATGAATACTTCATTATTACAGATTATTGGTATGAGAAGTATAAATGGACATATAGCTTGGCAACATTTTGTACCAGAGTTAAGTCCCTTTAATAGATTTGGTAAAGACAAAGTCATCTTACAAGTACAGAGAACTACAGCTCATTTCCCATATTTACCACAATGTGTGGTAGTTGGGAAAAATAAGGTAAAAATGTAGTCCAGATTTTTAAAATATTTTATGTTACTTTTTATAATTGAACAAAGTATTCAAGTGAAATCCAGTGTATTTTAATCATTAACGTTTAGTCATCCACACAAAAATAGTGTTGTGTTGTTAACAAAGTCTTTTGCAAAATGTTTAGTGCAGATGGTTCAGAGTACAGTATAACCTCTGCAGAGCAGCCCTCTACAGAACAAATCCTCGGCACAACAACAGTTTTTGATGTTTCTCTTAGGTGTAATTTTAATTGAATTTAGACTCTGCAGAGCAACAACCTCTGAAGAGCAACACGTTTTAGTCCCTTCCAGTGGGTGTTGCTCAAGAGAGGTTGTACTGTACTCTCTTACAACTTACATGGCAATGTGACCATTTTTTAATAAAGAAAATTGATAGTTGTTCTAAGCCGAGTAAGCCCTTTTAAATTTTTTCTTTTGTTTTATTAGAGCAAGTATTCATAAAAAAGTGTTTGTTGTCCTTCAGAAAATCCCTTGACTATAAAACCTGCATAAGAAACTTTGGTTTTTCAGTTTAGTAATATGATATTACATATATATTTTGTTTATTTAAGGTATCCGGACGTGGTCATGTGTTTGCATTTAATCCAATCAATGGACAGAGAATCTCACAGATGCCTATAGGAGGTCAACATTTACCTTTCAATATTTTACAAGCTTTCTTACTTGGTGAATGGGACACAGACTTTATGAAACCATTGATACTTCTAGATGACTCCTACACTGTAAGTTGGTGTTTTATTTTTAGGCCTCAACAAATTGATGATGTTTTTAGGAAAATAATGGGGCGAGTGAGCGAAGAAAAGAAATTTTTAAAAAATCTTTATTCAGTTGCTTAATATAGCGGTTTGAACAAATTTTTATGAGCGAGATTTTTTTTGTAAAATCAACAAAATTAAGGTTCAAGCAAATCCATAGAACACATGATCAATTTGTTGTGACCTTACTTTCTTTTGAAACGCAACCGGCTAGCTTAGCACACAACTCTACAAGGCATGCTTTCATAGAGTTTGGTCATGGAGTAATTTCTAGGGCCGTTCTCCCTCCTACCACTGATTCTAAATCATGTAGGACTGTTGTCAATGACTGACAGAAGTATGCACCTAATAGCTAGTTATCAGTTAAATTCAGAGAGTTAGCCTTTCCAGGAATGGTGAATAGGTTGACTGATATAACGGATACAATGTATTCCTACGACTTTAAACTCAACAAAAAAAACCTTCATTATTACAATCGTTCACAGATTTGGTAAATATTTTTAATATTTTAAAAATACTTACATTTGTTTGTAATTTTGTTATAAAGATGAATTCTTAATGTTTTAAAGCAAACTGAGCGATAGATTTTTAGAAATACAATGCATATATTTTTGTACTATAACTTGTTTAAATTTCAGGTCCACACATTCCCATCAACAGCTCAAACATTTGTTGCAGAGAAAAGTTCAAAAATTTACATTTATTGTTACATTTCAGGTTCATACATTCCCATCAACAGCTCAGACATTTGTAGCAGAGAAAAGTTCTAATATATAAATGTTTGTTACATTTCAGGTTCACACATTCCCATCAACAGCTCAGACATTTGTAGCAGAGAAAAGTTCTAATATATATATGTTTGTTACATTTCAGGTTCACACATTCCCATCAACAGCTCAGACATTTGTAGCAGAGAAAAGTTCTAATATATATATGTTTGTATCTGATATAGATAATGGAATGATAAGTGGATATAGAATATTAAAACATCAAAATAAGGTTTGTAGGAGTTACATCTAACATGGTTTCCAGACGGGGGTACGGGTTTGAATCCCACCCGGGAAGGTTGTACCCTTCCATGAAAATTTGACAATAATGTCAATTTTCCTCCATTACCAAGGTATGTGGAGAAGTTTCCGGCCTTGTGGAAGGGTAGGGGGGTAATGGTTATAGACAATGTTCCAGGAAAAGTAGGTTAGGTGCGCTGGACACCATTAAATAACCCTAAAAAATGTGTTGACACAGCATTAAACCCAGTATATAAAAATAAATAAACATCTAAGATCGTTGTCTTACTCTTATGATATTTACTTGTCATGATGACCCAGCTCTGTAGTACAGTAGGCTAAGTGCAGAATTTTGCATCTTGTGTCCTGCTTAAGTGAAACTCTTCGATTTGCTTCTCTACACTACCTTAACATAACCTCAATGAGAAGGCAAATGAAATTTTATAAACATGAAATTCAGTGTACTGTAATGTAATGAGCTAACCTTGTCTAACACTGCCACAAAATTTGAGTGGAAAATATTAAGAATTGTCAATTTTACATTGAAAAACATTTTTTTTATCAATCCATTTAGTGTTTCTAACCAGTATTTTCAATTACACTGGACTGCATGGCCGTTGTTTTAAAATCCTAAGTTGCCCATTAGAAATTTTGGTCTCTTAAGGCAATGGACCTTTCTATGGCCTTGCCTATTAGCATATTTAACAAAGGTTTACAGTTAATTTTTGTCTCACAAACAAGGTGTTTACAAAAGAGCACACAGCTATATTTATGGGTAAATGTATTGTTATTCGAATAAAAAGGTCGCACCCGGAATGTTCCATTAGATGAGTGCTAACTTAGTGTGCTGTGATACTAATTAATATTGTTTTGTTACAGTTAATTTCAGATAATGTATGGAAGATTAACATACAAAATCCAAGACAAAATCTCAAGATAACAAGTATTGTAGCTAAGAAAGCTAATGGTGAGTATTGTTCGTTTTTTCTCAACTGTCAAAACATGGTGAATGTGTTTGTTAAAATTATCGTCATTATACATCCATGAGTTTATTATGATTGAGTAAAGCTACTTACGCCGTATGATATAGTTTTATGTTTTAGTCAATATATATTTAATAACAATTAGGCCGTCAGTACAAAAACAATGCATTCAGTCACCGTGAAAATTATTCAAGCTTTGACAGTTGAGAACAAACAGACTATACGAGTAGTTTTCTGGTATTTATTGCACACATGATATGTATTGTGGTTTTATGAAAATATCTAGTTTATTTCATCGTAATGTCAAAAAAATTCAGTATCTGCGAAAAAATGGACAGTTTTTTGTCCTCCAGAATTCATATGAAGATAAGAGTTGCCTCTTAGTTGTTTTTTTGTAAAGCCCACCTGTGTCATCTTATGTACAAGTTGTTTTTAAATTGGAATTGTATGATATTGAATTTTTTGTTGCATAATTTTCAGTATTAATATGTAAAAATAACTTCATTCTGCAAGGATGCATCTGTTATAAGTAAACCTTATTTGTAAACACTAATTTAAGTTCCAAATATGAATTAATGGGAACAAAGTATGTGATATTTTATATCAATTCTATTTCAATTATTTTTAAATCTATTTCAGAACATATACATTCACAAGGACGTGTGTTAGGTGATAGAAGTGTATTATATAAATATTTAAATCCTAACTTGATAGCTGTAGTCACTGAGGGAGAGGAGCCAGCTACTTCTCAACAAAAAGGTATAGTAATATTACATGTCTGTCTGACAGTGTGTCCATCTGTCTGTCATTCTGTGCATTGGTCTGTTCATCCTTCTGTCAGACTGTATAGAGGAACTTCTCAACAAAGAGGCATAATTACTGTAAAGTTAATAAATAGATGATAGATAAAATAGTAAATAAATAGACAAAATGTTGTCAACATAGTTGTAAGAATTGTAATGCAAGAACGAGCTCAGAAAACGGCTGATTTATTTTAATCAGTGCCCCAGGTTGGGTTTAAACCCAGAAAACACATTGTATTTACAGTAGCTGGTTTATTTATTCAGGGTAAGAATAATAAAGAACAAAATAATCTTATATAAGTTTGCCTTCATGAAATCATTGTATCTTGGTGACTGTGTAACATCTTGCTTTAAGATATGCAGCCCTACTGTTTCATATTATTTTTATTGTGCTCAAAATTTAAACCAACTATACCTATCTGCCCATTTTTCAAAATCCAAATGAAAAACTAGCTATAATGTATATCACATTTATATGAATATATATTTTCAGCGTATCCTGTGATCAATGTATACCTTATAGATGTTATTACTGGACATATTATATTTCATGACAATCATAGAAAGGCACAAGGACCAGTTCATGTTGTACATTCTGAAAACTGGGTTGTGGTATGAATATCTTTTATATTGCTTTATATTTATTCTAACATAACCCTGTGCATTAAGTCTGAACTAACAATGCCACGTTTCGAGAATCAACCTTGCCACTACTTTGCAAATTTAGATTTGACAAGACTAGGGGACTGTTGGAATCTTAGTTAATTTTTCAGGGATCCTTTACCTTAATTTAAGAAACATTTAACATCTACAATCGGTAAATTAAGCAACTTATTATTCATGTATATTATTATTACCTTGCAGTATAATTATTACAGAAAACAAAGATGTCATGGAATGGTCAGCCATACTTCAGTTTAAGTCCATCTTCTAACTAAACTGGAGTCATGTTCATCTATTGTTATTTTTTTTCCAACTGTCTGTGATGCAAACATTTACCCTGTCAATTTATATACAAAGGTAGTTCTTTACTCATTGTCAAGAAAATTAGGGACTTTAGTCAGTTATCTTTCCCTGATAAAATCTGAAGCAATCCAATTGGTGAGTAGGTCCTTACAGTTGGAATCCTCGGATTTTATCATTGAATTCCTATGTAAGAGTAACAAAATATTTCATCCAATATCTTTCTTGTTAATGAAGATATTAACAGAAGTGATGGAATTTAGATAGTTCTTCAACTTAAAAATAATTAGCTTGAATTTCAAACAAATTAAATGATATACAAAAACGTTATTTAAGATTAAATTTGGCAAATTAACATTGAAAAGTAAGGGTAAAATCTGAGTAATCCAACTAATTAGACCTACCTATTTTGAAGAGTATACAAGGGGAAATAACTGACTAAAGTCCCTTATTGTGTCTATATTAATTTAGCAAGGTTAATGTATGCAGTGCTAACAGTTGAATAAATTTAACAATACCTTATTTTGTATTTCTTTTTACAGTATAACTATTACAATACCAAACAAAGACGTCATGAGATGGCAGCCCTAGAGATGTATGAAGGAAAGAATCAAAGTAATTCTACCGTGTTCTCATCTTTCACGGCTCCACATCAACCATTAGTGATGAGACAAAGTTTTATATTTCCTGCAGCAATGTATACCATGACTACATCAGATACAGAGAAAGGTATCACTGCTAAAGATATTATAGGTAAGTTTAATGCAGTACCAACTGATAGTTTGGAGACAAAGGAAATTTAGTAAAAACATGAAGTTCATTGATTGTTTTCAGTAGAACCATCATTTTTAATATATGTATATTTATTGTGGTTGATTATTAGATGAAAACAAATTTCTTGAATGCATCACATTCATTAGATTTAACATCTGATATCCCACAACCTCCAAACCAAATTCAATGTTATTCTTTTCTGTAAAATAAATTTTGAACTACTTTTGTAGTCTCAACTACAAATAGAACCTTTACAGTTGGTAGCGAGCCAGGATTTGGAATCTCAAGCCCGAGGGGGTGTGGGTTCGAATCCCACCCGGGGAGGTTATACCCTTCCATGAAAATTTGACAAAAATGTCGATTTTCCTCCATTAATTAGATAATATTGAGAACTTTCCGGCCTTGTGAAAGGGTAGGCGAGTACTGGTTATAGACAATGGTCCAGGAAAGCTATGTTAGGTGTGCTGGATGCTGTAAAATGACCTAAATTGTGTTAAATCTAGTAAAAAAAAGAAATAACTGAAACTAATTCTTTATCTGCCCTTATATTGAAATTGTCATCCTGAAGAAACAGATACTGGTGAAAAGAAAGTGTTCAAGAAAGCTGATTATGCTAGCAGTTGCCATTCATAACCTTAAAATATGTTGATAAATGATGTGAGATTGAAAGTAACCACCAAAATTTGGCTATAAATTGTATTTATTATTGATTATTGGTATCTTTGTGATATTTCAGTTGGTTTAAAGAATGGAGGTATATTTACTTTACCTAAAGCATTTTTAGATCCAAGAAGACCATTAGCACCTACACAAGAAACTCAGTAAGTTGTTTGATTATCATTTGCCAGATTTCTAGGAGTGTAATGATCCACTCTAATGTTGATTCAGTGCAATACATGTACTATTTTTTCTTCAGATTCAATTTGATTCCTTGAATACCATTTTTTTACCAAGTGTACATCCATCAATCGTTGAAGTTAAAACTTATTATCTTTGTTAAAAAAGTTACTGAAAACAGGGGCCTAAAAATAGCCCCTATGATATTAGGAAAAAGCACCGCCTTACCCGAGTGAGGGCTTTCTGATAGTAGGGTTTTAAATCAATTATCATCATTATTAGGGCGGAACAGTATGGTAAAACCAGTATTGCAATACAGTAAAACCTCTACTGAGTGACTGTCTACAGAACCAATCCTCTTTACAGCAACAGCTTTTCATATTTCCCATAAGAATAGTTTTAATTTAATTAACCTCTTCAGAGTAACAACCTCTGAACAGCGACATGTTATAGTACCTCCCAGTTGGTGTAGTTCAAGAGAGGTTGTACTGTATTAACCTATTAATCCTTACACCATTAACTAATGTATTATCAGTTTATGTGTTAACCCTTACAGCCCTAACTAATATTGACTATTTTATCTATTTACAGAGAAGAAGGTACATTACCATATATACCAAAGTTACCAGTAGATACTGAAGGAATGATCAATTATAATCAATCATTATTTCATATACAGGGTATACATACATCACCTACTGGTTTGGAATCTACATGTCTTGTATTGTCATATGGTTTAGGTATGTAGTTTATATCACTTGACACTTTGCTATAAATGAAATTTGGAATTTAATCTTACGTTTTGTAACTCATCTGATTGGACATCATTTAGAGTTTTTTACGACTGTTGAGACTGATAGTTCTTTAGTTTAAAATTAATGAATCTATACCTGATAATCAGTGTATGAAATTAGTGGGTGTCCAGTTGCCCAGTTTCTAGTTTGGGCAACCAAAAATTTCATTTGGGCAACCAAATTTCTACAAACAAGTCATTGAGCTTACATGTCGTAATTTTGGAGACTGGATAATGTATGACTTAGTAGAATAATTCTTTGAATATTGATAATTTATAAATCATTTATGCCTGATTGAGCTATTTTAGAAAGTATTTATTAACTAGCCTGGGAATTAAACCTGAAATTACAAAATATTTAATTGATCGCCAGACAAAGCTTTGTTATGCCAAATATTTTCTTGTATTTTCAGATTTATTCCATACAAGGATACAGCCATCCAAGATGTTTGATGTACTCAAAGAAGACTTTGAACATTGGTTGATAGCTAGTGTTGTACTGTCCATGTTAGTAGCTTCATTTATTACACAAAAATTAGCTTCAAGAAAAGCTCTAAATAGACAATGGAAGTGAAATATTATGTTTTATTTATTGTTTCATTTGTAAGATCAAATCAACTGGTAATAGTGGGCCGACTTGATTTGCCCGGGCGGCTCAAAGCGGCGTAAGCCAATTCAGAAACGGCTACCGGCGATTCGCTTTATTTGCTCTGAGAATGAGCCGGGTCAACAACCGGCGCACGCCGAATGAGCCGGTTTCGTTAGAGCGGCTAGCGGCGAGCACGTGACGAATATGACTAAAAATAGATTCAGGTGAAACCATTATTACAAAACTTTACTTCGATTATGGACAAAATACTAACTGATGTGTTCAATAAACCTCTCTTACACGTCATTTGTGTTAGAGTTATATTACAAGTACACATTTTACTCGCCAGACACGAATTTGAACTTTTAACTACTGATATGGGTTTATTTAACACACTGCTTGAAATGAGACCGTCTGCAACTGTAATTAGTTAGCCGGATCGCTTGATTCATGTGTCACACCGGGGCGAGCCGATCGGCGAGCGGCTCACGCCGGTTTATGAGCCGCCCGAGCAAAACAAGTCGGCCCAGTGATGAATTTTATCAGGGATTTTATTTAACAGGGATTTGTAACGATAAGTAAATGCAACAGATTTTCATCAAATTTCACTGTCGTCGCTATTATTTTGGCCAGTACGGAAAACAAGTATAACAAGTTTAAATAACGATATCCACATGAAATTTTTTACTAGTACCATTCAAATTGACATAAATGTTAGGAAAAATGTGTTTCTAGATAATCTTGAGGTGAATTACACTCACATACTGTTTCACAAAATAATTCATTTTCCTGCCCATCTGCCATTTTTAACCCCATTTTACATACCTAAAGTCATTTTTTTGGTCATAATTGCAACATTTTTTTGTAAAAAACTTCAGAAACATTCACAAGTTGCATGGAAGACATATACACAAACATACATAAAGTTTTTAAACTCTGGAATAGTTTGTACAGCCTGCTTCAGTCAGTTATAAAAAGTGACGACCAAGAAAATAAAAAAAAAACACTTCGTTACAAATCCCTGTTATATAGAATCCCTGATTTTATTCAACTGTCATTAAACTCCACTGCAGTGCATAAAAATGACCATTAAATATCCATTTTATGGATCCTGAGTACTACACAGTGTTCTCATTAGAAACTGGCTGCCGACCCAACCAGCTGGTTAGGAAGACTTAAAGGCCTGTTAATATTGGCAAAAAGAAGAAAAGAAACAAACAAATTACCCCTAAGACCCCCCCCTCCCCCCCCCCCCCCCCCTAGAAAGCTGTTTACTTTTCTATACAAGTCTATTCAACATAATCTTACTGAGCACTCAGCAACAGTACCGTAATTAGTACATAAATCCTGGAAGTTAATGTATGTACCACTGACAGTTGAGTAAAATTTAACAATAATATATTTTTGTGTTCATTGACATTTGTGTCAATTTGAACTTAAATTGAAAGAAGACCACCTTGAAAGATTGTGATTGAGTTTGGAACTTATGGGTATTTATCTATAAATGAAGAAATTATGCCACATGAATTTCAAATTGTATACAACTTCATTGGTCTCACATTCTATTGAACACTGCAAAAAATGTATATGTAAGTCTATGTCATTTTATACACACTGTTCATCATGGCATGAAAATTTATACACCCCTAAAAAAGACTTGCATATTTAGTCTGGATAGCATAAAATTTAAATGTTTGTGTTACAGTGATCTACTTAGACCAATGGCCATAATAAAATTAGATATAAATCAAAAAGACCCAATCAAAGAAAACACTTCAGTAACTTATTTCTTTTTTGTGTAATCCTAAGAGCCTTAGTACACATTAGTATTATGGGCCTCAAAGCATTGTCTGAACTTATCAAATTTTCCTGTTAATGAGGTATGCTTAAGGGGTATCTTACTATGCTATCACTATGTTTACTCGTTTTTAGTCCTACAAAAGGACAAAAGGGACTTCTGACTACGCTATTAAATGTTTGTTACTTTGACCTCAACTTTGATTACCTTCAAAACTGTACATACATGTACGTCCTTGTTAAAACTTGTGTTCATTTATGTAGCTCATTGTTCATATTACATTATACATGTTTTATATATATTCATATCTTTATGAATGTTTAGCTTTGCAATATTTAATGATGTGTGCTTGAAACTGAATGAGATATATAGACTTTGAAGTGAATGTTTTTTAATTATTAAATATTCTCAGTAGTGAATGCATGGTTGTAAGTTTGAATGACATGTTCTTAAATCTAAGATTTTTGGGGCTTTGGGAGTGTCCCTTGTTTGCCTTGTAAAAGTTGCTGAAATCAGGAAATTCAAAATTAGAAAAAGAACCTTTCTTGTTATGTCACCTTACTTGTCTGTTCACATTATGGGGAGAATGTGTAAGCAGCACAGCAGGATAGCTCAGTCGGGAGAGCACTCACCATGAAAGGCAATTCTGAGTTAGTCATAGGCTGCATTTTTTTCTCACTATTAGTTGTAAATGCTGTAATTTAGTAAGTTATGGTATTTGAGTTACCCCCCTTTTTTTGATTGGTTTGAATCTTTGATCGGAAATTGTCATGCACTACTTATGTAAGTGCATTTATTTATGTTAAAGAATTTCTTCCTTCTTGTGTGTTTTTCACCTTGTGTAATTTAGATTGTGCAAAAATTATTACTTTATTAGAATTTAAATATTGTGTTATGTCTTTAATGTATTATTTTTGAAAATTTTGAGTATGAAACTGTTTACTTTAGTACTGTATTTCTTTTTTAAAATGCTCAACTATATTTCATGTAATAATTGTTTAAATAACGCTGTTTTCTTTGTAATGAATATATGCTGTACTTGAGGACTGGCGATTTGTTCACACCATCTGGTCATCCAAGTTTATTTCCTGCTCACGTCAACTTTATAATTAATTTTGGGCTGGAATATTGATTTTCCTCAAAATAGGAAAAACTTGTTGGCCCCTTGTGGGAGGGTAACAGAGTACTTGAGAAATTATGTTATAGTGTTTGTTTGTTAGTATGAATGGGCTTAGAATTCAGAATATTGAATTGATTGTCCGAACAGGTCATTTCAGCTGCAAGCACCATTATAATCATAATGTCATTGTGTGAAAGAATTATTTATTATATAACATAAATATATTGAAAATCCATTTGAGTTTGAATATGTATGGATGTGTATTATAAGTGTTTACCATTCCAAAATGTATGAATGTATGTGAATATAGTATCAGACAAAATAAACAGATTTATTAAACCCTAATATCTTTGTACATGTGTTTTGAATTTGGCTTATCTCAAAACTAAGACTAAACAGTGCACGATTTCCTTGGGCAGCATAATTTCAACATGTATCTCAAGGACCTTTAGACAGTAACTTATGCCAGTTAAGAAAGTATTATCAACTTAATAATGAACTGACAGAGGCACACATGCTCAGACAATGGGTGCGTTGCCTAAGGAAATCGCTAGGTATCGCTACAAAGCAAAATACTAGGAAACGGCTTGCTACAAGATATCGCTTCATTTCGCTACGTAGCAAAAGCTAGCGAAAAAAATCTTTGCTACCCTAGAGCGCTTGAACAAATCAAAATGTCTGCTTCCGCAGTAATGTAACTTCCTGTTTGCCGACAATTCTTGTTTTTATGTTTGACTGACTAAAGATGAATTAAAGTCAATAAATATTTGTAATTGTCATTTAATATAAATACTTTTAAAAACTTATTTAGTTATAATCGCCCCGAAAACACGCATTTTTTTTTGCAATGAGCGCAAAAGATTTGATAAAGGGGGATAACCGCTGCAAGAAGTTTGGTAAGTAGCAAGCTGTTTCCTATGAAGCGCTACAAGAAATCGCTTTTTCATAGCGATATCGTTAGGCAACGCGCCCAATGTATAGAATGATCCAAATAACACTCCAAGATGATATTAAATTACATAAAGGAGTTTTGAAATATATTTTATTTACTTTGTATCAAAAACAAATTTATAATACAATCATGTAATACATATTTATCAGATCATATGTACTAAGTATACAATACAAACTGGTACAACCCAATAAATTGGTAGATTTTATTCAAGAGGTCAAATACATTCATCCCCCTGATTTTAATACTCAATATTTGTTAGATAATCACCATAATTATATAAATTATAAAGTACAAATTTCTATTTTAATCAATTTAGAGTACAGAAGAAAGTATTACGTATCTGAATTATCTAACAAATATTGAGTATTTTGATCAGCAGGGTGATTTGATTTGACCGCAGAATAAAATTTGTGGATAAATGTATTTTGTCACCAACCGTTCCAACACTATACAATCAAGCCTGTCCTTTGATGTATTGCACATTAAGAGCACTGATTCACATATCAATAATGCCCAGTGTTATGTAAGCATTCCACAAAATGTAGGACACTGTATATCATACAAAGACTGCCTCGGCTATTTGTGTTTGTCTGGAGCTAGAACATCCAGGACACGAGTGTAATGTTTCATGTATAAAAATGTCACAATCTATACAATATATACATTTACATTTCTTACATTGGTATACCTGAAATATATAATATACATATATTAGTTTTATGAAGGAGAAGTATTCAAGAGACCTAATCCGGAATTTAAATTGATGGGTTTTTCCGTCCGTGCACAGGCGGTACAAACTAAGTTTTCTACACATATTGCTAAACAGCACAAACTACATGGATTAAATCCTGCTGTTCTTTTTACATGTGTTTTCATTGTAACAGTGAAAATTAGTTTGTACCGGAGGACAAAACCTAAATATTTGAATTCCGGATATAGTCTAGTGGTAGGACTTACAATAAGAGTTCGAGAGATCATAGGTTTGAATTTCACCAAGTAAAAGCATACCGGTAATTTTCATGAGCATCAATGTAATTGATGCTAGATTCTCTCAACTCATATATATATATGGATAGGTCCTTACTGTAAGCTTGACCTACGTGAAGATGAAATCAATGATCAGGGGTAATTGTTCCAAAACAATAAGGTCAGCTGAACCTTTGCATAGCAGCAGACTTTGACCTTAACTTTAACTTATTAACTTTCAGATATCATCCTAGAAGGCGATTAAGGCAAAGTTGCCTTTAAAAAAAAATATCTTTAACATATCATGATTGCCTTTATTGCACAGTGATATAGAGTTAAAATAATATTGAGTAGATAAACTTGCATGTAAACATCTTTTATCGAGAGACTTAATCAGGTCTCAAAGTGAAATATAAGAAATGTACAAAACAAAGTCACAACTACGATGTAAGATATAACCATTGCTTACCGACTGTTCCTGTATTTCAACTTGACATGCACTACAAAATCTGCAAAACAAATAAATTAATTTTAATGCTGCTTGCTCACATATTTCAACAACTACTAAATTGACTTTTCTAAAAACTTAAAATGGTAAAGAAACATTTTGGATAAAGTATAGTTGTAATAATGACAATTTTCATGTATTGGTTGAAAAATTGCTTAATATTCTTCATTTATGTAATTTTCAGAAACTGCAAAACTATAGAAATGTCGACTAGTCTAAACAGATTTTTTGTAGGCCTGAAGAACCTTTAATATAAATAATTGGCTTACAGCCGATACCATCTTCAACAAAGTCTAAAAGCGAATAGTGTAACAGTATTGTATACAATAAACAACAAAATAAACAAAGTTAAACAATTCTTACATAAGTTGTCCAGGATCAAAATCAGAGATTGGGACTTCTTTAGATTGATCTAATGGAAATAAATGATGATATGATCTAGCTAAATGTGGGGCTGATACTAGAGTTAAACCTGTAATAAAAATATATATATAACAGTTTATTGAATGGTAAAACAGTATTCATGAAAACATTGGTGAAAAAAAGTAGATTGCAACAAGTATTACAAACTACCAAAACATGGCCTTGACACACTAGCCCAAAGCCCAACACAAATGAAAATTAATTAAGGCTAGTGAAAATTACTTATTTCCCCAAGTGAAAATAATTTATTTCTTATTGTTGGGCTGGAGGATATTTTTACTTTATCAAAATATTAATTTGAGTATTGCTTTAAGTATTAAAGTAATAACAAGTATATCTGTGAGCTAATGCTCACTAGTGATACCCCCGCTGTGAGAAATATGACTATCATAATGTAACTGTCATTTAACAAAATCTAAAAATATGCGACAAACAGGAAGTAGATGAGCAAGGAGCATGAAATCGCTTTACACCACATGGGACTATGGGATGAAGCAATATGCTAAGTATTAGGCTGCTGCATGTTATAGTTGCTGAGAAAACTGCGACGGAAATTTTGTAACGGACGGAGGCACGCACCGACAAGGGTAAAACAGTATACCCCCCTCTTCTTCGAAGCGGGGGTATAATAATAAAGACTTTTTCTAAAGAGACTACACATTTGGATAAATCCAATCTTCCATGTGGACCTCTTGTAAAACATGTACAAGTTATTTACTTACTTAGTGAAATACATAAATCATGAATGAACAGATTAAAAGAGAAGTAATCAACAACAAATGCAAACAATATAATATCAACTTACCACAAGATTTACATTCCACAGGTAATTCACAATATTTACTTTTACATTGTGGACAAAAATAACCTGTTGTACTAAATCCTTCCACTGTTTTACTGTCTAAATGACTGAAATCATACAAACATAATTATTAATAAAAAAATAATATCGAACTAGGCAGAGAAATAAATAACAAATACTATAATTGTATACACAGACAAACAAATCGTAGAGTCATAGTACGACTCGTTCATTTTCCATTGGCGGACATTTTCAGAACAAAACATAGTGAAATTGCTACACTAAAAGAGTATAATAAAACACTGTTAACAGACCACTGTTAACAATCGATATCAAAGGCAGTCACCACCATCAAAGAAGTAAGGTTGGCCTAACTAAAAAAACACAAATATGCATTGGTAAAATCTTGGGTACTATACTTAAACAGAAAGGCTAACACACAATAAAATCAGTAGAAGAAAACGATATTTCAGTGTGGTTTTAAAGTACATGAACATGTATATAGTAAAACATATTTTATATAAAGCTAATATATCGGACTACATACCACATACACATTGAAGGTTTATGACCTGTACGATCACCTCCTAGATTTTGATGTGGAAATCCCATACGTATTAATGAAGATTCTGTATTCATCTGAAGTTAAAAGGAAAAATAATTATAGCTCGTTTAGGATAACTTGAGATAAACGAACCCAAGACCTTCTAAGTGGACACTACAATGTGACTATAAAAACTACCTTGAAGGCAAGGTATTACAAGGGCTGCATTATACCTCATAGACATGATTTTCAATCATAGAAAAAATCAGAATTAAAATCAAATATAAATCAGTTTGATACTTAGAAAATAAATATTATAAAGTGAAAAAAAATCATTGTAAGAAACTAATTGAATATGTTGGAGTATGGGTGAAACGTACTCATCGCTGATACAAGAGTTTTTCAAAACCATGTTAGACTTCTAAATTGAATTACTTGCTAGGACCTGGGATGCAAATTATAACAAGATTGCTGTATATATAAGCCTTTATCTTACCATGGCAGGTGGAGGACTTGTGTGTTGATTTAAAAGATCTTTAAAATGAGATTCATCAAGTATTACTGTATATTTACCTAAAATTTAACATGTACTTATATAGAAGCAACAAGAATATACAAAAGGAAAATTAATATTACTTTATATGATTTACTTAATATTGAACAGACTATGTGAAACAAGCATTGCAAGAAAGGTTTCTTAACAACTCAATGGTTCTGTATAAACCTCAGAAAACCGGAATCCTCTGAATGCTAGACTTTTTGCCTTTTCTAGACAATATAATGTCTGGTGTTTCTAAAGAGTCTTCAAATTTAGCCAGTGGACCCTGTCCTAAGTCATCGCCATCGGTCCAGTGGATTCATGAGTAGGGGTGGGCTGACGGTCCTACAACTTTTACAGTCACCATTTTCCTAATTCAACCTAAATCATTATTTGTAGTTACATTTGTTGTATATTGTTTATTTAACATTAGTATACACTTTGGTCAAGTAAACTTTCGTTCGGACCATTAAACAAGAGCTGTCAGAGGAGACAGCATGCTCGACTTAGTAAGTGTTTGTCACAGGAGATGTGGTTGATGATAAGGAACATACATATTTTAAAATTTGAAAATATAACCTTAACAAATTCAAAGAAAAAAAAGAAATAAATAGAAAACTATAAGTTCAAGGGGGATAACTCTGAAAAAAGGTATAAGGAGTTATGAATCTTGTCACATGAGATGTGGTTGATAATAAGGAACATATATCTAAAGTTTGAAGTCAATACCTGAAGAAATAAAACAGTTGCAGTAAAAACAAACATTTTTTAAAGAAAACTCTAATTCCAAGGGGAGATAATTCTGAAAAAAATATATTTGGAGTTATGAACCTTGTCACATGAGATGTGGTTGATAATAAGGAACATATATTTAAAGTCAATACCTAAAGAAATAAAACAGTTGCAGTAAAAACAAATATTTATTAAAGAAAACTATAAGTTCAAGGGGATTAACTTTGAAAATAATGTATACGGAGTTATGAACCTTGTCACATGAGATGTGGTTGATAATAAGGAACATATATTTAAAGTTTGAAATCAATACCTAAAGAAATAAAACAGTTGCAGAAAAAACAAACATTTTTTAAAGAAAACTCTAAGTTCAAGGGGAGATAATTCTAAAAAAAATGCATTCGGAGTTATGGACCATGTCACATGAGATGTGGTTGATAGAAAGGAACATATATTTAAAGTTTGAAGTTAATATCATAAGAAATAACAAAGATACAGAAGAAAGTATTTTACTGCACATAAACTTTAATCTGTGCACAAAAACTTCAATCAGTTCAAGGGGAGATAATTCTTGAAAAAATGTGTTTGGAGTTATGGACCTTGTCACATGAGATGTGGTTGATAGTAAGGAACATATATTTAAAGTTTGAAGTTAATATCTTAAGAAATAACAAAGATATAGAAGAAAGTATTTTACTGCACAAAAACTTTAATCAGAAGTGTGGACGCGGACGCCGACGCCGGGGCGAGTAGGAGAGCTCTACATTACTTCGTAAAGTCGAGCTAATAAAAATCTTTATTGCTGGACAGTATGTTCTGTTTTTATGAAAGTTTTGTAATGAAGGCTGTTACTGTATCATACATACCATGTGTATCAGAACATATCTTCTTACATATCCTAACTTCAGCAGCCAGACCAACCATAGAACATCTAACATTTCCTTCTTTTAATATCTGTAAATAGTTTGAATTTTTTTCATAAGGCCACAACAAATTGATCATATGTTCTATGGATTTGCTCACACCTTGATTTTGACGGTTTTTACAAAAAAAATATTTTTATTTCCTCGCTCGCTCATAAAAATTTGGTCAAACCGCTATATAAAGCAAGTGAATAAAGACTTTTTTTTCTCTTCGCTCGCTCGCCCCATTTTTTTTTCAGAAAAATCGGTAGAACATATGATCAAAATCCGTAGAACATATGATCAACTTGTTGTGGCCTAAATTATAAAAATCCATGGTTCAAACATGTACATATTTTAATAGAATTTTTCCTTAGCCAAGGAGAAATTGTTGAGGATGAGGAAATACTTAAATAAAAAAATAAATAAAGATGGGAATACGGCCCCTGTATTGTTATTTTCATTCAACTATCAGTGGCCCAACTTCGCTGATTTAAATATTCACTACAGTATTTCCCTACTTATGATCGATAAAAATATATTTAGATTAGCTGAGTTAATGTATGCACCACTGACAGTTAAATAAAATTAATCATTAACTAGTTTAAAATTGTTTTTATGAATTATTAAGGAATGAATAAACTACACAAGAAAATATCATAGAATTCCTATAAGCTAACCTTTAACGTTTCAATAATATCTCCAGGATCACATGTTGTTAAACTTCCATATATAGTTAAAATTTCTCTACTGGCATGACTTGGCATATGTCTGTAATTATACAATTTATTTATTGGAGTTAACGCCGTGTCAACACAATTTAGGTCATTTAACGGCGTCCAGCGCACCTAACCTAGCTTTCCTGGACCATTGTCTATAACCAGTACTCGCCTACCCTTCCACAAGGCCGGAAACTTCTCCATATTATCTAATCAATGGAGGAAAATCGACATTATTGTCACCCCGGCTGGGATTTGAACCCGCACCCCCTCGGGCACGAGATTCCAAATCCCGGCGCGCAACCAACTGCGCTATCGACCCAGGTTGTAATTATACAAAAAACAGGTATCTGCCATACTGATTTACACATAAAGGTTATTTTGTTAAATATAGAAAAGCATTCACTTCAAACAAAGGGCTTAAACCAAATAATGTATCTTAAATAAATGTGTGTACATTCAAGAATCGTTCATTCACAATGCAAGTTCTAATAAAACGGGTCATTTAGTTTTAATATAGGATGTTAGCGAATGTAAAATATGTTACCTTAGCATTTGTAAAGCAAGTTCTAACGAGTTTTGTAATGATGGTTCTCCTTGACATGCTCTGTCTTTTAGTTTCTGTAAGGCACTTATATGTCTTCTTGGATTTCCTAAAATATGTAAGATAAATAAATAACTTTTACTATTGGTAAGTTGCCTGAGCTTATTGCTACATATTGCTTTGTGCCCTGGTACTCTTAATTTGGTATCACATTCTTATTCCTTTTGTTGTAAGAAGGGTATCAAGGCACAGAGTGATACCTAGCGATATGCTTAGGCAACTTGCCCTATTAGTATTTAAGATCATTTAACATAAGCTTATAGGAGATTCCAAACAAACTGTATACAACATAAAATTAACAAAATTAAGATTTAAGAGCTTTGTACAATGTATATTAAAGATAATGGTTCTACAAGAACAATAATTGAAATTTAAGAATTTTTGTAAATTTCCCCAATCTCCATACTTTTGGTGGGCACATTACGAGTTTAAGATTTTTAGTAAATTTCCCTTGTCTCCAAACTTTGCTGGGCACGATCCATTAAAATAGTCTTACCTCCCAGTTCAGTTATTTTCTCAGCTCGTTTATTCTTTGTTACAATTATACCAAGTTGAGATATCGGATTTTGATCAAAATATTCTTCAATGAAACCTTCCAGTAACTGAAATATATTATAACACAAACACATTGTTACAAAATAAACCAAACATAAAAAAACACACGTGTGCACTAGAATTGAATTTTGTTCAGTAACTAAGGACCACAATTGAAATAAGAGCTTAACTTTATACAACATGATATTCTGTGACATTGATTATTTTGCCCTCAATGAATAACATAATAAATCAGGCTTGTGCTTGTCAAAGTTTAAGGCAGTGTGTGTATGATTTATTATTTATTTAATCTCTTGTAGTTTATGCATACACTTACCCTTTAGTGCTATGTGTGTTAAGTTATTGCCAAGCAGAGCTTTTTTAGTATATGGGGAAAGAGGCCTTGGGCATTTTTATATATAGAACATTTGGGGAAATTTTATCGCAATTTCATAGAAAGGGGAACAAAAAATCTAAGACAAACTCTAACTTTGGGGAAAACTGCATGATTTAAAGAAATTTTAAAGAGGGGAAGGCGCCTGTTAAAGGCCCCTGTTATACATGAAAAAAAGGCCTGCCAAGTAAACACTGGCATTCTATAATGTAATAGAAAGAAACTGTGTGTAAAACATAGGTGATAATTACCTTCAATGAACATATAAGTCTAGTTGGTTTCAAATCTTGATCTCCCATAGATACTGACATATCAATTATAATAAACAAATGCCTCATCTAAAATAAATATAACATTACATAAGTACACAAGCCTACACCAAAAATGCTGGTATGCATGTCTTTGTTGATGAAATTTGCTAACAAACTTTACTAATGTTTAATTTAAAATATGATCATATATGCTTTCCTAAATATAGAGGACAATTGGAACTGCAAGATCTAGAATGACTTCATTCATACTGGGGTTGTCTGTGAGTCCACAATGTTTCTAAGCAACTGAATTATCAAACAAAAATGTAACATCATAAATTTCCAAACAAAGTAATACAAGATTACTGACCATTCCCAGTCGGACATTTGTAATTTTCTCCAACAGTTTTCTTCTCTTTGCTTTATGAAGCATGTCATCAATACTAGTTTGAAGTGAACCCTCGGCATCTTCCTGCAGTGCTTCCCTGTAAAATCAATGTGCAGTACATTAAGTAATTACTTTAACCAACAAGCTCACAGCTATTGAAAGCTGCTTTACTATAGATCTTACGCGACAGCTACTACAGTGTGGTGATCGTAGGTGACTATATAGTCACTTCTAACAGTATTGCTGTTGGATTTACCCTTTAGGGATGCGGTTGAGTGATTCGCCTTCCACCCAGGAGAACCAGGTTCGATTCCTAGTCAGGGTGTATGGTTTGTATTCGCCCAATTAACTTTAATGGTGTCAGAAGTGTTTGACAGACCTTTGCGAGGCCTTTGCATAGACGGTTCATTTCCTGAGAGCCAGGCCAGCTTTCTGGAGAGTAAAGATGGGAAGAGTGTGGTGATCGTAGCCGACTATATATAGTCACTTCTAACAGCCTTGCTGTTCGGTTAACCCTTTAGCGGGGTTGAGTCTCTCGCCTACCACCCGGGAGAACCAGGTTCAATTCCCAGTCAGAGCATATGGTTTTATTTGCCAAATTTACTTTAAACACCTACAGCTGTCGGTGTTGGAACTGTCTACTCTATATAAACATTTAGGGCGTGTTTGATTCAGTCTACTCCAAGTACTCCGGTCTACTCTGCGAGCACCGATGAATCAAATGTCCCAATTTTGTAGCAAAACACAAGAATGGTGGAAAAGGTTACAAGCCACTTTTTGTTAGATGACAGCAGTTTATCAAAAGAGTATGATACAAAATATGTAAAAATATAGTAAAAACATTAGCAATCCTCGCATTAAAACATGGATCTATTTTAAACTATGTCATACTCCGCTTACTCCTCCTAAAAGGCAGGTGTATTCAGAGTACTCAGAACGCGTGATCTGAAACGTTTGATTCAATTTTTTCAGTGATCGGAGTACTCCGTTTACTCAGATCTCGCATATCAAACACGCCCCTAGCTAACTATGATCACCACAATAGCAACTGGTCACCTGTCACCTAAAGTTGTTGGTTTATTAAGATAAAAAACTAGTAATACCAAAATTTCAATAAACGCTATTGTACATTATATCAGACTGTTTAGATCAATCCAATGCCAATGCAAATATCCGAAATGATCTTCGTCCGAATTTGTTACACTTACAATTAATGTTCACGTTTATAATGTTTGTCTCGTAATTAAACACCAAAAATGTGGTTGAATATTACTTACCAAGTCTTTTCATATTCAGTTTCCCATCTATAACCTTTGTCATCGTCGTCAGCCATCGTTTATTGGATTTTTATGCAATAATTGTTTAATTTTGCGAATTCGCCGGTCGGAGAAAGAATCGGTCTAAAACGCTGACGGTCAAACCCGGAAGTAGTTGCGCCACGTGACACTCAAAATGGCAGCCTCCGTAAAAAAACAGATGTTCAGAAATTTTAAGAGAAAATTCAATCCCATGTCGATTTTTCGATATGGTTTTGATCCAAATTTGTGTGTTCCAATCATGTTTTTACTTTTTATTGCAGAGTGCATTGTTTGCTTCGTCGTCATTCACAGAATTAAATGTAAGCTTTTTTCTAAAATTTATTCTATGAACAGAATTGCAGAACTCAGGGCACATTCCGCAAGGCGATCGCTAGCTAGCGCTTCGTGCCCTGGTACCCTCGATTTGGTGTCGCGTAAATACTTTTGGCGCAAGAAAGGTACCCGAAGACGAAGCGCTATCTAGCGATTTCCTTGCGGAACGTGCCTTCACTGTCATTGAATATGGGATCAGTTATTATGTGGTGTATTTAACACTATGCTCAGTTGTTGTTGTTGTTGTTTGTAGTTCAGGACTCTCTGTATCTTAACCACACAGATACCACTACAGGCCTTATGCGTCAGGCGAGTGCGCAGTGGTCAGTCGCAACCTGGGACTGGGAAACTGACTTGAAGATTTCAATTGTACATGCTGTATTATTTTCAAGAGCGATCCAGTCTTGAATTGTTTTACAAGGAAAGAATTTATTTAGAGCATTTCGTTTTAAACAGTTTGAATGATTAATACAAAATTTAATATTAACACTTTCACTAGTGAAATTGATTATGATTAGTAAAAATTACCTATTTCCAGGGATGAGCCTGGGTTCTAAATTTAGGGAGAAGTGACTTCTCCCTCCCAGTAATTTAGGGAGAAGTGCAGTGATGTGAGGGAAAAGTGAGGATGGACAAGCGGGAAAAGTACGATGAGCCGAATGGAATGTTTTGAACAGTATTCATAAACTTCTCAAATGCAAACTTTTCTAGAACTTCTATCCTTTAAATACATGTAATTACTATTACATTTAGTAAATGATATGTCTGCTGTAACTCACAAGTAGTGTATTAAATACTTTCTGGATGTTTGGTTACTGAGTTATTTGTTCTATGTTTTACACAAAATTCACAGAACACATTGATTTTGTATCAAATTGTAAACTTAATTTATCTAATTTTCATTTCAATAAAACATTCTTCTTTTTGGTTTAGCATTTTTACTTGCTAGTATATGTTCATCAAAAGAAATTAAAAATGCATTTATATACGACCATTTTTGGATAATATGTCAAAGTGTCCTCGTTTTTGACCCATCTTTGTTTAAATATTTTTTATTTAATTAGGTCTGCTGTAATGAACATAAATTTTCTTAAATATAACATATTATGTAGCAATGTATGCTTATTATTGATTTTTTAGAGTCTGCAAATGGGTAGATTACGTGACGAATACTTTGACAATTTTCATAAATTCACTTTAACCAACCGGTGTTTATTCTTGAAATCGAAAACTTGAGGGAATTTCCCCATTATCTATTGCTTAATTTAGAAGAACTTATAATAAAAATAATAAGATTATTAAATTACTAACGTGGATTTAACCTTGCTTCATTTGATTGACGATAGCGTGGGTCTCGAAAACATACGCAATCATTGGCAAACTGCTAATTACGTCTTTTCTAACTGCCTCACAACTCGCTCATAATTTAATACAATTATCAATTTAACGGCAAGCATCCAAAAAGCTTTATCTACTTTTATTATTGTAGTATCACAGTTTGACACGTGTTTGTTAATTTCAATCGTTTAATTACGATATCAAACTTATCGGGCCGACATATAGCACTAAAGGTGACAATATACAAAGGGGGCATTGATAAACAAACGAGTCACTAATTATCGGCTTTTAGGGCGTGTATACTAACAGCACAACTCCCGCGTAGTTGATAGATCGATTACATAAGAAATGCGGATGTAAGATACGTTCCATCCGTCGTTAAATCGAGGTCTCGAGGACTGTCATAATCTGGGTCATAATTTGTTTCATTTATTTTCCGAAAATGTCGGCGTCTTCGTTTTCGCTTTGATGTGCTAATAGAGCGAAGTTTTAACGGAAAGGGCGACTTCTTCGCCCGAATCGCCCTCTCGGCTCATCCCTGGATTTCATATAGTTTAACTAGTTGATGATAATGATGCCCATTAAAATGTTCAAAGACATTAAAGGCAATGACTGGCTTCCAGAATGGTCTATGCAACCTTCTAGGCAATTTGCCTAATCTATTAATTTCTTTAGCGCTATCCTAACTTTTATCATGTTTTCAGATACAGAAATAGACTGGGTAGCTTACATGCAGGAAGTTGAAGGTGTAATTAATGGCACTTATGATTATTTTCAATTGAAAGGAGACACTGGCCCATTGGTGTAAGTAGTGACTCACATTTCTTATATTGATTGGTTGGTCTAACTCTAACGCTTTTTCAGTATTTTGAAAAGGGGCAATTTTATGTTTAGCAGTATTTTATTACCATGTCATAGTGAACTGTTTGTGGCAAATAACAGAGACTTATCTTATTCTCAACAAAATTTATATAGCATTATAGACTGGTTAGGTTTGATAAATTTTGAAATTTATTCTGCTTATTATTCAGTCAAAATTTTGTTTACTTTTTCCTTCAAGACAAAATTAAAATTATAAAGTCAAACATCATTGAACAATTTTGTTTTATTACAGTTACCCAGCTGGCTTTGTGTATATATTTTCTGGCATGTACTATCTCACAGACAAAGGTACCAATCTCAGAATGGCACAGTATATATTTGCTGTACTCTACATACTGTCACTATTAGTGATATTTGATATCTACAGGAGAGTTAAAAAAGTAAGAGTTCTATCAAGTTATATAATTATACAATATTTTATATCAAATCAAATATCATTTTGCTTGGTTTAGATATTATTTTAGCTCAATTGTGAAACTAGTTCTTGAAACTTAGTTTTATAACTCTTGAGTCTGCTTCCTCTCTCCCCCTCCAAAATTGGAACTGATTTAGTAAGATAAGATTCTTGCTCAAGGAAACAACATATTTTGGATATGATTTAAACATATGTAGAGCTTGCTATCCAATTATTACCAGTCCAACAGTGTAAACACTCGACCACACCTGCTTCAAAAATAGCTGTATTGTATGCATCTCACGCTGTGGCGTAGTGGTTAGCATGTCTAACTTCGAATCCGGAGATCATGGGTTCGAGTCTGGTCACGGTAGGTCATACCCTATACATAAGTTGTCGGCCTCGTAGTAGGGTAAGTTAGTACTGGTGGTAGAAAGTGTCCAGGAAACCTATAGTAGGAAGAGCTGGCCGTCGTATATATGACCTAAATATGTGTTAGATCTCAGCAATAATGTGTAAAACTCTTTTATTTGTTCTGTGTTCACCTGGACCAAATAAATGTGTTATGTATATTATTTTTATATTGTAGGTTCCACCATTTGTTTATTTCTTCATGTGTTGTGCCTCATATAGAATACATTCTATATATATACTACGAATGTTTAACGATCCTGTAGCCATGTTGTTACTATATATAGCTGTAGATTTATTCTTGATGAATAAATGGTCCATTGGATGTCTCTTCTTTAGGTTTGTACGAGCTCTAACATGAATAAAAATTGCCAAACTCACAGTCTGTCTTGCATTCTTAGTCAACTCTTGTATAAAAAGATTTGAGGATAGTCTGTTACAAATTCTAGCGTAGAGAACCTTTTGTTTATAAAATGATTTTTGTAAATGCAAAAAATATCCACTTTTGTTAATTTCATATTATCATTGGCCTATAATTAAAACATAACATAACATATATTTAAAAGATTTGTGGGGTATTTGATTACCTAAAATGAGTAGTTGCTTGAAAAGTAGTTTGTTGCTAGCATTTTGTCCCAGAATATTTTTGTTGTCTGTTGTTTTGTACATGCAATTTTATCTTAATATTTATGCTTTTACTGTTAACTCTTTCCTAATTCTTGTTTCCTTTCATGTATATTTCAGTCTTGGTGTTTCAGTAAAAATGAATATTCTCTTATTTGCCCCGGCTCTACTGTATCTTTTATTGGTAACTCAGGGAGTGCCTGGAACCATTCAACATCTAACTATATGTGCAGTACCACAGGTAAATAAAAATACGTATAAACTTTTGAGTTCTTGATGTTGAATTTGTTCTTTATTAATTTGTTGTTTTAGTCCAGTCACCAAGTTCTGGACAAAGTTTTTGCTTTTACTAAACAATTATTCATGTATAAATGATATAATGCTTGAGTTATGGTAAATATGAATTTATAGTTCGAGATTAGATTCTAATGTTAAATACCTCTCAAATTGTTTATGTTATCTAGTTAACTTCGAAGTGTGACTTGAGTTAAATTTTGTCCCAGGATCAAGAAGATTTCATACTTGAATCCTTTTCAAACTTAACTTGGATTGTTCGAAATTTAATAACTTGGAGCCCGTTTAGTAAGGAAATGGCTACCTAGCCCTTTGTCCCCTGGTACCCTTTTTACACCAAAAAGAATAAGTCAGCAATATCAAATGGAGGATAGGGGGAGGCTGAAGGGCTAGCTAACAATATGCTTGGGCAACTGGCCCTTGATTCAAAATACAGTGTTCAAGAACCACAACTCTATTTTGTACAGCTTTGAGTTATTCCCCTTTGAATGTAAAAAAGTATCACATAAAACTTTCTGTTTAGACATTATAAACTTTTTTTCTTTTTCAGATTGTACTAGCATTGCCATTTCTTCTAGTCAACCCATGGGCATATATAAAGATGTCATTTAACCTAGGACGTCAATTCTTTTATATATGGACAGTTAATTGGAGACTGTTACCTGAGGAGATTTTCTTAAACAAATATTTCCAGTTAGCATTGCTACTTGCTCATGTTGTAATATTACTGATGTTTGTCATATATAAATGGAAAAGGTTTGTGATAAATTTTGTATTATTTGTATTATAGTGAAACAGTCTATAGCAATAATGTACTGTATTGACTGTGAAACCTCTATTCAACAGCGAATTTTAACCTTTATTTTATATTTTTTATGAACTTTTAACTCAAGTTTTCAACATTCCGAAATACTTCATACAATGAAATCATTTCATCAGTAGAACAAGAAGTCTACATGTGTATCTTGGTGACCAAGGACAATCCAAAATAATATTTTATGACTAAATTAAAGTGGCTGTTCTCTACAGTAATAAACACTCTTAAGCAGCAAATAGGACTATACTAAATTGGCTGATATAGAAATAAAATCTCTCTACTATTGTTCGTTTTTTCTCAACTGTCAAAGTTTGAATAATTTCACGGTGAATGATTACACACTATCTCAATATCACCTGTGTAAGACAAAGAGCACGAAGTCACCATGAAATGATTCATGTTTTGACAGTTGAGAAAAAACGAACAATACAGTCAGTTATTGGACTAGGTTTAATTGGCTGATTTAAGAGGTTGTTGTTAGGAGGGTCATTTTAATGAGAAAAAAAGTTTTCATTTGATTAAAAAACGTTTAATTCATATGATATACATTGTATACATCACATAATTCTGCGGTTTTATTTATTTCCTAAATAACTGACACAGATTTTATATATTTATCCATTCAGTTCAGTTTATATTTTTACTACTGTAGGTTATATTTAGTAATACGAGACGGGAAACTTGGGTAAACATGTTCTTTATGCCCTCTAGTCAATACCTTTAAAACAATCCTTCTCAAAATTATCATTCGCAAACTATTTTACATCCCATATAAGTATTAATTGCACAATTATAGAATATTCAAGAGATTAAATGCTTTTACTTTTTGGATGAAGCACTGTAATGAACAAGTGTAAAATTAAATTTAGTACTATTGTATATCAGTAATATTCTGCACTAGCAACCAAGTTTAATTCTAAGCTTTACTCCTAAGTTTAACAAAACTTAAACCTCAAACCTTGTGGACACCTTCACTTAATGCATACCTACATTTTACGATCAAGAAGCACCATCAATCTCCACAAATATTGTTTGCAAAAAGTGATTAAAACATAATTGTCAATTAAAAGGATTTAGTAAATAGGATTTAGTCATGTATTAACCTTAATAATATTGATTTCTATTACAGATATTTACCAAAGATGGAATTCAAGAAACCAAATATCAGACTATCATCTGATCATATCCTTTATAATTTTTTTAATTTTTTCATTTAATGGACCATTTTATGGACTTAACAAAATCTGTGTCGAAGGTCTGGTTTGAAAGCCACTTATGAATTTATTATTTGGTGTATGCAAAATCTGTTGGTGTCATTTGAAAGAGCAAATCTTTTAACTATGCCTTTATGTATATGCATGTGAAATATTACAATTCATGGTGGAGAAACTGGCCACTAATTGAACTGAACAAGTACCTATTTTTGGAGTAATATATCTTTTATGTATATTATAAACATGTACTGTAAAGCGGGTAATTTTTGAAGGGGTTAACTTTTTGCTTTATTCCTGGTCATCAATAATAGTGTGAATTCTAAAACCTGCTAATACATCTGTACCAGTACAGAATATACTAAGTTATACATCAAATGCACGAATTCTAAACCTTTCAAATTCAAACACCTCAAGAAAATGTGAAAACTAACACTGTCAATTTAAGCACTATACAGCAGTGTATTTTACTCGGAGCCATGCTGGTCACTAACAACTGTATCTAAATTTGTCTATTATTCCTTGACCGTTTATGTACAGATACTACTACCATTGTTCACAGCTAACTTTATAGGAATGTGTTTTAGTAGATCTTTACATTATCAGTTTTATGTCTGGTACTTTCATACATTACATTATTTATTATGGTCAACTAATTTACCTGTAGTTTTAAGGTAAGTAAAGTTTGTTTCTTTATTTTAGCTCGACTATTTGGAGAATAGTGGGTGGGGGGACTATCCTATGAGTTGTGTAGCTGTCTGACATTTCTTGGTTAAGTTTTTAGATGCTATTTTTAAATCTTTGAATCTTTGAAACCAGTATAGGAATTCACTTGAAATTGCATACATCTTTATGGAGTTACCATTGGAGCATTCGGAACAACCTTGGCGATCACCTACAAAGATATACCTCAGAAATCAGATGTAGTAGAAATTCAACCAGGTTATAAGGTCCATCAACTGTCATTTTCATGTCAACATTAAATAATGACGTTATTACATGCATTATCACATTATTTCATCGGTACAATGTCTCACACTTAGTATTTCTGTGTAGTTCAGACTATATTACCCGAGAAACCAAATTCCTAGATCTACTTTTTCACCTTATGATATCCGAGGTTTATATGTGTAGGTAGTTCCTAATGCCATTTGAGGTCAAATACCAAGTTGCATATCTCTAGCATGATTTTTGGCTGAATTATGGCCCTTATATAAGCATCGAGCATGTAAGTATATACTGTAGTCTAGTCATATAATTATTTTTAATCTTTTTCAGGGTACTTATCCTGGGTGTGATAGAGTTATGTTGGAACACATATCCTTCTACAGTTCTCAGTAGCTCCATGTTACATGTATGTCATTTATTAACATTAGTTGGTCTATGGTTATCTCCTATGATGTCACCTAGGAAACAGCCATCTAATGTTACCATGCAGAAAATGGAATAGTTTTGATCATGAGTGAATTTTAGTTTAGTGCACAGGTGCCAGTTCCAATTTTTTCTTCTTAGTGTTTATACATGTATATAATAAGAAGAAAAAATTGCGTCTGGAAACTGTTGTTTAGTGCAATAGGGAATTTTTAAGATTTGATGCAATTTGTATGGCAAGGTATCCAGGCAGATTTTTAATACATTGGTGGCATATTTTGTGTACAGGCATAGGTTAAGAAGTTGTTTTTCATCACTGGGTGATAAGTGTAGTTTGAAGGCTTACAAGGCAGGCTGAGAACGAAAAACATGTAGCAGGCCTGAATTAGAGTTTGAAAGTCCATACATTCAGTTAAGCCTGTTCATATCGTTTAGATTGCATCTATAAAAAGGTTAGTGTCCGCGTTACTCTTGTAATGAACTATATCATGTTACCACAAAGTTTGTGTAGGCTAGTTCAGGCAAGTCAGCTGAACAAAATTAAGCTTTGTTTAAGAGTTAAGAATATGTTTGTTTGTTTCTTTGGTTGCATGTTTGTTTTGATTATGGAGTTATGATTTAAAAGATAGTGGTTCTTGGCTACAATCAGATGGCAATGTAACCCAGGAAGAATTTGTATTTATTTGTGTTGTGGGTTTTTTGTCTAGTTGTGCTTTACTGATTCTTTGTTTTTCATTTATGATTCCTCTCCCATTGTCCCCTTTTATCTTCCAATAGTTCTACAGAAGACCACTTGTAGTATTTTGAATAAGTGTTTTTTGACTGATATTTGTTAGAAAATAAACAAAAGTTCAATTAAATTGAAAGTTGAAACATATGATTTTTTCTGCTCAAATGATATTTGACTGAGCTGTGCACGAAAGAGCTATAAGAAAACAAAGATTATATATAGAACGTATAATTTTAACCACTCAACCACTTTGTATGAGGATAAACATTGACAAACATACAGTAAACCTGTAGCAAGGTGATCACTAGCTAGCACTTTGTAGCGATTTCCTACGGAACGGTTTGCTACGATCGAGCAAATTGAATCGCTAGCTAGCGAAATGTAGCAAGTTTTTTTCTTGCTAACCGTATCATTCGGAACACTTCTGCTTATTTCAAAATGGCTGCCCTCTGTGGGAACGTGTTTCTTTTTCAAGAATACTGAAATATATTTCATTTAATTCATATATTTCGTCAAAGTGGTAAAAGAGAATATTCATGGGGATAATTGATTTGAATATTTTTCATTTGTTACAATTCTGAACTTTTTGTTTGAGAAAGTCGACATTTTGTTTTTGCTAGCTTGAAGCAAACCGTTCCGTAGACCTCTTTTGCTACAAAAAATCGCTTTCAAAAAGCGCTTTCTAGCATTCGCCTCGCGGAACGTGCCCCTAGTCATTCAAGGTGTTTAGACAGCTTGTTATATGAACAACAAGCATTGTTTGGATTATGATAGTCAGTCAACATATAATAAATTAACTGTACATATATGTGTAATTAAATATCAGTATTTATTTAGATATTTTTTAAGCTTTAAAAGCTTTGTAGAATAGTGGATGTTTGTATTTTATTGTATATAGAGAGAATCTCTTCCTTTAAAATTGATTTATTGAATAAAGAAAATAAGTTGTTTAACTTTTTCTTCAAGTTTTTTTTGTAAACCAAATCATGTATTACTTGCAATCACTGAGCTTGGTCTCCGTTTAGGATTCTGTGGGCTTCAGGTCGGCCTGAACCACCACACATGGAATGCTCAGATAATCTTGTACAATAATCCCTGAGCTTTGAAATCAACATAAAAGCTTGCGACCTTCACATATACCATTTATAGCTGGATAAACAAACAAGACTGTTTTAATTTCTTGCTTAAGAAAATAAGCAGCATCCCTGTTGGGATTTAAACCTTTGACCTTTTGATCCACGAAGGAGCTTCCTTTGAATGGACCACTTTTCTGTCAAAATCTAAATACACTCTGCTACTTTTGTCATCTAAACATATAATCATATTTACAACAAAGTAAACAAAACCTCATCTGATGTGGAAGATTACCGGTAAACATTTATTCAGGATTAAGATTGCATCCCTAACATAGCTGTAAAAGATAAAAGAATAAATATATTTATAAAAGATGTAACAAAATGCATCATCAACATGAAAAGATGATGCCATGCATTAAGTATCACCATAGTTGTAAAAATCAAATTTCAGATCACTTTATTCAACAGAGACATGATGAAAACTTAATTAATAGGCAAATACCAGAAATCAAGTACATGTGTATTACTAATTATTCTAAACTGAATAGCTGGGTCCTGCACCCTGTCCTTATTTACTCCCTGTCCCATTTTGCTCCTCCTTATGCAGGAATATTTACTTTAGAGCATCAACCCTCTGATGCCCCTTGACCCTTTTTTCTATAAGAATATGTCAACTTCCATCTGTACTGGCCAATTACTTCATTTAAATTCAAGGTGAACAGAAATGATCTGTGTTGTTTCAATCTTGCTGTGTTAAAATATCATAATAATGATAACATGAAAATGGACCTCATATAGTGTGAAAGCCTGGGGCCAGAATTATCAAAGGTCTTGGGACAAATTTAAGTCTTTAATCCTTTCATAATGTATAGCTAAATTATTGTGATATGTTTGATAATACGCTGCCCTGGTCTCTCGTTAAAACATTATCAAATCTTGGCTGTCCATAATGTATTTCAAGACTAAAATAAAATCAGAGTCATAATAGATTTTTGCTTATAAGGATTATGTGCTGTTTCATGGCTAAATAAAATCATTTTTCAGTGATTGAAAAATTTGGCACTTGTAGTCATAAAGTGATCCACATACCAAACACAATATGGGGTCTGTTTAAGGAGGGTAACTTTTATTTATTTATTGGATTTAACGCCATATCAACACATTTTAGGTTAGTTTAAGGCGTCAAGCGCACCTAACCTAGCTTTCCTGGACCTTTGTCTATAACCAGTATTCACCTACCCTTCCACAAGGCCGGAAACTTCTCCATATTATCTAATCAATGGAGGAAAATTGTCATTATTGTCTAATTTTCATAGAAGGGTATACCCTCTCCATGTGGGATTCGAACCCGTACCCCCCTCGGGACACGAGATTCCGAATCCTGGCGTGCTACCAATTGCGCTATCGACCCGGGTTGGTAACTTTTACGCATATATGTTTAGTTCGGTTTAGTCACAGAAAGGCTGTCACATTTCATCAATATCACTGAGACTAATATAGTTCGCTAGCTCATTAGGTAAACATAATTCTGACACTTTTACCATAATATTACCAGTCATGTTAGACCGTATCACATTTCTACATGTCTGTTTCAATGATACGGGTCTTGATAACAAGTCTGTAAGCACTTCATGTAAAGGTGGGTAAGCCGTCTCCAAAAATGCGAGAATATTCGGTTCATTAGCAAGTTTATGATATTTCACACCGGCGGCACATAAAATGTAAACACATTTTAACATACACTTAGACATTGCTATGTATAATGGTAAAAGGGATGTATTGGTGCAGGACAAATTTTCATGAAAATGGAATGTGGTACCAGACCCAGTATAGTCTGTATTCCCTTCAACTGAACAGTTTCTTTTCAATAAATATTTAACAGCAGGGAGGTTACATGATCTTACAGCATATACAAGTGCTGAATTTCCATACACGTCTCCTTTATCAATGTCTAAACCCCCCTCAACACAGATATCAATACATTTATTAATATCCTCTACTGTTGCGTATTTTCCTTTCCAGAAAACCCGCTCTCTGTCGACTAAGATATGTAAACAGGTTATACCAAGATGGTAGTCTCTGCTTTCTACGTTACATCCGGCATCCACAAGGATTTCCATGGCTCTCCAATCACGTAACCTAGCGCACCATAATAAAGGGCTTAGGCCACTACAATCTTGAATGTTTAAATCGACACCTTTCTGTTGTACTAACATTTGTAATGTATCGTGTTTACTGTTCTCCACGGCAACGTGTAAAGCTGTAGAACCATTCTCACTTTGATGGTTTATACCAAGACCACATGACAATAAACATTCTAACATTTCATTATGACCATACCTGTAAAAAAAGATACATTGTATGTCATTCATTGTAATCCCTAGAACCTCGACACAGCTATGGATAGCAGGGCACCTTTTCACAAATATTCTTACGAAAAAAGTTATTGTAAATCACTTTCATAAACTTTGCAGTTCAAAGAAGGATAAGAAACATAATTATGATATGATATTCAAAATGTATGCAATATTCTACAAAATTCAATAATTTTTGGAATTGATTTGCCAAAAAATGACCGTATTATTAATGATTCAATCTTTTGACTTACGACGATTTTTATAGTAAAATTTTTAGCAAAAAGCACCACTGGTGTATAAAGCTGTAGTTGACAAAGTATGCCGCATAAATTTAAAAAAACTGTCTCAAGTTTAAGAAAAGATATTTGTTTTCCATGGTTTATTGTCAATTTTGTAACAATGAGAAGTTTTGATGTAGTTATCCACCAAGGCTAAATGACAGAACGGAATGTATAAACATCTGAATGACTAGTTCATATGTTTAGAAAAGTAATAGATTAAATCCACTGTTTTGAACAGTGCATTGGTCATGGTTTGTAATTCAGAATTGATTTTTTTAAGCACTATTAATTATTGCAAGGTCAATGTAATTACTCCGGACTCAACTAAATAAATGTTAACTGACCAATTATTGCGACACTAATTTCAAAATGTATAAAACTAACAGTGTCAGGTATTGAAATTTTGTAAAAATATGTTTGTGTGATTTAATACACATAGTTGATCATGAAAAAGCAATAAGACACTGAAACTTGATTGTGTAGATTCAATTCAATACAAGTTTAATAAGATTCAACATACTACTTGGCTACAACAAACAAAGGAAGTTTACCTTGCAGCATGCATGATTCCATTTTCTTCAAACAAGCTATCGGTAGCGTGTATATCTACACCATATTTCAACAATATCTTGACTAACTGTACATTATTTAGTAAAACAACTTGTACAAAGGCCAGTGATATTTTATCTTGCTCCTGTAAATATGCTACAAAATTTTCATCAGCCATCTTTCTCTCCACTACATCAACTGCCCCAGCTTTGATCGCTTGAAAAAATCTGCAAGACAAAATAATAAAATATATAAGAAAGAAGTCTTTTTTATGCTCATGAAATAACAAAATTTAGTCTATGTTTTGTGAGTAATTAAACATAAGATGTGCTCCTTAGGATGCAGTTGAACCATTGAACAAAATTGACTAATCTTTGGTTAAGATGGTTTGAATTTGATTCAGAACAGGTCAAGTTGCATTGTACCCTCATATTGTTAAATCACAGTATGCAGACTAAAAAAAGATAAGTATAAGTCACTATAATTAGTTGCAAAATTAATCTTAGTTTGTATAAACTACCGGTACATATTATATTATCTTAAAAATATGGACAAAATATTTTTGGATAATCATAACATTTCACCTTACTACAATCTTTGTCTTGTCCCACTTTCTAGAAAAAAACCAGACTCATGATTATTGATAAGGCCACAACAAATTGATCATATGTTCTACGGATTAGCTCGCACCTTAATTTTGACGGTTTTTACCAAAAAATATATTTTTATTTCCTCGCTTGCTCATAAAAATTTGGTCAAACCGCTATATAAAGCAAGTGAATAAAGACTTTTTTTTTCTTTGCTCGCTCGCCCCATTTTTTTTTTCAGAAAAATCTGTAGAACATATCAACTTGTGGTGGCCTAAGGGCTAGTGAAAACTACTCATTTCATATAGTTAGGCTAGTTGATAATTTTGCTTTTTACTCTGGAACATTTTACTTAGGATTGTAATGAATGTAATTATCAATGCATGCAGATAAAAATAAAACCTTGACTCCTCCGACTTAAAACTGTTTCTTCTGTGTTCAAACTTCTTATTATTTGACTTGAACATCTTCAATGTTTAACAACCTGTTTGAAAACATTAGTTAACATGAATCATACAGATTAATTACAGATAACAATATTTAACAAATACAATACATATTATTAAGATGATGAAGTATGATAAAAGTACAGCCTAAAGTTTGACAAATATACTGTCTTCACACAGATTAAATATTGTATTTTGGTTTGGCGAATAAACATTGAAATAATAAAAGTGACAACAATGATAATACTGAGTACACAGGTGTCAAACACAAATTTTCCTTATTATATCAATATAGAGAAATTTTTGCTTGGCACCTGTGACTGAGTACAAGCAGTATATATGTTTTGATTCACAGGTCTTAAAAGCAGGATCAACAGTAAGTCTGGCGATTTAAGTTCAACATGTATTTTCTTTCACGAAAAGTCGGCAAGAATGTAAATTTTCCTCCATTTATTTGAAGAAAAATGTTGACTTCTCTGTGAAAATAGTAATGGGATATACCTAGTGATAAAAGAAAATTGTCTTGGAAATCTTGGCAGTTTGAAGCCAGCCGCTGAAGCCATTGCCCTATCATAGGTGCATGGCTATGCCAACTATATTTGAAAGTGTTGTCTACTGTTGATAAAGATACTAAAATTTAAATACGATAAGATAAGATTAATTTCATTTTAAGTCGGCAAGTTAATATATAACAATAAACATAAGCTTAATTAAGCTTTTACAACCGACAATGACATATTATTATGAGTTAAACAACATAAATACAAGTTAAACATTTAAATATGGATAAATTAAAATAGCACGATACAATTATTTTAATCTAAATTTGATCGAAGATCACATACAACAGATGATACAGTTTTAAAACATTGTCATCGAAATGAATAAATACATAAATACATAGACAATTTAAATGTTATATAACAAATAATAAAATAAAATATATGATGAGACTGCTGATCCTGACCTGGTGTTGGCCTAAGAACTGCCATAAAAAGGTTATCTAAAAATCCTGACATTCAATAACACGAAAGTGTGACAATTAAAAAAAATACATTGCAGTAAATGTAATAAGAGGCATAAATCTTTGCACGATCAACATTGTCAAGAGCCACTCTTGGCTCAGACAGCAGCTGTCACTCACACGGTGCTTCACAGCACAGGCCAGCTGTCTGCAAGTTGCAACATTGTAAGTAAAACGGCAACAAAAATTAACTATTCTTACCCTAAGAGGTCTATAACGCTGATGTCTTGATACAAAATGCTTTAAATCTCTTAACACATGTCAGTACATACATTACAAGGAAATATCTTCCCATTTTACATCATTTATGATTTATTTACATTTTAACAATTTGTTTACATGTTCTGATCTTTCCAATAATCAATCAGACGTTTATTAAATAATGCGCCGTAAAGTCTGGGTCACTGACTGCTTGATTTTATATAAAAAACAGAGTTACTTCCCCTTTATTCCAGGATAATTTGTTCGATCGGGCCCCAGCATAGATTCTACAATTAAGTTCAAATTATCTGCATGTATAACATTTGCTATAAATAACAGCGATTAGAAATGTACTTGCCTGTTACAGTCAGAAAGTGTCATGCAAGAGGGGGTTCGACCTCCCTTTTTAAAGTTTTACAAATCTACGTAAGTCTAAATAAAACCTTCGCAAAATAATTATATTAAGTTGATACAATTATTATTTCAGCATCTGCTTTTTATTGCATTTTAGGATGTTTATTAACACATTTTTAGTTTTAGTTTTTTAAATAATTTTTATTGTGTTGTGAACGACAGGTGAAGTTCGTATAAATAAGAAATTGAACACAGATAGTTAATTAATACGTTTATTTATACCATTATACGCCGTATTAGATGTTCCAAATGAAACTTCATACATTGACAAGAGCTAGTAAGGATATAATAGAGCCCCAGTAAATGATGAAAACCACCATTGTCCTTCCACGTGATTTCCTAACGTGGTCGATATAGATACTCTATCATTAACACTCAGTTGTAAAATGGCGGAATTACCTGAAAATATTGAAGGAGATTAAAACGATATATTTATGAGATTTTCTCATCGCTCTATCTGACTATACTGACCATGTTTTGCATGCTTCTAAATGGGAGGATCCAACCCTTTTTCCGAATATTATTACATCGATAATGCCTTGAAAATGAAACCAAGAAGTTCATACGGGCTAAGAGTGTTGAAAATTAAGGTCGTACAGTTTGTTTCTTTTTAAAGTAATGATGAAAATGTTTATTACCGTGTACGGTATTATGTAAGAAATCGGTTACGAAATATCACAGAAATGTACATTCTCGACTTAGATTTTTTAAATTTTCTGGAAGAGGATCCTTATACTTTCGCTCGTCCAGATAAGTTTTAACTGTGTGTAACTTTCAAAATACGTATCAATCAACGCCACAACGAAAACATAAACTAACCTCCTTGTGTATCGTGTGCGTTGGCCACGCCCTCTGCAACAGCCTCGTTTTGTTTCACACCATTCAACATTAGTGCTGCATCTACTTCACGAGCGTGACGATTGCCTGGAGTGTATGGTAAACAGAGAAAGAACGTGATCAATTAGATTAAGAATACAACACACATCTGGCGAAATATGAAAATATACACACATCCGCTGTATAAAGTCAAAGACCATTCTGGTTTATGTGTAAAGTCAAAGACCATTCTGGTTTATGTGTAAAGTCAAAGACCATTCTGGTTTATGTGTAAAGTCAAAGACCATTCTGGTTTATGTGTAAAGTCAAAGACCATTCTGGTTTATGTGTAAAGTCAAAGACCATTCTGGTTTATGTGTAAAGTCAAAGACCATTCTGGTTTATGTGTAAAGTCAAAGACCATTCTGGTTTCTGTGTAAAGGCAAAGACCATTCTGGTTTATGTGTAAAGTCAAAGACCATTCTGGTTTATGTGAAAAGTCAAAGACCATTCTGGTTTATGTGTAAAGTCAAAGACCATTCTGGTTTATGTGTAAAGTCAAAGACCATTCTGGTTTATGTAAAGTCGTGCTTTTCATATCATTTAAGTTCCAAATTTTAGATGTTTTGATGGATCCCTATATCAATTAAGACCATTCCGCTATTAAGACCATTTGGTGGTTTTCACTGACAAAATAAAAATATAATAATATATTATAATGATATACTATATAAAATCCCTGTTAAAGCGGAACTTTAATGTAGTAAATAATTAAGTACTCACCAACAAAGTAAATAAACAAATAAACACCATCTAAAGGAGCAGTGAAGACACCTGTAGTGTTATCGTAATAATTTCCTTTATTATATAGTGGTCTGTTGAATATTACATTCTGTTTACCCAAACCATCTAGATCATGATCTAAAACTGCTGAAAATGCTGCTTGACCCTCGACAGCCGCTGAAAAATGGAACAAGAACGTCATGTATTAGTAGAAATAAGAACCAGCTAGCTTCATGCAGCGGCGAATTTACAGACTTTGTTTTTGAAGGGGGGGGGGTGTTAATGCTGTAATATCACTTTGTATACAAGGTAGATCATTTTACGACTGACCTATTTACCGTTCATGAAAAGCTAACTCTTCGGAATTAGCGGTTAACCAGTTACTAGGCGCATACTACAGTCAGTTACTGACGATTTAACTGTCCTACGTGATCAAATAGAGTGGCAAGGGGAGAATGAGCGTAGACATTCATTTCATGACCAAGTCATAATGTATCCGTATATGTTATATAAACAATTGATCTACAAATTAGGGATTCTATAGAATACGAGAAATGGTGGCTGTAAAAATTGTGAGGCCCTTGATTCCACTCACATGATCACATCCTAAGTTACTGAACTGATGGCGATTTCGCTGGGCTTAGTGCGATAATATCAAATTGACACGAAACATGTACGCAGACGCAAATTAAAGACTTGAAAATAACAAAACTTACGTGACATTTGCCTCTTTTGTAGTTTGTTTTCTATTGTGTTTTCCAAACCAGACAATCTGTATCCAGCCTGTGAGATTAATTTATCCTGTCTTGAAATGATCGCCTCTAATTCTTTAATCTTTTCATTTTCTTCCAGTTTCTGACTTTTCTGAGCATCTTGTAAGTGGTCCAGCTTAGTTTCAAGATCATTCAATCTAGCAGTACATTCATCAGCGCTTACACAAGCCCATACCGAAATCAAGAAACACAGCGTGATTTTAAGCATTCTGGCTTTTTGACTATAGCTTCGAGTATGATTTAATGTGAAATTATAATGTACAATGTACTATATAGATAAGATAAATTGGTGACCTGACCAGCTGTAATAAGATAATATCGTGTAGATGGTCTCGAGGAATTGAAGTACATGTATACTTTGGAACATGCCTTCTTATCGCTCATAGAAGAGATAGTTAATCTCCAGATACTGACATCAAAATAAATTACCATGTATGTTTTAAATGAATTTTAACAGTACGTTTTACTTATAGTAAAACTGGTGCGTGTTTATAAAAAGACAAGGTCAGATTTCTAGCGGCCACAAAGATAAGTTGTCTCGTAATAAAGATTTTAATTCCAAGGTCACTTAATTGAGGGTCAATGATAACACACTTATTAGGAAAATCAATTTAAGTGTTTTCGTGAAATTTTTTAACAATTTGAAAGAATTGAACATCAACAAGTCTAGCGACTTAGTAAATATAATTATATTAATAGTAAATAATTAAATAGTCCATAAAAATAGCTTTAACTAGTAAGAACATACTAATTATTTTGTATTTTGGACAAAAGAGTGTTAACAAACGTGATTCAAGTAAAAAAATACTTCCCTTAGCATTTTTTAAAAGACAATAAAAATATCGTCGGCAGTTGTGTCATTATTTAGATAAATGAGAGGTAGACCAAATTCGCCCAAAGAAATTTGATTTTTTTATTTTAAGGGAAGTAACTCGTGTAAAAATTGTTTGTAATTCCTCATCTTTGGGGTAGATAGTGTCAAGAAAGGAACAAGGCAGCTGATTGGTCAAAATTCAAATGAGCTGTCGGCGCGATTGTCGCAAAGTTGTGAAAATAAAAACAGGATAAATAAATGCCATAAATACAATATAAAAGGTAATTTGCTTTCAATTTTCAAATGAATTATTCAAACCTTACTATACTCAATTGATTAAGACCGAAATATGACTGTGAGAGTGGTTTTTCTTTGAATGCAGTGCATGTTAAAATCGACCCGAAGGCGAAAGTGAAAATTAAATCACGATTCACGATCGTTGTAATCAATTACTTAGAAGTTGATCCTCTGTAGCTGGACAAAAAATCCACATGACTTTGTAAATTTTCTACATAATACAGGCCGGCAAATACTCGAGACAATTTTGTAGCCATTGTACTGACCGTGTTTTCTTTCCGTTTGTGATGTTGGTACTGTGTGTCATTCATCATCAATCACTATTTTCACATGGTGTCATTTTGTGGATCAACCAGCTACTTATTTCATCCCCGCATCTGTTTGAAACTTTGATTGTTTTCTGTCTTCAGACAATTTACGTTTTTGATAATTTAATGTCTGTGATGGGTTATGTTTTTCAGGATTTGAATGTCATAATTAAAGATGGCATTCAGACAAAACCAGAGAATTACGGCAGATATTGTACAAATGCCAATGGAAGTATCAGAAGAAGAAGAGGATGATCTGTCTATTGCACCAATGTCTCAAGTGAGGCGAAACTTATTGGGTATGATGTTCTGATCTATATTGTACTTCTTGATCAATCGTGTCCAACAAATGTTATTGACAAATGATAACGTAAAATGTTTCAATTATTTTGTGAGATGCACAGCATTGTTAATAATTTTAAATGCTTCACAAATAAAAAGTTTCTAGAGAACCCTAATTCAAGCCTTGGAGGCTGAGGTTACAGAGATTCTGTATGCTAATTAATCCTGTCATGCTCGGCTACAGTTTCGCAAATTTCATTAGAAAGATGTTTTTCAATTTTTAAACATTAAAAAGTCATATCAGAATATTATTCCAAAAAGATATATTTAGTAATCCAACTTGAAATAAATTCTTGTGTCTTGACCTAATTGCTGTCTCACCTAAAACGCTTGGATATTAATGATAATTAACTAATTGTAATGATTTTTATCCAGCTGATAGAGTTTTAAATTGATTGAAAATACATCTCAGACTGAACACTAAATTTATGTTTGTTGTTTTGTAGGTGACTTGAGCCGTCCTAGTTTGATAGAACCTCATGAACAACATGAACATATGAAAGTTTACCTTAGAATCAGACCTTTCTCTGATAGTGAATTACAGAAACATGAAAATCAGGTAAATATTTAACAAATGTTGAGGATGTCTTCATCTGGCCATCTCATTTTGGATAACTCTATAATAATAACTTACTTAGTCAAACATTTGGCTAGATCGCTTTGTTTTATCAGCAAAGTGATTTTTTATCCATTTCTTCCACTGAAATGTCTTTATTATATAGTTGAATTTTATATTTTAAAGTTAGGATGAGGTTGTCCAAACTAGTTTTGGTAGCTCAGCTGTCTTTGTCATATTTTGTTACTGGTCAAACTGAAGTAGTTTTTAAGAACAACTGATTATTTTGCAGGTTTACCTGTTATCAAATTTTATCATGTTGTCAAAGTAAACTGTTGGATTGTTAAAAGTTAAACAGATTGTTCTATACATTAGGATACCTGCTTATTTTGCAGATTGAGCTGGTAACTTGTTACTCTGTAAACTATACAAAATAAGTTTTCTCCTTTTAATCCATATGTTGTTAATTATTTACACATACATTCTTACATTTCAGGAATGTCTTTCACTATTGTCGGACAAAACAGTTTCTACAAATCCTCCAAAAGATTCACATTTTTTTAAGAACATGTCTAGAAATTCTTGTAAAACTACAACCAAGTATACATTCTCACATGTTTTTGGTGAATCAACTACGCAGAAAGATTTCTTTGGTTCAACTATGTTGGATCTTGTTAAAGACTTTATTGATGGACAAAATTGTTTAGTGTTTTCCTATGGAGTTACCAGTTCTGGAAAGACTTACACTATTCAAGGTACTGTTTACATTTGTGTTCTTGATTACGTATTATTTTAAGTAGTGAATATTTTAATCTTATTATTCATTAACTTGTAAAAGGGATGATAGCAGAAAAAAGGGGCAGGGCATGTCAGATGGTTGAATGTACTAAAGTGACTATTTAAAAAAAGTATATTTCACTAGTCAGTAGCCACTATCATTTTCTCTTGTCCTGGGCTTTGAGCTAGTGGGTAAGAGTGATCAATGACTGTTATTTAAAGGTAAGCATATGGCGGTATGAATAGCTTTTCATAGCTAATGCTGAATTGTATTTGTTACAAATTGTCTGACAATAAATAAAGTTTGTATTGTATTTTATAGCAAGCACTGGGAAAAATTAGTCTGTAAGACCTGCTTAGGTTGTGGTACCTAGTAAATTATAAGTGTTAGTAATAGCTTTAAACTAAATTGAATAAGAATAAAACAAATATGGTGATAATTTAGGCTGAATTATTTATACATGTTTTAAGTTCTGATTTTTTTTTCTACCAGGTAACCCAAGAGATGCTGGCATACTGCCAAGAGCTCTGGATGTAATATTTAACAGTATAGGTAAATGTCAATGGGAAGGTTTAGATTTAAAACCTAAAATGTTTATGGATGTAACGCGACTTTCACCTGAACAAGAAATGGCTGAAGTTAAAATAAAAGAAAGGGTGATGAAATTGAGTTGTGACGATGTAAGTTATTATTAACTTTAGTTTCGTGTATAACTTAGTACAGTCTGGTTATTTCAGGCAATGGCTCATCAGATTGTCGATCTAGGGACTGTGGGTTTAACTCCCAGGTCAGATCTGCTTAGCATATCATGGAGTTTGAGCTTGATCTCTGTATCTAGAAGTTGTCAGCTACTTGTGAAGGAAGGTTCCCTGTATTAGGTTCCAAGTTTAGGGCCAGAAGGTTAGGTTTTAAGGAACTGTGAATAAATAAACTGACTTCCTCAGTTTTACTTAAAAATATTTTCTTGTTAATGCAGCACAAGAATTAAATAGTACTGATTACTGATTAGAAAAATTGCTACTGTTTTCCAAATTCACAGTCTTCCTATGCCTATCACATGGGTGAAAGTTTTCAGTTTTAATAATGATTTCAGTATTTGGAAAATTTGCTATCAAATCTAATTAAAAATGTATGCATAAAAGTGGAATGGGAAATCATAGAACTATTATCTTCCCTGCAAACAAAAATGCTAAAATCTTGAATTCACGTACAACTTAAGTCTATCAAATCTTATGAGAAATGTTTGTGTATATTTTCAGGACATGGATGTTATGAGTTTATTAGGAGATGATTCCTCTGATAGATCAACTATATCTAATACAACAATGGCTTCAGAGACATCTACTGTATCTAATAATGATACTAAAAGTTAGTAGTTTCCTTCAATTACAAACAAATTACTTAAGTCCCCTTAGAAACAACTACTTGTCTATGTATGCAATTAGTATCATAACAGACTTGAATTAATGTATCTTTGCTGTTTGAAAAATCAGCAGTTATACTAACATCAAGTTTCTTAGACAGTGAATTTTTGTTCTGACAAAATCCTTTTAAAAATGAAAGAAAGTCTGTCTAGATCTGCAGTTTAACAAGACCAACTGTCTGCCAGTCTTTCATTCAGTTTTTAATTCATCAAAACTTGTAAAATGTTTCTGGTCTTGTAAGATTTAGTTTGGTCCTAATAATTTTTAATCTTCTGTCTTGCAATAAACTGTCGAGTTTTGCGTAAACTGCTAAGTTTATGATATTCAGGAGTTTCAAGAATTACAGATTTTTAAATGGTTTTTTTTTACCCATGATCATGAATATTTACAGATATGGACATTACTGATGATTTATTTGATGAGCTTGCTACACGAGTCAGAGAAGAGGAGAAAGTTAGTGTAGATGAACAAGGTCAAGTGAAGTTTTCAGTCTGGGTTAGTTTTGCTGAGATATATAAAGAACAAATACATGATCTGTTAGAACCAATGCCTAAACAGAAGAATGCTCGACGTACTTGTCTTAAATTGAGTGAAGACAAAACTGGGAGTCCATATATCAAAGGTAGGAGAAATTTATTTTTTTGTTACTCGAAGTTGAAAATATTTCAGTATTAGATATGGTTGTGATTTTTTTCCACATATTTCTTTAATTGTCAACAAATTAAAATTTTGAGTAAAGGTACATTTTTATTTAGATAGTACATATCTTGACTCAAGGTGTTCCAAGAGCTTTTTATCAAGAATTTAGAGTTAATTAATAGGCAATGCCAGTGAACACATTCCTTAAAATATTAGATATCCTGGATTTATGTTGTTTTCTGATAACTTTTAACTGTGAGTTTTTAAAACATATTTCAGGTTTAAAACATATACAAGTAAATTCTGCAGATGAAGCCTACAAGTTATTAACTATTGGACAGAGAAATCTACAGACTGCTTGTACTAAATTAAATCATAATTCTTCTAGAAGGTAAATAATTATATGTACTTGAGTTAATATCATTTTCTTGAGCTATATATCATAGACATTCTGAAGTTTTTTGTTTGTGAAGCTAATTGTTGTTGAGAAAATCCCGGTCAATTTTGAATACCATGGGAATTGATATCACTTCAAGGCTTTTTCAAGTCATTTGGTATAACTGGACTATTTACTCATACGACAACTGAATGTTCTTCATTTTCAATAACATTCAAAGAAACTGTAACACAGACAACATAATAACTCATTTTAATCACAAATTGAAAAACACAATTCAAGAAATATATTAGGGCATCTTGTTCATTATTTGATACTAATGGTTTTTTTTATATTTCAGTCACTGTATATTTAATATAAAAATATTAAGAGTTATTGATAAAGACAATCCTCATGTAGCCAGGGTCAGCATGTAAGTATAATAGAATTGATTTACATTAGATTTATATTTTTATTAAACCCTTACCATATTGAAGGCAATCTAGCAACACAGTCGAGCCAGGTCAGCCTGCTCCTGCAACAGCATTGATTGACTCGCTACTTAGGGCTGCTTTGTTATTATCTCAATTTTTCATTTAAAGTTGGATCCCCCTTGAATTGTCTATAGATTGGTCCAAAGTTTATGGAAAGACAAGTCCATTATTAAAATTGAGCTTGTTTAGGGTAAACTATGCTAGAGTTCTTAAAGCTTTGATAACAAAAATATGTTATTTTGATGTAGTAGTTCAGCCATTGTCCTAAGGCTCTAGTCTGAAGCTGGGAAAATTGTTCACAAAAATTACTTACTTTTTCTAGTCATACTGATTGAAAATTTTGTCCTTTACTATATAGTATAAAGAATAAGGCCGGTACTTACGAAATGTCAAGGTGATGGCTACAGGTTAAAAGACCTAAATTTCTTTTTTTCCAATATTTCACATGATGATTTATTAAATTATTTATCTATATAGGTTGACATTATGTGATTTAGCTGGTTCTGAACGTTATGGTAAAACTAAGGCTGCTGGTGAAAGATTGAAGGAAGCTGGTAATATTAATACATCACTACTAACATTAGGTAGATGTATTGAAACATTGAGATATAACCAAGCACACAAGTAAGTTGTTTATTCATTTGATTGAAGTTACTGACTGGTTTGCCAATTTTCAGTGAATAAACATATATTTAGATGGCTCAGTTTTCTCAATAGGAACAGGCAGTCGACCAAAACAGCCAGTTAGAAAGATTAAAAGGCCTTTTAAAATTGGTAAAAAATCAAAAAAAGAAAGAAAGAAATTGCCCAAAGACCCTCTAGAAAGCCTATAACTTTTCTATTTGAGCCTATTCAACAAAATCTTAATGAGAACACTGATGGCTTAAACATTTTAGCATAGCTATTAATTTTTGTTGCTTTTCAAATTGAAATCTTCTTGTATTTCGTTTTGACAAATGGTTCTTAATTACTTAAGTTATTGAATGCAATACTAGCACCTACTAGCTAAAACAAGAATGATATATGACTTTATTTTTGTTTCAGGGACAATGCAAAGATTGTACCATTCAGAGAGTCCAAGCTAACAAGATTGTTTCAGAATTTCTTTGTTGGTCAGGGTAAAGCTGCAATGATTGTAAATGTGAATCAATTAGCTAGCATGTTTGATGAAACTATGCATGTGTTTAAGTTCTCGGCTCTAGCACAGAAGGTATGGTATATTATTTTAGCTGTCTTTATATTGAAACTAATAATGTGACATAAGATTTGGAATGCAAGTGTTTTTCTCTGATAGTAAAAAACTAGTTTTATTGTATCTTAAAATGTGAAATTTTCATATGAGGCCAAGACATAAGTTCAACTCTATCTGAGTCTGAAAAATAAGCAGTTGTCTAAGTTAGGTCAATATATTAATTTTATTTAGGCAATCAAAACTTTACAATTACAATATAGGAAAGTCAACTGTTAGTATTTTTAGACAACCATATTTTTAAACTAATTATTCATTGACTGATCAGATCATCTCCAATAACCATCAGCCAATTTCACATTTTATATATTTGTACAGGGCTCTTTTCATAATAAAAATATGTTTAGATTGTGGCCATTTGTTTACAAGTCAATGATAGTTAGACATGTTATATTTATATTTTAGGTTGAAGTACATCAGAAACCTGTATTTATAAAACCAAAGTTACCTGTAAAACCAGCCCCTACTACTGTACCTAGAACTTCTATAGCTTGGGCTACTCCTGCAAGTATGTATACTTTCTTCTTAACCAATTTGTTAACCATTGTCCAATTGTTGTTGACAACTTCTTTCATTTAGGCTTCTGAAAACTTAATCAAGTTTTGCAAATTGATAATAGAACAGACTGTTGAAATGCAGAGTTTTTTGTAAAATTTAAATTTTGTTAACTTAAATTTTTGTTGCTTTCGTTAGGTGGAAGAATATTTGTTAGTTAATTAATTCTCAAAGAACTCATATCACTGATAAATCTGTGCCCTGTGCATGTATTAACTGACTTAGACCTAGGTCTGGAGAAAGAATTACATTAATTTCAGCATCTATGTTTACTTGAGATGTTGGTTGCATTACTTGATTCACACAGACATATTCATATTGGCATAAAACCTTTTCAAAGCAAGATAAAAATAAAAGCAAACCTTGTGATTTATTTTTATAGGAAATCAGAATTTGAAGCAATCAGCAGCTCAGAATGCACCATTACCTGATGACGATGATGATGATGTTGATGACGAAGATTTTGATGAGGACGAGGAAGGACCAATATATACACAAGAAAATATTGATGTAGGTTTATTTATTATCTGTTAACTTGTTGGTTGCCATTTACGGATGCTCAACATAACAATCGTTCAATTTTTGTAGGCAGTCTTGTATTTTCAAAATTATTTTATAGTTTGACTTTTTGAAGGAAAGTTAGGCTATTTTACCGAGTTCTGTCTTGTTGAGACACTTATGTTTTGCTTTTGTGTGCAGCATTTTATGAGTGAAACTTTTCAGAACTGGTCCCAAAATTAGGGATTTTGACACCCTAAGAAGGGGTTTCATCTTTCAATCACTTGACTTTTTCACACATATGCCCCAGAGCTTACAAATTTAATTAGATGACTTGGCCTCCTGTTTCTAAACTATTACCTATTTCAAAACTATTACTGCTTACCGACAAAGTCTCCCTGGAAGAAGAGAAAAGTAGGTGTAGTGTCCTGTTATTCTTTGTTTTGAACATTCAATTTAAATTCTTGAGTCCAATGATGATATATATCCTTGCTCTCCAATAACTTTATTGTTAGAACAGCCATTGTTTTAGCTATATGTTAAATGAAGTAAAGATATGGCACCCCTTTACTATATCATGACATGTGGTCAGGTATTGGGGCTGAGGACTGAAGTGATGTGTTTATATTGTTTCTTCTTAACTATGAGCCTGTTGTATATTAATCTCTGTAAACAGATATCATATAGACCGCTGTCAAATTTTTTATATATTTTTTTATGTCGTATTCAACACATATATAGGTCATATATACGAAGGCCAGCTCTTCCTACTATAGGTTTCCTGGACACTTTCTATCACCAGTACTAACTTACCCTACTTCGAGGCCGACAACTCATGTATAGGGTATGACCTGCCACAACCAGGTTTCGAACCTGCTCTCTCTGGATTTGAAGTCAGACATGCTAACCACTATGCGCCGGCTGTGGCTTCCGCTGTCAAATAGTATCTCTTCAGGTTGCTCCGAGGGTCATGTTGGATGACATTTGTATTGACTAAGTTTTCAAAATTATGGACCCATTTCATCCTATTTGAATATATTATTGTGGTAACTCTGCTGAAATGATTTAGTCCAATGATGATATATATCCTTGCTCTCCGATAACTTTATTGTTAGAACAGCCATTGTTTTAGCTATATGTTAAATGAAGTAAAGATATGCCACCCCTTTACTATATGACATGTGGTCAGGTATTGGGGCTGAGGACTGAAATGTTATGTTAAAATTTATTGATAGTTCACGAAATAAATTTTCTTCACTTTATAGTGAATATTTACCTTAAAAAAGTTTGGTGACATCACGTCACCTTCTTCAGCTGACCGATTTTTGATCACATGACTGGTGATGGGTTAATGTCAAAACATGCAATTGTTGTGAATGTCATGGGGTTTCTTTTTGATATTACAGGAGTTGTTAGGTGTCATTGAAACATTACAAGGACAGCTTGATGAAGAGATTAAATCTAAAGCTAAAATAGAGAAACGTATACGTAAAGAAGTATGTGATGAAATGATGAAACAATTTACACAGATTGAAGAACAATATAGGTTGGTAGAGAACTTGATTAGAATTTCTGTGGTGCCTCCAACCAGCTGGTTTCAGCCTACTTAAGCCTCTCGGTCGTTTTGCAAGGTTTCTGATGTTAAGCAGCTGGTTTTTACCATCTTTGGTCTTTAGTGAATAGATTTTAACTTATAAGATATGTAAATAATTTTGTGATAATATAGCAGAGACTTCAAAATATTTATGCCACTAGAAATATTGATTTAATTCAATTATGATTAAAATTGGTCTTATTAACAAGTTTATATGAAGTTGTTAACTCCTATTAGTCAGAACTTCATTTTGGAAGCTCTGTAGTGATATGTGGCCATTGTATATGAAACAAAACAAGAACTCTCACCTCTAATTGATAGTCTGTTGTATTTCACTTGTAAGAAATTTGGCACTGATGAGATTGTTGAATGGTGCCTTTAAATGAATATATTTTGCTGAAAAAATGTCAAATCTTATTTACTATAAAGGTCCACTTGGTTATATTATATCTATTGTGTTTATTGTATTTGGGTAAACAAAGGATTCTTTTATTTTAGTGAGCGTATCAGATTACGAGAACAATGGGCAGAAGAACTAGCTGAGAAACGTCTACAATTAGTTCTAAAAGCTGAACGTGAACATCGACAAATGGTTAAAAATGATAAAGATGATGAATGGGTGTCAAGTATATTGTTACATCAAGAAAAAGTGAAAGTAGAGGTACTGTTATATTTATATATACCCTGTCGTCCCGAAACATGGTGGACGGATGGACAAATCTTGTAAAAAAGAATAGAATGTCTGTCTTGATCTGCAGGTTTACAGGACCGACTGTAGGGCAAAAAATTTCATCTCATCCACTCAGTTTTTAATTCATCACAATAAAATGTAAAATGTCTCCAGTCTTGTAAGACTTCATTTGGTCCTGTAAAATTTTGATTGTCACTGGACCTACTGTCGAGTAATAAACTGTTGAGTTTCGCGGTGACTGCTATACCTGACTATTGTACAAGGACAATAAATTCAGTCATCCCTTTAATCCTCTTACACCAAGTCTGACACTTGTGAAAATTACTTGTGTTTAATTGCTGGGCTTTTTCAGTATTTTGGGAGGGGCCTGGGGCCTTTTTTCATACAGAACACTTTTGGATTTTTTTGCAATATCATAGATAGGGGAACAAAAATCCAAGGTAAACTGCAAATTTGGAGGAAACTTTAGGGAAATTTTAAGAGGGGAAGGCATCGGTAAACCGCCCCTGTTACATAAAAAAAAATGTCTGAATTTGGCTTGTTGATAATTTTGATATTTAGATATATAAGACATAAAACTTGTGCTACTACTTGTAAAAATTTTAGGCATACACTGTTTATTGCTTGATTATTATTATGACTAATGCTTGATGGAAAGTTTTCTGGACTCCTCCTGAAGTTTATGATTTTGTAGATCTGAATGAAAGTTTCTTTTTGTATGTAAAAGCTTCTTCAGTATTTCAAAATTTTAATTTTCTACTATGCTTTTGTAGATTTTGCTTTTATTGATCATTATGTTAACACATATTATTGATATTTTAGAAACAAGAACAAACCATTCAAGATCTAGAAGCGGAAATAAAAGATCTCAAAACTAAGGTAGGTTTAAATTAAGTGTGTAAAATTTCTTAAGAGTTGTTAATTGAGAACAAGGTATGAGGTAGTATTTCTCTTGTACATTTTATTACTGTCTTTGACTTTATTACAAGAACATACAACTAACAAGCGAATTGTAAAGTAGATATACAATATGCATAATATTATACATATTAGCTATTACAAACAGTTACTCCTTACCCAGTGCATGAATTATATATTGTTATCTGCTGAAAGGATGACAAAAATTGTATTCTTTTTTTCGACTGTATGAAAAATATACTTGCCTATATCACTTAATACAGTTTCATCTTCCATTTATCATTAAAATAATATAGTTATTGCTTTGATGAGCCATTGACCTGTTACAATTTGTTATTTACATAAACATGTTTGTTTACTATAAAGGTTGAATCTTTAGAAGAGGACAAGGAGACTCATCTTGAAGAAATGAGTAAAAAAGTTGGTGAATATGAAGAAAAAATACAAAATTTAGAAGATGATCTGATGAAGGTATCATATTTATTATATATGAAAAAGTTTACTGTTCTCTAGGCTTAATATATGACCATGGTAGGGAATCTATATTAGACTGCTAGACTTGGTTCCCAACCCTCCCAGGTCATAATCTTCCATTAAAATTTGACAACAGTGCAAATTTTGACTCCTTGTAAAATGTGTTGCTTACTTAGAAAGTTAACTTAATTCTGGTTTAAGAAATTTGTCCGTGAAAGCTTAAGATCTGATCTTGAATCCATATATATCTAAATAAAAGCATTGATAAATATTTTTTTATCTGAGTAAATAAATAAGTTTTAGGTATTGATTTATTGTAGGAAAGAGATAACTCCTCCAGAGTAGATGAAATGACTCAGAAAATGTCAGAATATGAGACTAAGATTACATCTTTAGAGAGTGAATTGTCCAAGGTAAGTTGTTGTATTTAAAATGTTTATACCATTGCAAACATTCAAAGACAGATTAAAGACAAACCAAACCCATTTTTGTCACCTCTCTGAAGTTGAACAGACTTATTGTATTCTTCACCAAGATGTTTTTATGTTTTGATAGCTCTAAAGAGTTACAACCAGTCAAGTTTACTTGGGAACACTAGAGTTATGACCCCTTGAATTGTATAAATGGCATATCATATTACACTTGCACCTTCTGTGTATATTATTTTGCTTTCCAAATGATAGAAGTTTTCAGTTATGGTTTGCCTTAGAACACCTTCTAAATCTGTCCACTGTTTAATATATTTTGTGTTAAAAATCATTATTTTTTTAATTCAATTCAATTTATTTTTTAATTTGTTTACAGAAACAATTAGAAATAGAGGAATCTAACAAAGCAGATCTTGTTGAAAATTTATCACAACAGTTACAACAGTCTAGAAATCAAATTAAAGAACAGGTATACATAGTGTATATAGATTTTTTCAGTTCAATGGGAAAGTTCTTATATTTTTATAACTTACATGGTAAACCTCTGGAGCCTGCATGATGATCTCCCAGGACCTAAACGTCTAGGATACAATGGATACAATCTTACAATGGAGTAGATTTTTAAGGGTTCGAAGAAGGGCCAGTTATAGCTGGGCCATTATTTCAAAAAATTTGGTTGCATTGGAAATTTTGGTTGCCATGGGCATTGGATGAGTATTAACATTGGTCTCTGATATGAACTTTCATTGAGCTGACTATATTTAAAATTACCAGTCCAACATCATGACTCTTCAGGGCGTGACATTTAAGGTTGTCCAGACAAATGAAAAATATAGTTGGCTGTCCATTTCGACAGCATTGTTTAAAAATTAGTGTCAAGCCATGCTCCCACAGTTTTTCATATTATATTTTATATTTTCTCTATATATTCTCATTTTAAAAAAAACCATTACGTGATAAAGAAAATTGTTTATATTTCTATAGGAGACAGAGATTAAAGAATTAAATGATATGTTAACTGAAGCTGGTGAAACGTTTGAAACAAAACAATCAGAGATTGATAAACTTAAAGCTTTGTGTACAGATTATGAGAAGAAAATGGAAGAACAGGTAGGTTGTGTCAATTGATTCTTTAGTTGTTTTTGATACCTTTGTTGTATAAGAACTTCAAATGACTTTTCTGTGAGCTTTTAATCAAAACCCAAGTTTTCAAGTGTTTTAAAATTCTAATGAGATAGTGGATGTTTTCGATAAAGAAAACACCAAGTAAACTTTGTTGTGATTTTTTGTTAAACATCATTGACTCAGAAATTAGTGTTTTGGGTGGTTTTTTTGTAGGCTTTATTACCATCTTAAACCAAAATGAAAACCATATTTGTCCTTAACTTCAATATTTTTAGAAACTTAGAAGGGTACATACCTATTATGTAAAAGCTTAGAATTCAGGAACTTCAACCCATTATTGTTTGTTTGATTATTCAGGCTGAGACAATCAAGATTCTAGAGAGGGCTGCGTCTGATAGTAAGGTTGCCATGGAAACAGCTGATGTATCATTGAGTAAACGTGAAGAATGTGTTAGCAGTCTACAGAAAGAAATAAGGGATTTAGAAGGTAGTGAATCTAATAAAATGACAGAGAAATCTGAAACTGTGGCTCTTACGATCAACTCTGTTGAGAAAGTTAAGAGTCGCAAAGTCACTCATAAATCTGACAGTTACCATGGCGACAGCTCCGGGGTTGTTGCCGACTGTGAGAGTGAGGATTTATCGGATAATGAGGTGTTTTTCAAAATTAATGAACAAAAATTACCTGGGGCTGGATCTGGGGTCAAAGATTCAGTTGGTTCCAGTTCTCATCTGTCTGCCGATTATTCGGGGTCGGACACGGAAGATGAGAATGAGGCTCAGGGAGTTAAACAACAAAATGCTCGTAATAAACAAGTGTTAAATTTCAGGGAGGGGACCCAATATTCAAATTCTGATGTTTTTCAATTTCATAAACCACTTAATGATAGTCGAGTCTTGCAAGTGATTTTGACCCCTGTTAAAAATAAGAATGTTGTTAAGCATACTAAGTCGAGTATGTTACGGTTGAAGAATTCCCCAGTAAAAGATCCAACCAGGGGACGTGAATGTTTGAAACTTGGAAAGCAGACCTTGAGACTATCAAAATCTGATTCCAAGCTTAAACGTAAATGTGACGAAAAAGAGGAGATTGAATCTTCGGATGAACTGAACACAAGTAAACGTAGAAAGGTTGTTAGTTCTAAAGCAAGAAAATCTACTAAAACCAAGCCAGTGGTAACTAATAGAATGGGACAGAAGTACAACCTGAGGACCAGAAAATGATCTCATTTGAATTTGTCTAAAAAAATTTGTGCCAATATTTATCAACTTCATATCAGTTCTGTTGAGCCTTTTCACTAAATTTTTTTGCTACAAAAAATATTTTGAGTCGTCAGTTCTGTGTTCAGAAGTTCATGAATTTGTTTCCTATGTTGGTAATTCTAAAGCAAAATAGCATCTTGGGTAACAGTCATAACTCACTCTTTATTACATTGAGTTATGACCATTGTGCACTAAGCCGGTAATCTGACTATCCCAAGATTTGTATTTGATATGCTTTCTGTTTCTGACTTCATATTGATGGGAACATGCTTGGTTAATGTCTTGTTCCCTATGGAGAAAGTGTTAGAGTGCCATGTTTAGATTAAAATGGGCATTTTTAGGTAGATGAAAATATTTTAGCTCGGACATTTACCTGTATATTGTTAATAGTACTAAGAGCTACTGTTTTAAAAATGTAAGACAAAGACATGATGGCTGAGATCCTATTAGATGTTTTTTATCACTTGTACATATCAACATGTTTGTAAATATATAATGCATATACTCCTATTATTAACCATTCATATCTACCGGGTACTTGTATATTAAATATGTTTTGATCTTTTATGTATTATTTACTCAAATCGTATAGTCTATAGATACTGGCTTCTTGCTACATAATTTTAGTGTATTAGTTCGGTTTAGGAAATTAATCTTACTTTATAATGAGTTTATTTTGAATATATAAAAAATTTGGAGTTCTGATTTGTCGAAATTAGATTTTATTAGTTTTTGACCTCAAATTCATAATCTTACAGCACTGACTAAGAAATTGCTGTTGCGTTAGACTGACAAATTGCTGTTTAAAAAATTCTTCAAAGAAAAAAAATTGAAAGCATTAGAACTTTTACAAGACTTGACTTAACTTGATCTTAAATTTTAAATTACTCTGTTTTGTTTGTCTCTGATGTTTGAGTAGGAAGCACTATATTTTAATCCCAAGTGTAAATTGTCTTTTTGTCTATTGACAAAATGTGATGTATATTTTATTAGACACTGCCACACCAAGCTGCAAGGTTTTTTATCATAACTACACAAATTCTTAAATGTTTTCTGTCTTATATCTTACTATCCTTGTTTTAAATGGCTTTTTTCTTGTCTTTATATTAACAACTCTATTTTTAATGTAACTTTAAATTCTGTGTATTTTTAGGGATTATTTATTTGAAATAAAATTTTATCATTAAATGTTTCTTTTTTGTTTTGAGAATATCCAGAACTCAAAATAAATGGGTTTTTTTCGCCTCGGTATAAACAATTTTTTACAAAGTTGCCATTGCAATAAAATATTTGTACTGAAGACGAACTGTTAAGTTTTCTGTTGATATTTTTTTAGCTACAATGGGTAAACTTTGTACCAGGTGGGAATAACCCATAAGGTCATGCCAAATTGATTACTTGTTTAGTGTCTTGTTTAAATTTTCTAACTATCCTCGCAGGCAAGGAAAAACAACTAATGCAACACTGATTCAAGAGCACGCAAGGATATATTTACTCTTGCATTGAGCTATTATGGAAAAAGTTGTGGTATTTTAAATGTTAGGGTTTTTGTTTGAAAGACGGGAAACATACCTGCTGGCAAATGCTTAATTGATGTGTTATGGCCTTAATTTGAGTTACAGAAAATATAAACATATTATTGAATGGTTAGAAACCTCCCAAATGCTTCACATAAAAAATCAATTTGGTCAGACCTTAAGTTGAGTTTCTTAATTATATAAATGTATATTTGTGTATATATGTATGATTAACCTTGCAGCTTGCCTTTATATATGCTAGACTTCTAAAACAAACCATGTATATTTATATAGTTTAACACAATCATATTGTAAACACCTGATTTTTGATATAATTTCAGGTGAGTTCAAGATGATGGTTTGAAGGCAAGCTACAAGGGTTTATTTTGTCATATTTATATAGAGAAGTATACATTATATCATGTTTTAGGGACTGGTGGCCCACTGGCTTAGTGGTTACAATGTTGGACTGGTAATGAGTGGAAAGCCAGCACTGGGATTTGAATAGAACCCTCCTTACGAGCAAGAAACTCTGTATACTTAAAACTGAAGCACTGAATTGGTTCGAATTCCCCATACAATGTTGGACTGGTAATCAGTGGACAGCCAGCTCTGTCAGTTTTGAATATAGCATTATATTCTTATTTCTACGAGCAAGAAATTTTAGTTTATGTTATATTGGTATAAATACATCATGTTTTATTGAGCAAGAAACTACTGTCACAATCCTAGTCTTGGTGCACATAGAAATAAGACTTGGGAATGAGTTATTAGTGGAAAGAGTTTGTTTCATATTCACGGTGAAATTATTATCTGCCCAGCTTACCAGTAGCTACATGCATGGTTAAACCTTCTACTTTGAGCAAGAAACTATCATAATAACTTTATTGTCGCAGAACAGTATACAGCTTTAATGAGGTTCATAATCAACACTTAGACGAGTTTATCCCCAGGTCTGGCACAGTATGCTATGAGCTAGCTATCAGATTGAAGTGTTCAGAATGGCCTCCTAGTTTGAACCCTATCCTGTGTAATTATACCCTTACATGAAATTTGACAGTGGTGTCAATTTTGCTCCATTGATAAAGTACATGGAGAAGTTGTCAGATTTGTGAAGGGATAGATGAGTACTGGTTATAAACAAAGGTCCAGTGGAGCTAGTTTCGGTAACTGGCTCTAATTTAATTAAGTTGATAAGGTATTGAACATACATAAAAAAGATTGAAATAAACAAAATGGCTTTTAGAAGATGTATGATTAAAAGTTAATTTTCAATGTAAAGGACTTTGAATAATGAAATTTTGAATTTGGTGAAACTTTAACTCTGACATTTTCACATTACATACATGATTCAGGCAAACATTAATATATTTTTAAAATAGCTGAAGTCTCCAAATACAGAAACAAAGCTAGATTCTTTGAAGAACAGATTGTTGAAAAGGAACTTGAGGCATTACAATGGAAAAACAAGTATGAAAGAGACATAGATGATCATGCTAAAAGTCAGGAGGCTCTCATACACGGTTTCAACGCTGAAATCAGTAACCTAAAAACACAAATCTTCCATTTTAAGACTCAGCTCTATGGAGTCAAATCTCCCATAAAGTCGCCTGGTGGCACATTACGTACACCCGATGCCAAGATGAAATTATTCCCAATGTCGCCTTTAAGTACCCCATCCAAAGATACCAGCTTAAACTGCAGTAAAGGAAGCCACTCTCCAGCTAAAGAAAGTGCCAAACATACTGTCAGTGATCAGGTTAAAGAACTTCAAAATGAGATGGATAAAAATTGTAAGATGATTTCCGAGCTTGAGCATTCATTGCAGTTATCTAAAACTCGTGCTGAGGACAATGAAAAAAGACTCGCTGCAGAGACTGAGAAATGCAAGCAACTTGAAGAAAGACTCAAACAGGCTGAGGCATTGGCTAAAACAAGCACAAGTCATAGTTCTGTACCAGAAGTCAAAACTGAAAATGAGGCTAAGCAAACTTCTGAAAGTTCAACTAGTGATATTGATGGTAGACTACAAGAAAAGGATAAAGAAATAACTGGTTTAAATGACAAAATTAAAGAATTAGAACCATTAATGAAAGATTATTTCAGTACGGCTAAGAAACTAACTGATTCTGAAAAGAATGTTAAACAATTGCAAGAACTCTTAGAAGAAAATGCTGTTAAAGTTACTGAATTTGAGAACAAGATTAAAACATTGGAAACTGATAATACTGAACTGAAGAATCAAATATCCAAAAAAGAAGAAGCCCATGATAAGTTGGAAGAAAAGTTTGAAGAACTTGAGACTCTTAATACTGAACTTAAAAATGTCTTGGACAAGACAGCATTTGATCTTCTTGCAAAAGACTCTGAACTTCAAGTTTTAACACCTAAATTGGAGAAATTTAAGAAGCTTACTGAAGATGAGCATCAAACTTCTGAAAGTTTGAAAACGGACCTGAAGTCCAAATCTGAACAAAATGCTCAGCTCAGAGACAAATTGTCTAAACTAAAACTTGCCTATCAAGTTAAATGTAACTCACTTCAAACAGTGGAAGATAAATACTCTCAACTTGAATTTAACTCTGCAGAATTCGGTATTGACAATCAAGAACTGAAAGAAAAGATTGAGAAAAAGACAAAGGAAGTTGAAGATTTGAAGTATGAGTTGGAGAAGTGTGAAGCTGAGTTAAAGAAAACTGCTGAAGAGTTAGCTGTTGTAAGTGTTGATGCTGTTAAGTATAAAACTATGGTTGAAGAACTGAAAGTTAACATTACTGATCTTGAATCTGCTGTCACTGATAAGGAGGTTGAGTTATGTGATAAAGACAAGGTCATTGCTGATAAGGATGATGAGATTCAAAGATTGAAATCTATGAATGATAAAGTAAATGGAGATAAAACTGAAAGTGGTAAGGCATTGGATGACCTAATTGCGGAAAATGACAAACTTAAGAATGAGTTGGCTGAACTTGAAAAGAAGTTAGCTGATATTGAAAATGAACATGATAGTAAAATTAACAAAATGGCAGAAGACCATGTTGATAAAATTAAAGAAATGGAAGACAAGTATGAAGCTTGTAGTGTTGAGAATGAAAAGAAAATGGCTGATATTGAGAAGAAACATGATAGTAAAATAGAAGAAATTGAAGCAGAACATGTTGCTAAACTTAGAGAAATGGAGAATGAACAGATTGCTAAACTTAAAGAAGTGGAGGACAAGTATGAATCATCTATTGTCGAACTAAATGAACAAAAGGAAACTATTGCAGAAGAGTTGAAACTAGTAAAACATGAGTTAGAAAGTGTAAAAGATAAAACAAATGATCAAGTAGACAATGGTAATAAGTTAATGATGTTGGAAGCAGAGTTGAGAAATAAATCTGAAGAGCTTCATTGTGCTGAAAAGATATTGGTTGAGGTGAGAGAGGTATTGAAGAGAAGGGATGAACAGCTGGAAGAATTACATAATGACTTGAGGAAGTCTCATAATAACGCTGATGTTTCTAACAAAGAGTTTAATAAGAGAGAAGAAAAAATTAAAAAGCTTGAACATTCTCTGGAACAGAAGGCAGAGACTATTGATAAATTAAAGTCACAATTATCTGAAGTTAGAAAAGCTCTTTCTGAAAAGGAGGAAGATTTTTTGAATCTTGAAGTTAAACTTACTGAAAAGGAGAAAGACATTTTGAATTTAGAATTTAAACTCTCTGAAAAGGAAGAAGACATTTTAAATTTTGAGAGAGAGCTCTCTACAAAGGAGGAGGAGATTTGTAAGAGTAAGACTATTTTGTCAGAGAAAGATGTTGAACTCTCTGCACTGAAGGAAACTAACAGTTCAAAATCTTTATTAGATGAAAAACTCGAAGACTTGAAAAATAAACATGAGTCTGAGATAGAATTGTTGAATGACAAATTTGAAAAATGTGCTAATGAAAATGAAACTTTGAAAAAAGAATTAGAGGAACTTAGTTTGCAATACTCTGAAAGGGAAACAGAACTTAATGCTTTACAAGAACAGCTAAATGAAACTGAAACTAAAATCAGTGAAAAATTAATGGAAGAGTCGAATCATAGCAAAGAAGTTGCAGAAAATAAGGTTAAAGAATTACTAGTTAGAATAAATGATCTTAAAGAGGAAAATTCTGAATTACAAGAAAAGGTTGATAAATTAAAGATAAAGAATGACACTGATACTGATCTGAAATCAGAATTAGACAAAGAGAATCAGAACAATGATTTCAAATGCCAGCTATCATTGAAGGAACTTGAGTGTCAGACTTTGAAACAAGAAATCAAAGTGTTGAAAGACCAGATAAATGAAAGTAACGATACAACTTGTTTGAGTCCAAGCACTGGAGTACGAAAATTGAGAAAAGATAAAATTGAAATACAGAATAATCTGATCGAGGCGAAATATAAGATTTCTATGTATGAAAGTAAGATAGAATACCTGGAGACACAGCTAGCATATGCTGAAAACAAGAAAGGCGAGGCTGAAAATAGCAAAGAAGCTGAGTCAGCTCTGCAGAAAACTTCCCTACAGCAAGTACAGATTAACTTGTTAACTACTAAACTTGAAGAAACTGAAAAGAGTAATCTATCTTTATTGAAAGAGGTCAGTGAACTTGAAAGTCAAGTAAAGAAACTGGAGGCTGATTTACAGGTTTGTTCATTATTATAGTTGTATTTATTTATCTTTCATGACATTGACATGGAAATTACAAGTACATTGAGCAATACGATGATAAAATATACAGTAATATTATTACACTTAAATTATTTTATGAAAGTGCATGATTAGTTAGATGAAAATGGTAAATACAGTTATCTATTGTTGGTAACCAAATTTAGAAGAAACTACAAGTTTTTCATTGCATGTGACTAATTTATTTCAAGACCGTGTCAAATATATTAACATACAGGGATGGCAAAGTCTTAGTTAGTTCTTAATATTTTTAACCAGTTTTTCAATTTGCCAACCAAAAGTTCTGCTTGCTTTCAGATAGCTTGTAGTGAAATTTCAGCTAAACATTCTTCATACTTCATTTCTGAAATGTATATTTTTCTATATTATTTAGGAAGAACAGACTAGACAAGTACCTGTAGAAAAAGATATCCATAGAAGATCACGTGCATCTATGTTACAAGCTGAAATAAGACAATCTATATGTAGTCCTTCATCAAAGATTGAGCTAGCCAAGGTATAACACCTACACAATTTTTATTATTTGGTGTATAATTCAATTATAAATTTTGTCTGACTTCGAATCCGGAGATCGCGCGTTCGAGCCCAGTCGCGGTAGGTCATACCCTATGCATGAGTTGTCGGCCTTGTGGTAGGGTAAGTTAGTATTGGTGATAGAAAAGTGTCCAGGAAACCTATAGTAGGAAGAGCTGGCCATCATATATGTTACCTAAATATGTTGAATATGACGTTAAAAAACAAAAACAAAACACAATTATTAAATTAAAATGCAGTTAAACATCTGCCTGTCTGACCAACTTAATCTGATGTTCAATATTATTAGGAATAAACTTTTCTTTCATGTTTCAGTAAAACATCATGTTATTCAATACATTTTTCATATGGATTTAAAAATAAAAGAACTTAACATTGATTCATTAAGATACGTTGGCCATAGTTTTTGTGGCTGATAGATAATTTTTGCTGCAACTTGAAAAATAAAATGTACTGGTAGAAATTGTTTCCATTGCATGAATAATGAATAAAATAAACAATGAAAATAATGATTCTTCAAATTTGAACATGGAAGTAATAGCAATTCAATTAATTGTTCTGTGAAGGAACTTTTGGAGGACAGTGTATATATAGATTGTTTGTTTATTACAGTTAAGAGAGACTGATGGTACTTTGAGAGAACAAGTTAAAGAATCCAACAACATGGTACAAGATTTAGCATCTCAACTAACTGAAATAGAAAGTAAATTATCTGTTAAGATACAAGAATTAAAACATGCCAACGATATCATTGAAACATTGGAGGTAAAAACTTTTATTTTTGTATTTTTTTTCTGTATTTAAAGTTTCGTCTACTTTTAGTTGGCTGGACATTTGAATGTATTTTTTGTGGAGGAGATTTAATGCAAATTCATCTATACCTTATTTGGTTATGTAGGGTGACTGACTCGCCTAACTAGTTGTTCTTAACACTTTCCTTGTACTTGGTTTACCCTTCTACTGAGAGAGAACAATTCCTACCTGTAAGGAGGGGCCTTATTAATATTGTCAAATTTTTGTGGAAGGTCATGAAATAATTTCTACGACCACTCCCTCATACCACTGATTCTTAATTATGTAGGGCAGTTGTCAGTCACTGACGGAAGTATGCTCATAGTCACTGGTTAACAGCTAAATCCAGAGAATAAGCCTTTTCAGGAACGGTGAGTAGATTGACTGACTGCCATGATATGACCTATACATTGTGTCGCTACGGCTCTTAACCTAACCAAAAAATAAAAAATTAGTCTCATGGTTACCTTTTACAGAAAAAGATGGCAGAGAGTGGATGTAAGATAGATCAACGGTTAGAAGAATATATGGAGAAGAATAATAAATTGGAACTAGCAATCATTAAAAGAGATGGTGAGATAGAATGTAATCTTAGAACGATACAAAATCTACAACGACAATTAGACAATGAATCTACTCAGTATAACGCTTTAGTGAAAGGTGAGTCAACTCATAATGCCTTGGTGACAATTTAAAAGGGGAACCACCTGATGTCACAAAATGCTGCCTGATTTAATGATCTTTAGGGCATCGGCAGCTTTAATGGTCTCCCAGAAGTCGGACAAATTTAAATCTGATCAGATTTGTAGTCATGAATGAAATGGTTGCTAGGCAATTTTTGGTGAATTGATTTTACAGGGAGCATTCTACGGATCAGGCGGTCCCTGCCGGATGTATGAACAGCGTCTGTGAGATTCATAAATGGACAGTTGCTGCTAGGATGCCGTACAGTAAAAGATTGACAGTTTAACTCACTGGTCCTACATATTATCGTCCAGATGCTGTTAGCTTTTAAGATGTAACCTAAACTCGACAGTGTTGTCTGATGAGCAAAATTTTCAGTCTGTTTTCACTGCTGCCAGATGGATATCCATCTATAATCAGTGGGGATAATGTATGCGTCACTAGCAATGGACCTTTCCATGACCTTTCCTATAAGCATATTTAACAAAGGTTTACAGCTACATTTTGTCCCACAAACAAGGTGTTAACAAAAGAGCGCATGGTTATACTTGTGGGTAAATGTATTGTTATTCAAATAAAAAGGCTGCACACGGAATGGTCAATTGAATAAAATCTTACAATACCTGTAAGGGATTAAATTAAATGATCTGATATATTCCGTACTTTACAGAGAAGACGAAACAAGAACAATTTGTAACATTATTAAAGGATACATTAGAAGAACAAGAAAATATGTTACAGTTACAGTCAGATATGTTGGATGAGAAAGAATCCAATCTACAACAAACACAAACTGGTTTGTTACTTTTTATTTTGTTGTTGTTTTATGTTGCTTTACCGGCTCTTTCTACTTTTTATGTTAGTTTAGTTTATACTAGTTTTTTTTCAGTTTACTTTTGGAACAAGTTCTCACAACTTAGATTAATCACTTTTTTAGTCCACATCCTGGTCCCCCCAGTACTGAAATAGTAGGACAAAGATTCTTGCTCAAGGAAACAATGGGGTAGGTTTTGGATTGGTTTTGAACCAATGCAGAGATTGCTATCCAATCATAACTAGTCTAACGTCGTAACCATGTGACCATGTCCTGTCAAATGATACAATCTAACAAATGTGCAAATGTAAGTTTGTATGGCACTGTTTATATATATCGAAATGTGAAACAAAAGGAACATAAGCAACTTTTTGTGCAGCAAATACGAAAAAGCTAAGATATTTTTTTTACAAATGTAGATGTAATTTTCAATGACATTGTATTTTTTTATTCAGATCATGAAGAGTTAAAAAAGAAGTACAGAATGTTAGAGAAAGAGAAGTCGGGCGAGAACGAGGGTAGCGACGGTGAACGTGACATTCTAAAACAACAATTGACTGAAGCTAATAATGATAAGATTAAATTGTTGGCTGATTTAAAGGAGAGGAAATCATATGTCAATGATTTGGAGAAAAAAATGAAGAAATTGCAGAATGAGAAAAATAAACTGACGTCGGTCATTGACGAAAATAATCAGGAGTTGAAAACAATGGAAACAAATTTAACTGGTAGGTAGTTTTTTGGTTTGTCACAAATTTCATGGAAATATGAAATCATTAAATTATGTTAGTTATAATGAATTGGTTTATCTACGGCCATTTTGAATCATATTTTAGGTTAAGTTGTACTCACTTTCTGCCTTCTAAGAAATTATTTGTTTGTCTACAGATGTTAATGAATTTCTTTGTTGAAGGGTTGGTGAGTTCTGGTTATAGACAAGGGTCCAGGAAAGCTAGGTTAGGTGCGCTAGCCTTTGAAAATAACTTGAATTGTGTTGACAATATGTTAAACCCAGTATGAAAAAGTTAAAAAAAACTAGGAAAGATAAGTGTTCAAGGAAATAAGTTAGTTGTATCTACTGTGCATTTATTTAATTATAAGTGTTAATAAATGTCAAGTTAAATCAATAAGAAATTTTGTACAATTTTAGGGGCCATGAAAGAAATAGAAGAATTAAAATCACAAGGTACAGAGAAATGTTTTGATACAAAACTTGAAGAGATCAAACAAGAAGCTGAAACTACCAAGAATGAATTAAATAATAAAATTAGGGTGTGTTACTTTTATCTTTGACTTTTTACATATACATGGGGGTCTAAAAGATTTTTACAGATAAAACTTTTTGATATTTTCTCTTAATTTTATTGCGAAATTATTGCAGGCACATTTTGTTTAATATTTTTATTATATATTTATAATGCATAAAGAACATATTTTGATGGTTCATGTTAAACTGTGTATTAGTTGTGAAACTTATAACTTCATGTGAAGTATATGTCAAAACATCACATTTTAATATGTGTAAAGAAACTCCCAAGTGTATATATACACATGTTTTTAACCATATAGTTATTAAGAATTTCTGTTATTATGAATTAATGCGTGCCACATGACCAATATGTGTTGATGCACTGTGAAACAACATACATGTACTTTTTCCATCTTTCAGAATCTACAATGCCAGAAAAAAGAGTTGGAGTTTAAGTTGAATGGTGAAAAAGAAAAACTTGAAAAATTATCAAATGAAAAACATGCAGTGGAGCATAAACTACAGGTAGACAATACACTTGTTGCTATAAATAGTAACTTATTTTGAGCATTTTATGACTATCATGTGACTTTTTTCCGCCTGGTCTAAAGGGTATTTTTGTAGGTATTTAGATTGCTGCATGACATCGTGTGCAAAAAAATGTCTCCATGATTTGTTTGAGCACAATTTAAATGATTAAAAACTAAATAAGAAAATAGGTACCCATATTTCTACATGAAGATTTTTTATAATTTACATGGTATATTTTCTTTGGAAAACACCACTCTTCACCATTAAGCATCAAATAATAGACAATTTGACCTAATCTGGAACTTCAATTTGTGTTCTTGTGTCCAAGCCAAGGCAGTTCAAATTAAGTTTGTTACACTTTATTGCTGAAAAGCACGAAAATACAAATAAAATCCTATTGTTCTTTGTAATTATATTTTGATTGTGAAGCTGAAAGTTTGTTTGTAGTAGTTTCAGGGGAAAACCATAATATTTGAATTCCAGATTTAGTCTATTGTTCACCCAAATGGACACACATCCTTTATGTTTTAGTACAGTTTTTTAAATGAAATACTTGTCTATATAAAACAGGAGTTCCGTGATGAGAGAGATAAACTTGTATCTGGTTTAGAGTCTGTGTTAAAGAAAAAAGATACAGAAATAAAACAACATAAAGATTTAATTAAACAATTAAAAGATAAAGAAATACAATTAACAAAGGTTTGTATAGATATCCCATTGTCTACATTATTCATGTTGTGTGTACTTACAGTACCCACCAAAAGTTTGGAGACATTTTCACATTATAGGCCTACAGAATAGCTTTTATCTAAAATTAGGTAACTGTTTGTTTGAAATGTTTTGCAGTTTTGCATTATTTTTTTGTTATCATTGTTATTATAACTGGGACTACAAAAATAGCATAAGAAACTACGATGAGGAGATAATTACAATAATCATGGTTTTGGTGGCTTTAGGAAGTCAGATGCTGACTCTTATAAATGTGTTGCATTCATGAAATTTGTTTTCATTTTATCACAAGCCAAACTTAAATATATTAGAAAAAATAATGATTCTACAAAAATAATCATCAAAATGTAAGAATTGTAGTGAATTTCTCTTGTCTATAAACTTTTGGTGGGTACTGTAGTCTTGATATTGTGTGTGTTTTTGTTTTGATGTTGTGATTTAGCTGTTTTCTGTTGTGATCTGTTCCTCTTACGACAGCGCATCTAAAGATTTAGCAATTCTATTTAGACGTTCAGTAAAAATTGGACTTTTGAGCTTGTGTTTTTATATGATTTTAGACACTGATTCCTGCATGCTTTGCTTTTAGTTAATTTTTTTTTGCATTGCATTTAGCTGTAGATTCAAATCTTTTGATACTTTCGTTATAAATGTCTTCTTATTCTCACTTTCATGCATGAATAAATGTGAACTTAATTTACATATGGTGTCCTCCAACAGTTCTTAAACAAATGAAAACTATATCCTGAAAACATTATTTTATCCAAGTACTTTTGGAGGGCACAGTTTATATATACAAGAACATGTTCTTGCAAATTTGACCATTTGAGTGTGGGATCCTGACTTAATGTCTTTCATGAACAGAGCTTCAGTTATACATATATATATTTACAAACATGTTTGATTCAAGTGTTCCTGAGTCCTGACTTGTTTTAATGAATAGAGCTTTAGTTTGTTTTTATTTGGTGAGCCATGACAGTTTGGAAAAGTTCAATCATAACATTGACAATAGGTATAGGTTATAACCAATATGTACTACATCTAAAATAAGTTCAAACTATTGTATCTCAAGTATATATGCATAGTAATTACTATTGTACACTAATCAACTTCTTCATAACAGCGCAGTCCAGAAACAATACTGTCACACATGTATAATGCAATGAAGGCTGGTTGAACAACAAGTTGTGTTGCCTTTTTGTAGGAATGTTTCAAAATTCTTAAAATACAATTTTAGTTAAGTCATGGCTCACAGATAAAATCAGACTATACAGTAATCTAGATGTATGATACTAACATGTATAATATTGATGTTGTTCTGCTTACATTGTTTGCATGTTGTTTGCTTGCTTCTAGAGTTGGCATGAAGAAAGGCAAAAAATTGCAGCTGGTCTGCAAGAATTAAATGGAAATACTTTCAAAGTTAAAGAGGAAGTAACAGAGAGCTCTTCAGTCAATGAGGTAAAAAATGTGTGAAGTTGTTGAAGTTAGAAATACTCTTTGTTCATTGATACATTTGAAGAACAAAGTGTTTGAATGAATGAAATTTATGAAAATCAAGAGTATAAGCATGGAACATCATAAGGGCTTCTTTGACAGTTTTTTTTATATTTTAAAGGGGCCGTTAACTTACGTTCAGTATTTTGTATGATTTCAGAAGAATGTTTAATTTATGATGTTCATTCATTTAAAGAAGGTGATTTTATTCATATTGTTAAATTTGGGAAGGGGCTTTAATTAAATTTGAATTGATAAAATAGTATTTGACTTTTCTCTCTATAGGGAAAAGTTCTTGGCTGCTTTGTTAAAGGGTAAGGTTAAGCAAATGCCAGTTATAGAAAGTTGTCCAGGAAAGCTAGTTAGGTGAACCAGCACTCATAAAAAACCATATAGAGAAGTGCTGTCTGCAAAGAAATCAAAATGAAATAAAAAAATTAATTCCGTCATCTCCCAAATTGCCCCTATTACTTGGATAAAAGTTGTAGTTAGTACATTTCATTTACCTTGAAAGTTTAGTGAAACTTAGAATTATGAATCTCTGTCCTTGAAATTTATTGTTGATTCATTTTAAGATTATTTTGTCTGCAAACTTTCCTGGAATGTGATCTTAACACAAACAATGCATGAAAATATAACTTTTATCCAAATATTTAGAATTTCATTCCAAGAATTGAAAGATATTAGATAAATGCATTGATAAAAGTTTATGATTTTTTTGTTTTCTAAAACATTTTAGATAATTAATTTTAGTTCTATATACAGACAAACTTGTATTGACAGAACCTTCTGGCTTCTTTTAAAGTGATTCTAACTTTAACAGCTAATTCTTGACTTACCCAATCAATTTTGTCCATAATCAATCCAATTTAAAGCATGGGCCTTTCTTAAGTTGCCAGTTCTCAACTCACTGGAGTGATAGTAGTTCAAACATTTTTATTTCGAATAATGTGTGTAAACAGATATGAATATAGTGATTGACATAAATATAAACAACTTTGAAGAAATAGGTAAAAGATCAAAATGCTTAGAGCTTAATAACGTTCATTACCAGTTTATAAACTTGATATTTTGTTTTATAACAGATACCTGATTAATTTTGTTTTAAATCAAAACCGTTTTAAAGTGTTATCTTGACTGCCTACCAACCCACAGGTCCATAACAAACTTCACCATGTTTATTAATTATTAAATTGATTCTTGTACCTGTGTATAAACCCACTTCCAAAATCTTGCCAGGGCTCAACATTACACGTTGTCCGATTGCCTCTGATGACCTATTTTTGGGTTTTGGCAATTTGTTGCTGCTATAGCTGTGGTGCTTTTCACAAAAATTCTTACAAAAAAACAACATCATAAGTCAGTTTCATATAATTAGCACTTTAAAGTCAGACTGATAATAAGCATAGCTATGATATAATATTCAAAAGATATACACGATTCTACACAATTCCTTAATATATAGAATTGATAAGCCCAAAAATGAGCGTATTGTTAATGTTTCTTGCTTTTGACTTACAAAGATTTTTTTCGTAAGAATTTTTGTGAAAAGCACCACTGGTTGTTAAACCAAGATAATTTTAAATTAAGCCTTTAGACCTAGTGACGGCTTTGAACAGCCTTGACTGTAATTTATTTGTACCTGTATGAAATCATGGCCAGACATCAGTGTTGCTTTTCCAACAATCTTCCAATTTCTATTCCAATTTCAAAATCTCTTCTTCTGTATTTATTTTTATATTTCATAGATGATAATTAACTGTAGAACTTTCTTTCTTGTTATTTATATAAGATGTTTTTGGCTCTTAGAATAACAATGTATTTAAGACTATACGTAATAAATCTTGGGTTACTGTCATCAGACAATATCCCAAGCTGTAGTTGTGAAGAGAGAGCATTTTTAATTCAGGCTTTGATATATTGAAAAGTCTTTGTATATTTTATTATCAATTACTCAAAATTCTGATGTCAATGAAACATGATATCACTCTCTATTTTCTTTGTAGGACTCAATGTATGCTACGGTAGAAAGTTGTTCCAAATTGAGGTCACCACCATCGTCCAGCAAAATGCCTCCGCCACGACCAAGTCCTCCCAAGGTGACCTTCAAAGAGGACCAACAATCTGACATTGAGATTCGTTCTTTGAAAGAATCTCCGGGACTCAATCGTCCAGGGTCAAGGACATCTAGGGACATTTCCAGTTCAGAGTCAGATGCACCCGGGTCAAGTAGTAAAGGTCGAAGAAGAGGCAAGAAACGACCGAGTGATGAAGGTTTACATGATCTGGTAAGTTTTATGTTATTTTCAGTTTTAGTATTGTACAACTTGCTGCAAGAGTATGAAATTCCTATGCTTTGGACTGCAGACTAGTGATTTTTTTAACATATTCTTTAATACATATTGTTGTATAATTAATAATTAATCAAATAGTAAAGATAAAATTTTCAAAATAGACGATTCCCAACTTGGCAGCAATGTGGCAGACCCAAGTTAGTTTCTTGGTTTTGGCAAGCCATACCCCTGTATCAAAATTTACTGTTAAAATGTTTCTGCATCAACAAGCTTACAACCTCAAGATATTGAAATATATTTGGGATTTGACAAATTTGGGACCAACAAAAGGGACCTGAGGTTGACCATTAGTTAATTATAAATGGGTCGGTGCAAAACAAGTTTACTAACATGTTTATGAAGAGGGATAAAAACTATTTTTCTGCTAACCCTTAGTCATAATTCTGCTGTAACTGACCGTTGTTTTATATTGCAGCCACCGTTACCGTTAAAGAGACAAAGTAAAGATAGACTTTCAAATATGTCAGAGAGTGATGACTATAGTACACATTTACAAGTTGACGCGACACCCCCTGTAGCGGCAAAAACTTTACGTAGAACGAGGAAGAGGAATGGTTCACAAGTTGATTTATCTATAAAGGTTAGTTTGTTATATAGTTTAGTTTATACTAATTTATTTTAGCTTGATTGTGAAACAAGTTTTTACAAATTAGATTAAACAATTTTGTGTCAGTTTCCTAGTCCCCATGTACTAAGCCAATAGGATAAAGTTTCTGAATTAAGGAAACAAAGAGAGATGTCTTAGATGGGATTTGAAACAATAATATACAAAAATTTTAGATACAGATTTGCTAGCACAAATTGTAATAAACAATTCATGGGAACTAAAATTCATACAAGAACAATTGATATAAGGGCAATTTATAGGGATCCAGACAGAATCCCTTGCTGAGCATCACTGAGATTCTCCCCAAGATTTTGGTGTCCTTGGAATCCAGGAACACTGTTAGTTCAAACCCTGGTACAGTATTGATTATAATACAAGTTTCTTCTTAAGCCAGATTTTTCAATGAAAAAATTTGGCTAATAGTTTAGCAAAACACGGGCAGTCGGGCATCTGGTGTCATTAACAATTGCGTAAAAGTTTTCAATTTAGCATATATTTCTGCCATTTATTGTAAGATAAAGATCTTTATGAAACTTCATACAATGATAACATATAGTCCAACAGAATTAACCTGAGCTTGACCTTTATGCAAGAATATATTAAACTCAATATTTACCGTCTATTTTTTGTCTTCGTTTGTAAATTGCGCTATATCGGAAGCTTTCGGCAGAATACACTTACTGAACCATTAATGTAGTTTTCATAAGAATAAATACTTTTAAACTGTGCCATAATATTGCTGACTTACTTGTTTCCCCAAAAACTAATGTGTCCAAAATAAGTTCAATAACATGCCCCCGTTTTAATAAATTGATTCATAGTCACATGATTCACATCGGTTGTTATAAACACGTGTATAACCGTATACACACATACGGAAACTCACGATTTAATGTAAGTGAAGTGTGTAATTATTATAATTAGGTAGTTCAAGCTCAGGTTAATTTTGTTGGACTATACCGTGTGATAAACAGAATTAGAAAGTAACCATAACTCTACCTGGCTTTATTATGGATTATTTCCCTTTGTAATTTTTGCATTAAAGATTTTAAATCCAGCTTTAATGTGGTTTCCACGTTACATTTCTTGTTTCCTCTTTTCTAGACTGAAGATACAGAAAATCAACCTCGTAGAACTAGAAGTAACAGAAGAAATGCTAAAAATAGATTACTGGAATCATTTAGAGATTCTCCCATGGGAAAAACTGGTAAGTCCTTATTTTGATTCACAGAATAATTTGACACTGCAGAGCTCTACATTAACTTTTAAATTGGGTTGCCCAGTTGGACAACTAGCTATTCATTTTACTTGCCCAAACCAAATATTAACTAGCAGAAACAATTTACCCGAAATCAAATATAGGTTGTCAGGGGCGATAGGATGACTTTAAATGTCAAACCTTGCGCATCTTATCTTGTACAACCAGGCAAGCCGTTTTTTGAACACACTAGGACAACATGCATTATTTTGGGGTTTTTTTTATTGTTCTTTCTCATACGCGGGGTGATCCAGATGTAATGAGACAAACGCCATAAATCCCAAATCGATCGTGGAATAAACTTGAAAATTACAACAGTTGTGTAAAAAGTAGTTTCCTATATGCGTGTGAAAAATCATGCATGTGCGTATTCAAAATCTCGAGCTATACTTTCCTGATCTATGTAGGGTAACGCAATCCGCCGCAGGCCACAGATATTTGATGTCAACGGCGTCTTAATAAAGTATAATAACCTTACCTTACTTAGCGTCACTCTTTCTTAAAGGAATTCCTTTGGCTGCAATACACCGTTCATGCCTATATATCCACTGACTGAAAGTATCTTTGAACCAATCTGAGTCCAGTGATGACATAATAAATGCGCAAGTTCTTTGTTCACAGTCGAAGTGAGAGACCAAATTGCTGCTGTAAATGTTACGAAAACAAGGGAGCGGGCACCTGCTTTGATTTAGAACTTGTGCTGGCGCTAATGAAATCCAATATGGCGGACGTACTGGAAAAATTCAATCTACGAAATTCATTTTCAAATAAAAATTCATGTTAACTACATTATGTTATTTATTCTAAACTTGTTTTATTTGAATTCTTGAATTAAATGGGAACTTGAAATTGACTGTATACGGCCTTTTGGTACCGCACGAGAGAGTAGGACACCTTGAATATAAAAAAAAACAATGAACATGTGCTTTCCAACCCAGGCCTATATCAGCGGAGGTGAGGATGAGTGTTTCTACTGAATGGACTGCGTTTTCTTTCCTATTTCGTCTGCTAATTCGAAAATAGTCATCGGCGTATTATTGTTAATGATGTCGGATGCGCGTTTTACATTACAAATTTGTCTACTGTCTGACGTTCTTTCTGGTTTATTTTTATTATCTAGATCTTCCTCACCATCTTAAAACCTCCTAAACCGGGGGTTGACAAGTACCCTGCTTACAGGCATTTTCACCGATGTCTGATTCAACATTTCCAGTTTTTTTTTTGGCGTTTCGTCTGTTTTGTAAAAAAATTGCATAACTGGATTGCGCCATTTTGTCCGATTTTGCCATATTTTTTTCTTCCGTAGGTTAAGTTTTTATTGTGTTGATCACAAAAGTTTGCACCGATGTTAATCAAATTTTAACCGTCAACAACTCACACTTTTGACGTCACGTTGTATGTGTTTCATTTGTTTTGGCGTACTATTTGATAAAAATTGTTACTGAAAGAGACCGTAATGATAATTGAGAAATGACGCTATTATGGCGTGCGGCGATATACCGAACCATGACCAATATAAAGCTATATATTTTTTTCAGTAATAGACGTAACAGTATTATATTTAGTGAGTGAATAGATAATTAAAAATTGTGATGCATAGTGTTAATTTTATAACTTTATTACACGAACTTAAAAAGTTATAGACGTTGTCTCATTACTTCTGGATCAACCCTCGTATAACATTGAAAGTTTAAATGGGATCTAAAATGAAGCTAATTCTTAACATTTTAGGTAAAAGGCTATTAGATAGTATAGCAGAAACGTTCAGTCCTAAGTCTCCTACAAGGTCACCGACAAGGTCACCAGTAAAATCTCCATTAAGAGAAGACAATGGTTCGCAGTCTTGTAGTAAAGATATGAGAGGTTCTAGGGATGACATTAGCTGTGATAATATGGATATGCAAGAGAAGAAATCAAGCGGTCGAGGTAGAAAAAAGCTTTACAAAGAGGATACGTTTATATCAGAACCTTTTACAAGTACTGGAGACTTTGTGGTATGTTTTTCTTTTTATTTATGACATTGATTGACATTTTCCCGTACGGTAGAATGAGTTTATTCAAACGTGCAGCATCATTGCTGAAAATGCTGTATATGGCTTTGTACAAAATGCAAGTTATCTAAGCAGTTTAACTTGACACTTTTCTTTTACTTGCTTACCTCACAAAGAGCAACTTTCTTTATGAAATGTGGACTGCGCATAATTCTTGTACCATTCATATACACTTTCCCTAGAAGTGAAGAACTTCTTGCTATGCATGTATGTTGAGGAAAAACCAATGTCATGGCTCAGTTGTTTTTGAACGATATGATCTGCTGTGTATGGAGATAAAACCTAGATTGCTGGATGAAAGTTGTACAAATAATTGTTAGATTTGTTAAAGTTTGTGGTAAACTTTAAAACTTGTGTACAGATTGGTTTGGTTTAATGTATTGCTATGTGATCTTATTCGGTAATTTTCCGCGGCGGTCTGTCTAACATTCTTGCAGCTTCTTGATAGGCTTAGGTTTCTCAACTTCTGGCAAACTTTTGACCAAGCTCCTAGACTGTCAAACACACTACAGACTGAGCTAACCAGGTGGGTTAGTTAGTTTACTTTCATTGCTTTGTTGAAGTTAGCAATAATAAAGTTCTGGAATTATAAAGTTAAATGGGAGATGCGAATTGAATGGAAATACAACTTGAACATATATAAAGGATATTTTATGGATAAACTCAGATGTGAATGAAGTTTTAAAATTACCTTGTATTCTAACATAGGCACGTGCGTTTTCACTCTTTATTTAATGTGACGTCATCTATGCTTTATTATTCAACAAAATATAGCTCGTGACGGCTGTTGAAATTTTACTCCCCACGTTAAATGCGCAAGGCCGAAAATGGCGCCCGAGTTTATAAGGGTTGACGTTTACAATTTGGTTTCTATTCTATAATTAAGATTTTAATATTTTTTGTTCAGAATAAGAAACACCTATCTGTGAGAATTGTGTGAATAAATGCTATTTTCGGCCTTTGCACTGGGGTGGAGTTCAACAGCATGACGTTTCTGACAGTTAAAAATAGTTCTATAAATATATCTTTTCTACGGATGTATTTTACGATGTTAGAATCGAAATAACTTACAGTTGTCTATATTTTGTTGTCTAATAAAATATAGGCACTCGTTTGATGCGCTTATTAAATCACTCGTGCTAAAGCACTCGTGATTTAATCATACGCGCATCACAACTCGTGCCTATATTTTATTAGACAACAAAATATAGACAACTGTAAGTTATTTCTTAAATAAAAGACTTATTCATGATTGAATAGTGCACTAATTACAATGTATTCATATGTTGTGTGGATAGAAGTTTTAAAATTTTGTCGGTGAAAAGTCTTTGAATTTTTGTGATTGAAATTGCTGGCAACCCTAAACAGTCAGTCTTACAATATATGTGCCGACTTTCTTTTACATTACTTCTCATATAATTGTTTTATCCTCACCTCCTCACTGGCGTTGAACTTCAGCATAAGTGGACACTGTATGATGGGTTGTACACAGGTTAAATGTCTATGATACTGTTTACTTCTGTGTTTCACTGTGATTTGTTTCAAATGTAACTTTGTTTATTTTCCAGCAATCCCAAGATGAAAGTATACATCGTGCAGTCACTAGAAGTTTAAGAAGCAGACGGCATTGAAAGACAGGGGAGATAATTGTATAGACTGTAAATATACCAACATGTAAAGATGAGCCAACCTATGTTGACATTATATGACATTAGAATACTAAAAAACCAAAGTGAGGCTCATGTTGAATCAGAACGAGGCTGTGAATCATAGTGAGGCTCATTTTAAACCAAAGTGAGGCTCAGGTTTAATCAAAGTGAGGCTGGTGCTCAATAAAAGTGAGATTCTTGTTGATTGTAGAATCAAAATGAGGCTAGTGTTGAACCAAAGTGAGGCTCATTGAATTCAAACTGAGGCTCTATTTTAATCAAGCTGCATAATTAAAATAAAGTTTAAAACTTTCTCTTTGGGGAACATGACCTAATCTTATCTGCAACTTACATGTACCCACAAGAAAATTTGTAGTAGTCAGGCATTAGAATCCTAGAAATCTTGCCTGATAAAGTTCTCAGCAAACTGTTTGATGGCTTAAACTCGTGATAGAATATTCATGCAAATTATCTACACACAATTTATGATTTGAATATTTTCAGCAATTCTGTGAATTAATTCTGAATATTAAAACAAGTTGTCATACTTTAGGCATCTGTCATTATTTATCTTAACAATTTATTTCATAAAGGTCAGTGACTGAGTTTTTTCTAGGATATAAGCTTCATTTTATAATGACAAACTTCAATTTTTTTAATGACATAAGCATCACTATTTTTAATGACCATCCGCTATTTTTTATGTATGATATAAGCATCATTTCACAGATGTCTGTTGGAAATGGAATTATCATTATTATCTCTGAGGGATAAGTGAAGATAATTATGATTGTCTCCTGGTAGGAGGATGATAATTTATCTAGTTATCTTGTAATTATCATGTCTGGGGGATCAGCTATTATATTTTCTACATCAGAAATAAACTGTCCCGTGTCAAGAGCAATCTAACGTCATTACATTCAGTTTGAATAAATTCCTGCATTCCTTGGCTGTCATTGTCTAGTTTATGCCTATTTGATAGAAAATTGTTTGTCCAATTTTATTATGCTTTATTTTATGACTCGCTACTTCATGTTGAAGTTTTATTGTCCCCCACTGCTAGGTGATTGTTAACTTTTAGACTTACTGCTTATATCAACAAGTTTGGTTTGATTTCAAGTTGGCTGTAAAGGAGTAAACTGGGTCAGTTTAACTATAGGGGCATTAATTTATGATATCAAGAAACAATGTTTGTTAAGCTTAATGATATATCTTTTATGATGACTGCTGCCCTTAAACCCCTTTGCTGTTATTAAATAATCATGTCTAGTCTTGTGATTCAATTTAACCCTTTTCTGATTTTCTGTCGCTGAATCTTATTAATTCTATTATAGGTAATTGCTGACTAAACCTTTATCTCGATATTTCAAATTGTATAAAATGTAACAGTAATTATATTGCTGTTAATATAATGCCACATGAATGCCAAAACATATCATATGTTTAATGGTATCGCATTCTAATAATCACAGCATTACTTACTTAATTGTCTTCTGTTTATGTTGGGATATAAGGCTACCACAAGTGTACGCCACTGGGTTCTGTATTGAACACAGCATACAGAGTAATTATTTTATCACATGATATGTCATCAGATTTAACTTTATACTCTTTACTACAGTTACATTTTTGTACATGTCAGGTTGCTCTAATAGACTTATGTTTTTCAATCTGCTTTATAATGTATTTGTTATTTCAATAATTGTGTAAGAATTATAACTGTGATTGTCAAGTATAACCAATGTACATGTGTATATGAGGGTATTATCTTTAATGTAGGTTATGATATTATAACAGTGTTAGTCAGGAACACCAATATCAGTGTTTAGTGTACATACATTATAAAAATGTATATTTATGTAATTGTAAACTATTGTTTTCACTAAAGGGCCCCTGGTGGAATTCAATCTTGTATCCCCTTCAAAAGTACCACGGGGGGGGGGGGGGGGGGTCATGTTTTGGATTTCCAAAGCTTACGATGTCAGAAAAAAGGTAAAACAGTAGGGCCCTGTACCCTGCTCTTTTTCTCTCCATCCTTTCTTTTGCTCTTCCCTATGTAGAAATGGAATACTTTAGAGCACCCAGCCCCTTTTTCTTTATTTCTCCCTGCCCTTTTCTGAATTCTAGAATAATCCTTTAACAATAAATGTATCACTATACTTTAATATATTCATGATTCTATGTTATGCTTTTCTGTATTTTCTTATCAATGTATTCTCGCAAGTTCTAGTTATCTTTCTGTTTTGTTGCTTTGTTATTGTTTTATTTTGAAATCCTCTTGTCTATCCTACCCTTATACTACACACTTTTTTTAAAGATATGTTATTTCAGACTTGTACTTAAGTAAAGTACATCATCATAATATTATTTCACTATAATTAATGAAAACAATACACCCATAGTTACTTTCAATAGTCCACACACACTCACATTCTTTCACTCGCCCACTCTCCCTCTTAGCACACACATACACACACTTGTGTTTCATATTAATATTATTTATAAACAGAATGTGATGCAATGTGTCCTATTTCCTCTGCCCTCTTTTGTATCCTTTTTTCCCCAGCTTTGATCTCTAAGAACTTTGCTCTGATGAAGAAGTAGTCACATAAAATCCTGCTTTCATTTGGTGCTTTATTTATGACCTCTCTCCCTTTTGCTGATCTCAAAAAACAATCATTACTTAGTTATGCACCTGCTGATTTTCATGATCTCGGTACATAAACCCACAGGTTAGAAATTTTCTGAAACTCATATTGATGGAAGTTTTCAGGGCTGATCTTGAAGGATTTTTGAAGATTCTTGGCTTTTGATTCAGGATTTTGTGACCTTAGAAAGGCTTTGTTTCTTATAAAAAATGTGCTGAAACTACAAAATTTTGAATTTTTGAAAATTTTGCACTTTTGCCCTTGTATCCAGTCCACATATCAGAGCTTATTTTACTAATTGTATCATTATCAGCCTTGTAGTCTGCATAAAGGTTGAAACTTTCATAGTTGCCAAATTCTGCATTTTTCCAAAATGTCCAAGGATCTGCTGTTATTTTTTCCGACATTTTTTTTTTGCAGTCTCAACAATTTGTATGATATTGTATATATTTATCTTTTATCATGATTTTTGTTGTCTATGATTTAAAACAGTGGACTTTAGACAGACCAGATTGTCGTAATATCTTATTGAATTTTTTGAACTTAGGCCTGACTTTAAAATAATGTTTGTTTGCTGGCTCTAGGGGTATCTTTAAAAACCATCCCAGACAAAACTTTATAAAAACTGACACACATATGATTTGGAAATGATATTTTTAATGGCACATGTATATTAACCATTATGCAACAATTGGGATATACCAAAATTGGTCTTCGTAGTGAAAAAATGTTAATAACTTAAACCTACCAATCTGAAAAGCCTTGTAATTCATGACATCGTCTGGAGACAGCCGACAAAGATTTTTTTAAGTGTGGCCTAAGATCCCCTGAAAAGTCCTGTAAAGCAATACAAGATTGGGGACAGCAAACAAAGGTTTTTATGTGTGGCCTACGATCCCAGGAAAAGCCCCACAAAGCAAAACAAGATCTAGGGACAGCAAACAAAGATATTTTTAAGTCTAGCCTATGATAATTATTATCATATAATACATTACAATAAATGTATGATATTATTGTTACATTCATTTTTTCAGATAAAATAAAAACATGCTTTCATCATTTGTTGATATTTATTCATTTATTTTCTATCTCCTGTAACATGTGATATCAATTATGTAATTAAAAAAAAAGATATTAAAACAAAACTTGCCTTTGTTTTTATTTAGATTTTACATTGTTTATTTACAGTTTATTAGATTAATCATTATGTACAGGGGCCTTCTCATCTAACTAGGTTTTCCTGAATAGTTTACTTTATACAAAGTCTTTAATACTGTGCTCTTCCAGTACTTGCTTATCGTTTCATAGGGAGCTGACAACATCTCTATGTACGGTAACAATTTGATCATGGACAGGTCACATAAAGCATTGACAAGTCAAATCATTGGCAGGTCACATGCAGCATTGACAAGTCAAATCATTGGCAGGTCACATGCAGAATTGACAAGTCAAATCTTTGGCAGGTCTTATGCAGAATTGACAAGTCAAATCATTGGCAGGACACATGCAGAATTGACAAGTCACTACATTATATTGATCGTGCATGGTGTTGACAGGTCATACACAGCATTGGTGAATCAGGCAATGTAAAACACAACATTGACAGCTTACACATTATTTACAGCTCATTCAACACTGACTGTATTGACAGAACCCAAAAGCATTTTATCGACAAAAGTTATCAAAGAACCATGTACATTGAGTCATTGATATTAACTAGCATTTTGTAGTATTGACTAGTCAAACATGATATTAAAAGGTCACAACAATAATTGACAGACATCATACAAAATTGCAACTCACAGATTGTTGACAAGTCATGCGCAGCATTGACTGGTCATTGAAAAACATAGTATAAACTATTTTAATAGCTATTAATGACTGCATATTAGCAAACGCTGTTTAAATATATGGACCTTAACGTTTTCAAGTATTTACTGATCACACACAGCGATGACATGTCACACATAGTATTGACAGGTGGTGCACAGTGTTGACAGGTCATGAACAGTGTTTGTTGACAGGTCATACACATTATTGACAGGTCATGCACACCATTGACAGGTCAAATAGTTAAGACAGATCATGCATAGTATTGTCAGGTCACACCATATTGACTTGTCACACTCATTGTTGACTGGTCATACTCATCATTGACAGGTCACACACATTTTTTTCAGTTTGCAGTGTTGACAGTTTAGCACAGCATTGACATGTCATTGACAAAATTGGTTTAAATTTTCTAGAAAGCTAGAAATAAATAACTGCTTATTGGCAAAACCTTATGTGTTCAATGCCCTTGGTGTTTTACAACCATTTTGCAAATACATCATGTCTTTTTTAAGAGTCTTTGACATAGATGTTACTTAGTTATGCATCCGAGTATTGCATTCTTGACACTTTTAACTTTATTGCACAACAAATTTGAACAGCATGTAGAAATATTCACGTTCTGGGCTCTTTAAGTTTATCTCCGGGTAGCCAGACATCTTAATTCAATAGATAATCCAGTTTTCAAAAGAAATTTGATGCGCAATTAAGTTAATAAATTTTACGCGACATTTAATACTGCTTGAGAACATATAGGTTTATACCTACTTTAAGTGAAATAACAGTGTGACACCATAAATGTTGAATCATCGATGAAACAGCAAAGAAAGTCAAAACGAAACTTCATGCTGGTTCATAAATTGTCTGCAAAATTCCTTTTTCTCACCTCGGCGATTGAAGAGCATACACTGTTCTCCGAAAATCCTTAGACAAATTATTGTTTTATGAATAAACAGAGTACACATTTTCCGAGGAATAAAAGAAACTATAAGAGTCACCTTAGCAATTTCTAAAATCAGCAGTAATTAGTTTATTCAAGGACCCTATGTATAGGGTCCTTGGTTTATCAAAATAATAATCAAAACTATGTCGCATCAAGGACCCTCTTTGGCCACATGAATGAGCTTTAATTATAGTGAACTTATATGCAGCAGGCATAATTAGATTTTCTCAAATTTTCAGTCGATGAAGAACTTACAAAGGTCATTTAGTATGCTTTATTTACTTGCCCTTAGCCTTAAGGCTTATTTTCTTCATCGCCGTCAACTAGCTGTTGCAGAAATTTGATGTAGACAATTGCAAGACGCAGGATTTCAATCCTTGACATTTTCTTCTTGTAGGACAACACTGGGAGACACTCATATAAAGTTTTAAAAGCGTCTTTCATGTTCATCATACGACGCTGTTCTCTCAAATTTGCCGCCTTTCGCTGTGCGGTTGATGCTAAACGCCGTCTCCGCGCACGTGACCTTTCCAGCGAGGATAAAGACTGTGAGTACCCGTACCTGCGACTGTACGTCTCGGAATTTTTTCTTTGTCTTTGATATTTTGTCAGGCTGTTTTCTCGTCGTACTTGTCTCATCATATGCATTGAGAAATCTATGTTACCGTTGGTTTGATGCAAAAACATTCTGAGATAAGTTTTAGTTTTAAAACACTTTGATAAAAGTTTAAATTTTATAACTTGATGTCTTCTCTAATAGAGTTAACTCATACGCCTTTTTAATTAGTTTATTATTGGCAACTTTTCTGAAAGTATATTTCATGCGTTTTCCCTGTATAGTCGATTTTTGCGTATTTCTCAAAATTGACATTTATTGTCGCATATAGATTAAATAAAACCGTCTTTTCAATGACGTAACTTTTAGATACTTTTGATAAGTTGATTTGACGTCTTTGTTTTAAGTTGATTTTGTGTGCACAATTTTAATACACGAATTAAAGATCTTTAATAAGTATTCAATTGAAGCCGAGTTTGGTCCTTTGGTAACTTGACTGAAATCTTCACTTCCAGTGATCACGTGATATTGGCAGATTTGATCTTATGGTTAGTTACTGTCTGCAGCATTTATTTCACACAATTGTTGATAAAATTTAATAATGTCCAACAGACGATTCTATACGAGGGTTGATCATATTTACCTTATTTAAAGTGTATAATTCTTTGATAAAGTCTTTGCATTTACGACAATCTCTAATTAAGTCAAAGAACATCCAGGAACAATACAACTATAGACTAAAATGTATTATTTACTTTAAAATCCAAACTTTCTCGTCGCATCGACAACTTACTCATAAATATATGCTTAAAATTAGTCCCGAATCAAACAAAAATCAAAAATTCACAAAATTCCACAAAATTAGTCGTTCCTATCCGAGCACCAAAACAAACTATTCCTTAAATGTTCAGAATGAAGGAATTCTTAGCAATTTTCGGTGACGTATTTATCACTCACGAGGACGTGAACATAATTGATCACAATCACAACAGCTGTGAAGTCTTTATTAAAACTGTAAACAACCGACGAAATGAACTTTGGACAAAATTAACCAGTTTTCTGTGTCTTTAATTTTCCAGGGAAAGGGGGAAACTATGTAGTTATGTAAATACATCCTATGTTAATATTTTCCCTCGATGGAATCCATATTTGATGACTGGTGAATTCTCCACAGTCGATAAATTGACTGATTATCATAAACATGATTCTGGCTTCCAAAACTTTGTAAGTCGCTTTTTTAACATTTTGATTTTCATCAGATCCGTTCATTAACAGTATACTAGTACGTGTACACATCTGTTCGCTGAAGACCTTAAGCCATCGTAAACAATGCATTATTATTACGAGTATTACGTCATGTGCAAAAGCAATGTTATGTACAGATTCTGAAACTAGTTACTTCGTGTATGGTCGAATGGTTCAACTCGTATTTTTTACCCCTCTTTGTTCTTGATGAAGAAATCCTGGATAAGATAGATAACCCCTTTTTCTGCTGATTTCAAAACTACATGTTTGCAGCCCTACTGATTAAATTTTGAGAACGCATCGACCATTCATTGAATGTAGCGAATGACCGAGGGGCTCCAAATGGTTTTAAAATCGAGTCTTGAATTACATTGATAATGAATTGATGACGATTTAGTATTTAAAGAAAATTCCCTATCGATGACTTGGATTGGGAATATCCTGACGTCACGTAAATTCTTTAAGACAATATATTTCACTTACGAGATCTTACACCACTCGACCATAGACAATCACATCTCGTCCCCTTCAAATTAAGTCTGTCTATAGCGAAAGCTATCATTTTCAAGCAATTCTACTGAGGAGAATTGAAATCAATTGATATTAGTTTTCTTGATCTGTCTTGAATGAAAGCTGATAGGATTTGACAAGACAAACACATGGGGAATGTTAGAACAGCAGGCTTAGTAAAACAATTGTCGTGTGGAAATAATTTATCATTCTTCTAACAAAGTGGAAATAAATAAGAAAGTAATAGTCATCCAATGATTTGATTTTTTTGGTACTTACAATAAGTTGATTTTTATAGTTTTTTTATACAAGTTGATTTTACTGTCTTTCCAAAAGTTGTTCAGCGTCTTTGATTTAAGTTGATTTTGTGCACTTAATACACATATAAAATGCCTTTAATCATTAATCAATTCAAGGCAAATATAATTTCCTGTTTTATTTTTACAACAAATATGAACAATTTTATGTTATTGTTAAATTGTATTCAACTATCAGTGCCGCATACATGAACCCCGCTGATCTAAATACTCACCATATTAATGGGAGCAGTGGTCTAGTGGTAGGACGCGCGCTTAGGAATCGAGAGGTCCGATCCCCACTAGGGGCACTGCTAATTTCCTTGAGCAAGAAATTAACCTACAATTGTTCCACTCCACCCAGGTGTAAATGGGTACTGTGAGGGATCGCCTGCCTGAGGGTGATTTCAATGATCAGGAGTTATTGTACAAGGTTGTAAAATCGGCTGAACATGTATATGGAAGCAGACTTTAACCGTACTTTAACTTTTTTATTCTGCACTCTCTGTCGATATAAATATATATCCCAGTATTTAAACAAGCGATACCAAAACATTGTCAATGCGCCACTGACAGTTGAATAAAATTCTAAAGTATTTCTTAAATAAAACATGTAGTTCATTACTATTGTTAAACATCATGCCCTATCAGTAACAGCAATGTATTGATTATAATAATCAGTCACATTATCGTTGATAATATATATGAGCAAACATTTGACATAATCAGCAAACGAAGTACTTTTTGTACACAAGTTTAAAGGTACATTGTGTCCACTTAGATAGTTACATAAAGATTTGTTTTGTTGTCCGATTTGAAGAGCTTTTTAAATCAGGACTAAGTCTTTAATATAAATATTGAATGGTATTAATACATTTTACGATTGTTCGAAGGCACTTCAAACTACAGATTAAGTAATTACGTTTAAGGTATTACGCCGCTATGTCAAAGTTTGATGTTAAAATATGTCCGATGGAAAAAAAACTAGAAATACTTTAATTAAAAATACATTGTTTTTCAAAACTATTCACCATGTCTTATGTTAAAATACGTTTTCAAGGTCTTGATTTACGGACAAAAATACAAAACAAATATTTTTTTTTCATATCCAAGGGAGATAAATAACTCGCACTTATTTACTTTTCATGAAATAACTGCAGACTTAAGTTGTTTATTAATCCAATCCATGCAAAAAGGTAAACATACTATCATGAATGAAATATTTCATGTTTTGTAAGCATACATGCATACTTTCCATTTTTTTCTAGTAATTTTTGTGAATGAAAAAAAGCGAATTCTACCTTAAGTTTTTCAACGTTTTCGTGACTCGGTGTGAAAGCCTACGTATTTGCATAAATATGTTGACATGAAAAGGTTAAAATGTTAAATTGATAAAAGCGTTGCCTGATGACTTCATAAATGCGATTATTTTATAATCTCAAGCGTTAATCTTTTATCTTCGGCATATCTCGGACCTTTTCTCTCATCTACCGTCTTAATCCATCGCTTGACTTGAATATCGCTATGTTTGATAAAACGGTCTATATTTTCATTGTATTTTATCATGTTAAGTTTACCATAATCTTCGTGTCTTCTTTTTAGGTTTTTATGACATCTCTCAAGACTTATATGACCCAATCTTAGTCCCTACTGTCTCGCCATGTCTCCCTCTTTCTTTTCCCTTCATTTTACACCCTCCCTTTTTCTCTCTCCTCGGCCACCTCACCTCAATCTCCATCCCATATCCTCCCACCCTCCATAGTCCATATCTGCCTTTTTCCATTTATATCATCTCTCCTTTTCTCTCCCTTTCTATAATTCCTTTCACCATCTCGCTAAGCCCCCCCCTACATCTCCCGTCCACTCTCGCTTTTCCCATCGCCCTCTTCCTCCTCTATGTCTTCTTTATTCCCTCTCTGTCTTTCTCATCCCCTCTGTCTTCCCCTCCCTCTTTCACACCCAATACCCCTATGTCTTCCCCTCCCTCTTTCACACCCAATACCCCTCGCTCTACCTCCCCTTACCCCCCACCTCGCCCCTCTCTCACTCAACCCTGTTTCTCACTTTTCCTAAACCTCTATACATATTAAACCAGGACAAGATATAAGTATGTTACAATACAGGGACACTATCAGTTTAAATTGTACCACTATTGGATTAAATAAGTAAATATTGTAGTCTGGGTTTGGACTTAATAAATTATCAGGGCTGTTATTTTCTTACGATATACTCTCTCAAACTTACGAGACATTATCTAGCATAACTTGGTCGTAAGTGAAGCTTTAAAGTAGATCGTTTCTCGGCGGTCGTACGATCGTAGTGTACGTTACATTAGAAAGATCGTAAATCAACGTACAACGTTCAAATTACTTGGGTCGGGTTTTTAGCTCGGTGTACTGTGATTTAAATAAATGAAAATTTTATTTTACCTAGGGTGTATGCTTAAAACGTCTACACCCGATCAACAGCGCGTGAAATAAAAATCTTTTCAGCTGATTTTGCTATTTTAGAGAAAAGAGGAGTAAAATTGTTTAAACTGTGGTAGTAAGAGAGACAGAGAGAGAAGAGAGGAGAGCTTGGTGTAGTGTGGTGTACTTCATAATTTTAACCATCGATATCAGCGAAAATTTCTCGGCTGTTATTAGTCGGTGGATAGAGATTGTCGTGAAGAGGCGTCGTGCATTTTTTTGAGGCTCTCTCCTCTGGCGGTTGATAAAATTCCTTTTCCCTATTTTTTTGATATTTTTTTTTATTTTCTGAAAAATATCAGGAAAGATTGTTAAATATATGGTGCACATAGAAGGATATACAGTGGTGAAATACGAAAATAAACTTCTGGTTGGTAGTTAGTTCTCTCTCTCTGTGGAGTTCTGGAGGCTGGCTGTGACGGATAGCTGGATATTAGCAGTGATATCGACTACAGAATAGTTAGTGTAGCTAAGGAAACGGCTACAAGATGAAGGGCCCTTGTTTAGGGCTCCCGTTGGTGCTGATTATAGTCGTGTTTGGATATATATCTGCTGAATCGGTAAGTTATTTTTGATATTTTTTGTTATTTTTGTATGAAATATTAGTATTTTAGGTTTTGATTCGGTCGGCGTTGTATCGGTCCGGACTTGATACGGGTTGTGTGTGAAATGTATGGTCTCGATACGGTACCGGTACGGTTAAGGTGATCTTTACATATTTTTTGCTTCTTTAATATGATAAAAAAATAATTTTGTTCTACATATTATTTGAAGCAAAATTTAAGGTGAAAGTTTGCTTAATTTTTTCTAAGCTTAAAGATTAAAACCTTATCACCCTTTCTGTGTGGTTTGACCGTCTAGACGTATGGTTTTATTAAAAAAATCTTCGTTTAAGTGTAAAAAAACCTGTATGATTTGAAATATCTATTAAGTCGAACATTTTTTGTCGAGTTAAACTTGTGCTCTAAGATTTAACAATTTTATTATTTTAAGCTGTGCTAGTTATTGTATTCGATAGGGTTTTACCAATAATGCGCCGATGTAGCGTAAAACCCAAACAAATAAACTTAAGTTGAGATTTTTATTTGTTTCAAAACTCGATGTGTGTCGGTCAAATCGAGCTAATATTTGACTTGACTTCAATTATATTTGTGTATGGGTAGACCGAATGATAGAAAGTTTACGGTACGAGTTCAGTCACCTTGTCGCATCATTGGTAAAATTTACAGTTTTTGGAAGATTTATGGACTAGCCATAATGTTTAAATTTTGACTTTTTAATGAGTTTAACTGCACGGGGTATCAGCGAAACGTCTCCGGGATCACTGCGTGTTTTTAGTGTGTACTCCACGAGCGTCTGTCGTTATTTTACCATTTTATCTCGTGCATAAATAAGACTACCCCGAGCACTGACATTTTTGACACGTTTTTGGAGAACGTTGCATGACCTAGTCAGGGTGATTGACGCTGGACACGGGAACGCCTTTTTAATGTTTAATTCTACTGTCGTATAGCTTTAATGTGTACGAGGGTCATTACAAAAGTTTTTAAAACGTGGTAGCTGTCCTGTCCACTATGTAAATAATGCTATCAGTTCATCTTTTAAAATATTTTTCGCCACTTTGATGAATACTCCTTACAAAGGTTGTATATTTTGTGCCGTTGATGTATGATAAACGCTGACACGATAATTCTGACAGTGATGACTTTGTTTTAACTTTAATATCAAGTATTAGCGGTACTTTAAAACAAATATACTTTAATGTTTTTAGTCAGGCATGATTTTGAATTAGCTAAATTACACTTGCAAAAAGTAATTCCACGGTCATATATGTGTACTCTTAAATTTCCATTAACTTTAATCATTTGGTTTTAAATTTCCTTTTTTTAAAGATATACGCTACTAAATTAATAGGTTTAATTGAAACTTCATTTCCCAACAAGAACGAAGACATTTTTGTCCAAGTCTACATTTTTGGCTTTTAACTTTTAGAGTAGGTCAGACTTTGGCTTGGTTGACATTTTGATACTTGAGGGTCGGTCCTAAAGTAATTAAATTTAAAACTACTGCACAGGTTTAATTGAAACAGAGTTACAACACAAGAACCAAGACAATTTCGTCAAAGTCATCATTTTTGTGTTTTGAGGGTCGGTCCAAAAAGTAGTTGAAGTTGACTGAAAAATTCTACTTTCAATTGAAAAACAAATGACCACTGAAACAACCCTCCCTATTAACAACCAATTGTACATTGTTTTTGATATTGACTGATGTTGAGAGGTTTCACTGTAGTGCACTAAAATGGCTCAATATTTCATGTAAAATGTAGCCATTTTATTGGCATAAACGACCATTATCCAAGACTCTCCAAGACTCAAAGACTTTCAGACATGATTCCAAAAGTCAGTTTAACCAGTGTTTTACATTTATCTTTTATATTAAGGTTTTTAAAAATGTCTGAACTAAATAAACGAAGATTTATGTCTCAACATTAAACTGTGATTTAGATGAGGAAACATTAATGTACTGGTTATATAACTCTGTGAGTTCATCTGTTGCCCTTTATGTTATATAATGTTAAGTTTATACTGTGACAGAACTGGGTACCAGCAGTATGCATGGTAGATTAGGGACTTGATCTCTGAAGATCTAGGAACCAGCACAGTTCATAGATGGGGCTAGGAGCTAACCACATTTTAGGGAAGGGGGTTTCAGAGGGGCTACATCATATCAACTCATCTGTGTTGTACTTCTGATCAAAATTCTTGAAAAAGGGGCTGGCCACATCTCTCCAGCTATGTCAAAATCACTTCATATCGTCTTCTTTTCTGATCAAATCTAGAAAAAATTTATTTAGACCCCCCCCCTTCCGGCTCAGGGAAAAAATTCTGATCCTTTTTTACCCACCCCTCCCCCATCTAGATTTATTTTCAGATCTGCCCCTGTTGATTATATGACTTAAGTATACATGTTTTAACTATTATAGACGTACTTTATAAAACATCTAAAATCTTATAATAATTTTTTCATGATTATAACCCTCATTACCGGTATTTATTGGATAATTCTTAAAAGATACAACTACATGTATTAACATAGGGGCTTGGAATTTTTATTGCCATGTTACAAAATATACCCCATTTTCTCTTATATATTTTCATTTTTCATGGCACTTTATATAAAATTTTAAGCTCCTGTGGCATTATTTACCCTTAAGGACGTCTTTGAAATATTCCCTTCAAGGCTTCACATTTAATTACATCTAGACTTCATGCTTTTCAAAGTTTTTTGTTAAGTTTCTTTGTTAAAGCTACTTTCTCGCAGATTTGAATTTTTAAATTTTCTGTCAAAGACTGTAATTGTGTTCAGAAAATAGATTTTTAATAATGTAAGACAAACTGACCAATAGATTGTTAGAAATATAGAATGAAAGTACAAAAAACACACTAAAGTTATCTATACCATCCATGACTTTCTATTTGTTAATTCATTATATGTATTTCACTGTGTAAATGTTGAAAATAACATGTAAATATTTTTACCAGAGGTCCACATGGAAGATTGGATTTATCCAAAGGTGTAGCCTCGTTAAGTGAAGTCTTTATTATTGTTATTGTTGTTGTTGTTGTTGTCGTCTTTGTCATTGTTGTTGTTGTCATCGTCATCATCATCATTATTATTTGGGGGAATATAGTAAAATCATCTTGTACAGTTGTATGTCAGAACAGAACAGAACAGAACAATACTTTTATATTCTCAAACAACAAAGGTAATATATGAGAAAGAGTATGTCAATTTTGTTTAATTTTTTGTTTACAAAACAAGTGCTGCTTTACTGGTTCCAAAAGTATTTCTGTACATTTTTGAGAAATTTAGAAAAGTTGATATTTTAAGTTTTGAAATCTGTGAATGAGTCTATTTGCACTAAAATTGTGTGTATCAAAACACTGTTTTACTTGTGTCAAAATGTTACTATACAATTTTGAAAGTTATAGAAAAGTTGATATTTTAAGTTGTGAATTCTGTGACCAAGCATCTTTAAGTTTCTTTGTTAAAGAGAAGAATAAATGAAGGCTATGAGTCAAAAGTTTCAAGAGGATTGCTAACAGATGTAAAATTTTGTTGCATGGGGAGGAAAAAACCACACTGCAAGATTTTGTTGTTCTCAAATCTTGTAGAGCTGACATTGTGAAATATGTAATCTAGGTTTTTGTTAACTTGATCAGCCAATGTAAATGATAGTTTGGCTGCAACAACCATCATCATGTTTACTTGTTATGATTTTTTTGTTGATGTACCGGCTAACCTGTATTTAGTGGCCGGTTTTAGTGGTAAATCCTTCTATATTGGGTTTCGACACTTACTGTTTTTACCAGGAATTCAGAGGGAATCCCTTGTCAGTTTTTCAGAGATTCGTCTGATTTCTTGAAGTAATGGATTCCTCCAATAATAGTCAAAACTTTTAGATACAGATTTGCAATATTTTAGATACAATTTGTGATAAACAATTTGTGAGAATTTAAACTTATGTAAGAACAGGGGCAACTTAAATGGATCCTGAAGACACCTCTAGCTAATCATCATTGGGATTCCTCCCAAGATTTAGGGATCTTTAAGGGAGTCCCAGGACAATGTTAGTGTGAACCCTTTTAATACGAGTATTTCTTGGCGAAATTTTTCAGCGTTGTTAATACAGATGACAGCTAACTCAAGTTTAACGATATTTTGTCTTTGGATCGTCAATTCAAAATTAAGCATTTATTGTTTGGTCCGCTTACTCCAGTTTTACAGTACTTTTTGTATGTTTGTACCGCTATCTTATTTTTGAAGGGTGGTGTACATTTCTACCATTCTTGCTGTATGTTATTTGACTTGTGAAAGATTTGTAATGTCCCTTAGGGGATTGTATGAATGATTTTCTTGGGAAAATTGTTATTTTTTGTATAAGAAGAAACATTCCTTAACATTTTGTTTGGGTTAGCATGTTTTCTGTTATTTTTCTTCTTTGGGCTAGAAAGGTTTCTGTTATTTTTCTTCTTTGGATTTAATTTTTTTTTGGAAATTTTTCTTCTTCTGTTAATGTTTGGGTGTGATTAACATCACACCTTTTCTATTGGGTGTGTTATCATTGATAACCAGACAGCCCTTGCCTTAACCCACTAGCCTTAAGCCTTGGATTAGTAAAAATTGAATTGGGCTTGTGAGAATTGTTTTATAAAGTCTGGCTAGTTGATCATTCAAACCTTTTAATAATAAATCATAATAAATTGGGCTAGGACTTAAGAAAGTTTATGGCAATGACTCACTCAGGCTAGGGTATGTTCAGGGACTTTAAGGGCTCCAGTAATGTAGTAGAGACATTCAGCACTTATACTCTCTTGTCTTCAAGCAAGCTTTTTCAGTGACCTGGTAGAGAGTTCCTTTCGAAGAGTTTTGGTCCTTTTTCTTTTTGAGATCAAAAATATTTGAGTTCAATTCTTCTTCCTTGAATTTTTGCAATGATTGTTTATAAAAAATCCTTTAAAAAGCAATAACCCTGTCTACACTCTAAAAGGACCAATTCAGCAAAGTTCAGTGACTGACTATAATGATAATTTCGGTGGTTTAGCGCAAAACAAACAAAACTCCCACTTTTCTTATGTTGAGTTATGACTGTTTGGTGCTAGACCTGGGTCTTGTAGAGAGGTTTCACTGTACAAAGTTCTAGGTAGAGTATATTGGTTTCATTAACTTATTATGTCTTACATTACATATCATAATAACTTGTATCATAATTATGACTGATATGATTTACCTACCTTTCCCAATCTTAGAAGATATTTTTTTTTGTAGACGGAAGGGGGGTACCGATTTTTTCTATAAATTACCTACATTTTTCTTGTTTCTTTCCTACTTAATTAAATTGCTCAATATAATGACTAAAGATAAGCTATGTAAAAGAATATCTAGACGATTTTACTTTCTAAGAAAAATAAATTACTTTTTACGATAACATTTTTATGAAGTTTTATTGCTCAATGCTATTGCACTAACTTCGGGTAGTACTTGAATGTCAGCAGGATAAATTTGATAACCCTTTCTGTAATTCTTTAAGTATCTTTTCTGATTCCTCCTGGATAAGAAATATGTTTTTGATCCTTCTTATTAATTCATTATTTGACATAATTTCACATAATGACGATAATTAAAGACAGAATGTGTGCTTACGTGCATTCAAACCTTTGTTTGTCAACCACACATGGAATCCATTGAAAAATGTGTCCTGAAGCCAAATTGTTGATTAATTGTGCTTGATACACGTTTAAAACAGAACAAAATTCAAGTTTGGTGGAATCTTTTCTTGAATCCTTTAATCAGAGTATTACTAATTCAAGATGACCCCTAAATCAGGTTGAACTGTATTGAATAAAGTATCATTAATGATCATAATGATGATGAATGACTCTCCTGCATGGAGAGACAGTGCACTGTTTAACTCTAAAATAGAGAGCTTAGCTAACTTTAAAATGAAGAGTTGGTTTCCAAAATGAAGAGCTGGCTTCAAATGAAAGCTGATTTTTAAAATGAAGAATTAACTTCAAAGTAAAGAGTTAATTTTCAGTATGAAGAGTTGATGTTAAAAAAAAGGAACTGACTATCTCCAAAGGGAAGAGTTAATTTTTAAAATGAAGAATTCTTAACATTTGCTGTAAGTCTGTAAATACCTGCTGTAGGTACTTGAGTTGGAACAGAAATCTTATTAACAATCATTTTTTTGTCTAGAAAACTTCAGTTCAACTACGTAAACACTTAATGCCTACATTATCATTAAGTGTGCACGCATATTTTCTAAGTATGACTCATCAGTTGTTTTTTTACTCTGCAGACATGGCTGTCAATCAACCAGTCAATGACCCTTAATTTGGTTATTACCCAAGATCCTTTGTAATGCTATGATGTAATATATCATTTTGTTATTTCTGAATATTAGAACATGGGCTTTATTGGTTATTATTGAGAGATGGCGGTTGTTTGAATGTGACAACAAAGGCTTTATAATGCCTGTTGTTAAGAGGTAACTGAGGGGCTGTTAGGAGGTGACTGTTGTTTTGGCGTGGCTGTTGTTGAAAGGTGGTTGTTGTTGAGAGATGACTGATGTTTAGAGGTGACTGTTGTTGAGAGGTGGTTATTGTTAAGGACTGACTGGTTCTGAGGTTGCCACTAAGAGTGGTTTCATGATAGCTCATTAAAAACAACATGCACAGTTAAGTGTTTAAAATAAAAACTAAGGAACATAATACAGCTACTGTAAGAATGTGTTCTTGTTGACCTCAGGAATGTCTAAGAATGTTAAGTATATGTATTACGCTTAATGCAAGTCTTACAATAAACATGCAAGTCTTAAACATGGCTCCTTGTTTGAAGTACATATTGGTGGGGCAGCACAAAACTAGACCAACTATGTACTTGTAAATAAAGGATGTAGGCTAGTTTTGCAGTGACCCATAGATTTCATTTTAAGTTATTTTTGTTCAAAGTGCAAATTCTAAAGAAATTTTTTCGAAATCGACTACATGTATGTGTTTCCTTATTTAGTTTTGGAATTTAGTTATTTTCAACTCAACTGTGATATAAAGTTACTCCTGAGCTCTTGAAAGTTATCAATGAAATTATTATCGGACATTTGTCTAAGTGAGACACTTATTTAAGTGACCATAAGAATTTATAAAATGTTATTGAGGACTCTGCGTGGAATAGTTATTGTAAATATTTTAATATTTGTCGCAACATCTTCACTCAGGAGGTGGGAGTTAACATTGATATTTATTTTTGTGCTCTTAACATTCCGTACTTTAAACTTTACCACTTATTACCTCTTTTTGAAAGAGCCTTCTTTGTATATTGTCATATACATGTAGTCGCACAAAGTACTGTATGTTTTTTACGTAAGGAAGCCGTTTCACACCCTCATTTTTTAAAGCATTCCTCGTCAAAATAAATCGGAAATATTTTCACTATTGACTACTTCCTGCATTGGTTTATATGTGTAAGTAGCTGCGGTCAGCCCGGCAGCTTGAAACATTCTTTGATCAAATTTATTTACTTACATAAACTCCACGGAGCTGTAAATATTTTGCAGTATTTAGATCGTTAAATGTTTCTGTGGTCAAGTGGTTAGTATGCAGCAATCATAAGGCCTTGGTTTGATTTCTGCTTGTGGCAGTCCATACCTTTCCCAGGACTGGACATTAATTTTAAACTAGGTTGCCAAGCTATATGTTTTACTTGTCCAAACCAAATGTTTATTAGCAGTAACTAATTTCTTGTCCCCAAAAATAGTTCCTCAGGAGCAATAGGATTACCTTTCATGTCTAGTTCTCTTTGCATGTAAATTTTACAGTTATGAATAGGGAGTTTTTTGCTCTTAGTGAAAGGTTTGATGACTTATGATATTGAAGTAAGTTCAGCAAAACTGGCTTGGGGAGACAACTTCAATAAATAACTAAGTGTAAGCAAGTATTGGTAACAGATGAATTGATGAGTTCAGGAAAAGCTGATCAGGTGACCTGACCACACAATATAAACTAATGAAAAATTAGTCCATAAACAGTGTAAAATGTAAATAAATAAAATAAACAAACATTTAAATTGCACCCAATATAAACAGTATATATGGTTTGATAATGTCAGGACAGGGTATATCACCCTATCATATAATCAAATGATCATAAAATGATATAATATCTCTTATCAGTGTCATATAAATTAATTGGAAGCAATCGATGGTACAATATAAGTGTCCATTATGGTCAATAAATGACCAATCAGATTACATCAAAATCAAATCTATGGCTAAATCATAGCATGGTATTATCAATAACAAAACCATTATCATTATCAAATTTTGCAATTACTTATCGATGGACAAGCCAGCGCAAAACAAGTATACATCCTTTACTTACATGAAGGTACACTAGTTTTGGGCTGACCTATAGCAATGATATAATGCAATTTAGAACAGATATGTTGTTAAAATGGTCAAATAGCTAAAATTAATTTTAAGCAAAAATAGTTTTACAGCTAAATTAATTTTACAACTAAACAATTTCACAGCTAAAATGATTTTATGACTAAATTTGGTCGTAAAAAGGTGTAATACTTGTTGATAAGACAAGCATGAAGGAGCTCCTCATTACGCAAATGTCAACACTTTATTTAGATTTGATTATTTATTTTATTGTATTACAATTGATAAAGAGTTCTGACCTCTCGTTCAGAGGTTACTGGTTGTTGATAAATCATTTTATTGCTTATTTAACAAACTATGGTCATATAAAGTCTATAAAATAATACCAGACTTATGGATATGAGGGGGAAATTGATAAGAATGGTGTGAACATTCCTATGTTTCTGTGATAATCCTTCCTGATTCTGATTCTTTTACATTCCTGGAAGTAAAAGACTGAATAGAGACTCTTCAATGGGTATTTGGTCTTAAAATCAAGCCCTGTTGCAAGCTGACTCAGAATCAAACCTGTCAGGGGCGCTGTTAATTTTTTAAGCTAGAAATTACCTAGATCTGTAACTCATTTAGCAATTATTATACACATCTCACCCAATAGGAACAAAAGAAGTATGATTCTTTCACATTTCTGGAAGTAAAACTCTGATTATTATTATCTTCAATGGGTATTGGTTTTAAAATCTCTGAAATCAAGCTTTCGGGCTCATTATCTGACAACAGGTCATGCATTGACGACCAGTGACTTGACATTTTGGTGCTGGTGTAAAAAAGATAAATAACCTTCACATTTAGAGTATATATTGGACTTTTTGAGGAGTTTTCTCACAAATACTTATATCATCAACAAAAGATATAAAAAAGCTCCTTCCAGTCCATGAGCCCCTTTTACAGCCCCTTTTCCCCTAGACTTTGCTCATCCACACGTAAATATTCCTGGTTCAGGTAAAAAAGACAAATTTTGTCATTCACATAAGTTATACCTAACTTATGGTAAAATGTATTTTGATATTTGTGAAATGAGTAAATCTAATTAAAACTCAATTTTATAAACAATACATTACATTGTATTTTAAAACCTGATATAATATTACATAATTTATGTACTTGGGGTAACTGATACTGTTTTAATGTAACATGATTTTTTAATGAGATTTTTTAACTTAATTAGTTGCATGATATTTGGTTTCATGAAAATACTTTTGTTTCAGGAATTTTTGCAAAGAAATATTTTCTATGTTGAAACTTGTAGATCTATTTGAAATTTTGTAAGATATGCCTAGGTATTTTTTAATGAATTTGTTCGAATTTAATGCTGTTTATCGATCCTTATTAATGTTACGAATAATGGCTAACTCACCTAACCAACCTTCATGAATACTTTTCTTTACCAGTGCTCCCTTACCTTTCCACAAGGAGATAACATCTTCTCCCAATTTATGAAAATTGATATTAAGTGGGTTGCATAATTTTCATAAAAGGGCATAAATGCATCCAGGACCTTTGAAATTCTGCACTCAATCATGCACTGTGGTACAAAAGTGTCTTATCTTTAGTAAAACTTTTCAATTGAAATTACAAAACAAAGAAATGAAAATTTGTTGTTGTTGCTGTTGTTGTTAATTTTGCCGCCATTAATTTTGTCATTTTAGTTTCTGCTTGAAATTTTGAAATTAGTTGATCAAGAAGAAAAATGACTCAGATTAAAGTACTTTAAGATAAAATCTAACATTGCCAATATAAAATTTGCATTTACGTCTGCTCAGCTTGGTCCGTCTGCTCAGTTGAAATCTCTTAAATTCAAATAAAACCTCTTGAGTTTTAAAATTGGTGCTATTGTATTAATCTATTTCAGCAGATGTATTTTAAATGTTTCCAGGCTGTTGTTACGGACAACAGCGGTTAAACAACAGCGTTCTCCCTGACTAGACTGGTTTACAAATTACCAATGATTGCCTGACACAGATGTTTCTTATGGCGTTTGTTTATTTTGTCTGCAATTTGCTGCACATTCCCAGACCTGATGCAATATTTCAGTGTCATTTAGGCCAATGATGAAAAACTACACACTTTAGCACTTTTACGATGTTTCAAGATGAATTTTAACAAGAAAATATTATTTTTTAGTCTGTTTTTGCTAAGTAAACCATACCATGGCTGTATGTCTGGTTTAGTTAGCATTGTTTTGCTGTCATTTTGTATATACTTATTTTGTTGCATTTGTTTGAAATAATTTGAAAGTTTTTGTTAATTTCTAGCGTAGTAATGCCGTCAGGGGAGGGTCAGGGGCAGTTACTATATACTTTCTGATCATTTTATGTTGTTTTTTTTTCATTTTAAAACATTGTAGAATTTGAATTTTGATTGACATGGTTGTTCTTCCTCTTGTGGTCAAGTACAGGGCCTTCTGAGACATCATCTCACTGTTATTATAATACAATTACTTTGTTGGGGTAAACGCATATCGCACACTTAGTGCAAAAAGGTCACTCTTTATACGGAAGTCTTCAAAAAAAATAGCAAAGATTATGAAAAAGGGATTTAAAACAGTATGTTTGGGTTTGGAACTCTCTGAAAACAATTGAACACCCTCCACCTTCTGACTGGGGGAACTTTCTAGATGTTTACTTCAAATAGCAGAAACAGAACTTTAAAATGTCTCTATTTTTAGCAAACACATCAGTTTCGTATGAAGTATTTTTTTTATATTTAATGGTTGGGATTAAATCCACTATTAGAAAAGGCCAAGTTATCATTAGCTAGAGAGTTAAACATGTCATTTATGCAGACATGAAGTACCCCTTAAAACGATACAACTAATTTCAATTTCAGCCCAATTAAACTTTTTTACCTCCACTTTATTTATTGAAGAGTAGATTGAATGGAGATATAAAAGGATGTTGAATTAATTAAACGTCAAGGCATGTTTTATATGAAAAGTGGTGTACTTGTGTATTATAATGAACTTAACGTCTGCTGCAAACGAAAACGTCTGCTGCTGATTTAGGTTTTTACATTTTGAATGTTTGAGTCATTAGGCATGGATTGAATTTAGGTTTGAGTTTTTGTTCCAAACTGTCCTTCATAAAATTCACTGCCTGAAAATATATTTTTGACATCCCTGCCAAAACTTTTATATATTTATATATAAGTTTTTATGTATAGATAAATTAATCAAAACACACATATATAAGTATGGGGCCAGATATTTGTTATCCTTACCCATAGGGAACAGTGGGGCTTTGACTTTGAACCTAGCAAACCCCTGGTAAAAATCCTTGTCTGCTGGGACATTTGGATTGTCAAAAATTTCTAGTTATTACCCCTGGACAGTATACACCTATAACCATAGGTATAGTCCTTGCTGTTTTTTGGTATGATAAACAATTTTCATGCAATAAGGAAAAAAGCACTCAGCTCGTTTTACCCTGTCTATGCCTATGGAGGGGTGCAAGTTACATGATATGTGCTAATTTGTTTTGTAATAAGTCTTCTTCCCTGAGAACAAAACCAACAAACAAATTTGCAAAAATGGTCCTTGGGGAAACTTTAATCATAGAAAATTTATACCTTGGCCTTACCAAAAAATTCTTTTGAAAATTCAATTTAATGAGTTTTCATGCAATTTTGTAGACTGGTTTACTACATTTTACTGTCATAAATCTTCAATTTCTTTTGATTTCTACAACCAGTCTAGGGTGGTGAAGACTGTTAACACATAGGCAGTTGTCTTGGGATTTCAAGAACAAAATTCTTTAAGAAAATGGTTAAAAACTGTTTGGTTTAAATTTACTTTGAAACTCCTTTTTTTGTTTTGTAGAAATGAAAGCTGACTGCTCAAAATGGGCAAATAACCAAACCAAAGCCAAATCAATAAATTGAGATTGGAAAGCACAATCTACATCATGCTGTTTGTCTATCAATGACCATGGTTTCAGTTTGTTTCAGGGATTCTATGTGTCTGGAGATAACTGATGAGGCCAATCCGGGCATGTATATATCCTCACAAGTTGGACATCAGTGGTCGGTTATGATTGATGGAGTACTTGAATTTCTAGCCTTCCGAGCAGCAGGCTTTTCTATTGCAGTTGTGGTTGGGACTGTTCTGAGGGGGTGCAACCAGAATGAATTTTGCTTTGCCATGATGTACAGTGTTCAGCAAGGCTTTGCCATTTACATAATGATACATAATTCAATCAATGGTACATGTATTCTTAGTAACAGGTTAACAAACTTATACTTTACTGCCATAATGGAATTACATCCCAGAAAAATGTTACATTCTGGCAAAACAATTATCAGATATTTCCTTTGAAGTATCTCGGTTGATAAAAGATCACTTTAACCTAGTAAATAAGTATTTCTTTTGTTAAATGTCAATAAACTTCTGGTGGGTGGGGGAATGGGACGGGCATTGTGTAGCTTCATTTAGATTATGTTTCCATTGTTTTGACATTAAGTTAGCTTAGTGTATTGAAGAGTCAGCACAAGAATAGTTTACATCCTTTTTCACTGTATCAGAGCAAAACTAATATACATACTTTTTGAGCCACAGCCTACGTACTGTTTGGGTCCGGGCTAAACTAGTCTACATTGTTCTTTAGTTACATGTAGTTAAGACTTTTCTTGCACTTACCTAATGATATGTTCTAGAATGAAGAAAGTATTCACTGAATGTTAGTTATTTGTTCTAACCTAATCCTTATCAGTGATTAGTGGAATCATTAAATACACATTACATGCCCTGAGGCTTCTTGGGCAGGTCTGAAATATTTCCATTTGAGAAGGGGATAGGGTATGTTCCAATTGCGTAAATTTTCTTTGAAGAGGATGGGGGTGATGTGCTCAATACTCATTTTGAATCATGTTTTCAATTCTTTTTCCAGTATCTAAGATACTTTAAGGGTACTTCTGGGCCCCTGATCTTTTTTTACAAATATTGTGAAAATTTTACGAAAATATTAAGGGGTTGGTCTGGACCCCATTCTCCCCATCTAGAATCACCATTGATATATAAAAAAAATTAATGCCCCTAGCTTAATTGTTGAGAATAATATTCAAAGCCAGGTTCAAGCTAAGGTGTGAAAAATTAGGATTATGATTATAAAAACATTTCATACACTGTACATGAATGTTGGTTCCCATTAATGACCAAAGTTGTTAGCTTTCATTGAAGACCAAAACATTGAGCAAAAACATGGAGGAAGGAAGCTCTTCTTGGGAGAATCTTATTCATTGTATAATATCATCAAGTGATCGTACATGTAACATTACTGTGGGTTAGTACAGATAGAAAGATAGTATGTTTACAGGTGGAATGAAGTGTGTTCAGTTTTTTGTCAGGGATGAGTTCAGTTACCGCGAACGTTACAGAACGTTCCGTAACGATACATTCGGAACTCCTCGATTATTTGCTGCGAATAATCTCGGACATATTTAGACGCTTTTTTGAAACTTCCAGTGTTAAAGTAAACAATTATATGGCCGAGGAGTTCCGAATGTATCGTTATGTAACGTTCTGTAACGTTCGCCTTAACTGAACTCAGCCCAGGTATATATGTTGTAAATTCCTAGTTTTAACATGTGTGCTCATTAACATGTACTGATGGGTTTCGGTTTTACGATTCACATTACAAATTGTACAGTCAGGATTTCTATCTTATCAATACTAGATTGTTATTGCCTATTGTTTTATTCTTGTGGTATTTGTCTGGTCTGACTTCTGGTCGACTTATCACAATGGTAGGGCCTACCTGGCTATTTAGTAGATATGCTAGTTGTTTCTGTGGAGGATTTTTTCTGGTTATTATCTGATTATATGATTTAATACCTTTATTTTTTAGGAGACAGGTATTTATATCTGTGGCATGTAATAGAAGTCATATTATGACTGATTTACTAAGCTAGCAGTGCAACAGTAACTGTCTTGACTACAATATCAGTATTCTGTGTTCCTTAATCTACAGTGGCTGGTCATTCCCTGAAAATTTACCAATATGATTGTTTTCGTCTGACTTTGGAGAGTTTGTTAGCTTCTTGTGGAAGGCACCTAGGATAAGCAAGTACTGGTAAGAGAAAAATGTCCAGGAAAACTTGTTAAGACAAGTCAGCCACTGCACTGTTCATTACTTACTGTTTCCCTGTTGAAACTGATGATAGCTGTACTGTACTAAGGGAACTTGTTGGCTCCTGGCGGAAGGGTGAGGAGTACTCATAAAACGTGCCCTAAAAGCTGGTAAGGTGAATCAACTTCTGCACTGTTCATAGCTTACTATTTGATTTTCTTTAGTATAATTGGTAACAAATTTAGTATGGTATATTACATTACTGTTTATTATATTATACATAGATGTTCTGATAGTACTCTGCCCAGATTATTATGATATTATACACATGATTTGAGATTTACATGGAACATTAAAATTTATCCTGGCAACAATTTTATAATGATGGAAATCTGTACCTGTTTTGTCTTGTCTCGATCTGCGATTCTCTAACAATTCTGACAGTAAAATCTGATTTTTGCTGGTAATATGAAACTCTTTCATAAAGTGGTTGATTCACCCATTGTATGGAAATATGTCTGTACAATGAAATTTCTGGTACTGTATAGGTTATGATGTTATATTAAAAAGTAATGTAATATATGTTTTTTACGCCACATTTTCAAACATTGTTTTTCAGTCATAGTATTGATTTTCATTTCATTGATAACTTTAGGTATATGAAGAAGCTGCTGGCCCTGTGGAAGGGTAGGCAGAATACTGGTTATAGACAAAGGTCCATGAAAACCAGAATTGGTGAGCTGGTCTTCGTAATATGACTATAATTTGTGTTGACGCAGGGTTAAACCAAAAACAAAAAAAGACAATTTCACTATTATAAACTTTCTTTCTATAAAAGCAACAGCTTAACTCGTCTAACTAAAATATTAGATGCTACCATATAGAACTGATCCAGACATGTTGCCAATGGTTTGTCAATCAAAGACCAGTCAACACAATGATGGTTGTTACAAGGTACTGGGGTAAACTTGATAACAATCAAATTATTGTTTTAGAAATCTTTCCAGCAAGCACTTATAGATTAGTTCCACCTAAGTGGATGTCTACTTGAAGACAATTCTCAGACAAAAGAAATCTAGTTCCAAAAAAACAATAAATAGTTAATTGGTACATCCTCGGAGAAAAAATGTTTGTAGAATGTAGCAAGAATTAACCAATCAGTGTTAATTAGATCGTTAACCAACTAGCAGTAAGTATGTCTACATGTTGAATCATGTAGAAATATATTGTTATGTTAACATTTTTTGTCTTGATTTATTAGAAATGTCTCGGATTGTATAAGATATCGGTACATGTGGATTATATTGTAATCTAATGATGTCGAACCATTTATTGCTTTCATTTTTATTTATTTTTGTTGCTGTTGGGTTTAACCATGTAGCAAAACCTTGTATAGGTTATATCACGACGGTCAGTCCACTTACTCACTGTTCCCAGAAAAGCTTAATCTCTGGATTTAGCTGTTAACCAACTACAAAGTGCATACTTCTGTCAATGACTGACTACTGCCCAGCATGATTAAGAATCAGTGGAAGGAGGGTGAAAGGCCACAAAGTATGCCTTGCTCAGGAATCAAACCTACGACCCTTGGATCAGTAGACTTGTGTGCTACCAACTGAGCTAGCTGGATGGGCTCATTTTTTATTTACATTGCATTAGGTTAGATATAGCCCACTTGTAACAGTAGAGGGAATGTGCTTCATTCAAATTCATCATCATCATCCAGTTTAGTTAAGTACTGTCTGTTGATTACTCGATCCTTTGGCAAGAGTGAGGCCAGTCTGTCATGTTTTGAACGAAGTTTTCCTTTCCACGTCTGGTTGTCCTGAGATAAGGAACGCTTTGTTCAGGGAACATAAATAAGATGACTAACCAGCAAAATGACTGAAAAAATGTTGAAATACAATGTGAATCACCATACATTACAATACATTAACCACGGGGTCTTACAAAAGATTGAATGTTAATGTTTTAATACCCTAGCTACTATCTAGATATCACAGATTATCAACCTATGAGGTTTTTAGAATTAAAGTCAAATAATCAAGAAATAAATGATAAAATAAGGAACCTTATCTGTAACCCTCTTATTGTAGGGAGCTTATTAGGCAACAAATTATCAAAGTACTGATGTCACCTCATGTCAACTTTATCTACATCGTTGTCTGGGACCTTATGACATAATCTTACATTGTGGCGGATTGGTTCAGCGCAAAAACTTATCTACATCCTTGCATTAATTTAACTGTAGTTAGAATACTTTTGTGCTGATCCTGCGTTTCCAAACTTGATTTCTGTTGAATGTAGTTAACATTTTTATGTAAGAGATAGGTTCTTTCTTTATTTTATATGTAATTGGGCGGGTTTTGCGCTGGCCCCATCACGAAATGTGATTTCTGCTAAATGTAATTGACATCTTTATGTAATCAACAAAAGGCAATACCATTTTTTTCTTGTATCAGATGTTTTTGCTGATATTATATCTCTGACCTGTATTTCATAAGATCTGTGATAGTTTGACTTAAGGTTTTTTTAGATTAATTGGTTTATCACAGGCAATAACTACCGAAAGAATTGGGTTTGAATTGCAGAAATTTTCATAGCTTATATTGATGTTGGTCACCATTACAAGTCATTGTTATAAAGAAATTGTGACATTGAGATGTATAATAGTATATTTAGTTTTGCTTAGATTGTTTTATATTTGTTTTGGTTAACACTTTATTTCAACAGTCTGAGTCAAATATGATGGACAGTTCACCTAACCAGTGTTCCTGTCATCCACAAGTATCTGACTTTCTTCCATTGTAAGCAACAGACAAATTTCTCACATGAAAGTCCAAGATTGGTGCTAGGCTAATATAAGAACGCCCTCTAATAGTGAAATTTTTTATGTGATTTAAATTCAGCTAAATTTGGCTGCTAAGGAGGCTGGTTTAGAAATATGAAGATTGAATTCAGCAACCTTGAGCATGAAGACTCAATGATGGAGGCAGGCTTTGTTATAAAAAGCATGCAGAAACTATATTCTATAGTTTTATATACACACGGCCTTGTTGTATATCAGAACACAGCACAAATGACTAATGAATACTTGATTGCTGTAGCTATCTCGTTTATTTCAATTCCAGGTACCTGTTTATTTGTTAAACTTTGTCTGCGGGATAGAATTGTTTTTCCGAGAATTAATTTCCTGCTTACAATTATATGGCATTATTTCTCAGGCTAGCTCGGCTAGATTACAAAACAATAAGCTCACCAGTTGTCTACGGATATATTCATTCAGTTTAGTAGAAATTGCTGTGTCAGCAAATTTTATATCAAATATTTTGTTGTATGTACTCTCCCTGCAATGTTTACCCTTAACATTTGTCTCTTATCAGGGTTGCTATAAAAATATGAATCATTTAGTTTGTTCAAATACAGGCAACTGAAAATTGGTTTAAGTTGTACTACTTTGATTTTTTATGTTTTATGACATTTTGAATGTTTGTTTGTCGTGTGTCTTTTTAACGATTTTAAACGAGTTTTTGATTTAACTGCACTCGCTTTTAAGAAAAGGCTACTGATTCATGTTATATACATGCGCTTTTTAAACCTACCCTGATCATAAGTGTATAGATGAGTTTAGTGTATTTTGTGAATTTTATTTTACTGCCCCCTTAACGATTAAAGGAACAATATCGTTCTTTTATCTTATATAAGATGATACTTTTTTGCTTTAAAGGGACAATATATTTCTGACATTCTATGATTCGGTATGACTTAGACTTTAGTAACAATTCATTTTTTAAATATAATCATAGATTAAAGACAATGACAGGCAATTTTAAAATATGAAAAAAATGAATAAGTGAGGGAGAAACTTTAAAGCTGAAGAAAGGCTATTTTTGACCAAGCTTCAAATAGGTTTGGTTAAAATCATTAGATTTCATGGCTTATAATTTTATGAACTTTTGACATTAAAATTGTTGTTTTCTTTTGTCTAAGCTATAGTTTGATATATACCAGCATAAAACATGTATACAAATGTATTTAGTAATTTGAGAATGGCATCTTATATGTAGAGATTGTTTTCTGATGGTTTTATCATTTTTTATAAGATTTTATTTTCACAATCTGAAACTGTGTTCAAATTACTATTTGATTTATTGTCCAATCATTTCAGTCCAAAAATGTTATTTGATTGTGTTCTCTATTTTCATTGGTTAAAGTTTATTGTTCTTTTTGAAATCTCAAATTTCATTAGCTGAGCTGAGGTTAGATATATGGAAGAAACTTGGGACATTGGCTTTGGCACATTTTATTCCAAGGGGAAAATCATATTTTATCCTATGTGTTTGCATTGAGGAATAAAATAAAGACTTAAAGCCACTAAACAAAGACAATTTTTTTATCATTAATTTAAAAACAAGTAAAACTATCAAAAAGACAATAGAATATAACCGCCTTCAGATTATAATAACTCTTTGTAGCGGGCTCCCTTTTAGGGGTCAAGTTATTCAAAATATATTACGGAGATACCCTCTCAGCCAATCAAGTTGCTTAAAAGGTGTTTGGTAGAACTTACACAAAATTGTGAAGTGATGGATATGTCATATCATTTTTCCTGTGGTTTACTCGAGAAATCAGTGCGTGCAAATTTTGAGTATGCAAACATTTAAGCTGATGCTAAAAAGAAACGCCTCATTTCAACTAGGTACACAATCTTTGTGATTCAGAATAATATAAGGAAACATTAATGTTTTCACCCTGAAAGAAGTCCTTGGTGACATGCTCAACGTAAGGTCTGTCGTTACTATGCTGATAGATACAGTCATGACGTTGCCAAAATATAGAGACACTCACCGAGCATAAAAGCTGGTCTATGTGTATGTCCACGAGATTACCTTTGCAAACAATGAGTTGTGACTCGTTTTGAAACATTGATTAATCTGAGGGCGTTACATTAGCCGAAACACGAATCCTCACTGAACTCTACACTCTCCCAACACCATGATCGCGAAGATACGAGCGAAGAGATATACGTTGGTGACGGTGGCATATCTTTAGAACCGTTTACACCAAACAAGAAGATTTCACACTTATTTGGCACGAACGGTCACCCTTTCACCACACATGTCGTTAATTGGTTCGTTTCTTTTTCCCGTCAGTATATTTTTATGTATAAAACTATTTACATGATTTCGTGAGTTTTAATTGGCTTTCGCACGAAATTCACCATACAAAAGTGTATTTATCAAAGAAGAAAATTTGGTTTCTTCCGATTTGAAGTTGTGGTTATTTTTAGCCAAGGCGGGATGTTCCGATCTCGCTCGTTGAGTTCCGTGATTTTCCGTAGAGTCATTACTTTGGGTTTTATCGCTAATTTTAAAGTAGTATTAGTATAAATTCTGGAGAAAATACTTTAGTTTTTTTGTGCCTTGGGTGCTTTTTATATATTCAATTAATGTTTGCATGAGTTTTAAGCAAAAACGTGATACTTGACAATTATCAGCGTTCTATTTAGTAAAGGGGCTTTAAATCAGCTTAGATGTGAATAATGAATTGAGTTCATTGCCTAGCAAGTAAAGGAACATATCTGAACAAGTGCCTTTATTTTTATGCTATACTGAAAATCATTTTTACCTTAAATGTAGCCTTGTACCACATAACCTAATATGACTGGAGATCTTTATTTTATAATGTCAGTCTGTTGCTGGTTGTTTTGTCTAGTTTTTCTGCCCCATTAATTCACTAACCACATAGATCTTGACTGATATTAGCTCTGAATATAGACTAACTAAAACTAAAACTAAAACTTGTACAGTCAGACCTCCCTGAAGGGGGCCAATTTTAAACAGCTATTTCTCAACAAAAGTCACATTTCAACAACAGTCACCTCTAAAGAACAGCCACTTATCAAAAGCAGCTTTAACAAGAGCAACCTGTCGACAATATTTTTTTCATTATTTTCAATAATATCACCTGTCAATAACTGCCTTGTTTCGGTAACAGGGACCTTTCAACAGCAGCCACTTTTCAAAAAACAGCCATTTCTCAACTTTAGACTTCTAAAACTTGCCCTCTTTTTCAAGTTTTAAGGGTCCATCTCATGCCAGCCAGTGAAAATGACTTCCAAGAACAGCCATATTTCTACATAAGTAAATTTAACTCTAGTCCTTCACTGGTTGGTGTTTTTTGGGAAGTTTTACTGTATACAATGATTACATTGGTGATAACTTACATTATATAGTTTACTCAGCCGATTTAGATATGCACTCAGCTGCTTCAGTGTTCAAATAATCAGCTGCTTCAGTGTTCAAATAATCGTAATACATACAAAAATATTGGTTAAACATTACTGTCTTAGAAGTAGCAGTTGTGACGCAATGGAAGAACGAACTATTGGCTAAATATCAAAGTTGTGGAAAGCAAATATTGTAACACAATGGACGAATTTACATAAATGTGGCATTAGTTTGTTCTCCTTTTTATGGGTGTTCCTGTCTATTGAGTTTTGTTGAGACATACGTTTTGTAACTGCATGTTAAGTATACATCATATTTGAATAAAACCAAATGTTTGAAAAAATGTATCATTTCTGTCTGATTCTTGTGAATGGGTTTGCCGGTGCTGGTGAAAGAAAAGTGTCCAGGAAAGCTAGTTTGGTGAGACAACAGCAGTAGCGTGTTCAGTTACTGCGAACGTTACAGAACGTTACATAACGATACAATCGGAACTCCTCGGCCATTCTCTGCGAATAATCTCGGACATATTGAGACGCTATTTTGAAACTGCCGGTGTTGAAGGAAACAAATATATGATCTTGTAGCCATTGAGTGATGTTTCGTTTTTAGTCTGTAAATTTTGAAACATCACTCATTGCCTTAACGATCGCATATTTGTGTATTAGATTGGATATTCGCAGTGAATGGCCAAGGAGTTCTGAATGTATCGTTATGTAACGTTTTGTAACGTTTGCGGTAACTGAACACGCTACTGTACATGTGCTATGAAAAAGTTTTATTCAGAGCACTGAATCTAAACATAATGTAAAAATAAAAATAAAAAACCACAAAAAATTGTTTTATGGTTGTGAAATAGTATAGGTACTTTAAGCACTTTGATTTTAATCCAATAATTCAGAATAGATTGACACTAATTGGTCGTAATGGAAATTTTCTTTTAAAAAGTCTTAATTAGTATAGACCATACTTAAAACCTTGTTATAATAACAAGTCTTGTTAAAATGTGGGTAAAAAATCAAGTCTTTATAACCCCTAGGTAAATGGATAATTGTGTATTTTGTAATGTAAGTCATTTACCGGCATTGTCAGGGCATTGTCAGCGAGGCCGACAGTGGTGTAATCAAGGCGAAAAATCTTGACAAGGTTTGACACGAAGGTCGTCAAAAAATTGGTGATGGGGAAAAATGACCTGGTCACCTAGTGTGCGGAATTTATTAAATTTGATTGTTAAGTCCCTAATTACCTTTTTAAACATGACAAATTTGTTTGATTTTTGTTAAAGAGATTTGTGTTATTTGAAATGTTTTGGGTTTGAGACTATTTTATACTTGACTGAGGTAATTGGTTTGATTTTTGTTGTTGTTCAATCTACTGGAAGCTGATTTTTTAATTTTAGTCGACTAGGAAATAACTTCAACAGGTGTAAAACATTTTACAAATATTTTCAATCATAGCAAAAGTCTTCATGGTGAATTTTATAGCATAAAAAAAGGAGAAAAAATGAGAATTTTTGAAATTTGAATATAAAAGTACTCTCTAAACCAATTTAATGTAATGGCACTTTACCACAATAAAACTGAGTGCAATTTTGTTTGTGAAAAATAATTTGACATGCTTTTTGTAATTAATTAATTATTGATTTGTCATTAAACTTAAGGTTAATCGCTACCAGAAATCTTTTTACCTTAAAACCTCATAGAGAGATCATTTAAGACTTTATTTCCAAAAGTGGGATTTTTCTCCGGAATGTTGCTCTGGTTTAAGAAAAACTTGGTGGAAAATTTGATTTGTATGAATTCTTTTATTCACAATATGGCATTTTTTAAACCAATCCAGGTTTCAGAATTCCTTTTGTAGAAATTAAGACTAGTAGGGGTTCACCTTAATGCTGCAATATTTACATATTGCACAGCATTGTAATCTTTTTATGTTCTTTTTCAATGTGTCATGATTTGATTTTAAAGTAAAATTTATTGATTAATGATTTTATTTCAATGTTAAAAAAGTCCCCTGCGTAGAGTGGTCCCATTAATATAACATCAGTGTGGGAAAATATCAATTTTCTATAAAAATTTTGGCCCGAAATTTTTTTTTTTGCACCTAGATACATGTAATATTAATCTAGGCCCAGGGCCTATTACCCACAAAGTATACATCTAAACATAGGTGAATTCTGCTTGGCATTGTAGGTTACTGTCTGAACTGAGAATGAAGAAAATGAAAGGAAGCATCACTACTTTCACAGGCCGTATTCGCATTGTTAAGATAGTGCTATCATTAAAATTTTGATTTCTTTCTGTTTAAACATGAGTGTAGTACCAAACCAAAACATTTCAAAGTCGGTTTGGTGAACTGCCTACCTCATATCATCAAATGACACTGACAGTTGAAAATAGGGGTGTCAAAAACAAACACAACTCTCTCCCTTCAAGGAAATCTACCGGTATGTTAAATGATGATACATATTTTACGATGAGCAATATTTGTGTCACAGTTACCTTGTTATAATTTCTTGGTAATTAATTACATATGTTTACACTAAGTAATTTGTTGTGGTGTGTTTAAAAGTGACATACTTCTTTGATATAGGCTGCGATGATTATTTCACATTATTAAGGCTTGCATACATGTTTATGTTTTTAGGGAAATCCCTCTTTGATGTATCAGAGGGACAATAAATTATTATGAAGCTTTTTTTATAGGTTGGTACTTTTTAAAAAGGCATCGCTTGAATTGTGGGTCATCCATCTATGAAGTTACTGAAATGGATATATCACATCATCATTGGTGAAAGTGTTCAATATTAATCCTGAACTTCAGGATTTTTTTTCAGAATGAAAATGGGTACTTTTCCTACATGTAAATGTTGCTAAAATCTAGTAATTTTGGAAATTTTGTACATAAATCCATGCATTATTTAGATTACGTATCAATAGGTTTGCACCAAATATGTTTACATTCTTCTTTATTTACATGTAGTTTGATTAGTTTTTAGCACAGACTTATCAGTTTTACTCTTTCATTGGTCATCCCTCTTGCAGGGATAGTTAGTTCAGTTTACCAAATGTTTTACTAGATAAAGTCTTTCAAGGGACATTCCCACTTTAAAAGACGCTGGTATGAATTGTGAAAGCTTTGAACATGTTGTTGTCTGGTAAAACATGTCCCACTTTGAAGTTCACAGGGATTATTTCACATGTGGAAAGCTACATGCATGATGAATACCTCTCTCTCATGTATATAGGTTTGAAGTTTACAGGGACAATTATTTCTTGTTATGAAAGCTTAAAAATGATGAAGTCTTTCAAGGGACATCACTCTTTGAAGTTGGCGAAGAGGATTATTTCACATTATAAAAGCTACTCAGCTAAATGTGCTTGTTTCATATATAAAGATATATATTTCATTGTAATTAACAAACATACATATTTCCTGTCAAGTGTTTTTTGCCTACAAGCTGCAGTATTCAGTATGCATCATTAATATTGTTGTTTTTTGTTGTTTTAATTAGTTGCTATTGTTGGTTTATTTTAAGCATTTTTCGTTGTTTGTATAATGAGATGTCGTTATGTTGTTCATGGGCGGATCCAGCTGAGGGCCTGGGACCTCTTCCCATTGAATTTTTTAATGTTTTGTAACACCAAAAAGTCGAAGACACAAACATCTGAGTCATTGCAATTGGCCTGGGTTCAAACACCACTAAGAAGCACTTCTGATTTACTAGAGCAATAAATTTTCCTGCAGTTGTTCCACTCCATCCTGGTACTAATGGCTACTGCAGGGATCATCTGCTTGAAAGTAATTTCAATGATATGGGGTTATCTTACAAAATTGTAAAGTCAGCTGAACATGAATATGAAAGCAGACTTTTAACTGCACTTAAACTCTTTTAAAAAAGATTTAAGCAATTCAATTAAGATTAAGGAGTCAGTGATAGAACCCTGGTCAGTGGCGCAGTCGTTAGCACACCTTGATTTTGAATCTAGTGTCCCAAAGGGGGTTTGGGTTCCAATCCTACCCGGGGATGTTATACCCTTCAATGAAAAATTGAAAATAATGTCAATTTTCCCCACATTAATAAGGTATATGGACAAGTTTCTGGCTTTGTGGAAGGGTAGGTGAGTACTGGTTATAGACAAGGGTCCAGGAAAGCTAGGTTAGGTGCCCTGGAGGCTGTAAAATAACAAAATGAATTTGTGTTGACAGATGGTTTAACCAAGTATTAATTGATAGAGATAGAGATAGAGACGACTTGACTAAAATCAGGTTTGAGGTCAAGGGAGGATTGTCACTGATTCATAATTACAGTTAAATTATCTTAGGGTAACTTCCTTACTTATATTATCTGGGGGTAACTTCCTGTAAAGATAGACTCATGCAGTCATGTTATCTCGGGGTAATGTCTTAAGCTAACAAGCTGACAAATAAATTTCCTATTATCTTTCTTGTCCTACTGAGGTCCCTATATGTCTTGTTCAGTTTATTTAGATTTGATGTTATTTATCAGTATGACATTTTTCAAGTATTGTTGGTAGCTAGTTCACCTAACCAGCCTTTAATTCTATTTTGCTTGGGTAAAAGTTTCCAGATTTGGTTCTGAAAACGAGAATTTTTGGACATTTTCTGTAGTTCAACAGAGGACCACTGAAAATAAAAAAAAAATTTTGCTATGAACATTTATTTTTCACAGTTTCAAGTACATTACAAGATAAACTTATAACAATATATAATTGAATATAATATATGATATTGAATATATTGAAACTAACTTGAAAAACTGTTATTTTTTGAACATGTTTATTCACTCATGCACACGTACTCTCATGCAAATGCATACATTCACACACACGCATACACTAGTGCTCAGTCCTACATTTTATGTATATGTATACATACACATGTATCTCCGTAAACAGATATCCTGTAGAGCATTGTCATACAGGATCTCTACTATCTCAATTGAGGGTCAAGTCGAGATGACCTTTAGGTCGACCAATCTTTGCGTGGCTTTCATCTAGACGAAACACTATTAATAACATTTTGATTTCGTAATTTCTATTTTTAGACCAAGGTTTGTAAGCTAATTTAACAGCGGTATTATTCACAGTCTGCGATTGGACGGCTAATTTCAAATTGCGTGATGTAGATGATGTAAACAAGTTACATATCATAACAATTTCGTCATAAATATTGTGATGAGAAAAGGTCACCTGAAAGTGACCCTCGTTTGAAAAAGGCCAGGTCTAAATTAGCGAGTAGTTGAGCGGAAAATTTTACATCGGGTTTTAATCAGATTGACATACACATGTACATATGTATATGTAAATAAATACTGAAAATAAATTTCCCGCAAAAATAAAGTTGAACTTTCTTATAGTATGTACAATATGTTGTATCATTATGTTACGTGTACAATTTAATGTTGTTAGATTTCAGTTTTGTTGTTGTCAGCAAGACATTAAAGATTTAATTCTGCACACAGTGGCATTTAACTGCTGATATTTTCCGTTTAACTTTTTGAACTTTTAAATGTTTAACAAATGTTTAAACATACAATTTCTCTGTCAATTTTCACGGTTTTACAGTTTTTCACAGTAGTGTTGGTTTGAAGTGACCGCTAATTTGCTCTTGTCATCGTTTTTAACCTTCAAGGGACTTAAAGAACACCCACTGGTATAATTATGATAAATTGTTAGTTTTGATGTTTTATATCTGCTATGATCCTGTTGTTATTGTACGGGAGATTTGTCCATGACATTTTTTGTTTGTACATTTACGATGACACATTTTGTGGCAAAGGTATGAGTCAAAGTGCTGGAAGTGTAGTTTTTAAACTTGGCTGTTTTGAGAATTGTGCGGTTATCCTACACAGTTGTATGTTGGTCTAACACTTATAAGTAAAGGTTTTAAATTGCTACATTTTTATGTCTTTGAAACTTTTGAAAGGAATCCAGTCTTTATTGTCTTCATTGGGTTTTATTATGAAATATTTTCTGTGGCATTTATCTGGCTAAGCTCAGTATCATTTAGGAAAGTTGTCAGTCAATGATGAAGATGAGCCTATTCCAATACTTTTGTTAAATTTATTTCAACTTTCAGTAGCACATACTCATACATTAACCCTGCTGATTTATATACTTGCTAAATGCATGATATTCCCCATACATGAATACTGATATCTGTTGTCATCATTAGTAAGCACAAAGCACAAAAGTGTGTATTTAAATCAGTGGGGTTAATGTATGTGCCACTGACATTTGCACAAAATTTAACAATGTACTCCATATATATGAGACTGGCTGAGATTTATATTGAGTTAATTTATAGAGTGGATTCAGAGTAGATTGATGTGGTTATAATCCTGTAATATACTTGTTTATTTGATGAAATACTTGCTGGATTACTTTCAAACTTGACAATTGGCATATTTGCTACAACTATTTTACCACTTATATCTAATTTATTTGAATTATTCTGTCTGTGTTAACATAATATAGTGCCGGTCAAAAGTCTTTGGGCAAAATCCTTTTTTTAAGATTAACCGATTCACATTTACCCATTGAGAATGTAGCAGAGGTATATTACAGCATTTTGTGGGTTAGCGCAAAGCAGTCGTAACTCACTCTTTTCTTATATTGAGTTACAACCGTTTTGTGCTAAACCCACGATTTGTACTCTCTTGCCTTCTAGCTAGCTTTTATGGCTATGTGGTAGAGTGTCTGCTTATGACGCAAGGGGTCATGGGTTGGAATCTCAGTTCAGACAATGAATTTTCATTGGGTTACAAGAAAAAGAAGCAAGGATTCAACTGAGGAAATTTCAAAATCAGCATTAGGTAGTTTATCAAAAAATGATTCAAGCAATGTTGTGTGAAAAATGAGTGATCTGCTTTTCTCAAAACTTTTATTCATCCAAGAACTTTTGGAGGGTACTGTACAATGCCCGCAGGATATTTGATTTATTACAATACTGCTGTAAAAGTCAATTTATCAATATCCATGTTAAATCATCATGTCTCTAACCCTGTTTGTTCCAAAACCTGCATCAAAACTTGGCATGAAAATGCATGTATTTAATATAAAGCTATCGTTTGAGAAGATTTTAAATATTAACGTTATATTATCGTGCCTTTAACCTAGTTAAGACTGAAGTCTGCATCAAAACATTGCAATAACTGTCATTTTAAATTTAAAAATTGAACATACCCTGTAATCTATCAGAAATTTTGAATGATTAATTTTTAGTATACATCAAGCTTAAAACCTATTTTCATATCAATATTGAATCAGCTTGATATCAAACCTATACTTTCTCACTTTCCTTCGCTTTCGTCCCCGATATTGGACTTCCCCCGAGGTTTTCACTGATTACGATATTGCTATATAGGTTTGTGGGATTATTTAAAACGTTTCAAGTTACACTCGATATATTTGCATATAGATGAATCTGAATCGCAAGCAGTGATTGAAATTTTTTTGTACTTTCAATTACTGTATAAGTTGAAATTTCAACGGGAAATTTATTTCGGCAGTCATTAGTTAACCTTCATGAAATTTATCTGCAGAAATATCAGAAATTATTTAGAAATATTAAGCAATTGCCAAGATAAAAAAATTCTGCCTGCAGTAATAAGATATTTCAAAATTTTGGAAAAAATCACAAAATTTCGGCCCCGCTGAAATTTTAACTGTAATGTTATTTTTGTACTTCAATTTATTTTAGAAGCAATAATGTTTAAACAAGGAAGATATGTCTGCATTTTATATACTCATCAAATATCGCCCATGGTTAATTTTATTTTTAAAATCTAGGACATGAAATGTTTACATGGGGACGAAAATTTGGATGATAACTCATATTCGCTTTATTGGCTAGTCCTTTTATAGATATAGACAGAGTCTGTACGATTGAGACTTTATGATGAGTGTGTAGGCGATTGATAAAATTCTCTATGTATGACAGACAGGTCATGGAATTTGTCTCAGAGTATTTTTCTGATTGTTTATTTAGGGGATTCATGTATGATTTATGATAAAAAAGCTGATGTTTCTTGCTTATCACACTTCTTCAGTCTGTCTGTAAAAACTGGGTGGTGATACATGTAGCTGCAGAATTTATCTTTCTGTCTTAGTTAACTTGACAAAGGACAAATAAAAACACCTAATGAAAGGGATGTTCGATCCCTCTTTAAAAACATGTTGTTGCCAAAATGATGTCCTAGTTGTACTTTTCTTGTAAAATCAAGCTTTTCCATTAAAAAGCAATGATCCCAGAAAATAAAATCTGGCATCCCTTATTATAAATCCCAAAACCCCTTGTGATATATCCCAGCATTCTATGCATTACCCATCATTCCTTGCAATACCCATCATGCCCTGCATTACCCATCATTCCTTGCAATACCCATCATACCTTGCAATACCCATCATCCTCTGCATTACCCATCATTCCTTGCAATACCCATCATGCCCTTCTGTTACCCATCATGCTCTGCAATACCCATTATTCCTGTCAATATCCTGTTTCTAAAACCTTTCTAAGAACCTTTTGAATGCACTTTGCAATAAATGCCATTTCATGCAATATTAGTTATATTTCAATATTTTTGCCATTTTCATGAAATATAATATTTATGTGATATATTCTTTAATATGTTTAATGACATCGTAATTTCCTTATTTGAATAACATATTAACCGATTTGTGTTTGTTATTGCCTGGATTATGAGCTGTTTATTAATTTCATTTAAACATTATGGGGATTATTAATGCTTTTATATTTTGGTTATTTATGGCATAACAGTATGTCTAATACTTTGTTCTGATCAATTTCTGAGGAGTCATTAATTTCATTTTTGCCGTTTAATGTCTCTTAATGCAGCATTAATTATACAGTCTGTATACAGAAATAGGATATTTGTTTATGTTTGCTGATTGCACTTTTTACTGTCTGTCTGTCTGTCTGATTTGTTTATATTCATTTCTGGGTATCATTAAATTAATGCAGAGTTATCATGAATAAGTCTAGATTTCATGAAATTGCATTTTTTGTCTTTCATATAATTTCATTTGAAATTTATATGGACATTTATACAGATGAAAATTTTGTCGATATTTTCATGACAATTTTTTTACCTCATTTAATATTCATATCATCGCCTTTAGAAAGATTATAAATTTATCAACTGTCTACCTACGTGAAAATGTACCTCTAGGTATCTACTGTGAAATCGTACCTGGAGATTGAGAAATCGTACCCTGGATGAAATTTTAGACATACTAGGGTATGTGATCTAGCCTTGCATAGTTGATATATGATATCAGACCCCGGGTAGTTGTTATATACAATGTATTGTCAGTTGTCAAGTTGAATTGAAAAAATTTCACTTTATTTTCTGTTTCGGTAAGGATGCATAGATTATATTTGTTTTCGTTTTTTCATTTTATGCCCATTTTCATTAGAACGAGTCTTCATTATACTTACTTCACTCATCAGCAAAAGTTACAGTATTATCTGTCAGAAAGTTAAAGATAAAAGTTTAAACAAGGATTTTGAAGTCACTTCTAGTATCACTATTCAGTTGACTCATGACATTAACTTCCCTGATCATCGAGTCACACACCAATTGTTAACATATGGCGCAGATTGCAGTCACAGCATATAGAGCATGACCCTCTAACAGGTACCCATTTACACCTGGGTGGAGTGTGGCAATTGCAGGTAAATTTATTGCTCAAGGAAATTAGCAGTGCCCCTAGTGGGGCTCGAACCCAGGATCTCTCGATCCATAAGCCCTCATCCTACCACTGGACTACAGATCCACTTCTAACAAGTGCCAACCTCTATAGAGCAGCTATTTCTCCTGTCCCCTGTTTCTGATTTATCTCTACTTTATGTTCCCTCGAAGAACTGTTTCTCTGAGGATCAATAAAGTGGCGTTTGACCCATTTATATTAAAAAACAAAGATTAAATAGCTAAGAAAACACTTTTAACGATGATTGTCCTTTTTTATATAAGACGTATTTAGTCTGTTACGGTAAACAACTTGAAAATGTCATAAATGACCCTTTATTTATATTTAATAACATGTACAAAGTACTTTCAAACTGTAAAACTTTAAATTTTTGAAGGGGCCAAAATTTATGAACTTTAAGAAAAAGCTGAAGATTTTTATTCTGTGGTCTTAATTTTTGCAATCTCAGCAAGTTTCAAACACTAATAATTTCCGATTTTCCATGAATATGATTTTGTAACTGCAGCTGGAATATTTTTGGACCGCAGAAATGAAAGTTCCCGCAAAATTTTTTCTTCTTATGTGGCATAGATTTATTAATAAACGCAGTACTTATCTTTTGACTATATAGTACTTTGATTTTTTCTGTTAAAAGAAGTCTCCACAAGTGTTTGTAAACCATTTTTATTAAGTATTTAATAAGTTTTGAAATGATCTAAGTATGGTATTATTCGTAAGGTTAAATATCGTCTATCCTGGGGTTTGTATTCGTAAGAATGTCAATATTATCATAGTGGGATTTAAATATTTGTACAATGGTCATTTGGATCGCCATTCAGTTTAATACCTTCCTCCTCAAATTTATTTACTCTTTAACAGTTTTTATTAAAAATAAAATCTGTACATTTTAACATGAATTGTATTTATTAAACTTACCGGTATATTAAAATTTTGTTGTGTTATGGTATTAAATTGTTTTGAAACAAACCCTTTTTCAACGGATAAAGCTTTGAAAAAACCCTTTTAAATGATTTTAATTATCATTGTTTACTGATTTTAGTAGTTTTGAAACAGCCCTTCTTTGACTGATTCTATATGTTTTTTGAAACCCCTAGCTAATTCTATTTGTGTTTGGCATAAACCCTATATTTACTGATTCAGTTTTGAAACAAACCCTTCATTAACTTATTTGGTTTTTAAAACGACCCCTTTCTTAATTGATTTTATTTGCAATTTGGACTGAACCTGCTCTGAATTATTTGATTTTAATTAAAGGAATCAAGTTGTAGCACATTTATCATACAGAATCTTGCTAACCATTTTCATGAACAAATACTGCCATTATGACTTCATTAAGTCACTAAGTTAGTTATAATCAAAGTGGCCTCATTATGTTGCCTAATTGTTGGATAATTAGTTGACATATTTATAAAAGGAGATCACGACATGATTAGATAGAGATCAGACTTAACGCACAATTTGTTTGGTGTGATTGATCCTTATCACTATTAATACTGATTGGTCGGTTAGTTTCCGATGGTTTACATTGTTTTGCAACAATGGCTTGCACTAATTTTGAAGTATTTTGAAGAAATTTGTAACTCAGCTTTTATGCTTTTAGTGGAAGCAATTTAAGTTACTAGTTCTTTGAAAATTAGACCATAGCATTTTAAGGTCTTTTTTAAAGTTTCTTGCAGTCCTAGTAATTTTTTTTCTAAGGGTAGTTTTGTTGAAAAATCGTTTTTATATACAGAAATATGATATGACCCAGTTTCCTCGCTAAAAAGTAATATATCACTACAATGGGCAAAAACTTATTTACGAAGATGACCTAAATTATAAAAAACCAGTCGTTCCTGTTTCAGTTTTCATATTTTTACATAAACTACAAATCCCTAAGTCATAATTTGCGGGCTCAGCGCAAAACAGTCATATCTCAAGTTAAAAAGAGCTACGACAGTTTTGCGCTATGTATGCAACATATTTTGTTCATGTATAAAATCACAATGTAAAGGTCAAAGGGTATTGTCTAATTAGGTAAAAAGTTTAACCAATCAACTAAGTAGAACCCTTAACTCTGACAGCTACGTGATTTATAGATAAAACGTCAATGTCATGCACAGTTGACTCTTCAAAATGGGATTTCATTGAAAACAAAAACACAACAATGTCTGCCTAAGTCTGTTAGACTTGAACGAGATTGAAGTATTTTGTACCTATCTTAGATAATTCTGACTTTTTGTTCATAACAACTTTCATCAGAATTAGTAATCAAGTCTGGTTTTTGCCATCCTCTGACTGCATACTTGACCATACTGACTAGTCCATTATTAGTACTTGACCAAAATTATAATTACCCAATTAGTGCTTGACCAAACTTACTAGAACCCAATTAGTACATGTACTTTGACCATTGTCAATAAAAAACCACACGTAATATTATTGTATGACCTATTTTTCAATCAAGGTGTAAAAGTTGTTGGGATAAAATAATTTCAATCAAAAACATCAAAAAGCCAAGGCTTGCTGCTGAGTCCTTCCTTTACAAAACCTCATCAGAAAGTTGTTTCACTTTTTCTAAAGAAACACCTAAACCTATTAAAGATGTAACAATTTTTTTATTTTCAGCCATAAATTAATGAGACACCTGTATAGTTGTTTGCTCGACAGCTCAACGCAAAACTGTTGTATCTCAAATTTTCACAATTTTTCAGGAGATGCAAAAAATGTCTTTTTTGTTTGTTTGTTTTGTTAATACATGTACACTTTTGCCCTAAATAGATATATAGCGCTATAATTTTGTGCTTTATAAATGAAATATTTTTGAATATTTTGAAAATATTTTGTAAGTACATGTTTTCTGTATGTCTAAAGCAAAATTTAACAAAAAAGCGTTTTTTTTAAAAAGTGGAGATACATCAGTTTTTCGTCAAGTACTTGATACAAGCTACCTGTCGCATTCAACAGCATTCAACAAGTATATAAACGGTCCAGACAGGTAATTAGACCACATTGTGTTAGTACATAAAGAGATGGGTGGGGTACAATTTGAAGAGTTGATAAATGAACGGTGTCCAGTTTTACTACCTATAATTACACACCCTGTGAAGGTGAATAGTTAATTACTGGACACTAAGAGGACAATGAAAAAGTTAACTGAGTCACCGAGAGTCAAAATATCAAAGAAAAAAATCTTCATTTTTCACTCCATTGAAAATACAAGGAGATAGCTTTTAAAATACCAAAAAGATTAACTACTATTTCAGTCGAAAGAAGAAATGAACTTTTTTATACAAAAGGAAAAAAACTTAGATTGCAAAAAACCCGAGAAATAAACTTTTTTTCATTTCCAAGGAAAATACAGTAAAACTTAAAAATAGGAACACAATATTGATGGTCTTAATATGGAATGGTCATAATAGAGACCTTTCTTTTCAAATGAAGCATTTTGGACTTAAAAATCACCAAAATTGCACAATTTTGTAATAGCCAAGGTGGTCTTTACAGCTGAATTTTACTGTAGAACATATTTTATATTTTTTATAACTTACATTATTAATTACCAATGTGAAAATCTTCATTTTCTGTCCAAAGGAAATTGGAACATAAATGTACTTCATAAAGAGGGTTGGAGACTAAATTACCTCACAAAAGATATATGAACTTACCTCAGACTATTGTATATTTAGCTTTAAGACATTTTTATGGTCATACTTAAGTTAAAATACATTAATAAAAAGTGCTTCGCTTTATACTTACAAGTTAGTTGTTGGGAAATAAATGTAAAATGTTTAGAGACATTGTTTAGCATTGTTAAACTGTTAGTGCTTGCTTTTAAGTCACATTAAGAAATATATTATGTAAGTTGATACAGTTTTTTGATGGCCTCATATTAGCTGAAACTCAGCTGCCCATATGTCTGCAAAGGGAATACCCCCTACGACCTATGCATGTTTAAAATCATTATATCTTGTTAAAGTGGTTTGAAATTTTAATTAAGAATTATAAATTTATTAAGATATTAGCACAAAGAAAACTTCATTGTAGATTATTATGGACAGAGGTGATTGTTGTAGGGAGGTTCATTTTTATGTTGACTTTTTGTTGCCTATTATTTAAAGGTTGATTTTAAAGTGCATTGGAAAATGGCAGTTTTTTGGAGTTGACTATTATTTGTTAGTGGTTATTGTTGAGAGGTGGCTGTAATTGACAGGTGGCTGTAATTGACAGGACTGGTGGCTGTAATTGACAGGTGGCTGTAATTGACAGGACTGGTGGCTGTAATTGACAGGTGGCTGTAATTGACAGGTGGCTGTAATTGACAGGTGGCTGTAATTGACAGGTGGCTGTAATTGACAGGTGGCTGTAATTGACAGGTGGCTGTAATTGAGAAGTGGCTGTTATTGAGAAGTGGCTATTATTGAGGGATAGCTGTTATTGAGAAGTGGCTGTAATTAGGTACTTTAGTCAGTTATCTTTCCCTGATAAAATCTGAAGCAATCCAATTGGTAAGTAGGTCCTTACAGTTGGAATCCTCGGATTTTATCATTGAATTCCTATGTAAGGGTAACAAAATATTTCATCTAATATCTTTCTTGTTAATGAAGATATTAACAGAAGTGATGGAATTTAGATAGTTCTTTAATTTAAAAATTATTAGCTTGAATTTCAAACAAATTAAATGATATACAAAAAAGTTATTTAAGATTAAATTTGGCAAATTAACATAGAAAAGTAAGGATAAAATCCGAGTAATCCAACTAATTAGACCTACCTATTTTGAAGAGTATACAAGGGGTAATAACTGACTAAAGTCCCTTATTGAGAAGTGGCTGTTATTGAGAAGTGGCTGTTATTGAGAAGTGGCTGTTATTGAGAAGTGGCTGCTATTGACAGTTGACTGTTACAGGAAGTATCATTGTTAAAACTTGATGCGTCTAATATTAAAAAGGTGACTGTTGTTGAGAGATGACCAAAATTGATAAGTTGCTTAAAGTAGTAGTTTCACCATGTAACCTTAGAATTGATATGTCAGCAAAAACAACCTGTTTTCATACCACTACTAGATTTATCTATGAATAGAAAAAGAATGTTTAAGATATATTAAGATATAAGTAATGCAAGAATTTATGCAGTCAGTTATGTTTTCCTTCTTTCGCTCTCAGGTTCTTTATTGTATAACGCTGGGGCGATGCCAACTTGATGCGTCTCAAAAATGAAGATTTTTTCGTCAATATTTTGCCAACTTACGTCAGTATAGCTAAAGGTTGAATAACATATTTGACTAGGAGGTTTATTCAGTTGATATGTTAATTATACGCTACTTGATTCATAAGTCAAAAATTTTTCATTAGACTTAACCGATTTGATTTATAATTTATGTCGGTATGCATATTGCATCCATGTCTCTTGATTTCATTTTAATTTATGTTTGTATGCATGTTGCACCCTTCTCTCGTATTATATTTCAGTTTTATTTATGAAGCATCAGTTGACGCAGCAAATTTGTTTTTTCGGCTGATATTGCAAACATCAAGATATATTTCACACAATTATTCGAAAGTTTTTCATACGAAATATGACATTTGCATAATGCAATAAAATTTTCAGTTTTGTCAATTTAATTTCATTTTGATTACAGTTTTTTTACAAATACCAGTGTACTTTGGATGATAAATATTAGTTTCTCATTCTGTCTGGTTATTCAATACCTTTAGTTATTAGAAACTGAAAATTATATTTACCTGAACCTATATTTATGCCTATACTGGTATTGGTTACCCTACGCCTTTATTTGCCTTCATTGGTTTCGTTTGCCTTCATTCATAACAAATTGAAATTATATTTAGCAAAACCAATAGTTATATTTTTGCCTTTACAAGTATTCCCTTGTTCTTCATTTTGATTGTTGGATTTTAATACATCATTAGAGTTTCTTTAAGTCTCAGCCATGCCGTAATGGTTAACATGCTTGAATTTATTTGAAGCCTGTGATTGTGGGTTTGATTCCAGGTCCTATTAGGTATTCATTCTTTAATAAAAACTAGGCAAAAAATTATTTTCCTCCCTTAAAAGAGAAAATTGTTTGCATCTTCTTGCTAATATATGTTTTTGGAACAGGTTACTCTTAATATGAAGGCATTTGTAAAAATTTCTATTTGATTTATAGGGCTCAACATAAAAGGTCATCCGATTGCCCCTAACAACCTATGTTTAGGTTTAGTCAACTTAATTTAAAAATTAATGCCCAGCCTTGATTTACATCATGTCATCAAATTCTTAGACAGTGGGGGTGGATTTCATTTCCCGACCAATTCATACGGGTACTCTATTTTTCAATTCTGTTACTCATGATATTACTATGTTATAATAAAATGCTAGTTGTTATTTTGTTGGCAAGATTCTCTGGTAATCATAAATATCTTTGAAGAATGATGTAGTGAAATCAAAATTGAACATTATGATACAAGGGGTGTTACATAAATAATGTATAAATAAACGATAAAAGAGGGGCGTTCAATAAATAATGTATTAACAATACAGAATTGGAAATTATGAGTATGTTGACTTTCCTATACTTGAGTCACTGTGAAATTTGTCCGAGAATTTGTCCATTATTTTGTCTGAGAATTATTTTCAGAATAGAGTTTACAATTAACTGAAATTTATGAGTTTTTCTCTTAGCACAAAACAAGCATTTACTGTTACAATGAAAACTATATGTGCACAGAGAACAATGGTATTTAATCTATGGTGCATGTTTGTCGGTTTTAATGGGTAAAAACACTTTGCACCAGGTGGGTACCACCCGTGTCGTGAGACCCATAAACTTGAATGTTGAATCACGCCTGTGAGTGAATTGTTGTGTTATCATTGAGTCATTGTTTGGAATTTGTCTTAGAATTATTCCAGAATTTAATCACTGTGCTGTTGCAGTAAACTCTATCTTGCTTGCTGTGTGTCATAGCAGTTAACATAATTGAAAGCGACAAGAAATGGTTTAGACTTTACATAAAGTGCCAACTCAATTATGATTTACAGCACTGTGTTATTGCTCCTTGAAAATTGAGCTTGGCTCTGAGTACATGAGTAACTCTTTCAAATATAATTATTTAGTTTCATTTAGTTAAGTTTTAAAGAAATTTTGTTTAAAGATAGTGGCTTTGTCTATTATTTGAAACGTTCAAGTATGTTTGGTTTGGTTTAATTTGCATTAAAAGAAAATTAATTTTTGTTTGATAATGAAACAAACAAGGTCATTTTGATGACAAGTCAAGTGTTGCCTGCAAGACTGTAGCAACTTGCTTTTTAAAGCAATGCACTTACTACAGTCTTGTGGGCAACCCTTGAAGTGCTCTTTAAGTCTGCTTTATTGTCGAGCAGTTCTAACCAATAAGGATATTGTTTCTTGCTCCAGGTAACAACTTGGTCCGTTTTGGTAGGGCTTTGAACAAATACAGAGCTGAACAGGTCTGGTAGTGTGAGCAACATTATTGCTCAGTTACCTGGTAATTGTGGCTGAGTGGTTATGATGTTGGACTGGTTATTGATATATAGTCAGCTCAGTGTTGGTTCCAATCCCATCCAAAACTTACCCTGTTGTTTTCTTGAGCAAGAAACTTTATCCCACTAGCTCAGTACTGGGGGAACCAGAAAGCAGACTTGAAAGTGATTATTCTAAGTTGTAAGAACTTGTTTCACAATCAAGCCAATACTAATTTGTATCAACCATTCTTGCAAAATTGCCACTATTGGCAACCACCTGATGTGGGAATTAACCTCTCTCATCCCAAAAAATGAGATTCCAGTTTTACTCATAAAAATATTTTTACAGCATGGTAACGTTGACCTCAATGTCATGAATTTCGTATGGTTTCTTAGAAATAACAATATTAGTACCGAGGTGAAGATTTATTCTTAGAATATTGGTAGAAATGATAATTGTTTTGTCTACAGTAAATAGTTAGTTGGTAAATGATCCATAAACTGTTTATTACTTTGTTCTGTCAGTTAATGTCTTCTGGCAATGTGTATTATCTTGTGTATGTTAACACCTTTAAGCCTACACTGTTCGCTGTCTAGGTATTGGCTACTGTTTTCATACGTAACTCTTCGACTCTTCATATTTTTTAGGCTGCTAGAAATTGGCTACTGTTTTTTCTGACTTCACCAAAACTCATTTGATGTAATGAAATGTAATGTAGTAACATTTAATCAGAATGGCTGTAGAATATATTTCTTGACCTTATACCCAAATGGTAAACTGATGTAGGTCAAGTCTGAAAAAAAAACTCATTGTCCCTTTCTTAGATCACTTAGCAAGCTAATGTTGTAAAACTTTCACTGATGGAATGAAGAAGAAAGTCTCTGCAAGTGACTATAGGAACAATACCATTTTATTTCTGGCAATCTGATTAAAACCTGAAATTTTGATGCTGTCAATAGAGTTTAATCTGGATTAATACTTGTCACATTCATTGGTCGGCACAAAGGTCATCTGAACATGAACCCCTGTGCAATGTCAGGAGATTCTAAGACTGCGGGGTCTTTGGGATATCTGTTTACAGAGATAGGGGTATATAAGCATAATAGGGGCAAAGCAAAAACGGTTTTATAATTATAAATTTATAACTATTACCTGGTCACTCAATAGCAAAAATGTTGTCACACAATAGTTATAATGTGGCAAAGTGATAGCTTATATCGCAGGTTCGGCACAAAATGGTTGTAACTCACTCTTTTCTTATATTGAATTACAACCTTTTTCCACTAAACCCGCGATATGTTGCCTTGCAGAAGTTAATATATGGCCACACATAGCTAATATGTTCCCTAGTAATAGCCACATGGCCACGTACTAACTTAAGTTAGTATATGGCTAGATGTAGCTAATACCGGGTATGTGTCCTTGAAATAGCTATCATAATTATGGCCACATACTAACTTCTGTGTGGCTACAAATTGGCTACACATTGGCCACATATAACTTAGCTATTGCCTGGCCACTTAAAATAATTTTTTGCCATGTCCCTTCCATGCCACCATATATAAGTAACTCTGGGTATATAAAAGATTTCACTGAGTATCATAATATCAGTATACTATATCCCTGTATATTTATTTAATATAATATATACATCAAGTATGAAAATAAACCATATGAATGAGTTGGGGCAAAACTAGTTTAACTACTTTTAAATAAAGAACAATGAAGACTAGTATTGTGCTTCCTATCACTAGGGGTATTATATAACTTTGGATAATATATATTATATTAAATAGGTAATAGGAAACTATATTCATATTTTCATTAAATATTTTCTTTATATCTTTGCCGTAGACCCAGGTGATGAGGTCTAGACCCCCGGTGATATTTAAAATATAGCGGACTAAGCGCAAACTCACTATTTATTAAATTGAGTTATGACCGTTTTGAGCTTAGCCCGTGATATATGAAAAAAATCCCTCAAAATTAAGAAATGAAATACATTTTGTCTATGTATTTGACGTTGAAAAAATGTTGGCACAAGTTTGGTTGCGTAGGAATGATATCACGATTGTGTAGTGCTTGTGATTTTATTAAGGGAATCGGAATGAGTGCCTGTATTTTATTCTTAAGGCTAGTACAGTTTTCTAGCTTATCATGTAATGTAGGAAAAAGCAAAATTATCAACTAGTCCAAGTAATTGTCTCTAGCCTGACTCAGTTTTCACTTGTGTCTGGCTGTGGGCTAGTGGGTTAACACCATGATTGTATCACAAAGTCATGTATAAAATTACTCATAGAAAATTTGTATATAATATAGATAAATCAAATACTATACAAAATGAAATAGTTTTTTATTCAATGCCATTTTATTGTCAGTTTTTTCCACAGAATACAGACTTTTCTACTGAGGGCAATTGGATACCAGAGAGCCTTTTCAAAAATAGTGTTATGAAAAATTTCTCATTGGGTGGGGATGGACCGACCCACGTCCCTCATTCAGGTCAATCTGTCCATGTCAATTTTTTTATTGTAACAAGATTGCATTACTTATATGCATATTTCATTTGCAGTATATTCTATGTACAGATCTTTTTGAGTGAGTGAAAAAAAAAATTTGAATTGTTAAGGAAGAACAGAGGGGGGGGGGGGGAGTGTATGACTCATACTTTCGGAAAGTTAATAGCGTACTTTTATCGTATAATATTTTATGACCCTTTGCTTCATTGATCATGCAAGATATGATCGTTTAAAAACTTTAAAATGAAAGATTTAATATCGGAGTTGTGGTGAATGAATTTTTAAAAAAATGTATGAATGAAATTGTTTCGAACAATGGCCGTCTCCGAGTACATGGCAAAGTGTATGTATGTATTTCTTTTAACTTTAAAAAGGAGTTTAGACAGATTTTAAGTCTTATTGGTTGAAGAAAAAAGTATTTATTTACTTCTTGAGGTTTGAATTTAAATTTGGCTGAATTGCATAAAAATTATCTATTTTATTCATTTAATGTAAAAGACTTATATAAAGATTATGTAAATTTATGTTAGGCCATATTTAGAAAAATATTGAATTGCTGTCCTCTGGCCGAGATGTTTGCATTTTCTTGGTTGGTCTGTAAAATTACAATTTTTTATTTTCTTGGGCAAATAATTTTGGTATTCATGCATGTAACTATATGACATTTGTGTGTGATGAAAGTTCAATTTTCCACTGGATAGCCAATGAAATGCATACTGACAGTTGTTTTTGGAACCAGACTGGGAAACCACATTCGCACTAAATTTTAATTTAGGCCTTTTTAGCATATAAGTGCAAATATGAATAATAAATATATTATATGAAAATAAAAAAAATCCTAAAGCATGTATGAAAGAGATTTGATGTTGGATGATTAAAAAATTTCTTCAATCATTTGAAGACGATTAAAATTTGTATAGATGCAACATTAATAAGGTAAACTAAAGTTAATGGTGTACAAATTATTAGTTTATTTGATGTAAAACAAGATAATTTTGTGTGGCGGAGATTTCTTGAACTCCAGGCTTAAATCAAGGGACCATTTTTTTACTTTTCTACCAAGGAGTGGTTTTGTTTATCATTTCTTCTAGTGACTAGGGGCCGTCACATGGTCAGACACCTGAATATTCAAAGGAAAACAATATTTCATTGAGAACATGGCGTCAGACAAGAGTTTCAAAATCAAAATGTTTTGAGATTCGTTTTCAACAATTTTTTGAAAAAAAAAATGAAATTTCAGTAGCTTGATTCATCATTGCGAATTGTCAATTGCAATGATTGTATTAGAGCTATTTTTTCTTGTACATGTATAGTATGAAATAAATACTCAAAAATTTTGTTTTTGTTTAATACACAAAAAAATTGATTTCTATTGAAAATTTAAAAGCTTTCGCATTTTATTAGATTTACAGTACTGTAAGAAAATTTATTCATAATCATAATGTGGTTTTCTTGAATGAAACTCATTTTTTCTATCATAAATTATTTTTGGGTATTTTTACTCAATGGAGGTTTAATATAAGTTTTTGTGTGATTTAAATATGAGATAGATATCTTACATAAATTTGCCATATTATTATACGTGAAAATGTATCGCACAAAGAGCAATGCATTATGGTAGGTTGAGTTACTCTTTGTGCAATGAATTTCATTTTTGATCAAAGAAAATATCTTTTGATTGTGGGGAAATTTTCATTGTTGAGACAGCAGTGTTTCTGCAATCTTCAAAAATCTGAGGGTCATTTTTGACCCCCTCTTTTATTTTTTGAGGGTCATTTGAAGTTTAAAAGGGTCAGTGTTATAATTTGACTATTTACCCCAATTTTTATTAAAAAATGAGCTGCATAATAAAAATGAAGGGTTGTTTTGCTCCTCTAAAGATATATGGAGATGTTGACGACCTTGTTGAAGGATGTGTACTGTTTATGAAAAAGGGGTTCAGCAAAACCTGGTTAGGTGAGCTTGCAACCATGAAATGACATTTTTTTGTCAACACAGTGTTAAACTGAACAAAAATCAAGTATTAAATAGTTAACAGGGTTTTATCCTTCACATGATCACATAAAACATAAAATATTGTCTTACGTAAAATTGCAATTAAAAAAAAATAATCCACGGAAAATATGTAAAATCGTCGATTTTCGATTTTTCAATTGTAAATTTTCCAAATCTTTTACATTTACAAATATTTTTAATGTTAAATGTCTCAGTTTAATGGTTTGAAATAATCCACAAAAATCGCCGACATTTCACAAGAAATCGCTGAGCTTTTTTGGAAAAAAATAAAATCATCAGTTTATACCGTCTAAAAGTAATTATTTAAAAGTAACAATTTAAAGACAGTGCTATTTTAAAAATAGGTGAATGTATTATAGTAAACAAAAGAACAAGCTTATCTGCATTTGCCAATATTTTTTTTAATCGGCAATTTTCTTTTGATCATAATTATTAAGCAGACAAATAAAGAACAAGGTTATTCTTGTTTCAAGCATAATAATTATATTAACATTTAAATCAAACTTAACGCTATGATAACACACTGAGACATTGCAACTAAGACATTGCTGTGTAATAAAACATCAAAGAGTGTGAAAAGATGCCGATACGACACACATCTTAACAATGTCTAACATGTGTAAATTTGTAACCAAACAAAGGATTGAAATTAATTAAATCGCTGGTAAATGATCAAATATATACAATTTACAGACGTTTGTGACACATGTTAATTTAATAAGACAAGATCACTATGATTTTAAATTGATACCTCTTAACCAAATGCTCGCGTCATATACAATGATTAGTGATCTACTTATCACCGAAAAAAGGACTGTTGTAAAGCCGTCAAAGTTATTTTTGGCAGCATATATTTGTGTACTGTCGTTAAATTTAATTGACAAAGTTATGATAGAATAATCAAAATTTGAAGTTATCTGTTGCTTTCACTGTGTATCGGTATGAAAAAATATACCGATTTTTGGGACGCTATAATTTACCTTGTTATCTTTGTCTCGGAATGAACATAAAAGAAAAAGATAATAATTTACTGTAATATATTGGTTGCGTCACAAATGACGCACTGAACACATTTTTACGGGTCATCACTGAAAAAAATGTGTCAAAGACGCAAAAAACGCACAGTTGCGGAAACACTGGAGACATTTCCTAATTTTGTGAAGTTACCATACCAGTTCATATTTCTGTGGCAACCAATCTCTGCTCTTTTTCCAAAATGCTGGAGCATGTTTTATTTCTGTTGACAAGTTTTTGCAGACTTAGCAATTTTAGAATCAGTCTATGAAATTAGTTGGTGTCCAGTTGTCCAAGACAACCAATTTCTAGTTCAGGGAACCAAAATTTTTGTTCAGGCAACCAAATTTCTTCAATCAAGATAGTGATAGCTGCTAAAATGACCTGTTCAGGCAACCACTTTCATATCCTTATTTCTTAAACAGTAGAATTGATAATTTTATCAGATGTTTAGGTGATATAATTTCTGCCATCTAACTGATGGCTCTGCTGATGTTCACGAAACAAATCGCCGCAGAAATTTCAAAGTATACAGTATATGTTTAATCTAAAAGATACTTTGAATGACTGTTAATAAATTACAAATTGGCAATTTCATCAAGAGCAACATTAAAAGGTCAAAGTTTTTGTGTTGAGATAATTTTGTTAAATGTCAAATATAATTGATTAAAATGGAAATGTTTGCTTTTTTCTTTTACATATTTTTTGTGCCTACCACAATGAGATGTAGTACGTGTATTACTAATGGCCTAAGAATTTCTTAGGGAGATATTAACCCACATTGTTTGGCTATCGTTGGGGATAGACATTGGTATGATTTGTAGCTTAGTGGCACTACAATGCTTCGGTGCCAAGGACAATAGCAGGAACAAATTGCTTTTATTTAAACAAAAAAAGGTCATGAGGACAATTTTTAATTTCCGAAAAGTCTTCAAGGTCAATCAAATGGATATTTTTATCTTAATATTTTAATCCTTATAAAAAAACATGCAATGAGGAAAATCACATCATGAAAATAGTACATGGTTATTTATCAAACTCAAAACAAGAGTACATCCCATTTTATTTAAGAACAATGCCAGTGACGCCATGGAAGTGAATATTAGGATGTGGAAGAATTACGAAGAAAACAAAATGGCGGATTGACAATACGTTCACTGGAAATCGTGTTCGCTCAAAGCTTTTTCCAACTCCCGCCCGATTTTGAGCGAACACAAATGAACTGTATTTCATTTCCTTACATTAGATTTTTAGATGAAAACATAACCATTACCCTACATTTTGTGTCTATAATATTCTCTAACATAGGGTCAATGTTTTGTCTGTAACATTTTATATCATATAAGGCGAACATATTGACTATAAGGAAAGTATAAATGATCAACTGGGGTACAATTTCAGTGATTTCTTTATTAGGCGATATATTCGATTTATTATGAATGTATTGATGTTTTATTTTGGCCTCATTTTGATTTATGGGTTTCGATTGATTGGTTTTTATTTGATGACAAATATTTTATTGAATGATGGAGTCTTATCGCTAAAGTGATACAAACAAAAATATTTATAGGTCGATATATGAGAGGTCCGAGATTTTTTATATAATTTACTGCTATATGAATATTATTGACTTTGTTTCAGAAATTTTTTAAGTACCGTTACTTAAGTTTACTTGTAAACATGTACATTTTGTATCACTTGTGACCTAGTGACCTAGTGACAATCTTTTTAAGGTCAAATGTCAAGGTCAAATATCGATATTATACTGAAGAATTAATTTAATATTTTTTCTCATTTATAAACTTATATGCTTATTTTTATGATATGAATTTTAGATTTTAAACCCAACTTTCTGAAATTTAACCTGTGCCATCTTATGGGTCATGCGCTAAAAATTAAATTTTGTCATTTTATAGTCGCATTTAGTGAAATTAAAATGATGTCATGTACTCAATTTCATGGCAATTAATGTATTGTAGGCCGACACTGCCTGAGTATAAACGTTGAGCGTACATTAAAAGAAAGTAATTGCATTTTATAGTCTAAGTTTCATGCTTACGCATATTCACAGACTTTACATTTTCTTCAGAAGGCAACTGTAGAGGTTGTTCTCCTCTTCTGGGATCATCAATATGTAACTCAGAAGAAAACAGTTTGGCATGAATGGAATGATCAGTTTGTATCATGTGTCTTTGTCAAGCCTTGTGACATCATTTCAAAATAAAATTTGCTCCTGTCTGGTAACAGGTTCAGTTGTACTTATAAATAGCATCTGAATGACTCATAAATGTCAGAGAATGTCTAACAGACTTGCAGAAACCATTATCTCTCTCTATATATTATGTGTAATATACCAATCTATTAAACTGTATGACATTACTGGTACAATAAACATACTTAGAATGCAGGTTTAGCGCAAAATGGTCGTAACACACTCTTTTCTTATAATTATTGAGTTAGGACTGTTTTTCGCTAAACCCCCGAGATGTCCTTCAAATATTCTGGTCAAGCTTATGTCTCATATCGATGGGTCAGCGAAAGGACTGGTCAGCGCAAAGCTAGTCTACTTACTGTCATATCGATGAATCAGTTCAAAACTGGTCTACATCCTTCTTTGATTATGTGTACTTATTTTATCACTGACCGATGGACATAGTTATTGATGTAAACGAATGCAGTGGTCAAATGGTCAACATTTATGGAAATCATTGACAGAGTTTACATGTATATGATAAATGTTATAATGATTATTGTATATTATACTTCTGGGAAATTACCTCCAACAATATTTGTATCATTACTCTAGGGTACAGCTACATAACGTTTCTATTGACACTTTTATACCATAAATGTAGGAATTTTCTGTGCTGACTTTATGTCTGCAGTCATCAGTTGTGGTTTAGCTGAGATTATTTTTGGAATCAGAAAAGGGCAGGGAGGCAGAAAAGGGGTTGGGTGCATAAGAAGGTTGATGTTTCCAAAGTAACTAATTCTGGATTGTGAGGCAGAAAAATTTGGGACAGGTTTTCTTGTTCATCAAGGTGGTCCTTATGCCTTTGAGGAGAGTTCTTGAAAATTAATACTCTTTATTATGAAATTATCTCCCTTGTGTAAATCTTTTTTTTGAAGAGTTATCTGTTATTTTTATCATTCACCTCAGAGTAATCTCCCTTTATCAAAGGTAAAATGCTTCTAGCAGTAAAATTTTATGATAAAAATGCTGATAAAGTCATTAGGAAGCCTAAGGTGGGAAATTGTTGAATGATAAAACTAAACCTTGGGATTTTTGAAAGATTTATCATTGTTTTTATATCACAAATTTATGTAACAAAATCAACAGTAAAACTTGACTGTTTTCAGAAGATCATATACCATAACTTTACAGACCATTTGCTTAGCCGAGATTGAAAACTGATAAATTTTTAATATGTTCTCAGTGACTCATAAAACATAGTTTTCTTCTATAGAAAATTATTATCCGTATAAAATACATCTGTTGATTTTTTATAGCTTTCTTAAAGTTTCAAAATCTTCGTTTTGTAACATAGCCCTCTTTGTTCATTTATACCCACCCCACCATGTCTGTTCAATAAGTAGCATATGTATTTGTTGAAACAGGGGATGTAGGTTCAATTTAAACACAAGACCAGCATAAATGCATGGAGTTTGTTAACAAAATTCTTTCTACAGCCGTTCTCCGTCCTAGCTGATGCTGTTTTAAGTCAGGGCAATTGTTGAACTCTTGTTATGGAATGTGATTAGTCTAGCCTTGGACTAATGTTTCACTAGCTTGATTATAATCTAACTCATATAATTATATTATAGGTATTTATGAATATTGGCATCTAGCATGTGACCTGTGCCTGGAACATTGATTAGATCAACTACAGTATTTTCTGAAATAGGACTGAAAATATCTATTGTGCTGTATGAATTTCTATAAAAAACACAAAACCAAAACAAGCTTACATGTATATCCATAACTTGTTTTTTATCAGCCTCCATTGACTGTGCCCTTCAAAAGTTCTCGTTTAAATGTAATCTCGGTAAAATCTGATCATACCAACCACAATTATTTTACCATAGTTTAAGTTTATTCTCGTTACATTGTTTGAATCATGAAATATATTGAAACAAATGAATGCTGGTTTTGAAACTTTCTTGGATAAATCTTTGTTTTTTTTCCCATTGGTAAATGTGAATCCGTTCATCCTAAAAAAAGTATGTTGTCAAAGGACTTTTGGTGGGCACTGTATTTGAGGCATACTTTGATACATGATGTTTTAATATCTTTCAACAAGCTTATATCATGTTTTGATTATTACATAAATACTTAGACCCTTTAAGTGTATCAGGAAGTTCATGCTTAATATCTATTGAATCTTATAGAAGAATCAAAGTGCTGAAAACACTCATATAGCTCATTTTATCAAAGCACTGAAAGTACTTAATAATTCACTTAATCAAAGTACTGAATGCGCATGTTAGTTTATTTGTGAGTTTGTCTGTCATTAAAGTAAACATTTGAAGGTACTTAAGATTGGCTTGTGTCAAAGCTTTGAAAACACTTGTATCACAATTTTGTCATTTCATAGCACTTGTAAATAAATTCAGTGAAAGTATTAAACTAATTAAAGTTATTTTATATCAGATTTTTAAGTTATGTTCATAAGTTAAACTTAGTATTCTAAATATAGAAACCTTTTTTTACCATTCTTCTCGTTCTTTTCTATTCTATTATGTTCTGTACTATTTTATTCTACTTTTTTATGTCCTATTCTATTCTATTTTGTTTGTTTCTATTCTATTCTTTTCTTTGCTATTCTATTCTATTATTTTCTTTGCTATTCTATTCCATTCTATACTTTTTTGTTCTTTTCTATTCTATTCTTTTCTTTGCTATTCTATTCTATTATTTTCTTTGCTATTCTATTCCATTCTTTTCTTTGCTATTCTATTCCATTCTATACTATTTTGTTCTTTTCTATTCTATTCTTTTCTTTGCTATTCCATTCCATTCTATTCTATTATGTTCTTATTCTATTCTTTGCTATTCCATTCCATTCTATTCTATTATGTTCTTTTTCTATTCTTTTCTTTGCTTTTCCATTCCATTCTATTCTATTATGTTCTTTTTCTATTCTATTCTTTGCTATTCCATTCCATTCTATTCTATTATGTTCTTTTTCTATTCTTTTCTTTGCTATTCCATTCCATTCTATTCTATTATGTTCTTTTTCTATTCTATTCTTTGCTATTCCATTCCATTCTATTCTATTATGTTCTTTTTCTATTCTATTCTTTGCTTTTCTATTCTATTCTATTCTTTTATGTTCTTTTTCTATTCTTTTCTTTGCTATTCCATTCCATTCTATTCTATTATGTTCTTTTTCTATTCTATTCTTTGCTATTCCATTCCATTCTATTCTATTATGTTCTTTTTCTATTCTATTCTTTGCTTTTCTATTCTATTCTATTCTATTATGTTCTTTTTCTATTCTATTCTTTTCTTTGCTATTCTATTCTATTATGTTATTTTTCTTTTCTATTCTATTCTTTGCTATTCCATTACATTCTATTCTATTATGTTCTTTTTCTATTCTATTCTTTGCTATTCTATTCCATTCTATTCTATTATGTTCTTTTTCTATTCTATTCTTTTCTTTCCTATTCCATTCCATTCTATACTTTTTTCTCTTCTATTCTTTGCTATTCCATTCCATTCTATACTTTTTTGTTCTTTTTCTATTCTATTCTTTTCCATTCTATTCCATTCTATTCTATTTTGCTTTTTTTTAAACTATGGCCTATTTTCAGCTGATTCATCTCAATATAGATATTGTTCTGTTCTGTTCTATGCTCATCATTCATACACAATAGTGCTTGTCTAACAAAAGGTTAAAGTTTGAATATTACTTGACATAATGTTATTAGATAGGGTGGAGTTTGTCAACATTGTAATATATATATCTCCCAGATATGATATAAGTGGTTTTTTATAATGACTTTAGTATAAGACTGAACAATAATCTAGTCTGTGTCATGTTTGATTTTGACTGGCCATTGCAGTTGCAAAAATAGTCTACAGCTTTCATTATTTACATGTAGTTAGACTAGTTTTGTGCTGACTCATCATTTTATTCTGGTACTTATCTTTTCACCCACATAATTATGGATTATGAAATTGAGGTCAAATTATTTATGTTTTATACTTTATGAATCAGTCATTGTTTTAAAAGGTGGGAGGCAGACAAAAAAGGGGTCAGCGTATACATGTATATGGAATGCAGAAAAAAGGACAGGAAGGCAGGAATTAAGTGGCGTAGTACATTAGTGGGGTGCAAGTTTCAACATAATCATATCTACTCTGAGGATCCACGTAGGACAAGAAGTAGTTAAAATGGAATACGTGCCACAGCCTTGCTATTCGGCATATAAATATATATATATATATATTCAATAGAATTGCAGGAAAATTCTTCAAACTATGTCTGTTATGGATATATATTTATGCATAATACACTTTTTGTGCCATATGGGAAATTCATTCATATGTATTGCGCCATGTATGAATTGTATTATATCCCAAATATCCTATTGATACTCAGGCCCTAGTAATATATACATACTATTGTAATTTATATCTGAAGTTCAAGGGAAATGAAATGAAAATTTTCCTATCATTTATCAATATTAGACATTATCAGTTATCACAGAATTATAACTTTTATCCTTATGAAAATATCCATCTTCTAATATAGAAAATTGATTATTTAATTACCTAGTATTATTACAATCATTCCTGCAAGCAGGGTAACCTGTCTTGCACTGTGACATTCTGAATTGCTTGCATGGTAACCATTGCTGTCTTTTAACATCTGTGGGTTTTCTGTATGGTAACCTGAGTTGAAATGAAGTTTCACCGAGGCAATGCTGTATTGCATGTTGGAGTCAGATTTTAAAAGCTGTCTTTGTTTTTCTCTTTAAAATTGATTGTGTTATCAGTCACCTTTACAATGAGACAATTCTTTATGATTTATATATCTTTCATTCTATCACAATATTTAGCAACACAACTAGATGGTATGGGGAATTGCCCTCCTCAATTGCCAGTTAAAAAGGCACTACATGTAAATCAAAATCAAAATTACTCAAAACCTTTGTGTGTATCAGTGTTGTTTGGCCGGTGGTATTTGACATAGTTATCTCCCCTGCCAAGTATGCTTTTATACTTTATTAACTCCCCTGATGTCAAAATTATGTAAGAGTTATATATTGTTATCTCCCTTGATCCCAGATACTATGTAGGTGTTATGAGATCTAGTTGTTAAAATATTTTAATCCTAATATTAAAACTGTGTGGTTTAATTTATAATAATATTACAGCTATGTAAATATGATATCATCTTTGATGTACAAATGATGTCAGTCTGTCTGTGATCTAACCACACATGTCCTGACAGATGTCTTGTAGGACTATTATCTTAGTCATTGTTCCCACCCTTTATGATTAAGCGGTCAAGGCCACTGGCTTAAAATCATTTGAGCCATTAAATCTTGAATCACATTAAAAATGCATTTTTCTTACTGTTCATTGTTGTTGTTGGTTTTTCTGACCTCCAATCTACACTTTATGCTCCTGTGTATATCTGATAGGCTTTGGTTTACAAGTTCAACTTGAATATCACTGTTTGGTTGGTTGAACTGCAATCTGATTAAAATCCAATCTAAAATTTCCGCTTGCCTACTTGCTAATTTAGATCTGGCCTTTTTCAAACGAAAGGTCACTTTCAGGTGACCTTTTCTCATCATAATATTAATGACGAAATTTTTATGATACGTAACTTGTTTACATCGTCTACGTCACGCAATTTGAAATGAGCCGTCCAATCGCAGACTGTGAATAATACCATTGTTAAATTAGCTAGCAAACCTTGGTCTAAAAATAGAAATTACGAAATCAAAATGTCATTAATAGTGTTTCATCTAGATGAAAGCTACGCATTGATTGGTCGACACAAAGTTCATCTCGACATGACCTTCCACGGAGACAGTAGAGATCCTGTACGACCATGCTCTACAGGATATCTGTTTACGGAGATTGGTTGAACTGTCCACTTCATATGACTCTTGTTAGTTGATATGGAATAAGACAAAAAAAACTGAAATCATGAGTTGCTGTTGTTATGGTTGAAGTCTTATTTCTTATTAATGATATCAATAATGTCTTGTATGAGTGAAAAATGGATAGGTGAACTGTTCGTCTCATATGACTCCGGAATGTTGGAAAATGGGTGTAAAATTAAATTCTTGGTGTTGCCACAATATTATTCATAATTTTTAGTCATGAATGAATCATGCTGCATGATAATGTAATTATGTTGTTGTTTTTTTTGGATGTTTATTTTTGTTGTAGGAGGGAGAGAGAGATAATGTCTCAGAATGGTGATAAATGATGTGGCATTTCTTTGTTGTTTATTTACTGTTGTTAAAGAAAGAAATAAAGACATTCTGATTGATGGATGACATTAAATTTTGCATTGTAAACAAAATTCTGTAGAACAGACATTAATATCAGCTAGACTGACAATATAGCTGTGTTTGATAGAGTATAGTTTGTACGAAATTAATTTTAGCTTGAATGTGAGACAAGTTGATACAACATATTTCAATCTCTTCTGTGTCCATTTTCTGATGAAACTATTAGCATGAATAAAAGTTCCTCACTCAAGGAAACGATGATATGGTTTGGGGATGTGATTAAAACCAATGGCATTTGCATGATTGCCATAACAATGTTGTAAATGTTTGGCCATTGTAGCCCTTTTGCTTTTGGTTGCTGCTATTTTTTCAACTGTCAAAGCTTGAATAATTTCACGGTGACTTGATGCATTGTTTTTGTACTGGCGGCCTAAGTGTTAATAAATATATCTTGACTAAAACATATCATACGGCATAAGAAGCTTTACTCGATAATTACACACACTTTCGGAAAGTCATGAATGTATCATGACCATATTTTTAACAAACACATTCACTGTGAAATTATTCATGTTTTGACAGTTGAGAAAAAACAAACTATTATCTGGTTATTAAATAAGGCTTAGATTAAAAATGTGGCTACCAAATGATTGCAAGCCAATTGTTGTGAACATTCAGAAATGCATGCTTTTGGTTATGGTTAGTGCTCTCAGTGTTTTTGATTAATTCCATATAGGTACCTGTAAACAGTTTGTATCTTTGTACAAACAGCAGTTTCTGAAAACCACTTTTAGTGAATGAAATATTTGGTGAACTCTGCTGTTGTTGAATGCAATCTTTGCTGAAAACAGCTGTTTATGAATGCAATCTTTGCTGAAAACAGCTGTTGTTGAATGCAATCTTTGCTGAAAAAACAGCTTTTGTTGAATGTAAGTTTTGCTGAACACAGCTGTTGTTGAACGCGTCCGCTGCTGTTTGCAGTATTGGTGTAAAATACATGTACATCATGTTTCATCTGTCTGCCATCATCAAATGTTACAGTTTGTTACAAAATCTAAGATTTTATCATGGTGTGATATTAAGACAGTTTTTGTACCTCATTTAAAGACATGATAGATCTGTTTATATCATTATTTGTGAGCTTTAAGTGATTCTGTTTTACTGTATTCCGAGAAATTTTGGCGGGAACTTGATTTCTGTGGATGTCTGACAATCTGATGAAAATTATCTGCCAAAATTCAAAAATAAAAGCATCACTATTAAAAAATGTGCCAAGAGACAAAAGTATTTGTCTGCCAAAAAACTGTTGGGAGAAAATATGCAAAGTTTAGCCCCCGCAGAAATTTCAACTTTTACGGTAATCTGTGATTTAAAAGATATGCGTAACAGACATATACATGACAGTTTACAAAGATAAACAGCATGTATGACAGACTGATGTAATAAATTTAATGTAAATAACTTCCGTGCACAATCCTGCTGCGGTTTCAGATAAATTAACCAAGTTTTAGTTCGCCTGGGGTCCGTATTATCTAGTCATTTTGTTTTCTCAAAATTTCTTCATTTTTTTTCTGCTAACAATTTTTCATATCATCCATGGTCTTAAAACAGATTTTTGCCGTTTTTCAACAGTTAAGAAACTGGTTTTGGAAAGTGGTAGTTACAAGTAGAAAAGCTGTGTTTCAGAATGTTACAGTTTTCATTGGCTGCCAGCGTGAAAGAATCGATCTCCCCCACTCTGAATTTTTGTTTGTTTTTATTTTAAATATATGTTCAGTATAATGGGGTACTCTTTCAAGCCAACAGCCTTTAGGTGTTAATAGTATGTTGCTGTTATTTAGAGGTGGTTTGATATAGAGGGAAATTGTTATTTAAGGATGACTTTGAAAGTGGTGACTTAATTCTGGCTGTTAATATTTAGAAGTGACTGTTATTAATTATTGAGGTGCCTGTTATTTAGAGATGATCACAAGGATGGTTCAACTGTAATTTCATTTACCTGTCATTAGTAGGGGTGTAACAATACGGTAAAAACCGTATTGCAATATATTGCAATATGCAGAACCCGTATTGCAATATATTGCAATACGTACCGGTTTTTTGCTTGGACATGCAAAGCATCAATTAATGCATGTACCTAGTCATAAGATGGTGCATCTCTGTTATTATCAAACTTGTTTGTTTTTTCAATATTTATTGAAGAAGCAGATTGCTCAGACAGGAAATTTATTTTTTTGATAGTGCCTTGAGATATTGTGATAAAAATGCTTCCAGTAGCTGTGATGCACTGATACTGTGATTACAAATGTTTCCTTACACTGTGATTACACTGTTTGTTATCACTAGTACAATGTATTTCTTACTGTGATTTATTGTCTTATCACAGATTCTTTATTGGAAAGTGATTGAAGGAAAAGTCCTTCCTACCTGGGATGCCTCTTACTGTGGATAAATGGGTTTTTCGTGACTTTGGATTTGATTTGACTTTGAGTCACTACTGGTGTTGATAAGAGATGATTCAAAAGTGACTGAGTATCTGCCTCCTGGGATGCTTCTTAGTCCAACAGTAGTTGACTGGTTTCCTCATCATATTGGGTTGAATTATGTCTTAAAAACTCCATCATGACTGGATCAACTTTGTTTCAAGAAAATTGGTCTACTCTGTCTAGCATTTTCTGTCCCAGAAGAATCACTCGTTTGGTGAACTGTTACACTTGCTTTTTAATTGAGGATACATTAGTGCTTTGAATTTAGAGGAAATGGTTGTTTTTTAATACTAGTGATTCCCTAAATCAAGTCTCTGAAGTCAATCTGAAATGGGAATTTAACGTAAAAACTAAATCCCTAGGTCAAGAACTATAAAGCTTAAATTTAAACATAATTTTGTAATATAAGGGTGTGGGTGGAGATATTTATCACCAACATCATTATCTTTATTGTAAGTACAAATGTTCACATTATCATTTAGACAAGACAAGACAATGAAGTCATATTTTATATTAGACATTACATTCTGTCACAGCTTGACATGTCTTAATGTTTTGGGTATCCTTAAATCAAGATAAAATGTTGAAAAATGAAGTGAATTTTAAGGGTTTTCTGAGGGGTGGAGACTAAATGCTTGCTATAGGGTCTAACTTTAAATAAGATCTAGAGGTTTGGACTCAAGACCAATATTTTAAACAATTGTCTTTGGCATATTATTTATTGTTCCGAGACAGGCTGAGGTATCTAAACCCTGGCTTTTAATTTTGTACTAAGTTCATACTTTCAGCTGTGGCCGATAAACTGGCCTATGTAATACAGAGATAGGAGGGTGAATGGCTGTAGTTCTAAAATTATATCAAGACTAAGCTCTAAGAGGGTTTGTAGGTCCTGCCGCAAATGAATTTGTACTGACTGCACTAAAAATATGAGCCTGACTGATAATCACAGACGCGACTGTATTCACAAGAGTGGCATATTTTCTCTGATAGAATAAATTCCTGTATCCATGATTATATAAACACAATACAGTCATCTCATACTGGGTATAATAACTATTATGATATACAGTGCCCTCCAAAAGTTCTCGGACAAAATCCTGTTTTAGGATATACCAATACGTATCATGGGTTTAGCGCAAAATAGTTGTAACTCACTCTTTTCTTATATTGAGTTACAACTGTTTTGCTCTAAACCCGTAATATTTACCCAAGAAACAAAAGATATGAAGAGTCATCTGAACATCCAGGGCAGCTGAGAAACCTTCGTCTTGGCTTATGTATGATCTGTCCTTCTTGGAATTTTATCTTTCCAAGAACTTTTGGCAGGAACTGTATATATAGTCATCTCTTACAAGATATATGAATTATTGTGATAGATAATGGATTCACTTACTGCAACAATTTTGTACAGACATTCTCTGACATATTATTTCCCTTAGCAATATGTTAAAACATGGCCGCCTGCTGAAATGTTGTTTTGATTGAAAATAATCTCTAAGATTGATGTTGCCTACTGATATTGTTGTAAGATTTGTCTCATTGATGGATGACAACACAGTTTTACATTCTTTGAAGTCATACAAGAAAGTTTTGTTTAGATTTTGGTTTGAAATACTAGACTGGGTTACAAAAATAACAAAATTTGAATGACATAGAGTAAACCAGTCTAGAAAAAAGAACCCAAAGTTTTAAATTGGATTGAAACCAGCGTGAAAAAGGACCTAAAGATTTAAATTGAATTGAAAGATGACATTATGATATCAATTTCATAAGTAACCCAAAATATTCTTTTTGTATTTCTTTAACTATGTCAGTAGGACAGTTGTCGGCCACTGGCCAAGGTATGTGCTTTGATTTTGTAAAAAGCGAGGACCTAGAGATAGTAGCCTCTCGAAGCATAGTGAGGAGGTTACTGACCATTTTAATACAATGTGCATTTGTGTTGGGCTGAATAAAATGCAAGAAAGGCTGTGTAAAACACCAATAAAAACCTAAATAAACCAAAAATGTTTGTGACATAATTGTGGTACAAAGTTATGTCATTATTCTGTCTGGGTAACCTCTCGAAACCCACTCAGCTAACTCCTTGACACTTTTAATTTACTGTACCATACTTCATGATGGTAACACAAGTGTACAAGTCTATGGCTTTAAATTTATGGCAACTTATATCTGTCAGGATCTCTTTCCATAGTTTATTGACCCTAGATCAAGCTGTGCTTTATGAATTCGTTTTTTGTATACCTTGTACTCTTACAAAGTCAAACTAACATAATAGTATGGAGGATGTCTAAAAAACCCTGATGGTAAACTTTCATTACCATATGAATGGAATTTTTTGACTATTTTTTACATGTAATTTACTGCGACTGGCTTGCATGTATTAATATATCCAAGTTTTCATGAACAGTTTTCATTTTTACAGTATTCACCTTCTTTTTGATAAGAAGATGACAATTTATTTTTGTTCATGGAGGAAAGTGAACAATTATAATGGTAATTAATGAGGCAACTCTATTGGATAAGCTCAGTCTATTTTGAAAGTCCCCATATTATCTAAGAGTCTGTTATTAGTTTTTTGAGTCCTTTTCATAAAACTAATTTAAAAATCTTAATAAAAATCATCTCCCTTTTTGCATTTTTGGCTGTTTGGAAGGTCTGTATTTTTGTTTGTTGCTGTTATTTATGTGTTTCACAGACTCCTTTTCATAGAATAGGTTGATTCTGGAATCCGAAATAAGCAAAAAGGCATAAAAATCTTTAGGTCCATTTCCAAAATTAATTCAGTTAGTAACAAGACATTTTCAGAATTACTCATGGTGGATCAAAAGCTTTACTCAGATTGATTCCAACATGTTCTATATTAATTCAGTATATATATTACTTTCCAAGATCACATGTCTTTGACAAACTGTTGTTTTTTATGTAAATCAAAGAAAAATATCAAGTCCATGATTTGAATATACAATGTACAATGTATTTTTATATTATACTGTAAAACTTGGAATTTCTTCAGTGTCCAAATTTTGTGGTTTTCCTTTTGGTTATATTGACACATATTGTTCCTGCTCACAAATTTCAGGGAACTTTGCATATTTTAATACGCGGAAAACCCGAGCGGGGCTGAAGGCCCCGCGAGGGCTTTGAGCGCTTTTAGACAACGTGTATGACGTACGTTGATTCTTTAAAATTGAAAAAAAAATGATAAAATTAATGAAAAATATATAAACCTATGAGTTTGAAAAACATCTCCAGTTTATGGAGGCCGCCATTTTCATCAATTTTATCAGACGCTTTATCAAACATCTGCTTATCAAGATTGAAGACGCTCTATAGAAAATTGCACTACAAGCGTTCAACGATACGGATCAATAAATGAAGCTACTGGCGGCTTTTCATTGGATAAAAATATTTACATCTTTCTCGTGGCCTTTTCCGCTTACAAAATAATTTCAGATGTGCTTTTTTACGATTTTTATTCAAAGATAACAATTCAAAATATATTTGGTCGTTTAATTCGTTCGTTTCCTCATTAAAATATTTATTTATGACTTTTTACATCGGAAATAGTTACCAACGCACCGTTCGTGACGTCGCTAAGAGACGTTCATGATAAAACCGGCACGCTTCCGTAACTTAACGTTACCGGGTATTGTTTTAAAAAGGAAAACATTTCTATCTTAAAAATGAAAGTTTTATCGAGGCTTTTTTACCTTCATCTCTATTCATAAGATAAATAAATGTGTTCAATACATTTCTTTCAGAATTGAAATATGATTCTGACATAAAAGAATGAGATGTTGTCAGTTTTTTCTGAATGCAATAAATTACGCAGTTATCTCCCCTAGCTTATCTAATTAATAGGCCCTCAAACAAAATAAATCCTTCACAGCGCCGAATATCTTTTATTTTATTTTACAAAGAAACAATCTTATTTTTATATTTTTAAGTAACACATGTAAGTCTGTTTTCCGCGCCATAGGTAGCACCTAAGTTCATATTATTGATAATGTTATGTCTGATATTCTTGCAAATATATTTTCTGCTGCTTAATAAGGTTTGAAAAAAGTGCCATCTCTGGTATATTTCATATACTAGATCCTTTTGCTCATCTGATGACTGCAAAAAAACCCCTCCCCACCAATTTTTCCCTCTTCAGTGTTTTCATATCATATTTCGTACATTAATACTAATTTTGTTTCATTTATACAGTAGTCTAAACTTCTTAATGTCTGTTGTCATAGTGAATTAGTTTATCTGTTACTTAGCAACAGTCATCTGAAAGAAGGAATTAATATCTTTTACATATTATCTGTACCATCAGCTGTTTGACTCAATGACTTACTCCTTATAAAATGAGTGGAGACTTAGTTGAAAAAGTTGAGCTCTGAAAAACTGAAACTTCTTATGGAAGGACACAGCTCATAATATGAGTGGAGAATTAGTGAAAACACTGAGTTCTGGAAAGCTGTAACTTCTTATAGAAGGAGTAGGACAGTATGTCTTTATTGCTATGGTATTTATCTATTTGATCAGCTTTGGTGGGTCTTAGTGAAAATTTTGAACTCTGAGAATGTTATAGCTACTTATGAAAGAACTTGGGATAATACATTGTACAATTAACTTGCTGGTATTTAATTGTTTGATCAATTTTGATGTGACTTATAGAGAAAACCTAGAATGCTGGAACAAGTGTACAGTATAGCTACTCACGGAAGAACTTGGGATTAAATCTGTACTCTGATATTTTGCTATTGAATCAATTTTGATGGAACTTTATAAAAATGAATTCATGACTGAGCCAACTGGGCTTGTTTGCATTATATAACAGGGGCTATTTACTGGTGCCTTCCCTTTCAGAAAATTCTTTGAAATCATGCAGTTTTCCTCAAGTTTGGAGGTTTTGAAATCATGCAGTTTTCTTCAACTTTGGAGGTTACCTTCGAGTTTTCATTCCCTTATTATTGAAATTGCGATAAAATTTCCCCCTTGTTCTATATAAAGTAAGGCCCAAGGCCCCTTCAACACATACTGAAAAAAATGCCCTGATGAACCACCTGTGGTTAGTATATTTTTCCACTTCAAGTAAGACAATGTTGAAATTACCATTTCAGTGTAAACCTCTCTTGCTCTCATTTAAAACAGATTGTGTAGAGACCAATTAACTCTAGAATAGATCATAAAACAATAAATACAATCAACAACAATCAAACAACAATTGTAACATGACTATTACATCACAGGAAAACTCTTAGAAAACAATTACCAGTTCTAAATTAAAGTCAGAAAAAACATGTTGTAAACCCATTGAAAGTGAATTCACAGACTGTGTAGAGGTAGATCATTTCATTTTTACAGACAAACCTATGTTAAAAATCTAGGCAATAGAATCATATAGATGGCTGCCAAGCATGAGTATAGCTGTGTATTTGCCTTATACAGGTTTTAATGATTACAAAAATTCAAACAGCCGACCGGCTAGCTGGAGGGGTTGTGGGTTCGATTCCTGGGCGGGGCATACTTTCGTGGAGCTTGGTCATGAAATTATTTCTATGGCCATTTTTCCTCCTACCAATGATTTTTAATTATGTAGTGCAGTTGTCAGTCACTGATGAAAGTATGCGCTTAGTAGTTGGTAAACAGCTAAATCCAGAGATTTAGCCTATCCAGGAGGAGTGAGCAGGTTGACTGACCGTCATTATTTGACCCATAAAATGTGTTGCTATGGCCTTAAACCCAGCAAAAACAAGCAAACAAACAAAGATTCAAGATTGGAGGTAGGTTTACTTGGGTACTTAAATGACTGATCTAGCCAGGAAATTTGTTTAAAAACAGACAATCAATACATCAGTTTGACCTCAAAACTTTTAGTATATCTGCTGAAGACAGGTGATTGCCTGCTATAGGTGTGGATCAAAACAAAGTTGAAGTTTGATTAGTGCATAACTATTGTGAAACCTTCTTTATTAACATGTTGTTCAACAAGCTTTGCGCTGCTCCATTGAGATACATGTACTATCTTTCCGGTTGTTGCTGAAAAAAGCAAGCAATTACCTCAAGTTTGTGTGTATCCAAAGCAGTGAAAATATGAGTCTGTTTTTTATCAATTAACATGTTACCCCCACAAATATTTACTGACAAAGATTACAAGTACCTATACAGGGGATATAATGTATAAATACAATATAAGATGGTATTACATGTTTAAATATTAGCATCTTGTTTTTATCAGAAAATATACATTTTGACATTTTATAACAATCAAAGGGCAGGAGGTCGACAAATAAACATTTCAAATACAGTACTCTTTCAAAAGTTTCCTGGACATATAAAATGCTCAGAAAAAATATTTTGCTTACCTCTGAAAGAAATTTTACTGTAATTAAGCGTATTCATGTAAAATATTTGAATTGAATGTTGATTTAGTATTTGTGCTGATTTTGAAGTTTGCTCAATGACTCTTTGTATAAACTTATTTGTGCTGATTTTGAAGTTTGCTCAAATGACTCTTTGTATAAATTTATTAGTGCTGATTTTGAAGTATGCTTAAATGACTCTTTGTATAAACTTATTAGTGCTGATTTTGAAGTTTGCTTCAATGACTCTTTGTATAAACTTATTAGTGCTGATTTTGAAGTTTGCTTAAATGACTCTTTGTATAAACTTATTAGTGCTGATTTTGAAGTTTGCTCAAATGACTCTTTGTTTTAACAGGTATTTGTCTAAGGTTTTTTTTGTATAAAACTGTATTGTCAGCTTTTCCTCAATTTTTGAAATTTCAGATTAATCGCAGGTATCAGCAAAATGTTAATGAACTTAATGACTTGTATCTTCTTGGAAAATGTTCATGACTTGATTACACAAACAACAGCTTGTTTGTTTCATTTAACACTATAATCCACACAGATGAATCTAGTCAGACATTATAATCAAATTTTCAACCAAGAAACTTAATCTTCAGACACTTTGAACAAAAATCACTTTGGTGCAATTAAACTAGAACATGTTCTGAACATGAAAATCTACCAATCAAGTTTACAAAGTTTATTGTTTAAAGTTTTTACTGAAGATTTAAATCAAGTGCAGCATTTTAAAAGTTCATTTGGTTTAACATATTTAAGATGTCTTTAATGATCGCAATTCTAAATGCCTAAGTAAAAACTTGCTTGAAATAAACCAAGGCTTTTTCAGGATTTTGGGAAAGGGGCCTGAGCAAAACTCAAAAATCAACTCCAGAATTAGGGAAAACTGCAAGATGTTGAAGAAACTTAAGAAAGGAAAGGGGTACAGAAATAATCAATGTTTTGTCAGCAAAATAAACTCAGCTTAACTCAGAACTTATAAATGTCAAAGCCCACCAGGCATAGTGTCTATTAAACAAAGCATAAACCCCTACTAGGCATATACTCAAGACATTTCAGACTCAAAGCTGTCTCGAAGGAAGGGCATAATCATGTTGAGTAATTTTAGTTTATCTTTTATATGGTACATAAAACTATAATAACATAATGTTTGTTTCATTCGTTAGTCAGCGGTGTTCATGCAAGGTATGCATTTATCTCATAAAAAAGAAAGGAATACAAAAAACAAAGAGGTAATTAAAGTGTATGTTCCCAGTATTCTCAGACAAGAACTATACAGGTGCATACATTATACTTCTATTGAGAAACAGGAAAATATGAGAGTTTTGGTATTTTCTGTAATAATGTAAGAATGAAAGATGCTGTAGGGTTGCTTAGTGTAAAGTAATGATGTACTGTAAACATTGTAATTCTACGGTGGGGCAAATTTTGCGAACTTCACAAATTGGCGAGTGGTTATATTTTTTTACCAAAATTGTGAATACGTTTTGAATACATGTATACATAATTTGATTTGATTTTATGCCATTTACAATAATTTTGTTATAATGTGTAATACTTGGCAGTTGACTGACAGACACATTTTTTACCAATATGAGCCTAGCCTTCCACAAGCAGCCCAAAGCTTTTCCATCAATGTAGGAGCAATATAGACATCAACATTTCCTGGAAGGGCTTATAACCTACTCCAGATAGGATGCACATCCAAGACATCTTGATTTGTTAACATTAGTTGAACCACTGAGCGACTGTTTGGAATTGAATATTCATGAATGTATTAACATGAACATACAACTTGTTTGGGCCAGGAATCAACCAAGGTTCTTTAGTTTGGAAGTCATGGGCTTAGTGCGAAACAGTTGTTACTCACCCTTTTTTTTATTAGTTACGACCATTTTGCTCTAAGCCTGTGGTATGCTTGCTCTACCACTGTGCCAATTTTTTAGAAATAAAAAACTCGCCTAGTAGTGATACAATATGGTATTTTCCTGCATGATATTGACAGAACCAGAAAATGAGAAGAGAATTTCTTACAAAACAAAGTCATCAACATTATAATACACTTATACTTTATGTTTATTCCATATGTTTAATTATGATATTATACTTGTAACAAAACTAAAGTAAAATATATATTTATACATGTAATACAATCACGGGAATAATACAGGAATGTACTGCGAGACTCATAATGATCGTGTACATTGTATCTATGGTTGATGACTTTGTAATAGACTTGTAATGATGTATTTTGGGTTGTTGTTTTCTGAGGACTTATGGGTTTTTCTGTACCTCCGTGGAGCCAAGTTGTTGTGGGGCAAATGTCTCTGAGACTCATAATGATCGTGTACATTGCATTTACAGCTGATGACTTTGTAATAGACTTGTAATGATGTATTTTGGGTTGGTTTTTTTCTGATGACTTATGGGTTCTTGTACCTCCATGGAGCCTAGCTGTTGTGGGGCCAATGTCTTTGTAATAGCATATATATGATAAATATTTTTTCTGGAAACTTACAGTGTTATGATTTACTACTTTTTTCAAGGGCTTAATTATACTTGTACTTTGTATTTCTGAGGAATTTTGGTATTATAGCTTTGCCCTTTTCAATTATGATTAAATCATTAGTCACTTTTGCTTTTGCTTTTTTATATTAAATACTTAAATAGTTGAATGTTCAGATTGTTGTCTTTATACCACTTTAACCTTTCTTTGTTAAAGAAACGTTTGGTTAGATCCCATCTATTGCTAAAGGTTCTTTATGGGAAACAGTTGGCTGTGGCTAACAGGATAAGAGTAAAGTAATGGTGAATCCTGGAAACAATGGTTAGGTTAACTGTTCACCTCTCCTTAATGAAGGGTTGTTAGTTCTAGGATTTGAAATTTCATTTTCTTGGCCCTGATGCTTGAGATTCTATTTTAGTGCTAGGCTGAAGTATTGGCAGTGTTTACTTTACCAGACAGACAATCTTGCTAATTTTTTGCCATCCATAGATAATGATTCTTAAGAGTGTAATAGACTAAAAACGAAAGTGCAGAATTTTGAAGCTAATGTATGGGTAATAATATCTGTACAACATAATTATAATGTATATAATGATTGCTCAGAATGATTCAGTCAATTTCCTGCATCATGTTCATACTGATAATGTAACATACATTTAATGTAAGCGAAATTAAGCACCATGTTTTTACTCTCAAGTTTAGAATTTTGAAAATTGCTATCACATGTTGTTATGTAATCTTTAAATTCCATTCAATTTTAGATTCTGGATGTATGCCTAAAGCATTTTGATAATTAGTGTTGTTTGGTTGTTTCTATGGCAATCGATCTTCGTAAACAATTACCCTATAGACTGTGCTGTCATTAGGTTCCCTTGGCATTGAACAGGGGTCAGTGCCTTATGGTTGGTTATCTTAGTTTCATACCTGATACAAATTTTTAATGCAGCATTTTTTTATAATTCAATGATATATTGATAATACTCAACATAGTTTTTCTATAGATATATAAGCTTGTATTACTTAAATAGTGTTATATGAACCTACCCAAGTTCTCTTGACTACTTGGGCTAGCTAATTTCCCATACAGAAAATTGCCATCACCTCTGCCATACACATCCCACAGCCACGCATTACTTAATATTTCATTAATGTTGACTACTCCAGTAGTCTTGGGTACTTTGGCACTTTGTCCTGGCAGAGCTGATTCCCAGACAGCAAATTACCAGCATTGCTGCCAGACGGAACCCACAACAACAAATTACATTAAATGACATTGTATTACATTAATAATGTAACCTACTCCACGAAATATGAATACTTGGGCAGTTTGGCCTGGCATAACTAATCCACCCATCAGCAAATTGCCAGCATTGTTGCCAGACGTAGCCCAGGACAAGAAATTACATAATACAGTAAAGATCTGCTATTAAGACCACTTTTGTTATTTCAAAATCATGAGATTTTTGATAATTATTAAGACCCAAATGCTTAATTTATGAACAAAAAGGTCTCTATAAGAAGACCGTTTTGCTATTAAGACCATTGATTTTGCTGGTCTTAATAGCGGAACTTTACTGTAATACATGTAATTAATGTTGCCTACTCCGGTACTTGAGTCTATTTTAAATGATGTATATTTTCAAGGTTGTTTATTTGTTGTTTATAAATGATGCTCATCTTCAATATCTAGCTAACTGCATGAGTTGCACAAATTGTCTTAGTTAGTTCGTTTTTTCTGTACACATCCTTGGCTGTATTCCATTCTTCAACATTGTTGATGAATTACTGTGAAGATATCGTGATCTGGGTAATGTTAGACTGAGGTAACTGCGTCTATGATGGGTACGAGGTTTATCGTGTTTTTGCGTCAAACCTTTACGTTGGTATTAATATTTTTGTTTACCAGCATAGTATGGGGGAATTAATTTTGTTTCATGTCATAATTGTTTTGGCTGATTACATTAAAATCATCTCATGGAATCGTTATCATCAATTTTGCAGTATTAATCATTATGGTTTTTTCATTTTCGGATTTTTTTTCGTATTTTCCGGAAATTCATGTTGGTCAATTATGAATGCGTTGGGAATTGAAATTCTGGTTATTATTTATTTTGGCTTAAAACAAAGAGCTGCATTTATGATTGTATCTGTACTCATTCAATGAAGATTTTATATGATTAAAATCTTCAATAAAATGTTGATAAAGATGATATAAAGGGAATGAAATTTATATACAGTAGAAACTGAGAATATGACACAACGCCAGGACTGATAATACTGTCCGGTTCTCTCAACTGTCCTGTTTTCTCAATGTGACATGTTACTTAAAAATATTTTTTCTGAAAACAAAATTTTCGTGAAGTCTGGACTTTCCGGCTGTTCACAGCATGAGAAATTTCTCAGCTTCTACGTGAGGATTGCCGCAAGACTGTAGTAACTCACTCTTTTACGCAATGCTCTTACTACAGTCTTGCGTGCAACCCTTGTACTGTATTGGATAAATTGGTGTTGTTGATACCATAAGCATTGAACTTGCAGTGATGAATTTTGGTTTGAAATTGTAACAAGTTTGTTAAGGCTTTGTCTCCTATAATGCTATATGAACTAATTGCTATTGGTATAAACAAGCATGCTAAATCTGAAACTTCTCTATCTGTGAGAGATTCCATTGATGTAAAATAAGGAACCTTACTGGCCCCTCCACAAAGGCAGAGCCTTGTTTCTATGTTAAAAATGACATTTTAGATTTTTGACTCCCAGAATTTTGCATGATCGCAAAAAACTATTCATGACAAACATCACATATTGAAATTGTCCGCTGACAAACAAAAAAGGGGAGAAACATATTCGTGACAAAATAACTTGAGAAATTGACTGTCAACATACAAAGAAGGGAAAATATCTAACTTAACAAAAAACCCGAGGTAGACTAACCAAAGGTTGATTGACAGGTGTAATGCAATAAAAGGACCTATTGTATTGTTAATCTTTGATCTTGAAATTGACGCCTGTACAATACTCCAACAATATGTTGGTTAATTATATCGGTAATATTTGAACTATTAGGTCATAGCTTGTCTTTATATAGTTAAGCGGCTTTTGTTTCGTTACGTTAGTTTGTTATGTTAACTGATCGTCTGCTACAAAAAAAGGCGTTTTTCGTAAAAGTCTTAATTACAGGTTTTGATATAACTGGAAATAACCAGGTGCACAATATTTATGAAGATTTTTTTTAGACAGTTTTGTATACCATGGGTAAATGATATGTATAGTTTTCATGTGTTGGGTTGCAAGTTTGCAAGTGAAATAGTTAAGTCAGATACAGTTCCGTTTAAAAGTTCTTGGAGAAATAAAATTTCGAAAAAGATTGATCTTGCATGCTGCATGTAATACACTGTAATTAAAATTTATTCATGCGACATAGTTTAAAACTTCTTCTCTGTATTGTGCAGAATCCCCTCTGGGGAAATGTTGCACAGAGGTGCTTGTAAACTAATTTAGGCTGATTTGGAATTTGATCCAATGAGTTAATCAGTAAGGCCAAAAATATCCCAGAATTTTGAAGGGCAATATGTTCATAGTTCAGTTTCAAATAGAGCAAATTTCAAGAAATTGCTTTTTTGAAATACCTTTTTTAAAAATACTGAAATTCAACTGTAATTTTGCATAGGTCTACCTGTTAGCTGCACATTGCTTGATGTTTGCAGCACCCAGGATTGTTAATATACCGTACATAATATCATGGGTTTAGCGGAAAACGGTTGTAACTCAATATAAAACAATAGTGAGATATGACAGTTATGCGCTTAACCCGAGATATGCATCTTGTTATGCTAATGAAGTGATAAAGTAGTTCTGTTTACTGGTGTTTTATTATGGATTAAGTTTAAGCTATGTTGGAAGGTGCATTTCTCATAGTTGAAAAATGAGTCAAGTTCCAGTGTTTGTTATAAATCACACATGTTGAATGTCATAATCTCTAAAAAAGTTTGTAAAGTAATACTTTAAGTGAACATCCTCTGCTCCCAAAAAGAACAATACATTTTTGCTTCTTTTTATGATTTGTCATGGAGACATTTTGTGTATATGTATACTGTGTTTCTTAATTGTAGAAATTTAGAAGTTTCCAAGTTTTAGACTGAAGTTTAAACAGGGAATATCTTAAAAAAAGATATTTGACCCTATACAGGGTTCATTTTGTTTGAAATATAAGTAGTCAATTTTGTTGTTCAGTCATACGACCAGGATTGTACATGTACCATGGTGAAGGTATTCAATTGGTGCAGCAAGTCACCTATAATATACAAAGTAAATAGTCAGCAACTACTGTCTGTGCTACACACCTGTTTATCACAAATAATCAATAGTACCATGTCTTTTATCAATTTGTCTATATTAGAATGTTGTACCAGTAACAGTGGAATGGTTTTATTGTAAAAACCTTTTTCTTCTCAAATCATGCATATGGGACTTAAAATTTCTCATATTGTCATGGAATTTTGTGACTTTTACTTGAAAAATTTGACCCAAGACTGGGAGTCGCATTTAAAGCTTCATTTGAATATCATTTGCATGCATTAAATCAGTTAACATTTGTGTAATAATGAAAGCATGTTATGTAATAATCTGTCTCAGGGCAATTTGAACAAACTATATGTTAAAGCTGAAGTTATTGATAATATTAAGCATGACATGAAGTCAGAATCATTTCTAGTTTTTTAGACTGTTTGATTTCGGTTAAATGATGTAGGCAATCACTTTAAGTCAGGGGTTCTTTGAAGGGATCTCTCTGTAGATTTGTAAGAAATTGTCTTCCATCTTTTGATATGGTTTTACTTGATGTCAAAGACATGGTTACATCTTTGATGTAAATATGTAACCAGTACTAGATATTTGTTTTTTGTCTAAATATGGAAAATATGCTTGGAATCATCTCTTATTGATTGATTTCACTAGATCTGTTGTTAGCCAAGCTTCAATTGTCTTATGAATATATTTCCCTTAATCTGTTATTTAACATTTTATATTAAAGCCCCTATATCGAGACCAATACTGTCCATGGACAGCTAAGAAAATAGACATTTATCGATACAAGTATTATTATTATTATTATTATTATTATTATTATTATTATTATATACCGTATTTGTATAGCGCTCTTTTCATATTGAATATATGTTCAAAAGCGCTTATACCAGTATAATATACCAATATTACCAGTATCTTAAACACCATTTGAGAAAGAGCTTTTTAAATAATTGAATAAAGGATTTCTTTTTAAAGAAAAATACTTTTTATCAAATTTAATCTTAAAGCAAAATGGTTTAAAATGATTATTGTGCCTCTTTTGTGTGCCATATTTAAATGACTTCACAGTTTTAAGATGGTTTTCATGTCTGCTGTAAATGAATGTATCTTTATAAAGTTACTTATATAAAGTCAACTTATGACATAAACAAATAACATCAGCCATGATAAGCTAACGTCAGAGTCTAGTAATTAAAATTTCTCATTAACCTGTTGACCTGTCTCTTTTAAAACTGTTTTGTATTATCCATGAACTTTTGTTCTATTCTAAGTAACGTCACTTTTGAATGTAGAGCATTCTTGTGTTCAGGAAGTCAAGTTTTTGCAATCGCTGTATCATTGTTGTTTTGTTGTGGCGTAGCAACGCTGAGGCATTCTGGGGGATAAACTGCACTAAAGCTCAGGATGGCACAAGCTATGCAGATGCCTTAGTGTTAATAAGGGCAGCATTTGAAAACAATGTGGGGTATAAAAAATTATCCGAAAGGGGGGGGGATGCCCTTGTTGTGTTTTTGAAACTCTCCATCGTTTGAGCTTCTCATGAAATCCATTTGGGAAACAACAAAACCGTCATACCGTAGACGCCCCTCCCCTAATAAATGCCCCCCCTACCTTTTTTGGAAACCTACCGGTAGAGTTGGACATCAGTGAAATTCATCGCTGGCTACAGCACTGTTTTGTCTGATAGTTGTTTAAGTGAAGAGGCTCAGAGTAGACAATTAAGTCTTTTATTGTGTTATCTAAGTGTATAATCTTGACTTGATGTATTTAAGTTTTTTATAAACATTACCCCACCCACATTTATTATAGTGTACATAATCATTGAAACCTGTTATTGTATTAAAACTGAAGACATTAGATTTTATGATTTCATTTAAAGTTTTTGATTTCCTGCCTTGTAATACATAACAGTCATGTGTTGTCTTTAACAAATATCTTTCTGCTTAAAAAGTTTAATAAATTTTGCTCTACCCCCTTTATCAAATGATCAAGGCTCATCATTAATTTGTAAACTAGGTCGCCTAATTGGACAACCAGCTATATGTTTTACTTGCCCAAACCAAACAGTACCAGCCTTACCAATTTCCCAAACCCAAATATAGGTCATTAGGGGCAATATGGACGACCCTCAATGTCTAGCCCTGAGTGATGGAGTTCATCGACTGGAATATGATGATTTCAACCATTCTCTTCATCATTCAGTCAATTTATATTAAGAAGATATTGATATCTAAAAATGGCCATACAAAATTGTCTTATGGAATGCGAAATGCGAAAAGAAAATAATAAGTTCGGAGAGTGAAGGGTGAAAGAGAGACAAAAGAGAGGCCGATACAAAGGAGGCAAGCTAATTTATTGCTTGCGTTATTTTCTTTTAGCATTTATTATGTTATAATTGCTCTTAGTGTCAAGTCGGTATTTAAAAATTTGTTTAAAACTACTTCTGCTTTTTTTACATTTTGTTTCATTTAACAAGGTTATCTTGAATATCCTTGCTAAATTTGTAAATAATTTACTTGCCTTCTCAATGAATACCTGTTTTTTGAAAAGTTTTGTCACAAATTGGACCACCTGCTCTCATGTCGATAGCTGTCTATACCTATTTGCCATAATCAAATAAACTTATCTAGTGAATTTTTTTGTGGTACGAGTACAATTTTATGAATGAGCTGGGATTTTATCTCGCAAGTGTTTGACAGTCAAAATAAATGTGATAAACCCAGACTTGTTTTTTATCCACCCGAGTTTTAATTTTAGATATAAATAGAAGATCTAGGTCAGTGGGACATATGAATCATAGACGATAGAATACCCCATAAAACTGGTTTAGTGAAATTTATTACTTTGGGTCGGAGGCTAATCGTCTTTTAGCTCACTGGTGCATGTAGAATCATTTTAAGATCCTCTAGGAAGGTTGTTAAGATTATTATGCCCCTTTGGTCAAAACGGCTCAGTCCCAAAGGTTACAAGTTTAATGTAGAATTAAATCTTCAAAAATCTTTTCTGAAGTAAAACCATATAGAGCTACAATAGTAAGGTTGCCAGCCTTGTAGAAGAGTTGGTTAGTACCAGTTATAGACAGGGCTATAAGGAAAGCTAGGTTAGTTGTGCTGCTTGTGTAAATCACTATAACTGTGCTGGCGTGGCTTTAAAACCCAATAAAGAGAGAAAAAGAGTTATGTTATAGTTTTGATGCATTTAAGGAATGATTGATTGTGTCTGTTTCTGAAAGTCTAGGATAAAGTAGACCAGTTATATACAAATTTTGTCATATTTGGAGTTGTTCCAGGAAATATGTATTTTATCCTGGTTTTGTCTTGGAGATTAATTTGACATTGTTATATCTCTGTGTTATAGTTTCCTGATCTAAATTGATACAAATAGTGTTGTACTTAGACAGTTTATGTACTGTAAAACCTGTAATAACCAGCCTTAGAAGGAAAAGCACAACAAAATAGCTGCGTAAGACTGGTGTTTACTTGTAGGAGCAGTGGTCCAGTGAGACATTTACCTAAAATTGTGCTGCTTTGCCAAGCATACATAATGTACTAATAGGGTCACCTGCCTGAAGGTTATAAGATTATGAAAATATAAGATATTATTTTTTCATTGTATTATTTCAATGAATAACAACACAGCATGTCACCATAAAGCGTGAAAGAAAGTTGTGTAAGATTTTGATATTTTTCTTAATATTTTGTGTATGTATAATTTCAGGAGAAAGATTTCTATTAGAAAGTTGTGTAAGATTTTGATATTTTTCTTAATATTTTGTGTATGTATAATTTCAGGAGAAAGATTTCGTATTTGCTGGGGATAAGGATAGTTATGGTGACGATGAAGATTTCATGTCGGATCAAGAAGGTTCCGGAGAGATTGATGGTAGCGGGGAAGAGATTGATAGACCTACTGGAATACCAGGTTTGTTTGTTAAAACTAATATATAGACTTGAAAACTGAACCTCTATTATTTGTACCTTTTAATTGCACTTGGAAATCAGGTATAGAAGTTATACTCGTTGGTCTCAAAAACTGAACCCTCTTTTTTACCTTTTACATTTGTATTTGTATGGGAATATCATGTATTAAAGTTATACTATTTTCTCTCTCATAGACTGAACCCCCTTTTATTTGCTCATCAGGGAGCAATTTCTCAAATTGAGAAATTTGTTGTCAGTCTCAGAGCAATTTTAACTTCTGTGTGAATGTATAGTCTGCCTATCATCCCTCATTCTGTAGACCTGATTATTGAGAAAAGCCCCTCTTCTCCCTTTAAATCTTCCAAAAATCGCCTATATTCATTCTATACTAGTCACAATATCACTAGTACAATTTTAGGTTATGAATTATCTCCCTTGTTTTTTATTAGTCATGTCGGAGTTACTTCCCTTTGTAAAAGCAATTATATAGTATGTAAATCTTCCTCTGATTTTTTTTATTTCACTATTTTTTTGCTACCATTTATTGTGACTGAGGTCAGTGACCCTGTATGGACTTTATGTGTCTTATTTCTCTATTTATGTTAATGTTTAAATCACTTACGTGTATATTTTGGCATGATATAACCTTTTATGTGTTGGTGTGCCATAAAATACAAACAAACACAAACAAAGAAATAAATGAACAAACTTAGTTAACATTGAAAAAAAGATGTAGAAAAATTGTTGGTTGAATAAAAAACTTTTATGAAAAAAAGAAATTTTGTCCCCTTCGAATATTTTTTTTGTACAGTAATTTATTCATAAATTTAATATCTTTGACAAAAAAATATGACGGTATATGAGTCACTTGTGGTAAATGTACATTAAAAGTTTTGTTAGTATTTAGATCTAAAGGGTGAATGATTGTTGTATTGGAACTTTCATAAAATATTTGCAGTTTAAACATTTTAAATGTATATTAGATGCCTTTTTACGCTAACCTACCCACCTTAAGTTAGGAATCTAAGAACCATATTTAAGTTAGTGATTTTATTTTTAAATTGCATTATTCCGTAGGTCTACACATAACTAGTCTACTTCCATCTTTATTTACATGAAGTTAGTATAGTTTTGCATTCACCCTTCAATATGTTTTGTTTTGTGAAGAATATACCTAGAAATTGTTTTTGTTAATCGTAAAATCATCTTTCCTCATTTTATGTTTTTTAATCAAATAATTGGATCTCTTAAATAGCGTACAGAATTAATTCATTTTAGTCAGTAAGTCTTTCTAAGATAAATAGAACAATGATAGTCTATTAAGTCTATTAAAGTCGTTAAAATCAAGGAAGGGAGGTTCTTGAAATTATTCTGAAGTTTGTTTTGTTTATACTAATATATTTTCTCTCGATTGTGAAAGAAGTCCCTACAACGCAGATTAAGCACTCTTGAGTTTGCTTCCCTGGCACTGAGCACTAAACAATTTTTTTATTTTTTTTTACTGGGTTTAACGTCATGTCAACACAATTTAGGTCAATTTACAGTGTCCATAAAATCTAATCAATGGAGGAAAATCAACATTATTGTCAAATTTTCATCGAAGGGTATAACCTCCCTAGGTGGGATTCGAACCTATACACCCTTGGGACATGAGATTCCTAATTGTGTCTCGCTACCAACTGCGCTATTGACTCGGGTTTACTGAACACGTAAGATAAAATTTCTTGCTCAAGAAAACAAAAAATGGGGTTTGGGCTGGGATTCAAACACTATCCAATTATTACCAGTCCTATTTCATAACCATTAAACCTCACTAACTTTTCTGTAGATATAAAAATATACTTCTGCAATTTAATTTACATAGTTGAACATAATTTCAAAATAAAATTATTCTTAAAAGAAATTTACTTCACTTTATCAGTTTTCAACATTTGTACATGCCCTTGTAAATTGCTCTTCATTCTCAGTGGTAATTAAAGTTTACATTTCAAGTACATGTATTTAGACGATTCCAAGGGCCACAGTCTGAAGGGCCCCAGTCTAGACCCCTAACAAGGAATCTGCTTCCTCCCAGCTGGATCCATCATTCAATTTAAGTCTGATCGCTCACTTTCAACTTGATATTAGTCTTGTCTTTAAAGTCTGGTCTCATTAACATGGACTCCTGTTGTTTAGCCCAGTGGTTATAAATTCACTAACCATGTTTCTGTCAGCGCTAAGTCAAATACTCATAAATATACACTGCCCTCCAAAAGTTCTTCAACAAAATTAAATTTGAGAAAAACTGATTATTCTTACTGCAAGTAATTTTACTATAATTAAAGTTTATTCATGTAACATAATTTGAATCATATGTTGATGAAATTAATTAATGCTGATTTTTTATTTGGCTCAGATGACTATTTTGGGTTTTTTTCATGGGTAAGTGTGAATCAATTTATACTAAAGCAAGATTTTGTCCTAATGCTTATGAAGGGAACTGTAGATACAATCTTTCAACAGTTGGTATATAATGAATACCAACTTGTATTTAAGTATCCAAGTATCAGAAACTGTCAAAATTATCTTCTGTAATCAATCAGTACCTTCTTAGTTCACAGGGTAAATACCATGAGATTCCATGAAAGTGGAGCCTCTCCTGATGGCCATCTTCATTTGTATTTATTTCTCACCCTCTTCAACTGTCATCTTTAAATAGTAAATACCTCCCTGTGGCTGATACTTTCCAATTTAAACCCAACTCTTATTGAAAACCCACCTCTCAACAACAGACACTTTTAAACACCTTGCAACAATAGTCACCTTGCAATGACTGTCAACTCATTTCAACAGTCACCATTTATCTACTATCATCTCTTATCAACGGTCACCACAGCTACAGCCATCCTTCTAATGTATTACCCTATGAAAATCTCTGTTCACTTTAAGTCATCTTTCTGCACCAATAAACAAATTATCAGTATTCCACTGGTAAAAATGTTTGTTTCTATGATTAGATTGAACGTTGTAGAGATTTTGTTTTGCTACCAACTGTTGTAGAGATTTTTTACTGTACTTGTTGCTTAAGCCAACACCATTAAGTTACCTGTTGGGAACATCTTAAGTTAAAGCTATATTTTGATTAGTTAGAAAAATGTTAAATGTCAGGGTGTATACTACATGAAAATACCCCTTGTCTGAATACATTTGTCTACCCATATATCATACTGTAAGAAAAACTTGTTAGAATACAAAAGTAGGCTTGTTATATTGTTGTGTTTTGTTTATTAAGACACTAGTTAGCGGTTTGTATGTTGCCAAAATTCTGAAAAATATGAACTTGTACATGTTGTTTATGATTTCAGTGTTTGAAAAAAAATCTGATAAACTGTGTGAAAAATTGATTAACAGCCACCTCCCAACAACAGTTATCTCCTTTAAATAACCTCTCTTTTTACAGCAACCCCTATTAAGGACCACCTTCTAAAATTGCTCTACTCTTAGTAATAGCCACTGCCCACTATGGCTACTTCCCTTAAAAAACAGGGAGTTCTCAATAACACTTACCCTGCAATAACAAATCTAGTGAGGGGGTCAGTATTGAGTGTATTTTTGAACTGTAAACCATTTTTATGTAGCATGAAGCAATTTTTTTGGACTCACATAGTATTAATATGTTGTGCTATTCTGCAAACAGTGTATAATGTGGTTGTGTTTCAAAAGTTTGGAGAGAAATCCTGGATCCTGCCCTGAAATTGGCATTTTGTATAACAATTATAAAATTGTAGTTGTACTGCAATACTTACTGTGATTTGTAAGAAGTTTTCGAGAATTTACATCATTTTTTTCTGAGTAAGCTGTATCGTTTAAACTGCAACATAATTGAAATTTAATTGAAAGTTTGCATGCTGCAGGGTAAATACTTAAAGTCATGTACGTAGGAGTTACATTGCAAACTATTTTAACTGTGTTTTAATTGAAGCTGTATAAGTTACAAAGCAGGGGATTATGTTATCAGGCTGTACCTATCTTATTTTGTGGTAAATATGATTTATTTCCTGGGAAATTTTTACTGAGCAGAATTCTGGTACCCGGAGGTTATCAAAATGGGAGATTAAGAAAACATATCACGAAAAGCAACAGTAAAACACGCAGGCCTGCCACTAACTAATTCTTATGCCTCAAATGGCCCTGATATTTAGCCCTTTTACAATGGTAAAAATGATGAAATTTACAAAAAAGTGACCAAAATTTCACTATCATGCACAGTTAAATGCAATTATTCAGACATATATCTGGATAATTTCTTGCAACGATTCTTAGTTCAATGCATGTTTATCTTAATGAATTTTGTTTAGTTTGGAGTTAACCCCCTTGTTATATAATAAAAGTGGAAACCCATGATGTTTTTGCTTGTTATTTACAACAATGAACCTTTCATAGTAAGTGTTTGTCTAAGAAATGTAATTCTTTTTTCTTGTTGTTTTAATTACCCCCCTTTGATATAGTAATTGATGATTCTTCTACAGATAATTGGAGTAATCTCCCTTTGATTCACTAACAAAGGATACTTCTTCAAATAATTGGAGTTAACTCCCTTTGGTATTTTAACAAACATTTCTTGTGCAGATAATTCATGGAGTTTTTATTTCTCTATTTCAGGGTTATACAGACTAACATTGAATATAACAAATTTTCCATTCACGGATGAAATCCGTTTGGCTGGTAGAAATTTGGGAAGTCTTTCTATTACTTCTAACCTAGTTAATTTCTTACAAGAGATTTTAGCTGACTTGGGTGGAACTATAAATATACAAGTTGTCAGCATACAGTAAGTTTTACCCTTTTTGTCACCTTTTGACCTTGACCTTTAAATGAGGTTGGCCCTTATTTAAGGTTGACCTTTTTTTGATATTGACCTTTTATTAAAATGGTGATTGTTTAATTGAAATGCATATACACACATACTCATAGATATAAATTCGGTTTTTAAAGTTGAGGGAGAAACAATAATCAAAACATATTTTATTTATTTATACTGGGTTTAACACTGTGTCAACACAATTTAGTTATTTAACAGCACCCAGGGCACCTAACCTAGCTTTCTGGACCTTTGTCTATAATTAGTATCCACGTACCCTTCAACAAGGCTGAAAATTTCTCCACATACCTTACTAATGAAGGAAAATTGACATAATTGTCAAATTTTCATGAAAGGGTTTTATCTCCCCGGATTGGAATCAAACCTGTACCCCTTTCAAAACACTAGATTTCAAAATTCCGGTACGCTATCAACTGTGCTACCAACCCGGTGTAACAGGCCAATTTCCCCCATGGCTAAACTTTCCCTAGGGAAAAATAGTCCTCAAGATTTGAAGAAATATTTAGGGGGGAAAATGCCCAGGGTGGGAAAAAGGCCTGGGGAAAAATTTGCCAAGGCCTTTTTCCCCCTGGGAAATATTGGCAGGGGGGGGGACAAAATAGAACTGCTACACCGGGTTAAACCAAATTGTAACTTGAGGCCTTAACAAGAGAATATTTCAGTAATGCATCTTCACCAACATATCTTTAATACTCTGATATTTAATTACAAACACAGGTGCAATTTCATGTTTTACATTAAACAAATACTTTACTTGAAAATAAATGTTTGCAATTAACTCCATCTTGTATTACTTCATGTTAAAATGTTTGCAGTTATGTACGGCGCCCATCAAAAGTTCTTGGACGAAATGAAATTTTGCATAAACTGATTATGCAAACCATTAGTCATTTTAATATGATAATTAAAATTCCAATAAAGGCAAGTGTGTTTGGTCAGTCAGTCAGTTAACCAGTCAATCAATTGGTCAGTCAGTCAGTCAATCAATCGGTTAGTCAGTCAGTCAATCAATCGGTCAGTCAGTCAATCAGTCAGTCAGTCAATCAGTCAGTCAGTCAGTCAGTCAGTCAGTCAGTCAGTCAGTCAGTCAGTCAGTCAGTCAGTCAGTCAGTCAGTCAGTCAGTCAGTCAGTCAGTCAGTCAGTCAGTCAGTCAGTCAGTCAGTCAGTCAGTCAGTCAGTCAGTCAGTCAGTCAGTCAGTCAGTCAGTCAGTCAGTCAGTCAATCAATCGGTCAGTCAGTCAATCAGTCAGTCAGTCAATCAGTCAGTCAGTCAGTCAATCAGTCAATCAGTCAGTCAGTCAGTCAATCAGTCAATCAGTCAGTCAGTCAGTCAGTCAGTCAGTCAGTCAGTCAATCAGTCAGTCAGTCAATCAGTCAGTCAGTCAGTCAATCAGTCAATCAGTCGGTCAGTCAGTCAGTCAATCAGTAGGTCAGTCTATCAGACGATCAGCAAGTCAATAATAGCTATATCTTAAGAGGCAATACAGTCAGACAATCCAAGACTTTCATGTGAGTCTGAATAATAATAGATTTGATTTTGAACTCAAGTTGCAAGGTTGTTTGTACCAGATATACATTGAACAATAGGATTTAATCTTTGATGCATACTTTTCAGCAATAATATGTGAAATAACTCCATTCTGTATAGATGCATCAGTCAGCTACAAACATATGGTATGCAGTGGGAAAAACCCCATTAATTAGAGTTTCAAATAATTATGAACTATTATATTTTTTAGTAGAGCTGTCATCAATTTCAATGATAACGCTGTAATCATTGATATTCATTTTCTGATCAATAATCAATATGCATTTCATTTTGAAATATCGATTATAAAGCCAATATGTATCGGTAAATATATAAAAGTCACTATTAAGTGACAAATTTGTGAGATAAATCTTCTACTGTAAGTGGAAACAGGTGCTCAGTCATGAACTGATAGGTCTAAAACATTGACGGCACCACCATTGAGGAAATAGTTCTAGTCAACAGAAGGTATAACATTCATGACAAATATACATCTATTATGAGTTTATGATAACATAAATGGTTTGTATAGTACTGCAGTGAAGGTATGGATATATATCGTGTATCGTCGATATTTATTTCTCGATATATCCCATTGTCGATACGCTTCAAGCTCAATCAATGACAGCTCTATTATCAAACAGTGTAAAGTGAAAACAAAAACTTTATCTAAAATATTGATGTTTGACTATTTTATTTCAGACCTGGATCTTTAATGGTAACATATGATATACAAACAGATGGTTCTCAGACTGAGGAGGAGATCAGAAAGAAGTTAAATGAAATAATAGCTAGTAGACAATTAGGTATATTTGATGTCAGCCCTGAAGGTTTTAACTTCTATAAAATCAGAGGTGAGTCTTTTATTGAATTTTTTTTTATACTGGGTTATAATGCCGTTTCAACACATTTTGGTTATTTTACGGCATCCAGTGCACCTAACCTAGCTTTCCTGGATCCTTGTCTATAACCAGTACTCTACTACCCTTCCACCAGGCCTGAAAACTTCTCTGTATACCTTATTAATGGAGGAAAATGGACATAATTGTCTAATTTTCACAGAAGGGAATAACCTCCCCGGGACGGATTAATTCCCATACCCCCTTAGAGACACCATATTCGAAATCCTAGTGCTCTACCAACTGCCATGTTTTTCTAAATTGTTGCTCTGGCCTCAGCTGTAGAGAGTAGGAGCAGTGATCTAGTAGTAGGGTGTGCACTAAAGGATTAAGAGGTCCTAGGTTCAAAGCCTATTAGGAGCACTGCTAACTTCCTTGAAGATGGAATTTAAATACAATTGATTCACTTAACCCAGGTGTAAATGGATTCACCTGCTTGAAGGTGATTTCAATGATCAGGGGTTACCATACAAAATTGTTAAGTAGGCTGAACAAGTACAATGTATATTGAAACAGACTTTAATCTGCACTTAACTCTAGGATTTTTAAACAGCAGGTCCGAGGTTAGATTCTTAGATATGGCAAGATATCCTTCTATGAAATTTCAATATTTGTTCGAGTCTTTTAATGTACATTGTATATGGATTTGTGTTTTTGAAATTTTATTTTGTTTATATACAATATGTTGTCATTTAATCAAAATAAAATTAAGTTTTAACAAAATAATTGTAGTGAATGTAAAAAGTATTTCAAAATGTCATTTTTGGACTCTGTACTAAAGACATTATAGTTTCCTACTTTTATTTTTTTTTTGAGAATTATTTGCTGGATTTTTCAACGATCGGGCGGGTGGTCCGGCGTCCGGTGTCGTTAACAGTTGCGTTTTCAATTTAACATGTATTTTTGCCATTTATTGTCAGATCTTTTTGAAATTTCATACAATGATAACATACCATGTGATGAACAGAATTAGAAAGTATTACAACTCTACCTGGCTTATTAATGGATTATTTCCCTTTGTAATTTTTGCGTTAAAGATTTTAAATCTGGCTTTAATGTGGTTTCCACATTACATTTCTTGTGTATTTTGTTTTGTTTACTTAAAGACGCCTATACCTGTCCACCAACTGTTGGAGTGACGCCAGACAACCTTCCATCAACGGTTCCAAGTAACGATGCTTATTTAATGGTAAACCAAGCTTTCTCATGCGACGGATTTATAACAGCATGGAAATTTGTTCGTCAACGAAACAACGAAGATTTTTATATCGGCGTGTTCCGTCAATATTCTGATACAAGTTACACAGTTGTTGACTTCACGAGAATTCCTATCTACTATGATAATTTTATTAACCTTCAAGACCCCATATTAGTCAGAAAAGGGGATTTCATCGGTGTGTTTGCTGATAATGGAAGTATTGGGGGAAGTCTTGTTTACGCATCAAAGGAAGTAAGTGGAGACGCAGCCTTGAAGAATCTATTGTTCCAAACGTACAAAGTTTCAATTTATTCCGATGATTTGGTTGTTAATAAAGGTATACCATTTGAGATGACAGATTACAGTTATAGTGAAGACCAAGCCTTGTTTGCAGTACAAGCTCAAATGAACTATGAAAATGTTCCAGGTAGAATTTTACTTACATCATTATGTAAATATCGTATAGTCCAACAGAATTAACCTGATCTTGACCTTTATGCAAGAATATATTAAACTCAGTATTTACAGTACATTTTTGTCTTCATTTGTAAATCACGCTTTATCGTACTGACACATTTACACTTACTGAACAATTAATGTTGTTTTCATAAGAATTAATACTTTGGTATGTGCAATAATATTGCTGACTTACCTACTTGTTTCCCAAAAACTAATGTGTCCAAAATTAAAAGTACAACAATATGCCTCTTTTAATAAATTGATTTATAGTCACATTGGTTGTTATAAACATGTGTATAACTGTATACAGGCACACGGAAACTCACAATTTAATGTAAGTGAAGTATGTAAGTATTATAATTAGGTAGTTCAAGCTCAGGTTAATTCTGTTGGACTATATATACTGTGTAATATGTTTGATAGAGGCCCACATGGAAGATCAGATTTATCCAAATGTCTAGCCTCTTAAAATAAACTCTTTATTATACCCCCGCTTCGAAGAAGAGGGGGGTATACTGTTTTACCCTTGTCCGTGCGTCCGTGCGTCCGTCCGTTACAAAATTTCCGTCGCAGTTTTCTCAGCAACTATAACATGCAGCAGCCTAATACTTTGCATATTGCTTCATCCCATAGTCCCATGTGGTGTAAAGTGATTTCATGCTCCTTGCTCATCTACTTCCTGTTTGTCGCATATTTTTAGATTTTGGCGGGGGTATCACTAGTGAGCATTAGCTCACAGATTTACTTGTTATTATTATTATTACTTAATTTTGTCTATCATACTATTATAAGCAGAGACTGCAGTGCAGTGGTAGAGGGCAAGATTTCATATCTTGAGGTCGAAGATTAAATTCCTGGAAAGGCATAGCATTTTGACAAAAAATTCATATTTTGTATAGATTTTTTGCCATACAGGGAAAAGTATTGCATGAAAAGAACAACTCTTACTCAGATATTGTGGCAGAAGCATTTTGCTCGAAATGCCAAGAAAACTTACATTTCACTTTATATTGCCGTATATTGTTAGTATGCTATACCACAACATGGTCACTATGTTTTGTAAACCAATGATCTTACTAGTCTTTGTACAGGGATGCTAAGCATCATGGGTAAAAAAAATCATGGGTAAAAAAGGTTTGTTTACCTGAAAACACTTGACATTGTTTAGTTTCTATTAATTTCCCCTGTTCAACTGAACTGAACATATGGAATGACTTCACACGCCACACTTTATTTCTGCTGTGTACCAAATTATTGAATACTGCAATGAGTTGTGCGTCTTAGTATAGAAGTGATATCTTCACTGTCTATTTATAGAATGATTTTCTCTGATGTTTCAATATTATTACAGCTGCTGTGACTCCAGCCCCTAAAAGTTGTGGCTCAGATGAATGGACATGTAAGAACGGTGATTGTATACCAAGAGAATATTATTGTGACGGTCAGAGAGATTGTTACGATGGCAGCGATGAAGATAACTGCGGTAAGATTTGGTTTTGCTTTAAATTTGGTAAAAATGTGGGTGGAGTTAATACCATGAGGGTAGAATTTATATGATGTTGGTTGATTTTATATGATATGGGTGGAGTTTACATGACGTGGGTGTGATTTATTTGATGTGGGTAAGTTTACATTATGTGGGTGGAGTTTATATGATGTGGGTGGAGTTTATATGACAGGGAGGTATATATGATGTGGGTGGAGTTTATATGACAGGGAGGTTTATATGATGTGGGTGCAGATTATTTGATGTGGGTTTTATAAGATGGAGAGGCTCAGTAATGTATGTGGGTGGGATCTAAATGATATAAAAGGAATATGTATGATGTTATTTGCAGACAGAGGTGGAAAAATATTGGCAAGGTGTATATGGTTTTGAACATCAACTTCAGACCATGACTTTTTTTATGAGAAAGAAGATTTAGGATGGAAATATACTCCTGATGCATTAGCGAACTGTATTTTAGTCATTGTGTAAAACATGTATCAAAAATGCAGGTGATACTCATTAAACCATTCTTATTCATACTGAATGCCACTTTTCAGGTGATGCTCGAGTTGTTTGCTCAGAAGGAGAATTCCGTTGTGCAAATGGTCAACAATGTATTCCTGTACAATTTGAATGTAATTATGTTGATGATTGCGGAGATAACTCTGACGAAGCCTCGTGTGGACCCCGCCCAGTATCCATCACTTCTTATAGAGACGGTATAGACCCTACACGATTTACAGTATCCTGGAGGGCGAGTTCAGATAGAATCATCTCATATACCATCAAATATAGACCAGTACGTAGATTTCTTATTATTTCCTTTTTTGTGTGTGTGTGTGGGGGGGGGGGGGGGTTAATGACGTAGCAACACAGTGTATAGGTCATGTAATGACAGTCAGTCAACCTACTCACTCCTCCTGGAAAGGCTAAATCTCTGGATTTAGCTGTTAACCAACTACTAAGCGCATACTTTTGTCATTGACTGACAACTGCCCTACATAATTAAAATCATTGGTAGGAGAGAGAATGGCCATAGAAATAATTTCATGACCAAGCTCTATGAAAGTAAGCCCCGCTTGGAAATCCTAAATTTGATGTTTATACACTAATGGAAAGCTGACATCATAAAATTATTGTGTCAGATTGATGGGATTTACATATTGACTGTTAATGGAAGTTCTCAAATGTGGAATCTATATTGTGAATAATCTTAGGCTATAAAAAAACAATTATAATCTTTTCCAATTAGGGACTTTAGTCAGTTATTTCCCCTTGTATACTCTTAAAATAGGTAGGTCTAATTAGTTGGATTACTCAGATTTTACCCTTTCTTTTCAATGTCAATTTGCCAAAATTAATCTTAAATGACTTTTTTGTAAATCATTTAATTTGTTTGAAATTCAAGCTAGGTATTTTTAGGGAAAAGAACTATCTAAATTTTATCACTTCTGTTAATATCTTCATTAACAAGAAAGATATTAGATGGAATATTTTGTTATTCTTACATGGAAATTTAATGATAAAATCTGAGAATTCCAACTGTAAGGACCTACTTACCAATTGGATTGCTTCAGATTTTATCAGGGAAAGATAACTGAATAAAGTCCCTAATTAGTATTCAAAAGAAAATTATGTGCTTATTTATATTTTTCTGTAAAATTTCTTGTTTTCTTTTTTATAAAAAATAAAAAGTGATTTTCCAAGTAGAGGACTTTGAGATTTAAAATCACAGGACTTGATTTGTAATAATGTTATAATGTGAGTTATAATGTGGGTGGAGTTTATAAATGTGGGTGGAGTTTATATAATGTGGGTGGAGTTTATATGATGTTGGTGTGGTTTAATTTGTAACTTTTAAGGAGTGAATTGTTGTTGTTTTTATGTGTTGTTAAAGTTATGAGTTTATATAATGTGGGTGGAGTTTATATGATGTGGGTGGAGTTTATATCATGTTGGTGTGGTTTAATTTGTAATTTTTAAGGAGAGAATTGTTGTTGTTTTTATGTGTTGTCTGATGTTGACATCATTCATTAATTTATTTTGAATTAAAAATTGGTAAAAAAGTGTTTGTTTGAAAATTTGAAATGCAGCATAAAGTATAATGCATTTGTGATGAAAGGACCTGTATATTGGTTAAGAAATTATTGTTGTTTGTTTTTATTTATTTATTGATTTTGTTGTTGTTTTTTTTATCATAGGTTACAATCATTAGTGGTCAGTTCACTGCTGATGGAAACTACATCATCGAACGTCCTTTAAGTAACTGGGTCTCAGTCCAATTGTCTTCTGCTACAGAGCAGTTTGTCATACAAAATCTTTCACCAGATAGCTATTATGAAGTTGAGATCAGTGCCTTAAATGAGATTGGGGCTTCTGAACCTAGAGCCTTTGTCTTCAAAACTAGCGATGGTAAGTTTTTTTATACTTATTTATTTAAATAGTCTAAGGAATTGCTATGATGGTAGCTGTGAAAATAACTGTTACAAAATTACTTTTGGATTGGGTTTAAGTGATGTGGGTGGGGTTTATATGATGTGGGTGGAGTTTATATGGTGTGGGTGGGGTTTATATGATGTGGATTGGGTTAATATTATGTGGGTGGGGTTTATATGATGTGAGTGGGGTTTATATGATGTGGATTGGGTTTATATTATGTGGGTGGGGTTTATATGATGTGAGTGGGGTTTATATGATGTGGATTGGGTTTATATTATGTGGGTACGGTTTATATGATGTGGGTGGGGTATATATGATGTAGGTGGGGGTTTATATAGTGTGGATGGAGTTTATATGATGTGGATGTGGTTTATGTGATGTGGATGGGGTTTATATGATGTGGGTTGGGTTTATATAATGTGCATAGGGTTATATGATGAGGGTGTTGTTTGTATAGTGTAAGTGAGGGCTGTACAACATGGGTGTATGTTCTATGATGTGAGTGGGGGTTTTATGATGTGGGTAGAGTTTTGACGATGTTGGTGGGGTTTATACAATGTGGGGTAGTTAATATGCTGTGGATGGGGGTTATATGATGTGGGCAGGCTTTTTATAATATAAGTGTGGTTTACATGAAATTGATGAAAGTTATATGATATTAGTGTTAATTATATGATGTGGGTAGATATGATGTGATGTAAACATACTACTACATGTACTGTATATTGTAATATATTTACAGCCAGTTGTGGGGCAGGTGAATGGCAATGTAAGGATGGTAATTGTATTGATATATCTGGAAGGTGTAATGATTATTATGATTGTGCTGATAGTTCAGATGAGGACAATTGTGGTATGTATATAGTTACATGTTGCTGAATTAAGGTGATAAAAGTTATAGTAATGGTGTTGGTCATAATGATGATGATGATGATTATAGGCTCAATTATGATGATGATGATGATTAATTTGAGGATGTTGATGAAGATGATGATGGTGATGATATTGATTGTAAAAATAAAATCTTATTATTATTACCATAATGCTTGCAATGATATTGGTAATGATGGTGATTAAGATGATGGTCATGGCTATGATGATGATGATGATGATGATGATGATGATGATATTTAAAAAAATGATTATACTGATGACCTTAATTACAACATCAATGATGGTAATCAGGCTTATGAAAATAATGGTGATGATAAAATGATATTGATGATGATTATGATATTTGTTAAAATTATTGATGATTTTAAGGATAATAATGATGATGATGATGACAACAATATTGATGATGATGATGATAATGGCCACCAATATTGTTATAATAACACACATTTCATATATTTGTAGATACCTTTCAGTGTCCAGAAGCATTGTTTTTATGTACTTATGCTAACGGTAGTATAGACTGCGTAGATGATCCATCCATGTGCAGTAAGATATTTTATTATATAATATAAATGTAATTATATAGTGTCACCACAATCTTTAGTCTCATATAGGAACTTTAAATAACAGTCTTTTAATTGATCATACTCCATGAAGAAATCTATTGCCAATTGACCTGGGGCGATAGCGCAATTGGTAGTGCACTGGGATTTGGAATTTCGTGCCCGAGGGGGTGCAGGTTCCAATCCCACCCGGGGAGGTTATACTCTTCCATGAAAATTTGACAATAATTTTGATTTTCCTCCATTGATTAGATAATATGGAGAAGTTTCCCGCCTTGTGGAAGGGTAGGTGAGTACTGGTTATAGACAATGGTCCAGGAAAGCTGGGTTAGGTGTGCTGGACACCGTAAAATGACCTAAAATTGTGTTGACTCGGCATTAAATCTAGTAAAATAAAAAAGTTAGGGTTTAACTTCCAAGTGCCAGATAGAGATAATGCTTAGTGCATCATTGTTATTTCCTATGTATCCTTTTGTTTCAATTCAAAATAATCCTTTGTGACCCCTCTCTCCTTGTGAGATTTTTGATAAGGGAGGCATGCTTACAAAGCCTGTTGGGGGGGCAACATTTCTTTTTTAAAATCTATCTTATCTAGCCAAAAACAGACCATTTAAGTCCTTAGGTAGAAGGGTGAATGTAAAATGTGTGAACTTGCTTTGATGCCTTTTGATGGGTTAAATGATAAAATAATTTCGTGAGAAGCGTTATACTCTTTATTTATTGTAGCCACTCCTCTAAGCGCCTGTATGTGACTATGAACTGTGGTCACACTATAGTTGTTGTTGTATTTGATATCGTGAAGTAAAATTTTATTTTGTAGTACCCTAGAATTTTCTTTTACTAGCAGAGACTTGAGTGTTGTGATGTCATACATTTGTATAATTTTGTACGAGGTTCAAATTGTTCCAAAGCAGAAGATCAGAGTCAAATACGAAAGTTTTCCAGCTCTGGTTATAAGAAAACAACATGAATGATGGTCCTTAAAAATGTAATTTATGTATTTGCATTCATACTACAAAATTACAGAAAACTATCTTTAGATATGTATGACTAAAAAAATTATTAGCATTGTTCACAATTTATTGAGATAACCCTCAAAAGTTTAAAGCATACAATCATTTTGATGATTAATTGCTAGAAATGTTTCCACAGAAATGTTTTAATCAGTTACTATGGCAACCATTTCCATTAAAAACCGTTTTTACATAAATTTTGTTTTTGGCAAAATATTGATACAGCTTCAAGAATGTTTATTGTTTTATTAGCTTACATTTATTTATAATAATTTAGTATTAACTAATTTATAACTGCCAAATTTATAGGGAAAAATCCCGCAGCCATTCACTCGCTTTCTTTGTATCTGTAGTGAAAAGCTTTGCTTTATTCCATTTTGACTTTTTTTTTATTTTTGCTTCAGTTTTGCAGATTTATATTTTTATTTGCATTCATAAATGAATTGCAGCTTCTTATGTTCTTTGTAGTGGTTTTTATGTAAATTTACCTGTAAACATGTTTCATGCTATGTAAAATCATTCATGATTTCTGAGAGAGGGCTGATCCTGAAATATTTACTTTTAGACCAAAAGTGGGGAGAGGGGTTGTTCAAAATGTAATTAAAAAAATGTTTACAGAGACTTTTTTACTAAAATATGAACTAGGATGATGAAGGGGTATTATGTGACGTCTGCACTTTTTATGGTATTCAAAGATAACTTTTTTTAACATTTTCAAATTTAACCTACTTTTCTATTACCTACATTTTGAAATTTATGGGCAGATTTAGGTTCCCTAATCTCCATTTTGAAATTCTGTGAAGAGTTCCGGCCCTCTGACATTCCTTCATTAAATGGATCAGTCCAGTAGCATGTTTACATTTATTTTATTTTTATTTATCATTTTTTGGGATGTAACATTATTTCTTGTTTGTACAAAATATCTGTCCTTTGTGTTGATGACTCTGCCTAGTTGACTCAGTTTGAAGTTTATCTGACCATCTATTCATTTGCAATGGGTTCAGTGTACATCCAATAAAAGAAAGATTAAATGGTCAGATAGGGTCATATGACTAAAGATTCTTCAAAAAAAGAGACATTAAACTCACAAACTTTAATGCACTATACTCTTCAAATTGGAGTCTAAAATATTATAGAAATTTTGATCTCCCTAGGAAATAATGTTGCATCTCTTTATTTTTGTTTACCGTATGCTTAGTTTATTCATGCTTGTGTTATGGGGGTGAGCTCAATCTCATTTAAATCAGGCCATTTATTGCTCCACTCTATTTCTAGTAGATCTGATGATTTTCATTTACAACCCATGTTCTGTTGAACTTTCAACGAACTGTAGTATTGGAATAATGCTATAGTTCCTTCAGAATCTTAAGCTAGCTTTTGTGGCAACATAGTTGGGTGTCTGCTAACAACTCTGAAGGTCATGGGTTCAATCCTAAATAAGATCATGGATGTTTATCAAGTTAGGAATGGCACCCAATGTAAATAACCTGATACCAATCATGTGATTGCATTCCTAGATTGTCCTCGAGACATTCAAGCTCCAGGAATTCAAGAACATATTCTTGAAAGGAGGGGGGAGTGTATGTAACAAAGCTATAATATGGCATTTTCATTACTTTGTCTTCAAGCTAGCTTCAATGGTCACAACGTAGAATGTCTTCTTACAACTTATAGAAGTATGTGGGTTTGATCACATGAATTGAAGCTTAAATGTTTATCGGATTGCTATAGAAAACATACAATCTGATTTTAAATGAGATTGGGCTGTGCTTGATTTATTTCATATATTATATATTTTGGTTTATTTGTTTGTCATGCATTAGTTGAGATATGCAAAGAGAATGAATTCCAGTGCCTTGATGGTCATGGTTGTTTTAAGCTTACGGCTCTATGTGACGGGATCATTGATTGTAAGGATTTATCTGACGAAGCAAATTGTGGTATGAAAATTTTACACCAAAATATTTACGTTTGCATGTGTTTTTTGTGGGGAGGATTTTAAGCGATTGTTTTGCATGTGTTAATTTTTTTTTGTGCATGATGGATAAAGATAACTTATTTGTTGTTTTGCATGCTAAATATTTGCATGTTAATTTTATTGTATCTAATTTCATGAAAAAGAAATTCTTTTACTTTTTTCTGATTTTCTTGATGCTCACAAATGTTTAACTAAGTCTTTCCTTTGAACTTAGTCTGCTGCATGATGACAGAAAAAATGTTACAACATCGCATAAAAACATTGCTTTTATTTTTAGAATGACTGTGAACTTATCTTAAAATTATGTAAGAGTAAAGAGATGGACAAAAATATAGAAGGGAATTCTAAATTCAGCTTTATTACAATTTCATTAAGTCAGACAATATAATCATTGTGATAAAAATTGTTAACCTACTTGCTAAATCCCGTTGGCCTGATCGGGGGCATTTTATCCTCTCTGTGCCGACTTGATTTGTCCTTTGCTCCTGTGCTTTCTTAGTTGGTCAATATTATCATTTGATAGTGATAAATATTGTTAACCTACTTGCTAAATCTTCTTGGCCTGATCTGAGGCATATGTTATCTACCACTCAAGACCATCTTTGTTTGTCCTTAGCTCCTGCTTTTTGCTTCATTCCAGGAACTTTCTTTGCTTCCATATGTTATCTTAACTATGCATTGCTTACTTGTAGCCTAGACTAAATTAAACACTTAGTAGATATTTGATATAAACCAGTTAATAGTAATACCTTTATCATACTAGCCCGAAGCTAAGGAACTTAGCAGAAAACAGTCGGTCAAAGCCAATAGGCATACGGCCGACTGACTTGAGGAACTTAGCGACATGGGCTAGTGAAATTACTTATTCCACATGTATAATCAGACATTTGTAATACATGTACTTTAATTCAATATCATTTTGCTTTTATAACATATCATTCTTTGAATATACAGTAAAACTTGGTTATAACATACTTGGTTATAACATACACTCGGTTACAACAAACCATTTTTCCTGGCCCATTCGTCATATTTTGTATGCAACATACTTAGTATGCTATATGGATATAACATACCTCGGTTATAACATACCTTTTTCCTTGGCCCAGCGAGTATGTTATAACCGAGTTTTACTGTAGCATTACAAGTGTCATTCTAGGCGCTCCCTAAAAGTAAACAAATATCCTGTATGCATTCCTAGTATATAAATTCTTTTAAAGCTCTATGTCATGTCTATTAGTATTTAGGAGTGGGGACCATGGGAGCGGTGTCTTGGCAGATTATTACAAAAAAAATACAAAAACATATGATTGTATAATAAATCTTAGAATTAATTCTTCTAACATCAAAAAGCAAGTCATCAATCATTTTGTTGTGTTCTAATTTTGAACTACCACTTTGACAGGCAGTTTCTAATATATTTTTGCATTATATCTTAAAAATTACAATTTTTGGTATAACATCTTTTGAAATCCTTTGTCCAAGTTTACAATTTTCTTAAGACAAAAGTCATAAATGTCATAAATGCTTTTGCACCCGTACCAGGTGCTAAATTGACTTAAAGAAAATGGGATTTGATTGTAGATTCTTTGCTGTCAGAACACACTCCTTTTCTATTCTCACTTATATTATTTTAATTTTCTGCTGAAATTTACTCAGAGGTATGTTCCTCATTATACTTCAATCTATAGACACTTGTATAGTCACCTTAGAATTAGTATTCATAATGATTATCTCTGCTGTGTCACATTTTTTCAGTTTGTGGCAAATGTCTTTACTGATATATTGCTATATTTCAATCTGATTAAAACCTGATAGAAATTCTCCACTTGTTTAGCTTAACATCAGACAAGCATACAGTATGGTTCATGTTTTTGTTACATGTACTGTATACCGGTAAACTCTGCAGAGCAGCCCCGTACAAAGCAAGTCCTCTGCATTGCAACTACTTTTAATATTTCCCTTACGTGCAATTTTAATTGAAATTAAGCTCTGCAGATCAACAACCTCTGAACAGCAACACATTATAATCTCACCCAGTGGGCGTTGTTCTAAATAGGACTGTATTTACCAGTTTAATGTACTTCCTAAGTGTCTTTATGGCTGTGATGCTTGTAACGATTGTGAGTATTGCTCCATTAAAGTTAACATTTAAAAAACTTCCCCCTCATACTTTCAATCAATGCTGTTATCATTACCTCCCTCAGGAAGAGCATCTTGACCGATGCTGTTCCTGTTTGTTCACTAACCGCACTTTTTGTGAATAGTTATAAGTGGAAAACTAAGGGTTACATAAACTCACGTGCCAAATGTACTAAGTCTTATTAGCAAGGTATTTAATAATCAACTGTATGTTTTTATCACAGAATGTCTTGAAGGAGAGTTCCAGTGTGTACAGAACAGAAATTGTATTCAAGGATCTAAAAGATGTGATGGACGGGATGACTGTGGTGATCTCTCTGATGAAGTCAACTGTCGTATGTATTTGTTTTTTTTTAGTTAGGAGAAATAAATGAAAAATCAAGGGGAGGTCAGTGGGGAATACCATGATCGTAAAATCTTGTTAATATTGTGTATATACGGAGCCCCTAAAGTGACATTTTGAAATAATTATTTCGATTTTTCGAAATGATTATTTCGTTTTTTTGAAATAATATTATTTCGATTTTTCGAAATAATTATTTCGTTTTTTCGAAATAATATTACGTTTAAACGAAGTAGTTGTGAAAATAAAAAAAGTATTTCAAAATGTCACTTTAGGGGCTCCGTATGTATACTATGATAGTAGTATTCATAAATTTTACTGGTCCAATCGGTGCATTGCTTTCTTCTGGTTGTTAGTGACATCAGTATAACTAAAGTTTCCATTGCTGATTATTCTTTATTGGGACATATTGGTCATCACATCTCGGTCAATCTCTCATTGTGAATTAATGAATTAATATTTTTGGGAGTGAAGAAAAACTACTTATTGACAAATCCAGAGTAGGGGAGCGTCTTTGGACATTTGAATCAACAAACCCCTCCCCTGCAGGGACAATCATACAGTCAAATCTTGAGCAAAAAACCCAAATCTGTAAATCACAAGTGACTGACTACAATACCCTCAATTTTGGTGAGAAAACAATTTCTCCACAGTCGCCTGGATGGTAAAAACATGACTGTTTTACTCCCAACATCCCTTTTACCTCATTGAAGTAAGGCTGGGAGTGATTTGAGGTACAAGTGACTTATGTATGATTGTTTTATATTTCAGCTTGCCCTGATGGTTATATAGAATGCTTAAATACACCAACTCAAGAATGTGTCAGTGAATCTCTAACTTGTGATGGTTACAATGATTGTTCTAATGGTGCTGATGAAGTTAATTGTGGTAAGTATTTGATTTTACTATACGAAGAAACTTTATACCATTTCAGTCACTGCCACACATTGCCGACAGACAAATCCTGTGAAAAATGGACTGTCTGTTGATACCTACAGGGCCAACTGTCTGGCAACGATTTTGATCTTATCCACAATTTTCAATTCATCAAAATATGTGAATTGTCTCCAGTCTTGTAAGATTAGGTTTTGTCTAGTAAAATTTTGATCTCCACAGGACCTACTGTCCAATGATAAACTGTTGTGTTTCGCTGCGACTGCAATTTGTTTGGATGCTGGACAACTTTTAATTCCAATTAGGAATATGATGCCATGTACAATCTGAGTACATGTATACTTAGCTGACTGTATTGTCAAACGAGATTGGGATGTTTACGAACATTACTCTAAATACAATTTAATTTGACAATAAAGTCAATGAATTTTCAAGTCCACCTTTTTATCTTAAATGAGACAAAATACCAACAAATGAAATTAGAACCACATTATTCACAGGTCACTATACTCCCATGTAAGTGAATTTTAATTAAAATTGGGACCAAAATTAGATCTTTTGTTCATGAAAAAAAACAACAAAAAAACCAACAACAAAATCTTAAAATCTTGACCAAAATTCTCCATTGACAGCAAATTGTTCCAAGCCAAAAAAATCTAATTGTAATTGGAACCATTTATTGTCTACTTTATGTATTTTGGCAGAGTCAGAAACTCAAATATGTTTCTGGAATGTTACCAGAAAATTACTCATTTTTTGTAAGCTTTTTACCTATATTTTATTTGGCAATACATAAAAGTATATGTTTCAATATATTTAGGTTGTGCTGACAATCAATGGCAATGTGCTGACTCATCATGTATACCTTCAAATATGAGATGTGATGGTCGTCCACAATGTGAAGATCTTTCAGATGAAAATGGTTGTGGTAAGTTTATTGTTTATTCTTTAGGTTCTTTTACTGTCTTTGAGTTTAATTCAGTTAGTTGTGGTAGATTCATTTTATTGTCTTTGGGTTCTTTTACAATCTTTGATTTCATTTCAGTTAGTTGTGGTATATTCATTTTGCATTCTTCTTTTTTCTTTCGAATTCATAATTTTCAGCTTGATTTGTTAATCTGGATAGTTAAAATTTTAAAAACAAAAGAAGTTAACAACAAAGTCTGCTTCCATGAACATGCTTACACGTTTGAATTGAACAGTTTTATACAATAATCCCTGATCATCTAAATCATTCTCATTCAGATGATGCTTGTGGGACTCATTTACTTGTAGGAGTGAAGCAGTTGCAATCACATTCAATTTTTAAAACAATTAACAGTGATTCTTTTGGGGTCAAACCCAGGACCTACAACTGGATTGGAGCTCCTTTCAACCAGGCATACGAACAAAATTTTACAAACTTTTACTGAATTAACCAAAATTCAACAATATAATTTAAAAGCAGTGTTTGCTTTTTAACAACAATGTGAAAACAGAAATATGTGGTTAGGAAAAAACGCCTATTAAGTTAAGTTCATATTTTACTGTTTTCCAGAATGTGCTAACAATGAATTTACATGTAACGATGGTTCCTGTATACCTGACTCTATGAGATGTGATGGTAGACCACAATGTGAGGATCAATCAGATGAAGATAATTGTCGTAAGTTATCATCTACTTTATACAAATTATCATCTATCAGTTATCATTTACTAGCTTATAACTGAGACTACAAATATTGCATAAAAACAGCACCTATAAATCAAGAGCTTGTTGTGTGACATTTTGAAATACATTGTACTATGAACTTCTTTTTATTTTTACATTTATTTCATTAAAACATAATATTATTTCGTTTTTACAAAATATAAATTCGTTTTTACAAAATAGAATTTCCTTTTCACGAAATAATATTACGTTTAAATTAAATAATTATTACATTTAAAGGAAATATCATTACTACGTTTATTTGGAAATGATAATTTTGAACAAAAACAAAATACATGTAATATAATGCTCAATTATCATTTCGTAAAAAAGAAATAATATTATTTTGTAAAAAGGAAATAGCTTTTTTTGTAAAAATGAAATAAATTATTTCATAAAAATAAAACAATAGTAAAAATATAAGTACATGTATTACAAAATGTCACCTTTAGTGGCCCTGTATATATATCATTATTATACTTCATTATTACAGCCTGTTTGGATGGTATGTTCCAATGTTTAGATGGTAACTGTGTTGAAGGTAGAATGAGATGTGATGGTGTACCACAATGTGAAGATGGATCCGATGAATTTGGTTGTCGTAAGTACACTTGTTGTTTTATATAGATACTTGTTGTTAAATAGTGTTACTTGCTTAATATAGTTTCTTGTTGCTAAATATACTTACTTTTGCTTAATACTGTAAAACAATAGGAATATTTTTGGCCTGATATTTTTATTTTGTTGTAAGATGATTTTAAGTAATATTTTGCACAGCAGAATGAACATGTTAACAAAAATTTGTGATTTAAATGATTGATAACAACTTTTTCTAGAAATGAAATTTTAATGTATGCTCTAATTGTAAAAAGAAAGAAAACTAACATTATTTGTGGTTAACAAGTGCATTAAAACTATCTTGGCATTAGCCATTCAAGCAGGCTGATATCAGGAAAACCCTTTGCAACTTAATGAAAATAGTGCCCACATCCTTTTAAGTGTATATCTTATATATCATTACAGCCACAGAACCACCAAGTTGTCCAGTTACAGATTTCCAATGTAGATCTAACAGAGGTTTAGAATGTATTAATAGACGGTTACAATGTGACGGTAATCCTGATTGTTCTGACGGCTCTGATGAACAAGATTGTCGTAAGTAGCAGATGTCATTTTATTTTTGTGCAGCAGATGGCATTTAACATTTGCAGAGTAGATGGCATTTTTTTGCGCAGCAGACGTCATTTTATAATTGTGTAGAAGATATCCTTTTATTGTGATGTTACAGAATTAATTTTTTTGTGGTTTATAAACATGAAATAAATGGATGTTGAATGCGAGATATGAACTAATTTGACTTGAAAACTTAGAAAATATCAATACGTCTTTAATGTCAATAACATGTGCTACTTAAATTGTTATAAGTTGCTCTGGTTGCTTCAGAAGTTGGTTTTGACTGGTTCTATTTCCGTCAGTGTATGCCAATGACTATAGAAATAATGATAGCAGCTCTCTTGCTTGACGTTTATTTTTTAAACGTGTTGTGCTAGGAGGATAGAGAAATGCAGCCAGGTAAGTATCTGTTAATGTATGCCTTGTTTGTCACACAATTGCTTTATAGTCAATATTACTTGAGACATATGCAACATTACATAAAGCCTCCTCATTGTAGATAGAAAATTTACATAGTTGAATATTTTTTATCATCTCCCTACAGCTGGTTGTAAGAGGAATGAGTTCACATGTCGAAGTGATGAACGTTGTATACCACTTGAGAGACGTTGTGATGGTAACATAGATTGTGCTGATAGATCTGATGAACTTGATAATTGTGGTAAGTAAAATAAGGGGACGGAACTTTAAGGGCCGGGGTTAAATGTACTGATAGATCGGATGAACTTGATAATTGTGGTGAGGCAGATGAGGATATGGAATTAGGGGGCCGGGTTCTAGAGTAATGAGTCGCAGAGAAGTTTTATGTGCTGATAGATGGAATTAAAAATTCTGATGAAAATCAATTCAATTTAGATCTCTTGAATTTCAAACTTGACATTGAGAATATTAACATAAAAACAAGGTACATTACACTAAAAATGTGTAAATCGATAACTAAGGGGCTATGCCACATCAAGAACCACATAAATTTCAAAATATTTAAAAACTTAATTTTTATAATAACAACAGCTCGAAGATTTTTTCTATTTTGTCTATTTCAGTATGTACACAGAATCAATTTACTTGTGGTGATGGACTTTGTATTGATTTAAGTCGTCGTTGTGACAGACGCATTGATTGTGACGACAGATCTGATGAGCTTGCTTGTCGTAAGTTTGATTAAATATTTTCAAATCATGATGAGTCAAATGTTTTCTGGAAAACTTTGTGTTTGCCAAATCAACAAAATATTGTAGAGGTGCTGTAAAACTTATAGTAAACTTATTTTAGTACACATGTAGGATTTCTCGGTAAAAAATGATAAAACTGTAACCTAGCAAGCAGATAAAATATCGTTAGCATTAACTATCGAATAACAAAACATTGTCTGTCACTGAAAACATAGATATTTTAAGGTCGATTTGGAGGGCTGTGGTACCATTTTGATATATTAATGAAATTCTGTTAGAAAAATAAAGATTCGTTTAAATTTGTTAAAATTTCAAATTATTTGACCTTTGACATGAAAGGACATGAAAATTGGATTAAAGTGTTAAATTGTATTGTATTCACTTCATTTGTTTTTAGCTTGCCAATCTGGAGAGTTCCAGTGTTTGAATGGTGACTGTATCAATGAACAACGGCGATGTGATGGTCGCTCAGACTGCATTGATGGAAGTGATGAACAGAATTGTCGTAAGTATTCTGAAATTAATGTTTGTTTTAACATTTTGTGGGCTGTGTTGTAATATATATTTCATCACTTTGTGTGAACGTGTGAGGCACAAGTTAGTGTATATTTTATACTTAATATTTTATACTTTATATGTTTTTAAAGCTTCTCATTCACAGATATGTACTTCCAGATTTAGGGGTTTTGGTCCCTGCAAGAAATAATATATTTGTTGAAAGAAAAATATAATGCATGAAGAACTTTAAGAGAAAGAAAAAAATACTTTTAGAGATAAATATGTCTGAAATTTTGAGTAAGGGGCATATTATGTCTAAATTTGAAGCACGGGGCATAATATAGGCCAAATGGTAGTTCACAAAAATTAATTAATCAGATTTATTGTAGCTAAAGCCTGACACCTGATATGTATCTTATATACTCTTAGTAGACTTAATTACTGAAATAAATAAAACAAATAGTGTGCAAGTTGAAATTTATGTGTGAGCAACATTCTGCATTTTTGGAGCAACATTCTGCATTTTGAAATATGGAATTTTTAATTTTCCTATCAAATTTTATTGCTGTCCAGTATCAAGTATTCTTATTTTTATATTTTTTTGATATCACCTCTGGGGATCATCTTTCAACCCCAGATATAATGAAAAATAAAGTTCCCACAGCAATTTCAATTTTAAATGACACACTATACATGTATATTATATCAGTACCTATATAAATGCATGTGTACATGTACAAATGTATATCTAATGATCATAAAATATAATATTACAAGAATTTTGAAGTGAGTTCTTAATTTGAAACCGTTTTGTAAATTGAAATTTGCTTTTCAAATGTTAATTGAAATCGTCTTGCAATTTGGTCTCTTGCTTTTCTTCTGTAGTAGGGGCTACTGGGCCAAATACCCCTATTGTTAAATGAAGTGTTGGAAATTTATCATAACATTCTGCAAAAGAATAATTTAAGCAATTTAAATTAAGTAGCTTTTGATTTGTACCCACTGTTCTTCTTACTTCATGCGTAATGTACCTATGAAATTTTAAACATTATATTTCATGTATGTAAGAAATTCTAATCATTGATATGAAATGTTTCATGTATATAGATAATTATGTATATGTTATTATGAAGTATGCATTGAACTCCACGTCTTAGATATGAATATGATTATTTTAAGCAATAGTTTGTCTGCAGTAAAAATATATATTAAGCTTTATATGTTGAGTGGGTTTGCTGCAAATGTTTATATATATTCAACTATATATTATTGCCTTAATACATTACATGTGGGTATGCATTTTCCAAACAAAATATGTATAATTTAACTAATTTATGCTTTATGTGTTGGGTGTGCAAAGCTTCAAAGTGTAGTTTAATGAATGAATGTTCGGTGGATCAACTGATTTGTCAATTAGTTGATTGATTGATTGATCATTTGATTGATTGATTGATTGATTGATTGATTGATTGATTGATCAATCATTTGATCGATCATTTGATTGATCATTTGATTGATTGATTGATCAAAAGAGCAGGCTATGGTTGAGATAATTGTTTGATGGATCTATTTGGCTTATTGTATATATATACCTTTATTGGTCAATGTTGTATTCACCATATTACATACAAATATTTATTGTCTTTTTTAGTATATGACAAAATTGACTTAATTTGACTTATCATGTAGCCAACCGGCTAGCTCAGTTGGTAGCATGCAAGTCTACTGAATGAGGGGTCGTAGGTTCGATCCCCGGGCGGGGCATACTTTCGTGGAGCTTGGTCATGAAATTATTTCTAAGGCCATTCTCCCTCCTACCAATGAGTTTTTATTATGTAGGGCAGTTGTCAGTCACTGACGAAAGTATGCGCTTAGTAGTTGGTTAACAGCTAAATCCAGAGATTTAGCCTTTCCAGGAACAGTGAGTTGGTTGACTGACCACCGTTATATGATCTATACAATGTGTCCCTAGGGCATTAATCCCAACAAACAAAACAGACAAGTCATTATTATTGTTGTATAAAATCAAACGATTGTGTGAAGTAGTACATGTCCAGGAGAAAGAATCATTTTAGGTCAATCTTGTCATATAACTCTGTTTGCAGCAAATGTAATTGGTATTTATATATCAAATACTGATAATTTGGAATTTCATTCAAAGTTGGTTTAGTTGCTATGGTAACCCAAGTTTGTATGAAACTATTATACTGACCTCTATGTCTTTGTTAAAAGTGACTTGTGAATTAACAATATACATTTTAATATTGACAAAAAAAACGAACCAATGTGTTAATGCTAGCCTGAAATACTCGCAAAAACCTCCAATACAAAAATAGGGTCAAGTTTAACAAGACACTTCTTAAATTAGATTAGAACCAAGATGGGATTGTTGCTACAACGTTAATCATACATACCTTTTGTTCTACGTAAAGCTACCTTAACTCTCTTTTTGCAAACTATATCCTTAGTAGAAAACATTAATAACATTGATAATAATTCACAAGATCATTGTTTTATGTATAGACTTTGTATATCTATGTTTGTGTTTACTAACTTACCTATAAAATTGTTTGAAAAAATGTTTACAGCTAGTAGACGCAGATGTTCCGCTGGATTTTACCAGTGTGGTACCGGACACTGTTTGCCGGACAATCGTCGGTGCGATGGTTATCCTGATTGCCCCGACGAATCTGACGAACAGAATTGTCGTAAGTTACCAACTTGTTTCAGTTTACTGGTTGACAATAAAGTTCATGTTTTGGGTTGATGATAAAGTTCAGGTTAAGGGTTGATGATAAAGTTCAAGTTTTGGGTTGATGATAAAATTCAGGTTTAGGGTTGATAATAAAATTCAGGTTTAGGGTTGATAATAAAATTCAGGTTTAGGGTTTATGATAAAATTCAGGTTTAGGGTTGATAATGAAGTTCAGGTTTTTGGTTGATGATAAAGTTAAATAAAGAGTTAAAGATAATGTTTATATTAAATCTCAATAATTGGTTGACAATAAAGCTCCAATTAGAGGAAGGGGGGCAACTCTTGCAGGAACTGTCTTTTTCTATACTTTGTGTCCACTTCCTGCATGAACTTGACAGAATTATATGCTGCTTTTACTTCATTCATTAGGCAGTTAAAGCTGATAGTTTAAGTTTTCTGGCTTGTTAAATGCTATTGCTTTCCCACAGTTTGGGAATTATAATTTAGCTAAGTCAAGTCTAAAACCCAATTGGTCATTAGTGTTGTGTTTGCAGAGGAATATTTTTTTCTTCAGGGAAGTAGGGTCTTGCAAATAACGTATATGCAGTAGATTTTATTCTATATGTGTGAGTTTTTCTTTGGGGGAGGGGGAAGGGGTGGGGGAGGGAGGAGTTGAGTAAAATTGATACACAAAATAAAATTCTGGTAGGCAGTTCAAGACATGAAATAAAAATTAGTTAACCATTAAACTGAAAAATGTTGGTTTCCTTATCCAATGGTTGATGGAATATAAAAGTGTTTTGTTGTCATTGCTCTCTTTGTATTTGTCAATCAAATGTATGAAAATAGTCAATAGTCAAGTTTCAGGCATGAATATTTTTAAAACATAAAACAAGGGGAGTAACTGACAACAAACATTATACATCCTTTGTATGTTTTTATTTTTCGTTTAGTATAGTCTGACAAATATGTCCTGATACTTATATAGGTAAACATGTATGACCTGATACCAAATATAGGTCAACCTGTATGACCTGATTCTTAATATAGTTTAACCTGTATGACCTGATATTTAATATAGGTCAACCAATATGACCTGATACTTAATATAGGTCAACCTGTATGACCTGATACTTAATATAGGTCAACCTGTATGACCTGATACCCAATATAGGTCTACCTGTATGACCTGATACTTAATATAGGTCAACCTGTATGACCTGATATTTAATATAGGTCAACCAATATGACCTGATACTTAATATAGGTCAACCTGTATGACCTGATACTTAATATAGGTCAACCAATATGACCTGATACTTAATATAGGTCAACCAATATGACCTGATACTTAATATAGGTCAACCTGTATGACCTGATACTTAATATAGGTCAACCTGTATGACCTGATACTTAATATAGGTCAACCAATATGACCTGATACTTAATATAGGTCAACCTGTATGACCTGATACTTAATATAGGTCAACCTGTATGACCTGATACTTAATATAGGTCAACTTGTATGACCTGATACTTAATATAGGTCAACCTGTATGACCTGATACTTAGTATAGGTCAACCTCAATAATTTTGCAAAATGATGTATTGAAAATTAGTTTACCCCAAAAATGTCTTTCATTGAACAGCATTTAAACTTATTGGGTGAAACTAATTGAATGAGACTCAGAATGAAAAACTATGCTTCTTTTATGCAAATGTTCAGTCATATAGCAACATTCAGTTGACCTACTCACTGTGCCTGGTCAAACCTTAATTCCTGGACATAAAGTATCAGGTGAAATATGTCAGACTATATATTTAATTATATTAGATAATTAATGTTGTATTATATTAATGTACTTATATAGCTGTATAGCCCACGGGTGATAAAGTGACTTCTGTTTATAGTCAATTATCAAAATTCAAGCCCAAGTTTATTTGTAAAATATTAAATTTATTGAGCCTAAATGAGTGTATATTTGATTGTGCTAATCATCGGATTGCATAAAATCACAAAATCGCTTAAAAACAATTATGCTCTTTAATTAATATTTTCCGGAAGAAAAGTTTTGCAATTTGTATGGACATGTCTTCCTTTGCTATTAATTTTGTTAATAAGGTGAGCCATCCACCATTTTGGGCCAACAGCACGTCACAAAATGACCTATCAACCATATTGGTCTTTTCCATATCAAAAACAACATATGGTTGACTGTAACCATCAGTCACTTTATCATTGGTGGGCTATAATCCCATGTATATGACATCATAGATTTTGTTGTATTTTGTATTTATGTTTATATTTTAATTTATGCTTGTATTATTGACAATTAACTGTCTTGCATTTATCGTTATTAACTGTGCATATGAATTTATATATTTTTATTATAAAAATAAGACATGTTTATGTGTATTGAGTGTAAAGATTAAATATTGAGAAAGCTTTTTTAATGTATAAATCTGCTTATTTGTAATTCTGTATGCATAATTAGGGCTGCTTGTATACATACTGGCATCCCTGATTACAAGTATGAAGCAATAATTGGCATAAAGTAATTTGTATAATAGTATTGCACCAAGCATCCCTATATTGAACACAATGCAAATTGCTAAAAAATATCATTTTGTCTATTTTTTTCACAATGCCACTTGCACTTTTGTACAATCTTAAATTTATCAACTTGTTACTTTGAATACAAATTGTAAATTAATCTATTGAGTTATAAAAATATTTCAAAATTAATTTGAATTTATAAGTCACGAAAACAAAATGCATGTTTTATTTCCTTGGAACACTGCTCTGTTTTATGTTATATTTGTGTATTTTACTCTTGAATTTTATTTTGTCGAAAAACCTATATCACAGTAACCTCCCTTTGTGTATTTTTGTAGTATCATAATTTAAGTCTGTTGTGTTTTTCTTCAGTGAAACCCTTTTTGTAGTATTTTTGTTGTTTATTGTTGTATGCGTTTGTTTCTATATATCGACTTTTACTAGTTAACCAGAATAAAGATATAAAAGCACTTTGATTGATCAGCTTAAAACTAGCCTTAACTACATGTAAACAATGAAAAAGGATGTAGACTAGTTTCGAACTGACCAATCAAATTGGTCTCAAAAATGAAATTGGAAAGTTTGAAAAAATTGTTATTGAAAATAACGAAATCAACTTTTAAGCCTTTGGTTTTTTGCCATGCATTTTTAACATAAAATTTAATGTTGTATTATGTCGACCATTTTGTAAACAACTTATGTGTCTCTTTGCATTGTGGGAATGACTTAGATGCATGTTAATGGTCATAGTTATCGATACTGTCTAAAAATTCACAGCATGTCCAATTATGATAAAAAAAACATTTATTTTCAGTTTGTCTTGGGATTGACATAACGTCAATGAATACATTGTTCATTTGTAATTCATGTACACATATACATTTATTAGTGCAATACTTGTGTTATTATGAATTTAATTAACACTACTTGTTTATCTCTCGTCAAAGTACTCTGTCTGAATATATATGTTATCATTATAAATTAATTAAACAGATGTGCATTCAAGCAATTGGTCATAGCCAAGTACTTTAAATATAGATACATTTATTATATCTTTATATATAAAAGTGCAAACTCTGCCCAATGTTGTTGCACTTCAGTAACATTAAATGAATGGAAGGAACGAAGGAACATTTCATTGCAAATTTTGAAAGTCTGGATACAGCTGGAACTATCATAATAGGATGCTTGGAAACCCTTTAATCTAATTACAATTATAAATTTCATGAAAACTATTAAAACTCTACTTTCATGCCCATTGGCTGAAATGTTTCTTTCATTTACTTAAGTGTGAAGTTACAAATGTTTCACTCACTTTCTTAAGTGTGAAGTAACAAATGTTTCACTCACTGAAGTGTGAAGTAACAAATAGTTCACACACTTACATAAGTGTGAAGTAACAAATGTTTCACTCAGTTTCACCAACTGAAGTGTGAAGTAACAAATGGATCACTCACTTGCTTAAGTGTGAAGTAACAAATGGATCACTCACTTGCTTAAGTGTGAAGTAACAAATGGATCACTCACTTACTTAAGTGTGAAGTAACAAATGTTTCACTCACTTACTTAAGTGTAAAGTAACAAATGTTTTACTCACTTACTTAAGTGTGAAGTAACAAATGTTTTACTCACTTACTTAAGTGTGAAGTAACGATAGAGTATTCACAAAGCTGTGAATGGAGCATGTTAAAACTCTTTGATAGTACTGGAAATAATTTCATTCGGAACTTCTCTTTTCGAAAAATAAATCAATTTTAAAAATATAAATGTATGTGTACATACTTTAAAATATTAATCAATTAGCGGGTATCTTATGACAGACGTTAGTTATCCTAATATTGAAACAAGGGTAATCATGTGTTTATACAGCGTATGAAGTAGTTTGTCTATTTACATAAATCACACGCTGCTCACCCTAGTTCAAATAAACTTTACCTTCAAAATGTCGTCTGCTGAATAAGACATCTTATTGTATTAAATTTGATAATCATATCATATTTTCCATACATGAAAATCTGTGTGTGGGCTGGAGTAGACTATATTTGACAAAAAAGAATTGTATTTGGGAAAGAATATAAATATGTATTTATAAGTTTTAAAGGAAAGACATTCACTTTTAGAATTGTGAAAGCTTCCTCTAAAATTGGATTTATCAATATGCAATCTTTATTCAATATGAAGTAGTTTTTCTAATGATATTTTATTTTTGAATATAGTATAAATATTTCTACGTAAGTGTGGTTTTCCAAGAAAAAAAAGCAAGTGATATATACTTTTGAGAGAGCTTTTTGCGGAAATGATAAAACTAAGATAATTATAACTGTAAAAGAATTTATGTGGACAAAAGTTCTGTATGGTTTAAGACTTTTCCAAGGACAAACGTTATCAATAGTAAAGCGATTTCTTAGGACAAAAAGATTGTCCAATGACAAAAGTTATTCATTGTTTAAAATTATTCCAAGGACAAATAGGAAGGTTTATAAATTAGGATAATATAATGATATTTTGAAGTCTTTTCCGAGAAAAATAATATAGTGTGTTTTAACTTTTTTTGGAAGACAAAAAATATTATGTATTAACTCATCTCATGGACGAAAATTAAACACACTTTGGAGACTTGAAGACTTTGGAGGATATATAGAAAATTTATATCTCGAAGTGATATATATCCGAGGCTGGGGAGAATGAAGGCTACATATTTGTATATATTATTATTGTACAATATTATTTATATTGTTACAGCATTAAGATGTCGACAAGGAGAGATGGAATGTCCTATAGATAATAAATGTTTAACACCTGATCAGATTTGTAACAGAGTTTATGATTGCCCTGATGGTAGAGATGAAAGAAATTGTGGTAGGTTATAGTCTATATTTTTTAATCAATTTTTTATTATTTGATTGGTACTATGCATTTACCCCTCTTATTTAAATAATTGATATTTGTTATATACATGTATATGTTACATATGAGTTATCTATATAACATATATAATAGATATCTATTTTTATGGATAATTTGTACAGAAGTACTTATGTCTGTGCCACATTTTATTTGTTTGTGGAAATATATCTACTGTAATTCCAAGCGCCATCAATCCTTACGTATGGAAAAGTTTCATCAGCATGTAAAATGCAATTCAATAAGATTGTCTGCAATAACAGGTGTAATTATTTCTATACTTCTTACTGACACCCGAAAACCAATATATTTATTGCGCAGAGCCATGTTGCCAATGCGTGCAACAAGCTGTATGTCTAAGTATGAGTATAAAGATCTTAACATAGTCTATGTATAGAATGGTTAAAAATTTGGTATTTTTGGACTGTAAAAATTAGGGTCAGAGTTGATGACTTTGAATGGCACCTAACTGTTGTTGTTTTTTTATTTGTAAATTAATACCAGCATACTTTGAAGTGTATTAATGTATTGTATTTAAATAGTACTTAGTCTAAGGTTGATTTGATAAGCTATACACTAGTATCGTAATGTTGTATCACTGTATATTTGTAGTACGTTGTACAACAGGAGAGTTTGAATGTGAATCTGATAGATCATGTATCAGTTCCGCTGGCAGATGTAACGGACGTAAAGAATGTGCCGACGGTTCCGACGAGATGAATTGTCGTAAGTTAATGTTTTATATTCATGTTTTTATTCTTTTGGTAAGGTTTAACACCATAGCAACTCATTATATCACAGGGGTCATTCAACCTACTGATCATTTTCGGTAAGCAAAATCTCTGGATTTAGCTATTACATTTTAACCAAGTACGAGGCACATCCTTTCATCAGTGACTGACAACTGCCCGACATGATTGAGAATCATTGGTAGAAGTGAGAACCAAGATAGAAATTATTTAATGAATAAACTTCATTAAAGTATGCACCCACGGAAATGGAACCCATGACCCCTGGACCAGTAGACTTGTTCGTTATTGACTGAGCTAGCCGGGAGACATTGATGTACTTACCTAGATCTAAGTTTATTACATTTTCATTACAGCAACACTACCACCAATCAGTTTAGAAGTTAGTCCACGAGAATTAAGAATCAGAGAAGGGGCCCAGGCTTTATTGACATGTATGGCTCAAGGTCTTCCATCTGGGGCTGGAATAGAATGGTATAGAGGATCACAGGTAAGATAGGATACAAACTACAGTTATCTCAAAAAGTTCCTTCACAAAACCTGAAAATTTATATGTTATTTTTGTGCATTAATTTTGTGCAGTTACAATATAGTGTAAAACAGATTAATATGGCGCAATGTAAAACTATGAATTCATTGTTCATGTACAGCGCCCTCCTAAAGTTCTTTCACAAAAACCTAACAAATTCAGATTTAAATTTTGTGCATCAATTTTGGGCAGTCACTTAATAGTGGAAAACAGAGGCGCAATGTAAAACTATGCATAATATTACTTTACCATAGCCTAGAAAAGTTCTTGGACTAATGAAACTATAAGAAAATAATAATTATAAAACAAGCCATTTTACTGCACTTAAAATTAAAACTGCACTTGTTAAAGGATTTTTAACTTTTTATTAGTAGTGTCATGATCAGCTTTTTTACCATTTCAGCAATATAGTTCCATCAGTACTATCAGTGCTTTGATTTTGTTGTCAATCTTCCAAATTTTAATTTTCAACTTTCTATTTCAAGGGTCTACCAATACAATCTGCTGTAGAATCTGGTAAATTAATGATCCCTGTTGCCAAGGAGATGGATTCTGGTACATATACATGTAGAGTTACTGGCGTCACTGGAGACTTCCAGGCTTCTGCTAGACTTGAAGTTGTTCCATGTGTGTATAATTTAATATTTTATTTCTCTGCGTTGTTTCAATTCTATGAGACTAAGCTAGGTTATCTGGACGAGTGTATAAAGTTCACTGACTTTGTATCACTGTGGCCCTTTTACATAACTGTCTTAAAAGTGTTACAAAACTGAACCTTAATTTATGAGATGTAAAAGGTTAAAGGTCATTAGCAATATTGGCAATATGAATTTTACATTAACCTTGCCTAAGACTTTCATCATTAAAGAAAAAATATTAAAGTGATATATGCATTACATTTTTACATGGTCCAACATCTGAACCACATGATGGATCCAGTGTATGTTACAAAGCTGTAAGCTTACTCTCTTAGCATACTCTCCAAGCTAACTCTTTAAGCTTACTCTCTAAGTTTACTCACTAATAATAATCTCTCAGTTTACTCTCTAAGCCTACACTGTAAACTTAACTTCTAAACATGTTCTGTAAGCTTACTTTAAAATTACTCTCTAAACTAATTTAATCACATGATATATGAGTATCATATATCTAGATGGTCCCACACCTGAACAAGACGATGGTTCTGGTCTATGTGACAAAGCTGTAAGCATACACTCTGAGCCTACCCTCTAACCTTACTCCTTAAGTGTACTCTCTAAAGCTTACTCTCTAAACATTATCTCTCAGGTTTTCTTTAAATATACTCTCTAACCTAAGTCAAACTATATATTACATTTATAGATGGTCCAACACCTCAACCAGATGGTGGCTCTGGCGTGTGTGGACGTGATGAAGCCGTCTGTCAAAATGGTGAATGTATCAGACGTGAATATCGTTGTGATGGGGAACCAGACTGTAGTGATGGATCTGATGAACCTCAAGATTGTTGTATGTATACTATTGATTTTATATAAATTTAACTGTTATTAACACCTGAAGGAACCTTTGCTTGTATTATGCTTTATAATAAAGTGTGTTGTTAATATAAAATTCTAATATTCACTTCTTTGAAAATGTTAGCTAGACCATTATTTAAAAAATGCAGAAAAAAATCTGGGAGGAGGGAAATAAGATAACTTTCAAATAAGAATGATTTATTTCAACTAGTGAGCTTAAAATATGATATTTTCAGTGTAGCTATGCTACTCTTGTTCCTTATGTTATCTGAGCACAATCAGTGATATAAATTTGATCTTACACCAAATTTGATAAACATTCATTAATTTGTTCTATGACCTTTGCATGCACTATATTTATAATTGATGATATATTTTCTAGTTGCTAACTTGTGTGAACCCAATGAACATAGATGTCCCTCTGGTCAATGTATTATGAAGATATGGAGATGTGACGGTGAAGCTGATTGTGATGATGGCTCTGATGAGAGAGGATGTGGTATGTAGGATTCTTACTGCTATTTAAATAGGGGTTACTGCTAATTGCATGGGATACTGGTACTTAACTCCATGGTTTAATTGCTAATTTTATGGGGTTACTGCTAATTTCATGGGGGTTACTTTTCATAGGGGCTAATTGCAAATTCTTGGGGAAAGTGCTATTTCATGGGGTTTCTGCTATTCTGCTATTTTCGTATTTTGTGATTGCAAGATTTGTGGGGAAGCTATTGCTAATAAATTCCATATTTTTATTTAAGTTGCTGCTAATTATATGTTTATTATTTGTTTGTGTCTTATTTCATTGTAGTATTACTGCTTTTTTCATTGGGATTTCTGCTACTGTAATGTTGATACTGCTAATTTCAAGATGATTAATATTTTCGCTGTGATCACTGCTATTTCACAGCAACTATAACATTATTTCTTTACAATTCTTTCTGATTTATTTTAACTGTGTTAGAAAATCAACATGAACTATCAATCGAAATTGATGACATGATTTTAATGTTTGTATTATTACAGAAATCAAGTCACCAGATGCTCCATGTGCTCCAGATGAGTTTGAATGTGTCAGTGGTGATCAATGTGTACCTTTAGCTTATCAATGTGATCAAGAAATAGATTGTCTGGATAGATCTGATGAAATTGGATGTTGTAAGCTTACTTTTGTATATAAATATTGTATTTTATGAATGTTTACGTAATAGCCAACTGTAGGAGCAGTCGTCCAGTTGTAGGATGTGCACTTTGGGATTAAGAAAGCCAAGGTTCAAACCCCTTTGAAAAACGGCTATTTTCATGCATAAGAAATTTGTATATGGTTGTTTTCACTCCACCTAGGTGTATATGGGTTTTTGTGATTACTATTAAAGAAGTACATAAGCAGGGTGAAAGACTTCCTACATGACCCTAGAGAGATAGATAGATAGATGCCAGTAGTCTGATGCCCAAGGATATTGCAACATACATGTAGCTGTAACATTAGTGACCATGCATCAGCGTGAAACTTATAATACGCAGTTACTTTACTTGCTAACTAACAAAGTTGAGCATGGTGTTAAGGAACACGCAAAGAAGAGGGGTATATTTGCTAATGAGCCTGTCTGAATATCCCACCATTGATTAGTTTGTCAGTTTAATGGTGTCAATTGGTAACCAATACAGTGATCAAAGCTTTTCCGTCTCTGAATTTTTATATGAAGTATGACTATAAATAATAATACCAATATACTCACAGTTTAAACAGTAAAATACTATAAAAATTTGTTTCTTTCTTTCACAGCCAAACCCGTCATCATTCTACCCCCTGTTAAAGAAATCGAGGTTGAACTCGGTGGTTCATTCACCATCATCTGTGAAGCTGTTGGTGTACCTACTCCTCTCATTGTCTGGCGTCTAAACTGGGGAAATATTCCAACTGGTGAACGTATCACTGTGACCAGTCAAAATGGACGTGGTCAGTTAACCGTGACAGACGCTCGCTACGAAGATGCTGGTGCCTACACTTGTGAAGCTGTCAACAATCGTGGAAGTATCTTCGCTATACCAGATGCCTTTGTCATCGTTAGACGTAAGTCTCTTGATATTGTTTTAATTCCACTTTTGAAAGTAATACTTTCTACCTCATGTAGTTTGTTCAAATTATTTCTACCAACATATTCTCACCTATGTTTATATTTGCTGGACTCGCCTACGTCTGTATCAAGTTAATTATCAGCCACTAGGTTAAAAGCTTTGATCAAGGGATCTAAGCTTATCCAGGAATTACTTGTAGGATGGTTGACCTCTGCAATATGAATGAAAAATAGTTGATATTCCATTAAATTTAAGCACTATGCATTACATTATTTTTTCTTAAAGAATTTCCATTTAACTTTTTTTACTTTCATCAGTTTTGTGGAGCATTTCAGATGTAAATCAGTATTAGCTAAGGCTTGCTACTTACTTAGTAGAGTTTTATTAGTTTAATAATAATTTTGATTGTCGGTATATTGAATGTTACTGTACTTAAATTTGGACTTACACATTTTCTGTAAATTACTCTGCACAGGAACACAAGGTAGGTGATTGTATAGTTTGTTTATGTAATAATATTTATAGTTTATAAATTATACACAAAACAAATATGGCTGGTAGAAGGTGGGTATACTGTTAATACAAATAAAGGGGCCATGGTAGCATGTATATACATTGGTGCGTAAGTATGATTTGGTGAAATTGTTTTGGCATTAAATAGTGCTGCAACTTTCAACATGTGACTGTGAAAAAAATGTCTGTTGTATAAACTATATGATTGCCCGCGAAAAAAATAGATGCAGGTTGTTAGTTGCAGCACTATTGCACTGTCATCTATGACTGAATGAAATTTTATCATTAAAAGATGTCAGTTAATTGAATTATATCATGTTTAGCATGTCGATTCTGTGGAGATTGTTATTTTTACATGTATGACACTTGATTTGATTGTAGAATTGAGGTGTATTGTTGAAATTATAAATTTATCTCATACTTGTGGAGAAAATGAAGTGAATGATAACATACGTATAGTTTGAAAGTCTTGAAGTGTTCTTGGTGATGGAATATATATGACCTTGTCGCCATGTAATTTTGTAATTCTGGAGCATCAAAGTATGAAAATACTTGTTTTGGATTGGTGAATGACTTAATTATGAATGTAACATGTCTTGCTGCAAGGAATGAGGAAGTGGATGGGAGACCTTGAAGAAATGGGAACATTAGGCATCATTATGAAAAAATATGTATTAAATATGTTGTATGAGAATCACATGAAAGGATAAGGGATGATACCTATGACGATGGGCATGTTTTTTTTTATTTTAAAATCATTGGAAAGTTTTGTAAGTAGTGTTATTTTTCATTTGCATTTAAATTTTATCTAATTACTGTTATGTAGGTACTTATAAAATAAAATGGATTTTGAAAACAAAATCATAACATTTATTCATGAAATTAAATGGATTTTGAAAACAAAATCATGAAATTTATTCATGTATACATGTTTTAATAATTGAAAAATATATGCAGGAAAATAATCAATGTAAGCAGTTGAAGATAAAATCATATGAAATTAATTATTCATTAAAAAGTATAAAAAATGCTTTTAAAAAATTGTCTGAAAATTGTTTGACTTTAGTCAAACTTTAAAAGTTAGTAACATCACTAGAAAGATGTTGAAAGCTCAAGATTTCTAGCGATACCAATATTCTAATTTTTCCAGTTCTTCTGGCTGAAAGCAGACATCACTTACAAGAGAACATTCTAGTCATTGGTGGCACAGATTACATACATTTATTGCCAGAAGATAATTACGTCACAATGGGCGTGTCTTCACAGTGTATCAGGGACCTAAACCTTACCATGGTCGGACCAAGATTGTACGCTAAATGTGACAGCCAGGGTACTGATGTTGAAATAGCTTATGTGGGTCACGGATCAGTTGATTTTGAAATTGTTAAGCGTATTCTAAAGATTGATGTACGTGGTGATGTTCTTCCTGAGTCTGAACAAGATATGGTTATTGTTCATATCGGAGGACTTCCTGAAGACATGGTAACTGAAGAAAAACATATGCAAGTGATTAGCGGAGTAAGTGCCACTAATTCTGTGACTGACAGACGAACCATTGTGATTGGTGGACAGAAACGTAACAAATACCGCCCCGAGAAGCAAATCATCCATCTTGGGGTTACTATTAATTGTTTCGGTAATTTGTCCTTGGAGGATCATATTAATGAAAGAAAAATCTTGAAATGTTTACATAACGATACTTATATTGAAAAGACTGATACACGTATAGTGACTGGGACAAACGAAACTATTATAATGTCAGCTCCTGAAGTTATTTACGTTGCCGGAAGAGTTCCACAAAAGAAGAGAAAAAAGTTGTCTAAAGTGGTTGGACAAACTGTGACGGATACTAAACAAGAAGTATTTGTAACTTTCGAAGGTCCTGATGTTACTGAAACAGAGACTCCTGACATTGTGGCGGTCAATAACACATTTGTACCCTCTGAAATTGAACCAGAATTAATAATGATTTCAAGTAATGAAGACTCTTCAGAAATGGAAACTAAGAATGTTGACATTGTTGTGACTGGACAAAGGGAAACCGTATCCATGGTAACAGTTGGTGGCCTTGGTCTTAATGACAAGATAGTTGGTGAAATATTTGAAATTGGTGGTTCAAGTAATATTGACTCTAACAATATTGAGAAATATGTTAAAATTGGCGCAGGGCAAGTTTGTAATAATAAAATTAAAGTCCAGTTAGTTGGGTCGTCTATTGTATGCCAATGTGAAAGGAGGAATATTACAATAGAGTATATCGGAAATGGTCCCACTGACTTTGAAGTTACTCACAAGGAATACATGATAGAGAATGGACCAGAGTGGACCAACTTTCAGAGTCAGGATCATATTTTAATGTACATTGGAGGAATACCTTCAAATCTTAAAGACAAGATGATGGAAACTTACATTGTACGAGGTGTCTCTTCAGACAGAGAGCCTGTTGGTAATAGAACCAAGAAGGAAAGAGTTGTAGAAATTATGGGAAGTGGGGAGAATGTTAGATGGACTAAACGTCAGATAGTGATGATTGGCGTGAGCAGACGATGTGAAGATTCATTAAAAACAGTTTCTGTTGAAGGGAAACATGTTATCGAGTGTGCCGCATCAGAAGCTCCAACGCCATTATTAGAAATCGTTGTGACTGGAAATCATGAAAGTGGTGTTGATATTGAACGGGAACAAGTTGTAGTTGGACACAGTCCGGCAGTAGCTCAAACTGAATTAGAAAATGAAATAATTCTAACCGGCCATTCTCCAGTTAAAAGTGATACATCTCAAACTGGGTTAGAAAGCGAAATAGTTTTAACTGGTCACTCTCCTGACACTAGGACTGAAGTAGAACATCACCAAGTAGTTGTTGGAAATAGCACTAATGTTAATCAAACCAACATCGAAAATGAAATCATTCTAACTGGTCATTCCCCAGTGAAAAGCAAAACAACTCAAACTAATTTAGAAAGAGAAATAGTTTTGACCGGTCATTCTCCTGCCACTGGTAATGAGATCGTTGATGTTGTTGAAGAAACAGTGGAAGTTGTTACAGATGCTCCTGATATTGTACCTTTATCTGAACATGTTGATGAAAGGTTACTGATTGTGGGTGGGACTGATAGAGTTGATGTCGATGAAACACGACAGAGAATTAATATAGGGTTCTCAGGAAGAGGTTGTCTAAGTTCTAACTCTTACAGAGTAATGTCGGAAGATAATAATTTATTAATAGATTGTCAGAGACAGTGGGCTCCCATAAATGTAATATTTGTTGGTAAAAATACAACAGATATTTACATCGGTGAAAGAGAAACCATTGATGATAATCAGAGAGATTTGAGTTTATACTTTGGAGGCGGTCCTGACACGTCAAGCAGATCTGAATCTGTGGTTGAAATTATTAAGAATGTAGGAACTGGTCGTAGAACTGGAGTGAGAAAAGTCACAACATTCGGAGGTCAGACGACTCCGGATGGTAGAACCAAGAAAGTTCATATAGAAGTTGGTTTTAGTGCTTCATGTCCGGGGACATTACATAAAGTTGAGAGTTATGGTAGAGTGTTTATTGATTGTCGAGTAATGAGAGGAAATACTGTAGAGAGTGTTGTAGAAGTAATTGGTAAAAATCCTGCTGTTGATAAACCTAAAACTGATATTGTTGTAATGGGAGGAAGGGAACCAGCTGAGCCTGTGATGCGTAAAGAAATCATTGTTAGAGGTGGAGGGGCTGAGGAAACAGTAACCAGGGAAACAGTAGTTGATAGACTGTTTGTTGATCCTCTTCCAGTTACTAGAGTAGCTGAACCTGTTACTAATAAGCCTCCTGAAGCTGTTCTTATTGTTGAACCCATTGAAACAGTCATTGAGAAAAAGCGAATTGGATTAACTGGTGTCAGAGTCAATCTTGAAACCACTACAGTTACTTCTGAACAATCATCTGCAACTATTGGAGTTGGGTCAATAGATATTGATGTAAATACAAAGAAGTTTGAAATTAGTCAGAGAGAAGAGAAATTTGTTAATCTTATCGGTAAATTAGAAAAAGAGAAACAGACTACACCTCTGCCTGATGTAAGAGTTGGTATCATTGAAAATGAGAGACGGAATAATGATATAAACATTGCTGTTAGAAATGAGAACATATTCAGTAATGATACTCTCAGTAAGAATGTCACCAATGTTATACTAATTGGTCAACATAACCATGTGGACATCGATCAAACTGGTCAAAATTTTTATGTTGGTTTTATCAACAAGTGTGGATCTGACTTTAATGTAGTTGTAAATGGAAGACGTGTGACAGTTTACTGCCAAGAGAATCGGGAATTTATTGAACTGATTTATGTCGGAGAGATTGACTCTGAATTTCAAATTAACACGTATGTTGGATATCGGACATGGCTGGGGACTGGTGTCAACACTGACAGTGTGTTTGTACAGCTTGGTGGTTTACATGGCGACAACTCTGTCGACCAATCAGGTATCAGATCACATTTCGTCAATATTAGCATTGCTGAATCTGAAATGGAAGAGAAATCATTCAACATTAGAAGTCGTAATGAAATTGTCGATGGAAATGATGATCAAGTCAGAGTGGTTGAAATAGGAATCAAAAGAAAGTGTGGAGAGCATGGTGTTGGTAAATACGTGAATGAGGAAGGTACTGTTGTTTACTGTAGACGTAGGGCTGATATTTTACCTGAGGAGTATGGATACACTAAAGAAACGCATAAATCTGAATCTTCACCATGGAAACCAGCCCTGGTGGGTCCATCTGGAGAATTCATAGAAGTAGAAACTGAAAGACTAAATACTTCAATGTTTGTGTCGTCAGTGCCTGTTGATATTGGTCAAAATGGTACTGACCTAGATAATGTTAGACACTCTGCTAACGTTGATGTTGGAATGTTAGACAGAAAGAACAAACCAAGAAGAGGTGACGTTACAGTAGAGGAAGCTTATGACTTGGAATTTACATCTGCGGAAAGGTCAGACAATTCAAATGATATGCCATACAGAGAATATTCAGTTTTTAAGTCAGACACTGAAGATGGACTAATGGGTACTGTTTTTCCACACTCTGAAGACAACAGTAGAAATGGTACTATAATACATTATGGAGTTGAATATAATAAAAGCGTTGCCATAGATATTAATAATAATTGTAAAGGAACTATTGAAGCAATGGAAGTTACAGATGGGGTTATTGTAAAATGTACAATTGATGGACAAAATGTTGATGTTAATTTAGTTGGTTTGAAAAATGGACACCATTATTCTAGCTTACTGCAGGATGATCCAAACATACACCGGCTTGACCAAAATGGTAATTTTATTACCGGAAGGAAGTTTATTGTACCTGGTCAGTTTGGTGAAAATTTTACCCTAACAGAAGTTTATTATGCTAGTAGAATGAAATATATTGATGAGCCAAGAAGAAGGCAAAAAAGGACTGTAATAGCTGTGGAGACTGTTTTTGATCAGTATGAAGGAATAAAATACAGGAATTACCGACGTAAAGATAATAAGCTTAAAGCTCAGGTTAATAAACTCCAAAAATTTACTGTGAAAGATGGTCGCTCGGCAGATCGTAAAAATTTGCTACCTCTTAATCAAATCTATAGACATAAAACAAAAATTGATTCTATTGAATCTACTAAGGGACTTTTTGGAAAAGTAAAAGACAAAGTGAAATCATTGAAAGGTAACGGTCAAAGACAAAAGATCAGGTTATCTCCCTTTGGGAAACTATAAACTATTTAATTTTTTTAGACACTTAATTTTAGACACAGTAGATCTACAATGCCCTCAAAAATAACTTGAACAAAATTCTGTTTTTAGGATAAACTGATTTATAGAAGTCTCATGAAAAAATAAAAAAAATAGTCTGAGCAAATTCTAAAGTCTTCATTACATAGTTGTTTCAACATGTTATTCAAAGTATGCTGCATAAATAAGTTTCAATTATTGTAAAGTTACTTCCGGTTTACATGATCAGTCTTTTCTCATAATTGCATATGCTTGTTAACTTTTTGAAGGCACTGTATATTCAATTGTGTTGTACAATGTATATTGACTATATATGAGACTGTTACCATGTACATAGTGCTCTCTTGTAAATAAAACTGGAGTTATTTAATTCTAAAACAATACAATCATATTATGCTAATATATATTATGTATTTTAATAATAAAGATATGCAACAAATAAAATGATGAAGTAGTTGGCTTATTTCATAGCATGTTACAATTTATCTATGATCATCTTGAAATTTATGAATCAACCATTTGATGAAAGGGCAATCACTCTGAATTATACATTCTACAGTTGCGGTATTCCCTTTTTTGTATCGTCAAAATTGAAGATTATTAAGTAAAAGAGTTAGTTTTCAAACTGAAATGTTTGAATTTCTTTTGAAGATATTTAACTGAAAATATATACTTGAATTCATTAGTTTAGTCAACATTTTTGTCTTTTACAAATTTGTTCTTAGTCAAATAACAATGAATGTAATGGCTTGTGTTATTCTTAACTTTTATCTTAGAGTCCCCCTTTGTCTTTTAAAAGAGGAACTACAAGATAAAAATTGAAAATTCCACAATTAAAAACATGGAGTCCTCTGAGAGCTTTTTATTGTTTGTTAATGAATTGTGCATCTTCTTAATTTTCGACTCTATGTGTCCTAGTATTCAATCTTGGACTTAGAAATAATAAAAGCATCATTGCCAGACATTCAGAGCTTTCAAAACCAATCTCCCTGAAAAAAGGACAGACTATATGGCTATGTTTAAAATCCTATTCTATTTATGAAGAAGAATAGATGAATCATAGACTTTTAAACACCATGCTATAAATGATAATAAACCAGACTCCTTGTGATTTATATTCTAGTAGACATGACAGGTTATATGAAAATCTTAATTTAGGAAATGATACATGAGAAGACCAGACGTTGGTGCTCAATATGAAGATTAATATAAGACGCATATTAGATATAAAATATATAAAAACTTATGAGACGTTTCAAGCAAGGTCTCTATCAACCCCCTGATGCCACAGGTGCTATTGACACAACTTCTCCCAACACAGCACACCTCATGGCACAGAAGCTCATACTGCTCTAGACACAGTGGCTTTTGACACAGCATCATGCAACACATTGCTCATGTTGATTGCACAGCTTCTGAAGTTTAGTCACTATCAACACCCGACCTCATGATTTGGTAGCTAATCCTACACATGACACAGTGGCTCATGTTGATAGCAAGGCTTCAGAAAAGTCTGTGGACTGATTGCTCAGTTTTCTTAAACAAAAGTTTTCAGAAGAAATTTTGATACGTTCATTTGAATCAAACCGACACAAGGACAATGTTGAAATGTATTCTCAGTTCATTGGTAAGTTGTATTTTCTTGTTTAAAAACATGAAGTCAATCTACCTTGTGACGGTCATTTGAAGACATGGCTTGAGTACTAATAACTTAAGGTAAGTGTATTTCTTATGAGTTCAACATGTAATCAGAACACTTAGACTCTGCGACTTGAAAAGGAATATAAGGTACAGGATACCTCTCAGTTACAAGCAATTGTTTTTTCAGCTGAGCTATTTAGCCTTTTACTTATTTTTCTCCCAGTAATGTTAACAGGTAAGTACTGTGACATGTTTTTTAAGTAAGCTTTTACATAATATTCCAACTGTTACAGATTGACCTAATCCAAATATATCAACCCACCCGCATGTACCTTTATTTTTGTTGTGTATAATGCACCATGTTTATATGTAATCTTTTTTTACCTTACAGGACAGAAGAGTCTCTGTTCATCACCATTCTTTAACTTCGGTGCTACCACGGTGGATGACTGTGTCAGATGTTTCTGTTTTGGTCAATCAGTACAATGTTTTAGTAGTGACCTTCAAGTGTCCAGCGTAAGTTGTTTGAATTTATAATTTTGTTTTTCAGCAAGGGTTAAATAACTTGTCTTGTATTAACATGTTAACCCTGTATAAATCCAAGTGCTGATAGTGCTATCGGACATGGGGTTTTTATATATAGAATATATAAACGCATGAATATAAAACAAATGGAAGGGATACAAGGGAACTTTCCCTTTCATAAGTCTGATTTGATATACTTCAATTGCACAAACAGCAAATCATCTGCTTGTTAATGCATTATGCGAACTACATTAATTAACTACATTAATTTAAATTGTAATATATCATTTGAATTGCCCATGCACAGCCCAATGTAATTGTCCGCAACAAATTTTGATGAGGATTGCTACAGTTCGCTACTTAACATGGGGGTGGCCATTGTGAAAATGTATTCCATTGCCATGGTTACCAGACTTAAAGTAACTATAGTAAATCCCCTTGTCAAGAAATCATAGATCAACCCTTTGTTTAGGATTATGTAACAAATGACTTTGTGTCCTCTTATTAAAACATGACTTGGTTATTTTACAGATTTCTTTAGCTAATACATTAGACTTTGTACGTCGTGAAGTAAATGGTCAGAGAATACCCGTTGATGAAACATTTATAAACTATCGTCAACGTACAGCAGAGTATCAAGTGAGAGATATGTCCAGAGTTCTAGAACAAGGAAGATATTACTGGAGTTTACCTAGAGAATTCCTCGGTGATAGGGTACGTGTAGCACGTCTTCTTACTTATTCAAAAATATTGATCAGAAATGACAAAGCTGAAAAGTTAAAGGGGGTTTCGGAAAAGTTAAAGGGGGTTTTAAAGTCTGCTTCCATATACATGTTCAGCTGAGTTTACCATTTTGTACTATAACTTCTCATCATTGAAATCACCTTAAAGGAGAGGATCCCTCTCAGTTCTCATTAACACCTTGGTTGAGTGGATCAACTGTAGGTAAATGGACGCGTTGCCCTTTTTATGATATGAAAATGTGTAACTTTATAAGTCGATAATTTAAGAGGGTTCTTGAGATTCTAACTCTAAGTTTATATTTGGACCATGTCACAGATAAGTTTTCCAGATGTATTTGGTGGCCCTAGAAATATTAAAACTAGCTTCCTGGTGTTGCCTTTATACTATTTTATTTTGCTATTACATTTTCGTAAATGTATATGAAGGTTTTATTATAAATATTACAGTTAACAAGTTATGGTGGAGAACTCAAATATACAATTTATTATGATATTGAAGGAAGATCAGCGCAGGCTACAAATGATGTTGATGTTATCATTGGGGTAGGTATTTATTTATCATTCAGAGGTTAATTCTTGATTTACCCATTATGTTATAAAACCCTAAAATGTCCATAATGGTCCAAGGGCTGAAGCCCTCTGGCAAATTACCATGCAAGTGTGCGGATATCTTTTTTTAGGCACACTTGCCTTGTTTAATAACCTCTAACCAATGCCTTGATTATAGCAATAGCATTAAAAAACACTCAATTTTGTGTTGCTTTTCATGTATACTGTTGCATAAGTATTTAGAATACTTCATATTTCTTTACATATAAACGCTACAATATGCTTGATAACATTTTTGATGTCACAGGCATAGGAAAGTTGTATTTATTAATCTACATTGCTAGCATGTAAACCTTAAAAACTGACAAAAAGGAAACTCATAACGTTCTCCTTATGTTTAAATGTACATAATTATACTGTTTAGCCGGTGCAATGTAGAAAGTTAATAAGTCTGGTATTCATTGTATATGGTATCATTTTATAACATACATTTGTACATGTGTTTTATTATTTCAGGGTAACGGTATGGAGTTATACTACAGAGCTCGTACATTGTAATATTATATTATATTTATAATTTCAGGGTAACGGTATGGAGTTATACTACAGAGCTCGTACTATACCATCAGTGGGTGTACCTACATCTATATCTGTACCATTGATTGAGGTATGTTATAAAAAATATTCTTGTTAGTTATACATGTATTTATCATTATTTCTTATCAGTAAAATCATTTAACTCTAAAATTTTGGGATATAAAAATACAAGTATTGGTTTTGTTTATATGTTAATAAATAAGTGATTTGATATTGGCCCTGTTATTTGTCCGAGGGAAGTCGTATTGGCCCAAGGCTGAAGGCCGAGGGCCAATACAACTGACCCGAGGACAAATAATAGGGCCAATATCAAATCCCTTATTTATTGACAATTTTATTAAATAACAACATTTAATTAAAATATTTCTTCGCCGCGCGACGATTCTCTTGACATTTTCTGTTGTCTCCCAGTCGCAGACGACTTAGCAATTCATTGATCTAAGTCGATAAATGTTTGTTTGTGTTTCGTGAAATCTACACGTCGTAAATTTTTAACATAATCGGTTAAACACTACTAAATCATGACATGAATGTTTTGAAACTGAGAATATTTCCTTTCATTTATGCAACCTGTCGGCGTCTATACATAGACCGAGTTAAAACAAAATGGCTGCCATTTACCAGTTTAAATTGCAAAAATCTATATCATTTTTGGCCCTGCTTTATTAGCCAATCAAAATACTTCAAATGCTGGCTTTATATCTATATCACTTTTCGGCCCGGGGCCAAAAAAGTGATATAGATATTGGCCTTGTTATAAGGCAGGCCACCGTGTTATTGAACGAGGCAGGTGCTTTTTTATTGGACAAATAACATATAGTTATTTAATAAATTTTTATATAGTATATAGGGGATATTCATTGACTTTTAATAGCTTTAGAGATTTTTTACTCTTATACAGCACAACGTTATTTATCATTTACTCATTTAAGATTACATCATTTTGCTGTTACAGTTTCACACATTAGATTTTATATTTTCATCATATATGTTCATTGAATAACATCCCATTTCTCAGAAAAGCATGAAAGAAATATTTTTTTTCCAGACACAATGGGAGAGATCTGATGGAAGCAGACGTCGTGGTGACACACCTGTTGACTCACAATATGCTAACCGTGAAGACTTCATGACGGTGTTACAAAATGTAGAATATGTTCTTATAAGAGGAACTTATGATAGACAACAATCAACATCCAGGTTTGTATTTTGTCATGAAAACTGCACCTCGGCTGTGGTCCTTAGCATTTTTGACATCTAGTCCTGCAATCCCAATTTTATTCCAGGAAGTAGCAAGTTATCTATGAACTAGGCACTATAATTATATCCTTCACATGGAAAGAGCTAGTTAAATCCCTCCAAAACAAATTGCAAGTACATGTAGTTACCTTTCATTAAAACAGCAGTTCATATATTTATACCCCCGCTTCGAAGAAGAGGGGGGTATACTGTTTTACCCTTGTCCGTCCGTCCATCCGTCCATCTGTCCGTCCGTCCGTTACAAAATTTCCGTCGCAGTTTTCTCAGCAACTATAACATGCAGCAGCCTAATACTTTGCATATTGCTTCATCCCATAGTCCCATGTGGTGTAAAGCGATTTCATGCTCCTTGCTCATCTACTTCCTGTTTGTCGCATATTTTTAGATTTTTGTGGGGGTATCACTAGTTTATGCATAAATTTCTTCCGCTTTAGAGAGAAATATTTGCCCCTTTGTGGAAGAATAAGCAAACGCTGGTAAGGGATATAACTCCTAACACAAAATGGATCAAGGCAATATACAATAGTTTCAAAGTTTTCAAGAAAGAAAATATTGATGTTCAAGTTACAATGCATGACATTTTTGATGCCTTGTTGGACATACAGCTATATGTTTTACTTTCCAGAACCAAATGTTTACTAGTAGAAACAGGTTTAATGGGTCCCATATATAGGTTGTCAGAGGCATATAGGCATTCAGACAATCTTTAGCATTGAGCCCTGATACCCATAACCCTATGAGTTATATTATTAAACTGTCTATGTATAAATTTGTTGGTTATATTTGTAGAATTGGTGGATTATTTATGACAACAGCTGTAGATTATCCTACAGAATATGGTCAAGCTTATCTTGTAGAAGAATGTACATGTCCTACAGGTTATACTGGATTATCTTGTCAGGTTAGTGGGTGGTGGAATTTCTACTTAATGTGGGTGCAGTAGTCCAGTGGTGGGATGCACGTTTAGGGATTTAGAGGCCCTGGGTTTGAATCCCACTATCGGCACTGCTAATTTCTTTGAGCAAGAAATTTACCTGTGATTGCTTCACTCCACTCAGGTGTAAATGGGCACCTTTTTGGCTCATGCATTGTATGCTGTGGCTGCAATCTGTTAACAGTTGGTGTGTGACTTATTGATCAGGAAAGTTAATGTCAAGAGTTGACTGAATAGTGATACTTATAGTGGACTTAAAAAAACCCTTGCTTTAACTTTTTAACCTTAATGTTATACTTGATGTTTTATAGGCTTAGATAATAAGTGTGTTTATGTCATTATTGGTGACTAGGTTTGTTTTATGCCTCATTCCCATAAAATCGTGGCTTGTTACAGACCCATACGTGCAGACAATTGTAGGCCGTGGGAAGCTTTGCCTATCAAGATGACGGTACGCACATGGTACAAAACAAAACACCCGTACGGAGCCATAGCTGGAAGATATGCATGCTTAATCTATACTCGGCCACAATTTTGTTCACGATTTGACTCTGAAACTGATATGTGTATCCTGGGCTCAACTCACGGACCCTGGTAAAAACGTAACAGTCTGTATGGTCAGCAAGAGTAAGCATGGCGCCTGTAGGGTGCTCTCACAGCTATTTTTATGTTTATGTAACTGTAGCTTTAGCTCCATTGTTATACCGCCGCTTCGAAGAAGAGGGGGGTATACTGTTTTATCCTTGTCCGTGCGTCTGTGCGTCCGTCCGTTACAAAATTTCCGTCGCAGTTTTCTCAGCAACTATAACATGCAGCAGCCTAATACTTTGCATATTGCTTCATCCCATAGTCCCATGTGGTGTAAAGCGATTTCATGCTCCTTGCTCATCTACTTCCTGTTTGTCGCATATTTTTAGATTTTGGCGGGGGTATCACTAGTGAGCATTAGCTCACAGATTTACTTGTTATTCATGTTTTAACTTTTTATGTATATCACTCTTGCATATGCTTTCTGGGTTATCCAGTACTGAGTTGGTAGTGAAAAGTTTTTTGCTGAAGGCAACATTTATGGCTGTTGTTTTGTAAATGTCAAAACAAATTAAAGGCAAACACATTTTCGCTCTGAAAAAGCTCTATCAACAATCCAGAGCTAAAGCAGAAAGACCTCATTGAATGCAATTTTTGAAAATTTGTCATTAATACATGTACTAGCGTTACAAAGTTGTAACTGTTAAATGTTTCACTATTTTATGTTTTCTTTTTAACAGAATTGTGCACCAGGGTTTATGAGAGACACCAGAGGTGGTAGATTCGGACCTTGTGTATCTTGTAATTGTAACGGTCATTCTAACGATTGTGATACAGCAACTGGACAATGTCTTGTAAGTTGATATGTTATTTTGTAAAAAAATATAAAAATCTGTATTGTGTTGTTGATCTAAATATTGTCAGCAATGAAAATATGAGGGTGCCTTTCACTTAATATTTTTTATGGAATAACACCTGGATTCTTTAGTTGTTTGTCTTTTGGTATTTCTGCAGTAATTTTAATTTTGTGAGAAGTCTGTATTTTTAATTTTTATAACAATTATATGCAAGGAGTTGCCAGTCTTATGGAAGGTTAGATGAGTATTGATTATAAAAAAGAGTGTCCAGTGAACCCGAGTCGATAGCACAATTGGTAGCGCGCTGGGATTCGGAATCTCGTGTCCCGAGGGGGGTAAGGGTTCAAATCTCACCTGGGGAGGTTATACCCTTACATGAAAATTAGACAATAATGTCAATTTTCCTCCATTGAATAGATAATATGGAGAAGTTTCCGGCCTTGTGGAAGGGTAGGTGAGTACTGGTTATAGTCAAAAGGTCCAGGAAAGCTAGGTTAGATGCGCTGACGACGTGAAATGATCAAAATGTGTTGATACGGCGTTAAACCCAATAAATAAATCCAGTGAAGCTATATTAGGTGGGCAGGTAGCTGTTAAATAACCTAAATTGTGTTGAAATGGTGCTAAACCAACTATAAAAAACTTAAAATAAAAAAAATGTCCTGCTGTTACTGTCAGTGTCTGTTTCTAAGTGAAATATATGTAAAATGAACTGAAAACATTAAAACAAAGTTATTTAATTTATCTTACAGAATTGTCAACATAATACAGAAGGACCACAATGTCAAGTCTGTGCTAATGGTTACTATGGAAATGCAAGAGGAGGAACACCAAATGATTGTCAACCATGTCCATGTCCTCTCACTGTTGCTTCAAACCAGTAAGTTGGATATCTAGTCATTTTAGTTAGAGTGCGAGTCTAGTTATTGCAACTTACAGTTACAAGTCTTGAGCCACCTGTACTTTTCCCTTTAGGATGAAACGTTTAGAAAGGTTTTTTTTGTTCAAGGAAAAGGCAATAATATTGTTGAAGGGATTCAAACCAACATAGAACTGGCTGTTAAAGTTACGCAGGTACAGATAATGAGGTCACTTGCACTAATTGTCTTACTGGTTGCTTTAGTAACAATGTTAATTGTTGCCATGGTTACAAAACCTAACATCACTATAATAATTAATTATTTTAAGATATTTTGTTCTACATGTTACATAGATACAGACAATTTAATTGTTACTGGTGCTAATTGTCCTACTGGTTGCTATAGTAACAAAGTTTTATGGTTACCAAACTTAATTTTAATATTTTTTACAGATTTAGTTCCACATGTTATTTAGGTACATACAATGAGGTTACATGTGCTAATTGTCCTACTGGTTGCTATAGTTACCAAATTTTCTGGTTGCCATGGTTACTGACTGTCATGTTTCTAATATTTTCTCATATTTTCTTACAGATTTAGCTCCACATGTTACCTAGATACAGACAATGAAGTCACATGTGCTAATTGTCCTACTGGTTATGAAGGTAGAAGATGTGAACGTTGTTCAGAAGGTTATACTGGGGATCCTATGACTATTGGTAGTACATGTATACAGGGGCCAGGTAAGACATGGGAATGTTTTAATTGGTCAGTGCAAAACTAGGGAACATTTTGATTGGTCAGTTTGAAACTGGTCTAAATTCATTTATAGTACCAGAGATGTAGACAAGTTTTCTGCTGATTCATCACTTTTCTGTTAAATTTTTCACCTGGCTTATTTGATCAGCTTTTCTGGCCACTTTTGATTTCTAGCACTGGTTTACCCCTCCACAAGGAGTCTATGAATTTTCCATATATGAAGTAAGATAGGTTTTAAAATTTTGACTTTTTCATAGAAGGGCCATTAGATATAGCTTTTTTCTTTTAAATCTCGTTGAAATCTTGTTAAATTATCTTTAAAAAGTAAATAAACAGTTGCTTATTTTGATTTTTTTTTCATCCGAAAAAATAGAAAAAAACTTAAGCATTAAAAAATACTGTTACTTTTCTTTATGCAAAATGCCGTCAGTAACATTTGAATTGCATTAATTTTGTTTTTCTGAATCCTCTGCACAAAATGACCTATTTTTTTCACTGTATATTTTACAGTTGATTATTACTGTGATCCTAGAGGTAGTGAAAGTACAACACCAAACCCATTTACTGGTAAATGTAAGTGTAAGGTAAGTTAAAATGTCTTATTTATTATATTTCTTTGTTGAGGAACAAACATGCAGTGTACGCTAGCCCTTTGCTAATGGATGGGTGAGCCTACTTGGAATAGCAAGCCCACAAAAGGATCTGTAAGCATGCTTAGGGACCAGCAAGGCCTCTATGGAATCTTCAAGGCCTTTTTGGGATCACCAAGTATGCAAAAGAATCAGTAAGCACACTTAGGGATCAGCAGGCACACTTAAAGATCATGAGGTCATGTTGCAAGATTCCCAATTGGTGATATGCTAATTTCCTTGAGGGAGAAAATTACCTGTGATTAATTGCTTCAGTCCTATCAGGTGTACATTGGGTAATGAGGAGTTGTCTGCTTGAAACTGATTTTGATTGTAAGGGGTTATCATGTTAAACTGTCAAGTTGGCTGAACATGTACATTTGTATATGAAAGAATTCTTTAAACTGTAATTTTACTTTTTAGCTTGAATGAAATAAAAATAGAGGGTCTTTCTTTGCAACTATTGAGGGGATTCACTTGAAACGTTATTTATGTTTATTTAGTTTCTATTGGAGCTCAAATACTGAGGTGCTCATCTCCAGCCTGGAATTTGACTAAATTATGACCTTTTCATAGCTCTGAGTAATTTTTATTGCAGTTGATGTTAAAATAACTTGTTTTCTCTTGTGTACATTTACAGGAAAATGTATTCAGCAATAAATGTGATACTTGTAAAGAGAATACATTCTATTTAAGTAGTTCATATGAACTTGGTTGTGTACGATGCTTCTGTATGGGTGTTACAAACCAATGTCAGAGTACCTCATGGAATAGAGCCCAGGTAAGTGGAAGGTTGGTTGTTTGTTGTTTAGACCAAAGCTCTTCATAAAATAGATAAATACATTTTCAAAATAGACAAAATTTGCTACAATTGGTTGGAACATTATTGCATAAAGTTGTGAAACTTCACATAGAATCCGTGAATGGTATAAAACACAGATTAGAAAATATGTATTTAAATTTGACAAAACTGTTGTTGAGTTGGACAACCAGCTATATATTTAACTTGCCCAAACCAAATGTTTACTACTTGTAGCAGTAACAATTTGCTGGAACCAAATAAAGGTTGTCAGGAGTAATTAAATTATTTTTATGTCGAGCGCTGCAGCCAATATAGGTTTACATGTAGTTACATTAGTCATGGCATAACTTATCAGTGCTAGCTTTATACTTTTTCAACTCTCATCAAATTTTTGTTATAGGTTGGAGTACCACTTACACGTGACGACTCTGGTGTCAAGATTACGGACTCTAACGGAAACGTGCTACAAAACCAACGTCCAACCTTGACCAATGGACGTAGAGAACTTGTGTTCAGATCTCAGGACAACAGTCAGGATATATTATATTGGACTCTACCATCTGTCTTCCTTGGTGATAAGGTGATGTCATACGGAGGCTCATTCCGATTCACTGTCAGTTATCAGTCAAGACAAGGCGTGGCTGTATCATCATCTGAACCCCTTGTCAAGATGTCCGTAAGTATGACGTCTGCTTAAAATATTATTTTTTTTGAAATTTAGTCAATTTGACTATGAACACTGCATATATAATTGTAATGTACACATCTCTGCTTTGTTAAAATAATTACCGTTAAAGAAGTTTGAAACCAGGCTTATCTACAATGAACATACAAGAATTATGTCCCTTTATTTGGCATTGTTTTAGTGAAATTGTGTTATTCTAATGTAATTGACTTTAGTGTTGTATGACACTTTTTACACCTTGTTGGTTTGGAAAAATTGTTAAGTTGGTAAAATGTGTGACTGTGATTGTAGGCTTATCTGGGTTTGAAGTCTGCCTACCTGCATGGAGTTGCTTACAGTTTTGTGTAGTAAAACAGTTGTCAGCCACTGACAGAGGTAGGCTTATGTGCTTTGTCTTGGTGAAAATATTGAGTCTAGAGTATTGATCTCTCCAGGGACAGTGAGTAGGCCAACTGACTTCTGTAGTAAGACTGAAAAAGTGAAAAAACAAGCGATGTAATAGGGATCTAGGCCTTTTTAGGGACAGTGAGTAGAGCGCCTTCTAGGTATGGAGTATTTTTTTCCACTAAGCAGGGCAAAGCATCATAAATAACATGTATTCTTGTGGAGTTACTTGTATTGAAGTCTGTTAAATATCTTCCAGGGTAATGACATCACTTTGATCTACAGAACAAGACAAGAGTTCCAACCAAACCGTCCACAATCTATAAATATTGTAATGTATGAACAAAACTGGTTTAGAGTAGATGGTCAGCCAGCGACCAGGGAACATTTGTTGATGGCTTTAGCTGATCTGGATACTATACTTATCAGAGCTACATTTGAAACACCTCAAGTTGAAACTGGGTATGTATTTTATATTATGTATGAAATTACTTCTATTTGTCTAAGTTTACTGGTCAATCTAATGTTTATATGTGTCTCTGTCCCTCCTCCTTCAAAATGGCTGCCACTGGATTTGAAATAAGTGTTTTTTAGCTGAATTTCACCTAAAAATTCCTTTAGAACATTAGAGTTTCACTTTCAATATTTAATATCAATGTGTGTCTCTAGAGAAGGAAGTTGTTGACTTCTTGTATGAGGACAGGCTTGTGCTGGAAGCTTGCTGGCCAAGAATTGTCTGGGACAGCTGGAAGGTGTGTAAGAAGTGCTACATAATCTATAGAAAAAGTGTTTGTTATATTTTGGCCATTATTTTCATCAAACATTACCACATTTCCACAAAAAGTATGAAATAAATCAAGGATTGCACGCAAAAAAGTATTAACTCGCTCTTAAACAAAATGTACTTACTACAGTCTTGCAGGTAACCCTCGAAATATATTGATTGTTTCAGAAGCACAAAATTTTCATTTCATAAGGAAAATGTTATTTTAGGCTAATTAAAACAAAGTTGATATTATAATTTCTAATCCTATATTTCACAGTATTCGTGACATCACATTAGATATAGCAGAGAACAGACAGACCAGACAAGATAGAGCTTACGCTGTAGAAAGTTGTCAGTGTCCAGTCGGTTACCGTGGTTTATCATGTGAAGATTGCGACACTGGATACACACGTTCTGGTGGCGGCTTATACCTCGGTCTCTGTGAACCATGTAACTGTAACGGTCATTCTAATGAATGTGACCCTGAGACTGGTGTTTGTAGGGTAGGTGGATTTTAAATCATAGATTTCATTGAGGGATTCAGTGTAAGGGCTGAATAGTGGGTATCATAGGGAAATTGAATTTGAATTTAGCATTGTGTAATTGTATACATTAATGGTGGAGGGTTTTTACTTACTTATTTATTTATTATTAATCTATTTGTACAATGCCATTGAATATGTAATATAGAAATAGGTGTTTAATCAAATGAAGAAGTTTAAATCTAAGTTTAAGAAATGTGCAGTGTATGTGAAAATATAAATACATGTATCTTGAAACATTGTAGATGTGAGAGTCATCCTTTCCATGTCCGTGTAATTATACTCATTTGTTAATTGAAATTTAATATTTTTTTACAATGTCTCAGAATAAGCCTTTTTTGTATATTTTTTATCTTAGAATTGTCAAGATAATACAGAAGGAGATTATTGTGAAATGTGTGCTGTCGGTTACTATGGTGACGCTACTGTAGGCAGACGTAATGATTGTCAGAAATGTCCATGTCCTTTGACAGAATCACCAAATCAGTAAGTTGATCTTATTATTATGGCAGCTGATCGAAACACTATTGTAACTCCCTTTACTTTTTTAAATGGAGTTACAAAAGTGTTTTGTTCAGCCCTTTATGCCTGTAATACAATGTGTGTATATGTGTATTTATACTATGATGTTTTGAGGCATTTTTCGATATTTCATCTTTCTTCGAAATTGTGGCCCCTTTGATTGGCCATATTTGTATTTGAATATTAGCCACAGCTCAAGTGCAGTGTTACAGCTCAGGATTATGAAATTCATTGGAGTTCATGCAAACTATGAGCAGTATAAGGACAGCTTATCAGGAGGACCTTGGTTTGATTCCTGGCCTAACCCATGCAGGTTATTGCCTAGTTTGCTAGTTTTTGTATCAACTGTTGTGCATGATAGTTAATTTTCATTAGAAGTTTAACTTATAATATTACAAAGTTACATTATTAGTTTATAATCTATGTAAATTTTGACCAATGAACTATGATATAATCTATGTAAATTTTGACCAATGAACTATGATATATTCTATGTAAAGTCTGACCAATGAACTATGATATATTCTATGTAAAGTCTGACCAATGAACTATGATATATTCTATGTAAAGTCTGACCAATGAACTATGATATATTCTATGTAAAGTCTGACCAATGAACTATGATGTATTCTATGTAAAGTCTGACCAATGAACTATGATATATTCTATGTAAAGTCTGACCAATGAACTATGATATAATCTATGTAAATTCTGACCAATGAACTATGTTATAATCTATGTAAAGTCTGACCAATGAACTATGATATATTCTATGTAAAGTCTGACCAATGAACTATGATATATTCTATGTAAAGTCTGACCAATGAACTATGATATATTCTATGTAAAGTCTGACCAATGAACTATGATATATTCTATGTAAAGTCTGACCAATGAACTATGATATAATCTATGTAAATTCTGACCAATGAACTATGTTATAATCTATGTAAATTCTGACCAATTAACTATGATATATTCTATGTAAAGTCTGACCAATGAACTATGATATATTTATAGATTTAGTCCAACATGTAAATTAGATGTAGATGGTCAAGTTACTTGTACAGCTTGTCCTGCAGGACATACTGGACGTAGATGTGAATCGTAAGTTTTTAGTACTTGTTTATGCTTATTGCAATTATATTTTATTCGTATTTATGGTAAATTTCATTGTGCATGGACAGGACAAAATGAGTCATGTGCTTATCATGACAAATATATTTTGTATGTTCTTTGTCTCTTTGAAACGTATAAAAAATTAAATATGGGTGTAAACAAAATTTGTTGTTGAAAAAAATTCTTAGACTAGATGAAGGCTTTCACTGAAATATTGAAAATAGAGTGTCTGGTGTTATATATTATAAAAAAAAATTATATTGCATTATGTCACAGTACTTAACTGTTCACTTTATGGTGAGAAGGATATGTAAGTGGCTGGATAGCTCAGTCAGGAGTGCACTCGCCTTGTAAGCGAGAGGTCCTAGGTTTGAGTCCCTGTCAGGCTGCATATTTTTCTTACCCTGTGGCAATTATTTTTGATATTATACAGTACCCACCAAAAGTTAGGAGACAAAAGAAATTTACAACAGTTCTTGAATTTTGATGATTAGTTTTGTAGAAACATAATTTTAAATATATTTAAGCACAGTTTGTGATAAAGTGAAAACAAATCCCATAAATGCAGCACATCTTTCAAATACAGCATCTGATATTCTAAAGCCTCGTAAACCATGTTTATTGTAATTATTTTCCATAACATAACTTTTACTCTATTTTTGTAGTCTAAGTTATAATTATAATGATAACCATAAGATGAAGCACAACTTGAAGGCATTTTAAAATAAACAGTATCAAAGCTTAGATAAAAGCTATTCTGTAGGCCTATAAAGTGAAAATGTCTCCAAACTTTTGATGAGTACTGTATATGTAAAGACAATTATATATTATGTATTATATTACAGATGTATAGATGGGTATTCTGGTAATCCAAATCAAGTTGGAGATTATTGTAAGATAGGACCTAATATAAACTGTAATTGTGACCAGAGAGGTATTGTACCCAATACACAATGTGATGAAAATACACTACAATGTCAATGTAAGGTAGGTAACTGTTGTTTGTACTTTTTCTTATATCAATAATAATAATAAAAATCATAAAAGACCTTATTTAACAAGGCAACACATTTGGATAAATCCAATCTTCCATGTGGACCTCTGCACAAGTTATTCACATTATTTACGTAGGGAAAAACATACAATGAGTTATAATGAAGTCACACAAGCCTGAAATAAAAAAAGAGTTAATAATTATTTCCAGTGGTCAAAGACCATTTTACATTTATTGAAATTTCCATTTAACTGATTCTGAATATGTTAAGAATTTACTAAAGAATTCATATTTAGATTTTGGGTTGTACAATTGATTATTAGAATTTGACCTTTTTAACTAGGAATTCTTTATTCATAAACAGCGTATCTTCTGCTTGTTAAAGCGTAACGCTAACTATATTGATTGAAGTAATAATTACCCCTGAAATTGCACATGCAGAGCCTAATGTAATTGTCTTCGACAAATTTTAAGGAAGATTTGCTTAGTTCCTTTACTAAACATGGGGAAACTTTATGTAACAATTACTTATACTATACTCTGGGGTCCAAAAGTTTCTTTACGCTTGTTGAATTTTGATGTTTTAATGTATACTTAGATATACTTCACATGTTGTTTGTTTCACAACTAATGTACATTTTCACATAATCCCTTAACTATGTTCTTATATAGTATTTCCCTGTTTGTCAAAATGTAGTTTTTATCGAAAAATGACCTCAATTGCATACTTATAACACACGCTACAAAAGTTTAATTTTGCAAAGAAAATATGAAAAAATAAATGTGTAAAGAAACTTTAGGACCCCAGTGTAAGTATAATATATATATTTCAGCCATATGTACAAGGTTTAAGATGTGCTAGATGTAGAGAAGGATATTTCTATTTAGAATCTAACAATCCACAAGGTTGTCTAACATGTTTCTGTTCTGGTATAACAAACCAATGTACAAGTTCTAATTACTACAGAGATGCTGTAAGTTTGCATTTTTGTTATCATTTTATTATTTTATATAACAGGCTTATTGCAAAACAGTCTTAACTCAAGTTAAAAAAGAGTGAGTTACTACTGTTTGTGCTAAGCCCCCCCCCCCATATATATACAGTATAATAATATTTTTGTTTTGCTGTCGATACCCTTCCAATGTTGCCTCGTAATTTACTTAGAACCGCTGTTCAGAAAATTCTGTTACTACAATTAATATTTTTGTATCCCAGTGTTTCACTGAAATTCACAATTTGGGCTGAACCATTGCTCTTATACTTAATATTCTAGTTCCCAGAGGCTCTCAAGATTCTAGATACTAACTTGATAAATCTAGAATCTTGATAACCTCGGGGTACAAAAATGTGGTTTTAATTGCATATATGTATTTATATTTGGACCTTTTTCTTCCCAAATTAGGCATTTAAGACTTAAAAACTGTAAAAATTGCTCAATTTTTTTAATAACCAAGGTGGTGATTTTTACTGTAAAAGTAACTGATTTTCTGATTTTCATAGGAATCACGCCTTTACAATTCTGTTTAAAAGCTCTACCACTAAAACTATGTATTTAAAATTATATATTTTACCTTCATGTGACCTCTATGTTTACTATTTTTCAGTTGAGACCAATGCTAGCTTCAGACGACTCTCACAACTTTGTTCTTATGAACAGAAGAATGAACAATATTATCAGCGATGGCTTCGTTGTAGATTCTTCAAGAAATCAGATCACGTATAATAGATTTGAAGGCGTCCAAAGAGAACGTGAGAGTTTGTTCTTCCAGTTACCACCTAAATTCCGAGGTGATCGTGTTACATCTTACGGTGGCTATCTCAGATTCACTCTTGAGTTCTCTGCTAGACCAACTGGTAGAATGTACAGAGATGTCGATTTTGAGATCATTGTAAGTGACTTGTTTTGAGATTTATTTGTGTATATTTGAGATCATTGAGTTTATCTTAGCAATGAATTTTGAGATCTGAGACTAGTTTCGAGATTTATTTGAAATTGTGTTTATTTGAGATCATTAAGTTTATCAATGAATTTTGAGATCATTGTAAGTGACTAGTTTTGAGATTTCTTTGTGTTTATATGAGATCATTAGAAATAATGTATTTTGAGTTTATTTTAGCTATGAATTTTGAGATCATTGTAAATTTTGAGATTGTTTGAAATATGTTTTGAGACCATGGTAAGTTATGGGCTTTGAGATCAGTTTATAGTTTCTTGTTGCTGTTTGTTTAGGTAAAATGTCTCATGCTTAAATTGGGGGCTGGATTGTAAGCAGTTATTGAATGTTTCCACTGTTTAAATTTTACTTTACAAATTTCTGTAGATATTTAACATTTTGCTTGCCTTGTTAAGGCTTATTGTATCACATTATGAATATTTATTTTAAATATCTACAGAGTGCTGGACAAGCTTTAAGATTATATCATCTATTTGAACCATCTTTACAAGAAGGAAAGACGCAAACATATGAAATACTTCTTAGAGAGGTTAGTAATTTTATTAGCCGGATTTTTCATTGGTCGGGCATTGGTGTCGTTAACAATTGCGTTTGAGTTTTTCTTTCCATATATTTCTGCCATTTATTGTCAGATCTTTATGAAAATTTATACAATAATAACATACTATGTGAAGAACAGAATAAGAAAGAAACCACAACTCTAACTGGCTTTATTATGGATTATTTACCTTTAAAAATTTTACATTAAAGGTTTTAAATCTGGCTTTAATGTGGTTTCCACATAACATTTCAATTAGTGGCCAATTTCTAGATAACAATTATTATATTTCACAAATACATTCATGCACATATGAGTCTTTTCGGTATAAATAGTTACATGTATTTGTCTATAAGTCTAAGATTATTAAAAGCTTATGTACATTTGTCAAGTTTAATATTATGTATTTGTTATGTTAAGATAAGCTTTGTCTGGCTATGTCTGTTTCTACAAACATTGAATGACGGAGTCACAGATTAGCTGCAAGGACCACAGTGTTTTTCACATCACATTATTGATTTCTATGAAATACATGGTTTTATAGACTGTATGCTTTTTATGGTTCAGAAGGATGCAAAAAGTGCAACAATAATGAGTTATGAATAAACAATGGTTAGGTGACCTACCCATCACATATTACTTCGACTTTTGAAAAAGGGGTGTATTAAGAACAAAAGCCACCCAGCTAGCTCAGTTGGTAGCATGCAAGTCTACTGGTCAAGGGGTCGTGGGTTTGATTCCAGGGCAATGCATACTTTCGTGGAGCTTGGTCATGAAATTATTTCTATGGCCATTCTCCCTCCTACCAATGATTTTTAATTATGTAGGGCAGTTGTCAGTCTATGACGAAAGTATGAGCTAGTAGTTGGTTAACAGCTAAATCAAGAGATTTAGCCTTTCTAGGAGGAGTGAGTAGGTTGACTGACCGCCGTTATATGACCAATCTGTTGCTATGGCGTTAAACCCAACACAAACAAGCAAAACAAAACAAAGTATTAAGAACAATCAAATAATGAGCTTTTTCTCCTCTTTCAGAGCTCATTCAATGATTTAAGAAGTAACAGTGCACCCACACGTGAAACCTTCATGACAATATTATCAAACGTTGAGGGAATATTGATACGTGCAACATATCATGAGAATATGCAATCTGTTACGTTACGTGATGTGACCATGGATACAGCTGTAGCCACACCCACAAGTAAGTTGTCATACTTTTGAATATCCCATAATGCCTCTGTCACAAATAACAAATGACCGCATTTAGAGACTGTTTCTCAAAAATTCGCAAATCAACTGGAGTCCCACCGGCGTCAATGGCAATTGTACATGTAGCAGTTCAAAATTTTGCTCATCAGGGGCCATTGAGGTTTAATTACAACTTAGAAGTTAACAGCATTAGGATGATAGAAATTTTTGGTCAGAGAGTAAAAGATGTCAAACTTTTACAAATGGGCGCCAGCGAAGTGACCATCTGATCCATATAAAATCGTCCGAGAGATTGCATAAATTGGACATCAGATGCTTTCTGTAACATCAATTTGGAAAGAAATCACCTAATTACCATTTCATCTATATCTATGCAATTTATCTTATTCAAAATCTTTTTGTGTTTATTTGATCATCGAAGTTGATTATAATCCATATATTGTGTAATGTATAATTTTTGTGTCTATAAATAGATGTGGGCGGAGCTCCAATGGTAGAGGATTGTAGATGTCCAGAAGGATACACTGGTTTGTCTTGTCAACGTTGTGCTCAAGGTTATTTAAGAGTCTCAGATGGTAGAGGAGGTTTAGGACGATGCGTCAGATGTAACTGTAATGGTCACGCTACCTCATGTGACCCAGATACTGGACGATGTCTCGTAAGTTAATCCAGAGATTCTCTTTGTAACACCTTCCATTTTGATTTTGCTGTAGCCATTTTGAGCAGTTGTCCTTATCTGTTACGCCATTAGTCTTATATATAAAACCCTCCGTAGCTTATTTTTCATTTAGACAATGATTCTGTTACATAACTGCCGTAACAGAATAATGTCCAAACGTGAAAAGAGTTACTGTGGGTCTAATACATGTATACTATTTCTCTATGGAATTAATACTTATAATTGCTATGCCAAGTTAATTTTCAAGGCAGTTTCTACTTTTTTTTATGCAATTTCATTAAATACTAACATTGAGTATAACTATGATTATTTTAGTTCAACGCTTACTATTGTTATTCCAAGATACATGTAGTTGTCAAGGCAGTTTCTTGCTTCCCTTTTTATGTAATTTTATACATACAACCACTATTAAATTGAGTGCAGCTAGATGAACAATTATTTTATTTTTAGGAATGTCAACATAACACAGAAGGTGATCGTTGTGAGCGTTGTGTGTCTGGTTACTATGGCGATGCTACATCAGGAACACCCAACGACTGCAGAGCATGTCCATGTCCTCTTACTACATCACCTAACCAGTATGTATTAGATTTTCAGACTTTAAGACCCAGGGCAGCATATTATCAAAAAACTTACGATAATTTAACAGTACAATATAGAAGGATTTACGACTAAAATCTGTCGTAAGACGCTTGATAATATGGGCCCCAGATTTTTATTCATGTTGACATTGATTGTCGGAGGTACTTGGGTAGGGTCCAATCCAGATTCTAATCAACGCTATTGCTGTATGTACCAGGTACATTGAAAGGGTCCTAAGAGACTAGGGTTTTATGTTCTCATTTGATATTTATTTCAGATTTTCACCAACATGTTATTTAGCTGAAGATAACAGAGTAACTTGTGATAGATGTCCAACTGGTTATACTGGCAGACAATGTCAAACGTACGTAGTATAATACTTTGTTTTCATTTTGTTTAAAAATACTAAACCCCTGACTGGAACCCTAGTGGTTATACCAGGTGACTACATGAAATCAGATAGAAAATGTAAACACCAAAAATATCCAAAGTATATGACTTGCTATTAATGATAACATTTATGTAAGTTAGTTAGTATCTCCCTTTGATATAAAAATGGTGTTATTATCTCCCTTTGATATAAAAATGGTGTTATTATCTCCCTTTGATATAAAATGGTGTTATTATCTCCCTTTGATATAAAAATGGTGTTATTATCTCCCTTTGATATAAACATGGTGTTATTCTCTCCCTTTGATATAAAAATAGTGTGATTATCTCCCTTTGATATAAAAATGGTGTTATTATTTCCCTTTGATATAAAAATGGTGTTATTATCTCCCTTTGATATAAAAATGGTGTTATTATCTCCCTTTGATATAAAAATGGTATTATTATTTCCCTTTAATATAAAAATGGTGTTATTATCTCCCTTTAATATAAAAATGGTGTTCTTATCTCCCTTTGATATAAAAATGGTGTTATTCTCTCCCTTTGATATAAAAATAGTGTGATTATCTCCCTTTGATATAAAAATGGTGTTATTATTTCCCTTTGATATGAAAAAGTGTGATTTTTAATTTGTCCCTACAAAATTATATTTAATATATAATAAAAAACTGACATGGTGACAACATTAAAAATTCAAAGCGCTATTAAATAATGAGAACTTTCTAAGAACTTTTCTGTGGCCATAACCATAGTTTTGTGTAAGAGAAATTCTTCCTCTTTAGAGTTTTGTTATATTTTAATTAACAGTCAGTGCATACATTAACCCTGCTGATTTTAATGCTTACTACAGTGTTTCTGTACTTACTATCCATAACAATAGATATTCATATTTATTCAAATCAGCAGGGTAAATATATGCGCCAGTGTCAATCGAATAAAATATGCCAATAAGGGACTTTAGTCAGTTATTTCCCCTTTTATACTCTTCAAATAGGTAGGTCCAATTAGTTAGATAACTCGGATTTTACCGTTACTTTTCAATGTCAATTTGCCAAAAGAAATCTTAAATAACTTTTTTGAACATCTTTCAATTTGTTTGAAATTCAAGGCAAGTATTTTAAGGGTAAAGATCTAAATTTCACCACTTCTGTTAATATCTTTATTAGCAAGAAAGATATTAGATGAAATATTTTGTTATCCTTACATAGGACTTTAATGATAAAATCCGAGGATTCCAACTGTAAGGACCTACTTACCAATCGGATGGCTTCTGATTTTATCAGGGAAAGATAACTGACAAAAGTCCCTAATTAAAAGCTATGACTGATTATTCCACAATCAACAGCTATGCTCACATATGATATATATTTACAGATGTGCTGAAGGCTACATTGGTGAACCATCACGTCCAGGTGGATCTTGTAGACTTATAGAAGTTGATAGACGTCCTATAGTTAATGTATCACCTATAAGAGTTGAAGAACCTGAAGGATCTACTGCTGTCTTCCAGGTATGCTAGAGAGCTTAAATTTCGAAACCCTATAATTTACATTTTTTAATAGGTTTTTATTTTTGAGGAGGTTTCTAATCACTTTTAATGCGCTTGACTGATGATGACCTTTGCCAGCCTGGTTGGTCAAATATTATATATTAAAAGGTGCCCTGTAAAATAAATATAAAACATGTGCCAGATAGTTTGTTATATCAGGGATTCTATATAACAGGGATTTGTAACGAAATGCTTTTTTTAATTTTCTCGGTCGTCACTGTCTATAACTTGCTGAAGCAGGCTGTACAAACTATTCCAGAGTTTAAAAACTTGATTTATGTTTTTGTACAAGTCTTCAATGCAACTTGTGAATGTTTCTGAAGTTTTTGACACAAAATTGTTGCAATTATGACTGAAAATATGACTTTAGGTGATGTAAAATGGGGCTAAAAATGGCAGATCGGCGGGAAAATGCATTAATTTGTGAAACAGTCTGTGAGCGTGATTTACCTCAAAATCATCTAGAAACACATTTTTCCTAACATTTATGTCAATTTGAATGGTACTGGTACAAAATTTCATGTGAATATCTTTATTTAAACTTGTTATACTTGTTTTCCGTATTGGCCAAAATAATAGCAACGACAGTGAAATTTGATGAAAATCTATTACATTTACTTATCCTTACAAATCCCTGTTATATAAAATCCCTGGTTATATACAGCACAGTAATAACTGTTTACTAAATGAAACAAGACATCATTGTACACACAAGGTAAGCTCAGCTCAGGGGTGATTGGTTTTAATTATTGGTGGGAGATACATACATATGTATAGGTTAGTCTTGAAAAACTTCAATGTACAAACACAGTAACTAATCAACCAATGAACTTGTGTGGTTAATTCAGTCAATGGTGCAAATACTAATCTAGGGAGTAAAAAATTTACCTGGAAAAAGGCTGAAATGTTGGAAAAATAAATATGATATTTTACGCATTATTGTTGTGACTTTATCATTTTATAATCTTTGGGTTGTAAGTTTAATTCCTAGATGGGATGTATGTATGTGGTAATGAAAGTTTTATACATGTTACCCATCAATTATGTTTCTTGGTAAAGGTGTTCTCCCTGAGGATCAAACATGCAAAATAAGGTATTTTTTCTAGTATCAAGTGATGAAAATTCAAAAATATATAATAATAAACACATTTTTATTCTAGTGTCAAGTAAATGGCGATGGCCCATTCAACGTTGTATGGAGTAGACTTGATAGACGACCATTACCTGATCGTGCTTCAAGTAGTCCTAATTACGCTTTAACAATACGTAATCTCAACAGAGATGATTCAGGCAAATATATCTGTGCTGCAACTAATAGATACGGTGTAACCAGGAAAGAAGTTGAACTTAAAGTTATTTATGGTAAGTGATCCAGGGGTCAATCTGGTTTAAACCTGATCTAAAATTCTCAGACATTCATTCTTTTTACATCTGACAATGTTGTTCCGTGGATCACGTTCAGTTGTTATATTACAATGTTCAGAACACAAAGCGATATGAATTATCCAATATCAGGCTAAGAATAACAAATATGTGACTAAATATTGTTTGGCGATATCATAGACTGAATATTTATGATATTTATAGACTGAAAACGAGACATTAATTAGACATTAATCATATTCTAAACGTCTGTAGATTTGTTTACTTTAACACCAAGTAAAGCATTTTGATTGGGCATTTTATGATAATGAAGCTAAAAAATGGCACCTAGTCTACTTTTTAAGTCATTCACCACTTTTATGTTCTTATATTTTTTTATTTAAATGTTCAGACACCACTAAAAAACTTCTTTATAATTTTTGTAGGTCAGACACCACTACAAGTTAGAATTGATAGACCAAGAATAGAGATAGAAGAAGGAAGAACAGCCAGATTTGTTTGTACAATTAGTGGAGCAACTAGAGATGTGAGTTGTTATACATGATTAAAATTATGTGGCTAAAATTATATGATTAAAACTATGGGCACGTTGCCTAACGATTTCGCTACGTATCGCTATGAAAAAGCGCTTTCTTGTAGCGCTTCTTCTTAGGAAACGGCTTGCTATTTACGTCACAAACCAAGATGGCGGCCTGTGCCGATAAACACTTTTGCGCTCATTGCAATTGCATGTTTTTGGGGCGATTTCAAACTAAATAAGTCTTTAAAAAGTATAAAATCATTGCAAAAACATATGTTATAATGAACAATTACAAATATTTATTGATTTCAATTCATCTTTAGTCAGTCAAACATAAAACCAAATTGACATCAAACAGGAATTCACATTACTGCAGAGGCAGCCATTTTGATTTGTTAAAGCGCTCTAGGGTAGTGGAGATTTTTTTCGCTAGCTTTTGCTACATAGCGAAATGAAGCGATATCTTGTAGCAAGTCATTTCCTATGATTTTGCTACAAAGCGATACCTAGCGAAGTGCTTAGGCAATGCGCCCTATATGATAACAATTTGAAATTATATGATTAAAGATAAAAACTTAAAATCATAAAATTTAGTTACGGTATGCACTAAAGCTAAAACACCAGAAACAAGTAAAATGTGCTTGTGATGTTACTAATGAACTATGGATCCCTTTTATCTCATGGAAAGATGTCTTTCTTGTGCACATGCCAAGACAGGAAAGCTCTGCTGTAATGATATTATATTTACATTCTTACTAATTTACTTTCTTTATCATCTTTACCAATCTCCATCTTTACATATCTCCGTAAACAGATATCCTGTCGTACAGGATCTCTACTGTCTCTGTAGAAAGTCACGTTGAGATGAACTTTGTGTCGACCAATCAATAAGTAGCTTTCATCTAGACGAAAACACTATTAATCACATTTTGATTTCATAATTTCTATTTTTAGACCAAGGTTTGCATGCTAATTTAACAGCGGTATTATTCCCAGTCTGGGATTAGGCGGCTCATTTCAAATTGCGTGACGTAGTTGATGTAAACAAGTTACGTATCATAACAATTTTGTCATGAATATTATGATGAGAAAAGGTCACCAGAACATGACCTTCGTTTGAAAAAGGCCAGATCTAAATTAGTGAGTAGGCGAGCGGAAAATTTTAGATCGGGTTTTAATCAGATTGCATCTTTACCTACTTTCTGGCATTGGACCTTGGCTACTTTTTGCCCTCTGATTTTGTCTTGGACCCTGTGTTATGCTTCACTCATTGATTAATGTAGAGGCTTTGACTTAGCATCTAGAGTCCATCTCCAGGTGGCCACTGGTCTTCTTTCTCTATGGCCATGTTGGTTGCAGTCCGGTGCATATTTTGTGATGCTTGTTCTCATCCGAGAACAAGTCATAACCAATCCACTTCCATGTTCTTACTTTGATGATGGTAGAACGATAAAACCCGGGTCAATAGCGCAGTTAGTAGCGCGCCGGGATTTGGATACTTGTGCCCGAGGTGGTGCGTGTTCGAATCCCACCCGGGGAGGTTACACCCTTCCATGAAAATTTGACAATAATGTCAATTTTCCTCAATTGATTAGATAATATGGAGAAGTTTCCGACCTTGTGGAAGGGTAGGTGAGTACTGGTTATAGACAATGGTCCAGGAAAGCTAGGATAGGTGCACTGGACGCCGTAAAATGACCTAAATTGTGTTGACACGGCGTTAACTCCAATAAATAAATGAATAAAATAAGTAGAACGATAATCTAAATAATTCTTAATAATTTCTCATTCCAGATGACATATATAATATCGTGGAGTAGACAAGGTGGTCAAGTACCGTCTAAAGCTATAGATCAGAATGGTGTACTAGTTATACCTAACGTACAACGTAGTGATGCTGGTAACTATGTGTGTACGGGATCTGATATGTTGACTATGGATGAAGAAGTTGCTGTGCTTATTGTCTCTGGTGGTAAGAAAACTTTTTATACGACCCTTATTTTTCCTGGAATTTAGAAAAAATATCATATAAATCTTGTTTTAGATTTAAAAAAACTTTTTATACACCACTAGTTTTTGAAGTTAGAAAACTTTTCATACAACCGTTTTTTGGATTTAAGACAACTTTTTATACACCACTAGTTTTTGAAGTTAGAAAACTTTTTATACAATCGTTATTTTTGGATTTTAGATAAATTATTATACAACCCTTGTTTCTGGATTTTAGAAAACTTTTTATATACAACCCTTGTTTTTGGATTTTAGAAAACTTTTTATACATCTCCTTTTTTTCCTGGATCTTAAGAAAATTATTATTCAACCCTTGTTTTTGGATTTTAGAAAACTTTTATATACAACCCTTGTTTTTGGATTTTATAACTTTTTATACAACCCTCATTTTGAAGTTAGAAAACTTTTTATACACCCCTTTTTTCTGGATGTTAAAAACTTAAAGCCACCATTATTTTCCTGGATTTTAATATATATTTGTGACCTTTAGAATGTGAACAAACTCTAAATTACTTGTCTTTCATCAAATTCTTGTTACAGTCATAAAAAGAGAAAGATTGCAATAGTGCATAAAGTAACTAATAACTATCACATTTCTTTAGGTGAAAATCACCTACCTTGGCCTGTGAATTGTTACTGTTTATAATGAATCCTCTGGACAAATCATTTTTACACAACCTTAAAAAGTGTTGATATATTGCATGATATCAAAATATGGAAAAAGAAATAGAGCATTACCTTCTTAGTGGAGTAAACAAACATATGTTCCTGTACTAAACATTGTCCTGCAGTTATAGAAATATAATTATTCTTTATTTTATGCAGGTTCTATTCAAGCACCAACAGTTAGAATTGAACCAAGGTACCAAGAAGTAGACGAGGGGTCACAGGTCCGATTTATGTGTTTTGCAACTGGCCAACCTAAACCTCGTGTAGAATGGTACCGTGGCGGTAATCGTGAAATGAACCCTAGCGCTATCATCACTAGTGACGGAGAATTTAGAATTCCACGTGTTGCCCTTGATGACGAGTCTGATTATTATTGTAAAGCCACGAACGATGCTGGTACCACAGAACTCAGAACTATTTTATATGTCAAGAGAGGTAAGTCTTGTTTAGTTTAAAAGTTGAAAACTTGGTTTCCCGTGGAAGAATTAGAGCCTGGGACATCTTGGCCTCAAAGCCCCGTGTGTGCTACCACTGGCCAACTGACCAAAAATTTAAATACAATACTTTTTCATTCATTTATATGTAGTCATACAAATTTTGAAACATATTTTTACTGAATTTTTTGAAAAATTATTGGAGATAAACGTTGGTCATAATAATTGGATTGTAATAGTAAACACTGTGGATAAAATTCAGTGACACGGCATTAACTCAAATTTAATGAATTTAAATGTCATCAAGCTAGTGACCTGTGTAGTAAAGTATTGTTTTACAATTTTTAATTCCATAGTATTGAGATTGCTATATCACTATTTATTTTTCTTACATTCTTGTTTCAGTTGATCGTCCAACCATCACCATTATTGTACGTCAAACCAAATATGTCGCAATCGCTGGTGAAACTGCTCGTCTTGAATGTTACGTCGAGGATGCTAGTGGACGTGTGACTCTGTTCTGGTCCAGACAGACTGGTTTACCATCTGGTTCCACCCAAGATAATGGTATTCTCACCATTCCTGACGTACAACCAAGCTACGCTGGTAACTACGTATGTACAGGCACAGACTCTGAGTCAGGACGTACCAGTCAAGCTACTGCTTTGTTAGAAGTCACCGTTGATGCAAGTAAGTTATTTTTATACTTCACTTATTTATAATTTATAAGTAATAGTATTTTATACTACGAGTTTCTTGCTGATGCACTTTCACAGAACTTATCCCCTATTACCCCCTTGTCACCAGGCTACTTAAATCTATCAATCTCTTTTGGAAAGTATTTTACTCTGCTTATTTGCAGGGTACACATTTATACTCTGTAAGAATAGTTCCCTATCAGTCGTTGATTTTCATCTGGTGGAATGAAGTAATGGCATGTAAATTTCAGGCTTGAGGAAATATGTAGTACCCCTGGTGGGTTTCTGGACTCCTCGAGACCTTGGGATTCTTAAACATGCATCTAAGCATTGGACTAATGCTCCTACATAAACTTTTTAACAATTCTTAAAAGCCAGAAGGAGCTTTTAATTTCCATATGAATTACTATCAATTATCATAAATTACCACAAATTACCATAAATTAGCATTAATTATCATAAATTTACATACATTACCATAAATTTCCATAGATTTCCATGAATAACAAATGTATTCATGAACTATCATATATTGTTATAAATTACTATTTCAGGTGTGGCACCAAAAGTAACCTTGAATCCCGAGAAGATCACGATCCCCATGGGATCAACTGGTACCCTGCGTTGTGAAGTGTCTGGTTCACCAGAACCAGTGGTTACATGGATGAAATCTAGAGAACAACTGGCTTCCAATCATCAGGTAGGTTCATGTAGCAGAGGTAAAGTTTGAATTTTTAAGCCAGATTTTTCAAAGAAAAAATTTGGCTAATAGTTTGGCGAAACACAGGCCGGCGGGTGGGCAGGCGTTTGTCAGGTGTCGTTAACAGTTGCATTAAAGTTTTCAATTTAGCATATATCTTTGCCATTTATTATCCGATCTTTATAAAACTTCATACAATAATAACATACCATGTGATGAATAGAATAAGATAGTAACCACAACTCTACCAGGCTTAATCATGGATTAGTTCCCTTTGTAATTTTTATACGCCCGTTTTGAAAAAACGGTCGTATTATGTTATGCTGTTGTCCGTCTGTCCGTCTGTCCGTCTGTCCGTCTGTCCGTCTGTCCGTCTGTCCGTCTGTCCGTCTGTCCGTCCGTGGACAATTGCTTGTCCGGATGATAACTCAAGAAAGGATGAACCTAGGTTCCTCAAATTTTATGTGTTGATAGCCCTTGGGTGGAGGAGGTTCCCTATTGATTTTGAGACCCCAGGGTTAAAGGTCAAGGTCACTGGGACTTAAAATAGGTAAAACTTGTCCGGACAATATCTGAACCACCAATGTACCTAAGTTCACCAAATTTAATGTAAGAGTAGCCCATGTGTCAAAGATGTTCCCTATCGGTTTTGGGGCCCCTGCGTCAAAGGTCAAGGTCACAGTGGCATCATATGGGAAAAAAACTTGTCCTGACAATAACTTAACAACCAATCTACCTAGGATCACCAAATTTTATGTGAGAGAAGCCCATGTGTCAAGGATGTTCCCAATCGGTTTTGGGGCCCCTGGGTCAAAGGTCAAGGTCACAGGGACATCAAATAGAAAAACCTTGTCCGGACCATAACTCAACAACGCCTGTACCTAGGTTCACCAAATTTTATGTAAGAGTAGCCCATGTGTCAAAGATGCGCCCTATTGGTTTATGGGGCCCCAGGTTCAAAGGTCAAGGTCACAGGGGCATTATATGGAAAAACTTTGTCCGGACAATAAATGAAACACCAATGTACCTAGGTTCACCAAATTTCATGTGAGAGTAGCCCATGTGTCAAGGATATGCACTATTGATTTTGGGGCCCCTGGGTCAAAGGTCAAGGTCACAGTGGCATCATATTGAAAAACATTGTCCGGGTAATAACTCACTAATGACTGTACCTAGGTTCACCAAATTTCATGTGAGAGTAGCCCATGTGTCAAGGATGTACCTTATCAGTTTTGGGAAAACAGGGTTAAATTTAAATCTTAAACCAGAAGATATCAAATTACCAAGCTGTGACTTCAAATGTTCTATCAATATGTTTATAAAGTCAAAACGGCAAACAATGAAACACTTGTCCAGACAATAACTGAACCACCAATGTACCTAGGTTCTCCAAATTTTATGTGAGGGTAGCCCTTGGGTAAAGGTTATGCCCTATTGGTTTTGGGGCTCCTGGGTCAAAGGTCAAGGTCACAGGGGCATCATATTGAAAAACCTTGTTTGGACAATAACTCATCAACGACTGTACCTAAGTTCACAAAATTTTATGTGAATGTAGCCCTTGTGTCAAGGATGTTTCCAATAGGTTTCTGGGCCCCTGGGTCAAAGGTCAAGGTCACAAAGACATCATATAGAAAAACCTTGTCCAGACAATAACTGAACCACCAATGTACCTAGGTTAACTAAATTTTATGTGAGAGTAGCCCATGTGTCAAAGTTATGCCCTATTGGTTTTGGGGCCCCTGGGTCAAAGGTCAAGGTCACAGGGGCATCATATTGAAAAACATTGTCCGTGTAGTAAATCAACAATGACTGCACCTGAGTTCACCAAATTTCATGTGAGAATAGCCCATGTGTCAAGGATGTGTCTTATCAGTTTTTGGGAAACAGGGTCAAGTTTAAACCATCATCCAGAAGATATCAAATTACCAAGCTGTGACTTCAAATGTTCTATCAATATGTTAATAAAGTCAAAATGGCAAACAATGAAACACTTGTCCAGACAATTACTGAACCACCAATGTACCTAGGTTCATCAAATTCTATGTCAGGGTAGCCCTTGTGTCAAGGATATGCCCTATTGGTTTTGGGGCTCCTGGGTCAAAGGTCAAGGTCACAGGGGCATCATATTGAAAAACCTTGTTTGGACAATTACTCATCAACGACTGTACCTAGGTTCACAAAATTTTATGTGAATGTAGCCCTTGTGTCAAGGATGTTCCCAATAGGTTTTGGGGCCCCAGACCCAAAGGTCAAGGTCACAGAGGCATCATATGGAAAAACCTTGTCCAGACAATAACTGAACAACCAATGTACCTAGGTTCACTAAATTTTACGTGAGAGTAGCGGAAGTGTCAAGGTTATGCTCTATTGGTTTTGGGGCCCCTGGGTCAAAGGTCAAGGTCACAGGGGCATCATATTGAAAAACATTGTCCGGGTAATTACTCAACAATGACTGTACCTCGGTTCACCAAATTTCATGTGAGAGTAGCCCATGTGTCAAGGATGTGCCTTATCAGTTTTTGGGAAACAGGGTCAAGTTTAAACCTTCAACCAGAAGATATCAAATTACCAAGCTGTGACTTCAAATGTTCTATCAATATGTTAATAAAGTCAAAATGGCAAACAATGAAACACTTGTCCAGACAATAACTGAACAACCAATGTACCTAGGTTCACTAAATTTTATGTGAGAGTAGCCCATGTGTCATGGTTATGTCCTATTGGTTTTGGGGCCCCTGGATCAAAGGTCAAGGTCACAGGGGCATCATATTGAAAAACATTGTCCTTGTAGTAAATCAACAATGACTGCACCTAAGTTCACCAAATTTCATGTGAGAGTAGCCCATGTGTCAAGAATGTTCCCTATTGGTTTTGGGGCCCCTAGGTCAAGTTTAAACCATCATCCAGAAGATATCAAATTACCAAGCAGTGACTTCAAATGTTCAATCAATATGTTAACAAAGTCAAAATGGCAAACCATGGAAATAATGCTATATTTAATAAGTAACATGAATTTAGTTCACCAAATTTTATGTGAGGGTAGCCCATGTGTCAAGGATGTTCCCAATTGGTTTTGGGTCAAAACTGGGTCAAAGATTGAGGTCACAGGGGCATCATGTGGACAATCCTTGTCCAGACAATAACTTAATATGTAATGTGTTGATAGCTCTTTGGTATTGGATGTTCTCTTTTGATTTGGAGACCCCAGGGTCAAAAGTCAAGGTCACAGGGACTTAATTCATATTGAAACATTTTCGGGACAGTAACTCAATAATGATTGTACCTACATTGTAGGTTTTCCAAATTTTATTTAAGGGGAGCCTTAATGTCTAGCATATGCCCCTTTGGTTTTAGGTCCCTGGGTTAAAGGTCAAAGTCACAAGAAACATCATGAGGAAAAACCTTGTCCAACAACCAACTTTACCTAAGATCACCAAATTTTATGTATCAATACTCTTTGGGTCAAGGGCGAGAACTTTTGGTTCTGAGGCCCCAGGGTCAAGATCACTGGAAGTTTGTTTGGGAAAACTTTGTGTCGGTGATAACTCAACCATGGCTGTACCTAGGTTCTCAAAATCTTTGCTTTGGATAGCCCTCCAGTTAAGGATGGGACCTATTCTGAGATCCCAGGGTCATTGGTCAAGGTCACAGGGACTTCATATGAGATAGAACACAGCATGGACTGCACACGGGCGTATAATGCCCCGCCCAGCGGAGCTCTTGTTGTGTTAAAGATTTTAAATCCGGCTTTAATGTGGTTTCCACATTACATTTCTTGTTACAAAATTAATGTCAATTAATAATGTCCATGTATTGTGAATGGTATATTAATATACAATCAATGTCTTTCTAAATTAAATTTATAAAAAAACTGATCATGTATATCACAATTAAATTATTATTATAGTTTATTAATGTTACATACTTGTGGTTTGAATCATGTATTGATAAACTAGTTAATACTGATTTTAGTATTTGCTCTGATGAATCTTTGATTCATTTTTTGAATGGTAAATGCGAGTAGTCTTATCCTAAAAACAGGTTTTTTTGGGGTTATTTTGTTGAGTTTAACGCCATAGCAATACATTGTATAGGTCATATAAAGGCGGTCAGTCAACCTAATCACTCCTCCTGGAAAGACTAAATCTCTGGATTTAGCTGTTAACCAACTACTAAGCGCATACTTTTGTAGTGACAACTGCCCAACGTAATTAGAAATCATTGGTAGGAGGGAGAATGGCTGTAGAAATAATTTCATGACCAAGCTCCACGAAAGTATGCCTGCCCTGGAATCAAACCCACAACCTCTCGATCAGTAGACTTACGTGCTACCAACTGAGCTAGCCTGGCGGCTATACAGGATGTCTAGGGACATGCGGTTGGCAATGTCATTCATAGAGCTGGAAAGTGCAGATGACATTATGGTATATAAAATAAATAAATTAAGTTTCTTATGCTTGTTTTGTATGTAGGTAAATGGAAAGGTATTAAGAATCACCCAAGCTACAATGGCTGATCGTGGTATATATGTATGTAGAGCTGAAAATGATGCTGGTGTCGACCAAGACTGGACAATTGTTGAAGTAGAAAGTAAGTTGTCTCCCTTTAGTGTCTCAGACAAATCTTGTATTTCGAAGGCTGAACAAAATACTATTGCAACTATCTTTATTTTCAAATTGAGTAACAATAGTGTTTCGTTCAGCCCTCAATTTATATTATATTCAATATTGTTTCAAAGGTAATATACAAGTATCATATATAAATCAAATATCTCCAATTTTGATATACATGTATGTTGGCCAAAGCCTTTATTAAGAAACCTTTGGCATGAGCTATTTCACTTTTTACTTGTTGAGGGCACATTGTTTTCAAGATTATAAAATATGTTGAAAGTGTTGAACAGATTTTTTTCAACCTTGGAGTTAAGAGATTTAATACGTAATACATTTTAAAAAGATGTGTTTGAACAAAGTTGCTCAGGCAATGTCTTGGTTAAATGTTGTGCTTCATTTAGTCATTGCTAATGAACTGTATGTACTTATATTTTACAGGACGTATGAGACCTAAGATTGATTTATATCCAAACACAACTACTGTAGTAGCCGCCGGAGGTAGTGCCTTGTTTCAATGTCGTGTCATGGACGGTGACCCACCACCGACAGTAACCTGGTCTAGGTAAGTTCTATTCTTATAATAATAACTCCATGAACCCTGTCCCCATCTACCTTACCCAAAACCAATCCAGTCTAAACACTACCCAGGTACTTATAGGGTGACCCACCCCCGACAGTAACCTGGTCTAGGTAAGTTCTAATTTTATTATGACTCCAAAGACCCTGTCCCCAAACCACACCCATTCTGCACACAAACTGTCATAGCTTTTAAAACTTATTCCCAGGGTCTGAAAGCACCCTTCTGTTTTAACTCAATTTCTTTAGGCTGTAAGAATTTCTATGGGCTTAAAAAAACTTCCATTGACTTTCAAATGTCTCACTGTTCTGAAACTTTGCTTAATTTCTAAAAATACCAAAGGCTTAGTTTTCATCGGCATTTATTATACCCCCTTGTCCGTGCGTCCGTCCGTTACAAAATTTCCGTCGCAGTTTTCTCAGCAACTATAACATGCAGCAGCCTAATACTTTGCATATTGCTAATATAAGGAAGTACATTCAATTTCTTCTCAAACTTTGCTTAATTTCTAAAAATACCAAAGGCTTAGTTTCCATGGGCATTTATTAATTTCTTATAAATTTAGGAAGTACATATATTGTAATGTTACATGTATAGATACAACTTTGCAGTCAGACTGTTGAAGCCATCTTTAACTGTCGCAATATAACACATTGGCAGAAAAATGGCAACATACCACAGTTAAACTATGAACTGCAAAGTATTGTATTTATTTATTGGAGTTAACGCCGTATCAACACAATTCAGGTCATTTCACAGCATCCAGCGCTCCTAACCTAGCTTTCCTGGACCATTGTCTATAACCAGTACTCACCTACCCTTCCACAAGGCCGGAAACTTCTCCATATTATCTAATCAATGGATGAAAATCGACATTATTGTCAAATTTTCATGGAAGGGTATAACCTCCCTGGGTGGGATTCGAACCTGCACCCCCTCGGGCACGAGATTCCAAATCCTGGCATGCTACCAACTGCGCTATCAACCCAGGTTCAAACTGCAAAGTAAGCAATTGTATTTGTGACCTTATTAATTTATAACCATTGATTAGTTTTCATGTTAAGTGCTATTATTTTTTCTTACAGAGTTGGTGGTTTACCTTTGACCGAAGGTAAAGTGGAACTTATGGATAATGGTGTAATCATGTTTAAACAAGTAACTACAGCTGAACAAGGTGGATATATCTGTACTGCAGAAAATGATATGGGAACTACCACGGCAACTGCTACTCTCATTGTAGAAGGTAGGTTTTGTCTTTGCTACTCTGTTTTGAAGGTAAATTTTGTCTCTGCTACTTTTTATGATGGAGTTTAGTTTTGCTTTTGCTGTTTTTGTGATAAGTTTTACGTTACTATTATGTATTTGAAATTCTGATTTTGGCATGTTCAAAAACTACAACCTCATAACTGTATTCTCAAGCTGTATTTGTTTAAAATGTAAAAATACATGCATAGACTTTTGTTATTATTCTTATCACTATGTAATAATTCTTTTTTAAAGTTATTTAAATTATGATTCATCAGATATAGATTTATAAACTTCAGTCAACATATACATGTAAACTTATTCATACTTTTAATAATTAAAGACATTATTGTCTGACCAAGTCTTAGAACATTTAATGGTAAATTATTGCAGATAATTATTTCAAATTATATATGATAGGTCCACCATCCATCACAATACAGCCCAGTAGAACAGTTTATGCTTTGATTGGTCAACGTGTCACATTAGAATGTACAGCCGACGGAGATCCTACACCAAGTGTATATTGGATTGAACCAAGTAGACCAAGCAGAGGTGACATTTTACCTGAGGCCGAGTACCTAGATGCTTACGCAACTCCTGGCACAGCTGTGTTGGATATCAATAGTGTATCGAGAAGTGACCAAGGAACATATACTTGTGTAGCAAGAAACAGTGGTGGACAGACTCAAGACAGAGTACAGCTTATCAGTAAGTGCTGTGATCAAATTTTTCTTTAGTTATGATATGATGTTTTATTAGTTTTTTTTTAAAGCAGGTAGTAGGACAAGGGGGACATAAAAAAAATCAATTCCGATAGTTAATTTGTCATCTGCTGCCGATGTCCCAGAGACTGGGGTAGACAGCAGCCAGCTAGATCTTCTAAGGTCTGTTCCATGTAACCTTTTCTAGAGGATTCCTGTTTTGCATCGCGTATGTCTTCATGTCTGCTTTTACGCAATCTGACCAAGACTTTCTTGGGGACTAGCAGAGATTTTGGCTCCCTGACCTGATATTTTAAAATGATGTTATTTACACTTATTCAGATTTAGCAATCTCTTGATGTTTTTTCCCAACTGGTTAGGTTTGCTTTACAAAAACTTTAGCCCTCCCCCACCTACACCTATCTAAAAAAAGCTTCATACTCAACAGTAAATTATTGCCTTTCTAGACATCATCTTATGCAAGTACATGTAACTCAATTGAAAAGTTGAATTTTTTTTTTTTTTATGTTTATATTCAATTGAATGTGTTTTTCACTTTTTATGAATTATAATATGCAAACAAAAATTTAATAATTTGATCGAAGTGTGTTTTTTTTATTATGTACAATGTATTGATTCTAATTTTTAATCCATCTGTTTTAATGATTTAATAAAAGCTTGCGTTCACGTTTATTAAATATCTAATTTTCAGTACGTGAAAGTGGAAACCAAGGTGTATCTATACAAGGACCAAGTACTCTATCTGTCGTAGATGGACAAAGTGTTGAACTTGTTTGTTCTGCTAACCGTAAGTACTTTTTATGTATTGTCCAAAATTTGGAACAGAAAACACGGACTGGGATGAATTAGTTTGGAAAAGTTATAACGCAAACACATTATTGATTGATTGATAAAGGGCATTTATTTAAATGCCATAAACAAAACACATGAATGAATATTTACATGTCTTCATTATATTGTAGCAGTTTTCCTGTTGTAAGAATAATGATAATAGTAATAATGACTTTATATAACAAGGTTACACAATTGAATAAATCTAATCTTCCATGTAGACCACTGGATAGTGATTTAATTTTTTGGATTATACTTTTACTGTTTTCATAATGTATATAAGATTGATAGAAAAACTACACACAAACAATTAAAATATTAAACAAGACTTCATAAGGTAGTACAGTATTGTTAAATTTTATTTTACGGTCAGTGACACAAATCTTCACCTTGCTGATTTAAATACTCAATTTATTCATTTGGCATAGTGTACACTTAGCAAACTTTCAATGTACAAAGAACATATTTTATCACAGCATATTGCAATTTGCTATGACCAGCAAGCCAACACCATGGATAGCAATAAAAGGGTCAGTCCTATTTTCCATTGTGGTCCCTCCTGAGTTAGAGTCTTACATCCGGTACAAAGCTTTTCCCCTCCTTTCACAAGATGGTGAAGATGTTAATATGTTGTTGTTATTTCTTGTATATAGAATTCCGTGATGCTGTGATACGTTGGAGACGTCGTGAAGGTGCCCTTCCACCAGGACATCGTGTAAACAGAGGTGTGTTAACATTACCTAGATTCCCTGTAGAATACGCTGGTGAATATATCTGTTCTACAGTCGTACAACAACAAACATATGAAGCTAGTGTATTCATCATTGTCACAGGTAGGTTACTGATGTTTCTTGTTTACTTAATTATGAATATTTAGTATTGATGTACAATTTTAAACTGGCAATCTGTTTATTTCTGTTTGAAATTGTAATTTCCATATGAAATCATAATTTTTTTCGTTTAAAATCATAATTTTTGTTTAAAATCATATTTTTTTCTTTTGAAATCATAGTTTTTGTTTGAAATCATAATTTTCGTTTAAAAAACATAATTTCCATCCAAATAATATGGACTTTTTATGATTCTAAACGATTTCAACAAAACCATAAACGGATATGAGTTCCTAGTAATTATTACAGCCCTAGTAAAATACCCTTTCTTATATAATTTTAGTTGCACCAAGATTGACAATTTCCCCACAAAGGATCACATCAAGAGCTGGTGACACTATACAGTTACGTTGTACAGCCTCAGGTAGCGGACCGTTTGATATAGAATGGTCAAGAGTGGATGCTCAGATCAATCCAAGTGCTACTGAACGTGATGGTGTGTTAGAGATCCGTCAAGTGACCGCTGCCGATGCTGGACGCTACAGATGTGTCGTAAGAAGTAGCACGGCTGGATCTAGCGAAGGATTTGCTCTTGTTGTTGTTGAAGGTATGATCTTAACTAAATAAGATTTGAGTATAGTTGTAAAAATTTCCACATGCCTAGTTGCCATCCATTGTATCTCAACTCGATTCCTAGAAAAAATATTTTCACTTGTGTTTCATCTTCAGCATTCACAGTACTTTCTTTTGTTACATTCCATATGTATTGTGGGCAATTTTACTGGCAAAATCTCGTTTTCATGAATATGCATGAGGCAGGGGAGACCAATCTTCTTCTTATGAAATCACTTGTTACAATTCAATACTCTTCAGTAACAATGACGCCATACTGGGTTTTTCTAACTTAAAATAGAAACCAGTGCACATGTTTATTTTTAAAAAATGGTTGCATAATTTCATCAGCTATTTTTCCACAGTGGTTTCCTTGGGAAACCAATGAAACTGTCTCATTCATGATTACGAGATTTTCCTTACCAAATGGCCCACGGTAGATAACGCAGATTAGTGGTTTATGTATCGTGGGATAACCAACGATGTTGTGTTTCAGCAACTGTTAAAGCTTTGTTTTCTGAGCTCCTTTAACAAAACTCTCATTGTTTCAGTTCCACCCAATGTTGTTGTAACACAACGTAGTGTATATACAGAAGTTAATCGGGATGTTGAGTTACGTTGTGACGCTACAGGAAACCCTCAACCTATTGTTAGCTGGCAGAAAGAAGGTGGAGAATTACCTGCTGAACATACAGTGGTTAATGGTGTACTCACGTAAGTATCTAGGATTTAGTGTTTCTTGATGACCTCACTCCCTGATTGGTTTAATGCCCTTTATGTCTGCCAATTTTTGTGTGTTTTCTAGTAATTGACTTTTCCTATCAATCAAAATGATCATTTGACAATTTCCGTTATCTATGTTGCTTACCAGTACGATTGTACGGAAACAGAAAACAAGCTTCACTAATTTTTTACCTGGCCAGACTTTTCTCGTGAGGAAAAAAGTTCTGGTCTTACAATGAGCTTAAAGCTTGTGAGTTAAATGATGACTGCACTAGTTCATGACTGTTCGACTAGGTTGATGCGTATATCCTTTGGTCTATTTATGTAATTCTGTATATATTAGTGTTCAACAGGCCTCAGGCTTGGACCCCACTTATTTCCTTGAGTAAGAAATTTACCATCAATTGTTCCATTCCACCCAGGTGTAAATAGGAACTGTGAGGGATAACCAGCCTGAAGTAGATTTCAATGATCAGAAGTTATTGCACAAAAATTGTGGGCTGAATATGTACGTTGAAGGAGACTTTAATCCGCATTTTAGCTTTAAACTTTGATATGATTATATAATATATTTGTACTTGTAGTATATATAATGTACGAGAACAAGATGCTGGACGTTACATCTGTACAGCTTCAAGTTCATCTGGATCTAATAGAGACTATGCTGTATTAAATGTTGGAAGTAAGTTTTTATAGCACATTTTTATTTTACTACAGCCAAAAAATAATTTAGATAAAAGTATATTATATTTCCTGCAATAGAAAAAAATTCTACCAGCTATTTTTAGTGTCCCGTGTCATTCACAATTGCGTTAAAGTTTTCAATTTACCATATATCTCATTCATTTATTCTCAGATCTTTATGAAACTTCATACAATGATAACATTTCATGTGATGAACAGAATTAGAAAGTAAACACGACTCTACCTGGCCTTTTTATGGATTATTTACCTTTGTTATTTATGCATTAAAGTTTTTAATATGTTGGATATCTCTGTCATTTATGTTGCTATGGTTACTATACTATATTGTTACTATGGTTACTATATTTTATTGTTGCTATGGTTACTATACTGTATTGTTGCTATGGTTACTATACTATATTGTTGCTATGGTTACTATACTATATTGTTGCTATGGTTACTATATTATATTGTTGCTATGGTTACTATATTATATTGTTGCTATGGTTACTATATTATATTGTTGCTATGGTTACTATATTATATTGTTGCTATGGTTACTATATTATATTGTTGCTATGGTTACTATATTATATTGTTGCTATGGTTACTATATTATCTTGTTGCTATGGTTACAGCTGGTAGTTCTATCGGAGGTGGTGGTAGTGGCGGTGGAGAGAGTATCGATACACAAGTTGTTAATGTTGGCGACAGAGTATCTATGGAATGTATCGTTACTGGTAAGTCTTTCATTCTTTTTCATACTTTTTATTAGAGGTGCAGTATTATAACTGGAAGAAAATTTTATGTTACACTAATTAAGTCTGTATAGGCAGAACAGACCTTTACAAACTCTGTTTCTCTCAAAATGCAGTTACCATTATGCCAGGTTTGACAATAAGTTTGTTGTAGGTTTCCCAGTTTATGGATTTAAACACGTTTGTGGCACTTTTCTTTTACCAGAACTTGCCTAAATACCATTCCACACAGAAAAGATCAAGGCAGAACAGACCTTTACTAACTCTTTTTCTTTTCTGCTCCCACAATGCAGTTGCAGCTTTCAAAATCCAGGGCTTGGCTATCCTATTTAATGTAAGTTTCCCAGTAAGGCAACCAACTTCAAATATTACTTACTCAAACCAAATGTTTACTCTCCTGAACAAAATGGTACTTTAAATGAAATTTTAGGTTATGAATATCTACTGGTTGCCTGATCAGACAACTTGGGGTAAAAAGTTGTTGCTAGAAGCCTAACTGGTACTGGGCAACTTTTTACTGTTTAGAAAGAAAAAGTAAATATAAACATCTACCGACAGCTATTTCCTACCGTCGCCAGGAATTGAATCAGAAACTTTCTGATATGAATTCTTTTCCTTTAAAATCTTTAATGTATACTTATGTCTATGTTTCAGGATCACCATTGCCAACAATCACCTGGTCACGTGACGATGGACCGTTACCTGCTGACGCCATATTTGGTGACGGTGTATTAATTCTACCACAAGCTAAAATCGAACATGCTGGAACTTATACTTGTTTGGCTTCTAATGAGGTCGGTTCTATCAAGTCCAAGGTCGTACTTTATGTCAGAGGTAAGGTCATTTAGATTATCTACGTCAAGGTCATTTATCTAGTTTTTGAATGAGGTTATTAAGTATGTCTCAAGGTCAATGCTATTTGTTACTTTTCAATGTCAAGGCCGATGATTTTGTTTAAGGTTGAGGCTAAAGTCATTGATTATTTAGTGAATCTTGTGCTAAGAGATCACTAGATGTAATTATATCAAACCAAGGCAATATGATATGTTTAAAGGTCAAGGTCATTGAATTTACTTCAAGACATTTGATTATATGTAAGATCAAGGCCAATGGCTTTGGCTATATTTTCCAATTTACATATATAATTTATATTCACCATAAATGTTTTAACAGTTCTGTTTAATCATAAATAGTTGTAGCACATTTTGTTAAAACTCATTTTGTAACTATATGTCACCCATGTGATATTTCTGATATTTGATTCTGATTAGAACAGCATTAACATGCATGATTTTGTATTGCAACACTAATATGTTTCAAAGAATGGTTAAGTTTCTACTAAAATCTCAGATAGGTTAAACTAAGAACTGTATATGATATAAAAGGTAGCATGAACTGCTCTTGTTTGCAATTTAGATGATTTAATGAGTTCTAACATTTGAATGGAGTCCTAACAGAAAGTGACATTTTAATACTTTTCAATAGTTTGTTTTAACTGATTAAATTTCTCATATTCACAAAATATTATTCCTTTTTTACAAAAACAAAAACAAAATGATTTTATGAAGTAACATTCATTGTTTTTTAAGTATAAAAATTTTGGTAAAAGCAAAATAATATTGAATAAAGATATTCCCAATGTTACTTAAGGGGCTCTATACATTTTAATATCCAAATTCGGTTGAACAAATTATTATATCTTGCCTCGTACGGAATACTCGTTTTTCATTGGCCGAGAGCGGTCACGTGCTGACCATGTATTATCCAATATTAGGTCAGTAGATTCTAATATCCAGTCAGTAACAAAATTTATAAATGATAGCGCTGACGAAACCTTATTTTTCTACTCCAAAATTAATTCGGGTAAGATAAATTCGTTACACAGTCAGTTACTGACCGGATACGGTGTGATACCGGGTCAGTGAATAAATATTGGGCTCGAGCTACGCTCTCACCCAATATTAATTTACTGACCCGGTATCACACCGTATCCGGTCAGTAACTGACTGTGTAACTAATAATACATGTATATGGTTAATCTTTTACCAAGAAGATACAAATGATTGTAAGTGATCATTTTTTGTTGTTTTCATCTTGGGTTAATAAGGTCAGGGATCTTATGTTAGGCCACAACAAGTTGATCATATGTTCTACGGATTTTTCTGGGGAAAAAAAGGGACGAGCGAGCGAAGAAGAAAAAGAAAAAAAGTCTTTATTCACTTGCTTTATATATAGTTTGACCAAATTTTCATGAGCGAGCGAGAAAAAAAAAATTTTTTTGTAAAAACCGTCAAAATTAAGGTGCGAGCGAATCCGTAGAACATATGATCAATTTGTTGTGGCCTTATGTATAAAATAAATATGAAATCTCCGACATGGCGTCATGTTTGTAATTCTGGGGAAATAAAAAATACTATCCATGGCTGGATCATAGATTTGTTTTTTAGTTTTTTGCCCACAAGTAATAACTACAGTGTATGTTTTGTTGACGTAATAAACTAATATACTAGGTTGTATTATGGGGATAAAGATCATGTATAATACATTTATTAAGTTCAGTTTCTTTTTTCAATTTTCATTAAACACTGTCCTATGTATATTTATTTCATGATGATCACTGGTACATGATTTCATTCTTGTGGGAATAATTGTGTCACAACTGTAGTGAATTTGTAAAGCAATATCTGTTTCCATTATTTAACTGTAGAACTTTGAACAGACTTGAATTTAGTACATTGTTAGGAAAGATTGGCAAGACTAAATCAATTAGTCGCAAAAATTATATTGGAGATTAATTTAATCTGATCCTGGCCTTTATTTTACTTGGCTATGGTTGCCCCTAGTCACTTTGCATTCACAGATTTAGATGAAACCTTATATATACAATATTAAATATTTATAATATGAAATCATTTTAGACTATGGTGGTCGATTCAATGATGGTAATGAAATATTTTGATATTTTTTTATATGAAATTACAAAAAAATGTATTTATTATATTTTCATATATTACATATAAAGTTTGATTAATAAACTTTGTATAAAACCTTTCACGAGCTTAATGTATCAAAATATATCAAAACATTTAACTACACCCAATGTAGCTTTCTATGTTCATACCAAGTATAACGTAAGGAAAAGTGGTCACTAATCAGAGCTTTATCTAGCTACTTTGGGAAAAGATCCCTGGCTTAAATTGGGAAGCGGCTATTCTGGGAATAATTTTGGATAAAATTTGGACTTCTGGCTCTGCATTTTATTCTTTTGTTTAATTGGAATGGGTGCTTACAAATTTATCATATATGCAGTATGAATTATGAATTCAAGGAAAATATTTTGAGTTTTCTTCTACTGAATTCTTGATAAATGTGAAGTGAAGTCTTAAAGTTTAAGCTAATTCACATCAACACATGAAAACAGGAATTTTTAGGGACACGAGACACTGTATATGATTGTATCAGGTTAAATTTGTGTAGATTTTATGCCACCCTCTACTCAAATTGGGAACTCCTCAGCCATTCACACTACCAATAGTCTCAGACATAATATTATGTAGATTTTGGAACTACCTTTATGTCACAAGCCCAAAATAAATACTTAAACTGATGTTGAAGTAAACAAATCCACGATTATTAAGACGATGTTAAATTTCTCGTTTTTTTTGGTTTAAAAAATTGTTATGAATGATTCAATGCCATTGCTGAACAATATTTAGTCACATATATTAAATAAAAATATGTTTTTACAAAGCCTTGTGTGTTTACGACACGAAATATGTTGCATAATCTTTTCATTTGTCGTCAGTGCTTTGTCACTTGTTTGTCGTAAAAAATAAATATTCTTGGGTGTCTCCCCATGAATCCTTCTGAGATTATTTATTCAATGATTGGCTGAGGTGTTCCAAATGCCCCTACTCACAATCCTACTGTAACTATATATTCTATATATATTCTGTACTATGTAGTTGACAATCGGTATTGTAAGTATATTTCACTGTACTTGTCAAAATTTCTCAAGGGAACGAAATTTGCGGTTTTTTCTCTCAAAAACTAAGTGCTTTTTTTACGTTAATTTCTGCAGACTTTTTTACTGTCTCGGCAAATACAGTATAACTTTGCTAGGCGACCCACTACAGAACAAATTCTCTGCACAACAACAGCTTTTGATATTACCCTTAAGCATAATTTCAATTGAGTTTAACCTCTGCTGAGCCACAACCTGTGAACAGCAACAAACTGTAGTCCCTCCCAGTGGGTGTTGTTCAAGAGAGATTGTATTGTACTTAGAATGGATGATTCCATTTTTTATATTGTGGATATAATTTTGGAAGCTTGAATAAATAACACAAAAATTTCACTTCTGTTGTTTGGAGAGATATACTTCTGCCTTTGACTTAGGCCACAACAAGTTGATGATATGTTCTACCGATTTTTCTAGAAAAAAATGGGGAGAGCGATCGAAGAAAAATTTTTTAAAAAAAATCTTAATTCAGTTGCTTTATAAAGCGGTTTGACCAAATTTTTATGAGCGAGCGAGGAAATAAAAATATATTTTTTTGTAAAAACCGTCAAAATTAAGGTGCGAGCGAATCCATAGAACATATGATCAATTTGTTGTGGCCTTAGGACCACAGAAAATAAAGTTCCCTGAGAAATTTCTTTTGGTACGGTTTTATATTTCAACCTAACATATTGTATACAGTACTATAAATTTTGTTCCATTTTTTATTTTTGTACAAAATATATTGTAATGTAACCATTTAGTTTGTCATCAAAATGCTACATAATTTTATATTCATATACATGTACTCATTATTCAGAAATGAAACAGTTGAAACAATTTACAAATTCAGTAGAATATTGTACACCTTCACATTTTTTTCACAAAAACAATATTTTTAAGACTGAAGGCTTCTGGCTCATCACACATTTTGATGATGTCAATTTTTCATACATATTCATTCGGCACTTTTAGATTTTGGATTTCATTTAAATAAATCATTAATTAATAATGGATTTAGACTTTTCCAATGCTATTTGTATATTGTTTCTTTTAACTGGACTGAGGTTTAGGTTGTTATATTTATTGTTAAAAGTTACATCAAGTGACCAAAGACTTACGTTTCGATAAAAATTTGCCCTAACTTTCGTTCTGTATTTTATTCTGCAATAAAATATTATCTAGTTTAATGTTAAATTACAATGGATATGCTCGATTGGAAATTCTGACTGTTAAAACTGGGAGAACTCTAATCGAATGTGTCCGAACTGTGTTCTGGCAGCTTTCAACCCATTCCATAGAAATAGGTTGTGTGAATGGAATCGGTCGCAGTTTATTCATACCAAAGATGGCGGCGGCATCACTGCAAACATGTGAGTTAGGTGTTTTGAAAGCAAATGTTGTTAAAATGATACTTTCGCCCGATAGTTTACGATAACAGTTTAACTATTAGCTATAAAGAAGAAGCAAGTATATTGCTACGGATATTGCCTTTTGATTCAGTTCCGACATTCAATTTCAATCGTTTGGCAGATTCTATGAAAGAGTTGGAATTTGATACTGACACAGTTTCGACAGCCCTATCGAGCATGCCCAATATGTGTTATGTCTGTCTGGAGTCACTTAATGTAACTAAACCATTGTTTACAGCTTCACTGTACTCTTCATACTTAAAGAAAACAAAAAACATTAAATACCCATGTAGATCATGTTAATTTGTTAAAACCATTTTAGATTTTTTTTGTATTTTTGTACTTCAGCTAGGAGCCTAGGAGCTAGGAGTCATTAATTTTAATCACCCCTGCAATTGCCAATTTTATGCAATAACTTGGAAGCCTTATGTTTAGAATATGCTTTTCAGCTGCCATGGAAATTAAATAATATGAAAACCTTTGTTTTTGTTTTAGTAAAAAATATTTTAGTTTTTTCCGTATGTATTGTTTAAAAGAGAGTATTATTCATTTATTTTTTGTGTTTTTAAAGTCAATATCACAAAAAATGAAAGTAAGTAATAACTTAGTCGACACTATTAGTCACTCTAGGGATTTTAGGGGTCACTGTAGGGGTCACTATAAATTATTCAGAAATATGTCTTTGTAGACAAAGTAGATTAGGGTGAAATGTGGTATGAGGTTATTGGGTATTTTTAGAAATGGTGTTGAGTCAATTTTTTATATTTAGTGAATGATACATTCTCTGTCATTAAAAATAAAACTGAAATGTGTTAAATAACTAAAAACCTGTTGCTGTGATTGAGCAAGATGCTCAATTTGGAGTCTGTTATTCAGAGTTCAATTCATAGCATCGGCAGGCCATACCATTTCAAGAAAACTTGACAATACTGTTTTAATTTTCTTCTATGAATGAAGAAGTTGTCAGTTTGTTGTGAGTACTGGTAAAATGAGAATTATCTGAAAAAGCTGATTAGGTGAGCTGTCCTCAGTAAATGACTGAAAAAAGAAGTGTTGATAAATAGCAAAGAAGTTTTTTGTTCACAAATTGATTAATTTTATTCTACTGTCGGTGGCTCATACATTAACCCTACTGATATAATATTTTCCACAGTACTTCTGTACTCACTTTTGATAACCAGTAGCGTGTTCAATTACACAAAACGTTACAGAACGTTACATAACGATACATTCGGAACTCCTAGGCCATATATTTGTTTACTTCAACACCGGTAGTTTCAAAATAGCGTCGAAATATGTCCGAGATTATTCGCAGCAAATGGACGAGGAGTTCCGAATGTATCGTTACTGAACGTTCTGTAACGTTCGCGGTAACTGAACTCAGCCCTGGTATTTAAATCAGTAGGTTTAATGTATGGGCCACTGTTAATAGAATAACATTCACCAATACAACCAGTTTAATTTTGATGAGGACTGTTATTACATTAATAATGTTGCAATTTTACTATGTAAACTAAATTTTTAGAATGTAGTTTTTTGCGAGGTTGTTTTATATTCGCTTCTTTTACTAACCTTTTTTCATTCTTTTTATAGAATTTTTATACCCCCGCTTCGAAGAATAGGGGGGTATACTGTTTTACCCTTGTCTGTCCGTCCGTCCGTCCTTTACAAAATTTCCGTCACAGTTTTCTCAGCAACTATAACATGCAGCAGCCTAATACTTTGCATATTGCTTCATTCCATAGTCCCATGTGGTGTAAAGCGATTTCATGCTCCTTGCTCATCTACTTCCTGTTTGTCGCATATTTTTAGATTTTTGCGGGGGTATCACTAGTGAGCATTAGCTCACAGATTTACTTGTTATTTTTGTTCTTTATGTACACTAGTTGTGCTTCTGTTATCTGGTAGTTTGTTTCTGTAGTGATGAATGTTTTATTTAGTTTTCATTTATGCTCAGTGATGTTATTTTTTTCATTTCGTATTTTTAACCCAATAAAAAAACCTTTTCTACCACCATTAGAATTCAGTATGTCCAGTTGCAATAAAAATATTTGTGCAAAGAATGATTGAATTAATCTGTTTTTTTCCCTCTGATTTTCAGCAATTATATGTAAAAAACTTTATTTGGTTAAACTTTTAAATTAATACAACAAGTCTGCATCATTATATAAATGCTTGCAATTTAAATGATTTGATTACCAAGTTAGGATTGGGTTGAATTAAATTGTGATAATATTGGGTTATAGGGAATAAACTGCTACATATATGTATACGTAGTTAGTGCCCTTGTATTTATATGCTGTCAATTATGTTGGAGAGTGAGTTACTTCCTTTGAATAAAATAGTTAAAATGCATTCACCATCTTGAATGACTCGCATGGCTGTTTTAATGTTTAACTATCTACCAATTTTGAATTTTTATATTAAAACCTTTAATTATGCATGTAAAATGTATTTTCACAATTAACTTCAATTGTTTCTGCAAGTCTTTCACAAACTAAAATACTTAACATTTTTTGTAGTTTAACAATTTATGACCTTAATGGAGGAATGGTCTTAATACATGCATACTATACAGTACCCACCAAAAGTTTGGAGACAAAAGAAATTTATCAAATTTTTGAATTTCAATGATTGGTGGTTTTTTTGGAAAACTATTATTTTTAATACATTTAGTATGGTTGGTGATGAAATGAAAGCACATTTCATGAATGCCTCACAATTTATGATCAATGTGTAATTCTTTTCTAAAACATATTTTTTGAGCTAATTTTATCAACTATAAATAGAACAATGGAACAATGAAACAATGAAAAAATAATGCAAAACAAAAAAGCATTCCAAAATAAACTGTTATCAAATTTATGACAAAAGCTATTTAGTAGGTCTACAAAGTAAAAATGTCTCTAAACTTTTGATGGGTACTGTATAGGGACTTTGTTCTTCTCTAAATATGCATTTGGGACTTAAAAATTGTCAAAATTGCTTGATTTTGCATAGATTGAGGAAGTGTTTATGCGAGTATACGCTCTTTTCTGTTGCTATGAAATTTATGTTTATATTTGTAAATTTCAGCTCAGCCACGTTTATCTGCACCTTTAACGGCCACCGCAGCATTAGGTGATAGAGCTACTCTTGTATGTGACGCCGGAGGTTACCCATCACCTGCTATCACTTGGTTCAGAAAAGATGGAGCTATGCCAAGGTAATTTTATGTTTTGTCCCACTTGTGTAGAAGGAGTAGTTTTGTGGTAGGATGTTCCCTTAGGGATCTCTTGGTCTGGGTTTTTTAAACCCCATCAGGGTCATTATTCATTTCCTTAACAAGGAATTTTTTCATGATTGCATCGCTTCTTCCAGGTATAATTTGGAAACCTGCGAGGATGGTATTATTCTGTTGCCCCATTTGTTGGCTTCACATTTTTATGGAATAAAAGACTCCTGCAGGGAGATAGATATTAAATAGGTACTAGTAGCCAAGGCCCCTGTTTAAACATGTATTTAAGGTTCATGCTGTAGCCGAGGGGTATTGCTGTGCGTGATATGACCTTTCTGTGTTGGTGCGCCGTAAAACCCAAACAAATAAACAAACAAACAAGGTATTGCTGTAAAGTTAGTGAATGATCGTCAGCACAAAACTAACCCAGAAATGATTATTTGGTAATGCATGAATAACACTAAACATAGTAAAAAATGGTCCCCTATATTAAGCAACAAGTATAAATTGCATGATAATTTTTTTTTTCAATTTTTCAGTGACTACACTATTGTCGATGGTGACCTAGTTATCAGTCGTGTGAGACAAGAGGATGCTGGTACCTACGTCTGTCATGCCGAGAACCAGTATGGTAAAACTGATACACCTGTTAACCTCAACGTTGGTGCACTGGTTCCCTACTTCAAACAAGATCCTAACTCCTATATGGCTTATAAATCACTTAATGACGTCTACTTGGACTTTGATATCTTACTCTCATTGAAACCAGAGTCCACAGAAGGTAAGAGAATATATTTAACCTGATTGCTTTAATAAAGTTGATTACAGGTTTGGTCATTTTGTTGGTACATAAAAATCACTTACTGTGTCTTTAATTGTGTTAAGGAAATTACTTTCAAATATTTTATGGCAAACCAATCTATAGATTGCTAGAAATCTGGGTCACAAAACTAGCTAACCATCACTAACAGAGTCTGGAAGGTAAAAAAGGGACAGGGTGCTCACAAATGGGGTATTGGAAGGAAAAAAGGGGCATAGTGCAGCCCTGCTTAGAGAAAAGCAAAATAGCAAGCAAAGTTCAGGGAGGAGATAAAAAGGCTGGGTGCAGGGTCCTGCTTTTCTGTTTTAGAATCACTGAATATGATAATTAAAGAGACCCTAAAGTGACATTTTGAAATACTTTTCTATTATCACAACTATTTCATTTAAAGGTAATATTATTTCATTTTTTCGAAATAATTATTTCGTTTTTTCGAAATAATTATTTCGGTTTTTTTTTCAAAATATTATTTCGTTTATACGAAAATATTATTTCGTTTAAAGGTAATATTATTTTGTTAAATCGAAATAATATTTCGAATAAACGAAATAATATTTCGTAATAACGAAATAATATTACCTTTAAATGAAATAGTTGTGATAATAAAAAAAGTATTTAAAAATGTCACTTTATGTCCTCCGTAGATAATTATAATAATAAGACACTTTTTTACAAGACTACTCATTTGAATGAATCCAATCTTCTCTATGGACCTTTGGTACATGAATGGTGCAGGTTATTTACAATTTTTAATTAAAGATACTCTTAAGAAAGTATACCTTTTAAAAGAAAATGGGGTCAGTTTGCAGTGCCCTACTATGCTGTTTTAGAATAGTCACTAATTTACTTTACCCAATGTATTTTAGGTATGGTTTTATACAACGGTCAATTTGAAGATGGTGGTGGTGACTTTGTATGTTTTGGTTTGAATGAAGGATATCCAGAGTTTAGATTTGATGTCGGATCTGGTCCAGCTATCATCCGTGGTAACCAAACACTTGGTCTTAATGAATGGCACACAGTACAGTTGACTAGAAACAAGAAGAAAGGTATGTCTATATTATTGTGTCATAAATCACTAGTTCCAGTTGATTTGATTATGTTTATATATACAATATGAAATGTTGGTGCAATGTCTTGAAGGATAATTGTCATGCATGGCATAGTCATATTGATTGAACTATGTTTATTAATGCAATAAGAAACAAAGAAAAGTTGATGCAATTTCATGAAGAAGGAAAAAATGATGTTATAAAAGGAGAGGATATGACCAAGTTATTACAACATTGGATTGATAATCATTGTATAGCCTGCTTCATGTTGGTTCAACTCACATACAAAGCCTACCCTGTAGTTTCATTAAGCAATAAACTTTAACTTACTTGCACAGTACTGGGGGACCAGAAAGTGGAATTGCAGATCTCTGGTTATTAATGAACAAACATCATACAATTTATATACTAATTCTGCTTTTAAATTGAGGACATTATAATAAAATTGATATAGATAGAGTTGTTCCCCTTTAATGAAATTTTCAGACATGTACACAAACTGCTCTTTAATTGAAGAGTTTTATCGTTGTCTCTTTTATAAAATTTTCAGTCATGTACTCTGATTGCTCTTTAATTAAAGAGCTTTTTATAAGATAAATATTAGAAGAGTTGTCACCCTTATGTGATATTTTCAGACATATACTTAATTTGCTCTTCAAATGAAGAGCTTTTTTCATAAAATAAATACTAACAGAGTTGTCCCCCTTATATAAAATTTTCAGTAGAGCTTTCTCATGAATTAATACTAACAGAGTTGTCACCCTTTTCTAACATTTTTCAGGTTCCATGGTAATCAATGAACAACCAGCCTATACCGGGGAATCACCTGGTTTCTTTACTGGTTTAGATCTTGATGGTAAAATGTATCTTGGTTCTGTACCTAACTATGATCAAATACCTAGAGTCACTAATTTTAAGGAAGGTTTTGTTGGTGAGTAAAAGTTTTATTAATAAAAAAATCTGGAAAGCTATAGCTTTGAGGCTGTGATGAAATGTCGGAACATTGGTATGAATTCAGAAGTCTTAGGTCCAAATCATGGTTATGGGAGGTTATGTAACCTTGTATCCTTCAATTAAAATTTAATATTTTATTGATAGAAAAACAGTTCATTTGTTTCTCTCTTGTTTCGCATTACAAATATGTGAAATGAGGTGTTATAAAGGTTTGAGCTGCTTAAATTTTGGATAAACAAAGATAGCATGCTTTTGTCAAGTTTGAAAAAAAAATTCAGCCTGAGCGTTTTGAATGAAAATAATTAAATATTCCCAACTTTAAAAGATTAAAATTTGAGTTTAAAGTTTTTTATCACTTTTTAATATTTTTAGGCAGTTAATTTGAAAATACATGTAATTGATTTTTTTGGCAGTTAATTTGAAAATACAATGTAATTGATTTTTTTGGCAGTTAATTTGAAAATAATTGATTTAAATCTGCTCCCATGATGGAATTTTAAAAATGGTGGGGTTTTTTTTAAATGAGGCTGAGCATAATTTTTGATATTTACATATTCTTGTTTTGATTTTGTTGTACAGGAAGTATCAGTGAGGTTAAAATTAAAGGAATAGATTTGAATCTTGGAGAAGAAGCCTTAGAGATTGTAGGTGTTGAACCATACAATACATGTAGAGTGAACCCATGTGCTAATGGTGGTGTTTGTAGCCCAGCTAATGTCAGATATGGATTTATCTGTATTTGCCCACAAGGTTACATGGGATCAAGATGTGAACAAGTCGGAGAAAGATGTTACCCTGGTAAGTTTTTTATGTTTATTTATTTTGTATACTTTATTAAGAAATGTTCCACAGTTTATACATACATTTTCCCCCATGATAAATAGCGGACTGTAGCAAATTCTCATTTCAATCAGTCGCAGACTATTACATTAGGCAGGGTATACCCAATTGAAGGGAAAGCTACCATTGCAATCAAAGTTGTCAGCATTTCAAATAAACATGGAGACAATATGCTGTTCGTGCAATTGAAATATCGAGTTTGGCTTAGGTTAGAGAAAGTTACCTTGTTTCGCATCTTTACAATGTATAATCCCATGTAGATATACTTCATCAAACACCCATGCCCAACAGTGCTATAGGCACATTGATTAAGTTTTGATGTGGAATAAAATTTACAATTGGGGTGAGTTTTGATAAGAAGGTATTTAATGATATCCTTTTGTCATTGTCTGAGAGCTATGTTTCTTATTATTTTTCCACAATCAACTGTTTCTATTAAATCACAGTGGCAAGACTTATACCTTTTTTTTACTATTCAATCAATATTAAAAGTGGTTTTGATGACAAAGTTATTCTTACAAACTTTTAGGTGCCTGTGGCCGTGATGGAAGATGTTATAACTTAGATAGTGGTTATGGATTTAGATGTATCTGTCCCGTTGGAAAGACAGGAGCTGGTTGTCAAGCTGGTAAATATATTAGATTTTCTTGTCTATATTTGTGTATATTAATATGTAAGTGAAGTGAAATGTAAATGTTGATTTTGGGTCATTGTTTATAGTACAAATCATGGGTTAAGCCCAAAACAGTATTACTCACCCTTTTTCTTATAATGAGTTACGACCGTTTTGCGCTTTTGTTTCAAATACTCAAATTTTGTTACTAAATCAGACTTTTTTTCCTTATATAACAGGGGCCGTTTATATGTGCCTTTCCCTCCTGAAATTTCTTTAAAATCATGCAGTTTTCTCAAAATCTGGTGTTTACCTTGGATTGTTTGTTACCCTATACATGTATATGAAATTACGATTGAATTTCCCCAAATGTTCTTCATAAAGAAAGGACTCAGGCCTCTTCCCCAAATACTGAAAAAAGGCCTGTGTATATTAAAGTGTACTACATGTATATCTCTCTATTTCAGATGTTCTTATTATCTATCCATTCTTCAATCGTACCTCATTTATCTCGTACCCACCTGCTGAAGATGCATTGTTTGCATTAAATATAAAATTAGAATATAAACCCCAGTCTTTGAGTGATGGTATCATATTGTATGAAGGTAATGAGAAGGACGGTAACGGTGACTTCATGGCACTTATACAGAAAGATGGATATCTGGAATTTAGATTTGATACCGGATCTGGTAAGTCTTGATGATTGCTTAACTTTCAATTTATTTATATTGTGTTTAACCCTGTTACAACACAATTATTTCATGGCATCCAGCGCACCTAACCTAGCTTTCCTGGACCCTTGTCTATAACCAGTACTCACCTACCCTTCAACAAGGCCGGAAACTTCTCTATATGCCTTATAAATAGAGGAAAATTGACATTATTGTCAACTTTTCATTGAAGGGTATAACCTCTCCGGATGGGATTTGAACCCCATACCCCCTTCAGGACACTAGATTCAAAATCCAGGTGCGCTACCAACCCTAAAACCTTTAATACTTGAGACATGGTAGTTGAAAAGAACTGCTGCCTTGTATTCACAAATTGAAATTGACCTGTTTTCTGCCTGGCTTTGTAAGCATACTTGACTTTGAACATGATGATATGTGACATGGCAGATCTCAAAATTCACCAATGCACTCAACAATTAATATTAGACTTGTCAGATTTTTGCAGTCTTTGAATTAAGCAAGTGGATCAATTCCACCGAAATTGTATTTGGCCTATTGATTTTAACAATGTAAGTGGTCTGATGGTCCATCAATTTTTTCTTGACGTGACTGATTATTGTTTAGATGTATTAAGTATTTCATAATTATGTGATTTCTTTATTTCAAAGGTCATCAAAAAGGATGACAAATTATTTGTTTTTATGACATTGACATTAAATGGCTTTAAATATTAAGAATGACTGTTGTAATTCAATGTTGATGCAGGAATCAACATTAAAGGTTGTCGAATTTCCATTTATGACCTATGTATGGGTTTTGGCAATTTGTTACTTGTACTAAACATTTGGTTTGAGCAAGTAAAGTTTATAGCTGTTTGTTTTATCAGGCCACCTGCTTTTAAAGTTAATTTTGAGCTGTGTGATGATGTTTCAAGTGGTAATTACAAGTGAGAGGTTTTGGCATTTCAGTAGGAACCTTTCATACAGATCAATGTGTGAGCTTTAACTAAGTCATCTTAAATCTGATACTTAGACTATTGTTGTTTTGTTGAGGCGTGTACTCATGCATATGTGAGTTCATGGTTTTTTTATATTGTGTTCTGTGTTCATTTCAGGACCTGCTGTCATTAGAAGTAGAACACCACTTAGAATAGATGAATGGACACGAGTTGTTGCTACGAGAAAGGAACGTGAAGGAACGTTAGTTGTCAATGACGACGAACCAGTTACAGGTAAATATCATATCTAATCTTGTGGCGATTAACTAATTAACAAAAATATGAAAATATATTGACGGGTTGGCGCAAAACTAGTCTATGTTCTTCTTTATTTATATACATGAAGTTAGACTAATTTTGTACCGACCCTTTAATGCATTACACTATGTAAGTTGAAACTTTTGCAGGAACAAAAATTGTTTTCCAATCATCCCAGCAAAAAATGAGTGTTTTCTTTGATTTCTTTGGACATGTGATTCAATCACAGAAATAAAAGCCTTGCAGAAAGTTTAACTTATATTATTATATTAATTTATTTGCATACATGATATTTGAAATATTTAATGATATTTATACTTGTACTGTTTGTTTTTATAAGCATTTGTTGTTTATGGGCTGTTTCTATTTTAAAGATTGATGGGGGTAGAAAAAACTGTTCATTCATATCTAGTAGAAATACATTCTGTAAAATTAGCAGTTGTCCAGTTGCAGGAGGCAGCTAGTTTTTAATTCGAGACAACTCAATTTGTGCTTGAAAAAATTAAATTTGCTAAGAAATTATAAGCCCACATCCTGGCATCTGTGCTTCATTAAATCTTAATTTGGAATAATGCTTCCCTTATATAAATAAGCTGATTTCCATGTTACAAAAAAGAAAATAACTGAAAGAGGGATTTATTTTAATTAGAACAAAAACAGGCACACGAAACAGGCATAACATTAGTAAATAAAAACAAACTGTATAATATTTTTACACTGTTTTATACATGTATGATCACTGTTGTAATTTGAAAGTTATATGAACTCTGTATTTTATATGATATATAATTTCCCTCCATGGCTGACTAGATCACCTTCTGTAGGCTATATACATCGTATCTGTTGACTCATATATTACTGATGCACATAAAGGCATGATACACAATTATATATTTGACTGAAGACTGTTATTCCCCTATTATTACACATTTTATATATATTGACTTAAAATTGTAATACCCCTATAGTTGATAGTCTTCTAACTCCTTCCTTTTTTATATATCATGATATTATTATGTCACTGCTACTATTTATATGAAAGAGTCCCATTTCCTATGCCTACATGAATTATATGTATGTAGCAGGAATGACCCAGGAACTCCCATTTTCTGTTGCCTACGTGAAATATATAGCAGGAATATGTCAAGAATGAAGCAGGAACTCCCTTCTTTATAAGAGCTTCAGCATGGCCAACTCCTCTTTTACGAATTTTCAGTAAACTTTTTTATTTTCCAGTGACCAGTCTCAATACAAAAGTTCCATTCTTATAATACAATAGCATTATATGTATAATAACTATTGTTAATTATAATAATATCCTAATTGTTACAATAGTTTACTATATTGTTATTGTAACAATTATTTTCATGAACTCTAATTACATTTTAAACATTGATGCCATATTGTTTACTTGATTAATTAGAGTTCATGAAAATAATTTCTTTATTAAGACTTCAGCCCAAATATTGATGATAGAATTTCTTATTTTATATATATTAATTATTATTATTATTATCATCATTTATATTATTACTATTACTATTATTATTATTACTATTATTATTATTACTATTATTATTATTATTATTATTATTATTATTATTATTATTATTATTATTATTATTATTATTATTATTATTATTATTATTATTATTATTATCATTATCATTATCATTATTATTATTATCATTATTATCATTATTATCATTATTATTATTATCATTATTATTATTACTATTATTATCATTATTATTATTACTATTGCTATTATCTTTGTTACTTTAATACTATTACTATTAATCTTAATATTCAACAAAAAAACTGAAACACCCCTATATTTCTCTAGGTATTCATTTTACTCTATTAATATAACATTTTTCCCCCTGAATATATAGACAGATCCTGGGATATCCAAGCTGATGAAGGATATCGTTTCTACAGATATTACAATCATAAATTAAGACGTTATCGTAGAGGTACTAAAAAACAAAACTGTGTAGATAAAAGCCAAAATATGCAATTAGAATTTTTTACACATTGTCAGCTCACCTGAGCACATGGTGCACAGTGTAAGCTCTTTGTGACTGGTTCTTTGTCTGTTATCCCCCTATGTTAGTGTCTTTATTAAAGATTTTTTTCATCAAAATGAGCTGAAGTTACCAAATTTGTCTTTGTTGTGCATTTGTTCAAGTGATAATGTGGGTCTGTGCAAGTATCGACTGACCACAATTAATTTTATTGAAAAGTTGTCTTGTCATAAAACAAAGCCTAGATTTACAAAATATAAACTGACTGGCTTACTTTAAAGGTCCTCTGCAAAGATTAAATAAATTATGCCCCGTGGTTTCTCTACAAAGATCGATTAATTTAAGCCACTTACGTCAAAATTGGTCCTTAATGAGCGGATCACCAGTTTTACATGAAGTTATTTTAGAATATCATAATATATCTCCTTGTCTGAAATCTGAGTTCAGGTGAGCGGTTTAGGGTCTTTTAGGGCTCTCTTGTTCTGCTACTATTTTTATTCCCTCTCTTTCTTAAATCTTCTATCAGGAGATGGTGTAATCTATAGACAATCAGAAACTCTGCACTTACTTTTTTCTTTTCTCCTGCTAAATATTTGAATATATTTGAAATATCTTGAAATTCGTGAAGTGAAGCCTTTGTTTTGTTTTGTACGCAGTAGAGTTTTGAATATTTGACCTTTGCAAAACTGAGAAAATCTGTCTGGCAAAGCTTTGAAAATCTTAAGTTGCAAAACTTGAATGAATTTTGATAATTACTTTGAATTCAAAAATTCTTCTAATGCATCTTATGGCTGAATATTGATTTCTTTCATATCATACTAATTACAGGCACTTCACTTATTTCAAGATTTTCATCGCATTCAAAATTGACTTATACACAAAAGGCTTTCAATGTTGGTGTCTCATTACTTTTAGAAACACATAACTGTATTTACACAGCCAATTGAAATATTCCTAAATAAATTATTTGTACCCAGAAAAACATAGATATTTATTCCAGTGCTTAAACACATTTAGCTGTCACGCTTTACAGAGGTTAAGGATTGTGTTTGAACATGATTTACCTTTTGTGTGTAAACACAATTTGCGTTTTTGTGTTTAAACACAATTGTTGTTCATGTTTGATCATATTGTGTGCTTTTACTGTAGAATTTGCTTTTTGTTTCAATGTTCATTACCCTATAAATGTTATCTGTGAATTTTACTGAGCATATTAGTGCTGCAAACAGAAATTTATTTCAAATTCATGCTACACTATATCAAAGAAAAGGGTTTTTGTCAAGTAGAAACAATTAGTACCAATTGTAAGCAAAAGTTGTCATTTGTTGACACTTTCTGCTTAAATGATATTCTTTTCTTTTTTAGAGTAACCATTTTTTATCAAATAATAGGAGTTGTCTCCCTTGTCATCTTTCTTTTCTACTAATCTTTTTCTTGGTACTCTTTTCTTCTGTCTTGCATCTTTTTCTCTTTCTTTTAGATTTTTTTCTTTGGGTTTATTTTCTTTTTTATTTTATTCGTGTATAGTATTTCTTCTGTTTTATTTCTAATCTAATTAAAATTTTACTACAATTTTAAAAGTTTTACTTTTGTGTGATTTGCTAGGTACTGTGTAGTTAATAGATGTGTTCTTACTTTTTAGTCTCATCTGTAGCCATGGTTATTTTGTTAATACTAATTCAAAATTAGCGGGCTTTAATGATTTCCTTTTTACAGTGGTCCCATAAAGTAAACCTGCCCCTATATGACATTTGTGCAGTCAGACTAGCTTCATTCTAGTGGCTGCTCATCTTTTTCTTCTTGAACTAAGACTTCCCTTAAATCCCTTGAATGGATAATGGACTGTTCCAAATTTTAAAACAGGAAAAGTCCATTTTTTAAAAATACACAAGGTTAAGGCTGTTTTTTTTGGGTTTACTGTAGTATTCAATGTTTTTGCGTTGTATTGGTAAATTGTTAATTAAAAAATATATATATTATATTTTGTATATTAAAAATTTTTATTAAACATTTTTAAAGCCTCCAGTTGGCCAGGTAGGACCTCAATGTTGATCGTATTGTTACCATTTACTGCTTTTAATATTTTACCTTTTTTTGGTGTCCATTGTCACTCTTTCTCTTTGAATTTGTCAATGCATTTCTTCTGTATAAAAATCGAGGGTTGGTCAGACAGTTTTCTGGTACCAAATCCTTTGATTAATCAAGGGTTGGTCAGAAAGTTTTCTAGTACCAAAGCCTCTGATTGTAATGTTTTTTACTTTGTGATGGTCAAGGCTTTTCATATGTTTGTTGTTTATTCAGGGATTTTCATATTTTGGGGGGATTTGCAACCATGTGTATTTAAGCCAAAATGTTCACTGTCGTAGCTACTACTGTGGGTCATTTTGATATACATCTGCATTTTTGAGGTCAACCTGTCGGAATATTGACAGTTCTTAGACGACATCATATAAAGTATTACAATTATTGTAAGTTGAAATAAAGATATTACCAACAATCATTTTAGAATAGAGAGTTTCATTTTATGTAAATTTCCAGAAAGTATGTTAAGTACAATTTTTTTCTTCACAATCTTTAGAAAATGTGTTTCTAGTTGATCTTTTTATAGTGTTTCGCAAAGTTTTGCAATTTTTTGACTAATTCATCATTTTGCGCTCAATTTCAAATCAACTTGAGTCATTATTACAGTTCAAAATTTAATAAATAGTTTAAATTTCTAAACTCTATAATAATCTATACAGTCCCCTTTTAGGCGGTAGCCATTTTTAGACAGCTATGACTGAAAATTTCAAAACAAGCATTTTGGTTGCAAATCCCTTCCATGTATGAACCCTGATTGTTTTAATAATGAAATGAATGTTGGAATGAAGTAAACAATCATATCTGTGCTGGATGGCGTCACTTTGTGCATGGTGATAAAAATTATTGTATGTATCAAACTTCTTGTATTGTTTGTTAGATTTCTTTATGTGGAATGTTGACTTTTGTTTGACATATTATTTTCTATGGAAATATATTGCATTAATTTCATCAGTCTGATCTGTATAGAGTCAGACCTGTTAGCCAGAAGTCATGGGTTTGATTCCCGAATGACTTACGTTTTTGAAGTTTTTTTTCATGAAATATTTACTATGGCCATTCTCATACCTAGGTCTTTATCATGTGGAACAGTTGTCAGCCCATGATTAGGGTACCCACTTAGTTCTGGGTAAAAAGTTTGGGACCAGAGATTTAAATATCAAAGAACATTAAGCTGGATGTCTGATGAATGAAAACAAATGCTGAAATTTGGCATAAGGCCACAACAAGTTGATCATGTGTTCTATGCATTTTTCTGGAAAAAAATGGGGCGAGTGAGCGAAGAAAAAAAGTCTTTATTCACTTGCTTATATATATATAATGTTTATTTGACCAAATTTTTATGAGCGAGCGAGGAAATAAAAAAATAATTTGTGTAAAAACCGTCAAAATTAAGGTGCGAGCAAATCCATAGAACATATGATCAATTTGTTGTGGCCTAAAGAACCCAGTACTTTATTTTACTATTTTATTGTCTATTTATGCTGATTGAAGCATTTACTCTGATAGATTGATAGTATAAGCATTTTCACAGCAAGCTCAGATCTAGTAGTAAAATGTTTGACACTCTGCTCATAGATCATCAATAGTAGGGCAATGCAAGCTTTTTAGCCAGATGGATTTTGTTATCTCCCTTGCCATTTGTGCAAGCCATGAGGCAATTTTGTTATCTCCCTTGCCATGTGTGCAAGCCATGAGGCAATTTTGTTATCTCCCTTGCCATGTGTGCAAGCCATGAGGCAATTTTGTTATCTCCCTTGCCATGTGTGCAAGCCATGAGGCAATTTTGTTATCTCCCTTGCCATGTGTGCAAGCCATGAGGCAAATTTGTTATCTCCCTTGCCATGTGTGCAAGCCATGAGGCAATTTTGTTATCTCCCTTGTCATGTGTGCAAGCCATGAGGCAATTTTGTTATCTCCCTTGCCATGTGTGCAAGCCATGAGGCAATTTTGTTATCTCCCTTGTCATGTGTGCAAGCCATGAGGTAATTTTGTTATCTCCCTTGCCACGTGTGCAAGCCATGAGGCAATTTTAATGTATGGAAATCCAATTTGAGTTATTTTCATTGTATCACCTCATCATGGAATGTTCACACGTTTGCACTGAGCTTTGTAATGTTTTATATTTGCATTCTTGTTACTTGTTTTATTGCTTTCAAAATGTCTGTTACCCACATGTTACCATTGTTATCTATACTGTTTATATATGTTATTTGTTAAATATATATATTGCTGAAATATATGTGTGTATTGTTGCTAGGTGCTCTGTTGCCAGGCAAACTGGCTGGGACTTGTTGCTAAGCAGGCTGTTGCTAGGCAAACTGGCTGTGAACTTGTTGCTATGCATATTGTGTCGAGGAACTTTGTTGCTAGGCACTTTGTTGCAAGGCAAACTGTTGCTAGGCACTTGTTGCTAAGAAACATGTTGCCATGTACACTTGTTGTTAGACACACAGTTGCTATGCACTTGTTGCTAGGCACACCGTTGCTAGGCACTTGTTGCTAGGCACACCATTGCTAGACAAAATGTTGCTAGGCACCCAGTTGCTATGCACTTGTTGCTAGGCATACCATTGCTAGACAATCTGTTGCTAGGCACTTAGTTGCTAGGCAACTTGTTGCTAACCAGATGTAGGCACTCGGCATTCTGCATGTATGTTGAACTATGTTTAAATGTAGCAGAACGTAAAGACGCATGTATACAGATAAATGACATGTAGGCTGCATGGTTTATATTCGCTGTTAGTAGATTGTTAAATTTGGCATAAATTATTGAAATTCTTGTTTTGACATAGTTTTCACATTAACTTTGAATTGTTGACTTTATATGATCACCTGTGTGCTGTAATTATAATTGTTTTAATAAAGAATGTAGCTACATGTATACTAATTATATGAGTTTTTGGTAAAATATAATTTCAGACATTTAACTTTTGAAAAATCTAAATCAATTTTAGATGATGACTAGGCCAATTTAGAACATACTAACATGCTTCCATGGCCTAGTGATAAAATGGCATGGCATTAGTCTAATTACTGACATTTTTTGTTGTTGATGGTTAGAATCTTAGCTCGGACCAAGGCTTTTTATTGGGTTACATTTTACTCTGTTAAAAAGGATATAAAAGTAAAAATACTCAACTCTGAACAAATACATCTTGCATACAGGTGGTCATGGTTTTTTTATATATTTCAGAAATTTTATATTGTATTTTTTATAATTTTATTTCTTTTTATACACCTACTTTTGTTTTTATTTTTTACTTAATATGCATTAATATTGTTTTTTTGTGATTTTAAGTTTCTTATTTAAAAATTGTATTTAGTGATATATTTTAAAAACTGACATATTACCATTAGTGTATTAGACTGTTTTAGTGATTTAAGTTTTTTGAATGAGTGTTTTAGTTCTTTTTAAAACAAATCTATTAATACATGGATTTTATTAATTCTTAGATTTTAAAATATTTAACTGTTTTTTCGGAATGCATTTTATTATAAAATTAAAAAATATATTATTGAAAGAAAGCTTTTCTATAGAAATTCCAGAACCTGATTTGAAACTGTTTACTTTTGCTCAATTTTGTACTAGTTTTGATCTCAACTCATAGTTTTTAAAAAGTGTCCAATGACCCAGGTACATTTAGTTTGCCTAGCGTTGATGCTAAACTTTATTTTATGGTCTATCCTTCATTAGGGGCCCTCTGACTTAAGCCCCTAAGTTTAGTGATCTATTTTCACTCAACCTTTGGCTTTTATTACAAAGCTTAGAATTATTTAACTCTTAATTGAGATACCCTCTGCCAATGTAAACATTACCCCTTCTTCCTAAAAACAAAACATAATCAAATATATGTTGTCTTGCTCATAGCAAACATTTTAAAAAAGATTTATTCAGACTTTAAAACAAAATACAGAAAATATGAATAAAAATTACACTTTCGAAAAATTACTATGTTAAAAATTTGCTGAAATGTGGATTCATTCTATCATTTTAAATACAAGGTATGTTGAATAGAAAAGCTTTGTTTCAACAAATTGTGATACCTTATATATTATTATAATGATATTTAGGACAAGAAATTTTATTTTCTATTCAATGTTTTGTAGGAACTTCCCCAGGAAGCACTGTTGGATTAAATCTTAAACTACCATTGTTCCTTGGTGGTCCCGACCCAACAGTACCTGTGTCAGAAAACACTGGCGTTACAAGAGGTTTCATTGGCTGTGTTGCCGAGGTATAAACTTTTATTGTTTTATATTGTGTACCGATCATACTGTGACTAATGTTTATTGTTGAGTCCATATAGCTCCCTTGCAGAAATTTAGTAAATCGATCAGAATGGAAAACCTTCAATCTGTAATTTTGTTATCTACATCATTGGGATTTTGTATGGCCACAATTTGTGAAGACTGTATGTGCCCTCAGCAAAAGACCTAATTAAGATCACCAATTTATGTTGTTGTTTTTATCTGTGCACAGGCAGTACAAACAGAACTTTTTACACATTATTGCTGAAAAACACAAGATATTAATTAAATCCTTTTGTTCTTAGTACACATATCTTCAGTGTAACAGTTGAAGTTGGTATGTACTGCAGGAAAAAACCCAAATATTTGAATTTTGAATATGGTCTAATTGTCTAAAATGCTGTTGCACGGTGTCCATACAATTGATTTGAAAAAGGCATTTACACGGAAGCAACATCACATCATATTATCATTTCATGGAAATTTCTGCAGGAAATAGACTTAATTCGGAACTCAAATTTGTGGGTTTTTCCATCCGTGTGATGTAGGTACAAACAAAGTTTGTTACACATTATTGATAAAAATCACGAAATATGGATTAAATCCTATTGTTCTTTGTACACATGTTTTCATTGTAATGGTGAAAGTTTGTTTGTACCTACATGGAAAAACCCAAATATTTGAATTCCGGATATAGTCTATTTTGTCAGCTATTTATTTTGTTGTTTGTCTAGCCGCAGAAAATTTTTCTTCAAAAATGTCTTAGATGGCAACAACAAAAGTTTGAATGCTTTGTCAATGTTTAACACCACCTTGAAAAACTAAAATACCCATTTGGGTAGATATTTTTGCTGATTATTTTTTTAAGACTTTACAGACATACAGACAACCTTAGAAATAGCAAAAATTAAGCTCCTGTCGAATGTTTTACTTATTATGACCTTGCCCAAAAACACATGTTAAACAAAGATAACAAAAATATATGATGTATAATTTCAGCTGACTGTAAATGACTTCAAATATGATTTAATCACTGATGCCATAGAAAGTGTAAATATTGCCGATTGTGGTGAGAGAAGATTATGTGAACGTGAACCATGTAGAAATAACGGAGTTTGTGAGGATTTACCAGGACCAGATTATAGGTATGGAATTAGATCTCTCACTATTTGAATTTTTTTCCCAACTTTTTCCTGGGTACAGTAAAATTCCGCTATAAAGACTACCTTGGTTATTGCGAAATCATGTGACTTTTATATGATTTTTAACACACAAATGCTTAATTTGATGAGAAAAAGGGTACTTATGATAAGGCTGTTTTGTTTGGCTATTAAGACCTCTAATTTTGATAACTTTACTGTATATACTCACATGATCTTCAAATTGTAGACATTCTCTTTGTTTTTCATCAAATTCTTTCAGCAGTCAAACAATAGAAAAGATTCAAATATTGTATAAAATAACTATTGTATTTCTATGTCCAAAATACCCATGTGAGTCTGTTGAATATATTTCTTTACTCTAAATCTTCTGCACAGTTTATTATTTTTGCAAATTACCTAGTTTATCCTTCAATTCAATTTTTTGTGCATAGGATTTGAAGCTAATTATCAATATTCTGTGTAAGGATACACATTTAGGAATAGGACCCTTGGTACGAATCCCACTAAAGAAACTGCATATTTCCTTGAGCAAGAAATTTACCTACAGTTGTACCACTTCACCTAGATGAAAATGGGTACTGTGAGGGTTACTTGCTTGAAAGTGATTTCAGTGATAAGTGGTTTTGGAAAAAAAATGTAAAGTTGGCTGACTGCCTGTAGTAAGCAATTTTAAACCACACTTTTTTTACTTTTTTAACATAAGAAATCATGTTTTCAAGATGTGCCGATTATATCAAAACACATTTTCATTTTTAGATGTTTGTGTCCAGCAAGTCATACAGGAAAGTTATGTGAGATAGAAATCAATATATGTTTAACAAATTCACCATGTCAGAATGGTTCACCATGTAGTATTACAAATGATGGTTACAGATGTGATTGTATATTAGGATTTGCTGGTGATAATTGTCAATATGGTAAGTAAAAAACCAGAGAATACTACTTATAAGAGTGTTGCTAGGCAAATTTGTTTCTAGGCACATTTGTTTCTAGGCACATTTGTTTCTAGCAACACTGTTGCTAAGCTCACTTGTTGCTAGGCACGTTTGTTGCTAGGCACTTTTGTTGCTAAGCTCACTTGTTGCTAGGCACGTTTGTTGCTAGGCACTTTTGTTGCTAGGCTCACTTGTTGCTAAGCACATTTGTTGCTAGGCACGTTTGTTGCTAGGCTCACTTGTTGCTAAGCATATTTGTTGCTAAGCACATTTGTTGCTAGGAACACTGTTGCTAGGCACATTTGTTGGCAGGCACACTGTTAATAGGCACATTTGTTGGCAGGCACACTTGTTGCTAGGAATATTGTTGCTAGGCACATTTGTTGCTAGGAACACTTTTGTTAGGCACATTTGTTGGCAGGCACACTGTTGCTAGGCACTTTTGTTGGCAGGTGCACTGTTGCTTGGCACATTTGTTGACAGGTGCACTGTTGCTAGGATTATTGTTGCTAGGCCCATTTGTTGGCAAGCTCACTTGTTGCTAGGCAACCATGTAGGATTTTCTGGTGATATCTGCCAATATGATGAGTAGAAAAATCATATGTATACATCTTAATTTTTGTTATAGACTTATTTTCAAGCTTGACTTTTGTCTACTTATTATAAACTTGATAACAAACATTGTGCCTTTTACTTGGGTTTAGATTTATCATTATCACCAGCATCAGAAACAGCTGTGGAGGTTTCATTATAATTCAGGAGTAGAAAAAAATCAGGATGTCAGTTTCCTTTCCAGAAATTTGACTTGGCAGTGATCAAATTATGCTTGATTCACAAAAAAGCAAAAAATGGAACAGTTCCAGATTCTAATCAAGTGATTTTCAATCACAGTTACCTCCCCTGATTATCTCTCGAAGTTTCTCGTGTAACGACATGGAAGATTGGATTCAGAGGTCCACATGGAAGATTGAATTTATCTAAATGTGTAGCCTTGTTAAATTAAGTCTTTAATATTATTATTATTACTTTTCATCATTTGTGATGTATTTAATATATTTTCTGTATGTTTTTTTCTACCACACAGCTGTTAGACTAGACACCGACTTTAAGTATGAAGGTGATGGCTTCCTAGAACTCACTAAAGATTTATTACCCCATTCTAAATCACAAGAACGACAGACAATGTCATTTACCATACAGACGACACAAAGTGATGGTTTAGTTATGTGGCAAGGTGATGTAGGTGGTCGACCATTACGTGGCGGTGATCATATAGGTATTGGATTGAGAAGTGGCTATGTTGAATTCAGGTAATTATATGATTGTGTTATTTGCCTTGTGTAGCCACAGCTGTGGCATAGTGGCTAGTATGTCTGACTTCAAATCCGGAGATCACGGGTTCGAGCCGGGTTGCTGTAGGTCATACCCTATACATGAGTTGTCGGCCTCGTGGTAGGGTAAGTAAAGTGTCCAGGAAACCAATAGTAAGAAGAGCTAGCTGTTGTATATATAACTTTAATATGTGTTGAATAAGATGTTAAAAAATCAATAAAAAAATATATATATGTCTTTGTTCTATAAAAGTACATTGAAATAATAATAAGAAGATTTCACACTTCTATATAAGTAGTGACGTGGTCCACATCTGGATCTGTAAATAATTAAAGGTTTTGAAAGGACGCCATGGTGAATTTGCATCAAAGAAGCTGCCATGAAAATTACCGGTACATATCAAATGCATTATGTTATTGACAATCTGTCTTCAGTTTTGGGATTGATAATATGTTGTTGATATAGTAGAATTTTTGTTAGAGCTGTCTTGGATTCCAATGATATTAAGGCCATGCCAAATCGGAATTTTGTTAAGCGTCAACTTAAATTTAACAAACCTAGGTACCTATTCACAAAAACATACAAACCGAAAACGAAAACACAAATATTTTCGACGGCAAAAGACAATGCATTATATATATTTTTCAATAGAACAACATCTTCATAATATGAAACAATGGTCTGTATTTAATATAAAAAAATATCACGTAAAATATATATTGTAATAATGATGCGGATTTGAAAAATTGCTTACGATGAATAACGTCGTTGCCGAACACAATTTTCCCTGAATTAAATTCTCGTATTGAATTATGGAACATCGGAATTATTTAAGAAAATTTAACTAACAATTTTGTTTTTTATTTTGATTGAGGACTCTTAAACCTACGCACACGCCGACGCTTAACAAAATTCCGATATGGCATGGCCTAATGTATTTTAGCCCGTCAATCGAACTATTCACTGTTCCAGGAAAGGTTAAATCTCTGCATTAAGCTGTTAACCAACTACTAGGTGCATGCTTTCGTCAGTGACTGACTACAGTACTGCCCTACAGGAGAATGGCCATAGAATAATTTCATGACCAAGCTCCATGAAAGTATGCCCTGCTGGGGAATCAAACCCACATCCCCTCAATCAGTAGACTTAAGTGCTACCAATTGAGTTAGCTGGACGGCTTTGATATTTGTTATTTTTTCTTGTAGTTATGAGATGGGTAGCGGTCCAGCTATGATATTATCAAATGAACGTGTAGATGATGGACAAGTCCATACAATATCTGTAGAAAGATTGGGTAGATCTGGTACTCTAACTATTGATAATAATGAATCAGTTTATGGAGATTCACTTGGATATCTACAAATGTTGAATGCCGATGGAAACATTTATATTGGTGAGTTGGTGTTTTCAACAAAAAATATTTTTTACGTATTTCATATTTTTGTTAAGTCTGACAATATTGAATTGAGCTTGACCTTCATGCAAAAATATATTAAATTCAGTATTGTCTATTTGTGTCTTTGTTTGTAAATCACACTTTGTCAGAAGCTTTCGGCTAAATACACATATATTGTGAACTTACGTGTTTCAAATGAGTCAGAAATTAAAAGTACAATAATATGCCATGTTTACAAATTGATTTATAGCCACATAGGCTGTAATAAACACATGTTTAATCATATATACATGCAAACAGAAGTGCACAATTTAATGTCAGTGAAGTGTGTAATTATTATAATATGATAGTTCAAGCTAAGGTTAATATTGTCGTACTATACTTTTAACCCACTGTCAGTTATAAGGCAAAAACCCCTTGTTTTCATTACTTGTTTGTTGCAGCCCTTATGAAATCATTACAAAAACACTTATCTTATTTTCATTTTGTAATTTCAAGTTTAAGTGTGGTTTAAATACACTTCCATATACATGTATATGTTCCAAAGACTTTACAACTTTGTATGATAACCCCTTATCATTGAAATCATCTTCAAGCAGTTACCACTTGCTGTAACCATTTACACTTATATGGATTGGAACAATTATATGTAAATAATTTACTCTAGGTGATTAGCATTTCTTGCAGTGGGGTTAGAAGCTTGGACATGTAGATCCCTAAGCACTTAGAGAAATGGATAAAAGATCTGGTACCATTGGTTAATTGTGATAATCTGGTGCATACATGTACCACAGACAGAAGTTGCTGACTACACATGTATTTACTCTGTGTATCATTGGTGACTCACTATGCTAATAAATTATACACATCGTCAAAGTACGCTCCTGCTGGTTTGACTGAACAGCGAATTTGACTATTTCTTACTTCAAACAAAATGAACCCTTCATTGAGCTGAATATCTTTTTAAAGTAATTTTTTGTTATTCTATATTTTAGGTGGAGTGTCGACACCTGATGTCATGACTGATGGTAAATACACAGAAAACTTCATTGGTTGTATAAGTAATGTAAATATTCAAGGCAAAGGTCCATTAGAGTCGCGAGATGCCATCGGTGGATTTAACGTCCAACCTTGTACACCATAGATTTTTAGAAAATAATATTGTATATATTAGTGAATGGACAAAAAATATTATTTTGAGATTTTTTTTATATATAATGTGTTTTTTTGTTATAGATTACGAAAAAAAGTACCTTTTTCATTCATGCTGCTTGACTTTTTATACTATCTGCCTTCATCGTTGATCTGTAGTTATCATTATATTCAAATCTCTAAAATATCATCATTTTATTAAATGCTGAACCTTTAAAAAACCCAAGTTTATTTTTTCGATAGTGATTTTCACGTTTGTGTAGTTTTTACAAAGTGATTATCACATATGTGTAGTTCTTACAAAGTGATAATCACATATGTGTAGTTCTTACAGAGTGATAATCACATATGTGTAGTTCTTACAGAGTGATAATCACATATGTTAGATTTTACAGAGTGATAATTACATGTGTGTAGATTTTACAGAGTGATAATTACATGTGTACATGTAGTTCTCACAAAGCAATTATCACACATGTGTAGATTTTACAAAGTGATAATCACATATGTGTAGTTCTTACAAATTGATTTTCACATATGTGTAGTTCTTACAGACATTCTGAGATGATCAGTTTTTTGCATACTATACATATGTTAATCATGTGTATACTATAGTATAAAGGGTTCAGTTATTAATCAATGTAGTGATTGGTCGTTACTTGATCGTCGTGACGATCGTAAAATTATAACTATGCAATATATATAAATGTAAAAACCCTATTCAAGTTTGTGTTAAGCATATATGTTGTATTTTGTATGAGTTTGTATATGTACATGAAATTAATGAGAACAATTCTTCCTATGGATGATTAATGCGTATATTTTACTGCTGAATTTTATACATGTACCAAAGATTATAAGGGGAGAAAACTCTAGTTAGCTTATATGTTATATATTCGATGTTATAGCTTTTTTTCTTGCTGATATTTCTCGGCTTATGCATAATTTGTATGATAAGGTTAATATTTTGTGTACATGTGATTGCCTACTTAGACTTTTGTTGTCAATTATTTTCTCTGCTTAGAATATACTTAATAGATTTTTATACGCCAAATTTTTAGTAAAATTGAAGAACAACTTTTTGACATAGCTTTAGAAATTATTGCTCTGCTAAAATATACAATTTTTATGCTAAATTATGTGTTTAAGTAAAATTACAATATTTTTGTTTTTTGATTGCTTGAAGTATGGCCCCTTTTTTATTTATGTTTACAAAGGGTCTTTGCTTAAGGCCATGAAAAATTAATATGAGTCATATTTAAAAGTTGTCAGACACAAAATACGTCAATTTATAACTGCCATTGCAGTTATTTTTAAAAAAATCTTAAAAATTAAATTTTTATTATAGAACTCATTTAAAATGGACTCACTCAATTACCTCAAAGTATTGTTTATGTTGCAATAAGATTGATATTTAATGAAATCATAAGAAAAAAATTGACAATTAACAATATGACATTCTTACTACTTCATCAATGCATTTGCTTGTGTCAAAAATTTGCTGCAGGCAAAATATTTCACTGTAAGTTGTACAAGTCAAAGTAGTTGAGCAAGTCAAGTATCGTTTGTCAATTTTCTAGCCAGTATGTCATAGGTATGAAATCCAATCAAGTATTACGAACATGTATTTATAAATTTACCAAAGACATGTGTGAAATCCAAACATTTTAAATACCCTTGATCTGCCTAGATTGAATTTACAGCTATGTCGGCCATCTTGTTTTGGATGGTCCAAGTGTCAGCGATCTTGGTTTATTGACTTCTAGTGCACAAACATTTGCTATGATTTATTTTAAATCCTATGGGGACATGGGGCTATAGCCCCTGTGTTAAAACTATGAATTCAACAAAACATTAAAATTCTACATAATCAGTTCAACTGTGAGTGAGATTATTGAAATTAATACATACATGTATGTATCCAATTGTAGCTGAGGGCAGCATTACGTATTTCAAGTCCCAGCTAAGTTAAATTGGCAATTTAATTCAAACAGCCAATACTCTGTCAAGTACTTGTGTTTTTGAACTTGTGTTCGTTTCTTCGATTTCTATATTCTTGTACGAATGATTTTTTGAATGACTTTGTTAAACAATTTGTACACATTTTTTTGTTTTTTGTACTTTGTATATGGCTTTAATAAAAAATGCTTTTTTACCACTTATTTTGTACGTTTATTATTTCTTTATATTTCTGCAGTGACTTTAAGAAAAATTTTATATATACACAATATTATCAGCTAGTTATTGGTCTGAAATATTGAAAATTTAATTTTACAAATTTTTAGATCTTTTCACTTTTCTAAAATTTTGTATGTTTATTTTAGGCTGTGAAAAAAATCACATGGTCTTAATTTCAATCTTTCTAATAGTTGGAATGACATTGAAGTGTTTTTATTTAGTTTTAAATTTTGTCTTTCAAGTGATAAAGCTTTGTATCGAAATAAAAAATATGTGTTTAGTATAATACAAGTTCTGTCTATTTCTGTGTTTTTATTATGCTGTGCTCAGTGATTAATGTATGCATGCCTTTTTTGCCCAGTTTTGAACAATTTAGTGTCAAAAAACATTTTGTCAAAAATGTGTACAACTAAGTGAATTAATTCATGGGTGTAATATAGGCAAATTGAAAGCAGTAAGGGGCCACCAAGACTCTTGAGTGCTACTTTGAAGGGGCCACCAAGTCGATTGAGTGCTTCTTTGAAAGAAATTTATTCGTTTTAAGGTATGAAAAAAGGTATTGAGTACAGTAAAATTCCACTATGAGTGCCATCAAAATAGATACTCTGGAATAATCTTAAAGTATAGAGACCATTACTATAGAGGGCCTGCATTATCAAAGGTCTTACGACTAATTTAGTCTTAAATCCTTCTATGATGTAAAGCTAAACTATCGTAAGATGTTAGATAATATGCTCTCCATAACTCTTCTCAAAGTAACCATTTTTGACAGAAAACTTGTCCAATTTTTCAATGATTGTGTAAGGAAGATTGTTCTTAGAGACAAACTGTTATTTCAGTAAACACACATTTTTTAATGAACCATAATTACTGTATCACCTATGTATATGTTATATACAATGTATTTGTGTATTAAATAAACTCATTAAGGCCAGTAACACTTTAATAATTACAATATATAGGTTTTATCTGCATACTGCCATGTATAGGACCTTAAATAATTTTATTACTCTGAAATAATTTTGAAACAGTATTTAAATTTCTGACATTTGCCATGAATTTTTAGGTCTATTGAAAGCAATTTCTGATTTCCATGAGCAATTTCAAATGCATTTCAAATTTTCATGAAACAAATGCAATACAAATTTCCATGTGAAAAATGCATTTTAAGCTTTCTGGAAAATGTGATAAAAATCAGATTTCCTTTTAACAAAAAATTCAGATTTCTAGGTGATAAAAAAGTTTCCATGTAATATCAAGCATTTTTTAAGTGAACTACATGTATGTACAATGTAAAAGCTTTAATATTTGTAACGAGAAATTAGTAATATGTTATTATGTATAGAAACATCATTATATTTAAGAATATACATGTATAAATTACACATACTCCGAATGTGCCATTACCTTACAGTAAATTTAAGGGCCGGTTTCATTACTAAATTAATTGCTTGCAAAGTTGACGCCATCCTTATCAAATATATTTTGGCTCTAATACATGTAGCTATTTTCATTGCTATTAATTTTGACAATTTTTGTGCCATAATAGCTAATTTCAGCAATTTATCATTGCAGTTCAAATTGCTAATTTTTAAATTGTAATAGCTACCAACTGGGACTGAGAGAATTAGCAATAATTATGAAATGGTAAATGAAAAGGTCTATATTTCTGCTAAAAGTTAAATGAAATGCCACAGACCATGAAATTTAAGACCTGCAAGCAATGGATTAATAAAATGGGCTCTTAGTAGTCTACTAGTTGTTAAAATAGATTATCTCCCCTGATTCGTGTTTATAAAAGACGTGTTGCTTTTTCTGTTCTTAACAATAGTTGGTGCATCATAAAATATGCATTTTTAGTCTGGTTTTATGTACATTGCATGATGAAAAAAATATGTGAATAAAAATGAAATTTTCAAATGTAAATTTCAATATACCAGAGACATAGCCTCTGTTTGTAATTTTGATGGAATGATTTAAGGAGTAGTGTTCTTGATGATGATGATGATGATAATGATGGTGATGATGGTGATATGACAGGCCTCTCATTTGGGTCACCAACTGTGACAAATCATGTTTCTTTCATTGAATCTACTTTCATCACAATCAGGAAATAGTTCTGGTGAAATTTTCAGGAATTTATACCTTGAAAGTAAATTAATATAGGCTAGCTTTCATAATAATATACATTTAGAATATTGTAGTTACCCTTGGCCTCAGGTTTTCAGTTCACAAAATATTTCAATCTGAGATTTGACTCAAATTTCATTTTTTTCAATGCAGAATTTGTGTACAAAGGCATCATTTGACCCAGTTCTAGAGAAAAAAAAATACTTAAAAAAAGATGGCCGATACAACAGGGAAAATGGCGAATTCTGACGTTAAATAATAATTGCCTTTTTTGGCTTCACTCAGTTCAAGTTTAAAGGCACTAATTCTTAGACCACTAACATATTGTCAAGAATTAGTGATAATATTAACATAAATGGTTGTTGGAAATCATATTTGTGAGAAATTTTTGACTTGAGGCAAAACTCAATTTGAGAAATTTTGTGAAAATTGATCCCTGATGGCCGAGAGGAAATTGTGTAAGCCAGTGTGTATGTGTTTGGACAAAAATGGCATAAACTGTGATTTCATGTGTAAAAAGTACCTGATGAATTCCTTTTTGCAGACATTTAGGGGCCGTATTGACCCTAATATGACCCGATTTAACACTCTGAACCTTGTAAACCTCATAATTTGATTGGCCGAGTATTTTTAATTAGTTTTATTATATTTAGCCTGCTTCCGTTTTATTTTGTATATTTTAGAATGATCTTGCAAGTTTCCATGGAAATGAATGATGATAAAATTTAATCACACTTCACTTAACTTTTTATCAGAAGTATACATTTTGATTGAAGATGTAACTAACTTTTTATGTGTAGTGTAGAATAAAAATGTTGGAAAACATTTTTTATGAAAAAACAAATTTGGAAAAAAAAATTTCACGTCTTAAAAGAGCCTAAATTAAGTTCTTGCTTTCAAATTGTATATACAAGTTAGGTATTACGCCCATTGCTTTAAAATGTTTTAAAAATCAGCTCTTTAATTTAATTTATTTTTAATGATTAAGTTGACATATTTGTTTCTATGGAAACGTGTAATTTCATATTATATTCTGCTGATTTGTTTTAGACATTTTTATGTTAAATTGTATCTTCCATGTTCCATGCTACATAATGAAGTCTTCTACATAAAACATAAAATGTCCAAACTTTTGTATGAATGCCTTATTTTTTATCTTCCTTTTCATTAATACAACAGCGTGTTCAGTTACCCTGAACGTTCCAAAACGTTCTATAACAATTTTCAGACATTAGCTCCAAATAAGTCTCAGTAAACACGTATCTAGTTTAAAAACAGGTTCGTGCTGTTAATGACTACATGTATTTATTTAATGCATATAAATTCAGCAGCGTGTTCAGTTACCCTGAACGTTCCAAAATGTTCCATAATGGAAATGTCAGAACAACTCAACACAAAGACAACCCAACCCGAGACAACTTAATCCCCAACTAACGGATTGAGTTGTCACAACATTGAGTTGAGTTATGCATGGGTTGAGTTGTCTTCGAGTTGAGTTCTCCCATACCCGTGTATTAGCTAACAGTCGTTACTGAACACGCAGCAGTTCAACCTCTTTTGAGCAACACCCACTGGGAGGGACTAAAATGTGTTGCAGTTCAGAGGTTGTTGCTCTGCAGAGGTTAAATTCAATTGAAATAATGCCTATTGAAGGGAAATATCAAAAGATGTTGTGCCGCGGGTTTCTTCAACAGAGAGAGTTTTATTTTCTTCTAAGTGCAATTTATAATCATTTACGGCGACCATCTCTCACCTAACCAAGCTTTCCTGGACATTTGTCTACAACCAGTACTCAACCACCATTTTACAAGGTTAACGACTACATTATATACCTTATTACTAGAGGGAACTAGCCATTATTGTTGAATTTTATGGAAGGGTGTGACCAGTCCCAGAGAGGCTCGAACCAACAAGCACTTTAGAATGCTGGTATTAGATTTGAAATGTAATGTGTCATAGACCTGAATGCAAGGAGGTTAAAACACTTGCTAAAAAATTTAAATCATGCCAGAATTAGAAACCTATCTTGGTATCTTTTGAATCATAAGTAAACGATAACCATAGTCTGTATGCAACTGCTGAAATTCTAACATAGGAAGCCTTGGACAAACACAAGACTTGAACCCATGACTCTATCAGTGAGAGGTTATATTGATTGAAAGACCACTTGACCACAGAATAAAGACTATTCAAATAATAGCAAAATGTTGTACAGAGGACAGCCTCCATTATATAACAAGAGGTGACCTAATTAAACTATAAAATTGTAAAAAATAATTTCCCCCCTAAATATTGGTGTGTTATGAAACTGGCTATGTTTATACACGCAATGTTTACGTGAACGACCCGTATTTCTACACGTAGGTTCATTTATAATATAGAATACATTTCATCCCCAATTGTGAGTCATAATACATATGACATCAATATCGTGACTGTTTGTTTGTTTGGGTTTTACGGCGCACCAACACAAAAAGGTCATATCGCGCAATATCGTGACTGTATATCGTCTTAAATTCACTGCAGATAATTATTTTGTGAATAAATTAGCTTTCACGCGATATTCACTTACAAAACTTGTTTGGTACATCAGGTTACATCATAGTATTTTGAGTTTTACATGACTAAGGCGGTTGTGGTATAAACACGTGACAAAATAGGCACAATGAACAAATACTTTGGTACATATTACCCGTCGTCTAAGTCGGGTAGAATACTCGTAGCAGTTTAATATGAAATATACCAACTCGCTTCGCTTGACAAATCTCATATCAAAGCGCTACACATACTCTACCAAATACATATTCTATTAAATTTGATCAGTCACATGGAAAATTAAATCATCTTTTTCAGTGCACACGAAGTATTTTGATAAATACACCAACTTTTAGTTCAAGCAAGTTTTGTACCGTTTTTTTTTAAATTACTCAATATATTCAATGTTATATAATTTTCGTCAACGAAAATAAAATGTTGTTACCTGAATTATAACTGAGGGGGTAGTCATTATTGTGATTTGCCTGACCTGGTAACGATGGTGGTAAGGGGCAGGTAATCCAGACTACCGTTTTTTTTAAAGAAACTTAACTACTTAATATAGTCAATGTAATTAAGTTTATGAATAGTTGGTATGCAACTTCACAAACATACGCATGTTCTTTTTCATTTATTGCTTTGCCTACTAATTTGAACTTTTTAATTTTTTCAGCTCGATTGTGAAACAAATTCTCACAACTTATTTCATAATCATTTTCAATTCCGCTTCATGTTCCCCAAGTACTGATCTAGTAAGATAAAGTTTCAAGCTCAAGCAAACAACGAAGTAGGTAGCAAATGGGATTCAAACCAATGCGGCGCTGGCTATTTGATGATTACCGGTCCAACGTCGATACCACTCGACCACGCCCGCTCCTTTGCATAGAGCTCTACTGTGAGCTACTGTGTCCTTGACTCGGGTTATTTTATATTTTCTTTCAAATGTGTTATTGTACAAAACAACTTTTAATGGATTATTGTCCGTCGAAACAAAAAACTTCTGTTCTCTTCTTGTTATGAAACTCTGAGCTGAAAAACCAACTGAATGGAAGTTTTTTTGTTTTATAATCGTCTGATGTCATACCACAGACGCAGAAATTGTTTATGAATTCAATTTTCCAATAACTACTCTACAAAATCGATTAGTTTCCATCGTCTCACAAAGGCAATGTGCTTTTGATATTGCTGTTTTATGTAACATGATCGCTGACTTCCTTTCCTGTGTTTTGATGTAAACGGAACGCAAAATAACAGTTGACCAAAATCAATCCAGCAGCTTGGGGAAAACATGCTTGGTGCAATGTAATACATAACTATTAGTTCAAACGATTCATAGATCCACGTTAAATGCGTGTTCAAAGGGGCTGATATATTTACTTGAACAAAAAACAAAGTAAAACATAACAACTAAATGTTTTAGTAACATTGTATTTATAACACAACATACAGCTTTTTGTTAGATAATCAAAAGCATTAGACAAAAGAAGTACAAAAGCATATAAGAAATCGATATATTTTGATTACATGCAAATATATCTACAATGTATATACATTTCATTCACAATTCTTGGCAATTATACAAATGGCATTTTATAATCAATATCCTGAATGTTAAACAATAATGTATATAATAGAACAAAAAGAAAAACTACAAGCGTATGTACGAGTTCGTTTATGCAGCAGTTGCCAATACATTAGTGACAGTAGTATCCACGTGTTCCAGAATTTTTCTTTCCAGATTCTTGTCTTGAAGTTTACCTGTTACTTCCTCCTTCATACTGTCCTTAAACTTGTCACATGCCGTTGCAACAGAACGGTCTATAACCTTTTTGTCATGGTCATTTCTAAAATACAGAATATTAAAGCTCATATACTAAACACATTTACTAATCAAAGCGCCAATAGCGCTGCCGGACATGTGGTTTGGCGGACTATATAAGAAATAGTTCACACACTCAGGGCCTGTTGGTCTAATAGTGACCAACCAGTCAGCCCTAAAACACATACTAGTAGTGGACCGAAGCCAAAAGCAACAGAATAAACAACGTAAACATTTTTAATCGGTCGAAACTAATAGCGTAAACTTTGTTCACATGGTACTATTTTTTTTATTCTGTGCAAATTTTCACTTGGTTACACACTACTAATTGAACTAGCAATTATCCCTTAAATTACGCATGCGCGTCCTAATGTAGTCCCTGTGGTTGACTGAAATGAGGATTTGCTATCGCCTACTTCTAAACCTTAGTGAACCCCATGTAATAAAAATATTGAAAGACTTTCGTGCACATTGAAACCTAACGAATTCATACTAATAATAATTCCTTACACATTAGATTCAAGTACGAACCAAGCAGGGCAAGAAATGCGAGCAAAGTGTTTATTCTATCCGGTATAAATGGCAAATACTACTGCTTAGTATATTAATGAGATTTGACTCCGCCCATTCACACGCTTATCAATACATGCATAAGTAAACACCTGTCACTGACACTAAGTCAAAGACGCATTGATTGACGGCACTGCATTCATCGCCTTAATATACACTCCTTTGTAAATCAGATACACAAGTATCACTCCACAGGTTAAACTGGTCAGACATTTGAATCAACGATAGCTTTCGACTTGCCTTTCGGCGAAACCGCCGAAAATCTAATACATATTTTACCTTGCCAGGTTGAAATATTTTCAATTTACACGGCATTGCAATAAATCTATTTTGAATTTACTTGAATGTAATTTATTGGATGTCAGATTTGGTAGGACGAGTCTAAGAAAGAAGTTAATAAAAGTTTTCTAAATTGTTCGTGAATTATATAAAGAAAGGGATAAATTAATGATACTCACGCTGCTTTTCTGTAATTAAAAAGTTCCGAGACAGTCTTCATAAACCAGTTTGCAACTTGAACTAACTTGTCGTAAATGAAGCTTGCAATCTCTTTGGCCACTTCAATTGCTAAATAGTACAATAATTGTTTCACCACTGGACCTATGACCTCTGCCATACTAAAATTAATGAATGTATAGTATAGAATGTAAATCAAATATAAACCAAAGCCATTCGGAACACTTCGACCTTTCATTATCGTCGACCTTTCGACGATAATAACAATTATCAAGATTTGAGCATTTTTGTGTCGACACCGGCTGACTTTAGCCAATCAGAACGTTGCATTAGAGGTCACGTGACCAAAATGATGACGTCGAGTAGCAAAAAAAAAGGGATGCGTGTATGGAATCGTCCACGGCGTGTATTATACGGTTACCTGTTTATAATACAAGAAAATATCATTATCGATATATGAACGGGTATCAATTTCAAGGAGTAACAATATAAAACAAAAAAAAAACATTCATGCCTATTCGTAACATGTACATTTATTGAAGAAAGCTTGTTTTTGTTGAAAACAACAACCTATCTTCCCTATTCCCGAGCGAGTTTATCAGTAAATATGAACGTTCGATGTGTAAAATTAATCTACTGTAAAGACATGCACTGTTTGATCTGCATATTGCTTGAATCTTTATTCTCTATTGAGAATACACGGCTAAACGACGATTTCAAGTATTTTTGGAAATGCTAATACTTATGAATGAATAAACTCGGATGGATTCGTGGGGGGTCTTCCCTGGATTTTCGGATTTTACTACCTACGCGAGGCGAAGCACGTAACGGTTACGCAAAATAGTTCTTGAAGTATAAACATAGATCTTTGTCTAAACATATACATTTGTTTTAAATTGAATCAAATATTGTTCATTGATATCACTGAACTGTGTAATTTCACATTGACGGGCTAAAACCAAACGCCTAAACCAATCTGATTAAAACCCGATCTACATTTTTGTATTCATTGTTTTTAACAATGAATACTCTGTTAGCGGTATTCCGATCGGAGTCCTATACTGACCTATTGACCTATATATCTAATCAAAAAAACCGAACAGCATCCGGATAATTCCGCTACAATAAAATAGTTCGCAAATAGTTCTTTTGTTTCATCGATCATCTGTGTATTCCTACGCGTCAATTTAATTACGCATTTAACTCGATCTACATCAAACCTTTCTTGTGAACAATTGAACAATGGTAGACAAATTATTACGTAACTGATAATCGCGGATGTATACATCGATTTCATTCATGAAAAATTATGAATGAAACTACCTTTCCGTATCAAGCGCTATAGTCACGTGACTACAAATATGCATTTGCTGACAGACATCGGAAGACAAAGGAATTGAAGGAAAGTACTCGAAACTAAATCAGTTTCTCTTAATGCAGTTTACAGTCATTCACATTATTGGAAGGAATTGTTTGCAAACAATTCCTTTCTATGTCAGCGCTCCCACTCCCAGAAATGAGAAAAAGAACGAACAACACATAATTGAACTCTGTTGCGACCCAGAAAATAATATAGCAACAGAAAAATGTGTATACTCGAGTACTATTAATTGCAGACGAGTTGAAAAAAATACAAATTTAAACAAATAGTACTTAAAATTATGATATTCAATGTTTTCACATTAATAAAACTTTATTCTATCTGTGTACGGAGAAAAGTTATTTTGTGCATTGCGCATTTTTATATGTCATGCATTTGTATATGTATATAAATTTAGCACGGAAATTAGCGTTGTGTCTGTGGCCTAGTGGTTAGCATGTCAGACTACCAATCATGAGGTCGCGAGTTCGGATCCTAGGCGTATAACATTAATTTTTTTTTTTTTTTTTTGGTTTAGGCTACAAAAAATCGATCATGTTCGTCAGATTTACGCACTTAAAATTCAGAAAATGGAAAAAACTTTTTTGCTCTAGTTACTTTTCACTTATAAAATGAAAACATCAATTATAAATGCAACCATGTTTGATCATCAGTTGAACACTGACGTAAACTTGATGTTTTCATCAACTCTACACTGCTCTAGTTATGTGACGTCATGTCCCCCTGCTGCGTTATTTACGACAAGCAGGTAAGACGGGGTAGAATATTTAACATTATAATTGTTAATGCCCCAAAATACTCGACTGACTTATTTTGAAATAAATTTTGCATAACGTACCCCAAGACTATATTTATATACCTAAAGGTTTAGTCAATTTTTATTTTAGAAGGGTTCTGATGTAATTGTTTTCTTTCACATAATTTATGACAAGCCTCTATTTATTCACTTTAAAGTTTTCCAGTTTGGTCCATTTTCATTTTATAGGGATGCTGACTCTAAAATCCTCATACATGATGGCTTAAATAATCTTAGTAGTTGTTTGTTGTTTAGTTGTTCCCATATCATCCAAATAATATAACTTTATTTATACTCAAAAAGTCAACAAGACTCGTCCATTTATATTTACGGGGGTGCTCAACTGGTACTCATTCTGGATTACTAAATTATATTGAGCAGTTGTATGTTGTTGAGTCATTCTCTTATTTACCCAATAACATTAAGACTTTACTAAAACACCAACATCAACAGGTTTGATCTATCATGATGTTAGCCGAGCTTATTCTAAATTGTACAGAAATATTGGAAGTATTTAATTAAAGGTTAATATTGAATGAATTCACTTAGTGTATTAGCTATGCAGTATAGTAAATGCAAATGGAACAAAATACAGTTAATTATGACGTATGTACCTTATGAAAAGCATTTATGTATGTTAACATATTGACATATTTCATCTTTGAATGTACATGATTGTATCATATCAATATGCTGAATAAATGACCAACTGGTATAAACACTAAAAAGTTACTTATTATGCTTTTTCTGAACTACATGCTATAATGTGATTTTCTGTATAATGTTCATATTTAACATGTATTTTTCCATTTGTATAAAAATTCTCATGAAAATATCACACATTTATTCCTCGCCTTTCGATCGCTTCTCAAAATGTTTTTTTTTTTCGCTGGCCAGCTCTATTTTTTGAGACAAAATTCATAGAACATATGATCAATTCATTGAGGCCTTAACGCCATAGCAACACATATTGTATAGGTTATATCACGGAGATCAGTCCATCCACTCACTGTTCCTGAAAAGGCAAAATCTCTGGATCTAGCTGTTAACCAAAAAGAAATCACATCGATGACTGAGTGGTAGGAGGGAGAATTACCGTAAAAATTATTTCATAACTAAGCTCAACGAAAGTATGCCCCGCCCATGAATAAAACCTACGACCCCTCGATCAGTAGAATAATGGGCCTGTAAAATGAAATATGAAACACAGTTGACTATGAATGATAAGAAGGTAATGAGTGATATCGAAATAGTATCTTTGAACTTGTTGAAGTCATCAACATAATTAATGTTTGGAACATATATCACCTTTTCTAGTTTGTGTGTACTAATGAACTCGGGTATTAAATCTTAGCATAACACTTTGAATCTTAACATTTGTTTATTTTCTTACATAATATAGATAATTTGTGCATATAAAACACTTTCAACTATTTTGCAAAAAAATAACCCCATTCACTTGACGACATTAACCTCTTTGTTAAATCAGTTCATCGAATGAAAAAAAGAAATTTATCATACAATTAATTCTTAATAATATTTGTAAATCTTAACCTTCATCATTAAACACCATCAGTGCAGGTAAAATTAATTTCTAAGACCTTTATGATAAGCAGAAATGGGGTTAAATACATTACTTTCTATTCAGTTACTATATAAATCATAGAATAGCAGCAGGGTGTTAGTCCAACTTTACTAAAAAATGTGCACTACGTAGCACACATAACAGATATCAATTACATAGTTTTAAATCTCTCCTATATTAGATTTTTTGACACACAGACTAATTAAATAATGTGATAGTCATATTGTAACAGTTAATAGCATTGACTAATTACAACAGTAGTCATAGTAATACGTAAATTCAATCGTTCAATATTGTAAATGACTCAAGCAGATTTTTATTGTGAAGAGAGTTTGATAAAAAATGTAATCACCAGCATTAATAATATCTACGGTCATTCTGTCCCCTTCCCCTGATTCTAAGTCATGTAGGACAGTCGTCAGTCACTGACAAAGTATGCACCCAGTAGTTTGTTAACAGCAAAATCCTGAGATAAAGCTTCTTCAGGAACAGTGAGTAGGTGGACTGACCGCTGTGATATAATCTATATAAGGTGTTGCCACAGCATAAAACCCAACAAAAATTGAATAAATCTTAACACAATGAATACCCCAGTACTTTCAGTGCTTTGATTACCGCTCGCACAGGATATGTGTTTACGCAGATTGCGCCTAAACGATCGTGTATTTGTTTACTTCAACTTCGGTTTTTCAAAATGGTGTTTAAATAATGTATGTCCGAGGTTATTGCTAACGAATGGCCGAGGAGTTCCGAATGAAACCAGAGCTTGAACTACTTAATTAAAATGATTAAACTAATTAAACGCTTCAAAAACTTTTAATTGATTAGTAGGCAAATTTTCATTTCTAATTTTCCTAGTTTTGGATTTTACTAATTATGTGTTAAAATAAGCATTTACTGATATGTAACTACAAGCGTTTATTATAGTACAACAAATATATCCAAACCGACCCAGAATGATAAAAGGACAAAACTCGACCAATGAAAATGTCTGAGGTCACGAGGAATTACAATCTTATCATAAAATTTAAAAAAATAAATATTTTTTAAAATCTTACTTACTTGAAAAACAATATTCATATGAAAAAGTCCTTTAACAGATTCCAGCAAAATGCCGAACAAAGCCAGACGCTGGCATTATATAGCAGACATTGGGATATTTTTAGAAACTCGTAAATCATTCCTTGGGATTTCGATTTTTCTTGTGCAAGACTAGATCAATGGGTTAGACATTACGAAAAGAGGCATCTAAAGGGATTTGAAGATGACATATCACACCCGTCGATCATGTTTATCTTACACTTTAACATGTTTTAAAGTCTTAGATTATACCATCATTAAACCAAGTTTAATTTTCTTAATTTAATTGTTATGAACTTAAATCATAAATACAAACATGTACGTCAATCCCAGTTGAACCTCTCTTGATTACGTGTCAGTGTAATCCCAGATATCAGAATCCAAAAATCCCCCTTTTATTCAATACCTTTAAATATACAAATGTAATTCCAGTTCCATTCTATCAATCAAATGGAAAATTTTGATCATTTTGTTGGATTCAGTCCAAACAATCTATGAATTTGTACAGACATAGAAAATACAATGTAGAGCGTCGCATGGTTGAGTGCTCGAATTCGAGTTCGCACCATGGATTTTTATCGAGTTACATTTGGCGTCCAACGTAAATAACCCACTAGCAGTAATGTGATTGCATCCTTAGATATCCCAACAGACGAAGACGATTTCTGTTTATGAGGGGTTTAGGTAGCAAATGTATAATACGGCAAATCTATAACCTTGCCTTCAAGCTGTAGCTTTTATGGCGATGTAGTTCTAAGTGTCCGCTAAGGACTCAATAGGACGTTAGTTCTAAACTCAGTTAGGGTCATGGACTTTTATCGGATTACATACATACATGTACAATGAATAAATGTATATACAAGTTATCCCTTTAGGCACCTCATTTCTTTACTACATGTATGTCTAAGAATGAAATAATATTCAAGAAAGACAACTCAAATTGAAATTTTGACTAAATATAGCCTATCAAGTATCGTTCACAGTTACTTCCCTTCATTAATAAATTTTACGTAGTACCCATGAAAGTACCGTGTTCAAGATGTAATTGGATAATGAAACATTTTTTAGGCATCAGTAAGTTCAGTTACGAGTTTAATTTAATGTGAGAAAGGCTAGCCTGGTTTCTTTAATCGCCGGTTCACGTAAAAAAATCAAGGAATAATTTATACTTGGACAAAACTGAATCTAAAAAGTGAATCAGGAAGTCGCCTGACATATGGTCACGTAATTTCCTCTGAATTTTCCATTACATGAAAGTTTAAATTATAAGAAAAGCTTCATTGTTCACCGGCATTTGGAACACCTCGACCATTTACTGAAAGATTCCTAGTGAATGGCCGAGGAGTTCCGGATATGTTCACCCGGGGAGTAGGCATAGCATTGATCAATTAAAAGTTTTACATACTCGTAAATCGAGACGGCAGGCGCGTTGTAGTTGGGGCCACAGGAGCCGTGGCTGCGGCCCCAATATTTATGGCAAGCAGTGGCAATGGGGCCGCGTAATAATTTTACATGACGCATATTGAAAATCTTCAGGTCTGGCTACACGCCTGAAACCAGTCGGACTTGGTCAAGGTTAAAGTAACACCAAGTCAACGTTCAATTCTCCATTACAAACTGTTGCTATGGTCAAAATTTGAAGCGTATATCTTGTAAAATGAAAAACTAGGTCAATAGGCCAATTTAAAACCATAATAATAGCCAAATACGAGTTATGGTACGAAGATTTGTTCTAAAACAGGGGGTACTGAAAGAGCATGGAAACCGAGTTTCCTACGCGCCTGGACGGTGCTTGCCACCCTAGACCTTGCTATATACGTAATAGATCATTGAGCTTTAGACTTGTCAAGTACCTGTAAAACCATTGTTTGGGTACTTAGTTCCTCCTCCATTTGAATTTCATGCAAAAACAAACCAGTTTTTTCCCAATGACGTATCTATGATATAATAATTCTACGTCTATGTTTTTTTCATTGAGCAAAACAAAACAGTCAGAATTGTATACAGTACCCACAAAAAGTTTGGAGACAAAAGGAATTTACTATAATTCTTCAATTTGATGATTATTTTCCCTGAATCATTATTATTAAAATATTTAAGTATGTTTTTTATAAAATGAAAACAAATTTTATGATAGCAACGCATTCATAAGATTCAGCATCTGACACCCTATAAACCTCCAAAACCATGTTTATTGTAATTATTTTCCATAACGAAGCTTTTATGTTATTTTGTAGTCTCAGTTAAAATAAAATGATAACCAAAAAGTAATGCAAAGGTTCAAAGCATTTCATAATAAACAGTCATCAAATTTTAGATAAAAGTTATTCAGTAGGCCTACAATCTGAAATTGTCTCCGTACTTTTGGTTGGTACTGTAGTACTGAAAAAAAACAAGGATTATAAAAAATAAGTTAAGAACCTGTTGTTTTGTTTTGTTTCAGTTTGATATAGCTATACTTGCTTCATGTAACGGTTTTCGATACGCACTTCAAATCAAACGTGCTATTGTTCGTTTTTTCTCAACTGTCAAAGTTTGAATAATTTTATGGTGAATGATTACACACTATCTCAATATCACGAGTGTTAGACAAAGAGCAATTAGTCACCGTGAAATTATTCATGTTTTGACAGTGGAGAAGAAACGAACAATACAGTTATACACCCTCGTAAACTAGTTCCTACGAACCAAAGTTTTATCATATTAACAAAAAATGTAAGTTTCATCAAAACGTGATGGAAATGAACTTTCTTATAGACATGCTGAGTAAATTTGTTGATTAATATTCAAAGTGTATCCCACGAGTTAAATCATGTCCCAGGGCTCTGTGACATTAAATGCACGCATGACCTATCGACTACAAAAATATTAAAAATTTAAAGTATAAAACACTGAGTGATGTAATAATTAAAATATTCATTACAATATAATGAGCACGTGCCCTGAGGTCATACGTGACGTCATAATCACACGAGACATATCATTTTATACATGTTTCATGAAATTGTTAACTAACTGATTAATTGAATACCAATTTGTAAAGAAAGTTGACAGACGACTTGTTGGTCATCAACAAAATATCCCCATCACTTGTCTACCCTTTATATGAGATGTCCAAACGCTTTAATTAATTATTTCTTAATTAGTCTGCAAAGTTTAAACACCAAATTACATGTATTAATTATCATAATTAATTATTTGAATAGTATTCTTGCACATTTTAAAACGGTGTACCTAAAGTACACAAAAGAGCGTAAAGTGGCGTAAAGTTTATGCACCATTTAATTAAAATTTAATCACTCGATTTAAAATTAATTTATCTTAAACCTTTTATTTGTTATATAGACTTTGTGATTTTTGTTTCGTCGGCAGTGATTCTTCAAGTATTTTGTTGAAGGAATATGGATGTTTTGACCATCACGATTGGTAAGTACACGCTTAAAATTATTTATATGTAATGCATGTATACAACAATACTTGAAATTTTGAATTATGGGTATAATTTTATTCACAAGCATTTTAGTAATAAGTTTGCGCGGTTCGCAGAAATGCAATAAAATTATGTCTCAAAAATGCGGAAATTAACTTGCATAAAAAATGCTTGGTACATATTGATTTTATTGCCATTGTGAACGATTGTGTGAGTTCAACCCTAATACAATCGCTACCTTACTATATACTTAACAATTCTACACTAGTAGGTCATCGGCTCTGGTCATCAAATATAGCCGTGTTTGAATATCTTCGGTCATTTTTCATTTTTCTATGACTCATTTTCTCAAAATAATTTCATGAATTATTTATACTAGATTTTTCATTTATTTTCAGTTTTTAACATATTCATTATATGTTACGGTCAACCACCGCCAATAATGCCAAACCCAGGACCTGGCATGCCACCTGTAGCCAGACTACCAACCGGGGGACGTGCCCCACCGAGAGTATTACCAAATACCAATGGTAACCAACCACCGCCGGTTTCAAACCCGAACACAAGACCTAATACAAGAGTGAATCCTAGACAAGGTATACCTAACATGCCGGGTACCAGCACTGGAGGTCAGTGTACGTCCACGGGTAGAGACACCATAGCTAGATGCATTCAGGTAGGAATATTATGTTTAACTCCAATATGAGTGTATTAACCCATTGTTTCAATACTCACTACAGTAAATCAGGCCCTAGTTTCACGAAAAAATCTCAACTTTGTACTCAAACTCAATCTTATGTTTTGATCTTTATTAATTTTTTACTTATTTAATTAATATTACAACAAATGTAGTATCATTAGACACCATAATAGTGATTTTAAAAACTGTATTATATAAAATAAAACTGACTTACATATTTGGATAAGGTTTAATTTTATTGTATTGATTTGAGTCTGTTAATGAACTGTTGAGTTTAGTCTTAAGTGAAAATTGAGTTTGTGGCTTTAATTTTACAATCAAACCCATGATATTTTAGTTCATACATTGTATCTATTATCATTATAATGATCATCTAATATCAGCCATTCCAAATACATTTACATGCTATTTACAGACCAAAAACACTTGAGTCTGTTAAATATTGAGTTCGTTCTTAAGTGCTTTTTTGTGAAACTGGGCCCAGGGCTGTACTCACTATCGACCATCGAGTATTTAAATCAGCAGGGTTAATACATGCGTCTCTGATAGTTGAATAAAATTCACTAATGTTCCAATACACTTAGTATCACAGGCGGTCGGCACATTCGGAACACCCTCGACCTTTCATGAATGAATAATCTCGGAAGGATTCGTGGGGGGTCTTCACCGGATTTTGGTGATTTTACTACCTACGCGAGGCGAAGCACGTAACGGTTACGCAAAATAGTTCTTGTAGTTTACACACAGATCTTTGTCTAAACATGTTTATTTGTTTTAAATTGAAGCAAATATTGTTCATCGGTATCATTGAACTATGTAATTTTTAATTTACGGATTAAAAACGGAACTTCAGTCATCGCCTAAGCGATCGTGTATTTGTTTACATAGTGTCAAAATGGTGCCTAAATATGTCCGTCTCCGAGATTATTCGTGTAGCGAATGGCCGAGGATGTTCCGAATGGCGGTCGGCAAAAACACAACAGTGTTTTTGAATCGGGACCGTGCTGACCGCTTGTTGCCAATATCATTAAAAAAACTCAATTTTTTATCGAATTTATTACTCACATTTACATTCTCATGGACGTTACAATTCACTAGAGCTTTCAAGGACTGTTGTATCGAGTGTCAACTGTATCAGTGCAAATTTGTGTTGGACTACATGAACTATTCACCAGTTCTCATGTGCATATCAATCTTATTTTGTTGAGTAATTAAAGTCACTTGTCATGTCCAGTGACAAATTAATATATAAATGTGAACATCATGACACCCTCTATAATGTATGGGGACTGGTTATTGATACTAGTGCATTCTTGGCTATATCATTTACATCATGATGTTCAGTAAACTTCGATCCCAGTAAACAGGCATCATATAGATCGCTGTCATAAAATAAGGAATTCTCGGGCAAGGAATTTACGATTTGGTCCAAATAGGCTGGACTCACTCTATAATGCTTTTCATTATGTTCCACAGTCGAGAACGTTTTAATCTCACAAGTCTTAAAGATTCCGTTTTCAAAGCAAATGAAATTAACATCTCAAGTTTAATTGTTTGTGCACCTATACCTAGGTGGAAAACCACAAAAACAACACAAAGAGTGATCAAGCAGTGAATGTTTTGGCTTTAAATCAATGCAATCTCTTAGCCTTTTGTACAGAGACGGGCTTACTGATATCTCCACAGTCTATTAATAGAATGATCCCTCAGTGGTTAAGGGTCGTGAGTTTGAACCCAGCTATAGACTGAGCATGTTGAGATATTTATATTTATATAGTAGCTCAATACCATTGGAGCACGGGAGTACGTGAAATTTGTACTACATATGGTTTGATCTGATTATTGACAAAGGAGCGGCAAGCCAACAAAACATCAGAATAATTATGTGCTAACTAGTCTACAGCATTCTTTAGTTACAAATAGTTTTGTACAAGATATTTTGAGCTAACTCCGGTCGAACTTTGCAGGCTTTATTATGAAGAACTGTAGAATCATATTTTATATTATTATTATCACCCTATTACAGACAAATGGAGGTATAACTATGCAAGATCTAATATCTGTATTATCAGAAGGAAGTCAGGGTGGACCTTTACCAAGAAATTCTGCACAAATCAGCTCAGCTGTCTGCAGGTATATATTTATATAGTTTTTTAAGTCTCAATGTTTAGACGACCTTTAGTATTGGAATCAATAGATATATGTGTATATTAGCAAAGGATATTCATCAACTTAGGTGTAGGCCTAAGATCTATTTTCATTTCACCGAGGGAGCTCAGAAAACATATTTTCAAGCGTGGAACGGCTACAAGTGAATAATGTCATTTTCTGAGCTCATGATTTGACAGAAAATTTGAGCTCACATCAAAATTGATGAATATTCTGTTTCTTCCGAGTTTCATTGATGTTCTATTTTAGATATTTTACGCAAATATAACACAATTTCCTTTCTCTTTTGTTCTATTAGAGATTTGTGTTCGCAAATATTACATAATGTCTTTTCTCCTCCATGATGACGTCATTTATCTTTTTATATGACGTCAATTTAACATTTTTACTGCAGTGAAAATATTTTCACGACAGTGAGAAATTTAAGATTTTATATCATAATAATTATTTTAAACGTCATATTCAACACATATTAATGTCATATATACGACGGCCAGCTCTTCCTACTATAGGTTTCTTGGACACTTTTCTATCACCAGTACTAACTTACCCTACCAAGAGGCCGACAACTCATGTATAGGGTATGACCTACCGCGACCAGGCTCGAACCCGCGATCTCCGGATTTGAAGTCATACATGCTAACCACTACGCCACGGCCGCGGCTTTATCATAATTAAGATATCTAAATCAATTTTTTCTACATTTTAGATCTCAAGGTACAATTATTGGATGTATATTTTCTGGAATCAGTGGACTACGTAGTTCTACACCGTGTACAACAAACAATCAGGAATATGTTAGATTGGAACAAGAGACAGTTGGCATCGTGTCTGGTATACAACAAACTTGTGGTAAAGGTAAGTTACCCAACCATTGTCATCGATGTATGTTCATATCTTAGCCAATCTGATTAAAACTCGATCTTAATTCACAATTCGCCAACTCTCTAATTGGAAATCTAGCTATTTCGTTATGAGGGTCACGTAAAGATGACCTTTTCTCATTATAATATTTATGACGTAATCATGTGTTAAGTAATCTGTTAAATCGTCTACGTCACGAAATTAAAATTCCACGATTGAAAATAGAACAATTCTAGTGGTGGGGTAAACAAATGTGATCCATCCACTGAATTTAATCCATGATAAAAAGATATGTATATAATATTTCTTTTTATTCAGCAATTCAAATCATTTCAAATTTATTATTTCACTGTTTTATTTTCTATTGTTAGGACCCCTTCCAGCCCCTGATGCTTGCCATAGAAATCTACATAACAATTTACGTCAATGTTACACAGAAGTAGGCTTAAATGCTGAACTATTTACACCTAACAGTTCTACAGTGTTCCGAGCCTCAGGACCCAGTGAATTTATTGGTGCCATCATCGGACAAGACGCTAAGAGTGCTGGGAAATTTTGCAAGTGAGTAATAATTAGTTTCATTCATACAACATACGCCAGGCACAGCTCTAAACCAATGGCACTATCGGTTCTTACATATAGAATTATAGTGTCTCGGTTGGATCGCGACCGTGCCGTCCACCTTTCGTTAATACCATGAAACGCATATTTTGAGTACAGAGTTTTTTATCCCGAAATGTCCAAGCTATCAGTTATCTTGCCTTCACTATGTAACCAAATCATCATGTAAGACCCCTAACTAGGCAAGATCGTCTTCACTTTCAAGCCAGTCATTAAGTTCACCTGTTGCAGAGTATGAACTAAATAACAGGGCACTCTCAGATGTTTATCCAGTTGGTCAACCAAAGTTTTTTCATAGGGGAGATTGACCTTCTCCAAAAATATTTATTTCAATTTTCATTTTCAACTTTTTATAATATCTTTTCTTTTAAATTTTTAACACAACCCCACCCTCTGACTTTTTCCGAGGGTTAGGATTTTTTTGTTTATTTAGACATACCGTTTCTTTCTTTACTAGCCAAGTTTTATTTCTACGTTCACTATTTTTTAAGAAATGAAAAATTATACTCCTTTCTAAAAAAAAAAAAAATACATGCAATTTTATAATAATCAACTAAACATAATAGAAACTATTACTAATAAATACTAAACAGTCGCTACGGCAACATTTATATTATGTTGCTAGAGTATTTTTTAAATAATGATCATTGAAAGAAACAAATTTATGAAATTTCAGAAGCTGGTTTTCACCCAAGATGAAACGGTATGTCTTATTTTTATGTACAGTTTTTTTTAAAGTAAATACTGAATATGTTTACAAGAACATCAAACTACATCATTGTTCTTGATTTTTGTTTCAAAGAGAGTACACGTAATTGAAATTATTTAATTTTAATGATAGTCGTAGGATGCCCATCGTTTTGTAATCCCATTTAGGAAAACCTACACTGTTTTATAGAACATAAGTAAAATGTCCTAGATTGTTGAAGAATAGAAGGACATACTGATCAAACATACTCTAGAGTCATTAATACGAAATCTCGTAGGAGATTGGAGCCAAAATAAATTTAATTATTAAAATCATGATTACCATGAACTTTTGAAACGTGGGTTTGACACAGAAAATTTGAAATCTCACAATGAATAAATCACCAGTACTTCAAACATTATTGATATGCCATAGTTGACGTTCAACAATATTGGAGAGAGATCAATCTCAAATTCACTTTTCACTTTGCCACTCTGGAAAACATTGAAAGGGTCAAGGAATTTGTATGCGTTGAGTTTTTATATGTTCATCATATATTTTCAATGTACAAGTATACAAAATTTCTTTGTTAAACAATAAAAGCAAGAAAACAATGTGTCTAATAAGTTTATTTGTGTTTTATTTTCACAGGGTTAAAGGTAAACTATTTGAATGTATGAAGAAAGTGATAGAGCAATGTTCTGGTGCCATGGAAATATTAGCTTTAAGTGGGTACGAACAAGAAGCTTTGCAGAAAGGAATTGATGTTTTATGTCATGATGTTGGAGGTATGAACACCTTTAATTTGTATATATTTCATGCTTGAAATCATATATTTAAATTATGAATGGGCGTGGCTTGGATATATATCAGGTATAAAGGGCGTGACTAAGTTTTAAATCATGCAAAGAGGGCGGGCTATATAAGCAAAGTGTATTGTGGGCGGTGCTTAGTGTTACATCCATCATGTATAGTCTGTGGGGAAAAGTTTCAAATCATGTATTGTGAGCATGACTTATTGCTACACCATCAATGTAGGCCCGAGTTAGTGGAAATACTGAAAGAATTTAAATACAGGAATAAGTAACATTATCAGTCAAATTGTTACATCCTAAGACTAGGCGGATATTTCTAAATGATTCAGAGTAGTAGACTATACAGAGTAGGTTTGCAAATAGTTACATTATTAGAATCCAGGAGAAGGATGGACATGGTTAAGTGTTAAATCCTCAGAGTTAGCGTAGCTTAATGCTTCATAACCAAAGTGGGCGTGACAACGAGGTCACATAGTCAAAATTACTTCATTAAATTCATCCGGTTGGCAAATGTTTGCCTGACCAAATGTAACTACATAGTAGCATGAAATAACATTAAAATTCGTCAATACTTAACTCTTATGTACAATACTTGATTATTATAATTATATTTTCAGTTTACGTAGATGGTCTACGATGTTTTCAGAATCCTTCTCAACAAGTACAAAGATGTTATAATACATTAGTTACTAGATTAACAGAATTATCAACAGAACAAATTAGACAATCAATGCCAATGAATACATTCTACAATAAATATTGCCAGTAAGTATACATCTAACATAAATTTCTGTCTCATCTTGGGTTGGGGTCGCAACATTACACCACCATTAAACAAGATGCCATCACCAACTCTGTCCAAGAGTGTTTCATTTCTTTACCTACAACGCCAAGCTTAGACAACATAGGTATCCTGCCAACAGTGGCACGTTATTAATACATGTTTACATTTACTTGTGGTTTTTTACAGTTCAGACCAGGACGTGCTCTAATTGAACATCGTCTGGTTCGAAGTTAAAGAACCAAAAACCTCTTGAATAAAATAATCTTTGGGATAGTAATTTTATTAATCACCATGATTGGTAAAAAACATAATATTCTACATACAATTGCCATTGCCATGAATATTGTAAATGACTGAGGACATACGAAATACCATTTTTGCCAAAAAATTGTGTGTTCCCTATTTAATAGGAAAATACTGAACAATTCAAGAATGTTTTTGCAAGAATAATGCTGACATTGTAAACAGCTTATCCATTTCCTAAGTGCTATTACTTTAGATCACATATAATACAGCTCTATGCATGAAAAACTAACTTCATTTTCTCATCATTTCAGGTTACGTCTAAACCATATGGAATGTGAAATGAACACATGGAAAAGTCAATGTACGAAGAAAGCCGTAGGCTTAAAAACAGAATATGAATGTAATTTGTTACCTTCAACTTGTAAAAATGATCGTGGCATACAATCCAGGTTACAGCAAACATGTGCTATAGAACGTTTTGAGCGCCATCTACGATCTGGATCATCGAGAAGCTTTTCATACTCTTCAGTGATCATGACTATATTAAGTATGGCTGCTGTATTTTTGATTTTGTGATAGATCATTTTTGTAGTTTTTATTTCGTTTTATTTATTTTGTTCATTGAAAGCCATCAATATTTTTGTTTAAATAAAAAAGTTCCATGATATGTTGTCACCACAGACCACAAGTATCAGTATTTGTGCCCAATGATTGGCATAAAGTTGATGCACTCTACCCTTAACCTGCTGAAATAGACTTGTCCTGTCTTAAATTTGGAGCAATTCAAATTCAAATCAAGGGAGATCTGCTCATAAATTAAAAAAGCCAGGCTGAGAAGGCAGGATTATAGAGTCGAGCTAGACTGTGCAAAAGTTGAGCTTGCCAGGCTACCTTGTACAAATGTGGGCTGGCTAAGCACAATGCTGATGCCAAAAGCATTGCCTTTTTGCCTTCAGCACAGTGAGGGAGGTAGCATACACTGATGTCTGAACCAAAAACGTTAGTTTTTGAAATGTATATAATTGAATACCAAATTGATTGTAAATATATATTCTTTGTATATAACTGTGTATAAAATATTGTACATTTTTATAAAATGCTTTTTGTATTGAAATTAAATCTTTATTCAATGTTTATAGTGAATGCAAGCATAATAATACTTTTTTTTAAAAAACATTGTTTTTTTAATCATGACCCAAACATCCAGGGTTTGTAACCCATCACTTACTAGGGATTAAAACTTGCAAATCAAAATGGTGATGGATTCCTTTTTTATTAGATCAATTTGTTTTATTCAGTTTTATGTTTTTGCATGAAAATTCACAATTTAATTGGTGTTTTTTGGTGAGAATTACTTTTGAAGATTTTTTTGTAACTTTTATACACTGTAGAACATGTATATTTGTATATATCATTATTTTATACTTAAACAAATAAGAAAAGTTAAATAAAAAACAATATTTATGTATGACCTGTGTTGTATTTTCATTCATTATGACATACTGTATATCGGCATCCATTTTGTATTGGCTCATTTGACAGGCCTTAAAACATTGAACACGTCATAATATGCCGTCAATAGATAACCCCAAATATTGTGTAACAGAAATCAACTTGATGTTAGCCAGTACTGTAAAACTAAAACTAGTCAAGTCTGGCATCCAATAGCTGCTCTTACAATCAAATTACAGTCATTTGCAGTATTCACACTAAATGTTAGCACTAGCCTATGTTTTTTATGTAATACAGTTAAACAAAAATTATCAACTAGCATAACAGTATGATATAAGTAAGTCTCACTAGCCCTAATTAATGTTCACAAGTCCTGGGCTTATCAGTAGTGATTATTCTAAAAATTAGAAAAGGGCAGGGAGGCAGAAAAAAGGGGCAGGACATTTCCAAGGGTAAATGTTCTAATGTAACTATTTATTTATTGGAGTTAACGCCGTGTCAACACAATTTAGGTCATTTTACGGCGTCCAGCACACCTAACCTAGCTTTCCTGGACCATTGTCTATAACCATTACTCACCTACCCTTGCATAAGGCCGGAAACTTCTCCATATTAACTAACCAAAGGAGGAAAATCAATAAAATTGTCAAATTTTCATGGAAGGGTATAACCTCCCCGGGTGGGATTCGAACCCGCATCCCCTCAGACACGAGATTCTAATGTAACTATTACTGCATAGAAAGAAGCTAAAAGAGGCAGGGAGGAGAGACAAAGGGCAGGGTGCAGCATACATAATAAAACTGCATCACTCTCCGTAAACAGATATCCTGTAGAGCATTGTTGTACAGGCTCTCTACTTTCTCCGTTGAAGGTCACGTCGAGATGAACTTTGTGTCGACTAATCAATGCTTAGCTTTCATCTAGACGAAAACAATATTAAACACATTTTGATTTCGTAATTTCTATTTTTAGACCAAGGTTGGCATGCTTATTTAACAGCAGTATCATTCACAGTCTGTGATATGGGCGGCTCATTTCAAATTGTGTGACGTAGACGATGAATATTATGATGAGAAAAGGACACCTGAATGTGACCTTCGTTTGGAAAAGGCCAGATCTAAATTAGCGAGTATGCGAGTGTAAAATTTTAGATCAGGTTTTAATCAGATTGAAACTGCATGTGATGTTAATTAGCAAAAACAAAAACAATTATATAATCAACATTTATTAAAATATTCATCTTGAAAATATATGCATACATATAGAACATGAAGCATGACTGACATGGTGATTATAGGTATGGGATTAAAAACATTAAAATCTTAAATGGTACATATTTGCGATCACTAATACGAACTTCAAAGTAAAAAACTATAGCCATAACATACTACAAACAAATACCCATTAACATAATTTAAACATAATGTACAAGACATTTATTTGACTATATTTACAAAATAATAAGATATTAGTTCAATACAAAACAAGAATTATAAAGAGTTTAGAAAGCAAGGGCTGTTACTATGGGATTTGAAATCAGCTTAAAGAGGTCTGTCACTAAAGATAATCAGATTCATTTTAACTCTCGATTATTCAATTTACAAAATTATTTTACACTCAAGTCTAAAGTGTCAATGTTTTATATTATTAATATTACAATATTACTGGTTATAGACCATGGTCCAGGAAAGCTAGGTTAGGTGCGCTGGCCATCATAAAATGATCTAAATTGGAGTTAATATGGCATTACACCCAGTTAAAAGAGATACATTCTACTTGGTGATAATCATGAAAGGCTGAAATCCACTGAAGACTGTCAGTCCTGTTTTTACCAGACATAACAAGAATTTTATACACTGAAAATCTTAGTAACCATACAAATAATTACAGTACAATACATAGAACAGACTAGAATAACTCTATATCTTTTATACAGACATTCAAACTGTGGAAAGGAATACAAATACAGGGTAAACAGGCGAGATGAATCATTTTTCATCCATGATATCATTTTTACTTTTATTTATACAAAACATTTTGTGAGTAATCATAATTTATCACTTAACTAAAACATATACATAAGAAATAGTTAAACAGTCAAAATATTTGGCAAAATTACGATACTCAATGCCATTTATCTACATGAATGGGGCTTACTTTACACAGAGTAAGACTTATCTTAACAGATAAAATACATGCACATTTTTTAAAAACTTTTCCCCTTTTAAAAAGTCCTTCATAGCTCCCTTTGCTACATCTTTAGTAGCTCGAGTCAAATATCTAGTAGTCCAAGTAAAATATTTCAAGTTGCCCAAGTCAAATTATCCTATGCTAGTTGACCTAGTAAAATTTTTAGTGGCTATAGTAAAATTTTTGGTAATCCTAGACAATTTTATAGTTGACTAAACTGAAAACAGTAGTCTAGGACAAAACCACATCTAGTATCCTAGACATGAACTATGACCAATAACAAACACTTAATAAACTAATATCTATTGTCTTTCAAGCAAATTTCCTAAAAACATAATTGACTTCCTATCTTCAAGCAATCTTAGTCAGCCATTCTTCAACAGATTTCAGATCAGGTTCAGTATCGGAATCTTTAGAGAAAGCACTACATTCAGTAAACTCTATCTGTAAAGGTTTTAGATCCATAAATGTAAAATCTCTATCTCTCTTTCCAAGATAAGTATTATTATTTCCTGCTGATATGTCCTGTAACGCTCCTGACCTAGTCACTCTTAATGTGTTCCTGGAATTTAGAGAGAAAAATCATTGAGCACAATTTGCAGATTAATTTTTATATACAGAATTAAAACAGTAGAAAGAATCCATACCAAAGCAAACTTTTTGCATATTATTTGAAAAAGTTTTTAAATTAATATGGAAAAGACAAATGTATTGCGAGAGTTTTGGTGGATTAACTTCTGTATACTGTCCAAACTGAAATATGTGTTTTCAGTTTTCAAGTAACCTCCCTTTGGTCCTTCTATAAATCAACTAAAAGGGAGATAACATATCCTCATTTTTTAAACTAAATTTGCAAATTCAGAATGCCTCTGGTTCCTGTGTTGCATTGTGGGACGGTATGACTGAAACAGGCAATAAAGAATTTTTGGCAGAATAGACAAAATGAAGCAGACATAGGCAAAATGGAGATGAAGTACATAGCCCCTGTCTCTATGACCAACTTACTACATGTGCATCACTAAATGGATGTCTTTCCATTAATATGCCATGCCTATAATTATATTATACAGAAAAATTTCATTCAGCAGCATTTATTGAATGCCGAGATGAATTCACTGAGTAATGTTATTTTATATACAGGAATCAAAATAACAGAAAGAATTAAAACTTATGCCTATTTTTACATATTTTCATGGGTGGAAATGGCAACTTTTGAAAATTCTGAAAACCTAATTTTGAATACTAAATTCAACAGATTTTCAAATAGATAGCATAGAAAATTATTCTGAAATCAGTATTCATACTGGAAACTTTTATCCATGTATTTTTACATTTTTTGTTTGGATTTACACGCCTTGTCAACAATGTTAGTCTTTTGGTGACCAATCACTAAAGTTACTTACATTTCTTTCTCAAGTTGACCTTGTATAATCTTAGCACCTTTAGAGAATGTAAGATCTTGTTTATTACAAGCTATCAATATTGGTGGACAAATACTTGATATAACATTGTCACTGAGTATTGTATATAAATATCTGAAATAAATGATATACATATTAAAAGTAAGTCAAAGTTTGGTTTTAAGTGCATAAACATGCCCAGAAGAGCTTAGATGATCTTTCCATCTGGATGCTGGTTGAAAAGCAAGAAATACAGATTAAAGCCTATGGCTCTTTGCACCAATATTTTCATCGTGACAGTGAAAGTTTGTTTGTACCTCAGGGAAACCCCAAATATTTGAATTCTGGACATAGTCCATTGCATGTAAAATTATTGCTGAAAAAAATTGTGGCGGTCCTGGTGAGGTCAGAACCAATGACCTATTGATTCATTAGTGTACACAAGATAACTGCTCATAAACTATTGCAAATACAGAAAAAGATTGCTAAAAATGGTTATTATCAATCCAAGAATTTAAAGTTTCGAAAAGTAATTGTCATAAAGACAGTCCTACTTCAAGGACCACTTTATTCTAAAAATTCAAAATCAAGCACAACACACTTTTTTTAAAATAATAAACATCAGATAAAACCACTTACTCAGCAATATCTTTGATGTCTTTTTGTACACTTGAACTATCAACTACAAACATTATAGCTCTGAAACATACAATACATCAAAGTTAATAATGTAAACTTCATTTTCAAGGGAGATAATTTGACAATTCAAAAAAGTCTTCAATTAGCAGAATGATTGCAATCACATCTTGGAACAAATTGATTAAATATGACAGTTATAATTGACCTATAGATAAAAAGTAACTAAACTGCTATTGAAAGTAGTGACTCTAACAGTGTCTTACATTGTCAATTAATTGAAAAATGGTGCCTTAATATTATAAATACTATGAGTTGATATTTCAGTATGTTTTACTTTTACATATGTTATTCATAGTAGTAATACCTAGTATTTTCATTTAACTTATGAATTACTGACCAATACAACTCATTTACTTAAAAAAAGATTAAATTAAAGGTTGTCAGACAATGATTGAGAATATTTAGTAACAATCCTGCATACCTAGTCATATCTTTGTACTTTTCCAACATCTGAAGACGTACTCTCTCATGACCAGGTAAATCATATAATGATAAACTCTTGCCCTGAAATAAATGAAATTCATGTAACAATCATATACACATAAAGTGGCTGGACCGTTGGCCATGTCCAGCAAAATTCAGACCGGTCTGATTATCTTTCAGCACAGTTCAGGCATTTATAATTTACCGGAAACCACTAAGTAAGATCCTTCCGGCACGATTAAGGAGAATTATCAAGTCCAATAAACATACAAGTTTTCTCCATTGAATAAAAAATGTAAAACAAGTTTAGATTTGCCGTTTCATTTTAAGCTTCCAATCAGATTCCTTTAAAGCCTCGTCATATTGCAATTCTTAACCGTGCAAAATTTCACACCAAAGATGCTCACAAAGTGGTACTGCATTTATAAAAATATCCAAGTAATAGTTAACGTTTCATTCAAAAGAGCCAATGTAAAATGCTTAACAACCGATTGTTAATCCTGTACCAAGTAGGTCACCATCAAAAAGTATAAGAAAATGTAAAAATATACCGTTTCTGGTACAGTGTAGATTCCAGTGTTTGGTGAAATAGAAGTAAATGTTGCTTTATGTGTCTTGTAAACCAACTGAAAGACAAACAAAATATTACATTATCAAATACAATGTACATCAAGTGTTCTAATTGAACATTTTTAGATTTAGAAAAACTAGAAATTCCAAACCCCTATAACCTTAAAAACAGATCTACTAAGTTCAGATGGGACATTAAAAAAAAATCAAGATTAATTGCTAAGCATGATCTATGCCCTTATTTTTTCCTTTTTAAACATTAAATACAGTTTTGTCATGGTGCTTTCCTGTTCAAATTATAAGGGGGATATATAGGGGCCTGGATAGCTCAGTCGGGAGAACATTAGCATGGTATGCATAGGGGGGTCTGAGGTTCAGACCCCAGCCATGCTGTATATTTATCTTACCCAGTGACATTTATTTTACAATAAACACATCATAGATACTAAAGTTAAACCTACTCTAGAAAACAGTAAAGTCTTTCCAGCATCACAACCTCCCAGTATCAAAACTCCTCGTCTTTTGTTACTACCACGTCTAAACACACCAAATATCACTGAAAGATTAAACATATTAATTTTATTTCCAGATTATAATCATCATCTTTATAATCATTAAGCAAGACAACATTTGCTGGATGAATTAAAAATCATTACAAGATTGTCAAATCAAGTTTGTAAACTTGTATTGATAAAACAAATTAATAAACAAAATGAGTAAAACATGTCTACACATTGATACTATCAAACACTCACCAATAAATAGTGAAGTCTTCTTAATGCTAACTCAATGTAAAAATGAACAAATTTAGCAACGGATGAACGCGCCTGACACATATTCAGATATTATTTAAATTCATCAGTTTTGTGTACATAAAGCCGAATTTAAAAAAAGCAAAGTTTTCATCCATAATATGAATAATCTCTGCAGTTTTGTCTTCAACTAATCTAAGTTAAAGCGTCACAATTATTCTATTTCACCTTTGCTTCAGTTTGGACAGTGTACATTAGGCGGTCCATGTATTTACCGAAATACAGCATATTCCCCGAAATACAGCAGATACCCCGAAATACACCCGAAATACAGTTGATCAATTTGTATAGTGCGTGTAAAAACATGTTTAAACTATGAATTATTGATTATGATGCTTCAAAATACTTTATATTATTAATATACGACCCAACTGAAGGTGTTAGTAATAAAAGATGTTAGAAAAAGTAACATAAATGGCCGTGACGATCCACAATACAGTTGGTCAATTAGTATAGAGCATGTAAGATAGATCTAATAGCTGTAAACCATTAATACTTGTAATACTCATCTTTTGTGATCATTTCCGACGTTTATCTAGTAAATTAATTTGTTTTGAACAATACAAACATATCGATATGAAAAGTTAACAGGTTATATATTATATTTTCTAGGTGACTATAAATATTTCAATTGTCAAGACCGTAATTATTTATACACTATAATACAGGATTGTCAAAGCTATTTAAGTTATTTTTTTTACATAATTTATTATTAACACCTTAAATTGGATCTATATTAATAATATCAAGTATTTTGAAGCGTCATAATCAATAAATGATCATTTAATCGTGTTTTTACATGCACTATACTAATTGATCAACTGTATTTCGGGTGTATTTCGGGGTATCTGCTGTATTTCCGGGAATATGCTGTATTTCGGTAAATACATGGACCCTACATTAGGCCCTATGTGCAGTTGTTCATAATATTTTGGTGGCATTATTTACTCTTTTTCTAAATTTCACGAAATTAAAATGTGAGGAAATGTAAAAACAGACACATTTATGACAATCTGGAAGTGGAAATAATTAATTCCTGAATTGCCGGCTATGTCAATTTGCCATATGGAGAAAAGACGAGCTGTTATTGAGAAAATTAACAAGAAATATGCCATAAGTCACTTACACAATGTTAAAAGGACCACAGCTACTGCGACCAAAACACCAATAACGGTGTAATCTCCATTCTCGATGGAGTTTTTCAAGAAATTCATCCAAACGGTTGCGTGTTTTGCCATCGTGTCCACCATGATGAAATTGTATAGACTGGCGTTCGGTTATTTTATTAATTGCCACGTCAATCCACACCGAGAAGGGAAACCAGTCAACTAAAACGAAAGTAGGACGGTGTCAGAAAATTAGCTATGCCGTGAAATTTACTTATAAACAAATGAGTTGTCAATTGTGCAATAGTTAAGCTATTGTTTTCCTGTGTGACAGTTGTTTAATTTTTATTGCTGTAAGTATTTAACCTCTAACATGGCTGCCTTGTTGAACATGTTTTAGATCTTGATCTTAAAGTTCACTGTGTGAGGGACTGACATCATCAATTCTTGACATTGAAGTACATGTATGTATGATGTATCACTGATTCTATCATTGAATCTGAAAACTTGACACTTTTTCCATGGTGACTGTGAAGTTTATAATTTTTCACCTTTTATGATCAACAGGGTATCAAGCAATTATTTTTGTAAGGGAATAAGAAAAAAAACAGAGCTCAACATTTTAGGTCATCCTTACTACCTATATTTGGGTTCTGGCTACTTGATCATGCTAGTAAGAATTTTGTTCAGGCAAGTAAAATATATAACTGTTTGTCCAGTCAGGCAATCTACTTTTAAAAGATAATGTCGAGCCTAGTAATGTTGGCTTTGAAATGTTGCTCCATAAAGTGCAAACCCCTTCAAAATGTTATTCAGTTTTACATTTTTTCAACCTGTTTTATTTTTTCTGAGATAATCTATATTTTATAACTAAGACCTTTTCTCTTTATCATTGTATAGTCTGTCTTTTTCTTCTTTCAGGCACGTTGAACAGCAAACAAGATATATTATACTGACAGAGTCATTTCTTGTTATCATGTGACAGACAGTTTATTAAAGACATGATACATTTAAGAACAAGTTGTGTTCTAAAATCTGTGCTACCTGGTAATTTTATGAAAAGGAATTTTACAGTAGACAGATGTATGAAACAGGTCACAGTGAGTATTTGATTCTGTATACATAAGTTAAAATTTGCAATTTTAAGCTGTATAAACAGTGGGTGTGACTACGGCATTAAACACAACAAAAACAAAAACAAACAGTGGACAGCTTGGTTTGTAGAAATAATCAAACAATGTAGGCTTGAGAAAATTTGTTTTTACACTAACATTAAGTGGAAAACTCAATTGGCAATGGTGTTAAAGAGAGTTGATATTGCTGCACACTGCTTGAGCAATCACAATTGTTGATGGAATTTTTACTGCAAATATGTTAAATATTGGTTCTTGAAACCTACATATATTCTGGGTAATATTGTTAAGTTCTTTTAAGTCAGCGGGGCATACATTAACTCCACTGATATAAAATTATTTTTATTTATTGTGAGTTATTATAATAATAATAATTAAGACTTTATTTAATGAGGCTACACATTTGGATAAATCCAATCTTCCTGTAAAGTACAGAGGTACTGTAATGAATATTTAAAGCAGCGGAGTCAATGTCTACGCGACTCACATTTGAATAAAATTTAACAATTAAGTATGCATCTGTTATTATTTATTCATTATTTTACAGGTATGTGTCGAAGGTAACATAGGTTGTGGTAAAACAACATTTATTTCACATTTTAAAAAGTATGATTATCTAGTTGAGGTAATTATAAAACTTTTTTTTTCTAAATGGTATACTGTAATTTGTTCTTTCTGTAAACTTTTGATGAACAATTTGATATATGTTTCAATTTGTTATAAAAAATAATCTAGTATTTTGATAGCATGGCTCCCATGTAGGAGTGGTGAGACACATGCTTAGAGGTCGAGTGGTCTAAGATTTAAACCCCCCTAGGGGCACAGCTTATTTCCTCGAGCAAGAAATTTATATACAGTTGTTTCACTCCATAAAGAAGAAAATTTGTACTGTAAGGTTCACCTGTTTGAAGGTAATTACAATGATCAGGGATTATAGTACAAAATTGTTGGCTTTGTATGTATATGGAAGCAGACTTAAAATGGCACTTAAATGTTGTTGTTTTTCTCTTCATATCATGTACTGAAATATTCTGTATCATTTATACCATTTTTATCATGCCAGGACAATGTATTTTATACTTTTGAAATACAGAAAATCAAAATATAAAAGAGAGTTCTAATTTTCAGCAAATCATTTCTACATCATTTCATCATTTTATTCATTTATTATTTTCTAGAAACGTGAGGAACCAGTTAATTTATGGAGACAATATGGTGATGATAATCCATTGGTAAGAATATATATTGACTTAGTTTGCCATGATCTTCTTATTTGTTTACAGTCATGCAAATTTGCAGACCATTTTTCCTTATTATATAAATGGGGCTGTTTACAGGCGCCTTCCCCTCTTGAAATTTCCTTAAAATCATTTTGTTTTCACTAAATTTAGAGTTTACCTTGGATTTTCTATTTCCCTTGCAATGAAATTGCAAAAACATTCCCCAAATGTTCTAAAATGAAAAAAGCTCTATCTGATAATATATGCTTTTGAATAATGACAAGAATTATTTCACAGGCGTGAATGGAGGCAAATATAATTAATCTAATTTTTTAAATTACATAGCACATGTATCTGTAAAGTACTTTTTAACATGATATGTATCCATGAATGGAAGTGCTGTACAAATTTGGCATAATTTTGATAATATTTAAAAGGTTTTTCAAAAGGTTTAAGTACTGTTGTTGTTTTGAAACATGTATACATGTAAACATGTGCACATAAATTGCAAAGATAGATACATGTACAAAAATAGCAATGGAATACGAGATCAATAAAGTTTTATACGTCTTGAAATTTGTGTGGTATAATCCTTTCTATTATTGTGTTGTAATTTAAGATTCCGTAAAGCAGTGATGTAATGAATTTATTATGTTTTATATGAAAAGTATACAATTAGGGACTTTTGTCAGTTATCTTTCCCTGATAAAATCTGAAGCAATCCAATTGGTAAGTAGGTCCTTACAGTTGGAATCCTTGGATTTTATCATTGAAGTCCTATGTAAGTATAACAAAATATTTCATCTTATATCTGACTTGTTATTGAAGATATTAACAGAAGTGATAAAATTTAGATAGGTCTTAACCCTAAAAATACTTAACCTGTATATCAAACAAATTAAATGATTTACAAAAAAGTTATTTAAGATCCATTTTGGCAAATTGACATTAAAAAGTAAGGGTAAAATCCGAGTAATCCAACTAGTAAGACCTACCTATTTGAAGAGTATACAAGGGGAAATAACTGACTAAAGTCCCTTTTTGAAGATTAAAGAAAGTGCTTTGTTTATATTTTAGTCTGCTATGTACAAAGATCCTAAACGTTGGGCTTTCACTTTTCAATCTTTAGTATTACTGACTATGTTTCAACAACATGAACAAAAACAGGTAAAGTTCACTACACATGTACTTGTTTTTTTATCTTGTTTTACGACCTCTTTTATTAAATCGAGTAATCAAGAATTATGTATGGTGGACAGCTCACCGGATCATAGGTCCTGCAATTCTTTTGCACTCCTGTCCTTATCTAAGGAAAGAACATCCAATTTTCTCTTATGAAGATCTTATCCCCATGAGCAAGAATTTTACATACAGTTGTTTCACTACATCCTTGTCAAAATAGATCACTCATTTATGTGAAGGGGATTTTGATAATCAGGGCATATTGCACCATCATAAAGTATACTGAATAAGTATTGAGAAGAAGTCTTTAAACTGAATCTAAACTTATTTTTTTGGAGATTTTTAAAGACTTATTGGGAAATTAGGCAATACTAAACTGTGTTGACTCTACTAAAAACTGTAATATTAATTTCTATACTGCATTTATATTCAGAGTAAACCAATCAGAGTGATGGAAAGATCAGTATATAGTGCTAAATATTGTTTTATTGAAAATATGAAAAACAAGTAAGTAAATATACTACTTTAATGAAGACAGAATATTTACATAATATACATTTTGTATTGTATGATAGTTCCAGGGGATGTACTTATTTGTACATTTTGTATTGTCAGTGGGGTTACATAATTATTTACTGGATAGAAATAAAGAACAAAATGGAAAATTAATTGTTACTCCTGTTTTTATGTTATCATGATAAATAAATTAAGAATAACTGTACTTCGGAATAGATGCATGTATATCATAATGCATTTTGGGAAAGCAAAATTAGAATTGAATTGTTTCAATACATTCATTATAGTTATTGATATTTTTCACATTTGATACTTGTCTATAATTTTAATGTACATATATTTTTAGAGATTTACTGACAGCCTTTGAGTACACACTTCTGAATGAATTGTTCAAAGATGCTTTGACCAAACATCATATAAATGTTGATCTTATTGGTAAGTTAGTTTGTAAAATATTAGGTTACCTCCCTATAGATAGCTACTGAGTCTAGTAGCTATATCCACCAAGTCGGAATAACAGCCATCTCTTTTACCTCTCAAATACAGTCATCACAAATACAGTCAACTCATGCACCTCTAAGAAATAGTCTACTCAAGGTCTTACTGAATGAATGAAAAATATGCTGTTAATCTTTGGGCTTATCATAAATTTATTTAATTTCCAATTTCATTCCATTTAAACTGAACACTTTTTATGAGATAAAAAAATCTTATGCGACTTTTGTTGATTCTAAGACGAGAGATCATGGTACTGGATGTATGAAGGAATATCTATTTTTAATCATTGAGTTTACTAAAATTCAATTTATTTCTTGTTTCATTTCAGTATATCTAAGAACGTCACCTGAGAATTGTTTTCATAGAATCAGAAAACGTAATCGTCCTGAAGAACAAAACATAACTCTGGTATTTATTCATTTGTTTTCTCATCTTTATTGTGAAAATTTATTTTATGCCCTGGAAATCAGCAAACCAAACTTTGTTTTAGTTTTTTATGACTTCATGTTGTGAAAAGTTAAGAACGCTCGGACTATCACTTGATTCAAACTTAAATTTTGAAAATTTTATGTGGAATTCTGCTAATTTGACAGGAGAAAGAAAGCTTTATTTTTTGTATAATCTGTTAACCAACAAAAAATAATTGCTTTTATTTAGAAATTACAAAACCACATAAAATCTGTAACCATTGTAAGTCCAACCTTTTTTCTTGGTCCGAAGAGTTTTGTGATGATGATCATGATTAGTGTTTATTTAAGGGTCCGTCCGCTCTAAACAGATGCGTTATGTGCAGACCCCGCAGAGTTTTTGTTCTCTGAGGTTCCATTATATAGAGATTTTTGCTTTCTCATGAATTAGATATGTTTTCTAATTATTATAATAATTATAACTTGATTTGACAGAGCTTCACATTTAGATCTATCCAGTTTTATACCATTTTATTTCCAGGAATATCTTGATCAATTACATCAACTACATGAAAGTTGGTTATTAAAGGGAGATAATTCAACTAGTCAACACCAGACTGGAGCTACTACTTTAATTAGACCACCTGTTCTGGTAAGATTATATTTAGAAATTATGTTACCTCATTTGCTTATTATACCCCCGCTTCGAAGAAGAGGGGGGTATACTGTTTAACCCTTGTCCGTGCATGCGTCCGTTACAAAATTTCCGTCGCAGTTTTCTCAGCAACTATAACATGCATGTGGTGTAAAGCGATTTCATGCTCCTTGCTCATATACTTCCTGTTTGTCGCATATTTTTAGATTTCGTTAAATGAAAGTTACATTATGATAATCATATTTCTCACTGCGGGGGTATCACTAGTGAGCATTAGCTCACAGATTTACTTGTTGTTCCTGAAAGAACCAAGCACCCAGTACTGATCACATTACAGAGGAAAACCGACAAGGATATAATAAAATTTATAGAGTTTGAACTGCCACTGACAGGAATATAATTATTCTGGATGATATATTTCATAATCATTCTTTTCCTACTTTAATTTAAATATAACTGTATTCTTGGTGGCATGAAAGGTAGGGCTGTGGATTATTGATCAAGTGGCAATCCGATCCGAACCCTAAATCACTTGTTAAAGAAAAAGCATACAAGATTTCATATACATAATGCATATATATTGTAAATATAACAAAATAAGTGAAGAATTACAGAAGCTTTTAAAACATGGAAAGTTTTAAGATGATATTCGCGTGGGCCAAAAATGTGCAGGATTTTCGAAATAATAGCAGTGTGCCAAGTACGTAAATTTATGTTTTCATTTATAGTGCAGCTCATTATCAGTGGTAATTTAGCTGATAGTTTTTCGCTTTTTGTAAAAATAGATCATGATAAGGGAAGTGCCGAATATTCATACTCGATTTTCTGGTCGGGATCGCAAATATCCGAGTACTCATTTACTCGCAACAGCCCTAATGAAAGGTCATACTTGCATGTTTTTAAAAGTCAAATATTTATGGTATGACTTACAAAATGTTAGAACTTGATCAGAAATAAATATAATTATACCCCCGCTTCGAAGAAGAGGGGGGTATACTGTTTTACCCTTGTCCGTCTGTCCGTCCGTCTGTTACAAAGTTTCCGTCGCAGTTTTCTCAGCAACTATAACATGCAGCAGCCAAATACTTGGCATATTGCTTCATCCCATAGTCCCATGTGGTGTAAAGCGATTTCATGCTCCTTGCTCATCTACTTCCTGTTTGTCGCATATTTTTAGATTTTTGCGGGGGTATCACTAGTGAGCATTAGCTCACAGATTTACTTGTTTTAATTATTACTCATTGATTAACAATACAGTTTAAATGAAATGATTTGTTCCTTTGTTTTATTGCAGATTGTCGATGGAAATTGTGACAAGAAAACTGTGGAAGATAAATTTCCTAAAATACATTCTGAAATATTGTCAGAATTACAGTTTAATCTTGGATAAACCTTGTATGCTAGCTGGGGTTCAGTTAAATACATTCTGAAATATTGTCAGAATTACGGTTTAATCTTGGATGAACCTTGTATGCTAGCTGGGGTTCAGTTAACCCAAAGGCAAGCTGTGATTTAACTCTGCCCTTTCATTGGATGGAACATTAACCCATTATTAAAGTATTGTTTTCAGGACATACAATATTCTATGTCAAGACAGCTATAGTTTGTATAGTCCAACAGAATCAACCTGAGCTTGACCTACCTAATTATAATAATTACACACTTCACTTAAATTAAATCGTGAGTTTCCGTATGTGTGTATACGGTTATACACACGTTTTTAACCACCAATGTGACTATAAATCAATTTATTATAAGTGGCATGTTATTGTACTTTTGATTTTGGACACATTAGTTTTAGGGAAACGAGTACGTCAGCAATATTATGACACAATTTCAAAGTATTTATTCTTATGAAATCAACATTAATTGTTCAGTACGGAAATTTTGTCGAAAGCGTCCGATAAAGCACGATTTACAAACGAAGACAAAAATAGACTGTAAATATAAAGTTTATTGTATTCTTGCATCAAGGTCAAGCTCAGGTTAATTCTGTTGGACTATACCATCTGTAGTGTTTGCAGTACATGATGTTTGGCTAGATACACCTAAGGATCTTACTAGAACCTCTCTTTGAGGGCTGGTTGCTGTTTTAGTGTTTTCCACTTGGGAAGGAATGAGATTTGAGTTTTGCTAGATTGCCTCACTAGCTATTATCATGATATAGTCCCCCATACATCACCTCAAATTTCTTTTTAATGTATTTAAGCATATTTTTTTTCTTTTGGGGAGGGTGTGTCTTTTCATGCTGGTAGCATATGGTTAGCTTAAATCTAAAACTGGATGATATACATTTTTGCTTGTGAAAAAAACAAGAATTTTTAGCTTATTTAATTGTTCGAGCTTGAAGATAACTCTTCATGTAGTGTGAAATCAAATTATTTGATGCTTTTGCTGAGAAGAGATAATGGCGAATTGTCCATAATACAACCTTATAGATCTGAAGCATCATATAATTGTGTATTTGAGCCAGAATATAACTTCCTACTCATCTAGTCACCCATTGCAAGTTAACTTGTGTCTGGACACTTTGATAAACATTTACCTGGCTCAGTTGGTGAATTTTGTCGAATGACAAAGCTATTTACAAACTTGATGATTGACAAATTCAATGAGCATAGAAATCTATAAAAAGTTTAGGGTCAAAGCAGACGATTCAGATTACTACAGGTGCTTTTTTAAAAAGCATTGTCAAGTGAATTAACTATAATTTCATGTATGGGTGGGGTCCAAACTTCATGACTGAGCTCCCTTATACCTGCCATTCATGTGCCCAAGTGGCCCCTGTACTAAAATGGCATATATGTATCCATGTAGAGTAGTTTAATATTGTAGATATTATGTAAGAGTGTTTTTACTTAACATAACTTTATCACAACTATGCAGGTACATTGTTGGGACCAGAGCTTTTTATATGCCCGAAAGAATTTCGGGCATATTATGTTATACCCCCTGGCGTCCGTCTGTCCGACCGTCCGTCTGTTAGCAATTTGGTTTCCGGAGAATAACTTAAGTTCTATTTGGCCCACAATATTCAAACTTCATACGATGATTGTCCATATCGGGTAGAAGACCCCTATTGATTTTGGGTCACAAGGTCAAAGGTCAAGGTCACTATTACCTTAAAACTGAAAACAGTTTCCGGAGCACTTAACTAAAAAAAAAAACTTTCGGGCATATAATGCTCCGCCTAGCGGTGCTCTTGTTTAATCATGTTTTTATACATCCATCAACTGACTATTGACTTATTACATTGTACTGGTATTTGGTTATGTCTTTTATTGACTTTTGACCTGAGCCTGGGCTCAGTTTTAATAACCTTGCCTTTTGAGGTTTTCATTTTAAATCCATTTATATGTCATTATTGATTTTAGTCTTTTAAATCTCATTTTTTGAGAATGACAAGTATATATTATATGTATGTGGTTTTTTTTACATTGATATGTGATTTATTGTTTATATTTTGACTTTACAATGGGAAGAATAAAGTTCTAGTGTTGTGGACTACTATTGCTTTAGTTTCTTTGTCCCTTATCCCTCATTCTAATACAGTTGATTAGACTACAGACAGGACAGTATTTATTGGCTGTTTTTCCTTCGAACTTAAAAGCCATATTTGGAGCCTTATGTTCAATTACTAATTTATTATACTCCATTTATCAATACTGTTTAATTTAGATTATGTATAAGAGCCCACTCGCCAACTTTTAAAGACACTAACAGTACTAATCCTTTCTCAAGGAGCTGACAAATGGAGGTAATGGATGTTAATTAACAAATATCAATCTAATTTAATGAAAACAAGTAATATATTTATTTCTCTTAATTGAAGTCTGACAATAGTTCTACAATTTTATTACACACAGAATCGAACATCAAACATGAAAACATAAGTTTGAGAAAAATAATTCATTTAAATAATAATTATGCAAACACTCATACAGTCTTTTACATCAATTAAATACAAAATACCATTTAGGCTAAAACTAATGTGGGACAAAATGATGAGCGTTTAATTTCAGTGGGCTAAATTGTTAGCAGTCTCACCAAAGTCTTTATATTGAGGCTTACATATGTGAAATACTGAGGCTTGTGTATCTGAATTACAGTGCTTGAGACTCCAGCAATAGTCCACATCCTAAACCTGAATTTTTGTTTGTTTTCCAGACAAATATGGTTCATTTCTACCAGATGCATCTGTGAAAAACTATGATATTACATATATTATTGCTGAAAAGTTAACAATTGACAAAGGTTAAATACATGTCCGATCCAGCGCGCGGGGGGGGGGGGGGGGGTTCAGGGACCCCCCAGAATTTGAAAAATGTACATGTCCATTAGTGTATTTCTTGCTTGTAAGTCATTTTTAAGAAGTATGAAGCAATTTTTCTCGGAGCTTAACATAGATTTAATGGTTATGTAGTTTTTTATTATCAATATGTTGCATTTTTTCAGCAAAAGGTGTATAATGTGGTAGTGGTTCGAGGTTCAGTCCCCCCTAGAAAAGTTCGGATCCCTCTAGAAAAGTTCGGACCCCCCTAGAAAAAAATCCTGGATCCGCCCCTGAAATATATGTACATATATTTTATTACTATTCAGCACAGGTACACCTGGTACTTACAAAGTTTCTCCATTAAAAAACATTAACTTAAGTTCAAAATCAAATCTATTTGACAGTACACCATTTAAATAGAGTACGCAGAAATTTCTATATAAATGTCTTAGGTCAGTTTTTAAATGAATCGCCGATTCTTCTATACACGGCTAAATATTTATCTCCTTTGTTACGTGTGACCTTTTGACCTTCCTCAGTGCTATTAAACAATTTATCCACCACAACATCGTCCCTCAAATCATCATCTTTGATTCTTTTAAACAACGGAAAATTATCAAAATGTTCGACCATCCAGTCATGTAGTTCTTTCACATCAGTAATAGTGTAAACTATACCGCCTTCACGTAAAACATATGCATACTCGGCAAGTAACGTTGGACTGATTATCCGCCATTTATGTTTAGTCTTCTTGAAGTGTGGGTCGGGAAACAAGAAAAACATCTTAGATAATTGTCCCTTTTCGAAGAAATTTGGTAAATATTTCATTGCATTGGTTCTTATGCAAGCGATATTCTGATAAGTCCCAGGGTTTTTCTCTCTAAGGGCAATAATTCTGTCCTTTACATAATCTGATACTTTCACACGAATTTCCATCCCTAGCATTAAACTATTAGGAAACAAGGGAGATAAATCAACTAATAATCCACCATAGCCACACCCAATATCAGCAAACTCTACTTTAGAGTTATCCTTCTTGGCTTCTATGTCTTTAACATCGTCATGGCGATTGTCCTCAGATTTTGGAGCAAAGAACTCTGGGTAATATTCATGCCAGTCCATTTCTTTAGGATTAATCGGATACTCAAAGCAATGATCAGACATAGGGTTAGAATGAGCCCTCTGTCTGTAATACTTCTTCTGTGGTAACTCGGCCATGTTTTCTCGCAGTAGAATATTAACTAAGATGTATGTGATAAACGTTCACAGGTTGTTTTGCTATTTGCTCTTTTGAGAATTTTCTGAAATAATTACAAGAATAGTGTTACAGATAGCATAAGCAATGGTTTTGTGGGTACGGCAAGTTTTAATAAATACAGACCTTTTTTCCTTACATCACAGAGGCCATTTACAGGCTCCTATCCCTCTCTGAATTTTTTTAAAAATAATGCTGTTTTCCCTTGGATTATTTGTTCCTGCATCAATGAAATTGCGATAAAATTTCCCCAAATGTTCTACGTAAGAAAGGCTCCAGGCCCCTTCCCCAAATACTGAAAAATAGCCCTGACATATAGATGTCCAACGCTCAAATCACCGTCATTTAAAGACGAAGCAGTGGTCAAATTTAAATGCTTCTGCTTAAAAGGTATTTGGTTCAAATCCCATGAGTGTCACAGCTTATTTCCTTCAAGCAAGAAATGTAAATGGCATTGCTTCAATTCACTAAAGCGTAAATGAGTTGAAAGTCACCATGCTATCATCCTGATGCAGACTGTGTCAATGTTGTAATGGAAACAAGTCTTTGATATTAAAACATGATGTTAGTAGAAGATTTAAAATTGTGTTGCCTCCAACTTCAAAAGGAATCAGATAACAAATCAAAGAAATAACAAAAACAGACAGTTAGCAATCATTATGTTGGTAGTAACATATAAATAGATACCTCTTCTTTAAAACACTGTCTTAAAGCCTTCTCGTAATGTGAACATTCATTCAAGAATTTACCAAGGGGGTGCTGTAAGTAAAAAATAAGTAAGTATATAATATGTATATAAAGTCACATTAACATTTAATATTTAATGCAATATTTATTACATCAGCAAAAAAGTAAGTATTTTACATACATTCAAGCAAACTAAAAAAGTCAAAGTTAAAAATAAAAATACAGGTCAGTTTAATTTGAAGTATGTAATCAATACAAATATCAGAATGCATAAAGTAAGATCTAAGAATAAAAAATGGTTTAGTATTACTTTAATAATACTCTGCAAAGAATTTCAAACCAACTTTTGAAATTTATACATAACATTGTCCAAAGAAAAAAACCAAAGATCGGAGAAACAAAAAAGCACACAGAAACAGCTATCTTCGGGTTTCTTTAAGGTATTTTCAATGCTTTGGGTTTTTGACAGACTGTACATTAAACCATTTACTTTTTTTTAAAAATTCACACAAAAATTGTTTTAGTAAATAATTTGGTATATTATTTCAGGATAGGAATGTCTGGACTTACTTTTTCAACACATTGAGTGTACTTAGTCACCAGATCATTACATTTTTCAGTATGTAGATGTGGTGATAAGTTAGATAGTCCCATGACAATATGAAAAATTTACATCCTGAAAAAGTATAAAATATTCTGTAACATATTGCCAAGTAAATTTATGTTCTTTGTACATTGATGTTTTGATGAATGTGAAAAATGGATACGATAAACAACTTTGATTTTTGATAGCCTGTACATAAATATACTAATCGTTGGTCCATATTAAGAACCCAAGTCACACTAAATTAACAGGTCAAAATTTTGATGAAATAACATCAACGACGTTTGTCTGCCATAAAATCAACAGCATATGTTCCGAAAGTGCAAAAATGCTAAATTTGAGATTCAGCCGTTGAAACAAAATTCACTTAAAAAATCAAAATTTAACATAAAAATCAATTGCATTTACAGGTATCAACCACTTCAGTCTATGTTCAGACGACAAATTACCCCAGTGACAGACTTAGCCAAGTCTAAAATTAGGGTCACATTAATATAACATAGTGACACCATTTTAAACATATTACCTGTGGTTGTGTAAACATTATTTAATAAAATGGTACACAATGCAATGGTGCTTATCGTGTGTAAAGGGATTCAGTAAATGACATGATTACCTAACAGGTCGCGAAATCGTATGACATTTTAGAATTCTTGCAGATGTCACTCTGTCATTGCATATCATTCACACAAAAAGACGTAATCTTATGATGTATCATTGTTAATTGTTATTATGATAAGTCATACTTACAAGTAAACAGTTCTTCCACGTAACCAAAGAGTTGAAGGTTACGAAACGTCTCGCATACCGTTGTTGACTTTAAGAGTTACCTCCCTTGCCAAACGTGTTTGATTCTAGTATAATAATTATTTCAATATCGAGCTTATGAACTTCGAGCATCGATAAAAAATGTTGCATTGCATGTAGATATTATTGTGTGCCACTTGATAGGAAGACTGTATGTTTATTTTAAACTGTATATTCAAATTAAAACGATTTAAGTAGTGAAAATCACATTAAACAGCTCGGCTCAGATTTGAAGAACAATATTATCAAGCGTTTCATATTCTATTCGTTCAATCACTTTCCAAAATGGCGTCAATCATGACAAGCAACTATCAACCGGCAGTTTCTGCTGTTTCTACTGGCTCCCTTGGTCAACCAGACTGGCTGACATCAGAACTTTCAACAGGGGTAAGATTTCTGATGATAATAATCACTGTCACGAATCATTGTCTTTTAAATCAAACTGATTCAGTCACTTCAAAGTTCAGCACACCATTGCCGGTTACTCGTTATGCTTTGTTAGTAACTAAAATTTTAATTTTTTTGTGTGTTTAATACTCTATGTTTGTACATCATGTCTTGGTTTTATACATTTTAATTGTACCAGTTTGACTCATGAAGAATTACAGATCAGCGTCTTAAAGATATTCTAATTCCAGTGAGTGGCATTTATATCGACCAAGGCTTCGGGATCTATTCCATACATGTGTACACAGGTGACAGACTCAATTTTTCCTTATTATAGTATATATAGAGAAAAGGTCTCTAACGCCTGTTCAACGGTTGTAGTTTTCAACTCGTCACCAAGCTCACAAAAACGACCTGATCGTCAAATCTTTTTCACTATCTGCTCTAGAAAGGATTATTATGCACAAAAATACTTTTTATTTGAAGAAAATCGATCAACAATTGATGAAATGGTCCCATATATCCTCGAAAAGCCTTAAAATTCGTTCTATGTCAAACAAGTCGTCCAAAGAGAACGTATAGTGAAACGGACTGTTACGTCCGCTATGAGCAAATAAAACAAAAACTACCATAAAATCTACATACATTCAATAAATTAATCCATTTTCTATCGATTCACGGCGTAAAAACTTTCAAACAGGTCTCTAGGAACACTTAAACCCACGAATATTGTTCCACATGCCTACTATTTTGACAGATGACCTCCATTTTGTAGATTTCCAATTGACGCGTTTTGATTGGTCGAAAATCACGTTGACCAATCAAAACGCGTCTAGGATTCACTGTGGAAATCTAACAAAATGGAGGTCATCTTGTCAAAACAGTAGGCATGTAGAACAATATTCTTGGGTTTAAGTGTTTCTAGAGGCCTGTTTAAAAGTTTTTACGCCGTGAATCGATAGAAAATGGATTAATTTATTGAAAGTATGTAGATTTCATGGACGTTTTTGTTTTATTTGCTCATAGCGGACGAAATAGTCCGTTTCACTATACGTTTTATATGGACGACTTGTTTGACATAGAACGAATTTTAAGGCTTTTGGGTGATATATGGGACCATTTCATCAATTGTTGATCGATTTTCTTCAAATAAAAAGTATTTTTGTGCATAATAATCCTTTCTAGAGCAGATAGTGAAAAAGATTTGACGATCGGGCCGTTTTTGTGAGCTTGGTGACGAGTTGAAAACTACAACCGTTGAACAGGCGTTAGAGACCTTTTCTCTATATATACTATAATAAGGAAAAATTGAATCTGTCACCTGTGCATGTGTAGGTGCCCGTGGCATCCAAAAGCCAAAATTTGTTAAATATAAAAGATTAGGTATCCAACTTAATGAAATACTTCTGAATTTGGGACACATCTCGTTTAGCGGATCCCGGAAGTAAATATAGATATGTGTGCGCAGCGTTCTGTTTCTATGAGCAGACCCGCGAAGATAAATGCGGCTATTTTTCTGTTATTATGGGGGCTGCCGCCCCCACACCCCCGCTGATATTAAAAATGGATAACAAAAAGCATTTTTAAAAAGTTATTAAAAAATAATTCATTTAAATAATGAATAAAAAACTGCATCGGTAAAAACAGAATGGCGTCCAAAATTTGTAAACAACGCAACGTCCCAGCATGCGCAATAGCGGGGTCCGCTAAACTAGATTCTATCCTCTGAATTTACTTGGAAGTGATGTAACCGGTCTCCTTTCCACATGACTAAACGCCCATCAGGGCCGGCGAAATCAAACGTCAAAATCTATCTTCTCGCTCCCTTTCTCAAGACTGTTTACTTGCATTGCTATTGTTTATCTCCTGTCCCAATCATTTTGTGAATGATGATGCGCATGCATCTTGTTTATTACGAGATATTTCATTGGGCGTCGAATGACTCTTAACAAACATGATGCACGGGCATCTTCATTCACAAAAATGGTTGACATGGGAGATAAACAATGCTTTACTTAAAGTCTTTCATCTTTTTTACATTTAGACAACAATTGCTGCAGTCGAGTTTGATGGGGGCGTTATCATTGGAGCTGATTCAAGAACTACATCGGGGTAATTATGTTTTCTTATTTGCCAATGCCATGTTCACTGTTTGTAAGGAAGCACTCAGGAAAGCTTGTGATGTTTGTAAACCACCATTCATAAACAAACAGGTCTTGATACACAGTTTAAGATTTATGACTTTGTGATATATCATTAGTAGTAGAAAAAATTACTGTTAGCTGAAATTTTGCTTGATATTGTACTATTAGAATTTATATAGTTTATATGACTTTAAAGTTTTATTAGAAGATAATGACTATTTCTTATATATTATTTTTTCAGAGCCTATATTGCTAACAGAGTTACAGATAAATTAACAAAAGTTACAGATTACATATATTGTTGTCGTTCTGGCTCGGCTGCTGACACTCAAGCTGTTGCTGATATTGTTAATTATCATCTCAACTTTTATAAGTAAGTTGGTGTGCTTCCTTGAATTTGATACAAAATACATTGATCTTTAGTTTAGGAAACTGATGCAGTATAAAATATTGTGTACAATCTCCCTAGCAGGAGATGAAATTACACTGTCATATCTGTAGAGGTGATTAGGGTACTGTTTGTAGAAAACCAGTATTCTAGCTACTGATTTATTTTTATACAGTGCTATATTGAAATGTTTGCTTTTATATGCTTTCTATGATCAGCATACAATGATATTAAGATTAACGTATGTATATTATGTATATCTGTGGTGCTTTTCACAAAAATTCTTACGAAAAAAATCTTGATAGTTTCATATAATTAGCAATTTAAAGTCAGACGGAAGATAAGCATAACTATGATATGATATTCAAAAGGTATTCACAATTCTACATAATTCTAAAATATTAAGAATTAATAAGCCAAAAAATGAGCATATTATTAATGTTTCTTGCTTTTGACTTACGAAGATAATTTTTGTAAGAATTTTTGTGAAAAGCACCACTGGTGAGCAAGCCACAGTTTCTGTAACTTAGTTATGAGTCTTCTCTTGGTGTTAGTATGAATGATAGATTTATTCCAACTTTATTTATTTTAGAATGGAGATGGGAGAAGAACCTCTAGTAAAGACAGCAGCTAGTGTGTTCCGTACTTTATGTTATAATAATAGAGACAGTTTATCTGCTGGTATACTGGTAGCTGGTTGGGATAAACGTAATGGTGGACAGGTAGAGTATTTCTTTTATAAGTAATATCACAGAGTGTGCTGGTTTCAAGTATTGATAAAAGAAAGACCCAATCATGAATGTATTTTAACAGTTGCTTGTCACCATGATATGAGACTTTAGAATTCAAGAAGAAGTTTTTATTTCTCAAGTTGCTTAACTAATCATTATTACCGATAAAATTGAAACATCCAATAAGCCTTGCTATAAGTTGAATCATATAATGGTTCTGAAAATTCTCTGCAACTGTCCATGGTACAAATATTATACTGGCTGATTTAAATACTTACTACACTGTCTAAATCTAGATATCTTTATTTATTTATGGAGATCATCAAACAAATATTGAATATCTAAATCACCCGTGTTAATAGACTTTATTTTGGAGCTCAAATTTGTGGGTTTTTCCGTCCATGTGATGTAGGTACAGATAAAGTTTGTTTCACATTATTGATGAAAATCATGAAATATGGATTAAATCCTATTGTTCTTTGTACACGTGTTTTCATTGTGACAGTGAAAGTTTGTACCCAAATATTGGAATTCCTGATATAGTCTATAAATGCCCCACTGGCAGTTGAATGAAGTTTGCCAATATATAATAAAAATGATGTTATATATATGATAATATCACTTCAGGTTTATACTATACCATTAGGAGGTATGTGGACTAGAATGCCTGTTGCTATCGGTGGATCAGGAAGTACTTATCTCTATGGTTACGCTGACGCTAACTATAAACCTGGTATGAATAAAGATGAATGTTTAAAGTTTATTGCTAATGGTAAGTTATATAATTCTCATAAAGCCAAAAATAAACAAGTTAATATCATTACACTGAAAAAATCAACAAATGCATACAGTCTGACCTTTATTTCCAGTCACCTGCTATCAGTGATCACCTGCTGTAAGCAGCCAATTCCCCACACTGGCTGCTTAACGCATTTTACTATATGTTTATATCAGGGATCACCATTTTAGCAAATATGAATGTCTATTCAGACGTAAAAGCATTTTATAGTCAAGGATTTGTAGTCTAGGTCTATTTTACATTGAATGTAGGGAACAAAACTTGAGTATTAACAGTTTATTTATTAGCAATTATATTATATATGTTTACACCAGAGGTCGCCAATGTCACTTGTCCATAATTCATATCCCACCTACGAATTTATCAGTAAAACTTGAAAATTAGCTTTGATGACAACACTATTGAAATGCCTTGATGTGAATCTTATAAGTTGAGACATTCTGTTTTTCTTTATGGTCATATTATAAGAATTTTATGGATTCTTTTCTTCCACCTATATTGATGAAATTTCAACTAGTTAGTTGATTTTCCTCAACAATGTGGGAATTTTAAGCTTCTTGTGGAAAGGTTAATATATATCAGTAAAAAAAATGTTTAAAGAAGCTGACTTAGTCGGCTGACATCAATAAGTACTATGTAGAAAAATAAAAGTTTACTATTAAAGTTAAATGCAAAGAGAAACCTTTAGTCAGTGTGTAGAACACATCTTCTGTTGTCAGTATATGCCTATATGAGGGCAAAGTTCTTTATAATGATAGAACACATAAGATTGTATAGCAAAAGTATGTTATACCTTGTCTTCATAGTGTAAGAAACAAGCTAATGACTAATAGGAATAGTGTAGCAGATGTATAATACTGCACTTGTACTCCCTTGCCTTCAAGCTAGCTTTTATGGCGACTGATAGAGTGTCTGCTTACCACTCGAGAGGTTGTGGAATTGAATCTCAGTTCAGACCATGGATTTTTATCAGGTTACTATAGCATAATGGGCGGTCAATGACTGATTTCACTTATATTTATTTCTTTCAGCTATATCATTGGCTATAAATCGTGATGGAAGTTCTGGTGGAGTTATCAGATTAGCTTGTATCACTGAAGATGGCGTGGAGAGACATGTTCTGACTGGTGATGATATACCCAAGTTCTATGAAGATTCTTAGTTTGATTGCGACACTTTATCTATGTGTGTGCGAGAGACATTGTGACAGTGGTACAATATTGTAGGACTTAGTTTATAAAATCTCATTGTTTTGTGACTGATCAATCATATTGTAATAAAGGAGTTTTGACATTTCTACATTTTATGGTTCATGAAATGTTTAATTAAGCCATAATCTAGAAATTCTATATAAATACTGGTAATTTTACTAAGAGAAAATATTTATATAAAGTGCTACATGTTAAATCATTATGAGATATTGTCATGAATGTTCTTCATTTTTTTCATTTAAGATCAAAAATATATATCAGTGTTTATCTTGTTGATTTTTTTCCCAATTTTATACCAAGGTAGCATTTTAGAATATATTAGAGTTTGCTTTTACAAAGCATACCACATATTATTGTCCCAGCCGGTCACACCCTTCCATGAACAAAATATGACAATGTATTGTGAATATGTTATTTAGTCAGTACTTATTGTATGCCTGCTGAAGAATAAATAATAAATGGGATGACCAATGGTATTGGCAGGCATGCAGGTTCTATTTTGGAAGCTCAACAGTTGTCGGTTTAGAAAGAATTACTGGAAATTAATTTGCTTATGTGGAAGTGCAGTGCCCAAGAACTATAACTCCGGCTTGTGGATTCTTTGAGTTTTTTCCCTTTCTTATTTTCTGTATGATTCTAATTTCAGTGAATTTAATCTGCATATTTGGTGGACATATTTTGCGTGATGCAGCAGTGCTCATGTTATGTAAAAATGACAACAATCACAATTTAATACAAATATATTACTTTCACTTCATGCATGATTATATATATCAAACGTACATAACACAACACCCTAAACATACATATCACAGAATAAAAAAAACATATACTCATAAAATAGAATATATATCAATTAACCACTTTATGCCTTTACTGCCGTCACTGATTTAAATGACAGTCCTAATATTCCAAACGTTTACTGACCATGTGAGAATTTAGCAAATCATTCATGAGAAAGGAGTCGTAGGAACCTATTATTGAAATTTTAGCTTTATTGTGAAACTACTAAGTTATTACAACTTGAATGCATCACTCTTTTATGACCTTTGTGATATAAGCGGAGATATATGCATTGAATTGTCATTTTGCTCTTGATTAACAAATATGCATTTGCAGGTAACATATCTTACCATTGCACTTGACTATCAGTCAGACCATTTCTTAAACAATGAAAATGGACTAAATGAGTATTGTTGGTTAAAAGCTTAACCACTGTTTCTGTTTCTTCATTTTCATGAATTCATATACCGGTAGGCCATTTAGAGTAACTTGAGACAAATTTAAACGATATTTTATATAAACAATGTCTCATGTTATCTTAAACGATCTATAACATTCTATTTTGGCGTAGATTTATCACACAGTTTCATATTGAAACTAAACAATTCAACTTAAAATGCATCACACTGACTCAACAACAAACTTTTAAGATACAGTTTATCAACAAAGAAATATAAGCTTATGAAACTAGTGAAGTAGCAACGCTGAAGTCAACACAGATGGCATGGTTGCTCCATACGAATGTTATGAGAGATTAAGTTAAAGGTTACCTCGATAATCTATGTCTCAGGACGGTCATAGTAAATTGCCTGAATGTAATTTCATCTCTAGCTACGATATGATGAACAAAATGAAATCAGAATAACTACATTTTTAAAAAGACTACTAAGTGAAGAGTAATATGTGACAGACAGTTTAACAGTTTATTTATTTGTATAAACAGGCCTCCGGCCTATACACAACAATGTGCATTTACAAATATAACATGGTACATATGATAAATATAGAAGTAATAGAATATAATATGAAAGTACATTATAATCAAACAATACAGCAGTGATATCAGTAATAGACAGAGAAATCACAGAAATTTTCAACAATCAATTTTATAAGAAACTGAGTTCTGAAGTTCTACGCTCAAATGCATGATACAAATATACAGATAGATTTCGAATATCATCTTTATTAGTGCTAGACATCAGATTACTGAATTTTTCAATTGTAGGTAAGTTAAAATATGTATATTTAATATATTTTACTCTTATATCACTGTATAATGGGCAGATCAGGGTGAAATGAAACTCGTCTTCTAGTAGACTCTCACAATAAAAACAAGTTCTGAATTCTCTGTCTATACCATGATATCGACCTTTTTCAATCACAAGGTCATGTGACGAGCTTCTAAACTTAGCCATACAAGATCTAAATTTTCCAATGTCAATAGTAGAAACATACAATTCTTTACTAAATGAAAGCTTGAAACTTTTGTAATAATGTAACTTTGCAGAATCCGCACATTCACCAAACCATGATTGAATAAACTGATCCTTCAAACGATTTGTGTATTGAAACAAAAATAATTTAGGATTTTCAACAAATTGTCTTTCCCAAATATAACCAAATCCATTACTATATAAATGCTTTCTTACATCAGAAACCCAATTGTTATAACCCAAATTATCATAATAATACATCATATTATAACAAAGTTTCAAGTATCGATGGTTTGGCAATGACAATAAATTAAACGTATCCAATACTTGATACATCTTTTTGCCGCACATATATACAATGGGTGGCGTCCAAGATCACCAAGAACAGCACTATTACAAGTATTTGGTTTAACGCCTAAAAATACAATTACAAATGTACAAATGTCAATTTTAAAATGTGTACACTTTTTGTATTTGGATCGCATATTTCGTTGGTGTGTATTTGGAAAACCTTCAGAAAACATTTTTTCGCGTTTTGTTGACAAATGTGTTTAATATCATGTTGTAAATAGAAATTTTAGACACATCAATTCAATCACTTTTGTCTGTTTAAGGGGTTTTTTCTTTGCCTTCCGTAAGTATTGTTTTGTACGTTTGAGAATTAATTATAGCATTTACATATTCGGACATATTGTCTACATCATGTTAATGTCAAAAAAGTTTTTGCGTTTGTAGTTGTCGCAATTGTATTATACTCGGCCAAATCCTTTTTTGGATCCCAGCTCTGAGATTGATCGATTTCTTGGTCATGAAAACAACCACGTGGTTTGGATATAAGCTGAACTTGCTTAGTCCCACGTCATAAACATTTACATATTTCCGCTCCCTTATTGGCGAAAAGAAATTTATAATTTCTTTTGCATAATGTTCAATTTTTAAAAAAACAGATTATCAATAGACCGCTGTCATTGGACTTGAGACAACACACAAGAAGCACGTTAAATTTGCTTTTACATTAACATAATAAGGGACTTTAGTCAGTTATTTCCCCTTGTATGCTCTTCAAAATAGGTAGGTCTAAATAGTTGGATTACTCGGATTTTACCCTTACTTTCAATGTTAATTTGCCAAATTTAATCTTATATAACTTTTTTGTAAATCATTTAATTTGTTTGAAATTCAAGCTAATTATTTTTAAGTTAAAGAACTATCTAAATTCCATCACTTCTGTTAATATCAAAATTAACAAGAAAGATATAAGATGAAATATTTGTTATCCTTACACAGGAATTCAATGATAATATCCGAGGATTCCAACTGTAAGGACCTACTTACCAATTGGATTGTTTCAGATTTTATCAGGGAAAGATAACTGACTAAAGTCCCTAATTAGATATGTAAACCAGGAACAAGTTTTTTGAAGCAAGTTAGGTTTTAAGCTGTCAATTTACATACTAGAGTAATCAAAGCGCTGGAGGCACTGAATTTATTCGGGTTTGAGAAGTGGAATTAGATTTCCGGCTCCAACAAAACATTCGTTCACAAAGAATAGTTCAGTGATATTAGTTTGATAGGTAGACCAGCACTGTTCTGGTTAAAAACATTTTAAACAATCGACCTATAAATACAAAAGGTAAACCGGACAACCGAACTCACTACTGATTTTTTTCACACAATCACCACAAATCAAAGGGGTCATTCTTAAACCAATTCAATAACTGCCGCTTAAAATGTATCATATATGCACATTTATTCTACAGCATCTGTATGTAAAATAAATGAAGTCCACTATTCATCATTCAAAGTCATTTACTACGATCTTTAAACTTTTCCAATAGAACCATTCTATTACATAAGATGATTGTAACATCTCTACTGACAACTAGCACAAACGACGGGTCGTAACTGAATTGTTGATACAACTCTATTACATAAAATTACGTAATCATCCCTACTGAGACGCACTGCATAGCAGCGAATATTCTAACGCGCTTGTGATATAGTTCGGTTTACTAGTGTATAGATGCGCCAGTCATAGCAGACGACCTTGTTGAATTGCTCGATACATATATACTGAGGGAATACTTCTGGATTCGGTAAATTTTCAAAGTGGGAAAGGGTCTGAAATACGGTAAATATATTTGTTCAGGACTGAAGTCCCGAACAAATCAAAGCACTGGAGTGCTGGAGGAACGATGTCCTGAACTTATTTTTTGATTAAAGAATATAGTATTATGTATATTATCTATAAAATAATGTATTAAGTATCAATTAACAGAATTTAACAAAAGGATAGCACTAGACTTCTCAAGTGGTTTGCTCATGGCAAGGTTTATCTTACTTTATCAAACAAAATAAACCAGTCAAAGAATTAATTTTCATCAACACATTTTAGGGTCATGTACAGCAGCGATCTCACCAAACCAAAGATTATTCTGGACTATTTTCTTTAACCAAAAGGAGCTGACAACTTCTCATTTTTGGTTATCAATGGGTATTTTTTAACGAGATCGTTAATATTTTCGTTAAAATTTTAAAGATTTGGTGTGGAATGACAAGCTGATTTTTTTCACAAAAAACATCGACTTTCTAACAATTCATTTAAGGTTTTCCCCCAAGTACTAAGCTCTTTAGCATCAAGCTACATTCCCATTTTTGTTCACGAATTTTAAGTCAAATTAACGTTTTGCACTTGCAATTTATTCACAATTAAAATTACTCTAAGAATCGTCTATTCCCTATAAATATTTGTTTAAAATTCCGTACACACTTATACATATTCATTCCAAATTATAATCAAACTCTATGACTTAAAATCGCTCAAGTAAACTTCTAATGTGAAACTTTGAAGACGACAACGTCATATCGCCGTATATTAAACATCCGGTAAGTGTATTAGTCATATCCAAAATGGCGGGTGTAATAACATTGGATAAGTCACGTCGGTAAATATTTGTTTATTTCGAGTAATAATGAATTTAAACAAGTTTTTCGACGATTAAAAGTTGAAACATACGCATGTTACTCTAGCCAAACCTGTCAGGGTTGTCTACAGTTACGGAACTTCCGTAACTCTAGAACCTTGGTCTAGAGTTACGGTACCGTAACACAAGCCACTGCTTAATATAATACGATCATTTAATATTGTTTATTACTATCGAATGATGTAATTATGTTACGCATATAACAGGCATTGTCAAAAACATCGTAGGCCCTTTTTACTCCAACAAGTAATCATTGCAGTTGTCACGGGTTGAGTTGTCTACGGGTTGAGTTGTTCCGTCTCCATTGCAAAATTTATATGTCCTGAGAGTAACCTCCCTTTTCCTGAAGAGTTTCAAGAACGACAACACAAGCCAGCGTTGTATTACATTTAAATGAGATGTTAATGAGTTTCACGCTTGAACTACGCCTCTTTGTCTATGTTGAAAATTGTTGAAGCGTGAAAAGAGTAATCTTATACTTTCTTGTTACCATTGGAACGATGCTAAATTAGCATCGTTCCAATAAAAACCATACGTGAATGGCCTATGAATTTAGTGTCTTTGGTGTATCTGGACCGTTTTTGATGCCTGTATTATAATGAACATAAAGTTGGCAGACAAAGCAGAAGGAACGATCCTTCTGCTGTGTCTGCTGGCTGAAGGATGATCAATAGCAGAAATATCAATCTTCCTGCTGGGTCTGTTGGCAGAAGGATTGAATTATAACAGAAGGATCAATCCTTCTGCTGGGTCTGTTAAAAAAGAAAAAATATAAAAACATGAAAAACTCGATTTTATGAGGCCAAAATATGTAATTTGCTTCGAACAAGTTCGAAGTTTGATTTTTTTCTAAATGATATTTGGGTTCGATTTTTACTATGAAATGACTAGTAACAGGTCTTTTTCCGAGAGCAATTTCAGAGAATATTTAAACGTAAACTTGACATATTATGCATCATTTTAATGCCGATACTTAGGAAAATGTCTAGACAGGTCGATTTTGATTTTTTTTTAAAGAATAACAGCATGACGAGTGTAAAATGTAGTCCTATTTTCGGATGTAAATTTGGGTTTGACTAATATTATTTCACCAACCTATTCACAAAATCAGACTGACAGTAGAACAAGTTTTCTTTTGGTGTATAAATGTGTGAATAACTCGTTTTAATTTGGACAAAAGATATGTTTTAAATTAAAGTACGAAAGTTCGCACTACGACAGTTCGATTCCGATTTTTTCATTAAAAATGTGCAAATATGTGCTGATTACCGAGTCTTATTTGAAACCATAATTTAGGCAAAATATGTGATAAAATGCATCATTTTAAAGCTGATTCTTAAATTGGAAAATGTTTTGACGTGTAAATTTTGAAAACTAAATAAACAATTAGGGCACTGCGAGTGGACAAAGTACAGGTCGTAGTCTATGTCATGCATGTTTTTGTACTATACACAATGGACTTTCCCACTAAATAGGTGGATAAGCAGATGCATGAACAGCATTTTACAGGTTTAAAAATATCACTTTATATAAAGATATTTAAGATTATTTTAAACAATGTATAAGCACATTTCGAACTGTATACCATGATATGTTTTTGAAATAAGTATAAACTAACAAACTGTAAAAATAATTCACCCCTAAATATTGATGTGTAATGAAACTGGCTATGTTTACATACGCAATGTTTACGATGACGACCTGTAGGCCCATTTTCGAATTTAAATTATTGTTTGACTGACATTCTTCTGCTGTTAATAAAAACATGTTGTTTTTTTTAAATTATTTCACAAATCTACATATCTGATGTATATAACATGATAATTCAGATTAAGAAACAGTATTTAAACAAGTTATAAATAGGTTATGCAGGAATTACAAATACAATGTATGGAAAATAAACATATGTGATGAAGGTAGGCTATCCACGGGCCAAGTTTAATATAAATGTGATTTTTCAGCTGTTTGCCGAATAAGGTTCCGACCCACCTTAAATCTAATAAATGTACTTTATTGAATTAAGTTCGATGATCTAAACTCATGTATACTTTTATAATCATGTCTTCAGGATATGCAGTGCATACAGTTCAGGAAATTCAGACCTAAATAAAAATGTTACTTGTAAAATAACTTAATAATTTTCAATATTTCGGTCGAAGCCTTTATCATTAAAAAACAAGGAATAAACATCTTTATGAAGGCTTCGGCTGAACAAGGACTCTAATGACCTATATTATACATGTTTATATAGGGTCCCATTCTCGTTCCCAGAGTCTAGTAGGATTCTCAATACTAGTATTGATAATCCTACTAGACTCTGGGAACGAGAATGATAGGGTCCTTGGGCCGAAATATTGAAAATATTCTGTTACTTATTTTATTATAGTAGTTTTACATTTTTACATTTATATTTAGAATAACATATATAAGCATAATATTTAAAGATGATCGTAATACGACAACTTATAATGTCGTCTGCTACTATAGTGATAGTAGACTTTTGGAAAAAGATTCATTGATATTTGGTCCACGTGTTCTATGTGTTTACGGAAAAATACGAAAATTTACGCTTGTAAGTTCGGGATTCCTCGGCAATTCACACAATGCAGATACGGATAGAAACCGAGAAAATCCGACTACTGTCGTCTGCCCTCCTTGTGTTGACACTTTTCTTTGCGAAATGGTTGAGCGATTTAATCATCCGTTCAGGAATAACAGTAATTACACGGTCACGTGGCTTAATCCATATACACAACCAGTTGATGGCGAATGGAAGTTTTTATGTTTGGATATTAGATTATATATTTATTTCTGATAAGAATTTAGATGAAGGTATTTATATTTTAAGTATCGTGTACTTGGAATTCAATTCAAGCAATATAATATGATGAACTCAACATTTCTGACACCTGAGAAATGGGAATCGTTTCCAAAAGAAATTTCTACTCATTATTTGTTGTTTACCAGTAGGCAGTACAGTTCGTGTAATAGGCCATGCGTATTATTTGTACTTATACAATGTACTTACCTACTTAATCGGTAAATAAGTAGCATTCTCGTTCCCAGAGTCTAGTAGTAGTAGGATTCCCACTTAATTGGTAAATATATGGAACGCCATAGCTGCCTTAACATGAGAAACTCCTTTATGTGCTTTGAAAATATCATAAATGGAGGTAAAAAGTGTAATATATAATGTTACATTTTCATAAAAGATGACTTTTTACCATTATATGATACTCATTTTCATTCTACGATGCTCATTTTTCATTTTACGATGCTCATTTATTTGCATCATTATTTTAACATTATTTGGGTCTAATTAAGCCACCCATGATGGGACCCATGTTCGTATGGGCTTGGCACTATAATGATTTATTTTGTATGAATTTCATTGTTTTATGACTATATGTTGTTACCCAGCAATGATTCTAGACTGAACAGATTGAGAGAATTTACATGGTATCTGACTTTTGTTGTACAGTTATATGAATGGATATTTCAAAGAAATAGAAGTAATTTAGATAAAAAAATGGATTTTCTTTGTTTAGTAACTATCCACAAAACGATGTGATGTATAGATAACAGAAAAAGATCAGATGAAAGTGTTTTGTAAAAAACTATATTTCCTTCCATTACTTTTGCGTAAGAATATTTGAATCAGTGTAATATATGACTTTCGGAAGTAAAATTTGCACAATGTAGGTCTTTATCAAACTGCACAACTCAGCCTGTGAATAGGAGATGTTATATATTAAGCATTCAAAACAGTTAGTAACTAAGAGTAAGCATTAAAAAGAGGCATTTTCTGTTTAAAAGATGAATTCTGAATTAATTAGAAATCTAAAATCTGTTCATTAAATGCAATTTTTATTTATAAAAAATATAAAATGTATAAAAAAAATTTTTTCTGTAAAGCATTTCTTTGACAAATATCACAGACAACATGTACTTTAAATACCTTCAAACTTTTGGACCTGTTCTTGAAAAAGTCAATTACCCAGCCTTGAATTTACTAGATCTAGCTCTATGTACAATTAAATTTGTCACTATTTGTGAGTTAACTTAGACTTACCATTTTAGAGTTCTGGTCCCACAGTATTGAGCTAGTAGGAACAAGTTTCTTGCTCAAGGATACAACGGGGTAGGTTTTGGAGGGAATAAAACCAATCCGTTGATAGCTATCTGATGATTATCAGTCAAATGCCATAATCTCTTGGCCACGATCCTTTTTGAGTTGTAATTAACTTTTTTATAACTGTCAATTCAATAATATTAACCATATTTATATTGTTTATTTTATGTTGCACAGACTTCATGATTGATACACACTGAATGTAGTCTACCAAATATAAAACTTGCTGACTGCTGAATGTATACATGGACCATATCATCTCATGTTCCTTACTTCATACATTGGTAAGTACAATTGTTTTATCCCATTCTGTTCATTTATGAGACATTATGACATCTTCTCTATACTTTTGAATTTTTTAGGTGAATAGCCATTGTAGAGGTAATTTTCTCACCATTTCTGTCTAATTAGGGACTTTAGTCAGTTATTTCCCCTTGTATACTCTTCAAAATAGGTAGGTCTAATTAGTTGGATTACTCGGATTTTACCCTTACTTTTCAATGTTAATTTGCCAAATTTAATCATAAATAACTTTTTTGTATATCATTTAATTTGTTTGAAATTCAAGCTAATTAATTTTAAATTAAAGAACTATCTAAATTCCATCACTTCTGGTAATATCTTCTTTAACAAGAAAGATATTAGATGAAATATTTTGTTACCCTTACATAGGAATTCAATGATAAAATCCGAGGATTCCAACTGTAAGGACCTACTTACCAATTGGATTGCTTCAGATTTTATCAGGGAAAGATAACTGTCTAAAGTACCTAATTATGCTGATGTTTCTTCATATATGTTAGTACAAAATACATGTATAAGTTGGTACCGACCTATGATTTTTTTTAAAATGATCAATCAATGATCATTGACATTCCCTTGCCCATTTTGACAATTCATTTACAAATTATATTTTGCAACAACAGTGATGAGCATGAAAGGTAATGAACAATACAAGTCATTCCTTGACTTACTTGAACAAAATTACTGGTTTTCTCCAAAATGTGAAAATGGTGGTTTACACCCAAACATGTCATGATCAGTACACCTATTCTTCAATAAATTTAAGGGAGTTTGATGGAACCCCTGTATCTTCAATTTCAAAGGTCACTGCATTCCCAGGGTTTTATAGTTATAAGGTCTATTGTAAACTACATTTACTTAGTTATTAAGAAAAACAAATTTATACCTAGTCTACTCATTTTATCTCTGAACTAACTTGAAATCATACTTAATCTTTATTAAATATCTTAAGAATCTTTATATTAAACATGCTGGTCCTTTTTTGTGCCAAAGTCTCTGTGCTCACAGTTCACAACTAATTACGTTTATTCAAGTGTTAGATTGGTTCCTGTATTCATTCCTTTTACTCTTTGGTGTCAACAGTTGTGGCAATAAGTTTCAATCACTTATAAGATATGAGTTGTCCCCCTTGAATTTAACTAATTGATTATAAAATATTACTTGAAATGATACAAACAGTTCTCTGGTTTTTACTATTTTGTTATTCAAAAGTTTTACCAAAACATGCAATATTTAGTTAAATTTACATGGATTTACATACTTATTTAATCCTCTTCACTCTGAGTGCAGCGTAAGGCCATCACAAAATTCTTCAGCCTTACCCTGTAATAAGTTTAGTGTCTTCAATTCTGCCTTCATAGTTCTTCACTATGTAGTTCATTAAATTTCGTATTGTACTTGTCAGACAGCAGATCTAGTAATTTTTGGCATGGATTGCGTAAGCAATTCAGGTCTTAGTAAGCGACATATTTTGAAACGCATCACAAAATGTCGCAGACGTAGACATTCGACGGACATGCGCAGTCAGATTCAGCACAACGGTATGTAGTTAGGTCAACCCAAGGCATGAATAACTAGTCCCTTGTTAACAATACATGACAGTATCAAACAGTGTTGTTGTCAACACACAATACATGAAAATATCATTGTTTATTCTGTTTCAACATTTTCGATTAAGAACCGCCCTTCCTTTGCTAAAATATAGATAAAAAGTTATGTAACCTCTGACCCGTTTCTCTACATTCATCTGAATCCTGATGTGCTAAAAATAGACACGCCTGCAATTTTCCACTGTCTAAAAATAGATCATATATCTGCGGCATAGAAAATCATGAGAGGTTGAAACACATTTTTCTGCAGGCAGTATACGCACCATGATCCTTCGTTATACAGTTTGTTTGTGAATTTTAGACCCCGCAAGTCCTCTTTCTAGGTTACATACCACTAAATAAAATCCTTCTTTGTTGTATATAAAAAGTCTCATTTTCAATGACAAATTACACTATGACCCAGGGGTGTGAGATACCCCAAACCATATATAGGCTGAAAGATCTATCTATTCCCCACAAAATGATCAGTATTAGAAAAAAAGTTACATTACTTATAAGAAAATAAATTTCGATTGAAAGTTCCTACCCTAAAAATGTCCTGGTTTTTAACTCTTCACCAGCCGTACAGAGTCATCTCCCCTTTTAACCAGTTTTCGCGACTAAACTAACCAGATCCATTGAATATTTGCATACTTTCATAGGAAAAGCATTGTCAAAGACATACATACTCTTCAATATTAAAAAGCATCACAAATGAGGTATCCATGCACTCTCAAAAAATAAATAAGGACCATGTCACACTTTCTATTTCCGGTAAATGCTCACTTCCGGTTACCATTTAGTGGTATGTAACCTTCTAATGACACTATCAAGTTTTACTCTGTTAAATCCATGTCTGGACAGCGCTATGGGCCCTTTGATTTTTATTATATCTATCAATAAGTTATTAATGTTAAATGTATACAATTTTTGAATTCATAGACTGAGTTTTATTTTGAATAGTCATACTACATTTTACTTTAAAATGATTATTGTTTGTAAATTTAGATTTTTAAGGTTTTTTATGATCATAGTGATTAAGTAATTATCATATGTACTATATTTTTGCTTCTCTTCTTCAATAATATATTTTATTACATGTGAAGAATGTCATCATAATTTATACACTGATATCTTTTAGCAGGTTATACCTCTCCCATGTAATTTTGTAAATATTTTAAAGATTGCATTTCCTCCATATATGGAGACATTGTACACATAATGGGAAGGGTAAATGTCTACAGTAAAGGTCAGAACAAAGATCTATTAATAACAATGTATTAATGTATTTGATCCATAAATTGGTAAACTAGGTTCATTTTAATGATAATATTATTTTTTTCATGATTTTGAGGTTATTTTGTTTGTTGAATTAGAATACAATTGTTATTTGTCTGTAGGTTAGGACTTTTTTTACTTGACTTGTTTTTTATAGGTTGACCCTGAGACTATGTCGGAATGAAGATGGATCTTCAGTTGTCTCGGTCGCGGGACTATCCCTTCATTCTTATTTTTGACTATTAGTTCATGATGGGTCTTAGAATTCTCTTAATGCTCAATTTTCTTATTTTCATCTTTTTTCATTATTTTTGCTTATTTTAATTTTGCTTAAATTGTGTTAGATTTTTATTTACACATTTTTTACATATTAGGATTTTAATTTTACTTGTTTTTTTGTTTAAGCATTTTTGTTTCTTTAAGGCTTTAATTTTGTTAAATTTTTATGTGCAAATATTTTTTTTCAATAGGTTAGGACTTTTTTTACTTGACTTTTTTTTATTAGGCTGGCCCTAAGACTATGTCGGAATGAAGATGGATCACAAGTTGTCTCGGTTGGGGACTATCCCTTCGTTCTTATTTTTGACTATTAGTTCATGATGGGTCTTCAATTCTCTTAATGCTCAATTTTATTTTTTTCATTTTTTATTAGGCTGACCCTAAGACTATGTCGGAATGAAGATGGATCACAATTTGTCTCGGTTGGGGACTATCCCTTCATTCTTATTTTTGACTATTAGTTCATGATGGGTCTTAGAATACTCTTAGTTTTAATTTTGTCTTAATTTTCATTGCTTTTTTCATCATTTTTTCTTCATTTTTTGCCTTAATTTTGTTAGATTTTTATATGGATATTTTTTATAGGTAAGGTTTTTTGTTTTACAAGTTTTTTTATCTTAGTATTTTTCTTCTTTTTTTGCCTTAATTTTGTTAGATTTTTATATGGACACTTTTTATAGGTTAGGATTTTTGTTTTACAAGTTTTTTTTATCTTAGTATTTTTTCTTCAATTTTGCTATAATTTTGTTAGATTTTTGTATGCAAATATTTTTTTCAATAGGTTAGGACTTTTTTTACTTGACTTTTTTATTAGGCTGACCCTAAGACTATGTCGGAATGAAGATGGATCACAAGTTGTCTCGGTTGGGGACTATCCCTTCATTCTTATTTTTGACTATTAGTTCATGATGGGTCTTCAATTCTCTTAATTCTCATTTTATTTTTTGTCTTTTTTTCATTATTTTTGCTATTTTTTTGCTTTAACTTGTTTTATTTTGATCTTTTTTTCATAGGATAGGATTTTTACTCGACTTTTTTTTATTAGGTTGACCCTAAGACTATGTCGGAATGAAGATGGATCACAAGTTGTCTCGGTTGGGGACTATCCCTTCATTCTTATTTTTGACTATTAGTTCATGATGGGTCTTCAATTCTCTTAATGCTCGATTTTATTTTTTTTTCATTTTTTATTAGGCTGACCCTAAGACTATGTCGAAATGAAGATGGATCACAAGTTGTCTCGGTTGGGGACTATCCCTTCATTCTTTTATTTGACAATTAGTTCATGATGGGTCTTAGAATTCTCTTAATTCTCATTTTATTTTTTGTCTTTTTTCATTATTTTTTCTTCCTTTTTTTGCCTTAACTTTGATAGATTTTTATATGCACTCTGTATAGGTTAGGATTTTTATTTTACTTCTTCCATTCTCTAAATTCTTATTTTCATATTTTATTATTCTCAAATTACTTTTGCTACATTTTTGCTTTAATTTTATTATATTTTTGTTGGCAAAATTTATCAGCTTATTTTTGAAGTACATGTATTAATATTTTTGTAAGTAAGATTAAAAATCCCTAGGACAAAAAAATCAGTGTATAATGATGACTTCATATTAAATTTTGTAGTTTGTTTTGAACAATGGCTTTTTTAAGTGTCAGAAATTGTGTGATCAGTTAATTGTATTTTTGAACTTTAAAGTTAATTGAGTATTTTAAGAACAATTTTACTGCACTCTAAATAATTTACATTAAGGTACATAGTAGTTTTTTTTGTTTATTTTGTTTCTTTTGTGAGAGGTAAATATTATAAATAAGTTAATATTACAGCATCTTATGTTAAACATAACTATATAGGTACTTTGTGAAATATCTTTGTTCAAATATGATCGTCTTACAATAATAATTTAATGTCCCTGTATGAGACATAAACCCCATTGCTAAGTATTTGTTAAGCCAAAACACATTAAGGGAATTGTAATTGTGTCTTTCTTGGTCACTGTATTAAAAAATTAACCCAATAGGTCAGTATTCTATCATACCAAAACAGAATAACTGTTGTGATTGCTTCTTTCATTGTCGCTGTATGACAAATACCCCCCCCAAGTATTCTATCATCCCAAAACACAATAAGTAATGTGATTGTTTCATTCATTGTCGCTGTATGACAAATACCCCCCCCAATAAAGTATTCTATCATCCCAAAACACAATAAGTAATGGTAATGTGATTGTTTCATTCATTGTCGCTGTATGACAAATACCCCCCCCCCAATAAAGTATTCTATCATCCCAAAACATAATAAGTTATGTAAATGTTTCTTTCTTTGTCGCTGTATGACAAATACCCCCCTCAAAAAAAGTATTCTATCACCCCAAAACATAATAAGTTATGTAATTGTTTCTATCTTTGACGCTGTATGACAAATACCCCCCCCTCCCCAAAAGAAAGTTTTCTTCTATCATCCCAAAACACAATAAGTAATATGATTGTTTCTTTCTTTGTCGCTGTATGACAAATAAACCCCCAAAAGTATTCTTTCATTCCAAAACACAATAAGTAATGTGATTGTTTCTATCTTTGTCGCTGTATGACAAATAAACCCCCAAAAGTATTCTTTCATTCTAAAAACACAATAAGTAATATGATTGTTTCTTTCTTTTTTTTGTAATTATTTATTACTCATTTTCAATGTACAGAAATGATACACAAAGAATATAGTGTAATACAAAAGCATTCATTATTTATAAGTCAAAAGCTGTAAACAAAAATTAAGGTTTACATTCATGAGTGACAGTTTAGAGCTTTAAAAAATTATACACTACTGTCAACTTATTACGGTGTAAAGAAGATATCATACAGTCTATACATGTAATGGAAATAGTCATCTTTGTAGATCTTAATAATATACAAACACATAAATTCAATAGTTTACAAAACTGTTGAAGCCATGTGCGTTCAAAAGTATTGAAAAATGAAGACTTCATACAACATTATTTTTATAAAAAGCAGCATAATTATTTGATTTTATTTCTTAGAACAATGTTTGCTTCACAGGGTTTATTAAGCTACTGAGTCTATGTGAATATGCAATATATACTTGAATATCACAATCAGGATTAGGCTTTTATTAATCATGACATAGTATATTAAATTACATTGTAACAATCTGTTATTAACTATCATATAACTAAAAACTGGCTCAAAGAGGTAATAGAAAATACTTAGTAAATTTGTAACCTGGGTTGATAGCGCAGTTGGTAGCACGCGGGGATTTGGATACTCGTGTCCGAGGGTGTGTGTGTTCGAATCCCACCCGGGGAGGTTATACCCTTTCATGAAATTTGACAAAAATGTCGATTTTCCTCCATTGATTAGTTAATATGGAGAAGTTTCCGGCACATACACCCTTTAAAACACAATACCGGTAAATAATGTGATTTTTTCCTTTCTTTGTCGCTGTATGACACATACATTCCCCCAAAGGTATGCCATCATCTCAAAACACAATAAGTAATGCGATTGTTTCTATCTTTGTCGCTGTATGACACATACACCCCCCCCAAAGGTATCCTATCATCCCATAACACAATAAGTAATGTGATTGTTTCTATCTTTGTCGCTGTATGACACATACACCCCCCAAAAGGTATTCCATCATCCCAAAACCCAATAAGTAATGTGATTGTTTCTTTCTTTGTGGCTGTATGACACATACACCCCCCAAAAGGTATTCCATCATCCCATAACACAATAAGTAATATGATAGTTTCTTTCTTTGTCGCTGTATGTGACATTAACCCACAGATCACTATTCTATCATCCCAAAACAAAATAAGTACCGGTAATGTGATTGTTTCTTTCTTTGTTACTGTATGACAAATACACTCTATAATTACTTATTTCAACTACCCAAAACACAACTTTTTGTGAAATTGTTTCTGTCTTTGTTGCTGTATGACACATAAACCCAATTGTTAAATTTGTTATCCACCATGTGATTCTGACTTTTAAAAAGGGAACGTAAAGCAAACCAAATTAAATTAGATAGAATTGTACTATCTAACAACCACTGATGTATCTTGTTTAGCAACTGCATGGGGCTTATATACTTACCATAAGTGTACAATAACAATTTGTTTAAAGTATTTCAATTGTTTCTATTTTCATGGTACACATGTGTCTACACAAGCGAGCAGAATATTGATGGTGAAGAAATAAAGATGACAATGGTTGCAAAGTCGATGGACATAATTTAGTCAATTACATGTACAGCTTTTAAAGTGTGGTTTGTCTTTCAACATATACATCATAAAACCAATAAAGTAGTAAGTATAAAGGGGGTTGGGACAACTAACTTACAACAAATTATTCATTATACAGGTTGAGTTGTCCACAGGTTAAGTTGTCCTCAGGATGAGTTGTCACTACTTACAGGTCAAGTTGTCCCTATTTCGGGTTGAGTCAACCACGGGTTGAGTTGTCTTGGGGTTGAATCGTCCCGGACCCATATAAAGTTACTTTATTATATTCAAGTCTGTTTGGCTAGCTCAATAAGTAGCCCACAAGTCTACTGATCATGGGGTCTTAGATTCGATTTCCAGTTCAGGCATACTTTGTTGAAGTTTGGTCATGAAATAATTTCTATGGCCATTCTTCCTCCTACCACTGGTTCTTAATCATGTAGGGTAGTTGTCAGTCACTTAGCCTTTCCAGAATATGTTTACTAATCCTTTTTGTATGACCTATACAATGTGTTGCTACAGTGTTAAACCCAAAGACAAAACTTGAGTATTATATGCATGCCTAGAAAACATATTTCTTGCTACATGGTGACTGTATCATGTTAAATATTAATACAGATCAGCAGAAACATTGGACAGTCAGTATATATTAGATGGTTTATACATGTATAACAGATACTGACATAAGTACCAAGTACATGAGTATACAATAATATATCTGGGTTCAGGGTATGCTTGACAGTACTTTACTAAAATGAGGCTTTTGTTTTGATTGTGACTGCATTGCCTTAATCAGATACTCCCATAATGCAAGGGTGTGGAATTCCAATTATTTCCATTTGTCCACTGTCAAGTGAATTCAACAAAGTTGTTAGGTATCAAAATGCACTTGTCCAGGGGTTCAATACTCAAAAAGGAATATAACTATGATTTAAAATGCATATTTTTAGTAATAATAAATATTTTCAAAGTGCAGTATCCAGATGGATACAATAAAAATCTACACTCTGTAATTTTTCTTCATTTAATGATGTTTCGGCATTTTTTGCCTTTTTCTAACATAGATAAATATCTATGTTAGATTAAGGCAAAAAAATGCTGAAACGTCATTAAATGGAGAACAATTACAGAGTGTAAGAATAAATAATTGAATGAATTGAATAAAATAGTTCAATGCTGAATATGATTGAAACATTTACTGTACTAAGTATTAATATGGTATTGATTTATAGCTAAAAAGTATAACTTATCTGTGTACAAGAGGCAGGGCTTTTTCAAGGGGTTTTGGGAAAAAAGGTCCCTGCCCAAATTTGGAATTTTTAACGCTTTAAATAGTCTGATTTGGGAAAAAAATATCAACAAATTAACCCAATTGGGAAATTTCATTATTAAGTTTTCTGCATTAAACCTTTATATGCCTTGCTTTGGTGTCTCTGAAAGTGTTGCAGTGCTCGTAAAGAGTTTGTTCTTACAGTTCAGTGAGGCATTCAATGCAAATTCTCATGTATTTATTATTTTTGCATGAAATCTCGTGGTTTCTTTTGTAAAGTCAAAAGACATCACGTTCAAAAGGAATTATTTAACAAGATAGGGAATTTATTTCTTGAAATTGGGAAAAATGGTAGTTATTTGGCATTGAGAACCGGACCCATATTCGGCCCCATGAGATAGGCTGAAAAAGCCCTGAGAGGGCTGGAAATATTTACTTGTCTGCAGACATAAATGTACAGACAAGTCAGACAAATGAATTCCACACCCCTGCATAATGCCAATTTGAAGTAATTGATATATTTAAAAATGTGATTTTAATGATTTTGCATGGATAAGTTTTATAAGACAATGCTTTGTTGTAATAATATAAATGAAAACTTAAGTGAAAGTGAGTTATTACATGAATCTCCCTTTATGCAGAAAAAGTAACTATTCCTTTAAATAAGAAATAATGGTTTATAAAATTTAAAAAACTCGACATGATTAAAACATGAGAAATTTTGAGAAATGTTCTGTGATGATTAAAATAGGTTTCCTCTAGTGGAATATACTGTCTTATATTCAATTTATTTCCACTTTTCAGTGATAAATACATAGTTAGTTACAATAGAACATATAAACTATATGCACAATGACATATAAACTGCATAAACAAGAGAATAAATGAAATGCATACAATGATATGTACAAAATATTTACATAAGAACTAATTCTAAGGGTTTTTGATTATTATGATATAATTATTTTACTATGACATGTACATGAAAGAGGACTGGACAACATTGTTTTAGGACAATTAACACAAGAAGGGATACCAGAAGGGATTTAACCATGGTTTTATGAATTATTTTGCATGATAATTTAATGGTAGTAATTTTCAATTGCAGGAACAAAGAAGAATAGAACAGAACATATATTTTATTAATTAAGTCATAATATTATACAAGTTACTGACGTAGCTCTATGACTGTGTTTGCTAGTTATTATTTGATAATCTGAGATGATGTCAGGTTGTTAGAAAGTCAAGAAGAAGTTGTATTTTTGTGAGTATTTTTGTGTTGAAGTTTTTGGTTATTACAAACTTAGTATTTGCTTTTTGTCATATCATATATAATCAGTTTTTTGTTGCAAAATTAATGAGTCTGCCAAGTAATTATGACATTGGTCTAGTTACCATTAGATAGCAGGTTACCATTGGTTCAAATCCCTTTCAAACACATCATGTTAAAATTCAAATTATCCTTGGGCAAACATTTTCTCTAATAATATAATACAAGCTTTATGGTAGAGACTACAATTTTCTTAGCTGGTCAAGGGTGAACATGTGAAATGTATTTTTGAGTGCATACTTACACAGTGCTGAACTTGGCTACCAAACCTTGTTAATTGTCCCATGCACAATTGTATATGACGGTAAATACAACCTGAGAAAACAGAACAGTTAAGTCCAGCTTTTCGAAGAGAACGAGAGCTTATTGTTGTCACTTGGTGTCTCTCCATTTGTTAATCACTTCAGTTGTATCAAAAATTTTAAAGCAAACACTCAAAACAGCAAACATTGAGGTCAGTTTGAGACTTGTTAAATTTTCTGCAGTTTGATACCAAGATCCATTACAAATACTGAATTTGAACTAGGTTCATGCAGTCATTGCAGGGCCTTAGTCATTATGTATATATTCATTTACAGTAACATACTGAAATACTACTGTTATATCTAGCTACGAAAAAACATACAATACATGTGTCAAAATTTAGAATAAGTTGTGTCTGTAAGCCAATACTGAACAGATTGAAATGTTAGTTTAAAGGCATGGTAGGTAAACACCCAAGTATCAGGTATTTTTTAGTTAATTACTATTGTGTTGAAAGTATTACTGTTAGAACCTTTCCCGCTATACATTAGCAATGTAGTGTTCTTGCCTTAAGATAAAGGCCAATTTTTAAGTAAGCTTGAATTTCTTTTTTTGTAGGATGTTGTCTACTAGATGTTAATACAACTTAATGTTGTTTACTGAGTTGTTTAATGAATGAACATACAGAATAAGAAGGCATTGTGTATCTTAAAGCTTCAGACGATTGAACAGTGGAAAAATAAAGAGAAGTAAGTGCCTAAGATCATTATTATTTTTATTATTGAGCGTCTGATATTACGGCAAAGCCAAGATAAAGGGTACCTCTTCAGTCTCACATATGGCAATTTTCAGACCCCGTCAGAGTGCAGAATCTTTTATAGTAATATAATAACATGTCTATTAGGCACTACTTTCTAAAAGATCTTGGATAGAACATGTAAAACAAAAAAGTTAAGTACGGTTGAATAGATGTACCCAAGGGGCCTACAGACTCAACATGGTAATTCATATCACCACACGAAAAATTAGGGCTACGGACTCTACACGGTAATTCATATCACCACTAGACAAATTAGAAAAATGTGTATTTCTTATAAATAATTTATAAATAAGTTTGATACACACCTTGATATACACTGACTCTCATTGTCTGCAACATTTACCAAGGTCAAAAGTGCAAATACCCAAAAATACACATGAATGTTAAGTTTCAATTTACATGTAAATGAGAAAAAAGAAACAAACTGATTTTTATATACTTGATAGTATTCCAAGATGTATACAACACATTTAGAACAAGTTTGATATGAATAATCATATGTTTCTTGACCCAATAAAAATCAAAGCACTGAAAGTACTGGGGTATTCATTGTGTTTAGATTTATTCAATTTTTGTTGGGTTTTATGCTGTGGCAACACCTTATATAGATTATATCACAGCGGTCAGTCCACCTACTCACTGTTCCTGAAGAAGCTTTATCTCAGGATTTAGCTGTTAACAAACTACTTGGTGCATACTTCGTCAGTGACTGACGACTGTCCTACATGACTTAGAATCAGGGGAAGGAGACAGAATGGCCGTAGAAATTATTAATGCTGGCGATTACATTGTTTTTTTCAAACTCTCCACAATAAAAATCTGCTTGAGTCATTTACAATATTGAACGATTGAATTTACGTATTACTATGACTACTGTTGTAATTAGTCAAAGCTATTAACTGTTACAATATGACTATCACATTGTTTTATTAGTCTGTGTGTCAAAAAATTCTAAGATTTAAAACTATGTAATTGTTATCTGTTATGTGTGCTACGTAGTGCACATTTTTTAGTAAAGTTGGACTAACACCCTGCTGCTATTCTATGATTTATATAGTAACTGAATAGAAAGAAATGTATTTAAACCCCATTTCTGCTTATCATAAATGTCTTAGAAATTAATTTTACCTGCACTGATGGTGTTTAATGATGAAGGTTAAGATTTGCAGATATTATTAAGAATTAATTGTATGATAAATTTCTTTTTTTCATTCGATGAACTGATTTAACAAAGAGGTTAATGTTATTTTTTGGAAAATAGTTGAAAGTGTTTTATATGCACAAATTATCTATATTATGTAAGAAAATAAACAAATGTTAAGATTCAAAGTGTTATGCTAAGATTTAATACCCGAGTTCATTAGTACACACTAACTGGAAAAGGTGATATATGTTCCAAACATCAATTATGTTGATGACTTCAACGAGTTCAAAGATACTATTTCGATATCACTCATTACCTTCTTATCATTCATAGTCAACTGTGTTTCATATTTCATTTTACTGGCCCATTATTCTACTGATCGAGGGGTCGTAGGTTTTATTCACGGGCGGGGCATACTTTCGTTGAGCTTAGTTATGAAATAATTTTTACGGTAATTCTCCCTCCTACCACTCAGTCATCGATGCGATTTCTTTTTGGTTTAACAGCTAGATCCAGAGATTTTGCCTTTTCAGGAACAGTGAGTGGATGGAATGATCTCCGTGATATAACCTATATAATATGTGTTGCTATGGCGTCAAGGCCTAAATGAATTGATCATATGTTCTATGAATTTTGTCTCAAAAAATAGAGCGAGCCAGCGAAAAAAAAAATTTTGAGAAGCGATCGAAAGGCGAGGAATAAATGTGCGATATTTTCATGAGCATTTTTATACAAATGGAAAAATACATGTTAAATATGAACTTTATACAGAAAATCACATTATAGCATGTAGTTCAGAAAAGCATAATAAGTAACTTTTTAGTGTTTATACCAGTTGGTCATTTATTCAGCATATTGATGTGATACAATCATGTACATTCAAAGATGAAATATGTCAAAATCTTTCTTACTTGAACTTTGTTATTTTGATATTGGGGTACAGGGTATATAGTTCTGATTATTTTGCAGGTTGTTGTAAGAAAGATTATTTGCTGTTAACATACATAAATGCTTTTAATAAGGTACATACATCATAATTGACTGTATCTTGTTCCATTTGCATTTACTATACTTCATAGCTAATACACTAAGTGAATTCATTCAATATTAACCTTTAATTAAATACTTCCAATATTTCTGTACAATTTAGAATCAGCTCGGCTAACATCATGATAGATCAAACCTGTTGATGTTGGTGTTTTAGTAAAGTCTTAATGTTATTGGGTAAATAAGAGAATGACTCAACAACATACAACTGCTCAATATAATTTAGTAATCCAGAATGAGTACCAGTTGAACACCCCCCGTAAATATAAATTGACGAGTCTTGTTGACTTTTTGAGTATAAATAAAGTTATATTATTTGGATGATATGGGAACAACTAAACAACAAACAATTACTAAGATTACTTAAGCCATCATGTATGAGGATTTTAGAGTCAGCATCCCTATACAATAAAAATGGACCAAACTGGTAAACTTTAAAGTGAATAAATACAGGCTCGTCATTTATGCTAACTGTGCTAAATAGACTAAACAAGAAACAACTGCAACATGTAAATATACATAAATTATGTGAAAGAAAACAATTACATCAGAACCCTTCTAAAATAAAAATTGACTAAACCTTAAGGTATATAAATATAGTCTTGGGGTACGTTATGCAAAATTTATATCAAAATAAGTCAGTCGAGTATTTTGGGGCATTAACAATTATAATGTTAAATATTCTACCCCGTCTTACCTGCTTGTCGTAAATAGTATTTTGAATTATTTTTACACAGCAGGGGGGACATGACGTCACATAACTAGAGCTGTGTAGAGTTGATAAAAACATCAAGTTTACGTCAGTGTTCAACTGATGATCATGTGTTAAGATAAAGTTTATGGTAAACATGCATTGCATTTATAATTGATGTTTTCATTTTATAAGTGAAAAGAAACTAGAGCAATTTTTTTTCATTTTCTGAATTTTAAGTGCGTAAATCTGACGAACATGATCAATTTTTTGTAGCCGAAACCAAAAAAAAAATCTTCTACTTTTACGCGCCTAGGATTCGATCTGGCAATCTCTTGATTGGTAGTCTGTCATGCTAACCACTGCACCACAGACCGGTCGAGTTTAGTACAGCTACATTTATATACATATACATGACAGATAAAAATGCGCAATGCTATAAATAAGTTTTCTCCGTACACAGATAGAATAAAGTTTGATTAATGTGAAAATATTGAGTATCATAATTTTAAGTATTTGTTTAAATTTGTATTTTTTTCAACGCGTCTGCAATTGATAGTGTACACATTTTTGTGTTGCTTTATTATTTTGTGGGTCGCAACAGAGTTCAATTATGTGTTGACTGTTGTTCGTTCTTTTTCAAATTTGTTTTGCAAACAATTCCTTCCAATAATGTGAATGACTGTAAACTGCATTTAGAGAAACAGATTTAGTTTCGAGTACTTTCCTTCAATTCCTTTGTCTTTCCGATGTCTGTCAACAAATGCATACTTTAAATTGACGCGTAGGAATACACAGATGATCGATGAAACAAAAGAACTATTTGCGAACTATTTTATTGAAGTGGAATTATCCGGCTATGGATGCTGTTCGGTTTCGTTGATTAGATAGAGGTCAACAAAGGTCAATATACGACTCCGATCGGAATACCACTATTAATCTATTGGTAACAGAGTATTCATTGTTAAAAACAGTGAATACAAAAATCCCAGAATGGACATCAGGGGCTACGGACTCTACATACTGACTTGATGGTATTAAGTAGATTGAACAAAGTAGTTAAAACTCGGTTCTATAGCGCAGTTGGTAGCGCCCCGGGATTTGGATACTCGTGCCCGAGGGGGTGCGAGTTTGAATCCCACCCAGGGAGGTTATACCCTTCCATGAAAACTTGACAACAATGTCGATTTTCCTCCATTAGTTAGATAATATGGAGAAGTTTCTGGCCTTGTGGAAGTGTAGGTGAGTACTGGTTATAGACAATGGTCCAGGAATGCTAGGTTAGGTGCACTGGATGCCGTGAAATGACCTAAATTGTGTTGATACGACGTTAACTCCAATAAATAAACAAAGTAGATAAATGTAAATTGACCTGTGGAATGATATTCTTTTGATACAGTATTAATTTTCTGACTTTTGAAAAAATCAGCAATAATAGGAAGAAACAATTCCTTTACTTTACTTTAGAAAACATGAAAAATGTATGTTTCTTAGTAACATAAAATGTCAAAACAAAACGAAGTTCTGAATTTTCAACCTGTTTCTATGTATATTTCAACAAAAAAATCTATCAACTAAGTTATCTCTATACATATATAAGTTTGGGAGTAAAAATACAAAAAAAATAATTATGTGAAAATTAACATGGGGCTTCGGACTCTACACCACACCAGTATCTTTTTCTTTCACATATTTAGAGAGGTTTGTTTGGTTTTAAGTGTAATTATCCTTTAAAAAACAATTAACTTCAACTTACAAACACTACAAATATATATTTAAGTATGTTCTGAAATGTCTAATGTATCAGTTTGACCATTTAAGAAATCTATCAGAAAATTAATAAATTACGTCAACTTTAACATCATTTTCAACAGAATGAAGATTGTCAAGACATACTGTATTTAAATACATAACTGGTCAGCACAAGTACGAAACTAAGACAATTAGAAAAGTTTTATTATTGTCCAGTATGAAAAAAAAGATATAAATATATTAGGCGCTACAGACTCTACAGGGCTATGCACAGCAATTATTTGTCTTTAGATTTGTTTTTGTTCTTCTTCTGATTTAATTCCTTTCCAGTATTACCTATATGGCACAACCAAAAACAGAAAATGTAATAAAACAGCAGCTATGTTTCTTTACATTAAGTCAGCACACTGTTTAAAACAGGGGCTACGGACTCTACATAAAATTTACAATGTTCAGTAGTTATTTTCCAAAAAGAAAATGCTATGCTTTAAAAAAACTTTATTTGCATTAAGTAAAAAAAAAATAAACTGTAATAGTAAAAAGGTGATACAAGTGAAATAAAGCAGTAACATAGTTTTAAAGTCTGTCAAAGATGGTAACGTAAAATTCTTACTTGCGTTACAAGGGTACATGTTTACTATTTCATGAATATTTTCTTAAATATTGATTATACATTGTATATAACTTTCGTAAAAAATACCGTATACCTGTATTTCATTTAGAGATAGAAAACACATCAAAGTAACTGTAACCAACAAGAACTTTTCAAAACAACTGATGAAAAAAGAACAAAACTTCAGTGAGACCCAAAAACAGTGTAAAACAGGGTTTTTTAGGGAATGTAACCCTAAATAATTCAAAAAATGATAAAAGAACGTATATAAGACTACACATCATCAGAAAGCTCTCAAGATAACGTGTTTGAAAAAAAATACTCTTCATTTAATGTAAACTTAACTTTTCAGAATATTTCAATGTAACTTTGGCAAAATCAAAAGGTCCCATTTATCTTGGCTTAGCCGATTACCATTCACTAAGTAAATTAATGAGGAGTAATTATATACTTTTTTTTAATTTGGTATGAAACTAGCAACAGTACAGTGGTAGGATGTACTTATAGGAATTGAGATGTCCTGGGTTCAAACCCTGAGTGGCTTTGCTAATTTCCTTAAGCAAAAATTTACTAATCAGGGTTTGTACAGAATTTTAATGACAAAATTCAAGCACTTTTCAAGGACATAAGTGCCAAATTCAAGGACTATTATTCATTATATTTTATGTGACTGATTAAATGTAATATTCTTCATCCCTAACTTTTCAGTCTATCTCCTTTTATTTTCCAGTCTAAAATTAAAATTAGTTATAATATTCAAGCACTACTGGACCAAACATAAGCACTTTTCAAGGTTGCAAATGAAAATAAGCACTTTCGGTTTTAAGCACTTTTCAAGGTAGACCTTAGAATTCAAGCTTTTTTCAAAGTCTGTACGAACCCTGTACTTGCCATTGTTCCTATTCACTCTGGTGTAAATAGGTTCCTGTAAGGGTGGTATATTTCTGTTGTACCACTTAGTCGACTGCTTATGAAAGTAGCAATAATAGACTCTCATAGGGTGATTGATAACCTTTACTAATAGCTGTAAGACCAGTGATAATGCATCGGCCTAAATCTTTGACTATAAAATGGAATTACTATACTTTTACCTCATCTAATGTGACAAGTTTCATAACTATAAATACATTTTTTTTAAATTGTCTCTCGTGAACTTGAAATTTTCTTTTAAAAAATATTATTTTACTTAAAATTTGTTAAAGTTATATTTCAAATTTTAAAATATGTATCTCAAGTGACAAATACTTACTAAATCGAGCATGCTTCTCTGACCGCTCTTGTTTAAAATGAATGTAGATAGGTAATTTCTGATATGTGTAGTGATGAACATACTTACTGTGACTTTGATCCAGTGGTCTAGTGGTTCGTACACTAGATACCTAACCTACCGTAAATATCTGGTTACAGTGGTAAATGCCGCCCAGCTAGCTAAATTGGTAGCACACAAGTCTATTGATCGAGGAGTCGTGAGTTCGATTCCTGGACGGGTCATACTTTCGTGGAGCTTGGTCATTAAATTAAATTATTTCTACAGCCATTCTCCCTCCTACCAATGATTCTTAATCATTAAGGGCAGTTGTCAGTTACTGATCAAAGTATGCGCCCAGTACTTGGTTAACAGCTAAATCCAGAGATTAACCTTTCCAGGAACAGTGGGTAGGTTGACTGACCGCCGTTATATGACCTATACAATGTATTGCTAAGGCGTTAATCCCCTCCAAAAAACAGTAGTAATTACCAGTGTATGCAAGCCTGATTAATTTAATTACTCAAAGTTGTGCCTACTTTAGAACTGTAGGCCTATAAGAGAACTTAATATAAAAATCAAGAAAGAAAAACTGGAATAATGTTGGAACAATTAACTCAAAATTAACTTCAATGAGAAACTTGAAAAAAAACAAATGTTAAAAAAAATGCGAATCTAGTTTGATAAATTTCAAGTAAAATCTTGCTGTATAATAAGTATTACTTTGTAAGGCCACAACAAGTTGATCATGTGTTCTACGGATTTTTCTGGGGGGAAATGGGGGCGAATGAGCAAAGAAATTTGTTGTAAAAAATCTTAATTCTTTGCTTTATATAGCAGTTTGACCAAATTTTTATGATCAAATTTTTAATGTCAAAATTAAGGTTCGACCGAATCCATAGAACATATGTTCAACTTTTGTTCTAACAACAATAGCATAATTATGATCAACTTGTTGTGGTCTAAACTAATTGAATGACATTAAATAGCACAAAAAGTAACTACTACATTTCTTTTACAAAAAATAAATCCAATTGTTTCTGTTAGTTTTGATCATTAGCTCCAAATTTTTAGGACGAAAGTTGAATAGAGCGGTATAGTAGATCATGTGCAAAAATAAATTGTGCAGAATGCTCTAAGTTAACAGTTACAACTTATAGACTAATTTGCGTATTTTCGGACAAAGAAATGTAAACTTTATTTTATGCACTATTTGAGTATTTCATATTTTTCGTCTGCTGCACTAATTTGATAAAAACAGATTTCTGTTTACACAGAAGATCTAGTGACTATTTTTAGGGCTGCAACGATTCGATTTATCTAAAATCTATTACGAAGGGCACCGATTCGATTCGATTTAAGATCCGTGGTTTCCGATTCGATACTTGCATTTTAACTTGAAATTAAAAGTTATAAGGATTGAAGCCGAGGTGCACCTCGCATAGACATTTGCATATCAATTACAAGGCCAGTCCGGTAGTGAAAAGGGAGAGTAATCTCTCCATCACTGAAACAAAAGTCCTGTATTGAATATTTGATGAATATGTTATCATTACTGAGTATTTTTTCCTAAATTCTATCCTAAGGTGTGTGATAAAATATCAACAACTTAAATAAATCTATTCCACGTACTTTCCACGGCGATATACTTATGATGTATGAAAGTTGGTTCATTTAGCTTTGTACTGGGAGATCATTAGCGGTGCTAATTTCTTTATTATTGTAAGGGTATACACATAAACGACATAATCAAATGGTTTTAAATGGATTAAATAATCATTTAATTCGTTTAACAAAACAATAAGCAAAAACACCAATTAGATACGTTTTAATGACACAACATGGAAATATTTAGGCCAGTCCGGTATAGTCTGGTATTTCACCGATAAGGATATGTTCCACAGAAGTGAGCACTCCATGGTAGGGATACACATGGTGATGAATACACTGTTGTAATAAAAATTTTACTGAAAAAGAATGCAGATTGACATGCATTGAGTTTGATTTACCGTTAACACCAAACTATGCATTTCATTATATTGATAGTTATCTACCTTCGTTATTTCAGAACCAGATTGAAAAACTAGTGAAGCTATGAATAGTTTTAATCACAATAAAACGAGATTCTCAACTCTTCCATCTTACATCGACAGAACATATAACTACAGAACTTTCAACTATAAAGAAGGTACTTTCATTCTCTATTATATATTAGATGGTAACCCGGGTGGGTAGTGCAAATGGTAGCGCCCCTAAGTTTCAAATATGCTTTTATTCATAATCTAATCATTACCTTTAACACTTTTACTTTATTTGACCACTATATAATGCATGATGGTTGGTGGGACGCGCGTGCACTGGTGCTGATGGATGTTTTCCATGAGCTCTTTATTGATCACTTATACTCGGAGTGGTTATATCCTTCCATGAAAGTTTGACAATGATGTCAATTTTTCTCAATTAATAAGGTTTATAGAGAAGTTTCCGGCCTTGTGGAAGGGTAGGTGATTACTGGTCATAGACAAGGGTCCAGGAAAGCCAGGTAAGGTGCGCTAGTCGCTGTAAAAAACTAAATTGTGTTGACACAACGATAAATTCAGTTTAAAAATAAAGACCCGGTAATACCTGCACTGTTCAAATAGAGGGAAAACCGTTTTAATATATCAAAGGTTACTTATATAGCTGAAAGATAAAAAGGGTACCAACCTCGGTATTGTCGTACCTTAAAGTTTAAACGATATTTTTCACTCCTATTTTAAAACTTTAACATATGGGCATACATGTAGCTAAGTCTATGTTCCTTTGATTTGACACCAACACCTTTGTTAGCTTCCGGGGCCTCCGGCCCCCTGGGACCCCCAACAAAGGCGTTGCCCTTGACCCAGGGGGTCCTAGTGGCTCCTTGCCCCCAGCATATTTTCAGTATGTTCAGTTTTCACAACTTTTACCCATGTAAATTATATAATGCGCGTAATAATAAATGCACAAGTTGATTTAAAGCACCACGATTTAGACATATTTGTTTAGTCCACACTTAAGTCGAAAAATCAGCGTACACTTTTTTATGTGTTTTATAAGTTTTCCGGAGTTATATACCTCGTATGATTAAATAGTGTTTTGACTCAGTTCCGTGCTGACCGATTATTATAGGGAATGTGTTTTGTCCAAAGGCGACTGAAATGGTCCGAAGTCAAAGAATATATACAATTTCTTGTAGTATATAACCAGTGTGGGCAATCACTTGACCTATTTGGTTCCTAACAGAACGGTTCTAGTTTTATAGATTACCTCGAGGTTTTGAACGAGTCGAGATATTTTTGGAAGAACTGTGAGGTCATCTTTAAAACTAGAACCGTTGTGGAGTTGGGAGAACTACCGCTAGTGAGAGAATTTTGTGCTGCTTTAGGCTGCATTAGGTCTGATAAAAATTATTCATTTCAATGTCATTTACCTATCTTTTTTTTCTTACATGTAACTTGTTGATCTGAGCGTCATTTTTGCCGTGTTAGGAACCATATATGGCGCGTGGTTCTTTACAATGATAACTCTGATAATTATACAAGTTGGTATTTTTTCACATTAAGTCGTTCAAGTCTTGTTGTTAATTCATGTGTAGTTAAGGCGTAACTCTTTCGAATAGTACCACCATCTTTTGCAAAAATATTTGTTTAGTAACAAAGTAACAAAGGGTCATTAAGTTAATGTTCACTATCAAAATTTTGCATGTTTTGTGCCACAAATGTGTTAAAGCAAACTATATTTATAAGTTGAAAAGAACAAATTTAAAACAGAATACAATATGTGTGCATACATGTATAGTGTTTTCGGTTCAGCACTGTGACAGCTGCTTTTTGTTCTGTCGGATGCAATACACCGTATTCACGTATGTAATAAACTTTATAAAGGTGAAGTGGTCAGAGCTAGAAATAAATTTTCAAACTTAGAAACGTCATATTATATTATCTGATATCCATCGATGATTATTTTGTAACTTAATGCATACATTCCGACTAAAGCACATTTTAAGATCTGAAATTAGCTTGTAATAAATTCTATTTAGCTCTTAGCTTTTGATTTACTGACAAAGCCTCTGTTTAAATTACTACCTATCATCCATTAAAAATCAAAGTACCATCACCTCCTATTCTATTTTTATGATGGTAACAACAGTTTTAATTTGGGGTTGTTTGTTGGAAAGCGAATGCTTATAAATTTGTTCCCTTAAGTTTAAAATAGCTTTGTATAATCATTTATCAAAATATACATAATTTACTCCGCAGATTTCAAGATATTCAGATATATTTTATCGACCGTGTGTATAGAAATACTTTAGTAGATATTTAAATCAACGGAGTTATGTTTGTGCCTCTGCCAGTTTCTAATAAAATTTAACAATATTTGTTTATAAACATCAATGAAACAATTGTTGTAAGACTATTGTTGTTCACAGATATTAATCAGCAGTAATCAGTAGCTTTATTTCACGGCGTCTCAACGCCGTGATATTGTGGTGGGTAGATTTTGATAGCAATGGGCAAAAGTCACGTGCTATTTTAGCCTATAAATCCTTTCGATTTCCATTGCCGACAAATTTATTGTTTTTAATGCAGTCATAGTACAGCCCATTTCCGTTAAAAGTTAAATAGAAAAAGCATTTTTGGGGGAACCATATGAACAATTTTTCTTGCAACAATGCAACACACGAAAAATTAGCGTTTTATATCAAAACATTTCCGCAAATCCTTTCGAATCACACGAAAAGGGGTAGGTATAAATCGCGGACCAACCGGACCAGCAGACCAGTTTAGTATACGGATACAGTTTAACAAATATGCGTGTCATAATGTGATGATATTTGCCAATATTTTACTTGAAAAGATAAGATACCAATATCGAAATTATATTTTAAGAAATAAGTTTGCAGACTTTAACTATTGAAAGAATCGTCGATTGCTTCATCACATATTGTTGTAAATATTATGTATTTCAACTATCAGAGCCTTTGTCATTTGAAAACTAATTTGATATGATTCAAATATAATATTTTAATAATATACCTTTTTCGGCGTAGCTGTCTAAGCTGGATTTTGATCTACATTTCTGTATAATGACGTCTCTGGGATTTCGGAAATCCGCCGTTCTATTGGATGATTTTATAAGCACTGAGAATGACGTACGGGGGAAACAGAGAAAACCCCCTCTTCGATTGGATGGCCCTGACACGCGCGAAAAAATAAAGGCCACACTATTGTAATGCAGTGTTTTACGAAATTTTGCTTCGTTCGTAGATTTTTTTTTTGGGTAGACTTCTATTGCTTTCCAAAGTGTTTTTTTATTTTGTAACAATAAAAAGTTACGTGTCAAACACAATATTTTATGGGTAAAATGAATTACGTCTCCAGATGTGAACCGGTTTCTAGTAAAAAGTCTGACATATTACCCAATAATTATTAAATTAGCCTCACTACGTCCAGTTTCCGGGGTTTACACTTTGAGAGTCACAGCTCCACATATAGACCAGTTCATTGTTATTGTTATGATGTCTATAAATAGTAACAAGGAGCTGATAAAGACCTAGTGCTTCAAACTGGCCAGAAGATAGTTCAAAAGACAGGTTTAAATCACCTCATATATTTTTTTAAATCAAAATTTTGGCAATTTTCTTATATTTTAAAAATATGAATTTAAAAAGCTTTCTATCAATATAAATATCATAAAAATCGGCCGATAAATAAAAAAGTTATCATGATTTAAAAATTCTGCTGCTTTCAAATGTATGTAAACATTGGTTTCGACCCGGGTCGATAGCGCAGTTGGTAGCGCGTCGGGATTTGGATACTCGTGCCCGAGTCTGCGAAACTGGTCTGCAAATGTTGTTGATGAAGTGATGATGCGTGGTCACAACTTGTATGAGCAAATACTAACGGAATCTGGCAATCCATCACCACGTCAAAAAATAGGTTTTAACATTAGTGGTCCTATGTAAATGGCTCTTCTGTGACCTTTGACCTTTTCCTCAGGTGAGCACCCAGGGCCCTTTGGGCCCTCTTGTTTTTAAATCGACGCCGTTTGTCTTTTTTAAAGACATTTCTTGTTTCTTTTTTGCCGACTGTATAAATAAAGAAGCGTAATCGTGTAACATTGAGTTTTAATTCTTACTTTTACTGAGTTCTATTGGCGATCTTTTCTAACTATGATTAAGTGCAGCGGACCAGTTAATTTTAAGAGCGTAAGAGTTACGGACCAGGGTTGAGTTAAGTAACTGCGTTATAGAACGTTCCGCAACGATACATTCGGAACTCCTCGTCCATTTGCTGCAAATAATCTCGGACATATTTGGACGCTATTTTGAAATGTCCGGTGTTAAAGTAAACAAATGTATGGCCGAGGAGTTCCGAATGCATCGTTATGTAGCGTACTGTAGCGTTTAGTGTAGTTGAACTTGCTTCTGGATATAGATCGAGCAGATGTAAGATTATTTTTGCGGACTTTTTTTAATTATGAAGAGTTTGGTACTATATTGACGGACTATTGACCAGACGTATCACTGTAGCGGACCAGGTAATTTTAAGAGAGTTAAAAGGACGGACATTTACTCTAGGTGAAACGCTCGCCTAGTTTTAATTTGTTCGAATGGATTATGTTTTCTCGAGTCCGAGTAAATTCATTATTAAAAAAAAATGATTTCTATTCGAAATAGCTGGTCTTTTGTATTTAAGTGCATCTTTTCGGAATTAAAATACATTTTTAATCCTTTCGCAACAGAATTCTTCTGTAACAAGTAAAGGTATGACTACTCTCCAATTCACCGGTTCGAAAGATTCACTCGTTGACTTTCTACCTCTGCTTAAATACTATGCGCAAACTGATATTTCTATTTCAAGGCAGAGACACACACATTTAGATTGCATGACTGTTTCGTGATTTAAAAATAATAAAACAAATGTTCACGCATGTAATATCAAAATGTCGAAATTCAAAGATGTTGGACAGTTATGCATTAGTTTGATGATTGGTTACACGGATTGGTAAGAACAGATCCGCAAAGTAAGGAGCACTTGACTAAACAGAAGCGATAAGTCATGTAAATAGCTTCTGTTCTGAAAGACTATGTTTTCCCTTTTGCCGATCTTTTTAAGCGTCATGCAAATATGAATTACTAGAAATAAATTCAACTAAAACCAAACATCCTGTCGGCATAAAGATGGTGTCTAGATCCAGACCATTCGCGTACTCCAAGGTTGTCAAGATTCTCGATCTAACTAGTATCGAGAATCTTACTAGGCTCTTGGAACAAGAATGTTACATTTGAACAGGAAAACGTTTTATAACAAGTTACCTTTTTATTACTGAAAAACCTTAACATGACAATTCAATAAAATGCTTTAGAGTTACCTTTAGAATATACTTAATGATTTTTGTTTGCCGTGACAATCCCTTTGCTGCATTTCGCAGCAATGTTTTACTTGTTGTACTTATTCTAATGAGACTGTGTTTTATCATTTCAGGTTTGTTGTTATGGACACAAAGATTCATGAAACATGTCTAGATATTTTGAAGTCTTCAGTCAATTACCGTAGAAGATTCAACGAATGTCAAGATCCGTTTACATGTTAAAATTTGGTCTGTTCATTCCTAACAAGTCGTCTCGGACTTTTTGTCCTTGAGATGTTTGTTGTCCAATTCCATGCCCTTGATATAATTTGACCTGCTCATATTTAACAAGTCGTCCCGGACATTTTGTCCTTGAGATGTTTGTTGCCCAAGTACAATGTTCAAATCTTTGGTGTTGCTTTTTACTTGAAGGACTGTCATGAACTTTCACAACTATATCTCCTGGCAGCTTAGGTTGAACGGAGTCAAATCGCTGATAAGTGCGATTTGTTGTGCAGATTAGAATATAGGTATTTACATCGTCCATAGTTGAAATTTATTGAACTGTCGGAAGCTCATGAATGAATCCTACCTATTTAGATACTCGATAAAATTCGTACATAAATGCGGGTTAGTTATGTTTTATCGATCACAAGTACAGAAGAAATGTAGTGAGTATGTAAATCAACTGGATTAATTTATGCGCCGCTGACAGTTGAATACATTTAACTATTAACGATTCGTCAATACCTGGTTTAGTTTAAAGACTGATGACATCGGAAGTTCCGTATTCCTAGACAACTATATAGGGCGAGGCTAGAGTTACGGAAGTTCCGTCATCCTAGACAACTGTACAGGGCGAAGCTAGAGTTACGGAAGTTCCGTCATCCTAGTCAACTATGCAGGGCGAGGCTAGAAAAACGGAAGTCGAAAGTACCGTATTCGTTGACAACTGTAAAGGGCGAGGCAAGAGTTACGGAAGTACCGTAATCCTAGATATCTATATAGGGCGTGGCTAGAGTTACGGAAGTTCTGTCATCCTAGACAACTGTGTAGGGCGTGGCTAGAGTAACGGAAGTTCCGTCATCCTAGACAACTATGTAGGGCGTGGCTAGAGTTACGGAACTTCCGACATGCTAGACAACTGTATAGGGCGAGGCTAGAGTTACGGGTCATCCTAGTCAACTCAATAGGGCGAGGCTAGAGTTACGGAAGTCGGAAGTTCCGTCTTCCTAGACAACTTCAGAGGGCGAGGCTAGAGTTACGGAAGTACCGTATTCCTAGATATCTATATAGGGCGTGGCAAGAGTTACGGAAGTTCCGTCATCTTAGACAAATATACAGGGCGTTGCTAGAGTTACGGAACTTCCGTCATCCTAGACAACTGCATAGGGCGAGGCTTTAGTTACAGAACTTCCGTCATCCTAGACAACTGCATAGGGCGAGGCTAGAGTTACAGAACTTCCGTCATCCTAGACAACTATATAGGACGTGGCTAGAGTAACGGAACTTCCGTCATCCTAGACTACTATATAGGGCGTGGCTAGAGTTACGGAACTTCCGTCATCCTAGACAACTGTTATGGGCGAGGCTACAGTTACGAAACTTCCGTCATCCTAGACAACTGCATAGGGCGTGGCTACAGTTACGGAACTTCCGTCATCCTAGACAACTGCATAGGGTGTGGCTAAAGTTACGGAACTTCCGTCATCCTAGACAACTGTGTAGGGTGAGGCTAGAGTTACGGAACTTCCGTCATCCTAGACAACTGTAATGGGCGAGGCTAGAGTTACGGAACTTCCGTAATCCTAGACAACTGCATAGGGCGAGGCTAAAGTTACGGAACTTCCATCATCCTAGACAACTGTAATGGGCGAGGCTAGAGTTACGGAACTTCCGTCATCCTAGACAACTGCATAGGGCGAGGCTAGAGTTACGGAACTTCCGTCATCTTAGACAACTGTATAGGGCGAGGCTAGAGTTACGGAAGTTCCGTCATCCTAGACAACTGTGTAGGGTGAGGCTAGAGTTACGGAACTTCCGTCATCCTAGACAACTGTAATGGGCGAGGCTAGAGTTACGGAACTTCCGTCATCCTAGACAACTGCATAGGGCGAGGCTTAAGTTACGGAACTTCCGTCATCCTAGACAACTGTAATGGGCGAGGCTAGAGTTACGGAACTTCCGTCATCTTAGACAACTGTATAGGGCGAGGCTAGAGTTACGGAAGTTCCGTCATCCTAGACAACTATATAGGGCGTTGCTAGAGTTACGGAAGTTCCGACATCCTAGCAACTGAATAGGGCGTGGCTAGAGTTACGGAACTTCCGTCATCCTAGACAACTGCATAGGGCGAGGCTTTAGTTACGGAACATCCGTCATCCTAGACAACTGCATAGGGCGTGGCTAAAGTTACGGAAGTTCCGTCATCCTAGACAACGGTAATGGGCACGGCTAGAGTTACGGAAGTTCCGTCATCCTAGACAACTGTAATGGGCAAGGCTAGAGTTACGGAAGTTCCGTCATCTTAGACAACTGTATAGGGCGAGGCTAGAGTTACGGAAGTTCCGTCATCCTAGACAACTGTATAGGGCGAGGCTAGAGTTAAGGAAGTTTCGTCATCCTAGACAACTATATAGGGCGTGGCTAGGGTTACGGAACTTCCGTCATCCTACACAACTGCATCGGGCGTGGCTGCAGTTACGGAACTTCCGTCATCCTAGACAACTGCATAGGGTGTGGCTAAAGTTACGGAACGTCCGTCATCCTAGACAACTGTGTAGGGCGAGGCTAGAGTTACGGAATTTCCGTCATCTTAGACAACTGTAATGGGCGAGGCTAGAGTTACGGAACTTCCGTCATCCTAGACAACTATATAGGGCGTGGCTAGAGTTACGGAAGTTCCGTCATGCTAGAAAACTATATAGGGCGTTGCTAGAGTTACGGAAGTTCCGTCATCCTAGACAACTGCATAGGGCGTGGCTACAGTTACGGAAGTTCCGTCATCCTAGACAACTATATAGGGCGTGGCTAGAGTTACGGAAGTTCCGTCATGCTAGACAACTGCACAGGGCGTGGCTAAAGTTACGGAACTTCCGTCATCCTAGACAACTGTAATGGGCGAGGCTAGAGTTACGGAACTTCCGTCATCCTAGACAACTGCATAGGGCGTGGCTACAGTTACGGAACTTCCGTTATCCTAGACAACTATGTAGGACGTGGCTAGATTTACGGAAGTTCCGACATCCTAGCAACTAAATAGGGCGTGGCTAGAGTTACGGAACGTCCGTCATCCTAGACAACTATAGAGGGCGAGGCTAGAGTTACGGAACTTCCGTCATCCTAGACAACTGCATAGGGCGTGGCTACAGTTACGGAAGTTCCGTCATCCTAGACAACTGTAATGGGCGAGGCTAGAGTTACGGAACTTCCGTCATCCTAGACAATTGTATAGTGCGAGGCTAGAGTTACGGAATTTCCGTCATCCTAGACAACTGGTGTTTTTACACTTTTGTACACCAAAAGAAAGCTTGTTATATTGTGTTTCTGATTATGTGAATGAATGTGTGTAATAATTAGAAAACACGCTTTTATTAAAAGCAGAAGGATGTCAGTTAAACACAAAATTACTATCGACCATGGGGCTACTTTCTACACTCGCCATGATGTTATCGTTGATTTATTTCTTATATACACGTATGTATTTGTTTTTATTTATCTTTACGCTGTAATATTTTTCTTTCTTTTAACAGACCTAGCAGAAGGATTGATCCTTCTGTTATAATTCAATCCTTCTGCCAACAGACCCAGCAGAAATATTGATCCTTCTACTGTTGATTTATCCTTCAGCCAGCAGACACAACAGAAAGATCGTTCCTTCTGTTGTGTCTGCTGAGTCTGCCAACTTTATGTTCATTGTATTATAAACGATATAAAGTATGAATTACTTGTTTTATGTGACTCTGAACCAACAATATAAACACCAGCATGGCACTTCAACATTCCTCCAGATCTATTAATTTCAAATTTAGGCCCGCTCGGTTTACTGAGTCGATATCAAGTATTTCTAAAAATAAAATGGTTGTTGATTACATTTTCGGACGAGACATAAATACCTCGCTAACGATAGGCCATAAGATATTTTCCCACGAAAATTCCACCGCTATATAACTGCAATAATTGTTTAATGCGGAGTGAACATACCTTGAACATAATATAATTACATTTGAATTTCAAAGTATTTTTCTCGTAAATATCTGTAATGAAAGTACATTATGAAAATTGTACGCCTTTTCGAAAAATAGAAAATCATTGTGTAGTTAGGGCTCAATTTTACCACTTTAGTGTATAATAATGTCCACTTATGTTGTGTTATCTAGTACAATGACTTCATTGTATTGATTATAAGAAAACAATTAATTTATATCACTCTGAACTTGGCACTATATATTTTATATCCGTTTATTGATCATATGATATACATGGGTGTTGTTATTATTTCAGTACAATGACTTTATATGCTTCAGGTTGTATTCCACGTCATGCGTGGTTTTGTACTTTAAACAATGGACTTGTCTACTAAATAGGTGAATAAGCTGATGCTTGAACAGCATTTTACTGATATAAACACATCACTCTGATATTTTACATTTATTTCAATAAGTGTATATGCACATTATAAATTTTATACGATAATGTTTATACTAAATAAGTGTAAACTAACTAAACTATAATTTTTAAAAATAAATCACCCCTAAATATTAGTGTGTAATAAAACTGGCAATGCTTGTATACGCAATGTTTACGTGGACGACCTGTACCTTATATAGTTCTATGAAATTTGATTTTGTACGTAGCAATTAGCATATACCTACAGGTCGTCCACGTAAACATTTCGTATATAAACATAGCCAGTTCAAGTACGGTGAAGTTTGAAATAAATTAGAATACCAATGGTTTTATCAATAAGTCATTATACGAAATACATAACATGTAAATACACCAAAGCGGTTTAAGTATTTTACATTTCAATCAAAAACATACAGGTTAACGAACAAGTTGAATCTTAATCAATAATAAAAATCTATTAAAATATATTTGTTCATATCAATTTTAAATAAGTATAACTTGTGTATAAGATATAGAACCATTTAAGTTACTCGTTTGCAGATTAGGCAAGTTTTCTCACTACCTGTCATTGTTCGTAAAATGTTTAAAGAATGTACGAGGGGTGTTTTATAAGTAATGCAACTGGCACGTAATCACGAAAATCTCGTGAGATATCATTTTGACACTTCGTGTAAACAAAATTCAATCCCTCTTCTAAATGTGTGCAAAATTTTACACTTGAAATCACTTCCATTACTGAAAACGGTCAGTTTAAACACGATAGTTTGGTTTCACTGCATGTAAAAATGGTTGGAAAACGTTCAGTGCATTGGTTGCAAATTCGGTCCTATATTTTCGCACGGCATAAAATTGGACAAAGTGCAAAAACGATCTTTTCTGAAATTTGTGATATTTACGGACATAATGAAGTTTCATATTCTACCATTACACGCTGGATCTCAAAGTTTAAAGCTGGTAAAGAGGAGTTTGAAGACCTTAACCGTACTGGACGCCCTAAAACAGCTACTACGAAATCTAAAATCCAGATAATCAAGGAATTAATTGAAAAAGATGCAAGGCTAACTGCTCGTAAACAAGAAATGTGCACGATGGATACCTCATCTGCTGACCAATGATCAAAAGCAAGAACGTGTTAAAAAGGCAAAACAGTTGCTTAAACTCTACCCCAAATTTAACAAGAAGAAGTTTGCAGACTTCATCACAGGTGATGAAACTTGGGTGCACTTTTTTGAGCCAAAACGAAAGAGTGCTAATCGTGTATGGGCCACGAAACATGCGAGGCGACCTGTCATAGCCAAACGAACGATCACTGTGAAGAAGGTTTTATATTGTATTTTCTTCACTCATAATGGTCCGGCAATTCAAATTCCTGTGCCAAAAGGCAAGAGTGTAACGGCCAAGTTCTACAAAAACGTTGTGTTAAAGAAATTACAGAAATATTTTAACAACCGTCGTCCAAAACATGGCTGGAAATTTGTGTCACTGCTTCACGACAACGCGTCATCTCACAAAGCACATATTGTGACGGACTTTCTGAAACAACAAAAGGTTCGAGTGCTTCCACACCCAGCCTATTCACCAGATTTGGCACCCTGTGACTATTTTCTGTTTCCGAGACTAAAATCCATCCTCGCTGGAAAGCGTTATGCGTCCAGAAAAGCCTTGGGGTCTGCAGTTTGCCAGTGTCTTAGACATATACCTGCTTCGGATTATGAAAAATGCTTTTATAATTGGATTAAACGACTGAAACTTTTTGTGAAGTTTAAGGGAGAGTACTTCGAGGGACTGCACTGAATTTTGATTTGTAACTCTTTCTGAATAAAAAATTATATTACCAGTTGCATTACTTATGAAACACCCCTCGTATACACACCGTATAACCCGCTAAATCAGGCGCGCGAGGCTAATTCGGGCGATATCCAATACGCTATATTTTTGCATCACAACCAGTGTAAGTATTTTGGTTATTATTCTTTATATATTTAATTTCATGTTATAATAGTGGCACCGATCTGTCGGGCTGGGTTTGGCGATTCAGCACATTGGTTTATATTTTCTAAAAGTGAAAAAATAAGAAATTTAAGGCGAGTTAAAGACACCCGAAGCCTAAAAAACCCGTTTTTCTAAGTTTAAAGTCATTTTTCATCTAAACTTTCGCAACGAAAGGTGTAATTCTTGTGTTTGTCTTGTAGAGCTGTCTCTTTTCTATTAAAATGTCAATTTGCAACTGTTGAAACTGTATACTTTTCAAGAAATCGCCGTTTTACTTCACTGTACTCAAAAATTGAAGCTAAATCGGGCGAAGTTGCTTTGTATTTAGCGCTAAGTCGGGGAGCAGTGGTCTTTGGGATACATAGCTTACGGAAATATCTTCTAATTGACAAGTTAAAGATTATAATAATCCCACTAGAAAAAGACTTAACTACTAAATCTTGTATTCAGTTATTTATGGAAGTCATTAGATGATTGAATGTCACTTACTGTTTTTGGTAAGTACGTTGTACTTGAGTACCATGAATACCTGACTATCCGATCTTTATAGGCAAGGTATTAATAATCAATTAAGTCAGCTTTGTTATAATCGAACATTAAAAACATATGGAGAAGCTACCTAGAATTTATTGTTTTAATGGCTGAAAAAAAAACAACGTTTTTAACTAGTAATTTATTACATGGGATTTATCCGTGTCGTTTTAATCATTCTAGTTTGAAACTTGAAACTACACATTAGTAACTCTGTCCGGTACTCTTTTAGGGCATCGTACAAAACTGGATGTATTACCTCCCTTATATTTTCAATAACATATTCATAGATTTACCTCCCTTTAAAGCTATAAACCAATAAAAAAGTCCGTCGTGTGCTCACACAACAAATAGAGATGTCCAAAATGAGTAATTAATGCTTGGGATATATCAAGATATTAACACAAAGACTTACCTGGTGTTACATGGTATGTACGATTTCATGTCAGAATGGTGTTTATAACATTGCGGATAATTGGAAAGGAGATACTACTCGTACATGTATTGGAGTTTTGAAGTCGTGAAAACTAATGACAATGAATCAGACATCAACCCTGGTCATAACTACTATACATTAAAGTGCTAATGTGTTTAGGTTTTTAACTAGAATATTGCGCGTTACTGATCTATGACTGGACAATTCAACATTTATGGTAGGAATATAAAATTCATGAATTGTCAAAACCTTCACAAGCTTGTGTACATGGTAAACTTTAAATTACATTTCATCAGAACATTTTGCTCTGAATAAATGTTCTAGTACATTTAAAAACGCCACACATAATAGCCATTACCTTAGTTCATTTGCCCAAAGCCCCAGACTAGTGAAAACTGATTATGGCTAGTGAAAAATAAGTGAATTCATATTGCCAGATATAATTTATCTATAAATCTACCACTTTAAATATAATTATTTTATATTTTATTTTGATACAACAATGTTGAGCTAATCATTACTGCAGCAAGCCAGCTAAATATATTAGACGAAACTTAATATTTAAGTGTAAGTTGACCAATATGATTGTGACAGAGACACAACTTGACAAATATGATGGCTGGACAACTGTCTTTCAAAATTTGTTATTGATGTCATTTTAACCCAGTTTTATGTTAGTTTGACAATGCAGGGATGCACAAATAAGACAAATACATACATTTTTGCCCCTATTTTTTTTTAAATTTTTTAACCATACATATGCAATTCAATTAATTTAAGACAGTGAATTTTCTCAAATGATACAAGGTGTGTAAATACTTCTCAGTGCATGAAATCATGCAATGCATTCTTAAGTTGACATCGTTTCCTTGCATTCAGAATACAATTTGTTGTAAAGTGCACAAGAGGATATTTGCCAAAGTTTGCTTAATATCATCATAAGCTTTATAATACAATGTATATACATGTAGCCTTTTTGATAACAGAGTTGATCATTTAAATACTTATTTCTTTTTAATGAGGGTCTGTAGATCAGTTAACAGCCTGTCAACGACGGGTACCAAGTACTAACAACAACACGTTCATATACTTCAATATATACACCTTGCATATTTTGTTAGGTTGATTGTAACAGATTGTCAGCGGGAGGGATGAACACCATGTATTCGAACTTATAAGTGATTCTTTTTAAACCCCACTGTCAAACGCATAGTTTTCTAACCCTCCTAAAACTGCCTAATAAAACTTTTAAGTCTCGCTAGTTGCATTCGTAAGTACTGTTGATGTAGTACCAAGTCAAAGTGCCTTGGCAATTAAATAGAGACTCGTGAGTCTTCAATTCAAAAAATCGTTTGAGACTTAACCAAATATAGAAATGCATGCCTATGTATGCTAATAGTAATATTTAACACACAGCTTCAAAAGAGTTCTAATTTAAAACTTTAATGTACATCTTAGATATAAAAAATGATAATGCCTGTTAACATGACGGGTACATATTTTTCAAAAGATATTCGGTGTTGTGTTAAGTTAATTTCAGTATAAATGTTAGCCAGCAATTGCAAATATAAATTAAACTACTATAATATCTCAGTTTTAGGGAAGTGAAATGATGAATCAAATAACCACAAATTAACCATACAATAGACTTTATTTTGGGACAATCGATGGTATCATATTTTTATTCATTTCTCAATACTAGAGGATGATATTATTTAACAAACAGGAATGGTAGAGCAAATTGCATTGGTTAAAATATTATAAGTCAAAAGTTCGCTTAGTCAGCTGCACCAAAAACCGTATAAAAAACTCTGTTTCTCAGTCAATATGTGGTCACTTTTAATCAAAACTTGATCTGAAATCTTTTATAAAGCAACTGCTCCCCGACTTAGCGCTAAATACAAAGCAACTTCGCCCGATTTAGCTTCATTTTTTTAGTATAGTGAAGTAAAACGGCGATTTCTTGAAAAGTATACAGTTTCAACGGTTGCAAATTGACATTTTAATAGAAAAGGGACAGCTCTACAAGACAAACACAAAAATTACACCTTTCGTTGCGAAAGATATGATGAAAAATGACTTTAAACTTAGAAAAACGGGTTTTTTAGGCTTCGGGTGTCTTTGACTCGCATTAAATATCTTATTTTTCACTTTTAGAAAATATAAACCAATGTGCTGAATCGCCAAACCCAGCCCGACAGATCGGTGCCACTATTATAACATGAAATTAAATATATAAAGAATAATAACCAAAATACTTACACTGGTTGTGATGCAAAAATATAGCGTATTGGATATCGCCCGAATTAGCCTCGCGCGCCCGATTTAGCGGGTTATACGGTGTGGTATATAGAGTGTAAAAATCACATGTAAAAGGTGCAAAAACGTACTTTAATCATTGAATGCAATTACATGCGGAGTAGGTTTTATATAATAAAATCAAACGAAATTGAAATACCCCTTTGTTCCATAAAAGTTTAAAGTTCAATTGCATATATACTAGTAAAAAAAAATAGTCAAGATTAAAGTATCTCATTTGCATAGGCGGATCTAGGATTTCTGGTTAAAGGGGGTGAACAGTTCTAGTTAAAGTGGGCGTAAAATGAATAAGCAGAATGGGGTTCCAGAGGGACATAAGGGCCTCGAATGGTCCTGGGCAAAACCCTGACCAGAGGACCAGGTGACCGGCGGCCCCGGAAATTCTTTAGTTTTGTTTATTTCTAAGGGGTTAAATCACATTTTCAGAGCCTCAACTATCATTTTCCAGAGTATAAAATATAAAAACATCATGATAATTAATTTATGTAATTTTCTTTAAGCCGCTGAACCATGTTAGCTCGAAAAACTTTACAATAATGAAAGGAATTATTTTATAATGTATGCTTTGTTGCACGCGTAGCATGCGAGAACATTTTGACATGTATATATATACACGAGTATTTCTTATAAATATCATATTTCGTGATAGGAAAAAAAATTGCTTGGGAAATTTTAGAGGGGGGGGGCTTACCCCGCCTGGATCCGCCTATGATTTGCAAACATTTATATACATTTATACACGCTAGATTAATTAAATAAATCAACGTTGCATCGCAGGAACAAAAAACCACAAACCAAATTGTCTTTGGTGATAAGTGTTACTTAGTGTCTTTAATAAAATATATAGAAATTCAGTCAGTTGCATGTCAATTAAGCGTCATAAATAGCAACTATAGTATGTTATTCTATATCCACACACAAACAATTTTGACCACATGTCACACACGTTATTGTCAATACCTATATTTTATATATTTTAATTATCCAGTGTCTTTACTGCCCAGCATCTTGCAAAATAAAAACTCACCATCTGATAAGTCAATTAATATGTCACATATCAAAACATCTACTTGCATTCAATTTTTCTTCCAATCTTCTTTTTTCTGCCCTCATTCGTTCTTCTCTTTCTTCCAATCTTATTTTTTGTTTATATCCAGATTCTAACAATTAACTCACTCACCTAGAATTATAAGTTTTGTCCACAAGTAACACACGTTATTGCCAATGACTATATTTGATATGAGTTAAATATGCAGTGTTCTTGTTGCTCGTCATCTTCAAAAAGTCAAGTTTCATAATCTGATAAGTCAATAACAATGGAATGTCACATGACAGTACATTTACTACTTAGCTTTTGTGATTTAATCTCTTTGAGCATTTTTTCTTCTATTTCTTTCCATTTTTGTTCATCCGCTTCCCTTCTCTTTTTTTCCTCCTCTCTCCAACTTTTTCTTTCGGCTTCCATTTGTTTTTCTCTTTCTTTAATTTTTTTTTCTTCTACTTCCCTTTTTTGTTCTTGATCTTTTTTCATTTTTTCGGTTATGGCTTCCATTTGTTTTATTCTTTCATCCAATATTTTTTCATCTTCTCTCTTTCTACTAGCTTCCTCTTCTCTTAATATTTTCTTTTCGGCTTCCATTTCTTGTTCTCTTTCTCTCCTTCTAATGTCTTCTTCTATCCTTCTTTTATCTTCATCTTCTCTCAAACGTTTGTTGTCGGCTTCCATTTGTTTTACTCTTTCTTTCCAATTTTTCTTATCTTCTTTCTTTCTTTTTTCTTCATCTTTTCTCAATCTAGCCTTTTCGGCTTCAATTTGTTGTTCCATTTCTCTCCTTCTTTCTTCTTCTTCTTTCCTCCGTTTTTCTTCATCTTCTCTCATTCGTAGTTTTTCGGCTTCCATTTGTTGTTCTCTTTCTTTCAGTTTTCCTTCTGCTTCGATCCTTTTAATTTCTACATTTTCTTTCCAGTTTTTTTTTCTTCAGTAAGTTTTTGAACCATTATTTCCCATTTTTGTTCTTCGTCTTTCTTTCTTTTTACTTCATTTTCTAGCATTCTTATTTTTTCTTCATTGAATTGTTGTTCTCTCTCTTTTAATCTTTTATCTTCTTCTCCTTTCGCTTTTATTTTTTCTACTTCCATTTTTCTTACTTCCTCTTCCAATTGTTTTATTTTTTCGTCCTCGAGTCTTTTTTTGTCCTCTAGTATTTTTTCTAATTTCGTCTCAAGCGTATTCAATATTTCTGTTAGATGTTTGTCGATATCTTCAGGTTTTGATACACCATAATTTAGTTTGTATTCCTGAATTACATCTTTGTGAGTTTTCACAAATATATTGTCATAACTTCCTTTTTTTGCCAACTGTTCAATCATTTCTAAAAGTCTATCTAATCCCGTATTTTTGTATTTTTCTGTGTCGTTCTCAATTTTCACTACTCGATTGCCACACTTTTCCACAATTGCCTTCAATTCATCGTTTTCTTTCCAAAATTCTTCAAACTCAGAATCAGTTTTGAACTCATTTCCTCTTGTGATTACAACTATGCAGTGATCAAACATTTTATCTCCAAATATAACACGTAGTAGGGTTATGGTGTATTTTTCATCTGTAGTCATACGACCACCAGAAAACACTAAAAGGAATGCATGCGGCTTTGGACACAAATCGACAGATTTTTGTATTTTTAGGGCCATTTCAATCGGATCTTCACCATTACAAAATAATCCCGGAGTGTCACATACCGAGAATAATCGATCTGTTGTATGCATTGAACATTCTGATGTAACAGAATTTGCTGATTTTTTTAGCTTTAAAAATGGCTTCTCCTACAATAGAATTTCCTGTTGAACTTTTCCCGTTACCAGTTTTTCCTAACAATATTACTCGACGTTCTTCCATTATGTCAAAACTTGTTAACTGCCTCACTAGCTCAGCTTAACTAATTACAACGTCGACAGATAATATATCTATATATAATGAACGTTATGTATTTGTTTATAGATTTATAGCTAGCTATGTTGTGGTAACAACGTCAAAACAAGACTAACCTGCGCGATTGAATTTCAAATGTAATGAGCTCTCTAAACATTAATATGACAAATAAGATCTGTATATTATTTGCATATGTGCAATCAATGAAATTTTGTAGAAAACATTTGACAAGTTTACGGACTATGTAATTTACGAATGTTTTTCATGGCTTTAAAATAGGTGTGGTTGCAATAATTGAAATTTACAAATAATTTTCATAAATTTCAGTTTTCATATTAATTCTTATGAAATAAATAAGTAAGTTCAATAGAAAAATATATAAAAAGTAGTTTATTAATAATTATTTTTTTATGAAAAAAGTGAGTTTAAAAATATAAACTTTTGTGCAAGTTTACATGAAGTACAGTGAAACAGTTGAAATAAAATCTTCCAATCAGTTTGTGTACATCCCCGTACAGGTGCACTAAGAGTTAGAAATACAAATTATTTATACATAATTATTATTTATACATGTACATTGTCTGAAATCATTATTAAATATCTCTGTAAACTAACTTTCATAATTTCCAACATGTCTAAAATACAACTTTACACAAAAGAAGTAGTACAAACAATAAGTATGGTGTCTAATAATAGACACAGGTATGACATCAAACGATTACTCAACGGATGAAATCCTAAACCGCGAAATAAACTCGTGTGAAATAAAGAATGCTTTACATAATCTGAAATGTAAAAAAGCACCCGGTATTGACCAAGTCGCTAACGAACATTTAATTCACGGAGGTGAAACTCTCTGTAATTACATAACGGTTTTGTTCAACCTCATGATTGAAGCTTGCTACATACCAGACAGCTGTAAAATCGGTATTATTATTCCAATACCGAAGGAAAATAAACCAAAGCAACTTCCACAGAGTCATCGCCCCATAACCCTATTACCAGTTTTATACAAACTTTTTGAAAAGATTCTACATACTAGACTAACTTATTGGTGTACATATTATGGCAAACACTTGCTCAACCAACAACAAAACGCCTATCAACGTCACCATGGTTCCATCACATTGTCTTTTAACCTGCAGGAAACCATCTGTTCATATCGTGAACACAATTCACTTGTCTTTTCTACCATGCTGGACACTGCCGGAGCATTTGATAATGTGAGCCACAAAGCTCTATTCTACAAACTGTTGGAACTTGGCATAAAAGGCAAAACACTTCGCACCCTTATCAACTGCTATGAAAATATCAAAAGTGTTGTACAAATCAATGGCATACAGTCGTCATCCTTTTTAGTGCAACAAGGCGTAAGACAAGGAGGTGTACTCTCCACATGGTTATACCTACTATTCATCGATAATCTTCTCCAAGATCTCGAACGCTCACCTCATGGAACATGTGTTGGCTCCCTTAAAACCGGTAATCCTACCTTAGCAGATGACCTAACTCTCGTATCCCCAAACCTTAATTCACTTCAATTACAAATAAACAGGGTACTGAACTACGCCAATAAGTGGGGATATAAACTAAATGAAAATAAATGTAAATTAATAGTGTTTGGATGCCCAAGAAATAAAAAGTATCGTGTTAACATTAACGATTCTGTTTTACAATCAAGTGATTCAGTGACTCACGTAGGGATAGAACTACAACCCTCTCTAAAATGTACATCTACAATAGATTCTAGAATCAACAAGGCACAAGCTTCACTCTTTTCAATATTTTCAATAAAACAGAAGTATGGAGATATAAATCCGCTAACACTTAGCTCTATTTTCGAACGTATTACTATGCCTGTAGCTTTGTATGGCTGCGAGCTATGGACCAACATGTCAGTTAGTGATGAACTCAAATGTGAACGATTCCTTCGCTTAGCCGCAAAATGCATACAACATCTTCCGAAAAGAACGCGAACGGACAGTGCCTTGGCCATGCTTGGTTGGAATCCATTTTTAGCCAACATAGAATACAGGAAGCTGATATTTTTTCAAAAGTTAACTACCTTGCCTACTAACTCTTTGACGAGAAAACTTTTTGAGTTTCGACTACAATTATTTATAGTGAGAAGTTATCAACTACAACTTGGCTTCATACCAGACATATACTCTATTCTTAATAAATTCTCATTATTAGACTACTGGACACAATACCTTGACAAAGTTATCTTACCATCAAAATACCAATGGAAAACTATGATTAAATCCAGAATAAACGATTTCTACAAAACTCAGTGGCTCAACAGAACATATAACGATCCTGATTTTTTCAGACTATTAGCCACACAAGACAATATATCACCATCGATTATATGGACAACAGCATATGACAGACAGTCAATCCTACAAGGTCTTAGACTTTCTCGTGTCATTTCTTATGCATATAATAGATTTTCTGAGCAAACGTGTTCATTGTGTGAAACAACAACATCAGACATATATAGACACATTATTGCTGATTGTTTAAATCCACGCATCGTCAATTATCGTAAAATTTATCTTCAGAAACTAAAATATGACTATTCTCCAGAACTCTATAAGTTTATTACAGAACAAAAAGGTGAAAGTCTGATATTAAGCATCCTTAACATAAATCTTTTTAGACAATTCAATATTAGTGATGTAAAATGTATTGATCTCTTCAAACTATCCGAAGACTTAGTATACAACTTATCAAGACTAGCCAGCTTTAAGTAATTACAAATATATTATGTGCTTAAGTCTGAGATGATGTATAACATTGACTATTACATGTATATATAAACATTTGTAGATATTGTGTTTATACTAGAATAGCTTATATATATGCATATAGATACTTGTAGATGCCAGTATTATGTACAGAACAATTTGATTGCTGTTTCATTGATAATGTTGTTACGCAATAAATATACAACCTATGTGTAGAATCTACCAGAGATACGAGTATCATACCCAGTCTCAAAGCCGTCTGAATTGCATATAATATGTCATCCGATTACGTTTTTCTTTAAGACTACACTTAGACAACTTGCTTATCATATCATAAATATGTAAATTGTCATATGATTGTATTGTTTTGGTGTTTTAGCACATATTTTCTTATTCATTTATTCATTATTTGTAATACCTATGTATGTAAATATTCTATGACTTCTAAATATTCAACCATATACATGTATATAAATCACCGTAAGGTGGAATTAAAGAGTATAAATAAATAAAGGTACACACTTAAATTAGGTATAATCCACTAACGTAAAATCGTGTTTTCGACCACAGGTTTTTTATTCAGAAAATATGTCTCTAAATGAACACTGTATTTTTTATATTTTTACGATGTCATAATTTATAAATTATATTACTAATTACTTTGTACGGATATTACCATTACACAATTTTCATATAAAAGAAAGATAATAACTCACATTTATTACTAATAAACATTTTCATTAACAATTTTACATCAGAATGTTGTTTTATGATTTATAGATCGAATCCAATAGCATGCCAAATGATTAACGTGATGTAATCAAGGGAAGGTGTTAAATTGTTAAATTTTCATGGTTTACAAATACATTGATGCTAGACCATAGGGGAATTTTATCTAACCACATAGTACATGTAAATGAAATTACACATTTTAACTAGTCACTATAGGGCGTTTCGTAACGCTCACTAACAGTCATTATTGAACGGCCTGTTAACAGGCTAAAGCGGAAAACGTTTAAAGCCAACAGCTAGCGGTTTTAGTATATGATACGCGAGTATGTTTCAGTACATTTTGCAAATAAGTAACTGCCATTGCGAATAGACTATATATATAAGAAATGTAGTTTTATTTATTTATTTATTAAAGCCTGGTCAATGTACAGCAATTACATTAAACACATACATTATAAAAACATGATAGCTGTACAATAGCCACTCTTTGTAAAGACAAACGGCGTAGAATTATTAGACAAGCACGATGTGTCAAGATGAATTAACGAAATATCCGTATTATGTGCAATTAATTATTGCATTTCACCGATAGTTTGTTTAAGTAAGAAATTCAGAAGATAATTATCTAATGACTAACTCTTTTCCTGTTTTCATCGATATACCCCAAATAATTGCACATTTTCTGCAGTACCGTTTATACAGTACAACAATTATTAAGAACACGTTTAGAGTAAAATCTTTTTCAACTTTATGTATGCATTATAAAGCAAATACAAAACCACTGCTTATAATCTAAATTCAAAATAGATTATTAAGAAACAAAAAATGATTATAATGTAAGTTATCCTATTAACTCAGTGTCAATTTCATATCGCTGTGTTCAATCGATTTCTATTCACAACGTATTTAGGAAGTTCGTATTATGAAATCAATATAATAAAAATGTATTTGAATAATGTTCAGACTGAATGGTTTTACAATTTTTCTAATAGGCAGTGGCTAGAGTTACGGTACCGTTACTCTAGACCCAGGTTCTAGAGTTACGGAAGTCAAATAACATGCGTATGTTTCAACATTTTAACATCAAAAAACTTTTTTATATTCATTATCACTCGAAAAAAAACAAATATTTACCGACGTGACTTATCCAATTGTTTTTACACCCGCCATTTTGGACATGACTAATAAACTTACCGGATGTTTAACATACGGCGATATGACGTTGTCGTCTTCAAAGTGGCACACACTTAGTTTACTTTTCAAGAGCGATTTATTATTATAGAGTTGGATTATAGTTTGGACCGAATATGTCTCATTGGGACAGAATTAATATCTTATTATTAAATTGACGATTCTTAAGTATTTTTCATTAAAACAATTTATTTGTCCTGTAAGAAAAATGGCGATTTTCGAACGCAAAATCGACCATATTTTTGGACAGAATCAAAAGCAAAATGTCTTCAATTTAATAAAAAATGTTGATAAATGATATATTTTTACATTGTCACGTTTAAAAGCGGCGATCTTTACCTAAAACATTGACCAATTCATTGAATCTAAAAATCTTGGCAATTTCCCCCAAGATTTGCATACTAAAGATCGAATCACGGCGTTTTACTTACATGTATATTGTACGATAAGTATACTGAGCATTTTTAATGGAATTAGCGAACTTAATTGAAAAGATAAAAAAACGCGATTTTTTTACTGGATTTATGCCGAGTTTTTGTAAAATTTCTTACTTTTGGTTATGAATATGAATGGGTATTTTTTAACGAGGTCGTTTATATTTGGTGAGGAATGACAAAGTTAATTTTTTACACAAAACATCGACTTTCTAACTATTCATATAACGTTTTCCCCCAAGTACTTAGCTCTTTTTATCAAGCTAATTTCCCATTTTTGTTCACGAAATTTAAGTCAATATAACGTTCGAAAATCGCCGAATTTCTTACTAGACACTTGCAAAGTATTCACAATTAAAATAACTCTAAGCATCGACTATTTCCTATAAATATTTCCTTTAAATTCCTTACAAAATTATACATTTTAATCACACTCTATAACTTATCGCTCAAGTAAACTTATCATGTGACACTTTGAAGACGACAACGACATATCGCCGTATATTAAACATCCGGTAAATTTATTAGTCATATCCAAATGGCGGGTACCGTAACTCTAGCCACTGCCTTTCTAATAACAGTTCACTCAGACAGGATCGATTATAGTTAAAATATAAAACAAACATTTGGTGCAGGAATAGGCTAGCACGACATTCTCCACAAAGCGTTAGGAATGATACGCATTTTGCATTGGAGTAAAGCCAAAAACGAAATCAATCATTTTGTACATTTTGTAATTATGTATTTAAAATTATGACATTGACATCAAGGGAGACAACTTAGAATGGAGAGAATAACAACATACAGTTGTCTCCATTTATAAAGATAGGTTAAGTTCGTACAAAATAACATAACTTGTTTGTGCAAACATTACATGTATGATATATGCCCATTCCAAACAGTATGTTGAACTGTTAGTCACATTTTCTCTAAAAAATAGTCCACTGTGTTTCTCACATTGTTGAACGCCATTATAATATAACAATTGGCAATACCAGGGTGGAGAATCAAAACCAGTTCATATCACTCAAAACGTAAACAAATGGACGCCATTTTGGAAAATTTCTGGTGATTTTTCTAATTTACTCTTTTACTCGTCCACCAATGAAAAAAACGAAAATTACTATAACACGCTACTCATTTTTCCGCTTCTAGTGATGTATATTACCTACAGATTCAATTAGAATTTCAACAAGTTATCCCGGACATTGGAATCGAAGTGAGCAAAAATTGGATCGTATTTGACTGATACAAACTGGTTCAAATTCATACTTTAGCCTAGTTTATCACAAAAAAGCATTTATTCACGTTAAAATTGCTATGTATAACCCACGGAACACGTATGTAGTCTTGTAGTAAAGTATCAACTCCCCCAGATATAGTTCGGACACAAAAATAGAATTTTTTGAAAAATGATGCGAACCGGTTCAGATTAATACAATGATACGAACCGGTTCAGATTTATGATATTTTACTTTTTTACTTCATTTGCATTCGGTGTTGGTCGATGTCTGTTTCACGGCATTAATATTAAAAACTTGCACAATCGCCATTCTGTACACAAACGGTCTGACTGACCTTTGTACGGAGACGCCGAGCATCATGGGTAAAACTGATTATTTACCTAAAAAACAGGCATTCTGTACACAAACGGTCTGACTGACCTTTGTACGGAGACGCCGCGCATCACGGGTAAACTGTTTATTTACCTGAAAGCACGTGGCAATGTTTACATTCTAACAACCCCCCTTCAAGTAAACTGAACAAATAGAGTATGAATTTTGTGTCTACTCAATAAAATTTGACTATCCAACCAATTATCCTCATCAAATTAAAGTTTTTAACTGGAAGTTAAACCTTCACCATAACGTGTTTACATCTGTCATTCTTTACACAATAATTTGAAATCGAAAGTAGAGTACACGGTTTAACTATGTACCTATAGCTACAGAGGTTTAAAAGTACTTAGTATATATATAGATTAATATTCCTGTAGCTTTAAGCGGTCGTTATTTTACATTTGGCGAAAAAATGACAACAAAGTAATGCACAATAACGATTTTCTTTGATATTTCTTGTATTCATACGCGGAACTACTTGACGCGGAAGTAAATTGCGGATGATTGGTTGGTCGTTATGCGTCTTAGTATAGAGGTGATATCTTCACCGTCTATTTATAGAATGAAAAAACAGGTGGCAATGTTTACATTCTAGTAATTTCCCCCAACAAGTATACTCAACATATAGAGTATGTATTTTGTGTCTACTCAATAAAATTTTGCTATCCAACCAACCTCATTAAATTAAACTTTTACAGTAATTAAACCTCCGGCGTAACGTGTTTACATCTGTCATTCTTTACACAGACATTTGAAATTGAAAGTAAAATACACAGTTTAACTATGCATCTGTACCTTTAGATGTTTAAATGTACTTTGAATACCTGGATTTATATTACTGTTGCTATAAATGATAATTTATTTTAAATTTTAAGAATGATTTTGTCAAAAACCGAAAAAAAATACAAAGATTTTGTCTTCATGCGCCGCACTATATTATGTTGCGTACTAAAACGCCGAAATATGGGAAAGTTGTGCGGGTTAGTATTCGGGTGTTATCTTCACCCTCTATTTATAGAATGCAATGTCGTTCATTTAAATATCGAACAGTATTGTACCATAATTATTTAGGACCAAAATTAAAAATACACAACATTCCCCCTTCTCGACCGACGACCAAAAAACCCGCCCACTTAAAAGTTTTTATTGCCGAAATCAGGATTTTTTTCAATCCAATCTGGATGTAGGTCTTTTAGCAACGATTTTTTTTTCGACCCGGCGTTCAAGCAGTGATTCATTTTGCCGTTCGTCCTGCGTTAGAGACGCAAACTTTGAACCGCGGACATGCGTCAATTGATAAATGATAACGTGTTGGCAGTTAATTTATACATAGAAGGTTAGGTGATAATTAGCACCGAGTAATGACTGTTTTAGTAAAATTTGTCGTGATTTTGACATTTTTTTACATTTATGAATATCCATAAAATATCGTAATTTTTACCGGCTACTAATTTATTACGTTATATTTTTCCAACTTTTAACGAGTAAACTAAAGGGGGACAAGTTAAAGTAGAATAAATATTATTCAGTAAACAGTTGTCTCCATTTATAAAGTAATAATGGTTATTTTCATATGAACTGTTAGCCACACTTTATGAGGAATTATAAGTCATATGAGTTTTTTAACCATCGTTAAAGGCCTGTAATATATACTATTAGAGCGGAAGCTCTAGTTAAATGTTGCATCGCTAGTTTAAGAATACAAATGTCCCTGATAACAACCCTACCAAAGGCACTGTATCTTTTTTCGAGCGAGACACTTACATGAGATCCAAAAGCATAAGTTACATGTATAGGGGCTCGAAGTTTAGCTCGCATACTTGCAAAATGCGAGTGAATTTTGAAAATTGCGAGTAACTTTTATTCTAACTCGCAAATGTTTGCGAGTTAAAATAGATGCAATAATATTACTGTCATAACTAATGAGGCTTAAATCAATGTTGAAACAGACAGATATGTCGATAGTTTGAATTAAAGATTCACCGTAAAACAGATTTGAAATTCGTTGTCTATTCCACAAAAGCGCTCTTGTTCTATTCATAGTTAGATATGGTGCTGTTTTATTTATTGCATATATATGAATAGTAAATACATTTGTTTGTACAAATTTGAGAAAAAAATGCAAGTGATTTTTCTCATTTTGCGAGTTGAAGTTAAATCAACTCGCAAAATTTTGCAAGTACAATTTTTGGTTAAATTCGAGCCCTGCATCATGTATACTGTAACATTACTTACTATAATTTATATTTTAGTACTTTCGTTGGTGTGTACAGTAAAAGTTCATTCTCTCGAACACCACCAGCTCGAATTAATTGACTGAGTCGAACACATTGTCTGGCACCGATCAATTTCCCTTCTATATCTATATAAAACAACCTCTTCTGAGTCGAACATGACAGGGTCGAACTCTCGAACCAATATCACGGTCCCGTGGTTTACAAATACACTATAATGTCTCTCTCGAACAATAGATTTTCACACATCAGCGACAAAGGTCTGATCGTTGGTAATGTTTGTGACGCGTGATAACAACACAGCATGAAAATCGCTCAACATTAAATTTGTTAATTGATTTTATTTGTCATTTGTATTGAAAAATTGCATTTTTACGCGTGTAAACGTTTTTTAGGCGTATTGTACAAATGTAACATTTTTTAAGGCCCATAACTCTGACCCATATAACATTATAGGTGCTATTTTTGCATCAAACAATTTAAAAAATGTATCATATGGTAAACATGAAAATTCATGCAAACTATTAAATAAACTTATAGTAGCTTTCTTGGCTTTGTCAGACATTGCCTCAGCCATTTTAAACATAGATAGCCTACTGGTAAATAAAATTCCAACATAATTAAAGCAATTGACTACATCCAATATACAGTTGTCATAGGTCCATTTTTCGTAACGTGACAGGGCACCACCTCTTTTAAAAACCATTACTTTTGTTTTAATGACATTCACCGTTAATTTACTTTTTTTGCAGAATTCACGTAAAATATTTAGTTGTCTTTGTAAGCCAAAAATAGTGTCCGAAATCAAAGCAATATCATCGGCAAACATCAACATAAAAACTTCAACTAAACTAGGAAATAACTGTATACCTCTAGTATTATCATTTAGTAACAATGTATAAAGATCATCAATGAAAAGAGAAAACAATATTGGGCTCAAACTACAACCCTGACGTAACCCTATAGGGCACGAGAAAATATCTGAATAACCCTCATCTGTTCTAACACAGCCCTGGACAGAATCATATATTGACATAATAGATTTTAACAAATTACCTTCTACTAGCTTGCGGTTCAATACTTCATACGTTAAATTTCTATCAACTGAATCAAACGCCTTTCTGAAGTCTACAAAGGCAACATACACAGACTTTCTTTTCATACACAAGTACTTATTAACAATAGCATATAACATAAAAGCATTATCTACTGATGAATACCCCCTACGAAACCCACCTTGATACTCACAGATCTTGTCATAAGCTTGTGCATAAAAAGTAAGCCTCTTGGTAAGAATAGAGATATAAATCTTGCTCAAAACATCAATAAGAGCGATCCCTCGGTAATTGGCCGTGCTAAGTATACTACCAGACTTGTAAAGTGGTATGATGATTATTTTTGTCCACTGCTCAGGAAATTCTCCCTGAGAAAAAAGTCTGTTGAAAAGTTTAACAAAAATGGTAATAAAACACGTTTACCATACACTATATGTTTAGCTAATCGATTGCCACCGGCAGATTTAGTAATATTAAGTGATCCTATACTGTCTAATACCTCTTTTTCAGTAATGTTTGAGTTAAATATAAGGTCAGGTATCTCATCCAAACCATTTTCATCCACATGATCAGACAATATAGTATCACTTGGTGTATTAACATCAGAATTAAACAATTTACTAAAATGAGTGTACCACTTATCTAAAGAAATATTTGGAACACTTTGTTTTTTACCAGTAAGCTTTTTAAGTTCCCGCCAAAAATGTCGTGAGTTATTAACTGAAGAGTCAATCTTGTTCAACGTGGATTTATTATGCATATAGCGTTTATTTTTACACATATTTTTATATAATTGTTTATTTTCTATATACGAATCTAAATCATGTACAGATCGGCTGGTCCGAAAACGTTTTAGTGATTTCCTGGCGACATGTTTAGCTTTCTTACAATCACCATCAAACCAAGCTTTGTTTTTGCTTATAGATTGACGTTTACTTTTCCGTAATAACTCACTACACTTAAGGATTGATGATTCAAATTCATTACAAACAGTGTTTATATTACAGTTCAAGTCATTCAACATATTATCAAAATTATTAAATGATCCCTCAATTATAGAGTCAGTTAGACACTGTACATATTTGTCACAATTATCATCATTTATGTTATATACATATTCTTGAGAATTTCTCAACGACTTATGTTGTAATTGTACTTTACAATTAACATTCAAAGTTAAAGGTAAGTGAGGACTCTCAGAACGAGACACAAGTTCAAAATCAAAAATATGGATTTCGAAACAATAAAATAATCTATTACACTACAGCCTTGTTGACTAACGAATGTATAGTCATCACTTGAGCTAGTATCACCTTTACGACCGTTCACAATAAAGCAGCCATGTGACTTACAAAACGATATGAGCTCACGCCCAAATTTGTTGATTACTTTATCTCGAGATTTCCTTTCAATATTTATATCACAGTCAAGTATCTCATGGTATTCACTAAGCTCAGGAATATTATTTTCAACTGTGACATAATCAATTACGTCAGATGTACGCGCATTAAAATCACCACTCAGAAGAAGATCACAATTTGGATACCGAGTGAGCAATTCCTCAAGTTGATTTAAAACAGTATCATTTGACAACTCATAAACTGGCGATCGCTCTGGAGGAATATATAAATTTGCATACACCACATCTTTATCTGTGGACAACAATAATTTATCAATTTTTAAAATTACACCATGCTCAAATTCTTGGCATATTCGACAAACTAAACTTGATAAATTAGATTTTACTAAAACACATACACCTCCTGATGATCTACCACCGAAAAGTGATCGCTTTGCTGGACAACAATGTATAGTATGATTAGTAAAATAACGCTTGTAGTATGATAAATCAACATCCCAAGTTTCCTGAATGATGATAGAAAATCCTCTAAATTAAAATTCAATAGTTTAGTCTTCAATCCTTCAATATTCCAACTGAGAAAAGTCAAATATTGTCCAGTATGTGTATGACCTTGGCCTCCATGCTATTGAACATTACTATTATTTGGAGCAGATTGAGATTGAGCATCATGAAAATCATCATCATGAATACTTAAATGATCATTAACTTGCCACGTGTCCATTTGTTCAACCGAATGTTGCCTTTCCGAAGGTCTCGTAGCACGTTTGAATGTACGTGATTTTGCACTCTCTGTTGGTGGTGCACGTTCAAATGTACATAGTTTTCCGCCCTTAAAATATCCAGTTAGGCCTTTGTTCCTAAGTGATTTAAGCTGATGACGTTGATTAGCGGTGAGATCATTAGATATCTTAATGCCTCTAGAACGTAGTTTGTCTCTATGTTTGAAGAGACTATATTTATCATCAGTAGACACAAACTTAGCAATTACCATTCGTGGAGAGTCTTGATGTTTCTCACTACTTACGCGCCAAGCTGACGAAATCATGTTTCCAGTTGAACTGTTATCATAAGCTACATTTAAAACTTTCTCACGAATTTTTAACTTAAGCTCAGTCTCATTGCTTTCATCTTCATTGAGGCCAAAGATTCGCAGTGAGTTTTTTAACTTATCAGACTCCATTTTGTCCAGACGAGATTCCATGTCCGTACACTGGGATTCTAGTACTTCATGGCGCCACGACAAAGTACCTATATCATCATTATTTACGTTTTGTTCGTGAGTTATATTTTCAACTGAATGTTCTAAGCTTTCCAGCCTACTATTCATATTAACTTGTTCAGTTTGTACTTTTTTAATTGAATCTTTGATGTGTACCATTTCATTCCTAAGCATCGCTACGTCTTCTCTAGCCCCAGACAGAGACCACAAAACTGTGATAACAGTGAGAGAATATAAAATTTTAACATATGATTTTTTTCGTCTAATTAGATTAAAGCACGCGATTTTTAGTCCAATCAGATGGAAGCATTTGATATCAATTATCGTCCAATGAGGTTCAAGCACGTGATAAAGCCATCCAGTCAGGTTGCAGCTCATGATTATGTCATCCAATCAGGTTGAAGCACGTGCTGCCGTTGTCCAATCAGGTTGCAATTCAAGAAAGAAGGAAGAAAACCTTGATTTTTTTGGAGTTGATAACAATAAACGCATTCAATGCATGTGGTTTGTGGATCTACTACTTAATTGCATGGCAAGTAATACGTTTGGCATGGCGAACGACTTTTCTACCAATTTCGACTCATCATACTTCAGTTTCAGCTGCATCTCTCATTAGCCAATCCATTTCTTGATCTCGTCTGGTACGAATTTGACGAAATTTACTAGCTGTGCTATCAGACATTGGAGCTGTCACGTGGTCTGTAACAACGGGATTGCTTAGTCCATGGTTTTGTATCATAGAGTATTTGTTCTGGAACGACGTGGTTACTGGGCCTCGTTTTAGTTCAGAGTTTTGTGTTGGCTTAGCCGTGAATGATTGACTTTTATTTCCACGTGTTACAGTAACTGAGTTAGCGTTTTGATTCTCTGGAGAAGAAGGAGAATTAAAAATTTCGTCAGCACTATTTTTCTGAGGGAAAGATTTACTTGATTTGACAGTGAACCAGGCATTATGTTCTGTACTTTCATTCACATTGAATTCTAAGTCATTCACACTAGTAACAGCCGTACTGATATCTTTTGGTGAGTTTTTACTCGTTTCAATTTGTTTATTATCTTCATTGTTTTTTCTACTATGCTTGTCATAACTATAGCCACCTCGTATAAGACCGTTTGTAAATACTTTGTGTCTCTTTTTACCACTTTCCGCTTCTTTCTTTTCGCTATTTGGTGTTCCTTCCGTATTGTTATCAGCTACAGCCAGGGTTGGCAAAAAGGCGGTCAATATGAGTATTGACCGGGCCAGTGGTCAATACTGGTTTTAACCGGACAATACTGGTCAATACTGGACAATACTGGTCAATTGATTTTTACAACATATAATATGTTCATTGTATGACAACTATCAATATATGTTGTTCTTAAACTCTTATGACATTGGAAGCCTTAAACAAATGAATAAACATACTTAAAGATAATAAAGTTAAAATCATATTTCTTTTTTTGTTGTACATGGATTTTTCGTACATATTTTACTCAATGGTCAATACCGGTCATTACTGGTTGAAAGGTATTTTGATTTTGAAATATATTATCTGGCCATATCATGACATAAATAATAGGTTACAAACTTATTGATAAAATTAATGTAACATATTTAATTATGTGACTTTCACACCTAACCTTAGCCCCCAGGACTTAGTGTCCCCTCAGTAGTGATAGTAAACCACTTGATGAATCTTTTGGTAGGGAGGAAACAGTTTCAGTATTGTATCAATTATATTTGATAATGCAGTAATAAAATAATGATTATAATACATTAAAAAAGTAACTAGCTGTATGATTATGACAAATAAGAAGACTTCTTTGCTTGAAAATCATGTTTAGAATTATCAATGATACAAATAATTCAGTTCAATTTTCATTAGACCACATTAATTTTGACCAGTGATGACCATTTAAACTTTGATGATGTCAATAACGTCTTCCACTTCTTCTAAATAAGATTGATTTCACTAATTTATTACACTTTATTTACTACAAAAAGAAATGACATAAAGAAATCATTTTTAATCTAAAAGTAAAAGTTTATTAAACTTAATTTTTTTTATTTGTCCACCAATCGACCAGTATTGTCCACTTTTGGAGTATTGTCCGGGGCGGTTTTTACCGGTAAAAACCAGCGGTTAAAACCGGGGGCGGTTTTTACCGGCCAACCCTGGCTACAGCAGGAGGAGCGTTTTCTACAAACGCTTCTTGATTGTTATTGTGGCGCTGACGTTCCATAGCGTTGATGACGTCACGAGCATAAGTTTGTTTTGATTTTGTGGCCATTATTGGCCCAACACCGATTTTGTCGGTTCGTTTTTGTGGCAATGTTTCTGAAACAGGACGAGTGACAGTCTCGGCTACTCCATATTGCTCCAAATTCTCACGTAAACTTGAAGAATGGGCAAGAATATTACTGTTGCGGTCATTGTTACGCAAGTCTGGACGCAGAGGAATTTCTGAAAATGGTCGAGGAGTTTGATGCATCACTTGCATGTTTTCGTCTGGAAGAGAGTTTCTTAAACTTTGAAGTGGATCATCATATAAGAAGTTTTTCATTCCAGGAAACAATTGGTAAGGATCCATTGTACTCCTTTGTTTCACTGACCTTAAAATAGACAGTGGCTTCAGCTGAGTGTTTCTCAACATTGGTTTAGTCGGTACAGGAGGAGTTGGTTCCATTCTTAGAGGTGTCTTTTGTCTTTCAATAGTCCTTAATGGTTATATTAATTATTGTGGGCATAAACAATGGATATTTACATTCTCTATATTTCAGAATGGAGATGGGAGAAGAACCTCTAGTGAAGACTGCAGCTAGTGTGTTCCGTACTTTATGTTATAATAATCGAGACAGTTTATCTGCTGGTATACTTGTAGCTGGATGGGATAAACGTAATGGTGGACAGGTAGAGTATTAATACTATTACTAATAGAACATGCCAATTTCGAATATTGCTAAATAGGGTCCCACATAAAAGCAGACTATTATTTCTACTATTTCTATTGTAAAATCAGCTTACATCATGACAACCTGAGTCTGCTGCAATAAATAACAAAACTTAAAAATATGATGTATAGTAAATGTTAAATCCAAGCAAAAAACTTAAATTAATTGAATGATAGATATCAACCTGCTGAATGAATACCCTTGCTGAGACTCAATTAGGAGAACCCATATGAAGTCTTTACTTCGTTGTAAAATGACAACTCTTTTCCCACTAAGCAGACCCCTAGGGAAGTTTTTTGTTCTGTATGGTTGAAACGCAAAATGACAATGCTATTCGCTGATATGCAATGACTATCTAGTCCAATGTTTTATTTCAGGTTTATACTATACCTCTAGGAGGTATGTGGACAAGAATGCCTGTTGCTATCGGCGGATCAGGAAGTACTTATCTCTATGGTTACGCTGATGCTAACTATAAACCTGGTATGAATAAAGATGAATGTTTAAAGTTTATTGCTAATGGTAAGTTATATAATTTTCATAAAGCAGAAAATAAACAAGTTAATATCATTACACTGAGAAAATCAACAAATGCATACACTCTGACCTTCATTTCCAGTCACCTGCTATCAGTGATCACCTACTGTTAGCAATCAGTCCAGCCAATTCCCCACACTGGCTGCTTAATGAAGGTTATACTGTATGTTTATATCAGGGATCACCATTTTAGCAATTATGAATGTCTATTCAGATGTGGAAGCATTTTATAGCCAAGGATTTGTAGTCTAGGTATATTTTACATTGAATGTAGGGAATAAAACCGGAGTATTAACAGTTTATTTATTAGCAATTATATATGTTTACACCAGAGGTCACTGATGTCACTTGTCCATTATTTATTAACCCATCTACAAATTTATCAGTAAAACTTGAAAATTAGCTTGAATGACAACACTATTGAAATGCCTTTATGTGAATCTTATAAGTTGAGACATTCTGTTTTTCTTTATGGTCATATTATAAGAATTTTATGAATTCTTTTCTTCCACCTATAACCAGAAATTTGTGGTCTAAGTAGGTTACCCCTTTGATGGAATTTCTACTAGTTAGTTCATTTTCCTCAACAATGTGGGAACTGCCAGCTTCTTGTGGAAAGGTTAACATTTATTGGTTAAGAAAAACTGTTAAAAGAAGCTGACTCTGTCAGCTGACATTAATAAATACAATGTAACAAATAAGAGTTGACTATAAAGTAAAATGCAAATCAAATCAGAAAGAGCTTTATTTGGTCAGGGTCAAATCTTATGACGTCAGTTTATGTTAATGTGTAGGCATAAGTTCTATATAATGTTAGAAGACATAAGATTGTATAACAAAACTATGTGATACCTTGCCTTCATAGTGTAAGAAACAAGCTAATGACTAATAGGAATAGTGCAGCAGAGGTATAATACAGCACTTGTACTCCCTTGCCTTCAAGCTAGCGTTTATGGTGACTTGGTAGAGTGTCTGCTTACCACTCGAGAGGTTGTGGGTTAAAATCTTAGTTCGGACCATGGATTTTTATCAGGTTACAATAGTATGATGGGCTGTCAATGACTGATTTCACTTGTATTGTGTATATTTCAGCTATATAATTGGCTATAAATCGTGACGGAAGTTCTGGTGGAGTTATCAGATTAGCTTGTATCACTAAAGATGGAGTTGAGAGACATGTACTCACTGGTGATGATAAACCCAAGTTCTATGAAGATTCTTAGTTTAATTGTATCACTTTATCTATGTGTGTGTGCGAGAGACATTGTGACCGTGGTACTATATTGTAGGACTTAGTTTATAAAATCTCATTGTTCTGTGACTGACCAATCGTATTGTAATACAGGAGTTTCTGGACCAAGTAATTTAAAAACTTGTGATCTAACTCATTGCTGAGAACTTGATTTGTGCTTAAGCTGTGTTTGTAAAATAGCATGAAACAGATTAAAATTATAAGTTTATACAAAGAAGTATAAATTCATTATCTTATACTGAATACTACTTTCAAATTCATTATGTTTTTTTTCTAAGAAGACTATTTATAAACAGATGTATCTTTTGTTAAAAACTGAGTGCAAAATTGATGGTCTTATTAGGGAAACGGTCTTATTATAGAGACCCTTTTGTTCACAAATAAATTTTATCACAACAAAATGTGTAAGTTAAGTGCTAGAAGTAATTATGTGATGTTGTCATGAATGTTCATCATTTTTTTCATTAAAGGTTAAATCATATCTCAGTTGTATAGTTTTATTTATTTTATTATTTTCAAGTTTATCCCTATGTAGCCGAAATGAACTTGAAATCTGCTTGTTACTAAGTTCATGTTACTGTCACAACAGGTTATACCCTTCTATGAAAAAAAATGCACTGTATCATGAATATGATGCTTTTAGGTCAGGGATTGTGCTTTGGTATGATAAAGAGTGATTATTTTTCATATGCCTGCTGAAGACTGAACATATTTTTGAGGTGTCTGGGCAAGAACATACCGCACATTTGCCCAGAAAGTAAGTTTTGTTACCTCAAGGTACGACTTGAAACTTTGCATATAAGTGCATTGCCAATTTGCCAGCATGTGTAGTCTTTGAGTTATTTCCCTTCCCTTATTTCCTTTATGAGACAAGGTGCTGTGCAGTGCAATTAATCAGCATTATCAATGTGCATGGTGGTATTCTTATTTTATATGATAAAGAACAACACACAATTTAATATAAATATATAATACTGTCACTTCATGCATGGTTATATTTAACAAACATACATATAACAACACTGAACAACACAACAAATACATGTATATTAACTAATATCACAGATAAAAACGACATATACACATGATATATTACACATCAATTAACCACTTCATGCATTTATAAAATATGATAAATAATGTTTACCCGCCTTCATGGCCAAGAGGTCAGGTCGCTGATTTTAATCACTGTCTCTTGGTCTCAAACACAGTCACTGACAATGGCTCTTTATGTTAGAATATAGCCACACATTAAGGAGATAGGAGTCATTGCCTATTACTGAATTACATTTGTTCTTGTCTATCAAATATGCCTTTGTTGGTAATTTGTAGTTCTATGGTATAAAATCCATGAAATTATCTTACCATTGCACTAAACAATCGACCAAGACCATTTCTTAAATGATAAAAAGGGACTGAATGAGTATTGATGAACAAAACTAACACCACTCTTAGTCAGTTCCATATTATTTAATGCCTTGACATCTTCCACTGTTTGCGTAGATTTATCACTTGGTTTCCTATTGAAACTCAAAAATTCAACTTAAAATGCAGCTCACCTTTGTTCAACCACAAAACTTTTAAAATGCAATAAATCAACATTGAAAAATGAGCATGAGGTATTAACAATGAGGCAAATTCTGTTAAAACGTGTGTTCCTTACAAAAATAATTTGAGGTTAAATCGAAGATAATCTTGATAATCTATGTCTATGGACACCTATAGTTTATTGCTTGAATGTAGTCTTATCTCTGGCTACGGAACTGTGAACACAATGAAAATAGAATGGAAACGAAATTTATAAAAAGACAACCTAGTGAAGAGTAATATGTGACTGACAGAGAGCACGAAACTGTGATAACAGTGAGAGAATATTATATTATAACACATGATTATTTCGTCCAATCAGATTGCAGCACGTGGTTTTTTAGTCCAATCAGGTTGAAGCATTTGATATTAATTATCGTCCAATGAGGTTCAAGCACGTGATAATGCCATCCAGTCAGGTTGCAGCTCATGATTATGTCGTCCAGTCAGGTTCAAGCACGTATTACCGTTGTCCAATCAGGTTGCAATTCAAGAAAGAAGAAAACATTGATTTTTTTGGACTTGATAACATTAAACACATTCAAGACATGTGCTTGTTGGATCTTCTACTAAATTCAAGAAAGAAGAAAACCTTTAACTTCAATGAGGTTCAAGCACGTGATAATGCCATCCAGTCAGGTTGCATCTCATGATTATGTCGTTCAATCAGGTTGAAGCACGTGCTACCATTGTCCAATCAGGTTGCAATTCAAGAAAGAAGAAAACATTGATTTTTTTGGACTTGATAACATTAAGCACATTCAAGACTTGTGCTTGTTGGATCTTCTACTACATTGCATGGCAAGTAAAACGTTTGGCATGTCGAACGATTTTTCTACCGATGTTGACTAATTATACTTCAGTTTCTGCAGCATCTCTCATTAGCCAATCCATTTCTTGATCTCGTCTTGTACGAATTTGACGAAATTTATTAGCTGTGCTATCAGACATTGGAGCTGTCGCATGATCTGTTACTAAGGGAACACTAAGTCCATGGTTTTGTATCACGGAGTATTTGTTTTGGAACGATGTGGTCACTGGGCCTCGTTTTAGTTCAGAGTTTTGAGTTGGTTTAGCTGTAAACGATTGACTTGTATTTCCACGTGTTACAGTAACTGAGTTAGCACCTTGGTTCTCTGGAGAAGAAGAAGAATTAAAAATTTCATCAGCACTATTTTTCTGAGGGAAAGGTTTACTTGATTTGACAGTGAACCAGGCATTATGTTCTGTACTTTCATTCACATTGAATTCTAAGTCATTCACACTAGTAACAGCCGTACTGTTATCTTTTGGTGAGTTTTTACTCGTTTCAATTTGTTTATTATCTTCATTGTTTTTTCTACTATGCTTGTCATAACTATAGCCACCACGTATAAGACTGTTTGTAAAGACTTTGTGTCTCTTTTTACCACTTTCCGCGTCTTTCTTTTCGCTATTTGGTGTTCCTTCCGTATTGTTATCAGCTTCAGCAGGAGGAGCGTTTTCTACAAACGCTTCTTGATTGTTTTTGTGGCGCTGACGCTCCATAGCGTTGATGACGTCACGTGCATATGTTTGTTTTGATTTTGTGGCCATTATTGGCCCTACACCGATTTTGTCTGTTCGTTTTTGTGGCAATGTTTCTGAAACAGGACGAGTGACAGTCTCGGCTACTCCATATTGCTCCAAATCCTCACGTAAACTTGAAGAATGGGCAAGAATGTTACTGTTGCGGTCATTGTTACGCAAGTCTGGACGTAAAGGTATTTCTGAAAATGGTCGAGGAGTTTGATGCATCACTTGCATGTTTTCGTCTGGAAGAGAGTTTCTTAAACTTTGAAGTGGATCATCATATAAGAAGTTTTTCATTCCAGGAAACGATTGGTAAGGATCCATTGTACTCCTTTGTTTCACTGACCTTAAAACAGACAGTGGCTTCAGCTGAGTGTTTCTCAACATTGGTTTAGTCGGTACAGGAGGATTCGGTTCCATTCTTAGAGGTGTCTTTTTTCTTTCAATACTTTTACTGAACGGTGTATGAATCTTTGGTGTCTGTCGTATTATCTGATGAGATTTTCCAATGTTTGTTGCCGAAACTGTAACTGTGCTATCATCAATATTTGACCTTGGTGTCGTCATTGGTGTAGAGTTGAAAAAATCAAAACTATCATCATCTCTAGCAGTGGTGTTAGATTTACTTACAAGGTTAGAACAGGACCCATTGCTGCTCAACCAACTTTCAGGGCTTCGACCATTTAGTCTTCGTCTTTCATCAGGTTCTGATATATCGTCATTGATTGTAGATCTGTCATGTCTATCACCTAGTGGAGTACTGCTAGCATACATGTCTGCAGTCCACGGTTCTGGGTAAGGCCCAAGAACGTCTAGATTAGAGACTTCTTTCATGTCAGTCTCATTCTCTTGATTTAAATCCACTATTTGCACACCACCAAAATGTTTCTTGGTTGGAAGCACTATTTGACGAGATTCTGGCCCTTTTTTATTTGAATCATTCTTCAAATCACCATTATTTTCTCCTTTATTATCAAAACTCACTCGTCTGTCAGCTTTTAATGCTGATCTGAACAACTTTGGACCAGTTAGTATTCCGTTAGACTTTGGTTCACTTTGACTATAGTTTAACCCTTTGCTTCCGTTTCCAACCCATTCATTACATTTTTCTTTATTTGTCATTGTAACTTGTTCAATCACTCTGCCGTCAGTTGTTGTACTTACAGCAGTACTCTCGCGAGAAATAACGTCATTTTTAGGATCATTACCACTATCTAGTAACCAAGTTTGTCTATCTTTAGCCCATATTGAAACTTCAGTAAGTAAACTATCTAAGTTAGAATTTTCAGCTGGCTTTTGTTGATAAGTATGTACCTGATGGTGTTGATTGGTTTTCTGGCTTTCACTTCGGTTAAGTTCAGGTTTTTCTGATGTTTTGTCATCTTCAACTTTCACCGATTCCTCGTCAGGCTCAGGTTGATGTGCGGCTAAATCAGCTTCTAATCGTCTCATACAAGTCTCTGGTGTGGATGTTTCTGGACGATTTGAATCAATGTCCATTGTCTCTAAACCGTTTCTATAAATAGTATCAATATTGTTTTGTGTTTGTTGAAATAAATCATCTATCACCGTTTCCATTGTCTTTTTAGGTTTTATGTTGGAACTGCTTTTCTTTGTAGTGACGTCAGCGCCGTCACCAGGTGATGGGTTAGTTGGTCGTTCTGTAACCGCAAGGATTTCCTCGTCAGGATTACTTCCTTCAGATAGTGAGATTGAACCTGCAATGACAGATACATATACGATGATTAAGGTTATCAAAGAACATAGTGTTTATTGCATCCTTAATCGTACTTCTACGTAGACAAATTTGAAACAGAATGCGTACAAGGAATCAAACACGTAATGTTATTTAATTTACTTAGACTATGCTTTGATCTGATAAGCAATGATTAGGTTTTAAATAACAATACTCTTAGACAAAATGTACACAATTAGCAACACAAGCTATATGTGTTAATAATTTTTGAAAGCATTTGCATAGCGTTGTATGTGTCATTGCCTACAGTAAATACATTTCTTGGCACATTTATTAACTGACAAAATGGGGACATCCTAATATAAAGCCTCCTTGTGAACAGAGTGTTTCCTTGTTGAAGTCATAATTGAAAAGTTTGGAGGCATCACAACATAGGCACCATGTGGGTTTTTGGATTTGTTATTCTTATCAATGAAATTGATTACTGGAAAGTTAAAAGACAAATACATGTTCTTAAATAAACTGACATACAAACTACAGAATCATTAACATGGATAATTGGACATTAAACTACAAACCCTTAATGTATCATGTAATTGCTTAATGTGGCATTTTGTGATAATCTGATGATTATATACATGTACACCATTTTCAAAATAAATGTTATTTAATTAGAAATATAATTTAACATTTGACAACAGACAGTTACATGTTACATGTTGGGACAATGGACATGTTACCATAACATTTGGAAGTATGTTTTACTAGGTAGGACGAACTATTCTGTCCAACTAACTTGTAATTTAGTAGTTTTAGATTAAGGACAAAGGAAATGGGAAAATGGGACTTAGAGACTTATACCTTCATCTGTAAGAGATCCTGATCGTTGTGCACCTGTGAAACATAGTTTAGTTAAAATATTTAAACTTCTGAAATTATCCATTAGAATTTAATTCTACGTTGAAAAATACATTAAAATATAAAAACAATAGGACGTAATTATCAAAAAATACTTAAGAAGCCCAAATATTTTCGTTAAAGTATTTGATCGTGAAAATTATCTGAACATTAATGGTGACGCTTTACTAAGAGAAAACGATGCTCTCTGAATGTAAAATATGCTTGTAAGAAATGATAGAGATTATGACTTTAAGACTTGAAAATGGTCTAAGATTAAAAAGCTCACCTTCTCTCTTTTTCATGTGACCATTTATTCTGTTTTGTCCATGGCCCATATTCATACGCCTCATTTCATCATGTAGATCACCTATTTCACCGTCTGAGTTATAACCCATATCATCATCAGATGACGCCATTATTCCTGGTACCACAACTGGTGCACGATTGGAGGTTCCTGGCCGCCGATTGTTACTTCTTGGCGGAAGTTCCGGTGGAGAGTCACTTCCGGTTCCTCGTGAACTATTTCCGGAAGATTCTTGTCGTCTGAAAGCACCAGGACGATTCTTTTCTGATGCTTGTTGTCCACGATAGTTTGTATTTCTTGTGTGTTTATATTCTGAGAAAGCCTCACGTCCTTGACGTGTGTGTGAAACGGAACTGGTTGAACGCATCACGTCTGCGCATGCTCGTCGAACTGATGGATCCAGATATGACAAGAACGAGGCTGAAACAAAGATGGCGACAGTTAAAACGAGTGTCTAATTGTAGTGATTTGATAGAAGAAAAGCACACTGTAGTACCCTGGTATTCATCTATACAAATACTTTAGAGATGAGAAAAAGTTTCAACGAAATTTGCGCTCTAATTATTTCCTACTTCCTGGCCGTTTCTAGTTGCAAGAACAAACACTGCTCTTATTATTTGGCACTGAACGTTGTAAGCATCGGCATGCGAATTTACCTTTAAAAGTATGTTTGTTTTTATAAATGTTGAAAAAGATATTGAAAGATCCTATTTGATGTATGTAACTACCTGTCGGGTTTTCTGATGGTAAAAACATTTGATTCTGTGCAGGTGATGGTGGTTTGTTGGATTCTGAAGGCTCGCGTGATGTTGGAACAGCTCTCATACTTTCCATCTTTAAAACACGTCTGTAATTATAACACGAATGATATATAAGATCAAAATAGAATACCTGACCTTAATATTGAATATTGGTGTTTCAACGTATTCATCATATATCTAGGTCATATATACGACGGCCAGCTCTTCCTACAATAGGTTTCCTGGACACTTTTCTATCACCAGTACTAACTTACCCTACCTCGAGGCCAACAACTCATGTATAGGGTATGACCTGCCGCGACCGGGCTCGAACCCGCGATCTCCGGATTCCAAGTCAGACATGCTAACCACTACGCCACGGCCGCGGCTTCGCGTTTCTTCACCAAGACAAATTTTATTGTTTGTTCTTACAAACAATTGGGAGGTTGATGCACACTTGAACCAGGTTATTATATCCAGTGGCAATTATTGTGCTAGTTCCGTTGTCCGTTCCAAGGCGAAAGCCCTTTAGGTTCTTGTACACGTTATTTGTGTGAGTCGTCCTTCTTATAATAAAAACTGAAAACAAAACATCTCCCTTTTCGCATTTTGATGGTGTGGAAGGTTTGTGTTTAACAGTAGTTTGTTCTAATGTGTTTTCAAACTCGATAAAGCGATCACAAGAGCGATTGGTTCAAGCTTTAAGCAACTATCAACATGTACTAATTGTTTACATTTGTTTAGTCAGCTATTTTATTATCTTACAAGACATCAACGCTTAATAGAAAGATGGGGAACGACATGTTTGTACTCATAGAACTGCTACGGTTACAGCCCCTGGAAGAAGGAGTCTATATCTTATTCCAGACTATTTATTATGTTTTGTTCAGATTCTTACCTCGATCTTTCTGATCTATCAACCGCCATTTTCTTTTTCTTAATGGCTGTTGTCGTTTCTTTCTTCGTCATGTCCACAACGTCTGTTTTCTTCTTTAGAAATAAGCACGATATCTTCAATTATATAAAGACATTTAAAAGATGCAATAGTTTTTGTGATAGATTTTCGCATCTTTTCAACAGTCAGTGTCATATTAGGCGTCTTTGACTCAATACAACATTTCAGAGCTAGTGCGTGCCTTCTAAACTGACAGACATATAAGGCGGAAATTTCACCTAACCTTTGTTCTTGTGATTTAACGAAACTAGACTTCCATCCTCTGAATTTATTTAATTAATTGAGAGGCATGCTTGACTCCAATTATCGAACTCACGACTCTCTTCATTTCTTTCAGTTAAAAGTTACTACCGGCAAGGAGAAATTATTGTTTTTATTCAATTTTTCAAGCGATACTTACAATTTTACTAAATTTAGAATCAGATTGTTGTGTTGGTGGACTGACCATGTTAGTGTCCCCAACATTATTGTTGTTTATAGGAACACAAGCTGGCATACTTTCTGTGTAACCTCGTCTCTGAAAATATAGAAATATATAAGAACTTTGTATTCAAAGCAACAAGTACAAGCATAATGTCTTTGGTAAGCACAGCTGAAATATATTCTGGCAAAATTGCGATAGAATTATAGTTAATAGTTAGCTGAGTTAACATTTAACAGTTAAGTTCCCGAAATACAATTTAAGTATCACTTACATTCTTAGAATCAGTTAGTCGTTTAAAAGTAGAAACAACGTGTAAACAGTATCTACTACATGTACAATGCTTTAGCAGGGGAGTTAAATGGAACAGCCATATTTTTATCGCGGAATAATGCATGGATATAATTATGATTGTTCATGTTTGTATTTAATCCCGCGTGACTATTTTATAACTATTACCTTAGCTTTGCTAACTTTCCAGCTACATTGTAATGATGTTACAATATTCATTCTGATGGCTTTACTTCTATCAATTCCTGATTATATTATCATTATTCTAATGGATATCGTTTTTATAAATTTCTGTTCTTGAGGTGTTTTCATCTTTAACTATGCAGAAAGTCTTTGAAATTTAGAGCTCACTAAAGTCGTAATTAGCGGTTTGAATCGCAAGCGCTCAAATAAGGTATGCCTTAATTACGGCTACTGGTGTTTTCGCTCGAGTTTGATTCTTTATTTAATTGAGCCTGTGACCGAATAGCAAACCTACACGGGTTAAATATTCAATTTTTGTCCATCCGGCTATTGCCATGACATTCTTTCTAAATGATAATGTTAATTATCGCTGCCAGTTCAATCCATTGTGCATATTATCCCTGAATACAATGTAATCACATCCAGTCACTTAATTTAATTGTCCAAGAAACTATATATTCGATTAACGATAAGAGGAAAAGTATTCCATTAGTGATGTCATATTTTTAAAGCACTCTCCATAATAAGAAATAATATAAATAATCAACAGTTCCTTAGTTCTTCCGCTCTTAAAACACGCGATTACACTGCACAAAATAATGAAGGGTGTAACAAGTTATGTTTAATCCAGCAAAGGATTTGAATAAAGCAAAATTAAGATTTAAATATTCAAATCCTATAATTGTGAAGTAATTTTCATTAGAGATTACGAATTATTTTATTTCTAAACGTTTCGTCCACTTAATTCAGCAAGAAAATTCCAATTTTTATTATTGAAATAAAATTGGCTCAAGTGCTTAGATTTATTTGTCCAGTTCGTTTTGTATGTTTATTTAAACAAATATTTAATTTCGTTTCGCCAAATTAGTTTTTAAAGCGGACGAATCGTTTAAACGTCTTTAAGATTGTTTGAATTTTTCCAGATTTTATTTGCTTGGTTTATTAAGGTAGTTTTCCCTTATTTGTGTTAATTTTAACTTTTATTCTTAAACAAACCATACGACATTGGCGAAAAGCGATAATTCATTCTAAAAGGGTCGGACCAGGTCAAAATTCACACAGAGCGCTCAGGGGTAATATGTGTGCTATACTATAGTTTTAGACATTCTCTTTTCTATATGAAAGCAGTAGTAAAGTGGTAGATAGCGCTCTTTGGCATGGGTTCTGTGTTCGAACGGAATTAAGCTACGACTTTTAGTCTGTTCCCACAATGCAATTTTCAAAATGGTAAAAATCAGAACGAGGTTGTAACTAGAATGAGGCTAGGGTGATTCTCAACCTTTGCAGTACAGAGCATGACTCTACCGTTGTCTATATATATGATATACACATATGTTACATTGAAACGGAGAAATAAATAGCTTTCAAAGCAACCCATCTTCTTTCGTATATATAGTTACACATTCGTGGATGACAACTGGTATAGGTACAGTCTAATACAGTTCGTTTGGTACCGGATGTGCGACTACTTGCACATAAGGCATCCTTACAGAGCGAGCATTAAGTTTGAAATCATCCATCCTCAAATAATTACTGATATAACATTTTTTGGCTTTACAAATATAATATGTAAATTATTTATATTCAATAATCTTCAACGGTCATTCAAAGGTATTAAAATCAAATAAAAACTTGTATGAATCTCCCTGCCTAGATATGGCTTCTTTGTCGACCATATTGAAATGTTATCACGTTTTTGTTTATAATAAACTTGACGAAGCTCCACAAATAGTGCATTATCTTAAACCTCGGCGTAGTAATACATCTTTATTAACAATAAATAGTTCTTTGTTGTTCGGTTTAAATAGATAAAACAAATAGACCACAAAGGTTTCTTTCGATAATTTGTAAATTGAACTAATAATCCAAATACATTTTGAAGTGTTTTAAAATATGACTTTAAATGATTTCATATACAAAGACATTTAAATATTTAACAAAGCTATGACATGTCATGTACCGTATGAACGCTATACATTTTGTAAAGGCTTATATATGTGGTTTATTTAGTCCTACCAGTACGAGCTTATTCGGTTATCTAAGTCGACAGAGACACGTGGGTCGTGAGTTTGATGCACGGACCGGAAGAACACACCCTCAAGAAGTTTGGGCATGAAATATTTGAAACAACAATTATTCCTCTCGCCGTTAAATCAAGAAGGCAGTTGTAAGTCTCTATCATGCTTGATACTGGTCTAAAGATGTAAACACCAGCAGGGAGCCAGAAAACTCCGCATAGCGGTTATTTCCCTTTAATGAATGAATAAAAAGTTGCAACACGTGACGTAACCGCTGTAAGGAGTTTTGGGTCTTTTTAGCTGGACTGAGTAAAACAGTATGTTCGAGTCTGTTGGGCCATTTTTGAAAAAGGGGTAGAGCACATCGAACACAGCCATGATTGGTAAAAGGTTGACTACCATTTGAACGTTTTTTTTTGGAAACACGAAGCCGACGTCCAGACAATCAAAGTTTAACAGGTCAGTATACAAAAGTTTCGCAACTTATGTAATGACTAATAAATAAGTGGCAATTTTAAGTCGCTTATATCCTTTGAAATAAGTACTTAAAGATTAATTCAACATTGATTTTTTACAAAATGGTTCATTAAAAGTATATGCTATTCAAATTCCAGACTTTCAAATATAGTTTAAGTATGGATCACAGAATGGTTTACAATTTAATCTTTAACCTACTCAAATGGCTAAAATATAATCAAATGACCAGTTTTGTTTAGTTATTAAGGTCTCTAAAGGATTAAGCGATAATCTTAACACTTTTGGGCGTAATTCCAAACAATCTTAAGGTAATTTCCCGAAGTATGAAACGTTCGTGTGTTTCGTTAAGTTTGACCGTATTTTTCAACCACAGGAGGTTGTGTCATATTTATTTCAAGTTGTTTTAAGGCACATAGACACTTAATGGTCATGTGGCGCGCGACTGTATCATGATAGAAATCACGCTGCTGCGCTCCGCTATAGTTCTATTTTAATAACTTGTCACAACTTGAATAATTACACGATCATTGAATGCGTTATTTTTCAACTTCTTTCTATCCATTGAGCCACCAATTTATATTAATTATTGATCAACTTACTATATATGCGGTGATTTTGAATATCATGAAAATGACAAGTTCAAAATGAGATAAAAATAACAGATTCAGTGACCGTGAAATTATTCAAATTGTGACAGGTTAATAAAACAGAACTATATGATTTTACAATATTGTTGAATTTAAGCGTTGTAAGCGATCTTACGAATGAAATTTCTGTACAGTTACCTGTGACTATATTGATTTGTGTGTCTAATCCATTTGGAAAGTTTATTTCTAAATACATTATATATAATACACAAGAGGGTAGGTAATTCCGCAGTTAAAAGTTGTGAAATTATTGAACGTTGGTTGTTCATGTTGCAATATGTGTCAGAATAAACCTTAAAGTTGGCTATTTTATTTCCAACCTTACAAATCTAATACCACAGAACATTTAGCCACCTTTCAGACATATGAGGTCAAGCCCAAACGTCTGGTACCAGTCCTCGTATATTGGACCTACATGTATGAATGCCAAGATCGTCAGAAAACTCTGTGTTAGAATTTCTCAGTGATTTAGAGCATTTTAAACTAATGATTATGATATTTAATTTAGTTTACACAGTAAAGTTCAGCTATGAAGACCACCCAAGTTATTGCAATTTCTTGTGATCTTTGTGGATTTGAAAGTTCCAAAAAGCTTAATTGGATAAGAAGATAGGACTCTTTATTAAGACTATTTCACTATTAATATCATTTCGCTATTAATATCATTTCGCTATTAATATCATTTCACTAATAATATCATTTCGTTATTAATATCATTTCACTAATAATATCATTTCGCTATTAATATCATTTCACTAATAATATCATTTCGCTATTAATATCATTTCACTAATAATATCATTTCGCTATTAATATCATTTTACTAATATTATCATTTCACTAATAATATCATTTCGCTATTAATATCATTTTACTAATATTATCATTTCACTAATAATATCATTTCGCTAGTATTACCATTTCACTATTAAGATCACCTATTTTGATGGGCTTAATGGTGAAAATTTATCGCACTTAAATGCTTAAATGATGCAAGTATAACGTGAACCATAGCAACATCATGTGTGGTTGAATCCCAACAAAGAAAAATAATCAACAATGAAAAACACTTAAGTTTACAAGTTTTATTATTGTTGTTTATTGCTTTCAATGATGCTGTTTTATTTTGGTTATTTAACTTATTTATTGTATGAAGATTGTAATTTAAGTCATAAACATTTAAGTCTTGTATAAATATATAATAAAATTCAGGTATTAACATTTAAACCAGTTTTCTTTGCTATAAAGTGATTCGCGTAGGTACTACGTATCAGTGATGCGAAGGCTCGAAGATTCACAAAACAACTTAACCACACCAGTTCGGATGCGTATCTTCAAGCCAGTTACGATACGATTAGAGTCACAATACAGTAGTCGCGATGTGATATACTTTCTTGATTAATACATGTACAATTGTAAATAAATTTTAATACCAAGTACCAATGCTTTGAACGTAATAAAATGAAAAAGAAACTCAACAGCTCCATGTTCCATGTGGTACCTGTTTACACTGAACTTGAATGAAAAGAAAACTAGTAATCAAATACACTAGAAATTATTCAAATAATTATCAGTGTATATAGGTCAGTTAAAAAACTAGTCTAACTCCATGTAAATAAAGAAGGGCGTAGACCAATTGTGCGCCAACCCATCGGTATGTATAGACTGTATTTTGAGACGACACTTTCTCTTTTTTTTGAATGGTAAAATATAAATATGCTCATGAAATAAAATCAACATTGATAACTCGTCATCAATAATAAAACTATCATATTACGTGTTATACATGTAATATATACTCTAATTATTCATTTTTTACAGTCTATATCAAATTGCCTACTAGTATTTTCGCGTCAATTTTAATTTTGCGGTATATCTGTTTTTAATTCGACCACAACAACTTGCATCGTCGGTTATCCCTAGATACATTAGTCCGCTTTTGCTGCGTTATGTACCGTGGGCAATTTGGTTGGAAAAATCTCGAAGTCATGAATAATTAATGAGGCAGTATCATTGGTTCCGCAAGAAAACCACTGCGGAAAACTAGCCAATGAAATTTCGTTTTATATCTAAGGTTTGGTTTACTATTCAAAATTTTTCTATAGCGGGTGATGTATGACTTTGATGTATGACGTCATTGTTATTGAAGAGTATTTAATTGTAACATGTGATTTCATTGGAAGAAGATTGGTCTCCCCTGCCTCATGCATATTCATGAAAACGAGATTTTGCCAGTCAAATTGTCCCCGGTACGTATGGAATGTAACGGACGAAAGTACTGTGTTTGCCGACGATGAACAACTTGTAGCACCACCTTTAACTTTAAAATGACCAGGGATAAAGTGCCAGTTACTGAAACAAAGTTGAACATTTTGTTAGCCAATATTTTTGTTTGATTTTTGAGCGAAATAAAGTACACGCAGAAAACCTTGGTTGCACGGTATAATGTAGATCATATGAAATAAGAAACTGATTGATTTAAAGGGATAATGTACTTTTGATATTAACGTTTGTGATGAGATATTTTTTTATTATTTATTTAAGTTTTATGCTTCTCATGTATCAAGATTAAATAACATTCTGTGATTACATCGCAATTACTCGGTAATTTCAGCGACCCGATCCAGTTCTGAGTGGTTATAACCGCACCATTTCCCACACTGGTCCCTAGAAAATAGTAAGGGGCTGTTGCCATTGCTGATACGAGTCGACGTACGTTGTATCAATCATTGCTATTTTTAGTTTACATTAGTTGAATTAACAAACTAAATGCATGACTCAATGAAACTCATTGAAACTCAATCACAAAAAGTTTATGAACAAACAAAAGAAACCATAGAATCATATATAGAATCATATTTTTGTCTATTTTTCAAACCCATTGAGTCTGGGTGCTTTTTAATCAATAAAAACTTTATAGTTATGTAAATGCATCGATTTATCAAGGCGGACAGATGAGCAGAAATGGGTTTTCATTGAAATGCTGGCACAAAGCATTGCTTTGGTTAATGTTCTTTTCACTTTTATTTGCAGCCTTTCTTTCCTTTGAAATCCTAAAATATTGTTCAATTAAGTGTTTTATTTCATTTAAGCTCATAAAATGTAATTAACATAGGTTTATCGACTTGTTATGCAAAAACACGTATTTGATAATTGTAGTTTAACTTTAGTACGTATTGATTTTAATTTGATTTTCGCTTATATCATAGAAAAATGTACTTCCATTGTTGCTTATGACATAAAATAAATGAGCACACAATGTGCTTTTGGAATTTAGAAAATTTCGATTATTTTGTATTGTTTATAAAATTGGATAAGAGAATTGTTTTTGAAAGAGAATAATTTTCCAGTCAATTTGATTTTAGTTTGAAATTAGATTCGAACATTTTAGCTTGATTGTGAATATTATTTATATTTAATTTACTGAGTAGAATTAGCTTTCATTAAGGCGTCTTTCATCCCTCATTATATTTCATATTTTTATTAATAATAAATTCATAATGAATAATCGGAAAGTAATCAGTTTTTTTAATCAGTAATCACTGCCGAGTTTATTTGCATTACTTGCTCGTATAGAATAATGAAAATGGGTTTAGTTAGAACTTTGATTTGGTATGATTCAAAGGCGATCGACGAGTTCCGATCTATCATAGCCAACAAATATACATATTGATTGGTTAATACAAAATTAGCCTGATTCCCCTTCTAGTTACATGAAGGAAGTCTTGCTTTGTGCTAAGTCATTTATGTGTATACATACATTTACATATATAGTACCCACCAAAAGTTTGGAGACAAAAGAAATTTACTACAATTCTTAAAATTTCGTTGATTATGTTTGTGAAATCAATATTTTTGATGTTTTTCTTATGGATAGTGGAAAAAAAGAAAACAAATTTCATAAATGCAGCATTTTTATAAGATTCAGCATATGACATCCTGAAGCCCCTAAAACCATGTTTATTGTAGTTATTTTCTGAAAATAGTTTTTACTCTATTTTGTACTCTCAGTTATAAGTATAATGCTAACAAAAGAATATAAAGCAAAACTAAATTACATTTCAAAATTAACAACTATCAAATTTTGAATAGAAGCTATTTCGTAGGCCTACAAAGTGAAAATGTATCCAAACTTTTGGTTGGGTACTGTATACGAAGTGCCTTTAATGGTTCGGGACCGTGTCGGTCAGTTTTAGTTTAGTTTGTTTTACGCTATGTTATAACAGAATGAATCAATCTTGTGAGGAGGACAGTTCCACTAACCATCGTTCCTAGGATGTATCAGTGTAAGACTCAGATTCTCTGAGACGTCAAATTCACAAGAAAGATATTTGAATGACTTAAACTCAGAAGTTGTCCCAACCATTAAAGTGCTGACGTTACGTCATATTAACTTTACGTAGCACTCAAATCTGTGTTCTGTTCTGTTCTGTTCTATATCAATTAGAATACCAGAAATAAAGTATTGATGAGTAATATTGCTATGATACGTGATTATTCAAACCCATATCTTTATGAAACAAAGCTGTACGTGCTCAGGGTATAAAATGATGCATTTCTTCATAAAGGCACATATCTCGCTAAAATTTGGTGTTCTTCACGGAAACAGTTAGGGTTAAAATAAAATAACAAGAAATGCAATGTGGAAACCACATTAAAGCCGGATTTTAAAAACTTTAACGCAAAAATTACAAAGGGAAATCATCCATAATAAAGCCAGGTAGAGTTGTGGTTACTGTCTAATTCTATTCATCACATGGTATGTTATCATTGTATGAAGTTTCATAAAGATCTGACAATAAATGGTAGAGATATATGCTAAATTGAAAACTTTAACGCAATTGTTAACGACACCGGACGCCCGCCCGATCGCCCGCCCGCACGCCCGTGTTTCGCCAAACTATTAGCCGATTTTTTTTCGTTTAAAATCCGGCTAAAAACTCCGATACCTCATGTACATGTATATGTTCCTTAATCCGTAAAAACTGTCGTGGTGTAGTGTCGGCTCTGGCTTTGACAATAATAAACATTACAATTATACAACAAATGTAAGTACATGTACCCCTACTACAAATTATGGGGAAAGTAAAAAAATAAATAAAAGTGTTACCATGGCTATTTGGGTATTATTATCCAAAATTTATATTTATATAAGTTTACAATCACAAAAATGCAGTAAATACACAACAGTCACTAAAGCACTACGGTCATACGATGGAACAATCCGTATGTTCGCACATTTTTAACGTTTTAATATAAAAGACTATATTTTGCTATTTTACACGAAACAAACAAAACTTGGAGTAACCCCAAAATTGCATTTATTGATAAAATAAACAATTTGTTTGGAAACAAAACACTTTTAAATGATAAGGTACAGAACAGTAATTGTTCAGATAAAATGCTTTGATGAGTAAACAATGAGGAGGTTACTATATTGTTTGTAATAATTGAAATATTAATAAAGTTTTAACTTCAAATTTAAATGGATCCAGACTGCCACATAATTACATTGTTTTGGAACATTTATGGCCGTGTATTTTTGATGGTAGTTTCAAACAAAGACGCTGTATACATGGGGTCTTTGTTTAAGTATAATGAAGAAAATATTGCAACTTTTTCACATTGAGTTGTGATAATGAAGGTTTTTTTAAATATTTCTTTAAATGTTTTAATCCCAGATGTTTAATCTTTGATGTTGGAGTTTTAATCAATACGATGAAACTCGTCGAATGGTTTATTGTCCAAAATAACAAAGGGAGATATCGTACTGAGGGACCGAAGCGACGAAGCCGAGTTGTTACACTGGACTACAATCTCCGTAAACAGTTATCCTGTAGACCGTTGATCGGGTTTTAATCAGAATGACTGGACTAGTATTCGATAGGTAGCGAGCCCCATGTCAATTCGAGCCCAACATCGCTAGCTATCTTGGAAATTGTGTAACTTTAATAGCTTAGCACCAGTGCGGTCAGAGAGTGGACTCAACTAGGGTGACCAATGAAAGTTATAAGAACATGTTTGTGCCAATTTAGAGCTTATATAGTATGATCTAAACTTCCCTCAGCCAGTTAGACCCAACCTCAAACTACGACATGAGTCTCCTCGCCAAGTACCCAACACCTAACGTCAAAAATGTCAAATTAAACTTTTCACAAAAACATAAAAAGATCAACAAAGATCAAATAGAGATTATATTTTTATAAATTAAGTAACATATAAATAATTTATAATATCTAAAATAATCCTCTTATAACATGTATGTACCCTTTTCTCTCTTGTATGTTAAAACGTATACGTCTACAGTTGAACCTCGCTTAAATAGCCATCAGTCTATAACGGTCATATGTTAATGACAGCCACAGCCAATTTACGATCATCTCTCAATAACAACCAGCCTTCAATAATTACCATTTTTCAACGTAAGTCATTTCAAAATAACAGTCACTTCTCAGTAACAAGCACCCCTCTATAACGACCACTTCTCAATAATGGTCAGGGGCGGATCCAGAATTTTTTTTTAGGGGTCCGATTTCTTTCTAGGGGGTCCTAACTTTCGAACCACAACCATATTATACACATTTTGCACAATAATGCAACATTTTAAAAATAAAAACAACTTAACTATTAAATAAATGTTAAGCACCGAGAGAAATTGTTTCATGCTACTTAAAAATGACTTACAGTCAAGAAATACACTAATGGACAGGTACATTTTGGAAATTCTAGAGGGGGTCCGGACCCCCCCTGACCCCCCGCTAGATCCGCCTATGATGGTCACTTCTCAATAACAGTAACTTCTTAATAATGGTCACTATATGAAATCAGTCAGCCCAAAATAGCTTTCATCACTAAATAACAGTCACCTGTCAACGAATGGCTATTTCTTAGTAATATCCATCTTTTAATAACAGTCCCATATCAGAAACAACCATCCCTCTATTACGACCTACTTGATATAACGACCATTAAAAGCATGTATACGTTAATGACCGTTTCGCAATAATTGCAATATTTCAATTACAGTTATCGCTCAAAAGCAGTTGCATTGTATTAACCAGAACAGAAAAGAACAGAACAAATTATATATTTTTCAACTCGGGTACATAATTATTGTACAGCAAGATGGTATCCGGTGAAGGTACATTTTACATAGGATATACATGTAGTGTAAACATTTTAACAAAGAGAGACAGGGAAAAGGGAAAACAAAAACAAAAACACGAAAAAGTAATCAGTCGTAGTTAAAGGTAGTAAACATCACAGCTAAAGATGGGTATGAATGTCAAAGTGATAGATGATATGAGTGTTATTTTTTTCACAGAAAATAACCCTTTCTATCATAGCCACCTCTGAATAACAGTCAATTAAGCACAATCTTTATACAGGCCGTAGTAGAGAGGTTTCCCTGTATTATGTATATTTAATATATACAATGTAAGCTACATTTGTTAACTTTCAGTCAATTTATTTGAATTACAAAATAAACAGAAAAATACATTATTTACAATTTAAATATTATACTATATACATTGTATATAATTATATGTACATACGAGGCCTATTTCTCCTTTTTTTGTTTATACAAATTTATTTCAGTTTAATTGTGAAACAAGTTCTTACAATATATGTTAATTATTTTTGAGTCCGTTTCCCGCCCCCTTTCAGCCTTAGTTCAAAGTTTACAATGTAAAGTTCTTTTTCGTTCAAGAAAACCATTTAGTGGGTTTTAAATGTCATTTAAAACATCACAGCGTCATGTATTATCAATCAATTTTACTTTTCATTTATTTAAGTAAAATAAATAATATTATTTCAAAACACGTTTAGTTTTATACTCAATAATTCCACCTTAAGGTGATTTATATACATTTACATGTACACGATTAAATTTTTAGAAAATATAAAATTATGAGCATACATAAATACAGCAAAATGACGATTGGACAGATAATTGAATAAGCAATGTAAAAAACATGCATTCATTTGACAGTAACATACATGCATATATTTTCATATATTTTCAATATTATTATTTCAAACGTAGTTTTTATTACATATATACATTTGTACATTGTATGTCATTCCGCTTAATTTAAGATACACAATTTAAACCCACGTTGTGATTTTACAATAAAAGTGTAAATTACCTGATAAGAAATGAAAATTAATCAAATCTCTTTGATGTTCGCCGCTCACACTACATCAAAAGATATTCCTGTGAGTTTAAATTCCAGTAAAAATAATAATTAATGAAAATGCGTACATATTAATCGTAGAACTGTTCCATAGATCCAGTCACCCTAGCCTCTGAAACTATAAGTTCCTAATACTGTTAAATAGTTCATACTTTTAAACAAATAATCCAACAGTGTTTAAACAATCATTCCGGATTAAAGAAAACTGCTCAATGCTAGGTCGTTATTATAAATTTATAAAAATTTAATCCGGGTATAGGCCCTACTAGCGAGTTTTAACATTTATTAATCCATTTATTTATATTTCTCAAATTTTAATAAGCTTTTGTGTGACACAGAGTGAATGAAGTCACGTGACTAATTTAAATTAATGTACATTTTTGATTTGGGATTTAATAATTCTAGTATTTAGAGACAGGGGTATTTGAGGCTAATTTAGATTTCTTATCCGTTTAAGATATTGTTACGACGTTTGAAATTGACAATGCCAACCGAAATAATGAATTGATCATTTTTAATTTATTGAGAGTCTCGACTCAAGATAAGTGTTTGCTATGTAAAGTTTATAATCATAGTTCTTTTAAAAAATATTGATATTCATTTATACTGTAATATCATTATTTTTAAAGGATCGTAAAAAACTTCACAATGTGTGTGTTTTTGTAGCAAACATTATTTTGAGTCGAGACTCAATGATTTAAAAGAATTGGGTTTTCATTATTTTTGTGAGTTGGGGTCTACGTTTTTGAATACTTGCATTGCTTGTATTACTTTACCCAGGGAAACGTTGAGGTGGGTTTTTGGGCTGGCCAGTATTTTAAAGACAGGTCACTTAATGCGCCACTATATTTACCGCTATATTGGCATTGTTGAAGCGTTTAAAGGATCTAAGTTTAAAGATATTGTGGACTGCTAGTTATATAATTATCAGTCTAACTTTGAAATTACATCAACATGACTACGACCGCCTTTGAACTTTTCTTTAATTGAGTTTTAGTATAACTGTTGATTTTAACAAAATGTGACTAAAGTTTAAATTAGCAAAGATCTAAAATCAAGATAAATTATCATAAACGTTCGTAGATACATACATGCATCTTCCTTACTTGATTTATTGATTTCAAAATATTTTCACTGCTTGCATTCAACCAAGGCAACTAAAGAAAGAGGACAGAAATTCACGATCAAATTTCCCATTTATCAAACTCATATTATGTTAGAAAATACATGTTGGCCTCATTTTATATAAATTACATAATTATCAAGCCCGTAGAACTAACTTTCAGATGGGGGCTTGTGCCTTTTGGTTAGTAAATTGTTTGATGGGCCAATAACACAATGTTTCTCTTTTACTGCATTCGAAACACCTCGACCGTTCTTTGAATGAATAATTCTTTGTGAATGACCAAGGTAATCCGAATGCTTTTACTGCAGTTTGTTGAGTTTAAATCGCTATTACCGTCAAACCCAGTCTCACCTATTTCCCTACGGGTTTATATTCCAAGATAATGAAGCCCAAAGACAAAATTTTCAGATTGGGCTTGTTTTTTAGGGGGATGTTTTTCTTATGCGCATGATAACTTTAAATCACTATTACTTCTCAATTAATTAGGAACCCTTAGCCCTTATACCTTCCTTATATAGGTTTGGTTGGTTTATAAAATGATTATTTCTTAGACGCGTTATAAGTTTATCGGGTAAATCAGAATGGCTATAAAAATCATTAGACGACCCCTTAGCCCCTTCGCTTCCCAATGTCTCCTAGGGCCTGCGTATCAAGCTAATAAAGACAGCTATACATAATGAGAACAAATGAGTGCATACAAAACACTTCATAATAAATGAATACAGTTATTATTATAGATGTTTAAATTCGATGTCTTTTTTAAAAGTGGATTTTAAATCGATTTAGTCCGTCCCTCATAAATATGTTTTGATATAGTTGGTAAAATCGATCTTTTTTATTTTTATATTTCCCCTCTTGAATGAATATTCTGCGACCAAATGTTTTAAATGAAAGCTTACAAGTGGTTGTTATGTTTTGTCACTTATACAGGCCGTTTAATTGACATTGAAGTACATTACAATATAATATTGTTCTCCGAGTATTTTTATTAATATTTCCGACAGACTTCGCAAGGTACCATTCAACTGTGGAACCAATTGAAATCGTGAAACATCGTGTATTTCCGTATTATTTCGTAATATACTTATACTTGTCTTTTAAAGAGGGGTGGTTATTGATGGAATGGGAATTACAAATGTTGACTTGTTGAAAGTATCACCGTTGGGATTGTGGCTCTTCAAAGCACACAGGTCCACATGAGCAGAAGGCGGTGATATGGAGAGCCGGGAACCCCTTCCCAAATAATTTTGACAATATAAATATGAATAAATGAATGTTTTGAATAAGAGATTCATATAATTTATAATTACATATTTTAATATGACTTCTCCGTCATATATGTATGTACTTTAGTGCATTACAGTAAAGTTCCGCTATTAAGACCACTTTTTTAAATGATGCGATTTTTTACTAAAATTAAGACCCAAATGCTTAATTTGTGAACAAAAGGGTCTCTATAATAAGACTGTTTCGCTATTAAGACCATCGATTTTGCTGGTCTTAATAGCGGAACTTTACTGTATTCGTATACATATTCATATCTGTGTAAATGTGACCTTGGTCCCTCATGAACCAATTACAATAGACATACATATAGTATTAGCCTTTCACTTCTCTTTTAATGAGAAATTAATGCTTAATACAGACAACTCGCGAACAACATTCATAGATATTGAATACATTCGGACCTGCTGATTGTGTGAACAGCGTTCAGTAATAAAATACCGTAACCATACGAGCCTGCTATATATGAACAATGTTCACAATTTAAATAAAGAGACTATATACATGCGTACATTAGTGTTAAAACAATACAATACGTGAAACAATAACCCTCATCAATCAAACCTCGTATAGGACACGTATAACTTTAATCATAACATTGTTACACGATAGATGCATTAACTATTGTTTTGTGTGTATGTCTTTTCTCCATGGACTGTTTGTCTCTCGTAGACTATAGTTTACTGTAGAATAAAACATGGAAGAATCCGAAGACGAGCAGATGGAATGGGTTGAATATCACCAGGTAAATTTTAATTGTTTTATCATTGTCGTTGGCTTATCTATATGGCATACGTAGACACGTGGGTTTTTTACATTTTGTAAATATAAGTTAAGCTTTGTCTTGTCTAATTAGGAAGTCCGAAGGGGGTACTCAAGAAAGATCCAATGCTAAAGGTTTGTGACATTTTCACTTAATTTGCGATAGTTTTAAGAAAATTGTTTTAGTTTCTTGTGTATGAAGCAATCAACTGAATGGGCATCGATGCTGTACATGTTAACGTCTGGTACGGTTATTTGGAATTAAATGTCCATATTACTCTTCATACAAAATATTTCACCGATTGAAGTTAAACTTCACATTGTCGTTTCAACTTTTTCTTCCGACATTTGATGTCATATAAACCTGTCAACGTAAAACCAAAGAGTTTTGAGGCGAAATATGGTCCAGGACACGTCGATTTAAAATCCACAATGAGGTCCGATCAAAAAGTAAATAAGCGCTTACTTGATGTAAAAACAAAACAAATTTTAAACTTGAGAAAATATTTACAAATAAAATTTTATCAAAATATGTTAATCGAATTTGATTGAATTACATTTTACTGCTAATTAATTAATTACTGTATTGCTGTTGAATAAAATAATTGATGATATCACGTGTTGCGTGCGGTGCGCTTGAAAGTTTGTGGAAATGCTTGGGGCATTACATATATTCACACAAAATTACGACAAATTACTTCCTTATAATTGTCAATAATTAAATAAATGTTCTCGAACATTGTTTAACACGTTGGCCAACTTTAAAACCTTAAACCTTCACATTTATGTGAATTTAGCAGTCTTTAAACGGATGTGACACAGAACAGTACGTTAGAGCTCGTAAAAGCCGTTCTTGGATTGTGTTTAAAACCCAACATTGAACGGACCTGTGAAAATACGGACTTTTTAGATATAACAAAATAACAATGAGTTTAAATGTGAAAACTGGAGCTTACTGGGAGAAAGGAGAGGACAAAGACGAAGATGAGGGCACCGCCGATTCTAAATTATTTTTAAACAGACAAGCTATACGTGAATTTAAAATTAATGAAGTAGTACGGAAGAAAGCTGTAAAGGAATTTTTGTCTCAAGATGTCTTGGAGGACGATGATGAAACTGAGGGTGAGAAGAAACCGGTGATAGAGATTGAGGAAGAAGAAGACGAAGCAACTAAAAGAAAAAAGAGAAAGGTTCATATATGAAATAATTTTAAATCATTTTTTTATGGTTTTTTTGTCCTTTATTATAAGGCTTGGCCCGGGTAAATTCAAAGAGGTTCTGGATTGAGATTTATTGCCATCGATGACTATCTAGAGATTCGATAGACATGTTTATGTCCTATGTACGATTTGGTTCAACTTATTTCTGTAAAGAACACTATTTTATTACTGCATGATGACTTAATTAAGGTGTGATTCTGTTAAACAAACGCAATAACGGCCCAGAGTATAAGTTTCTATTGTTTCATTTTGATCAGTTTGATAATACATGTCTCTGACTTAACGGATAAAAGGCAAATAAGTCCAACGTACAGGTGTTCGCCTATTGAGTGCGTTCAGTAAAAAAATAGATATTTTGCGGTTTTTTATGTTTTGTGTAGGTAGAGACAATTAATGTTCATGTACGCACATGTAGGTGAATTCAATCAGTAGAATGAATGCACACGCGTACATTTGTATATTCTAGTTTGCATTTGCTTTTTAGCAATTTAGTGAATAAGTTCGCACTTATACCATTATAATAAGTTCGCACTTGTACCATTATAAGTAACTTTACATCTTAAATTACGATTGTAGTATCAAGTGTTATATAATAAATATCAACTCATTCATGAGCACCGGAAAACTCACTTTTGAGCTTCATTAAATTTCCTTTAAATTGTTTACTTGAGTTTCGTAAGATACAATTGATACATAAATAAATATAAATATTAGATTTTTATCGTTAACGAGAATTTCTCTCTAAAAATAGTGAATTATGTAACGATGCGCAATATGATTTGAGTAAGTAACTTTTTTACCGACCCTCACCAGGAAGTTGATGAAATATCAAAACGAGGCTCATACACGTAAACATGGCTGACAGAAAACGTCCAAAAAGAAGATCCGATAAGGTACACCGACTCCTGAGATCAGATTAACTTTAAATAACTACAATTCGGTTTACATCGATTGAAATAAAACATTTCCATCGATCTGATGTAATTTTAAGCTTGTTCTACGCGTACTTGAGTCACAATCTGTTACATTTTGGTAACCGCCTTTATAAGAAAGTGGGTGGGGAGTGTATGTTTTGCTTGTGAAGCCGGTATGGGTCGCTGATGTTGTGATTATTTATTCATTTTATATCATGTACTTATCTCTGAATAATTAACTTCGTATTTTGATGTCACTCTGTTATTTTCCTAATTGTTATCAAGTTTTATTTGTGAATAAATGAAATTTGTTCCAAGAACCTCTACATTCAATTTATTGACATATTGTATTGTTGTTTGCCAGTGGCAGTGAGTCACTTGGTGTTCTGATTGTTGTGGTTGTCCTCCCTTGGATTGAATAATGACTCTTCATTTTACATACTTGATAGAAATAGCAACACAATCGGGAATGTATTGGTTGCGTACATAGTGTCTTGTTTTTGTGTCAAAATCTAGAGTGCTATTTCTAGGACTAGGAGTGAATTAGGGACAAAACGGACCATGAGACGAAACGGACCATGCCAAAACGGACCAAAGTAGGGACGAAACGGACCATATTTGTGGGACAAAACGGACCATAGTCGGGACAAAACGGACCATTGTCGGGACAAAACGGACCATAAGAAAAAATGATATCATTATAATTATAAATTATTATGTGTGTGATTAATAACATCATATATATCTTTTATGTTTAGTGTAATTAAAATGTGTGTAAAAATTACTTAAAATAGCCTCAATAGTGATTAACAGTTTTCGCGTTGTTTGTGCGTTGTTTTAAGCTATACTGTGTCCTCCTCGGGACAAAACGGACCATTGTCGGGACAAAACGGACCATAAGAAAAAATATAACTATTATTATAAATTATTATGTGTGTGATTAATAACATCATATATATTGTTTAAGTCTTAGTGTAATTAAATTGTGTGTAAATAGTAATTAAAATAGCCTCAATTGTGATTAACAGTTTGCGTGTTGTTTGTGCGTTGTTTTTAAGCTATCTGTGCCGTTTCCTTGAGCTAATTAGCTAATACATCAGAGTGATTTAAGTTGAAGTTGTTTTTATATTGTCCAGCACAGGTTCTTCCCTATATGTACTGCACGCCACATATTACTCTGGGAAATGATTATATGATGACAAACTTGTTCCAGATAGCTATTCTGTGTCCTCATCGGCGTTTCCTTGAGCTATAATTAGCTATTAGATCAGAGCGATTTAATTTGAAGTTGCTTTTATATAGTCCAGCTCTGGTTCCTTCCTATGTACTGCACGCCTCATATAACTCTAGGAAATGATTATATGATGACAAACTTGTTCCAGATAAATTATAATTACTAATACACACAGTTACACAGATCATTCTCGTACCTATAGGTTGTCATGATTATAGATAGTTTTTAAAATTCTTATAGCTGCTAGGAACAAAATAAATAAATAATGTATTATTTCGTTGTTAATCAAAATAACTACAGTTTATTTATATGTATAAACAGGCCTCCGGCCTATACACAACAGTGTGCATTTACAAATATAACATGGTACATATGATAAATATAGAAGTAATAGAATATAATATGAAAGTATATTATAATCAAACAATACAGCAATGATATCAGTAATAGACAGAGAAATCACAGACACTTTTCAACAATCAGTTTTATAAGAAACTGAGTTCTGAAGTTCTACGCTCAAATGCATGATACAAATATACAGATAAATTTCGAATATCATCTTTATTAGTGCTAGACATCAGATTACTGAATTTTTCAATTGTATATTTAATACATTTTACTCTTATATCACTGTATAATGGACAGATCAGGGTGAAATGAAACTCATCTTCTACTAGACTCTCACAATAAAAACAAGTTCTGAATTCTCTGTCTATACCATGATATCGACCTTTTTCAATCATAAGGTCATGTGACGAGCTTCTAAACTTAACCATACAAGATCTAAATTTTCCAATGTCAATAGTAGAAACATACAATTCTTTACTAAATGAAAGTTTGAAACTTTTGTAATAATGTAACTTTGCAGAATCCGCGCATTCACCAAACCATGATTGAATAAACTGATCCTTCAAACGATTTGTGTATTGAAACAAAAATAATTTAGGATTTTCAACAAATTGTCTTTCCCAAATATAACCAAATCCATTACTATATAAATGCTTTCTTACATCAGAAACCCAGTTGTTATAACCCAAATTATCATAATAATACATCATATTATAACAAAGTTACAGGGAACGATTATGACAATAATGATAATGATAATTATCATCGGTTTGGTGTTAATTAAAGATTAATTTGTCAATGAAAGAAACAAACAAATAATCTTATTCAATTGGGTATCATTCATTATCAATGTAAGGATATCACTTTGAAGTCAATAATTGTCATAAGTTTGATGTTAAAAAAACAATGAAATAAACTAACAAAAAATATTTTTCAGTTAATATTAGATCTAGTCAATAATTGTCATCAGTTTGGTGTTATTTAAGATAAGAAGTTTTCCACGAAAAAAAAATAACACAATTACTCAATAGTTATTATTGTAATTGTTTGCAAGGGTAAAATAAAGATATGTTGTGTTTTGTTATGAAAAACAATATCAATATTTTTACTCTTTACTACTTCAACTTTTATTTCATTAAATCAATATATTTATTGTCTAGTAATATAATCTATTTTTTCTTATGGTCCGTTTTGTCCCGACAATGGTCCGTTTTGTCCCGACTATGGTCCGTTTTGTCCCACAAATATGGTCCGTTTCGTCCCTACTTTGGTCCGTTTTGGCATGGTCCGTTTCGTCTCATGGTCCGTTTTGTCCCGGTACCCTAGGAGTCTCCCTGTTCCTACTCATTGATAAAAATGTATTTTAGTGTCAAGTCTCTTGGAATGTAATGTTTCTAGGAGTGGAGGGTACCAAGTACAGTGCCTAAGAACCATAACTCAAGTTAGTGTGCAATTTTAGAGTTACTCCCCTTAGATAGACATCACAAACACACTGCCCCTTTCCTCTGCGCTTTGCCTCCCTTTGATTGAGTTCCTAGAAACACATCTAACTTAAATGGTTTTGATTTAATTCTACTTTATAGTGATAGTATTTAAAATAAACATATATTTTCTTCTTTCAGGAGGAGCAAGCTTGCACAAAGGAAGAATATGCTGTTGCTAAACATTTACGGTTTAATACACCGGCTCATACTGGTCGTTTAGCAGGAATGACAGTAAAATGTTTCATAGGTAAGTATCAAATAAAACCATAACTTAACTATTACTTAATTATTTAGTTGATAAAATGACCCTTTAATGTGTTTGCCATCTGAATTTGCCTGTTATTGTTATTTATAATAACATGGCTAATAAATTTAACTTTCCGAAACAAGAGGCCATCATTTCGTCTTGATACACATTGATCATGCATACATCATCTTTACAGGTTTAATTATGCAAGTCTTCACTGTACTTTTTGTATTTATAGACAAATTAATAATTTAAAAAAATGTGACAAACTAGATTGAAAACCAGTGAGCACTACACTTGTTTACACTTGCATTATCTTTTAGAATATTTTGTTTGCCATTTTTTAGCCGGATTTTTCAACAAAAAAATTCTGCAAATAGTTTGGCAAAAACACCATTGGTGTCCTTTACAATTGCCTTAAATATATTATTTCTGCCATTTATAGTCAGATCTTTATGAAACTTCATACAATGATAACATACCATGTGATGAACAGAATCAGAAAGTAACCACAACGCTACCTGCCTTTATTATGGATTATTTTCCTTTGTGATAATTGCGTTAAAGTTTTTAAATCCAGCTTTGATGTGGTTTTCACATTACATTTCTTGTTTATATAATGATATAATATGATAATGTTTTTTTTTCTTTTCTAGCATCTGATGCTGTGAACTGTTTACTTGATTCAAAATGGGCAAAAGGAAAAGCTAATCCTGATTCAGAAATTGTATTTACAGATAGAAAAAGTTGTGTTCAGTATTTAAATAAGTAAGTTAATATTTCTACTTAATAAATTTGTAATAATGATTGATAATGATGGTTAACAATCTCTGAAAAAAGGACTGGGATTCAGTAAAAAAGAATGAGTGTACCAGTGAGGTATAATTTTCAGAATAACTATTTTGCACAGGAAGGTGGATAGGGCAGGTTGTCTCTTGACTTCAAAACAATCAATATTTGTAAAATTAAAAAAATTATTAGAACTTTCCATCGCTATATGCTTTCATTGATAATCAAAATTGAAAGAATAAAATATAAATTTTTTTAACTACCGATCTATTGTATGAAGTTTTATGTTTATATTTCTGTATGTTTTTTCCAGGTTTATACAAAAAGGTTTATTTCATAGAGCTGATAAAATAGAATCTAGAAAAGAGAAAGAAAAAAAGAAAAAGAAAAAAGAATTAGAAGAAAATGATGTAATTATACTTTTTATATTTCTTATATTTATTGGTACACAATAATTATAGTCAGTCAGAATATATGAAATTGAATAGAACATATGTGTACAAATGAATTACACATATTGCATAAATCTACATTGACAAGGAAAAAAAGATTAGGCTTTATAAGAAAAGCAATCTCCGTAAACAGAGATCCTGTTCTACTTGCATTGTCGTACTGGATTTCTACTTAGTCAATGCAAGGTCACGTCGAGATGAACTTTGTGTCGACCAATCAATGCGTAGCTTTCATATAGACGAAAACACTATTAATCACATTTTGATTTTGTAATTTCTATTTTTAGACCAAGGTTTGCATGCAAATTTAACAGCGGTATTATTCACAGTCTGCGATTGGATGGCTGATTTCAAATTGCGTGACGTAGACGATGTAAACAAGTTACGTATCATAACAATTTCGTCATGAATATTATGATGAGAAAAGGTCACCTGAACGTGACCTTCGTTTGGAAAAGGCCAGATCTAAATTATCGAGTATGCGAGCGGTAAAATTTTAGATCGGGTTTTAATCAGATTGCAAGAAAAGTTTTCTGTGTTATACAAGATATAAGTTTCTCATAGAAAATGAATTCGCCATGTGTATATACAACATAATGTAAATAATATGATTTAATAGAAAGCTAACTTAAATGCTATTGAATAATCTCATATCTATTTTATTTCTTATTTATTTATTTAGAGTAAGAAAAGTAAAAAGACAAAGAAACCTACAGACGCTGAAATCGAGGAAGAACAGAAAAAAGAAGAAAAAAAGAAAGTAAGTATACATGTACATTTAATTTGTGTATTTTTATGTGTTTCATAATGTTTTATGTTAAGATCACAATTTAATACTTTTTTATCATACCACAGCAGTTGTATTGGATACTTATTGTTATTATTTAATGGTATACATATTGTTGAAATTCATTTAAATGTGAGGGGAGTGGTCACCGACTCTCCATAATAAAAGTAATTTACATCATCTAATATGTGCAGTCATCTTCTCTAAGAATCTGGAATATTTAGATATGTACGTCCATAATCAATAATGTTTTCAATTCATTAGCTGCTTGATCTAACTAAATTTGTTATAGAAATGATTGTTCCGAGTCAAATAGTCTACCTAAATCTGTGTCTATTTTAGACTGAGAAAAAAGAAGTAAAATTAAAGAAATTTAAACTCAGCATGAGTGAAGATCAGAGATTTGTAGATGGAAACTCAGTAAGTTAACTTCTGTTATTTTTTATATGTATGTAGTATTGTTTAGTTCATTGTTGAACTCATCAAAACATAGAGTAAAGTTTGGATAGAATTGAATTTAATATTTTGGTTGTCAATGGTGACATACACTGTAGTGAAAAATTTGAAGACTTGGTTTTAGTAATGTCCAGTTGATTTTAGAAAAAATGCTTAATATGACTAAGTGATGACAAGTAATAGGAAGTCTACCAGTCATTATTATACCCCCGCTTCGAAGAAGAGGGGGGTATACTGTTTTACCCTTGTCTGTGCGTCCGTCCGTCCATTACAAAATTTCCGTCGCAGTTTTCTCAGCAACTATAACATGCAGCAGCCTAATACTTTGCATATTGCTTCATCCCATAGTCCCATGTGGTGTAAAGCGATTTCAGGCTCTTTGCTCATCTACTTCCTGTTTGTCGCATATTTTTAGATTTTTGCGGGGGTATCACTAGTGAGCATTAGCTCACAGATTTACTTGTTTAATAATAAAGAATCAATATTAAACTATGAATATTTAATTTATTTGTCAATACTTATTTTTAGTCCCGAAAGTTAAAATAATTTCTAGAAGCATGCTATTTGAATTCTACCTTGAATTAGCAGTATCAAATTATAATTATATCATTTATATTTACAGATATATGTATGGATATATGATCCAATACATCCAAAGACATTTTTCATGGGGTTCTTGATGTGTAAGTTTAATGTTCTTTTTTTTTGTTTGAACAATTTTATTGATATAAGAGACCACTCGGTCATACATCAAGAATATGATATTATTTGATTAGCCAGTTTGCTTAGTGGCATAAATTGTATGTGCCAGTTATTATAGTGCGTACAATTTGACCCCGACCTCACCTCTTACATTTGCATCTAATTATCACCTACACATATCCCGGTGAAAATCAATACCACGCCTACTATACACTTCGACTCGTTACATATTTAAAATAAAATTAGACATGTATAGAGTATACACAGCCCGCATGTATAACAACTCACGATTCAAATGCATTCAAACGGGAAACTCGTGTTAACAATTAATAATAAAATGGGTGTTGGGATGGTGATTGTGGGGCTAAAACCAACAACCTTTGAATTGGTAGCTAGCCTCGTCGTATAATCATCTGGTCCGGTCTATGTGTAATAGACACTCATTGAACGCTTTAAATGTACTTTAAGATTAATCCGTGTTATAATTACATTCGAGCCTTGACAATATGATCCGATTGTTATGGAGCATTAATACTACTTTCGTATTCAATGTAATGAATATTCTTGCATAAAGGTCAGGTCGGGGTCAATGTGTACGCACTATACCTGCACAAGAGGCTCACAGGGAAGATTGGGCTTTGCCAAACTGTGTTGCCTCAATAAATAAAATCTTAATTATTACTATTATCATAATAAACAAAGTAAACATCTCTCTTGGGAGATATATGTATTGAAATCAATTTATGACTCAAAGTAACAGTTATTAAGTAAGTGAGGATTCAACTTGGTATTTTTTTATGATAGTTGTAACAATAAGTTACCAAAAGCAAGTTTACTTATTTTTGATGATATGCTTTGATGTAAACCACTTTTGAACTTTGTCTCCATTACAGTTTGTCAGCTCTTGACGAATATCAATTAATGTAACTGTTATAATTATTCTCTATTTACAGTACTGGGAGCTATAGCACTATGTTTATTTCCACTATGGCCTGATTGGATGAGAATTGGTGTTTATTATGCTAGTTTACTTGGTGCTAGTTTTGTTGGTCTTATGCTTGTTTTGATTGTTTGTAAGTATTTTATGGGCTATTTATTTTATACGGGATGAGTATAGGGAATGCATGCTACATATAAACACTTTAATTTTAATTAATTAACTAGCTTTCCTGAACATTTTCAATTTTGTTTTCCCACAGCTCAGTCACTTGTCCATATTTTATTTCCAATCAAATGTAGTCAGTGTTTTTTTAGCAAGGGCTTTAAAATGTAAAATAATTAATGCAAAAGAAATTGTTATTACACTAGGAGGTCATAGAAGATTGGATTTATCCACATGTGTGGCGTAATTAAATCAAGTATTATTATTATTCAAAACCAAAATGACCTATTAACAAGAAATGTAACGTGGAAACCACATTAAAGCCGGATTTAAAAACTTTAACGAGAAAATTACAAAAGAAAATAATCCATAATAAAGCCAGGTAGAGTTAAGGTTACTCTCTAATTCTGTTCATCACATGGTATGTTATTATTGTATGATGTTTCATAAAGATCTGACAATAAATGGCAGAAATATATGCTAAATTGAAAACTTTAACACAATTGTTAACGACACCGGACACCCACCCGATGGTGTTTTGCCGTTTTTGCTAAAAAATCCGGCTAAAAATAATGTTTTTATATTGGAAGACTCTATACAGCTGATATTATACTTCCATACAGTCTAGTATTTTATGTACATAATTGAAATTTAACATACTTTGTACTAAAATATTATTTTATATTTTTCAGTACGTGTTATTATATTCTCTATAGTCTGGTTGTTTACTCTGGGTAAACATCATTTCTGGATATTTCCAAATTTAACGGAGGACGTCGGAGTGATAGACTCTTTCAAACCTTTATATAAACATGATGTATATCCACCACCGGAAATTGAAAAAGAATTAGAAAAAGAAAAATTAGAAAAACAAAAGAAAAATATTGATGATGAGTCTGATAATAAAGATGATGATTACGAAATGGTGACTAATAAAACTGATGAGGATAATGATGAAAATGGGGATGATGAAGAAAGAACGGCGGAGGAAAGCGAATAAATTGTGTCTCGGAATGTCATTTCAGTGTTATAACATATTTCAATCATTGAACCATTGTTCTTCATTTTATTATTTCATTTCATTTATTTTTCATTAGCTATGTTAATGAATTTACATTTGATTTTACATTAAATTCTATGGCTAATGTAAAACTTTACGTTTGTGGTATTTGTAAACAGACTGGATTCAATTGAGTAGATATATTTCATCAATTTAAGCCTATGTTGTAAAAAAAATCGTTTTTATTGATTGCTTCATAAATTCAACTCATAAATATAACTATTTTGTAAAAGTAAAACTCCCTAAAGCATTCATAATGGGACTATGTGATTTTACATTTTCCATGTAAAAGTACAATTTCCGAAAGTATCTGATAGTTTTGCAGCTAACAAACTATTTTGTCATTCATTTATATGAGAATTGATGACAAAATTGCTCCCAGATGAATGTACTATATGTTGAATTCAATAGCCTTGTGCAAAAATTTGATATCAGTCAGTCAACAAATGCACAGATTATTTATAAGTATGATAAGTAAGTGTTACAATAGTTGTGGAATAAAATGTATAACTACACATGACAGTTATGATTAGAAAATCAAAAAAATATATTTATTAGATTATGTCCATGCAAGGTATTAAGGCTTAAGGGCCAGATTATTGTTTTACAAAATTATTCTTTACCAATTGGGTGCGTTCAGAGTTATACCACTGGTAACTGATGGTAGCATTGGTAACCATCGGTAAAAATTGGTAACAATTGGTATACCGAAGACAGGTAATTGGTAACCAATTCTCCCGCGACCCTATAAGTGAGGTAGCTTTGGTAGCCTCGTTTTGATTCAAGTCATGATGGCGGCAACACTAAGAATTTCATTTATTTATATACCAAGGTACCGTTGGTTACCATTGGCAGCAATATGCTACCATATACTACTATTATTACCAATATTACCAAAGTTCGTTCAGAATTAATTGGCAACCAATGGTATGTTTGGTAACATTCAGTAACTTACGGTAACCCTTGGTAATTCTACTCGGTACCAGCTGGGAGAACCCTGAACGTACCCATTGTTACTTTGAGTCATACATAAAATTGTATTTATTCTTTATTGTTTTAAAACCAGCTGTTTTAAAGAAAATAAAAATCATTTTTAGCAAATTTTGTTAAGCATTATTATTTTTGTTGTTGGACCTGCTATCTGGTCAGTTTACATACATGTTATTTATTCTTCTATTTTACATTGGTATTGCATGTAAAATTTGACCCCGACCTGACCTTTATGCAAGAATATTCATTACATTGAATACGAATGTAGTATAAAGCTTGATTACACCGTGGCCTGAGGATTATGCTTTGAAATTTAACACACAAACATACTTCTATTATTTTACAACCACTGCCTAAGTGTAGAATAGGCGTGGTACTGATTTTTTGTCAGATATGTGTAGATAACTATTAGGTGCAAATGTGAAAGGTCAGATCGGGGTCAAACTTTACACACAATATAAATAATCTTATTGACATGTATTAACATGAAAGCCAACTTTTAAGACTTTTTTGGCAGATTTCAGCCTCACATGTTTATCAGTGATTCAAATGCATCTGTGATGAGATATCATCCACTTGGTACTAACTTTGTAGGCTGAGACTTGTTGTTTGAAATTTGTATGCTCATTTGTCGAGAGATTTTGTAAATTAATTTAATAAAAGTAAAATGAACAAGTGTACTATGAATTAGTTTTTCAGAAATGGTAAACCCTTTACAGCCATTGATTAAATTACATATTAACAGCACTAAAAATAAATATTTCAAACGAAGCAGGGACCTTTATCATAGTTCTTTTACTCCTCCTGGTGAAAAAAACAATTACCTTTAAACCAATCATACAACTATTATTTTAGCTAGAACACAAGCATGATTGTATTTTCGTTACAAAATTTTTGACAATTCAGTGAAATTGGCGTTTCTCCTGAAATTCATGTACCAGTATAAGTAATTTTGAAACCAGCAAGTTTTAAGAATTAATATTTATATATATGGGTATAGTGCATTTTTTCTTAACAATCAAAAGTTTGAATAATTTCACGGTGACTGAATACACATTATCACAAGTGTAAGACAAAGGGCATGAAGTCACTGTGAAATTATTCATGTATTGACAGTCGAGAAAAAAATTAACTATATATTAAATCCATGTATGTGTACATTGTATACCCTGCATCAGTGGTCTAGTGTGTTAAAACAGCAGAATTTCTTTACTTATAGTATTTGTTGATTTTTATTGTATCACAGTATTTCTTTCTACTATCTTGGAACCTTTTCACAATCTTAAGACAAAAATCATCGTAAGTCAAAAATGGAATATATACCGTTACAATATTCAATATCCCTATATCTTCAAACAAATGCCAAGAATGCAAAATATTTTGTATCCTCGAAAATATATCTTTAAAATGTATTTGTTCTTTAGACCTTGAGCTACAAATTTAATATTTGATAACTTTTGTACAATTACTTGTATTTTGTTGTAAGATTTTTTTGTGAATGGGTTCCCAGAATTTGTTGATTGTGCCATTTTATTTAGTTAGATAGATTTTAACCAGTTTAATCTGTCTTTCTTATTAACACTATGTACAAAACCAATTTTATTCTTCAAACAGTCCCGGACTCACTCTGAGGTAATGATTACTCTATCTGTAATCAAGGATGACTCAAACGTTGACCAATCAACCTGCTATGTACATATTTTGGACCCTTTTTATAGTCCTATTTTAGTAACCTGTCACACATGAATATAATTTCATGGTGTGTACACACTCTTAATCCAGTTTACAAGGGTGCGTTGCTTAAGCAAATCGCTACGTATCGCTTTGTGCCCTAGTACCCAAATTTGATGTCACACACTCATTCCTTTTGTTGTAAGAAGGGTACCAAGACACAATACAGATACATAGCGATTTGCTTAAGCAATGCACCCAAACTATAAATAGTGTTTTTTTTTAGAGTGTGTACACACCATGAAATTGTGTGCGAGTGACAGGTTAATAAAATAGGACTATACAGGTTGAATAGACCTAACTCAGAATTCAAATTCATGAGTTTTTCGGAGTGCAGATGGTATAAACAAAGTTGGTTACACATTATTGCTGAAAAACACGAAATACAGATTAAATAGTATTGTTCTTTGTACACATATTTTCATTAGGACCGTGAGTTTGTTTGTACAGTAGAGGAAACCCCAAATATTTGAATTCTGGATATAGTCTATTGTCCAGGTGGAATTGTCTATGGGTAAAGTTGTCCAGAATTCTGTTGACAATGGGTTGAAGTGTTCATGGGGCAAATTACCAAGTAAAGTTATTAACGGGTTAAGGTGTCCCTGGTTAATTGGCCCATTATAGAGTCAAAATTATCATGGATTATGGACCAAAACAAAACTAATTTATAGATGGATTAATTTATTCAAGAAACATAAGGCATGACATCAAACAGTTTACAAGTTCTGCATATGAATAGAACATAGTTACAATACACAAATAATTATGTATATATTGATTTTCATACCTTAATTATAAATGAATGGTATGAAAATCAATATATATCTGTTAATGGTATTTTTTTCATTTAGCTTATATTTAAATATAAAAAATATTGATTTAAAGGATATATTGTTTATTATTAGAAATATCTACAGCATTAATCTGGCACTTATGGTGTTGCTCTCTGAAGTGAGGGAATATTATACATATTTTTAGAATAACTAGCCATTTTATCTTATATTGCTGTAAGTTCGATAGAAATCAGACTAAGCTCCATTGTATTTCCGCCACCTTAGATCTGATGATTCTCATTGACAGATCTTGTTGAATCTTCTGAGTTCAAATTATTATCTATGGACTTATGTAGCAGTGCTAGTTTTGGGAACAAGGTCAGGAAACAAGGTTGCCGAAACTAGCACCACTATTATCAAATGTTGTACTTGTTTTGCTGATATTATTTTGTATACCAGAAATTCTACAGTTCCATGTGATCAGACATTTTACTAACATTATTAAAAAGAATAAAATAGAATATCTTTAATCTACACTTTCTTGTTATTTTTATTATAAAGCCTTATTAATAGAGATGTACTACATGTGCACTGAATAATCTTTGTCACAGGTGACAGACTCAATTTTTCCTTATTATAGTATATATAGAGAAGGAAAAATTGAGTCTGTCACCTGTGATCTTTGTAAAAGATTTTTGTCCTTTCTTGAATTCAAAACAGCTTTCACAGAAACTTTGATAGAAAGATCATCACAGGAAAAGACAAGTTGAAAACCAGGCCAGTCTGCACAGGAAATCCTTGTATCTAACATGCTGTACTGAATAGCCAGCAATTGTCACAGTTGGATGCAGTTTAAGTCATTCCTTTAACTCTACAACACTAAATAAGGTCTACTGCTCTGCATCATATTAAACTGCGCTGTTTTACTCTTTATGGTATTTAACTTAACAACTCAGTTAATGCTGTATTATACTGTACTGCTCTGTTCAGTACTACATTAAACTGTACAGTTCTGTACTACATTACACTGTACAACTCCATTCTGTACTACATAAAACTGTACAGCTCAGTACTACATTAAACTGTACAGCTCAGAACTACATTAAACTGTACAGCTCAGTACTACATTAAACTGTACAGCTCAGAACTACATTAAACTGTACAGCTCAGTACTACATTTATACTGTACAGCTCTGTACTACATTTATACTGTGCAGTTCAGTACTACATTTATACTGTACTGCTCTGTACTACATTTATACTGTACAGTTCAGTACTACATTTATACTGTGCAGTTCTGTACTACATTTATACTGTACAGTTCAGTACTACATATATACTGTACAGCTCTGTACTACATTTATACTGTACAGTTCAGTACTACATTTATACTGTACAGCTCAGTACTACATTTATACTGTACAGTTCAGTACTACATTTATACTGTACAACTTTGTACTACATTTATACTGTACTGCCCTGTACTATATTTATACTGTACTGCCCTGTACTACATTTATACTGTACTGCCCTGTACTATATTTATACTGTACTGCCCTGTACTACATTTATACTGTACTGCCCTGTACTACATTTATACTGTACTGCCCTGTACTACATTTATACTGTACTGCCCTGTACTATATTTATACTGTACTGCCCTGTACTACATTTATACTGTACTGCCCTGTACTACATTTATACTGCACTGCCCTGTACTACATTTATACTGTACAGCTCGGTCTACATTTAAACTGTAGAGCTCTGTACTACATTTATACTGTATCGCTCTGTACTACATTTATACTGTACAGCTCGGTCTACATTTATACTGTACAGCTCTGTACTACATTTATACTGTATCGCTCTGTACTACATTTATACTGTACAGCTCGGTCTACATTTATACTGTACAGCTCGGTCTACATCTATACTGTATAGCTCTGTACTACATTTATACTGTACAGCTCTGTACTGCATTTATACTGTACAGCTCTGTACTACATTTATACTGTACAGCTCTGTACTGCATTTATACTGTACAGTTCAGTACTACATTTATACTGTACAGCTCTGTACTACATTTATACTGTACAGTTCAGTACTACATTTATACTGTACAGTTCAGTACTACATTTATACTGTACAGTTCAGTACTACATTTATACTGTACAGCTCTGTACTACATTTATACTGTACAGTTCAGTACTGCATTTATACTGTACAGTTCAGTACTACATTTATACTGTACAGCTCTGTACTACATTTATACTGTACAGCTCGGTCTACATTTATACTGTACAGCTCTGTACTACATTTATACTGTACTGCTCAGTACTACATTTATACTGTATAGCTCTGTTCTGTACTACATTTATACTGTACAGCTCTGTACTGTACAGCTCTGTACTACATTTATACTGTACAGCTCTGTACTACATTTATACTGTACAGCTCTGTACTGCATTTATACTGTACAGCTCGGTCTACATTTATACTGTACAGCTCTGTACTGCATTTATACTGTACTGCTCGGTCTACATTTATACTGTACTGCTCGGTCTACATTTATACTGTACTGCTCGGTCTACATTTATACTGTACAGCTCGGTCTACATTTATACTGTACAGCTCAGTACTACATTTATACTGTACAGCACAGTACTACATTTATACTGTACTGCTCTGTACTACATTTATACTGAACTGCTCTGTACTACATTTATACTGTACAGCACAGTACTACATTTATACTGTACTGCTCAGTACTACATTTATACTGTACTACTCTGTACTACATTTATACTGTACAGCTCAGTACTACATTTATACTGTACTGCTCTGTACTACATTTATACTGTACAGCTCAGTACTACATTGATACTGTACTGCTCTGTACTACATGTATACTGTACTGCTCTGTACTACATTTATACTGTACAGCTCAGTACTACATTTATACTGTACTGCTCTGTACTACATTTATACTGTACTGCTCTGTACTACATTTATACTGTACAGCTCAGTACTACATTTATACTGTACAGCTCTGTACTACATTTATACTGTACAGCACAGTACTACATTGATACTGTACAGCTCGGTCTACATTTATACTGTACAGCTCAGTACTACATTTATACTGTACAGCACAGTACTACATTTATACTGTACAGCTCAGTACTACATTTATACTGTACAGCTCAGTACTACATTTATACTGTACAGCTCAGTACTACATTTATACTATACAGCTCAGTACTACATTTATACTGTACAGCTCAGTACTACATTTATACTGTACAGCACAGTACTACATTTATACTGTACAGCTCTGTACTACATTGATACTGTACAGCTCTGTCTACATTTATACTGTACAGCTCGGTCTACATTTATACTGTACAGCTCTGTTCTGTACTACATTGATACTGTACTGCTCAGTACTACATTTATACTGTACAGCTCGGTCTACATTTATACTGTACAGCACAGTACTACATTTATACTGTACAGCACAGTACTACATTTATACTGTACAGCTCGGTCTACATTTATACTGTACAGCTCTGTACTACATTTATACTGTACAGCTCTGTACTACATTTATACTGTACAGCTCTGTACTGCATTTATACTGTACAGCTTTGTACTACATTTATACTGTACAGCACATTACTACATTTATACTGTACAGCACAGTACTACATTTATACTGTACATCTCTGTACTACATTTATACTGTACAGCTCTGTACTACATTTATACTGTACAGCACAGTACTACATTTACACTGTACAGCTCTGTACTGTACAGCTCAGTACTACATTTATACTGTACAGTTCAGTACTACATTTATACTGTACAGCTCAGTACTACATTTATACTGTACAACTTTGTACTATATTTATACTGTACAGCTTTGTACTACATTTATACTGTACAGTACAGTACTACATTTATACTGTACAGTACAGTACTACATTTATACTGTACAGTACAGTACTACATTTATACTGTACAGTACAGTACTACATTTATACTGTACAGCTCTGTACTACATTTATACTGTACTGCTCTGTACTACATTTATACTGTACTGCTCTGTAGTACATTTATACTGTACTGCTCTGTACTACATTTATACTGTACTGCTCTGTACTACATTATTACTGTACTGCTCTGTACTACATTTATACTGTACTGCTCTGTACTACATTTATACTGTACAGCACAGTACTACATTTATACTGTACAGCTCTATACTGCATTTATACTGTACAGCTTTGTACTACATTTATACTGTACAGCTCTGTACTACATTGATACTGTACAGCTCTGTACTACATTTATACTGTACTACATTTATACTGTACAGCTCTGTACTACATTTATACTGTACAGCTCGGTCTACATTTATACTGTACAGCTCGGTCTACATTTATACTGTACAGCTCTGTACTACATTTATACTGTACAGCTCTGTACTACATTTATACTGTACAGTTCTGTACTACATTTATACTGTACAGCTCTGTACTACATTGATACTGTACAGCTCTGTACTACATTGATACTGTACAGCTATGTACTGTTGAACCTCATTTTTCACAACCCGTGTTTTTCACAACATGTGAAAAACGCGTACGCAATTTTCACAACTTGTGAAAAACACGTTAGTTATTTTCATAAGTTGTGAAAATTGCGTACGCGTTTTTCACAAATGAGCAATGTGAAAATTACGTTAGACATATTTTTCGATTTTTAGTTCTAACGCAATTTTCACAACATGGGTCAATATCATAGTATATTTTAAAGTATATACTAAACAAAACTAATGTTTCAGTTACTTTCAAATATTTTACTTAGATGGTTAACCTCGCGACATGGGTGCAAGATATCGCAACCACCCTAAGGTCTTCAACAAGCCAGTATTGTGCCTTATTTAACCACCTTTACGTACAATCAACCACTTTAGCACATAGAGAAGCCATGTTAAGGTACATAGTAAGCACACATGCCCCATGGTACTGTTACAATGTCCGTATTAACAAGTTTCGCATCTAAAGCAACCGCTTCGAGGTCCATAGCAGCTGCTCAAGCACACTTAGCAACAGTTTCATTATCCATTGTAATTTCCCCTTATGCTTCTAGCACACACTTAGGTCCTAGCATCCTACGTTACGCTTCCTATCAACAGTACGAATATCAATGCTAACACTGATGTCCATAGCAACTTCTATCGAGCCTAAGTCGTTTAAGTCGAGATAAGGGATTCAAACTAGCGACTCTTGGGGCATAAAGCATGAAGCACATAACCCTATTTATTACGCATAGATGGCAACATGAAGATTCTACAGTATTTCATATTTTGGTAAGATATACCGTTGGTAGAAAATGTTTACATCTTGGGAAGATGCATGCATATTAAACCTAAATAAATATGATTGTAGCTTATGTAATTGATACATAAAATTAAAGGTCATTGTATTCTTATCTATGCAAACATTTGTCAATTGTGAGTCATATTTTGTGAATTGTAACACAGTGGTCATTTTCAGAGGCACAGATTTCATTGTCAGATTTGTTACCGTCGCTCAATACTGGAATTCATATGTTGTAAGAATAGTAACACACTTGCTGTGAAAGTGTGCCAATGAAGCCTCAAAGCGGGCAGTATATTCCAGTATTGAGCAAGTTTAACATATTGATACTCGTTTTTCACCAACGTGTTCTTCACAGGTTGTGAAAAAACGCGTTCTGTGAAAAATGAGGTTCAACGTTGAACCTCATTTTTCACAAACCGTGATTTTCACAAGTAATGAGGTTCAACGATTGATAGAACCCGTTTTGTAATAAAAACCCGAACTGAAATAATTAATACAAAACTTTATATTGTATATACATGTACCTATCATGTCAACCTGATGGTGACAAATAGACCCATTAGGTCGGGTGTTTATCTGTAAATACTCTTCATGATGTATTCATGTTTGTAATATTGTCATAACACATTTCACGAAAATAACTAATTTACTTGCTTACTTTTACTTACTTACAAATTTACTTACTTACAGCTGGCAACTAAAAAACTAACATGTGTGAAAAATACGTTCATACCAAAAAACTCAAATTTTTCAAACACTTTTCGTCAATTTTGAAATTGTGAAAATGCGTTTCTATGCTTGTATGAAATTTGTATGCGTAATTGACGTAAATAGTGTAAAATGTATATTTATTATACTCTTCTTCTATGACTTATAGTCATTAGCTTCAAAGCAACTGGCGTGAAGTGAACGATGCAGCTTATTCAAAATTTTGCTCTGGTATAAGCAATTTTGAAGCAGATTGATTTATTTCTAAACAAAAGTAGTGTATACCTTATAGTAGCCAAGATTTTTCACATTAACAACATTACTCTTAGACCATATAATGTTCATTTACGCTACATTACGCCTAACATACTTTATGTACATCGGTCTTCATTCGGAACTACCTCGGTGATCATCTACGAAGATATACTGCGGAAGTCAGACGTAGGAGGAATACAAATGTACAACCAGAAGCGTGTTCAGTTACCGCAAACGTTACAAAACGATAATCTCAGACATATTTAGACGCTATTTTGAAACTACCGGTGTTGAAGTACACAAATATAAGATTGTTTAGGCATTGAGTGATGTTTTGTTTTTAGTCCGTAAATTTTGAAACATCACTCATTGCCTTAACGATCGCATATCTGTGTATTAGATTAGATTATTCGCAGCGAATGACCGAGGAATTCCAAATGTATCGTTATGTGACGTCTAACATTTAGTGTAATTGAACACGCGACAGGTTATTACGTCCAGCGACGGTAATTTTCATTTCAACATATAATGACAACATTGTTACACGCTCGAGCATATCTTTTTCACGCGTTTCGAAGTATAGCGTGAAATATTTGTCTTCACGAAACATAAAGGTTTTACGGTATTGAAAATATTTTGTAGTTGTTGCACGAGATTTTCGTGATCACGTAGGTGTGTCTGTATAAAAGGTTTTGGCGCGTAGAAAATTGTCATTCTACCAGACAAGCTCAGTCAAACCGGGTTTCCTTTAGAATATTTATCTCATATTCCAAATGTAGCAATCTGAAAAAACAAATATGTTTGTTTGAAGGCAAATAGGTTATGTACATTTTTAATTTTGGATTCGTATTTCATTTAGTTAGCTTGAATTCACGGATGTCAGCAGATTCATCAAAATAGTTAATTGCAATGATAATATATATTTATTTTATACCATAATCGTACAAGTCATATTTAAGAAGGTCTTTGAGTATTAATTATTTTGATAATGAGATCTGTATTATCTTAAATATTTACTGTTATTGGTATTGAATAATTTAAATGTTGTTTAGTTTGATAATAGAACAAGCATAGATTTTTATATTTTCAATGTGAATGTTATATATAAAAAATCATTCCTTTGATTATGTAAATTCAAGATTTTCAGTTGTATGTTGTTAAATGTAAGAAATATTGATTACCAGGACATTAATCAGAATTTGAAATGCACTAAAAATTTTCTCTACTCTTTTAGAGTAAAACAATAATTCATGTCGTATATTTTTATATATTATCTATAAAATGAAAACAATTTATCTTAAACGATTTACATTTAGTAAGGATTTTAACTATAAGTGTTGAAATAGTATCAAGAATGAGGTCGAACATTCAGCGTCAGACATTTGACAAAATGACACAGTTTTCCAGAGCAAAGACAAAAAATGAAAGAGGTCGATCTCTGGTTTTTACTGGGCGAGTTTGGCGCGTTTTGATACTGAAGTCATGAAAATTAAACAATCAAATAGGTATTTCATGCTATATGTGCTTACAGTTTCGTAAATAAACAGGATAACTTCATCCGTGTACTACTTTGATATCACACTGTTTTTATCTAGCATTTATCCATATACGACATGTATTGTCATTGTATCTTATACTTATAGCAACCATTGTCATGACTATAAACCATTAAACTGCACGTCTGGTATTGCATTTATTTGTTTGTTGTTATTTTCGTAAATACAGAGTGAAGTTAAGACCATCATTTCATCAGGACAATGTCTCACACGTCGTATTTCTGTGCAAGTCAGACTATATTACCATAAAACCAAATTTATATAGATCTACTTTTTCACCTTATGATATCCGAGGTTTGTCTGCGTAGAAGATCGCCGAGGTAGTTCCGAATGATCGGTCTTATTCCTTTAAATGTAAACACGTTTCGTGTGGTGATACTAGCATCACGGTGGTCGAGCTAAAATTCCAAAGAGCTTGAATCCTACTTTACGGTGAGTTTCCCAAGTATACCGCTAGCAAGCGCTTTGGGCCTTGGTATCCTTAATTTGAAATCACATACGTATTACTTTTGGCGTAAGAAGGGTACCAGGGCACAAAGCGCTAGGTAGCGATATGATTAGGAAACTCTCCAACGTTTTTCGCTCCTTTAAGTAACGTCGTTTATACTACAGCCAAAAGACGTTGACCAATTTAACTTTTACAGACAATGATCCAAAAAGTTTATTAATGGCATATTGTATAGCACAACCTCTCTTGAACAACACTAACTACGAGATTCTAAAATTGGTTGCTGTTCAGAGGTTGTTGTTCTGCACAGGTTAAAGTCAATTAAAAGTATGCAAAAGGAAATATCAAAATACGTAGTTTTGTTGAGGATTTGTTCTGTAGAGGACGCTTTGCAGAGGTTACACTGTACATTATTATCGTACTTAACTATTCAGCGAAATTGTACCCTTTTCAAAAATGGCCAGACGTTCTAATTACAACTTCTAACACTTCGGGAAAAACTGGACAAAGCCTTTGGAATTTTAGCTTGACGAGTCACGTGACGGCTGGGGTTTATCAGTGACGTAAATGTGTGAGGAGTTTGGGCCTCACCAATTGAATGTCAATATATTGCAACGGTTTTCTGATCTGAAACGCCTAAAGACAACACTTCTTAACCCATTCGGAACACCTCAACCTTTCATGAATGAATAATCTCGGAAGGATTCGTGGGCGTCCACATAGAGTTATTGCTACGTACGCGAGGCGAAGCACATGTGAAGCACGTACTAGTCAATGCAAAATAGTACTTGTCGTAAACACACAAGGCTTTGTAAAACACGCGTTTGCATTTTATATTGGCGACTATGTATTGTTCAGCGTAATCAAGAAATCGAGTATTTCAAATTTATGAACTAAAATCGAGACATTAATCTTTACCTAAAAGATTGTGGATTTGTTTACTTCGATTCCGGTTATTGTTTCAACATTTGACACAAAGGTAGTTTCATAATGGCGTCTAAATAACTCCAAGGTTATTAGTAGTGAATGGTCGAGGTGTTCCGAATGATCTTAACCTTGAGTCACGTAGTCTGTTCAATTATCCGGAACGTTCTGTAACGTTAGGATCGGAACAACTCCACCCAAAGACAACTCAACCCGAGACAGCTCAATCCCTTACTAACGGGTCGAGTTGGCCAACTTTTGGTTGAATCATCTTAAGAGTTGAATTGTCCCTTACCCGTAACGTTCGCTAACAGTCGTTACTGAACACGCCGAGGGATTCAAAATGAGGACTGGGTCCAAGGTTAGAATACTAAATAGGTGACTCCATACTCAAAACTAAGTTCAGTTCTCAACAGTTTTTTTCAATGTGAATCAGGAAGCGTCTTAGAAAACGCAAGTAAGAATGCTAGCAGTATGTTTAGTGCGTACAAAAAAACAAAACGTGTTTTGGTAAACATTAAAATTGAGACAATTCATTTCAGGGGTAAGCAGTATTGAAAATAAAATTTGTGTAATTCATTTTAACAAAATTCGCATGGTTGATAAACAACCACCACTGTAAATCATGCTTGTTATGGTAGAACGCTTTCCATTACACCAACAACTAAGGCACATGTAATACATATCACAATTGTTTATTTTAAAGTCATCCTGGGCATCCATTGTCGAGGGTTAATTCATTGTATTGTTATTATAAACAGTGTTTTGGTTTTTTGTACGCATTATAATGATATTTCTGTTTTTCAAGAAACTAGTTTACACTCGTCATCAATTTGTATAGTTCGTTTTTTCTCAACCGTCAAAACATGAATAATTTCACGGTGACTTCGTGCTTTTTGTGTAACACTTGTGATGTAGAGATATTGTGTAATCATTCACCGTGAAATTATTCAAACAGTTGAGAAAAACGAACTATATTTGGAGTTTTGAGTATAAAATCTCTGTTCAAGTATTGTAACCTCGGTCCAAGATCAAGTGAACCTCAACCTCATTCGGAACAACCTCGGCGATCATCTACGAAGATATATCTCGGAAATCAGACGTAGTAGGAATACAACCAGGTCATCAGGTCCGGCGACTGTCATTTTTATGTCAACGTTTAATAATTACATTGTTACACGCTTTATCACTTCATTTCATCTGTACAATGTCTCACACGAGTAGTTCAGACTATATTACCTTAGAAACCAAAATTCCTAGATCTACTTTTTCACCTTATGTTATCCGAGGAGTATCTGCGTTGAAGATCGCCGAGGTAGTTTCGAATGCCCAAACCTATGGAAAATGTGTATTGTTCATGTATTCAATGCCAATATTGAGCTGTTATAGTTCTTAACTAATTCAGTTTTCTCAAACTTGCCAAATGAACCAGTGGTCAAGTATAATAATTGTTGCTAATCTTTTTTGTTGGGTTGAACGCCAAAGGAACACACTGTAAAGGTTATATATTGTCCGTTTTTTCTTAACTGTCAAAGCTTGAATAATTTTATTGTAACTGAATCCATTGTTGTTTTAATTGGCCGCCTAATTGTTATTAAAAATATGTTGACTTAAACATATCATACGGCATGAGCAGCTTTAATTGATCATAATACACACTTTCGGAAATTCATGGATGTATTACAATTATAGTTTCAACAACACACAATCTCCGTGTAATTATTCATGCTACGACAGTTGAGAAAAAACGATAACGACGGTCGTCAACCTCCTTACCCTTCCTGGAAGAGCTAAATCTCTGGATTTAGCAGTTAACCACTTTTAAGCACAAATTTACTTCTTTCAGTGTCTGACAACTGTCCTATAAGATTTACAATCAGTTGTAGGTGGGAGAATACCAGTAAACATTATTTCAACTTTTCTCAACTTTCCGCTTTTCACAGCGTGCGAAATTCTCAGCTTCCACTGTTCCAGGCTCGGTACTGTCACGTGGTAAACAAGTCTTGTTTTTCGCCAATTGCCAGACAAATAATTGAGATACATTAGATAACACTATATGAAATAATTATTACTATTACCAGTTCTTACAAGGTCATGTGCAAACAATCTGTGCAGAGGATTCAAAGTAAACGATTACAAGTCACAGATAAATGTGGGAGTTTTCGGACAAATAAAATTTAACGTGATTTTTGTGTATGTTCTATATGGACATTTCTATTGTTTGTCTGCTGCAAGAATTTGACGAAATACAACAGTTTGTTTACATTCTGAAGGTCACGTGACTGTATACCTTAAATACCAGCAATAGGGAGATATTTAAATGTAACAACTGCGACTTGTTGTTTACAAGGCGAGAGCATTAATTCGATTTCGTAATTTACTTATGTCTCTTTTTCATACATGTACTAATTTAAATGTGTAAGCCATACGCACATTATCTAGGGCTGAAAGAAACACTACTACATCTCCCTTTATTTTGAATTAGACTTACAACAGTGTTTCGTTCAGCCCACGAATTTTAACGTTGCCATTTACAGAACAATAAGCAAAACATTAGAAGGTCCATGGAACTATCATCATATCATATGCCGAAGATTGTACGTACCACCATTGGTTAATTGTAATGCAATAGCTCGGAAATAATACTCTCGATTTGTACAGCAAGCCGAATAAGTTACAGTTAAATAGCTTCTACATTTGTAAACAGAAAAAAGACAAACACTCAGAAAGCACACCTTATCGTAGAGCAAAATATGCCCAGGTGCGCTTAAAGACCATGCAAATATAATTTAATAGGTACAAAATACATAAAAAACATTCTGATGTAATAGTCTTATGTATATATGCATAAATAATGTCTGTGATCGTTGGTTTGTTAATTTGTTTCTTGTTGACTCATACAATGACATTTTGTATCTCACTTGTTTATGATTAGCTGATAGTAAACGCACCTGAAATGAATATAAAACAAAAGTTATGTACCATTACAATACAAAAATTCAAAGATTCAGTGTTTAAAGGTAGAATTCCTTTAATGACAATCACAATTAAAAAAGTGATCGACAATAACGTTTTATTTCACAAAGGTAAATGGAAAATTCGTCGGTCAAATGGAACGGTAGGTGAGTAAAAGTTATACATGTATACTAGGGGTCCAAAAAAGCTCTTGTAGTTGAGCTTACATCTATGAAATTGCCATAATATGTATCAGTATATGTATATATTACATAGTTCCTTGTTTTATCAAAAATAGAATAACACGGCCAAAATATCTGAATAGATTTAAGTTTTCACATATTTAATGTACAACCATGAATACAATAGGCATCACACATAAAAAAATATTAATGTGCTTGATACTTTTTGGGTCATTCCAGCTCAAATCAACCGAAATTTTACCAGTGCAAAAAAATCGCGAACTCAAAACTTCACGACAATTGCCTATGTTCGAACACAATATGGCCCAATCAACAGTTCGATATCATTTTCAAATTAGGTATTAAGTATTTTCACACATGTCAAGACGATAAGTATTTCAGAAAAAAAAACATAATATATTACTCTTTCAGAATTTGCATGTCCAAATGCGTGTTAAAGTTCAACTAGATCTGGGAGAGGGACATGGGACCGTCCGGTTATTTGAGCTGAAATAGTCCATTTTTAGAGTGTATGTTGCTTATCAACACGATATAGGGTTATTTACTGTGGCTTATTCACCCAACCAACTTTATTTTGAACCTTTCACGATGAAACTATAATTGTCTCTATACGGTAAAAAATCGTGATTATTGTCGAATTTTCATTGAATGGTATGGCCTGTCGTGATTGGTTGCTGGTCAACAATTCAGAAATTTATTCTTTAAGACAGACAAAACAGCAATGAAGAAATGCTTTCAGACAGTTTTTCATAAGTTAATTTCCTACACTGTATTTCATTAAATTTATGGTGGCTGGTTTACGCCATGTTGTTTTTTCGTTTCTTCGCAGCGAATATTAGAAAATACGAAAAAATCGTTAGAAAACCTACATACGACATGGCGTAAATCAGTCACCATACTAAATCTCCAACAACCACCAGGTAGATATTATTAAGGTCTGTGAAGTAAGCTATCTATTGTCTATTCTCTATTCAAAAGTTTATTCGCACTATACACCGCTATGCATTGAGAAGTCTATTCATTCAGAAGTCTCTTCGCATTTACTGTATTCATAAATAGAGGTAAGTTCAAATATCTGAACCAAAATCTATTCACAAAATGCCGAAACGAAAGCTGTCTATTTGGATCTCTATTCAAAAGTATTTTTGCGAATATATAGCTATGCATTCAGATTGTTCCTGGGGTTCATTCGTGGGGTGTGAATAGACAGGTGTATATTCGATAGTCTATTCAGAAGTCTATTCGAAAAAAGTCGGTAATGCAATCAAACAGATTAAAAAGTCTTTTTGTGGAATACGTAAAGAGACAAATGTCCATTTAAAAGTCAATTCAGAAGTTTATTCGCACAACTATAGTTAGCAATCTGAATGTGCAAGATGTCTATTCCCGGAATGCGAAGCGACACATGTCCATTTAAAAGTCTATTAGAATCGCTTTTCAAAAGTCTTTTCGCAAAAATATAGCTATGCATTCAGATTGTTCTTGAGGTTCATTCGTGGGTCGTGAATAGACAGCTGTACATTCGGAAGTGTATTCAGAAGTCTATTCGAAAAAAAGTCGGTAATGCAATCAAATAGATTTAAAAGTCTTTTCGTGGAATACGTAAAGAGACAAATGTCAATTCATAAGTCTATTCCGAAGACTATTCGCAAAATCATTCATATGCATTTAAAATGTGCCAGAAGTCTATTCAAAGAGTAGCGAATAGTTAGCAATAATTGCAAATGTCTTTTCAGAAGTCAGTTCGCAAAAGCATACATATACAATTAAAATGTGTCAAAAGTCTATTCAAAGAGTTACGAATAGACAGCTGTCCATTCAAATGTCTATTCAGAAGTGTATTCCCAAAATCATATATATACATTTAAAATGTGTCAAAAGTCTATTCCAAGAATTACGAATAGACAACTGTCCATTCAAATATCTATTCAAATGTCTATTCCCAAAATCATGTATATGCATTCAGAATGTGTCAGAAGTCTATTACAAAGTTGGGAATAGATTGTTGTCCATTCAAAAGTCTATTCAGAAGTCTATTTGCAAAATTATTATATATGCAGTTAGAATGTGCCAGAAGTCTATTCAAAGAGTAGCGAATAGACAGCAATGCTTACAAATGTTTTTTGAATGGACATCTGTCTATTCGCAATCCTACACTATACTTCTGACACATTCTAAATGCATACACGCAATTTTGCGAAAATACTTCTAGGAAGACTTTTAAAAGAATTGCTGTCTGCTGGCTACTCTTATAATAAATTTCCGACACTTTCTAAATTTGCGAATAGACTTAAAATAGATATTTGAAAAGACAACTGTCTATTTGCAATCCAAGAATATACCTCTTACACATTCTAAATGCATATACACGATGTTGCGAAAAGACTTCTGAGAAGACTTTTAAAAGAACTACATTCCCAAAAAGACGCCTGAAAGTATTCAAATACATAGCTATATTTTCGCAAATAGACTTCTAAATAGACTTTTGAAAAGACATTTGTAAGAAATGCTGTCTATCCGCTACTCTTTGAATAGACGTTTGGCACATTCTAAATGTATATAAATGATTTTGCGAATAGACTTCTGAATAGACTTTTGAATGGACAGTCTCTATTCAAACTCTTTAATAGACTTCTGACTCAATCTAATTGCATAAACATGATTTTGCAAATAGATTTCTGAATACACGTTTGAATGGACAGCTGTCTATGCAAAAACTTTATGATAGACTTTCGCCACATTATAAATGCATATATATGATTTTGCTAATATACCTTTGAATAGACTTTTGAATGGACAGCCGTCTATTCGAAACTCTATAATAGACGTCTTACACAATCAAAAGGCATTTACATGATTTTGCGAATAGACTTCTGAATAGACATTTGAATGGACAGCTGTCTATTCGCTACTCTTTGAATAGACTTTTGACACATTCTGAATGCATATACATGATTTGGCGAATAGACTTCTAAAAAGACGTTTGTAAAAATTGCTGTCTATTCGCTACTCTTTGCACAGACTTTTGGCACATCTTTGATGCATATGTATGATTTTGCAAATATACTTCTGATAAATAATTTGACTTTACAAAAAATAACTTCATAAAAAAAGACTTCTGCTACATTCTGAATGACTTATGAATTGGCATAAGAATGGATAGCTGTCTTTTGTCCATGAATATACTTCTGTCACAATCTACATGCATTTACTTGATTTTTTTGCGAATAGACTTCTGAATAGACATTTGAAAAATCGACATTATTGTCAAATTTTCATTGAAGGGTATAACCTCCCCGGGTGGGATTCGAGCCCGCACCCCTCGGGCACGAGTATCCAAATACCGGCGCGCTACCAACTGCGCTATCGACCCAGTTAGGCAAATTCTAAATGCAAATATATGATTTTGCGAATAGACTTCGGAATAGACTTTTGAATGGACATTTGTTTCTTCACGTATTCCACGATAGACTTTTAAATCTTTTTGATTGCATTACTGACTTTTTTCGAATAGACTTCTGAATAGACTTCCGAATATACAGCTGTCTATTCATACCCCGACGAATGAACCTCAGGAACAATCTGAATGCATAGCTATATATTCGTGAAAAGGTTTTTGAATATAGATCCGAATAGACAGCTATCTTTTCGGCATTTTGTGAATAGATTTTCGTACAGATTTTTCAACTTACCTATATTTATGTATACAGTAAATGCGAATAGACTTCTGAGTGAATAGATTTCTCAATACATAGCCGTGTATTGTGCGAATAAACTTTTAAATAGAGAATAGGCAATAGATAGGTAACTTCACAGACCTATATTATTAAACTATACAGGAGACAAGTGGCTTCCAGAAAATAAACGTCAACAAAATTGTTCCGGCAGGGTATTACTATTGGTGAACATTGTGTATAAATCATTGAATAATAAACTTTACCTCATTTAAATTTTGATATTCTTCCATTGAATTATGTTGAATAAATTGGAACACCGTACAACTATATTCTGATGTTAGGCCTATATTACATTTGAACATTCTGCAAAAATAAAACGATTGAACAAAAGTTAAGTTTTCAAATCAATAAAATTAATAACAGAATAATTAGGGACTTTTGTTAGGTATTTCCCTCCTCCCCCCCCCCCCCCCCCGATAACATATATCTAATTGGTAAGTAGGTCCTTACACCTGGAATCCTCGGATTTTATCATTGAAGATCTATGACAGGATAACAAAATATTTCATCTAATATCTTTCTTGTTAATTAAAATATTTACATAAGTGGTGAAATTAGGACAGTTCTTTACCCTTTAAATACTTAGCTTAATTTTCAAACAATTTAAATGATTTACAAAAATGTTTTTTAGGTTTAATTTTGGCAAACTGACATTGAAAAGTTTGGATAAAATCCAAGTAATCCAACAAATTGAATCTATCTATTTGAAGAGTATACAAGGGGAAATAACTGACTAAGTCCCTTAGATTTATAAATGGTTTACCTTTCTAGCCATATCAACTACATTAACGTTTCTCTAGTATAAAATAAGGGACCTGCCTATATTTCGCTGAAATCTCCGATTTATCATAGTGTCGTGGCTACAGACTATGTTTATTATGTAAAAGTGAATGCAGTTGTTATAAATAATAGACATTTAGTAATGAAGCCTCACATAAACGATGGATAGCTAAACTACTCAGTGTATAGATTTCTGAATAATCTACAACCAACTGTTTTACTTGATATAGAGATAGGCAAAATAATGGTCGTACAAAATATTCCAATACTAAACTCTACATAGGCTATAGCTTATTAGCGTAATTCGCATCGCTAAACCGCAACCACTTTGCTGGGGCGCAATGATTTCTCGTGCGCTGAGTGTGTTCACAAAGCATAGCGACATAAAATAGTTCCATTTCATAGGAAAGAAATCTCTGAATTTAAAGACACACTTTCGAAATTAAAATAAAATGTTAAAAAGAGTGAGATTCTGTTTCGTCGTGACTCGAACGCTCATTGTCACACTTGTACAAAACAAATTTATTTTTAATTTGTTGCTTAGCAATCAGAACTAATACATTAATTAATTGCAAAATTAATATAAATACGTTCCAAAATAAAACTTTTACAGCCTAATAATGCTGATGTCAACTCGTTGAAAACTGTCTTCGACTCTCGAAATACATGATATGTCGGTTACGACATTTAATTTAAACTTTAAGTAGATAAATTTTCATACAAATAATTGTACACTTAAACATGTGTACCAGTGTTTTTGGCCTCATAGAAACAAGCAGTTTCAGTTTAAATGTTTTATTTTATAAATGGAAAATTAAACCTGAAATTTTGCATTTTTTTAAAAAAATTGTTTCGATTTGTACAGACAGAGTATGCGTGTCATTTCGCGTTGGTTGCGCCATTTGAAGTCACCCTCGTGACATTAACGTTGTTTCCATGACAGGATCGTAAATCAAAGCGCTGAAGGCACTGAATTTGTTCGGGTTTGAAAAGTGGAATTCAATTTCCGACTCCAACAAAACATTCGATTTCCACGGTCACACGGTGTCCTATATCGTATTTCGAACATTTTTGACCCTCGCACTGCTGCTATAGTTGTAGATAGACAGTAGGTCTTTGTGGCAATGAAAAAAATATTTATTTCTGAGTTGATTAAGCTCGGGCTGACTGAAATCGGCCAAAAATGGACTGATCTATGAGGCATAGATTACAACCATGTCTGTTTTTCTACAGAAATAAGCTTGAGAGTTATATACCTTTTCTTAGTCTATAATATTGGTGTTTTTTATTTTTTGAGCATTGTTTTGTTATGTTTTGATATGTTTTTTTTTAAATAAGAATTATGTGTTATGAGATGTGTTTAAGGGGTTTTGGGTTGTGGATGGGTCTTGAGCGGGTCCAAAGAGGGGGGATATCTTGACCTAACCCACGCCGATAGCCTGTGATTTGAATAGATAAATGTTTAAATTTCATTGAAATACTTAATTTGCATATGCAACTTTTATTACCTCATTAAAATGGTATCATAAGAAAGATAGACCTGACAAATGTGATACCGATACTCATTCTAAATTTCTGTCATACATGTAGTTGGTAATTAAACTATAAGCAACTGACAGGGTGGCATCACTCAATTTCTGAACCAGCTCTGTAGAAACTTCGTAAATTTTAAAAACTTTAGTCAGACTGCAACAGTTTGTTTCTTTGTTTGTTTTTGTTGGTTTAACGCCGTAGCAACACATATAAGGTCATATAAAGGCGGTCAGTTAACCTACTCACTCCTCCCGGAAACGCTAAATCTCTGGACTTAGCTGTTAACCAACTACTAAGCGCATACTTTCGTCGGTGACTGACAACTGTCCTACATAATTTAAAATCATTGGTAGGAGGGAGAATGGCCGTAGAAATAATTTCATGACCAAACTCCACGAAAGTATGCCCCGCACGGAAATCGAACCCACGACCCCTCGATCGGTAGACTTGCGTGCAACCAACTGAGCTAGCCGGGCGGCGACTGCAACAGAATGCTAGTCAAATGGCAGAAACATATTCTACAATTTACAATGCATTTTGCATAAAAATTAAATCATCATTTACTTATGCATCATTTTAATTGTCATACATGTATTTGTATCTTATTTTACATCATTAGCGTATCGTAATCATATTTCACCCAAAAATATTGTTGTAAAAATTAAATGACATTTATTTGTACTGAAAACATGTGTTGCATAACGTTAAATACAAAATTTGCATAAATTTGCACATTTAGTTTTCTTATCAAGCTAAAATTTATACCATAAAAATGCTGAAGAATGGCTGGGTGTCATCACTTGGATTCTTAAAGGTACTCATTCACAGATTTCAGCATAAATATCAACTTTATCTTAAACAATCAAAATTGTATGGAAATATTTTTGAACGCGGGAAAGTTGTGTTCTGATAATTACAATTTTAGTGCAAATTGCGAACAACTATGATAGTGTTTCATATCTACCCGATCTGACACGGTATAGACGCTTTTAGTGTATTTTTGTGACATTATTGTATATTTCTTGCGACATATAGGTCAGTTTATCTTAAAATTATACACAATAAATAATAAGAATTATTTTTTTGCCATCATTACAGATCTGAATGGTATTTTTGTATTGAAAAAAATGAACCAAAATCTTTGAACTAGCACCTTTAATCAGAACTATTTAAAGGGACTCAAGCGCACGGTTCACCTCATATGCTGTAGCCTGTAGGACTAATATCAAATGCTCTATTATATAGGTGTCAATAAAAGACGTCGTTTGTGAACTTTTTATGACATATTTCAGGGGTATTCCGTTTTGCAATAAATGACATTTTAAAATGGCATAATCATGATTCGTAAAAACATATAATTCCGGTTTACATAAATATCATCAACATTTCTGATTAAAAATACTAATGTGCTTACCAATGGTACTTATACCAGAATGTCATGATACCATTTACTTCTAAACTGAACTCATGTTGAACAAATCTTGTATTTCTTTTCTGTCTTTAGCCATAAACATAATTCACAATCTGTAATATAAATAACGTACGAGAAAAACCAAGCAGAAATGTTTCATCTGTCTTAATTTGTACTTAAAACTTACATGTGAGAACAAACCTAGTTGTATTTATAAATGTATAGCACGTTCACTAGTTAGGATAAAAATTGAAAAAAATAGAAAGTCAAATATAACTTTGTTAACGAAGAAAAATCCTGCTTTATGTCATATTCTAATTATGCCACATTTAATATACATGTATATATTTATGGTCAAGTGGCTTCAGTCATGTACAGTCACTCTGCCCCTACCCTCTACAAGCAGGGGTCATAATTAAAAATATCGTACAGCAAAAATCCTCTGAAGTCAATCTTATGAATTTATCGAATAAACAATTGCTATGATAAATTAATCTGTGTATTTTAGTATCAATAGGAATAAATATTGACCATATAATAAATATTTTCCGATTTTGGCTTAAAACGGGTTTTGTCGTAAGATAGATTTATTATGACCCCAGCAGCTAAATATTTGTCTTGATTTCATTAAGAGGTTTCTTGTAGATTGTCTTGTCCTGTCTAACTTTCTTGATTCAACCACCACAACCTGAAATAGACAAAACACGAGAAGAGAAATCCGACAGGTATATGTTGTTTAATGTAAAAAATATGATTAAAGAAATGATGAAAAATAAACAGATTAGATTTAACATAAAAAAGAATAGTGGGAAACACGGAGCACTGACAAGCATGCAATAGGGCCAGGGAGGGGCACGGGTAGGGATTTTATACACCATGGGGGTTATGTGGTCCGTTTAGGGCGGTCATTTCCGCTACCATTCCCACCTAACTACCAGGGCTATAGGAAGTCTCTGATCACCATTATTCCAAGATAGCTGACTTGCACATACTATGTTTTTACCTAGCAAAGACAAATCGATAAATACCCCAAAACCAAACCCTATACTAAAAACCCTCCTTAAAATAATAACCCCAGCCATGCAGACAAAAAACAAATTAAGCTTTAATGACCCCCAAGTTTTGTCATATTTAAGTACCCAGCCACTTGTAATTTCATTGAAATCTAAAAAACAAACTTGTGAAAAAATTCGATTCTAACCATTATGATAATTGACTTAAACACTTATGTGGTTATGTCAAAATCAAACCAGAAGGAAATATACATACTAATAAAAGCTATGTTGAACCTCATTTTTCACAACCCGTGTTTTTCACAACTTGCGAAAAACACGTTAGTAATTTTCACAAGTTGTGAAAATTGCGTACGCGTTTTTCACAAATGAGCAATGTGAAAATTACGTTAGACATATTTTTCGATTTTTAGTCCTAACGCAATTTTCACAACATGAGTCAATATCAAAGTATATTTTAAAGTATATTATGATAAACAAATTAATGTTTCAGTTTTTTTTTAAATATATCATTTTGATGGTTAATGTCGCACATGGAAGCAAGATTTCGCAATCACCCAAGGTCTTCCACCAGCCAGATTTGTGCCTTATTTAACCACCTTTACGTGCAAGCAACCACTTACGCGCATAGAGAAACCATATGGTACATAGTAAGCACACATGTCCCATGGTACTGTTATAATGTCCATATTATAAGCTTCGCATCCAAAGCGACCGCCTCGAGGTCCATAGCAGCTGCTTAAGCACACTCTGATTGCAACATTTTCATTGCCCATACATGTAGTAATTACTTTAATGCTTCTAGCAAGCATTTAGGTCCTAGAATTCTACGTTACGCTCCCTAGAAACAGCACGAATATCCATGGTAACATTTATGTCAATAGCAACTTCTACCTAGCCTTAGTCGTTTAAGTTCAAACTAGCGACTCTTGGGGCATGAAACACATAACCCATTATCCACCCTGACACTAATATTTATATACATGTATTGTGCATAGCTGGCAACATGAAGATTATAAATTATTTCATATTTTGGTAAGACAGTTGGTAAAAAAGGTTTACATGTTGGGAAGATGCATGCATATAAAACTTAAATAAATATGGTTATAGCTTATGTAATTGATATATGAAAGTGAAGGTCATCGATTTTAATTTATGCAATTATTTGATAATTGTGAGTTATATTTTGTGAATTGTTACACTGTGGTCAATTTCAGAGGTACAGATTTAATTGTCAGATTTTTTACCGTCGCTCAATATTGGAATTCGTAACAAAATTGCTGAGAAAGTTTGCCATGTTGATCCTCGTTTTTCACAAACGTGCTCTACACAGGTTGTGAAAAACGCGTTCTGTGAAAAATGAGGTTCAAACGTTAAACCTCATTTTTCACACACCGTGTTTTTCACAACCTGTAAAAATTACGCTCGTGTTTTTTTTCAACGTTTGCTTAAACCCATTTTGTGATAAAACCCCGAATTGTAATAATTATTTATAATAAACGGGTTGGTAAGTTCAACCACTTTTTAAATTCTCGTTTTGCAATATAATATGACAACTTGTTTTTCTGACGAAATCTTCAAATTAATATGACGAATGTAAGTAATTTGTTATTGAACATTATTGTTTGCTTGTTAAACATTATTTTCTTTCCTTACCAATAATTCAAAGTATCGTACTATATTTTATGACAAAATTAATATAACTAGACATTTTATTACATTTCGGGATTTGATTACAAATTATGTTTGTATGTTCAATTACTTTTGTAATAACCCGTTTTGTAATAATTAAAACAATTCGGGCTTTTATTACAAAACGGGTTGTAACAAACTTTGAACCTCGTTTTTCACAAAAATCTTTTTGCAAGTGTGGTTCTTACACCCACTGGGTCTCGTGTTTATCTGTAAATACTTTTCATGTTGTTTTCATGTTTGTAATATTGTCTTAAAACATGTCACAAAAATAAAAAAATACTTACTTACTTACTTACAGCTAGCAACTAAAAAAACCACATGTGTGAAAAAATGCGTTAGTACCAAAAAAACTCAAAATTTTCAAAAACTTTTTACGTCACATTTGAAGTTGTGAAAAATGCGTTTCTATGCTCGTATGAAATTTGTATGCTAACGTGTTTTTCACACAAGTTGTGAAAAATGCGTACGCGTTTTTCACAAGTTGTGAAAAACACGGGTTGTGAAAAATGAGGTTCAACAAAGCTATCTACTTAAGTTGTATCTAAACTGTGGAAGAAAATCATATTTAAACATTGACTTATGTGCATAACAGCTATACTCATTAACACTTGATATAAAGATTCAGACATAGAGACGGGTGGAGTAAAATGACACTCAAAAAGACAAAAGTTTTGCGACAGAATCGTTAATTTGAACTTGATTCTAGATTTTTTATATTAGGGCCTTATATAGGTAATGACAAAATAGGGTATTATGATAGAGAAGTACACAATACATTGATAAATCAGCGGGAGCACGTATTATATTTCAAGCACATTTAATCACTCAATATGAATCTAGACTGTTAACATTTAAACATACGTGCTTTTTATATGCAGGTGACGGGTTAAAAAAAATATAAAATACTAACACGGAGATCCCTCTCCAACAAAAAAAATCACTAACTCTATGTAAATTATATAACAGTATATTTGTGTTTTTGTCTTCTCATGTCACTTTCGATATCCCTTTCTTACTGCTTCCTAATAGCAACCATGTTATATATTTGCTTGTTGTCTTTCATTTTTTTATTATTTCTGGTATAACTATACACAAATATGACAAACATGATATCCATACGTTTTCTTCTACATAACATATCATAATTATGCAAATAAACATTAAAATGTTTATCATTACCATATATTATTGACATGTAAACTGTATAATATCAGCATGATGAAGATTAAGTATACTGATAACCTACTTTCATAGTATTTCTTTTCACTGTACAAATATGTCGTCATGTCTAATAACGTAAATAAATTGACTTGTGGTGTAGAGAGAGTAAGATTCTGGGACAGGGGAGGGTACCCTCTCTTGGTTTACAAAAGTATACATTAAAATGAAAAAAGTTTTTTTCTCTTTACAATATATACTGAATCCAAAACTATTAAATAGTAACTCTCTAGTTACAATCCTTTTTACTTTAGACCAGGCTATGAATTCAAGATAGCTACAGAAACCAAGAGGGGGGGGCTGCGTCTTCTCTTTGGACGGTCTGGGAGATCCTGGCGGCCAAGGTCGTGGGGGTTGCCTTTCTTTGTTACCTCCTGGTGGCGCTGCTTTGACAGGCATGATTGCAACAAACACAAAGCCCAGTTTGGCTATTGGGCCACAATCACGAAACTTGCATGTCAACACCACCCCTGTATAAGTAATGTAAGTCACTAGGTCAATAACTAAAAATAAACAAAAATAGGTCATAACCCAATTCAAACACACATAAACAAAACACACTGATTAGCAGACACAAGCATACACAACACGATATCACACTACACCAACCAGTAATCCAACATACTCAGGCAAAACTATCAACCACACAAAAGCCTAGAGTAAAAATAACTTTACTTACAAGGAAAATCCCCATATTTTAGGTGCTGAATTAGCAATTTAGCGGAGGACCTATCTTTGGGTAACCAAAATACTACATCTTTGGCGAACTAAATAACAAACCCACTATGAATTATATTCGGTATTCTTTGACAAAATTTGACCTATTTTCGACACCATAAACTATATTTAGGAGGTGATGGGTCACACACCGTGGTCTGCACATAATGTATGTTTATACAGCGGACGGACCCTTACAAAAACCTTAATCAGTCAGTTAGTTATATTAGAATCCTATCTGTAGTTGTATTTTTCGTCTTTTTTCTCGATTCTCTAATCTTGCTTCTGATTGGTCAATATGAATCTGCGGGAAATTAGACGCTATTTTGATGCCAGTCAACAATGATTGCTTAGCACCAATATGCACTTTATATTTCGTCTAGTTATAATATAAATAAAGATTAGTATTAGACCTCCATGTTGTTAAAAGTCATTTCTATATATTTCTTTCTTGCTCTCTTCCATATTTCGTCCCTAAATTTGTTTTAGGCGATAGTCTAGTTTTGAGTTGCTTGACTTCGTGTTTCTAATTATTCGAACCTTGGAAATTGATGGCTTTCTAAGATTTTTTGATAATAATTTAAACTTATATTCAACAAGGGTGGGCTGAATAATTATACAAAATTAATTTACCATTCCATTAACATACAATCACAAATGTCCCCATGCAGTATTTCTTTTGAGAGGTGAGTTGGTTGAAAATGTTTTCATCCCATTTATGGGCAAGATTTTTATTATCATTGATGTTTTATTTTGTTAAATTGTTAAGGGTTTTTAGAAAGTAATTTTAGATGAGTCACTTGAATTATGAGAATTTTATGTGTATTGTTATACTTGCATGTATGTGTTTTCAACCTCCAACCAAAAAGCCTTATCACCTGTAGCGTGGTCGAAAATCTATAAAATTGTTGTAATATCCAAAAGTCTTTACGGCTGTAAACTGTGGAACAATGTGTCACAGTCTGCCCTGGAATGGTTAGATAGAAACAATAGATTCTGTGCTAAACTTATACAACATTTACCCACATACTCTAATGTACATACATCTTTGTGCTCTCTTGGTATCAACTCAATCATTAATGAAGTAAAACACAAAACTTCAATTCTTTGGTCATTCGTGTCGCTTGTCACATGTATATTTGTCAAAAGCATTATTTATCAAAAGACTAAAGCCCAGTACTAATGACATTGTCTATCATATCATGTGAAAGTTAATTTTATTTGAAGTTATGATATAGACCTACATGAGAATAAGGACCGAATGACAAGCCATATTTTATGTACTATCTTTGCTATCTGACATACCATAGTGTGTGTGTTAGTTTCTTAAATAGAAGATAGAAAAAGGACAGTCTGACATGCATGTGATAACGTGTGACTGTTATTGAATTAAAGTTAAAGACCAACTGAGCGATTGAATCGTGTGGCTTGTCAATTCAGATGTTAGGTGAAATTTGAAAACAGAAACTATCGAATGTTATGTCATATTGTGGGCATTTTATTTTAATTAAAGACAGAACCCTGTATGAGCGACGGGACTATATAAATGCTAATTATGTACATCTGCTCAATCTGCTTTATCATAAATACAGAAGAATCAGGAAAACTGCAAGAAACAGGATGTCAGTTAAAGGACATGGTGTTAAATATCCTAATCAAAGAACAAGAAAGTTACAGTTTACTCACGAATAAACTTTTGAATAGTTACTTTGAATAGCTTACTACTACTAGCTTAAGTCTGGGACTTCGTACATATTGTAGAATAAATAAACGACCGATTTCCATATGAGTTTGTAAAGCCGTGTGTAATAGAAACAAGTCATAAATGAGAAAAATTCGGGCCGCTTATATATTTCCAGGAAAATTGTCAACTTTCTTTCATTGATTAAGTATATGAAGAAGTTCCGAGACTTGTGGAAGGGTAGGTGAGTACAGAACATAGACACTAGTCCTGGAAAGCTAGGTTAGATGTGCTGGCTGTTGTAAAATACACTTATCTGTGTTGATACATATTCAGTACAGTTGAACTGGGAAATTATCAGAAAATAAACATTGCCACGTGTTTCAGGTAAACAAACAGTTTTACCCTAGATGACCAGCGTCTGCGTACAAAGGTCATGTGTTTGTGTATAAAACGAAAGTGTATAAGATCATTAAAGTTTCGTCCATACAAATCTAACCAATCATTATAAAACTGTAGTCATAGTTTGTTTGTTGTGGGGATACCTTTTGAAAAAAAATCCTATCTAGTATTTAAACAATCAGAACCAATACACGAGTGTAACATTAATTGATAGTCTAATCACTTATCTTAAAGAACCAAAATCGGTATGGAAACATAGGGAGAAAAACGAAATATGTTCTACTTGACTTTACCAATAAGCTGAACTAAAGACATTGGAAGAATAAAACTAATAAAGTGCACGCACTATTCTAAAAGTCATCAGAATGGCTTAGTAGTAAACTTATATATATTATTACTAAACAATGTATCTTAAACAAAATACTTAAATTGCAAAAACACAATCAAGTTGAAATAATTATGATAATATGTATATTAAAATAGCTGTTAAACAATAATAACGATAAAGCGATCATTTACACTGATTGTATGTACAAGTTAATTATCTCTTTCAAAACGTAAAAATATGATGACGCTACATTACAATACGCCCTAAATACATTACCAAATTGCTTTATCATACTAATACATATATAGCCATGTTCTATCAAATCATAAGCTGTGAAGCATGTTACTTGATACCATTGACCACTTCTGTGCACAGTACAAATCATTAGAAAATGCTGTAGTTTTTAAAGTTTTTGTAATATGTAAATTAATCAGTATAGCAACAAACATGTACATAAATTAACTATACTATATGCCTTCCATGTCCATGTGAACAACAACATAATTCATTATACGTAGTTTAAATTGTTTATACACTTATTTTTAAGAAAATTTTCCAAAATTCCAAAAGATGGTTTTATTTCAAATAAGTGAAACATTTCTACATGTAATTAGCATCCTAGCCAGACTTAGTACTTTCAGCCCCATGTCAATTATGTTTTGTAAATAGTACCTTTAATATTTGGTACATCATTAAAAATTGTAAACAAGACATAATATCCGATCTAGCTATCCTCCCATAAATAGGCCCTTCACTAGATTGCTCAGAATTATGTATGCTATATTTTAGTATAATTCCGATCTAGTTATCCTCCCATAAATAGGCCCGTCACTAGATTGCTCAGAATTATGCGTGATATCTTTAAGTATAATTCCGATCTAGCTATCCTCCCATAAATGGGCCCTTGACTAGATTGCTCAGAATTATGCGTGATATCTATAAAAATAATTCTGATCTAGCTATCCTCCCATAAAGGGCCCTTCACTAGATTGCTCAGAATTAGGCGTGATATCTATAAAAATAATTCTGATCTAGTTATCCTCCCATAAAGGGCCCTTCACTAGATTGCTCAGAATTAGGCGTGATATCTTTTAGTATAATTCCGATCTAGCTATCCTCCCATAAATGGGCCCTTCACTAGATTGCTCAGAATTATGTGTGATATCTTTTAGTATAATTCTGATCTAGCTATCCTCCCAAAAATGGGCCCTTCACTAGATTGCTCAGAATTATGTGTGATATCTTTAGAAATAATTCTGATCTAGCTATCCTCCCATAAAGGGCCCTTCACTAGATTGCTCAGAATTATTTGTCATACACATTCCGATCTAGCTATCCTCCCATAAATGGGCCCTTCACTAGATTTCTCGGAATTGTCTATTTTGTTTGTTGTTGATTTTTGTTGTCGTTTTTTATTCGAAGTATATAGGTTTAAACTCACTTACTTAACAAATAAAAAAGCTTAGTACATCGTTATCAAGCATCATAAGTGATAACTACATGTATATAAAAAAGAAAGAACAATAGTTTTAGTAGTTTTTGACCTACGTACAATAATTATGTTGTTAAACCCATTGATGTGATGGTATAAGTATAAATCATTTATGTATTTTCAGACATTTATTTGAAATTAAGTCATGCTACACAGCGTATCATAGTTTGTATTGTTACAGAGAATACAGACAGTTGGTACCAAGTCAACAGCTTTAATAACTGACTGACAAATGAAATAAAAATCTTATAAAGTATTATGTAAAATAGTCCTATGGGTGAGCTAAATGTCAAACACTTACATTAATTATAACATTGTAAGACAAAAATGTTAAACAAAAAAGTAATGTAAACAATAGATCGAAAATTAACATATTAACTTAACATTTCAACAGACCTGCTTTTGCAATTTTACACATTTATATATCTATTGCAGATCAACAATGTTTTAAATATTCCCATTTCTATATATTTTGATTAGTTTTAGCTATTTTTTAATATTTAATAAAACAGATTTTCACTGCTACTACTATTAGCACATTTTCAAAAAAACAGTAACAATATGTTACAAAAATGCAAGACAAAGCATGGGGGAAAAAAAGGCTTAATAAAAGCTTACACTTTTTTCTGAATAGCGGTTAGAACTAACATACCGGTACTTTAATGCACAAATTGCCCCCCCCCATTTAACAAGGTTTAAAGGTGGCCAACTACCATAACCAGCTTTTCTGGACACATATCGATTATCCGTACCGACTAACCCTTCGAAACAATTTCACCCAATACGAAAGACAATAGCCATAAGTAGATTATATTTTATGAAAGTAAATATCCCATGGAGCCTAGGAATTAAATCCGGATAATTCGAAAACCACTAAACAACGACCCTGGACAAACCTACAAAAGAAATGGGACAAAACAACTTATATGTATGTCTAATATACAAATGAATGACAAAAACCACATAGGCAAACACCATTAATCATTTTACAATATCATTATTGTTTTGGGTTCCATGTCACAGGGACAAAGTAGTCAATGTCTTGAAACAAGTGAAACAATAGCATGGCATTACTGACATTGGACAGTGGCCCCCTATAAAGCCCTGACCTAAATCTAGTTGAAAGCTTTTAGTTTGACTTAAAGTGTACAGTTTGTGATTACAGGTCAAGAAATTTTAAAGATTTAGAAGCTATTAACGGGATGCCTGGGTCAAAATACATGTAGAAAGGTGCTAAAGACTTATCAAAAGTATGCCAGATAGAATGCAAGCTATTATTGCTTCAAAAGAAGGCTACACACGATATTAAAACTGAATGAGTGACAGTATTGCTGAATTGGTTGTGAATCAGTTTTTTGTTCTATACTTTAAAAAAAGTTCTTTATATTGTCTTATTATCAATTTGTCTTAATTAGGACCAGATACTTACCTGGAAGAATGACTATTTTGACATATGTCAAATGGGTAAAAGTTTTAATTAGAAGACAGAGACCTACATGGCAAAGGATAGAAAGACATGTGGAATTGTGTGTAATATTAATGAAGACCGAAATCAACATGACAATTATGAATTACTGACATGTCATATAGTGTGTAGGGTTTTTAGTTGAAGACAGATATCTGCATGAACATAAGGACCGACTGACATGTCATATAGTGTGTAAGATTTTTATTGAAGACAGAAACCTTCATAAGATTAAGAATAGAATAACGTGTCATATTGTGTGAAGGTTGTCTAAAACAAGAATAGATACTTACCTGGCAATAAAAGAAATTCTGACATGTCAAATTGAGTTAAGTTTTAATTTAAAGACAGAAACCTACATGAAAATAATGATGGAAAGACATGTCAAAGTGTGTGAAAGTTTGTTTAAGTTCAGTACAGATATCTACAAAAGGAAAACTAGCGGTTGACATGTTATATTGTGTGTAATGTTTATTAATTGAAGACAAAGGTCTACATGAGAATAACAACCGACTGACAAGTCATATTGTGTGTAAGATGTTTAATTGAAGACAGAGACCTACATGAGAATAACCATAGAATGAAATGTCGTTTTGTGCGTTAGGTTTTGAATTGAAGATAGAGATCTACATGAGAATAACAACCGACTGACATGTCATACTGTGTGTAAGGTTTTTATTCAAGACAGATATCTACATGAAAATAAGGAACTACTGATATGTCATATTGAGTGTAAGATTTTTATTGATCACAGAAACCTGCATGAGATTCTGTATATAAAAATGTCATATTGTGTATAATTTATCTTGACTAAGAATAGATACTTACCTGGTAATAAAGAAATTATAACGGGTCAAAATAAATTTGATTTTAATTTAAAGACAGTAACCTGCATGAAAATAACGATGGAGAGACATGCCATGGTGAGCGTAAGTTTTTGTTTATTGAAGACAGATACCTACATAAGAATAACAATCGATTGACATGTTATTTTAAGTGTAATTTTTATTAATTGAAGTCAGAAACCAACATGTGAATAACTACCAGCTGACATGTAGTTTGTATGTAAGCTGTTTATATAAAGACAGAGACCTTCCTGAGAATAACGTATCATATTGTGTGATAGTTATCTTAATTAAGAATAGATACTTACCTGGGAATAAAGAAATTCTGACGTGTCAATTTGAGTTAAAGACGGGGACCTACATGAAAGTAACGATGGAGTGGCATGTCAAAGTGTGTGTGTAAGTTTTTTTTAAATTTCAGATAGATATCTGAATAAGAATAACTACCGGTTGACATGCGATATTGTGTGTAAGATGTTTTATTGAAGACAGAAACCTACATGGGAATAAGGATAGAATAACATGACACAGTGTGTGTTAGTTATCTTAATTAAGAATAGATACTTACCTGGTAAAAGAGAATTCTGACATGTCAAACTGAGTTAAAATTTGATTAAAAGACAGAAACCTACATGAAAATAACGATGTAAAGACATGTCATGGTGTGTGTAAGTTTTTTAATTGAAGACAGAGATTTACATTAAAATAACGATAGAATGACATGCTATATTGTAGGTTTTTTATTGAAGACAGAGACCTTTATGAGAATAACAACCAGGTGAATGTATATTGTGTGTAAGGTTTTTTAAATGGAGACAGAGACCTATATGAAAATAAGGACCGGTTGAGATGTAGTTTGTTTGTGTAAGATGTTTAATAAAGACAGAGACCTTCATGAAAATAACAACCGGCTAATATGTCAATTGTGTGTAAGAATTTTTATTGAAGACAGAAACCTACATGATATTAAGGATATAAACTTGTCATATTGGTAAAAGTTATCTTATTTAAGCATAGATACTTACCTGGTAATAAAGAAATTCTAACAGGTCAAATTAAGTTTAATTTTAATTTAAAGACAGAAACCTACATGAAAATAACGATGGAAAGACATGTCATGGTGTGTGTAAGTTTTTTTAATTGAAGGCAGCTATCTCATAAAGAATAACAACCGATTGACATGTTATTTTGTGTGTAATGTTTATTAATTGAAGACAGAAACCTACGTGAGAATAACTAACAGCTGACATGTAGTTTGTATGTAAGCTGTTTATATAAAGACAGAGGCCTTCCTGAGACTAACGACCAACTAATAGGTCATATTGTGTCTAAGATTTTTATTGAAGACAGAAACCTTCATAAGATTAAGAATAGAATAACGTGTCATATTGTGTGATAGTTATCTTAATTAAGAATAGATGCTTACCTGGGAATAAAGAAACTCTGACATGTCAAACTGAGTTAAAGACGGAGACCTATATGTCAAATTGAGTTAAGTTTTAATTTAAAGACAGAGACATACATGAAAATAACGACAGACTGACATATCATTTTGTGTGTAAGGTTTTTAATTGAAGACAGAGATCTCAAGAGAATATGGACCGACTGACATGTCATACTGTGTATAAGGTTCTTATTGAAGACAGAAACCTACATGAGAATAACGACAGACTGACGTATCATTTTGTGTGTGGGATTTTTAATTGAAGACATAGATCTCAAGAGAATAAGGACCAACTGACATGGCTTACACAGTGTATAAAGTTTTTATTGAAGACAGAAACCTACATGAGAATAAGGATAGAAAAACATGTCATATAGTGTGTAAGTAAAACAGAATAGATACCTACCTGGGAAAAAATATCTGACATGTCATTTGAGTTAAGTTTTAATTTAAAGACAGAGACCTACATAAAAAACGATAGAATGACTTGTCATATTGCATGTAAGATAGAAACCTATATGAAAATAACAATGGAGTATTGTATGTGAGATGTTAATTGAAGAAAGATGCTTACATGAGAATAACGACCGAATGACATATCATATTGTGTGTTACATTTATATTTGAAGACAGGGATCTACATGAGAATATGTATTGAATGAAATGTCGTTATGTGTGTATATTGTCTTAATTTGGGTCAGATACTTACCTGGGAATAACAAAATTCTTACATGTCAAATTGTATCTTTTATTCGAAAAACATAGACATGCAAAAAAAACGATATTATGTCAAATTGTGTGTAAGCTATTTAAATTAAGGTCAGATACTATTCCAGGAGTAAGCACATTTTTACATGTCAAATTGTGTGTAATTTTAAAATTGAAAACTTACAATGTGAAAGGCAGCTAGATAATCAGTTTAAAAATTGAATTAAATTTAGAATTAAATGATATTATTAATAAATGCACATGTTTAATATCTCACCGTGAGAATGTGTGTAAGTACACGAGTGAACGTGTGCATTAACGTATTTGCTCTTTGTTTTGTAATATCACATTGCGCCATATGTACTTCATTTTCGCACACCCCTGCTAACTGTTTTAATAAATGTGAAAATGATGTTTGGTATAAAATCTAAACGTATCATGTACATCCCTGTTAAAGTTTTAATGTATATAAATGAAATTTGATCATAAAAAAATCATAACCTCGTTTTAATTTGAACGTTCTGTAATGTTATGTTCAAGTGTCACACAGAATGATTTAATGTGAACAAATCTTCATAGTAAGATGTGACAAGCATAAGAATATTGGGATTATTAACTACACCAAATACGAAATTGTGGAAAGTTGTTAGACATCTGGTATGTCGCATTGGTACAAACAATATTTATTGACTCATATACATTGTACATGCAAAATTAGTATTGCCATTTAAGGTGTGCACACTTACTTTTAATATACTACGTAAGCAACATTACAAATATCAAATTATTGTTTGAAATAAAGTTTGGAATAAATATTTAGCTTTGTAATGATACCATGTACATGTAAAAGATTTTAGAAAGTTCATAAAAACATTTCTACGATTAACAAAGCATGATTTTTACAACTATATTTAGAAAGCGCCGGCTCCGTAATTTTTATAAACGTTCTTATTTCTTAGTAGTAATTTTCGCCATTTCCTAAGTAAACTCGATTAAGCATCTAAATACATGTATACCATTGTTTAACCAAAATTAACAAACCCTTGTTAATAAGTTAGTTCAAAACATCCTTCCTCATGTCCATGGTATAAACATTCCCCTATTTTACTCATTTGAACCCCAAACAAACACCCACGTTCCTAAGTAAGCCACATAATACATTCTTAAAATAAAACCACAACAACATGTTTTCTTATAAAGTTGAATGCCATCAGTCCTACCCTTCCTCCCCCCTCCCCCAAATGAAACCTCTACAATCCTCCCAATAACCCAAATCGCCCTCAACCGGCTATATTCTAAGGCCCCATTTTTATGTCTTAACTAGGTAAAATTAATGTAGAAGTTGACAAGTCAGCAAGAGTACAAATAATAGTGACAAAAGTATTCCGAACCCTGGTGCTGGGGGATATGAAGCCAATGACTCTTAAAAACCCAACAGACCGAACCTTCATCATGGTGGGGATGGGACAGAATGGAAGGGAAATGCATGCGAGGACCTGAGATATCGGTGCAAATCTCAGGTCAGACAAGGACAAACTAAGAAATAAAATTTAAAAAACAAATAGAAAAAAAAATGAATTAAATAACAACACAACTTGAAAAATTAAATAAAAAAGTAGAAATGTCATTTGTCAATAAACAAAGTACATGTATGTAAAAGCACACTCGACCCCCCCCCCCCAAAAAAAAAAACAACAACAGACAAACAACACGCGCCCTAATCCCAACACAAATTTAGATTCTCCAATGAGTGTAAAGTTAACAAACACTTTAGTTTATAAACGAATGACATTTCCAGAAAATAATCAATAAATTTCAACTTACCAGTTCTTCTCTGTTTCTGTGAAATCGTCTTCCAGCTTGTTAAATCATAACTATTTTTAATTTACCTTCAGGAAATATTCAATAACAGATTTTAATATATATGTTTAAATAATTACTTAACTCGAGACACCATGCTTTCAAGCACCACAATACCATTAGCTGAAATAAAGAAAACAAAGATCAGTAAAATGTAAAGACAAACTATTTCTTTTACCTTAATTTTAATGAACGCATAAACGAGACGAGATTATCCAAGCATAAGACTTAATCCGACATTATACCGTCATGTAATTCAGGGTGATACATGATACAATTCAAAATTGTTTTCATTCACATTGCCGCGGTCATGCATCCTACTCATAGTCCTAGACCTCTTGACCCAAGGCTCAGACCAGTACTAGGCCAATACGTTACGTCACTGGCTGACAACTGCCCTACTTGATAGAGGTGAGCGAATGGTAAATACTATTTAATGACCAAGCTCTATGTAAGCAGACATAATATTAACTTATCGTATAGAAATGGTAACGAACTAAAAGCCTAAAAACAAATAAATAGACATGCAAAGATTTTTAAAGTAGATAAAAAGCGTATTTAAAATTTGAACAAAGTATGGAAATTACATGTGTATTAAAATCAAGGAGCTAGCTGAGTTCCCTTTCAACTGAAGAATATTAATGAATAATATAAAAATCCATTAAAACTGTTCATGAAATTCACTATTCTTAAACAGGCATAAATCATCAAGATCTCAACTTTTTATTGGTTAATCGCCATAGTAACACTTTGTAAATGTCAGATCACAGCGGTCAGTTATCCAAATCACCGTTCCTGGAAAAGCTATATATGAGTCAGCTGTTAACCAGTAACTAGGTGAGTACTGTCGTCAGTGACTGACAACTTAACTACATGATTTAAAATCATTTTTAGGAGGAAGAAATGCCGTAGAAATTAATTCGCAACCAAATTCCACAGAAGAATGCCCCACCCGGGAATCGAGCTTTGGATCAGTAGACTTGCGTTTTGCCGACTGAGCTAACCGGATGGGTAACTTTGGATTTGTTTTTTTGTATTTAATGAGTTTTACGCGTGTAGTAACATATTTTATAGGTTCCTGGAAAGGCTTAAGCTCAGGATTTAGCTGTTAACCAACTACTAAGCACAAACTTTCGTCAGTAAATGACAACTTCCCGACATAATTAAGAATCATCGTAAGAAGAGAGAATGGTCATAAAAACAAATTCATAACCTCTACGAAAGTATGCCCCGCCTTGGAATCGAACCCACGACCCCTCGATCCATAGACCTGCGTGCTACCAACTGAGCTAGCCTGGATCCGATTTGTACACAAAATGCCTCCCTTATGAGCTGACTAGAAAGGTTGCAAACTATAAGAAAATCTCGAATCCCTTATACATTTTATACACATATTTTATATACACATTTACATACTTATACATAGTATACATGAGGAGAATAATCTATGGTAGCTTGATAACATATTTACCACATTGTACCTGTATAATGTTACAAGATAACAGCAGACAAAATGTCATATATAAGCAATAATCCAAAATTAGAACATGTGCTTTGGAGTGAGAGGTCACCGGTTCGAATCGAATTTACAATGAGCAAAAAGAATATGCGACTGTTTCATCCAGTTGTAAATTAGTTATATAATGATATCCATCATGATGGGTAATTTGACCCATAAGAGATAGCATGCTAAAGATTGTTAAGTCAATTGAATGTGCATAAAAAAGAAGATTTTAAAATCAAAAACTGCCGTAATTTTAATGTAAATATTGATGAAAATAATGTGAAATATACTTCCTTAATCATATTAGTGAGGACATTGATCATTGTCTTCAAAACCAATCAATACACAACAGTTCATTGTGTCACAACAAAACTTCCATAGCATTGATCCACGTTGTAAGCTCGCAGAATCTGAAAACAATAAGATGTAAATATAAAAGAAACGTGTAAGCATTGGCACAAGTACAATGGAAGTTAAACATCGGGAGGTTCAGGATCTTAACTCCAAAAATGAACACTGGTTACCTTTTTACCACAGTTTTCCCACAGTGTGTCACAGAAAATTCCGATGGTAAAAATGCACCTGTCAGAGTCTTAAACGATTATGCAATATGTCGATAATACAGAAAAACACCGTTATTTAGTGTCCATTGATGTATTTTATAGATCTAAAGTAGTTTCATGCGATTTTAATGTGAATTTATCATTGTTACCAATTTTGGGTCACTGTGACCAGCTTTTGGTCACTGTTACCAATATTGGGTAACTGTTACCAATTCTCGGTCTCTGTTACCAGTTTTCGGTCACTGTTACCAATTCTCGGTCACAACGTGTTACAAATATTTGGTCACATGTGACCAGTTCTTGGTCACTGTTACCAATTCTGGGTCACAGTTACCATTTTCGAACACAATAACGCGCAATGTGACCAGATTTTGGTCACAAGATCAGTCTTGGATTAGATTTCATAGAGTACGGACGTATTTTGCTTTTCTTTAATATTTTTCACACAAGTTCTCATTTTGGCTTTAACTTAGAATTTTATTGCATTATTTAAGCAAATAAGTATTTCTATTAGATAAATTGAGTAAACTTACAGATTTTAAGGAGATTTAATAAATTATTGTTGACATTTCAACTTAGACGAATTCAGATAAGTTTAAATTTTTCGTACTTGTAAACTTTGTACAGTACTTTTAGTATTTCATGTTAACATTATACTGTTACCTTTGTCGGCCGCGTAATCGGATAGCTTCGGTTTTCTAGCTAAATAAAACCATTGGAGATACAAGCACGAAGTGCGACATAATTCCTATTTTGGATCACCATAGTCTGGTTGTACGAGGAGCTGATCACTCACTGGAACGTAACAATACTATTGAATGAAGCAGATATAGTTTCGACAGCATTGCAAATGCTCCAGACACTTTGCAAAATGGAAATGAATGTACCATCCGAGTGATCGAACCCCAACCACTGAGTCAGATATAGACGGCGGAAAAACGACGAGGACGTGGGACGCATTTAGTAGTGACAAATTTAGAAAAACCTACTAATCTACGAAAGACTTTCAACGTTTCTTTGAAAACTGAGTGACATTGTTTCAATCTTATCAATACATATTGTTTTGTTGTTACAGTCACGATTTGTTTGTTCCTGTGCAGACAAACCCCCAAAAAGAGAGATCCAGACTAAGTCTATTTACAGTCTGCTTGTTAACACTAAGGGAGATAAATCTGTCAATTTCATTATTTATCGTCTGTACTGGTTGTTTCCCTTGCAATGTGTAATGTATCTTGGTAAACTATTAAACCATTTACTTCAGAGTTATAGGTGATTTTGTTTTCCCCTGATATAACAACATTATATCATAACCATGGATGATTAATATTACATAAAGATTTCAACAGCAATAATACTAAATTTATAGTTGCTTGAAGTCCAAATTTAAAACAAATATACATTACTCAAGATGCGATTGGCAATGGATATATATAAAATGAAGAAGTATTTTTGTGATACAATCTATGCTCAGGATTCATAGATCACAGGTTCGAACCGCACTAAGGGCATGGCTAATTTCATCGCGAAAAAGAGATATCTCCGATGGCTTCATTTACAAATTTGTATACGTGTGCATTTAAGTCCGGGATGTTTAATAAAATTGTCTACTCTATATTTAAAGAATTAAGTATATCATATGAAGATTGGCGAAAAGATGCCAGAGGCCCAGCGACCATGCAGTGTAGAATAGCTTCAGCATTATAAACAAGTCTGGGCTTTAAAAACATAAAGCAAAATCTACTTGGTTGCATTAGCTCGAACAAGAAAATAGTGCTACAATGAATTAATTTAACAAAATAACGTTACAGAACTTATCAAAGCTGAGTAGCAACTAGCAAGCTATATGGAACAAAAAATAAATAAATTACCTTGAACAATATAATCAAATATTATATAAAATATCTCTTTCACTATAAACACTTGTTTTCACATTTTCAAATTTAAGATGGCGGTAGTGGTTGGTGGTGTTTGATTGGATATCAGAAAAGTGCTGATTTGAATAAGAATAGCCTGAGGATAAAATTCATAGGTGACAAATGTAGACAGGTTAAAGTTTATGCCGTACGGTATACGACCGTGCTTTGGTCTGGCATGACAAAAATCATGTTTTATTTTACCAAGGACCATAATATATAACTGTATATTTAGGATCCTTCATTTTACATGGTAAACCCCCTACCAAGTCACCATTAAATCAAGCTTCTTCTTCTTCTTCTTATTAGGTACAACACTCCTTCAATAGACTGAAGATTATGTGTTGGCGCTGGGTTAAAAACTGATAAAAAATAACAGTGGTGATTTATTTACAGTACTAGACAGTACATGTGGAAGTCCAGCAAAAAATAAACTGACTTTTAAGGATAAAATAAGAACTTTTGCAAATAAAACTATGTACATTGTTTGGGGCTTAATAGTTAATGGTAGCTACAAGGACAGGCACAGTGATCAATGATTTAAATGAGTCAGCTTGAATGCAATGGAATACATGGGGAGTATTTAACCTTGGCCGTATGTCACAGGGTAAGAAATATATGCAGCCTGATCGATACAAGAATATGGGACCCTAGCTTACGAGTCGACTACTCTCCTGACTGAGCTATCCAACCGCTTACATATTTTTCACCCCGTAATGAAACTGGATAAGAACCGTGACATACACCCCTACGAAGTGGAAATTCGTCTCGAATGTCAGGACCCTTTACCATTTAAGTAGCAACCATTTATCACAAGCGTTTAACAACTAACAGCAATTAAGTTACGTCATTCATTGGCGGCATATGGCGCAAGGCGAGAAAAATATGCAGCCAGCCATGGACTCGGATCCGGTACCCATCGCTTACTAGTATATGGCCAGTACTTTACTGACTGAATTATCCGACAGCTTACATATCCCCCCTTATACTGACAACAAATAAGTAACGTGACATATACGTATATATTGACATTCGAACTTCAAAACGTAATAGCGTCAGTAAAGCCAGCACTAAGTCCAACTAAATCACACAGAAACACACAACTGCAGAAGACACTCATCACTCACTGATATTCACATTATTCCAAATATATTCATAGCAATCCAAATACACTAACCTATCCGTATGAATAACTTACACGTTGGCTGTGTGAATGATAAATCCAAAATAAATGAAATGCTCACTCGTACGTGTCTTTCAAACATAACCGAGAATGTCCACGTAACGTTACGACGTCAGTCCTGGTCATAGCTGCTGGGCGCATAGATGTTTTAAATAAAATACACTTTGAATTATCTTTAATAGTGTATATTATTTTTTTTTAAAGCTATGTGCCCACTGCCAAGCATAGGTGTTAAGCACATTTTCTTTTCAAAATAATTATACACTAAAAAAAGTACTTATAATAGTGTTTATTTTGAAAAAAAAATGTGCTAACACCTATGCTGCCAAGCGCCTTTTGTCCTGGTCCTTTATAAGAATACAAGACCCACCGTAACATGTTTTTCAGTTGGACCTAACCTTGGATATTATCCCAATGTGAATCGAGTCACGGCATGTCTTATAAAAAGGAATACATAGTAACTGTCTCTTATTACTTAATAACATACACCACGGAATGAGTTAAATTAATGAATTAAAATTAAATACTTACAAATAAATCACTGAAAAAAACTGTAGAGCATATAAAAACTAGTCTAAAATCACATTCACTAAATTTATTACACGTTTGAAATAACACAGACGTGGTCAGAAAATAATCTCAACCATCGAAAACACGATTTGTAGACCATTTTAACCACGCCCCAAAACTCGTGCGTTACATGTTGTGTAAGCCGTTATATTTTAATCACTGCTTGATGTGTAAGTGTATCGGTTTTTGAACAACTGTTGTATAGCGCGTTTATATAAACAATGCGAATATAAACAATTCACTTGGTGAAACATTATAACCCATATACAGTTCGTTGAACAGGTCATGAGTGTTTTCATACTTTGAACAATAGAAGTGTCCACTCAATAGGTGAAAAATATGTTACAAATCCATCATTTTACTGATTTTCAGCAGACCACTTTAACATTCAACATTTATTATACAAAATGCACATTGAAACGATGGTGTGACACTAAAATACGTTTAAATTGGTTAAAATATTAAATTGTTATTAAATTTCACCCCTAAATATTGGTGTGTAATAAAACTGGCTGTGTTTTATTCACGCAATGTTTTCGTGGACAACCTGTAATAATTTTTAGTGGAAACCTGTTTTATTGAAATATCAATATTTACAATTAACGATGCATTATCATATATTATTATATGCATTATTATTAATAAATGATGAATTTAAAGTATATGTGGTTAAAATTTGCGTTTATTATCTAAGTTTCATGCTTATGCACGTTCACTGACTTTACAGCTAATACCCTTGTCTTTGGGCTAGCATATACTGGTATCAATCTTGCAATCTCCCTGGGGAGTATTTGACTCTACTAAATGCAGACGACATATTGGTGCAACGGAATTATACCACCCTCGCATGTACGTAGTATACCCAGGTAGAGTGAAGGATTCGCAGGTAAATGTCTTGCTCAAGAAATTAGCAGTGCTCTTGGTGGGGTTCAAACCTAGGACCTCTGGACCCCTAAGCGCGCGTACTACCTCTGGATTACTGTGATCAGTTGAGATCTGTAAAATGATGTACGCGCATTATTAGCATAGTACTTTGACAAAAATAATCAACTATTTTAAGTACATTTGTACATGAATATGTATGACCTATTATATGACAAATATTTGCCAGAATTGTATCATACACAAATATTTATACTGGGTTTAACGCCATGTCAACACAACTTTTAGGTTATTTTACGCCGTCCAGCGCACCTAACCTACCATTCCTGGACCCTTATCTATAACCAGTACTCACCTGCCTGTCCACAAGGTCGGAAACATTCTCCATATACCCTAATAATGGAGGAAAATTTATATTTTAGTCAAATTTTCATGGAATGGTATAACCTCTCTGGGTGAGATTCGAACCCGTACCACCTTCGAAACAATAGATTCGAAATCAAGGCGCGCTACAAACTGCCCTGCCGACCCGGGTTCTTTAAGTTCATGTATTGTTGATGTTGATGTATGAAATATTTAATATAATAAACGAGAATTGTTTTGATGAATTATTGAATTAATAAATAAAACAATCATAATTAACAGACAACAGTCAGATTTTTAGTCCTAACGCAATTTTCACAACATGGGTCAATATCATAGTATATCTTAAAGTATATAATAACCAAAACTAATGTTTCAGTTACTTTAAATATTTTGCTTAGATGGTTAACCTCGCGACATGGGCGCAAGATATCACAACCACCCTAAGGTCTTCAACAAGCCAGTATTGTGCCGTATTTAACCACCTTTACGTACAATCAACCACTTTAGCACATAGAGAAGCCATCTTAAGGTACATAGTAAGCACACATGCCCCATGGTACTGTAACAATGTCCGTATTAACAAGTTTCGCATCTAAAGCAACCGCTTCGAGGTCCATAGCAGCTGCTCAAGCACACTTAGCAACAGTTTCATTATCCATTGTTATTTCCCCTTATGCTTCTAGCACACACTTAGGTCCTAGCATCCGACGTCACGCTTCCTAGCAACAGTACGAATATCAATGCTAACACTGATGTCCATAGCAACTTCTATCGAGCCTAAGTCGTTTAAGTCGAGATAAGTGATTCAAACTAGCGACTCTTGGGGCATGAAGCATGAAGCACATAAACCTAATTATTACGCATAGATGGCAGCATGAAGATTCTACAGTATTTCATGTTTTGGTAAGATATACCGTTGGTATAAAAAAGGTTTACATGTTTGGAAGATGCATGCATATTAAACTTAAATGAATATGATTATAGCTTATGTAAGTTATATATAAAAGTAAAGGTCATTGTAGTTTTATTTATGCAAATATGTGAGTTATATTTTGTGAATTGTAACACAGTGGTAAATTTCAGGTACAGATTTCATTGTCAGATTTTTTTACCGTCGCTCAATACTGAAATTCATATGTTGTATGAATAGTAACAAAATTGCTGTGAAAGTGTGCAGATAAAACCTCGAGGCGGGCAATATATTCCAGAATTGAACAAGTTTGCCACGTTGAACCTCGTTTTTCACAAACTTGTTCTTCACAGGTTGTAAAAACGCGTTCTGTGAAAAATGAGGTTCAACATTAAACCTCATTTTTCACAAACGTGTTTTTCACAACCTGTAAAATTAGTCGTGTTTTTTCAACTTCTGTTAAAACCCGTTTTGTAATAAAACCCCTAATTGTAACAAAAGTTTATAAAAAAATGGTTGGTAAGTTCAACCAAGTTATAACTATTTTTGCAATATGACAACTTGTTTTTCTGTTGAAATCTTCAACTTAACATTTCGAAATGTAAGTAATTTGTCTATTTGAACATTTATGTTTGCTTGTTAAACATTATTTTCTTTCTTTACCAATAATTTAAAATGTATTGTACTATATTTTATAATAAAATTAATACAATTAGCCATTTCATTACATTTCGGGTTTTTATTACAAAACGCGTTTGTATGTTCAATTACTTTTGTTATAACCTGTTTTGTAATAGTTTTTACAATTTGGGTTTTTATTTCAAAACAACTTGGAACCTCATTTTCACAAAATTTGTCTTTTTAAAGGCTGTGGTTTTTACACCCATTGGGTCGGGTGTTTATCTGTAAATACTCTTCATGTTGTTTTCATGTTTGTAATATTGTCATAACCCATGTCACGAAAATAAATAACTCACTTACTTACTTACAGCTGGCATTAAAAATTTACATGTGTGAAAAATGCGTTAGTACAAAAAAACTCAAATTTTTCAAACATTTTTTCGCCAGATTTGATGTTGTGAAATATGCGTTTCTATGCTCGTATGAAATTTGCATGCTAACGTGTTTTTCACACAAGTTGTGAAAAATACGTACGCGTTTTTCACAAGTTGTGAAAAACCCGGGTTGTGAAAAATGAGGTTCAACACTGTACTACATTTATACTGTACAGCTTTGTACTACATTTATATTGTACAGCTCAGTACTACATTTATACTGTACAGCTCAGTACTACATTTATACTGTACAGCTCTGTACTACATTTATACTGTACAGCTCAGTACTACATTTATACTGTACAGCTCAGTACTACATTTATACTGTACAGCTTTGTACTACATTTATACTGTACAGCACAGTACTACATTTATACTGTACAGTTCAGTACTACATTTATACTGTACAGTTCAGTACTACATTTATACTGTACAGCTCTGTACTGTACAGCTCTGTACTACATTTATACTGTACAGTTTAGTACTACATTTATACTGTACAGCTCTGTACTACATTTATACTGTACAGCTCTGTACTACATTTATACTGTACAGTTCAGTACTACATTTATATTGTACAGTTCAGTACTACTTAAATACTGTACAGTTCAGTACTACATTTATACTGTACAGTTCAGTACTACATTTATACTGTACAGTTCAGTACTACATTTATACTGTACTGCCCTGTACTACATTTATACTGTACTGCCCTGTACTACATTTATACTGTACTGCCCTGTACTACATTTATACTGTACAGCTCTGTACTACATTTATACTGTACAGTTCAGTACTACATTTATACTGTACTGCCCTGTACTACATTTGAACTGTACAGTTCAGTACTACATTTATACTGTACAGTTCAGTACTACATTTATACTGTACTGCCCTGTACTACATTTATACTGTACAGTTCAGTACTACATTTATACTGTACAGTTCAGTACTACATTTATACTGTACTGCCCTGTACTACATTTATACTGTACAGCTCTGTACTACATTTATACTGTACAGCTCTGTACTACATTTATACTGTACAGTTCAGTACTACATTTATACTGTACAGTTCAGTACTACATTTATACTGTACTGCCCTGTACTACATTTATACTGTACTGCCCTGTACTACATTTATACTGTACAGCTCTGTACTACATTTATACTGTACAGTTCAGTACTACATTTATACTGTACTGCCCTGTACTACATTTATACTGTACAGTTCAGTACTACATTTATACTGTACTGCCCTGTACTACATTTATACTGTACAGTTCAGTACTACATTTATACTGTACAGCTCTGTAGTACATTTATACTGTACAGCTCTGTATTGCATTTATACTGTGAAGCTCTGTACTACATTTATACTGTACAGCTCTGTACTACATTTATACTGTACAGCTCTGTACTACATTTATACTGTACAGCTCTGCACTACATTTATACTGTACAGCTCTGTAGTACATTTATACTGTACAGCATTGTATTGCATTTATACTGTGAAGCTCTGCACTACATTTATACTGTACAGCTCTGTAGTACTTTTATACTGTACAGCTCGGTCTACATTTATACTGTGAAGCTCTGTACTACATTTATACTGTACAGCTCTGTACTACATTTATACTGTACAGCTCTGTACTGCATTTACACTGTACAGCTCGGTCTACATTTATACTGTGAAGCTCTGTACTACATTTATACTGTACAGCTCGGTCTACATTTATACTGTACAGCTCTGTACTACATTTACACTGTACAGCTCTGTACTACATTAATACTGTACAGCTCTGTACTACATTTATACTGTACAGCTCGGTCTACATTTATACTGCACAGCTCTGTACTACATTTACACTGTACAGCTCTGTACTACATTAATACTGTACAGCTCTGTACTAAATTTATACTGTACAGCTCTGTACTATATTTATACTGTACAGCTCGGTCTACATTTATACTGTACTGCTCTGTACTGCATTTATACTGTACAGCTCTGTACTACATTTATACTGTACAGCTCAGTACTACATTTATACTGTACAGCTCTGTACTACATTTATACTGTATAGCTCAGTACTGCATTTATACTGTACATCTCTGTACTACATTTATACTGTACAGCTCTGTACTACATTTATACTGTACAGCTCTGTTTTGTACTACATTAAACGGGACAGCTCTGTACTGTACTGCTCTGTACTACATTTTTACTGTACAGCTCTGTACTACATTTATACTGTACAGCTCTGTTCTGTACTACATTAAACGGGACTGCTCTGTACTGTACTGCATTTATACTGTACAGCTCTGTACTGCATTTATACTGTACTGCTCTGTACTACATTTATACATGTACTGTACAGCTCTGTACTGTACAGCTCTGTACTGTACTGCTCTGTTCTACATTAAACTGTATAGTTCTGTACTACATTAAACTGTACACATCTGTACTTTACTAGAATGTGCTACTCAGTACTGTACTATTTTATACTGCACTGTACTGCTGTTTTATACTGAACAGCTCTGTACTGTAATATTTTATACTATACAACATTGTACTGTATTAGACCAGTATTCCATTCATACGGGAATGTGTAGCGCAAAACCCGGTCAATAGCGCAGTTGGTAGCGTGCTGGAATTTGAATACTCGTGCCCGAGGGGGTGCGGGTTCGAATCCCACCCGAGGAGGTTATACCCTTCCATGAAAATTTGACAATAATGTCGATTTTCCTCCATTGATTAGATAATATGGAGAAGTTTCCGGCTTTGTGGAAGGGTAGGTGAGTACTGGTTATAGACAATGGTCCAGAAAAGCTAGGTTAGGTGCGCTGGACGCCGTGAAATGACCTAAATTGTGTTGATACGGCGTTAACTCCAATAAATAAATAAATAAATAAGTGTAGCGCGAACGTGAAAAATCAAACAAACGATTTCCTATTGTATGTATTCCATGTCAGTGTGAGGGCGACGTGAGCAAGAAACGCGAATTTATGACATGTGACCGTGTAACGGGAGCGTAAAACTGATCGCTACATGAAGTGATTTTTCATGTTCTTACACGGCATTCACGGACGAGAAGTGACCAAAGGTCCTCTATCTATGCCAGATACAACAGAAAAACTTAATGAAGCAATTAGAAAATGTCCTATTCTGTGAGACCAGTCCCTAAAGGTGTAGCAGGGACACGGACATCAAAGACCTGGTGTTGCAGATAATTGCGGACTCTCAACATCTTTTGTTTGAAAGGTACACCTAACATAAATTTATTTTTGGTTGCAAAACAATGTTAATTTACGTGTGTGTAAATTTTGCAAGCATTAGTATGACAATTCTTCTGTAATTACAATATTCAACTATTAAATTATTATGCCATTACAGATGACTTGACATGCAATAGAGTACCTATTGTTTTCACCCTAACCGGATGAATGGAATAGTGCGAGCATGAAAACTCACGCCTCACGTTCAAGTTTCAAGCTCACGTTAACGCTAAACGTTCACGTCACACTCCCAAATGAATGGAATATCGGCCTTATACTGTATAGCTTGGCATTGTATGGTATGTCACTGTACAACTGGGTACTGTATTGTATTATACATGTACTGTTAAGCTCTGTACCAAACAACTGTACTACAGTACTATATTGTATTATACTGTACAACTCAGTATTGTACTTGTACTGTTCTATACTGCCCCTGGAGATGCTGAAAACTATTAATAAGTTCTTGGCACATTTCTACTCAGTAGGCAGACAATCATAGAATTTATATTTTAGTAAATGAACGGCAGCTGACTTTATTATAACAGTACTCCATGATTGTACAAGTAGTTCCTGTCTGGGAATAGAACCCACAGAACTGTAGTCCAATATCAGGGCTTTTTCAGCCTATCTCACGGGGCCGAATATGGGCCCCATTCCCAATGCCAGATAATGACCATTTTTCCCAATTTCAAGAAAAAAATTCCCAATCTTGTTAAATAATTTCCTTTGAACAGGATTTCTGTTGCCTTCACAATAGAAACCACGAGATTTCATGTAAAATAATAAATAACTCGCTCTTTAATGCAATATAGTTACTACAGTCTTGCGGGCAACCCTGGAAAGCATCTAAGGCAAAATAAATTTACCATGAAACCTTCCCTCAATAGAATCAACACAAAGACCAAACACAAAGAAAAATAAAAGACAAATATTTTTGAGTTCTTTTTTTTTATTTTTTCCTTTTACCTTTTTTACCATAAATGTTACGAAGTTTTCACTTGTTGAAACTTCTGTTTACCGTCAATTATCACACAAAGTGAACATAAGCTTTCTTTAATGAAAAAAATTATATCAGCAAGTCATAAAAACTATCATGAAAAATACATATTCAACAAAGTATACAAAGAGAAAAAGAAAACATTTTTTGAGGATCAAACGTTTATGTACACACACATATATATATATACATTTTATGAAACAAGCTTTAAGGAGAAAAAATGAAGTCAAATTAACATAAATGACGATTTTTCTCAATTTTGAAACAATTTTTATATACAAACAAACTTTTATTCATTTAATGCAGAAGTGCTCAGTCTAAAACAAGCAACGCTTTCATTTTTGCATCATTTCATGTTGCTAGGAAACACTTTCATAATTCACCAGTAATACACATAAGCACATTCATACATTTGAAAATGAATTAAGAATTAACATGAGTAACGGAGGAAGAAAGGAGGAAATCGTTCCCTCATTTCTAAAATGTGATAAAAATCTATCTAAATAAATTCCCCTGGCATTATTTGTATTGTATACAAGTTGCCATGGTAACAAACCTACTGATTCTCAAACAATCAAAAATTATAATCAAGCCAGAAATAGCTTCAGTTTGTTTAAGTTTCGTCGTGTAATAAAATACAGGCATGGAATTGTATGTGTTGCCATTAAAATCATGCACAATGTAACATTGCACAAGTTTGAATAAACACATCCAAACAAACGCCTTATTTTATTCCATAACAAAACATGTAAAAATGAAAGCTATTTTAATACTAACATCACTAAATGTATCATTTGACAGTAACTTATATTTTCATCGTATAATAAATACATATTCATCTTGAATCGCAAACATATAATTTGACTGTGTTAGAATACAATATAAATAACATTATTTCATACAAAACGAGCCATTATTGAAAACTTTCATCCCGAAAAAAATGCAGTTTACTTAGTAAAAATAGCACCACGGAATTTAACAAAAAATGTAAAAAAGATTTTTTCTAGCAATAAGCAAAACATTCATAAATTTTAAACATATTATCCATACAAAGTACTTCAATCACAAATAATTTAGTTTATATACCAAAACCCATAACCTAAGCTTTATAACATCATTTAAGGCTAAAAATTTCAGACATGAATTTCGCAGTCTAAAATTTTGTTCCAAGATCAGCAGTTGGAATCATCCAGTCTTAAGACTTTGAAGTTCTGAGTCCTAATGCATGAAATATTTAACATTATTCAACTATATTTCTTACCATGTTTTCATTTCTGACATTGTTTTGTTTACACACTCTTGGAACAAATGCACAAAGCAACATGTCAAGTGTCTAAATAGTTTTCTTCATTATAGCTAAAAATATCTTTTAGTAAGGAACTATTCAAATTTTTATGTTTATGTCAGTTAGCCAGACTCGTAAAAATTTACAAAACTACAAATTCAGTATTAAGCAATCATTCTCCGACATCTAGACTTTTAAAAATGACATGTATGTTTATATGTATGAATATATCATTAAGAACCATGGCAAATCAGTAGAAAATAAATTACTATAGAGTACAACAATCAAACCTTTAAAAAAGTATGAGCATCGTATGAATGAAATGATTATATATTGCGACAAGGAGCAAGCCATGCTTGCATACATTAAACATAATCCCCATTTTTTGAAAAATAAATCAAAATAATCAAGTATGAAAAACAAGTAAAACTACAAGTTTAAGCAATACACGTACACACGTAATGGCGATTGGGTTGCGACATATTCTCACTTAATGTATCATTCAAGCTCATGTATTTACGCACAGCTTATACGTAAAAATTTTTTACGTGTGATATATATTTTCTCTATTTTTTTCACAGCCTAGTTTCACAACTTCAGATGAGAAAATAAATTATATATTGATATCATATCATTACAATGCATGTGTAATAAAAAAAACCTAGTTTTTTAATGCAATAGCCTTTCATTATCATGACAAAAAAGCACTTTTTAATATGTCAACAAAATTGATAAATAAATAAACAACATATATATTACAAAATAAGAAAAAAAACACATTTTTATTTCAAAAAAAGGGTTAAGACATATAATTGTGAAATTCTGCAGCAAGAATACAAATACATGTTTGAACAATACAAATTTTCAATCGAGATACATGTACAAGTATGTATATCAATTTTTTTCTAAAAATGACAAATACGCTTGAAAATAATAAAAATGGTTTAATTAATGTGTTTTTTGAAATTCTCAGCACAATAAGTAATAATTAATCATCATAGTTTGATTTATAAAACTTTTCAAAGCAAGTCAACATTTCCAACTTTTTTTATGCATTTATATATATATTTGTAACATATTAATCTTTCACTAACTGAAGAATTTTCTTTTTAAAAACAACAAAATAAGTTTTTCATCTAAGAGTCAAACACTACAATTTTTAACTAGTATCTAGTATATAGTTTATATCACAAAGTTTAAGTCTCCGAACGTTTAAATTCCCATTTTTTAGCTTTCTTCCACAGTAAGAATCATCAGAGGCTAGAAGGTATCCAGACACTTGTATCCACAAAAATTTATAGAATATTTAACCAAGTGGATATTTTTAACACTTTTTCAACAAAGCTGCATGAAACCTTCGTACAAACGTACAAACCAAGGTGCTGACACCTAGATCATCATACATATACTATTTTCATTATTTTTCAACCCTTTTTCGACATTGTTTAATATATTTAACCTAAGATGAAGTTATCCTCAGCTGTCATCTTCGGCTTCTCGTAACCATGTATAAAATTGTACAGCCTGTTTTAAACATGAACCTTTACCCTCGGGTTCTTCCTCTGATTTCTCCCACTGAAAAATAAACAAAACAAGAAATGTAATGTGGAAACCACATTTAAGCCGGATTTAAAAACTTTAACACAAAAATTACAAAGGGAAATAATCCATAATAAAGGCAGGTATAGTTGTGGTTACTTTCTAATTCTGTTCATCACATGGTGTGTTATCATTGTATGAAGTTTCATAAAGATCTGACAAAAAATGGCAGAAATATATGGTAAAGAAAAACTTCAACGCAATTGTAAACAACACTGGATGCCCGACTGACCGCCTAACCAGGTTTCACCTAACTATAAGCTGAATTTTTTCGTTGAAAAATCCTGCTAAAAAATTGAATTATTTTAGCAAAATGTTAAAACGTTTAAAAATATATGAAACATACAATTGAAGGGCAAATAACTCAAACGTGTATGTAGAACTCTATGAAGGGGTTACATAGATTTGGTTCAGAACTCAAGTGGATGTGTTTTTTCGGCATTAAAATTTAATTTGAACCGGATGTATCAGTGTACAGGAACAAAGTTGATATATATATATGTGTACACAGAACAATAGGATTTAATCTGTGTTGCATCCTTTTCAGCATTTATATGTCAAATAACTTCGTTCCACATGAAACAGGTATCATAAAGCAGGTAGATTTACATTATAAAGTTTTCATAGTAAATTTGTACATAAAATATTTTACCTGGAAAAATGCATCTTCAGAAATAATGTCTTCATCATATAAAGTTTCAAACATTCCTCTCAGTACACCTAAAATATACATTATAAATACATTAGTAAATATTTAGATATAACAAGTAAATCTGTGAGCTAATGCTCACTAGTGATACCCCCGCAAAAATCTAAAAATATGCGACAAACAGGAAGTAGATGAGCAAGGAGCATGAAATCGCTTAACACCACATGGGACTATGGGATGAAGCAATATGCAAAGTATTAGGCTGCTGCATGTTATAGTTGCTGAGAAAACTGCGACGGAAATTTTGTAACAGACGGACGGACGCACGGACAAGGGTAAAACAGTATACCCCCCTCTTCTTCGAAGCGGGGGTATAATTACAATATCAAAACCTGTGGTGACAATCTTGAGTCAGCTTTTTGTAGGCAAATCAATAGTGGAGAGTGTCATCTAACTATAAAATCAGGGTTCTGCAACTGGCCTTTTTTCTATACCAAATTTGAAATCACTCTTAAGCGATTCTACCTATCAGTTAGTGTAAATTCAAATCCAACCAAAATCAATGTAACACTTTGACCAATCAATATTATTTTTTTTCATTTATTCTACCCAATTAAAATCTGTTTAAAATTTCTTACGAACTCAAAATAGATTTTATATTCTAACTAATCAAAATGCATTATACCCTCATTCTATCTAATCAAAATTCGTTCAAACATAATCATCAACCAATCAAAATCAGTGTAACTTTACCAACAACCAATCAAAATCAGAGTAACTTTATCATCTACCTATCAAAATCAGTGTAACATAATCAACAACCAATCAGAATTCATAGATCTTACCTGAGGGATGTTCTAATTGTACAATAAGTGCTTGTACTGCATAGAGAGCTTGTAATTCTGACTCGGCTCGATGATCTAAATATTTCTGTAATAAGTCATTTCTATTACTGAATTCTTTTGGTTCAAGCTTTTCTTTACCTTTTTCACCTGTGGTTGAAAAATAAGTATAAAAAAATAGGACTAGAAATGAAATACAATTTCAACATGATCCTTTTTTGGTGGGTTTAACGTTTAGGTCCATATTTTTTAACACAAAATTTGAAATGATTAAACACTGCCAAGAAAATACCATATAAACTGAAATTTCAACACCACTTAAAGAACTTACCCCTCTACGCTAAAATGATACAGGGTTGCACCAAAACACCTTCAGTTCTGAATTAGGGACCCAAATAGGGGTCATGTTTCTGGTACAGATATAATGATGTACGGTTGACACTGAACTATGAATTGTTAACTGTATACATTTCGAATCATTTGCAAGGAACTCCGAGCAATGACACTACGTAAATCAACGTCCGTCATAGATTTCACAAAATTTCACTTTTGCGTATTTTGATCATGGAGGCCGCCATTTTCCAAGGGCAGGTAATTCATCTTTGCAAATATAAATTCCTTTTAAATCTTTGCGACATCGACGCGCGATCTGTGATTAAAGTATACATAATATCTTTCTATGTAATAAATAGTTTCCTTTCTAAAAATAATTATCACTACAAAAGTCAAAACAACTGCTGTATAACTGTTTATCCGAAACTGTGATTTGACCGACATATAGTTCACTTCAATTTGATATTCATACGCATTATCAAAGTACGATTTAGGAAATTATTTTTAATTGTAAAATAATTAAGATATTAATTTGTTTTAAAAATCATTAAAGAGTAGAAACTATTATGTGATGAAAAGGAAAAACATCACTCAACTTTGAGAACTATTTCTAGCGCAATCATTTCCTGTTACAGATATCCTTTGGTCAGAATGTCAACGCAGAGAATGCAGATGAAAATTTATGCTATTAATCTACTTTCTGTTGTCGCTTATGGAATGTATTTGAAGGAATCAACCATTAACACGTTGTGCATGTGCTGTTTATGCCGATCAGGTAAGATGTTTTATCAAAATTTGCCTAAAGTTCATTGTTTTGATTGTGTTGGTAAGTATGTCATGCACGGGATTAAATGGCGATGTAAACAATTTAAAACGTATGGTGGTGTGCTACTGACACGAGGACATTATTAAGTTTATATATGGTTTTGTGCTGATTTTTTCATCCAATTATATCAGAAATGAAAGATAGAAGGTTTGGTATTGCCTCAGGGTGGCATTCAGTTGTAAAAAAAAAAGTTTATAAGCCCAAAACATGCCTAGCGGTGAGGCGGTCAAAAGGACATAAACTCCTCTTGAAAATATACAGACAGAAAGCGTTGAAACGTGCAGTGCAGGTAGCTCAGGGCCCCAAAGATAACTTTGAAGGTACTTCTTACCGAGTTTGGTGGAAAAAGGATTTGAAAATGATCATTTCCAAAGTTACAAGCACTAGTGTTAGTGGCTACAGATTTATAAATATGAATTCTCTGAATGAACATTACAGTATTGTTGCTAAGCATATGTGTTCTTGTAGTGAAGCCAAGATATTAGCTGCCTCGGGTTCAGATCCAGTTTCAGTTCTTCAAGAAACCAACAATTTTGGCTTAGCAGTAACACTGAAGTCCAAATGCAACGGTTGTCAGGCAGTGTTCTCCATGTCCACTAGTCCGAGGATTAACATCGATGGAACCAATCATTACGATATGAATGTTAGAGCTGTTTGGGGATCCATGGTGTCTGGAAATGGGTCTGCTAATTTAAATGAAATGTTGGCTACCATGGACTCCCCAGGCATGAACAGTAAAACATTTTCAAAAATTGAATCGGAGATTGGAAAATGGTGGCACTCTGCTCTGGAAATAGAGATGTTACTTGCTGGTGAGGAGGAGAGAAGGCTAGCAATTGAGTGTAATAGCTATCACCAAGATGTCCCAGCTATTACAGTCATAGTAGATGGTGGCTGGTCCAAGAGAACTCATAAACATTCATATAATGCTCCAGGAGGTGTTGGTATTATAATTGGACAAAAGACTGGCAAGATTCTCCACATAGGTGTAAGAAACAAGTATTGTAGTATTTGTCGACAGGCTGAAACAAAAAATATTCTTCCCAAACAACATGAATGTTTCAAAAATTGGACAGAATCAAGCCAGTCTATGGAGAAAGATGTGATACTGGAAGGCTTCCTGTGTGCAGAAAAAAAGCATGGTCTAAGGTATACAAAGGTTGTTGCTGATGGTGATTCATCTGTGTTTGCGAGTATCCAGGAGCATGTTCCAGTGTGGGGAAAATATGTAGAGAAAATAGAGTGCAGTAACCACGTTTGCAAATGTTTAAGGTCTTCACTAGAAAAACTTGTGACTGAAAATGCAAACTACAGGGGAAAACACAGACTCACAAAACAGATACGTATAAAAATTGTGAGTGCTGTCCGGTGTGCAATTAGATTGAGATCTGCCATAGATGATAAGAAAAAAGCTACTAAACTATTAAGACATGACATCATGAACTCAGTCCACCACATATTTGGGAACCATAGTCGTTGCACAGACTTTTGCAAAGCAAAAAAAGATGATGTCGATATAGTAACATTGGATGATGAAGAGGTGCTGAATGATGATGGTTTAGAACATGTACTAAATGGACAGGTGTCATACTGGAGCGAAGGTACATCCTTACAACATCAAGAAGATGCTCGCAAAGCAACTGACTTAATTTACTCTGATCTTTCACAACAGATGCTGTCAGATGTATCACTACTACTAAGCAGAGTTGCCGCCAAAAGTGATCGCCTCATACAGAACACTACAACTAATCTTGCAGAATGCTGGATGCATGTTCGAAGTAAATTTGATGGCGGAAAAGTTACCAACCGTACTCAGAGAGGGTCGTGGCATGCAAGATGCTATGGGGCTGCAGTTCGTCAAATAAAAGGGCCACAATGGTCACCCAAATTATGGACTCAAGTAACAGGCACTCCTGCTGGAAGTAATTTTAAGAAAATTTATAGACAGCGGGCTTATGATCTACATAATTCAAAAATTAACATGAAAAGTAAACAACAACAACAAAATCGATGGAAAAGGAGAATGACAACAAGTACTAAAAGTAATTCAAAGAAAGCTAGATTAGACTATGGCCCTGATGCAACAGATGTAGTTGCAGATGTATCAGCTCAGCAGCTTAATGTTCAAAAAACCAACTATGTGGATATGCACATAAACATCGATGAAGAGAAAATAAAGAACATAGAACAATCTACAACAGCTCAATCTCAATCTGGTTTATGGATAAGTGAAAGGAAAAAAAGAATAACAGCTTCAAATTTTGGGAAAATCATCAAAAGAAATACCAAACTAAAAGTTGAACCTCTTGTAAGGGAATTGCTTTATTCTTCATTCAAAGGGAACCGACACACATTGAAAGGCCTTCAAGAGGAAAGAACGACTATACAAGAGTATATCCTACATAAAGCAAGTGCAGATGGAGTGAATGTTACTGTACATCCAGTAGGATTGTGCATTTCCAGAGAAGACAAATTTTTGGCTGCAAGTCCTGATGGAATTGTAAGAGAAAATGGCGAAGAAGGTATTTTAGAAGTCAAAAATTTGCTGCACAATAAACCAATTAGCTTGAGAGCAGCCACTAAATGTGAAAAAAACTTTTGCTTAGAGCTTGTAGATGAAAAAATTCAATTGAATATAAAACATCCGTACTACTTCCAGTGCCAGGGAGAAATGGGAGTGACTGGGCTTAAATGGTGCGATTTTGTTGTTAGAACAACAAATCCTTACCAAATACATGTTGAAAGGATTCTGTTTGACATTCATTTATGGAACAATTATATCAGAGTAAAGTTATTTCACTTCTACCATTCAGCTCTACTGCCAGAATTGGCTAACCAACGATATGGAAAATATCCTGGAATAAGAGAGCCAGGAAATTGGGTAGGTAAATGGTGAAGGATATATAAACATGAACATCTGTCATTATGTGATTACTGTTGTTTAATTGATCTGGATATTCACTGCAAAAATACTGTACAGTAAACTCTAAAGAAATTAATTTGGTCCCAGCCATTTTTCTTCTTTATGCATAATGTTTTGGTTGTTTGAAACCATGAATATTCAAATAACCTGAACATTTTGCTCAGCCCCTTAGCATGTCAATCAATCAGTGTGTTACTGTATTTTGTAATACATGAGATACCATATTTGTTAACAGAATTTACTGTTAACATTTGCATTAAGAGACCATTTATTTGGTATTTTAAACTAATTTAATTGAAAATTATGATACCACTTCGATAGTTTCATTATTTGGTCTCATTACTCTACATGCTCTGTACTTCAATTAATATTTCTATTATAACCTTGATTACTTTTATCTCAAACCTTACATGTATGAAAATCTGTGTTTGACATGGACTAGTGATTTATTTTTATTAGAGTTAACGCCATGTCAACGCAATTAAGGGTCATTTTTCTTCCAGTGCACCTAACCTAGCTTTCCTGGACCATTATCTACAACTAGTACTCACCTACCCTTCCACAAGGTCAGAAACTTCTCCATATTATCTAATCAATGGAGGAAAATCGACATTATTGTCAAATTTCATTGACGGGTATAACTTCCCTGGTTGGGATTTGAACCTGCACCCCTTCAGGCACGAGATACCATCTGTGCTATCCACCCAGGTTTTGGACAAGTGAAGTGTCCCCTTCAATTTCCCATTTGCTTTGTACACACTATGTTTTTTAACTTTACATAAACATTCAATGCTATACTTTAAAATTATTTCAGTTTGTGGATGATCCCTGTCTATGGCAGACAAACAGGAAAACAGCAGTGTTGAAAACAAATCCGAAGTTGCATCCATTGCCTATAAGGTATTCTTGTCAATATTTTCTTGTTTATCATGTATATAAACTTTATATTTGCTGATTTGGTCTATAACTTCCTGTGTTCAGATAATGAACTAAAATATAGTTTGATAACTACTGCTTTAATTTTAAGATCCACTTTTAGATATACATTTAAGAGCTATAATCATAGCATTCCTGGTCATAAAAGTCTGCAAACCTGTCTGTGTTAGTTACTATCATTGTGTTAATGATCTGTAATTGAAAAAATAACTTTCAATACCATCTGCATAATGAACTTACTTATTTAACATAATAAACTATTTAAAAACGTAACACTTTCAGAAAAGAGGCACAGACAAGTATTTCTACAACATGTAACAGGAATGACAATGTGAACAAACTGTCACTATGTAAGAAAAGACAGAAAAGGTATTTATAATAATAAAAAAATTGTGCTTATTAGTTACAATTTTACTAAATTTAAATTATGTCTCCCAAGAAAAGATGGATGACATTGATTTATTCACACCACTTAGCCTGTCTGTCTATTTTTGTGTGTCTGTCACAAAATGATGATAATACATCTCAAAATACAACAATTAATAAATATATGCTTTCCTATTAATGTTTTCTTATAGTTAATGTCTTTTGTGCATATTCTTCTTAATTTAAGTGCAGAGAAAACTTGTGGACTCTTGCTTTTGTTAACAAATGATTTCTATTGGATTTTAATGAATAAAACCTGAATTTCAAAGTGTTCTTCAATTTCAAATTTGAAAACAAAATATTTCAGAATAGATGCCCAGACTAGTAATTCTATAACATGCAGCAAGAATGACAGTGTGAGTGTGAACAGACTGAATAAACCTTCTCTATTGAAAGAAAGACTGGACAGGTATTAAAATAAAATAAGTAAAAATACATTTTGTTACGCTTTTACTTAATTGGTATTATAGTATATATTTTGCCCCAACACACAGATGTGGCAGATTTTTTCAAGTAATTTCATGACCAAGCTGCATGAAGGAATTTCCTGTCCTAGAATTGAACTCACAACCCCTAGATCAGTAGACATTGCGCGACTGATTGAGCTTGCCCCGCCAGCACCTTTTCATGCTGTAAGTTCATCAGATTTTTATGGCCTGAATTAAAATGTTTTACTAGAATGTTTATATACATGTAAATAGATATAGAAAAGTAAAGAAGATGCTTGCCTATTGGATGATTAAATATTATGAAGTACAGACTGTTTTACTTAGATTGTACACATACACTTAGATAGATAATGTAATATGTTCAAGGTATGATAATTTTAATGCACATTCTCTCACATTATCAATCGTTTTACCAATAAGGGTGATTTTGAAGTTGGTAATAATCTAGTACGTAAACATGCAAATGTATATTAGTACATTGTATTGATTTCTTTTTAGAGATGGAAGACATACCCTTACAAATGTCGCCTCAATTGCCACACCACACTTAAATGAGAGTATTCAAGAAACCAGCTATTCAAAGAAACTAGACACTTCTAATAAACCAAAACAAAACATGTAAGTAAAAATCACCATTTTACTGCATACAGTAAAACTTGGTTATAACATACTCGGTTTATAACATACACTCGGTTACAACATACCATTTTTTCTGGCTCATTCTTCATATTTTGTATGTAACATACTTAGTATGCTATATGGATATAACATACCTCGGTTATTACATTCCATTTTTCTTTGGCCCAGCGAGTATGTTATAAAGGGAGTTTTACTGTATATGAATATTACTTAAAATTTCTTTTGTTTGTTCCTTCATCTGGATTTTCATTTCTGCCAAAAATCATATCCTAAATGGCATCGCTTTGTCACCTTACTTAATGACATTAATTATTCCATCACATGGTTTGATAGCCATTTTTTGCCAGTCATTTTATAGTTTTGTCTTTTACTTATACCTAATATTTTAAGATAGTGCATTCATAAAACTCACAAAATATTTTTCTAGTTAATTTACAGTTAACTTCACTTATGATGAACACATCTTCACCAGCAGAAGCTAATATTGTTGGTGGAATCCAAACTTTGCTATGTACAAATAATCAATAAGTTCCTTGAAAAACAAATGCAAGAAACATTGATTTGGAAAGTTTTCATTATATCCAGGTGTAGGTTATATCAAGGTTATATCCAAGTCAAGCTTAATATATTCACAATGGTTTCATAAGCAACACTACTTGTCTATGACTATTAAAGAACAGAAATTTACACAATGTGCACACTAGTTGGTAATGTAAACATTTCATAAAGTTTAGTGTATTTTATTCTGGTTGAAATGCATCATGTTTATCACAGATAAAAAGCATTTTGCTGTATGTTGAATACTTCTAAATTATATTAATTAATTACTTGCTATTAGCATATAGAATCTTCATTTATTTTCAAATTATATAGCTGCAGTTGATTTGGTATAGATGTGCTGATTGTACACATACATTATATTAAATGGATAAAAAAATCTTGTTGTTTGTATTTCAGTACTACTAAGGACATTAACAACAATGATGCTGCGAATTCAACAGAATGTAAAAGCAGAGAAAGATCAAAGAAAAATAGGTATGCACTTATTCACTCTGACTTATTTCATATCTGCTATGTAAATGGTTAATTTTCATAATTTTGACATGTACTGGAAGTTGCAAAAATGTACCCTTTCTGTTACAGCATGGAGTGACATTTTACCCACTTTTTATCACATACTCACTGTTAAAAACCTCTATTTTTAGATTAAAAGTAAAGTAATTAACTTTTGAAATACACTTAAAACTTGGTATATATTTATTTATAAGTATGCTTAAGTACATGTGTCGTTTCAAAACTTTATTTTATGTCTGAAAATCTATGATATTTACATCTGAAGTCACTGTATCTTCAATGTAAAACTACCTCTTCATACCTTACTTAAAGTTAACATGCTTCACAAAAATGCACTTCTCTGGTTGGTCATTTTATCATCAGAAGCCCTATGGCATGAATGAAAATTAATGAAATGTCCTGCTATTAGATATACATTGTTAGTGAGAAAATGGAAAATGTACCGGAAGTCAGTTGCTTTGATAACACTGAAGTCACATTTTTTCTCCACAAACTGTTAAAATTTTCCACATTGATAAATGTAGGTTGAATTTTAAACTGGATCATTTGACAAAATAAATTTAGAGGCTTTGTTTAATCTCATTTTCATTTGTGGAAGCTATTTTCAAAATATTCTTGGATGTATTATGTAATGTATAAGTTTTAGGTTTAACTTTAACCAGACCTTTTGTGACAATATAGTAATGATGATTAATGTTATTGGGTTTAATGAAATAATGGACATTGTTTTTCTGTAGGAGAAGTGTGCGGAGAAAATTTCTTGCACGGACCATCAAACATCAATGGAAAACTGACAAGGGAAAAAATAAGTGGTACGAGGGATATGTGCAGTCATTATTATCAGGACAGGATGGTGAAGATTCTGCCAAATATTTAATTCAATACAGCAATTATTCTGAACTGTATGAAGTTGAAGGTCTTGTTGAAGACTATGAAAAGGGACTGTTGAAATTTGTGGATTTGTAATGATGTAATACAATAGACACTTGTGTTTACATAAAACTGTGATCATTTATTGATTAGTATTATTTCCTGTTTATGTGTTAATTCTGATGAATCAGTGCAGGGAAGTGAATTAAACAAATTTTGTTACATAACTTGACACATGAAATATGTTTTTGGGCTTAAATATTGAATTTTTGAGTAAGATTTTCAATAGAAAATTATTCATAAAATTCATGTTGATGGTTTGCACAATTTGCATTATTTATATTATAGAGTATTTCTCTTTTCAAATGAATAGTTATGATGTATTTTGAATGTTTTATTGAATCTACTACTGATTTGTAAAATTTGCATATTTAAATAATTCTGGTATGATGTAAGGGAAAATGTGCTTGTGTATGTGACATTTTTATTTTATTTTTGAATCACAATCCTAAGCATTTGATTTATATTACTGTAAAATGTTGTATATCTATATAGGGCACACTAGTAGTTTTAATTTTAACATCTAAGGGCACTGCTTTAAAATTTTCATACAAAGAAGGATACAGACCTATATTCATACCAGTATATCTGTAGTAAATGAATGGTTGAATTGAATCATCATACAAATGTAATATAGAAACAATTTTTCTAACTCCTATTATGCTCTTTGCTAACTCTGAATTGTATTTTATAGCAATCCTGTACCCTTTTGTGTCAAGATCATATGCTTAAACTTTTTATATAAGTTATTCATTTTTACACGTATGTAACAGTAAGTCTGACACTTTCTTAGACTCAAGCGTTATTTTTTCCCAAAGTGATGGTATTTTTGGACATGCAACTCTATAAACTCTATATGTTATCAATTGATACTAATGTCTAACATGATTTTCAAAGATTATTAGATAATTTAGAAAACTATAAAACAAGATTATATGGTTGTATTATACAAAAGGTTCTGTCATAGTCAAGAAATCTGTCTGTAGGACACATAAGCTCATGGTCAGTTCATGTGATTGCTCCGTGTATCTCTTCAAAAAAAGGCTGTAACCTCTTGGGAGAGAAAGTATTTTTTTAATTTCTGTGTAAGAAATAATATACATCTCAAACAGTGATTTTATCAAGAAATAAATCACTGTTATGAGTTTAGATACTAAGTAATTGCACAGAAGTGTTTTTGCTTTACAATATACATGTACATGCCAAAATCAAAATTAGATGTATTGTCAAAAATTAAGTCTTAGGTCAGATCATAAAGAATGCTCACAATTGAGACTCCCTCTTATTATGAATTTTTACCTTTCATATATTTTTTATATTATGTAGTTAATGTTTGAAGCTTTGTTATGTGTACTCAAAAACCACCTGGTATGTGATCAAAAGCTATGTCATTAGGTCTTATCATAGACTTAGTTTACACTGTAGATGCTAAATATTCCCTCTCATCATTTTAACTGTGTCAAAATTTACCCACCTTTGAAATCAAGGTTAAAACCAAGACACTATCATATACTGATGAACGTGAGATGATGTCTTGGGAAACTTTGTGTACAGTGTAGAATTCATTTTTAGAAAACATTAAATGTTTATACTTGTTGGTAAACAAACATACAAGTTTTTCTTATGCGAGTGATATAATGTTTTCTGGGCTCTCTTCATTGTAAAAATGTCAGTTCATTAATTCTAGAATCGGTGGAGTACTATGTTATTAATTTTGCAATAAATGCTAGTAAAAAAAGCTAAATGGAATAATCACAAGGAGTGTCATAAGATGTCATATTTTTCTTATTTTTGCCACTGACTGTCTTAGTCTTGGCTCTACTTTTTATGTTTAATCTAGATACACTTGACTTTGGAAATTTTTGAGTAAAGACTCAATTGTATGAAATTTGGATATGTACCATATAACAAAACTGAAGTTATATCTATATCTTAATGTTTAGTATTAAATTGGAAGCATATAATTTCCTGCTGTAAAATTTATGTGCAAATGTAAATATTTCACAATCATGTGCCAAATTGTAGATAATTTTGACGTACTATTTCTGTATTTCTTTTCTTTAATTAAATTCATTTTATTGGTACTGTACACTGATTTTGGTTTTTTTTTTGTGTGTGTGTGTAATTATATTTCCCCAAAATTATGTGGGAGAAATATTGATTTTGAAGTGTTTGCTTGTCGCAAATGCTGGTCTGCTCATCTCCCAAGTAAGTACTGATAAATTTCTGCCAATGTTTGCATGGTGCATAACAAAATTTGACATAATATGCAGATCTATGATTATGGACAATGTGAACATTTATAAACTCGATTATACTTTTACTTGCAGTGCCATCCGTAATCACATTTACACTTTGTGAGTATGTGATTTGTTTTTTAAATTTTACCAACACTAGAGGAATCAAATTTTTACAGACATGTGTAACAGCTACAATTGTATGAAGTATCATTACTACCCTTTTAAATTCCACAATCTGTTAAATCTATCCTAATATGTATATACATGTATATCTGAGATAAAATTAAATTGTATCAATGAAAAACATGTTTTTTGATAAGTGTAAAGCTAATTATGGATGGTACGTTATTGCATACAGGTAGTGATAGTAATTGGACTATATCTAATTGTATATACTGGCCTTGTAGGCTATCGTTCCCTATACACAATTTAAAATTATTTTGACTTAACTTTAGGTAACACAAAGTGTACAGCATTTTGTTGAAACTTTAAATGTACATTACTCTCACATTTAGTCTGCAAATCATGTGTTAGCAGATAGATTGATAGAATTTATAGGTTTTATCATATACACATGTAATGACCACAACAAACGTCACTCTGTTTATGTATGGAGAACTATATATACTTAACATTTAAGCTTCATGCAAGGTTCTTACCCATAATATGTTATCATTTGAAAGTATGGTCAACATTTTTGCCCTGGTTTTTTTTTTTAAATCAATTTTAAAATGACCATGCAATTGTCAACACCTGGAATAAGGTTCAACACAAGCACATACTAACACACTGGGATGCTTATAGCCATTTTTGTTGTGATGTGCACAGAAGTCCTCAACAAAACACACATTAAAAAAACACCATAGTATAATTACAGTGATATCTTTATGAAAAGAAGGGAGACAATTTCTGATCAGTGGCCCATATTTCGCACCATACATTTGAATTCAGGTACTACTTTTTCACTAAGATGGCAGCCATTTTTTCAATATCTGTCAAAAATAATTTTCAGTAATTACTTCTTATTTTTCAATTCTTTGATAAATTCAGTACTAGTACATAATATCATTAAATAATGCACAGCTTTTAACAGTAAAAAATCTTGTGTTTACATAATTTTGTAATTGTACCAAATATTGACATTTCAGGTCTAGTTGACGTTTTTATTTCATTTTTATCAGGCATTTGTTAATCTTGAACACTGCAATCATGATTTTAAACTTATTGGGAAAATATTACGCCTAAAATTTGATTTTTATTTGACTTTGATTTTTTCAATAAAAAACTGGACCGAAACCTTAACCCCATAGCTATACATTGTATAGGTTATATAACAGTGGTCGGTCAACTTGCTCACTGTTCATAGAAAGGCTAAATCTCTGGAATTAGCTGTTAACCTACTACTTGAACTTACTTGGCACATACTTCCATAAGTGACCGACAACTTCCCTACTTGATTAAGAATCAGTGGTAGAAGGGAGAATGGCCGTAGAAATTATTTCTAGACAAAACTCCACCAAAGTATGCCCGCCTGAGAATCTATCTCACAAACCCTCATAATCCATAGTAAATATTACTAAATTCATAACTATTAACTGATGAATATTCATAAGCTCATATATATAATTTTAAAACTTAAACCACACTCACTTTGAAAATCACGAAAATGTTTCGAACCAATATCTGTAATTTCATATAAATAATGAGTATAAAAGAACTAGTAACAGTTTTAACAAAAATTGCTTATCAGTTCAATACTAATCCAACAGCCCCTCTGAAAATTAGAGCCGCGACTTTGGCATAGTGGTTAGCATGTCTGACTTCAAATCCGAAGAGATAGCAGGTTCGAGCCCGGTCGCAGTAGGTCATACCCTATACATGAGTTGTCCGCCTCGTGGTAGGGCAAGTTAGTACTGGTGATAGAAAAAGTGTCCAGGAAACCTATAGTAGGAAAAGCTGGCCATCATATATATAACCTAAATATGTGTTGAATACGACATTAAAAACTAATTAAAAAAAAGAGAAAACACTAAATCAACTCACCCTTGATTGCACTTTTACACACAGCAGTCATCAGAGCACGTATAAATTTACTTTTAGTTGTTGGATTTTCAACGTTCATTTCTATCCAATCAAAGACAACCTCGTTATCCGATTTCTTTACAACAATAAGATCATTTAGTTTCTCTTCAATCTCAGATATTGGAAGACCTGATGTTGGTGTAGTAGGTTCACTGTCACCTTCACATGTATACTCTAGTTTCTGTAATATATACAAGTTGTCATGTTACTATAAATAGAACAGTGTGGTCATGTGACCATGGTTAAGTCATGTGACTTTTTGTAAGATTTTATTCTTTGAAATTTTACTTTAACATTATTTCAGTAATTCATGGACAATAGTTCTGTAAATCAGCTATAATGGATTCTTTATTTTACAATAACTGAGGTTACCTTATTGCATGCTCATATTTTAAGCACATTGCTGCAATATAAGGACATGAATGTATTCATTTCAGAAAAGGGAGTTCAAATTGTTGGTCTGTTAGAGTTAAATGATTTTTACTTCAGAAAAGTCACAAAGAAAATGTTCTAAACAAATATTTCTACAAGCCTTCACTTATGAAGTTATATGATAAAGGAACTAACCTTGTCTTTCAAGAATTGTTCTACTTGATTTTTAGGCACAAAATCTGTCCAAAGTAAACCTGAAGACCTCCAGAGTTGGGAAACTTTCTTGTGACCCTAGAAGTTACAACAATAGATTGTATAATACTTATGGTATAATATCATTCCGTATCATAGAAATAAGATGAAAAAAAATATTGAGACAAAAATTACCATTCAGTACAACATGATTTGTCAGAAATTTTTCATAGCTAACAAATACAACAGTCATAACAAGTAAATCTGTGAGCTAATGCTCACTAGTGATACCCCCGCAAAAATCTAAAAATATGCGACAAACAGGAAGTAGATGAGCAAGGAGCATGAAATCGCTTTACACCACATGGGACTATGGGATGAAGCAATATGCAAAGTATTAGGCTGCTGCATCTTATAGTTGCTGAGAAAACTGCGACGGAAATTTTGTAACAGACGGACGGACAAGGGTAAAACAGTATACCCCCTCTTCTTCGAAGCGGGGGTATAATAAAAGGCGAGTTCACCAAATCATTATTCCATAGATTCACCAAAACTAGACTCCAATTTTTGTAAGTAATTCTATCCTTTTTCAATCAGTGATTAGGTCCAAGCGTGCCTTAAGCAACGACCCTTTATTAGTTAAATTTTAACAGAACTTACTGTATCAATCTAAGTCCACAAGGAGGCAAGTAAAAAATAAAAGAAATGTAGTTAAGTACAAGACATTGTAAGACATAAACAGCCTTACAAAATATGAATTGTACGAAACAATTTTATGTGTGCACTGTATGATATTGTCTAACTATATAAAGCTAGCCAACTGGCTTAATTAGTGCGAAAATAAATGAAAAAAAAACACACAAAATTTACATGCAGGATTTGACTTAGTTTACAAAATATGCATTTGTCTTGAACATCTATAAAAAGTTTTGTTTTTGGGTTCCTAAAATCCTAATCTTCAGGACAATTCTATAACTTTCACTCATACGAGGCACTTATGTTAGGCCCAGTAGAAATAATTAATGATAACTAAAAATAAATATTGTACATGTCATAAAGTAAAATTGTATAGACTAAGCCATATCACGGCGGTCAGTCAACTTACTCTCTGTTCCTGGATCATGTATATTCATAGTATATTTTCATCAAATGATACTTTTCACTATTAATCATGAAAAAAACCTAATATCAAATCTAGTATATTATATTAAATATTGCTACGTTAGTGTATTTATAACCAAAAATGTATATGGAAATATCAACATATCCGTGGACATAAATGTACAAGTCAGACAAGTCGGGCAAAGTAATTCCACCCCCCCCCACACCCCAATAAAATTCTAGTACCAACCTCTCTATGACTAGCATCATTAAGTATCTCGGCGAGAAGATTTCCAGCTTTATTATTGGCAATCAAAGGCTGAGCAGCTTGTTTAAGGAAACTTAAAGGTACACTATTGTCTTGTATCATAGGACTAATAAGTTCACCATAATATTGCCAGATCTTAGGAATGTCAATCTCTAAATCCTCGGCAAATTCTAAAACTTCTAATAATCTGAAATATTAGAATACATCAATTAGATACAAAGTTAAAAACAATTTTCCACAAAGGCCGACTTCAAATAATATGTATTTTAATAATAGACATCTCTGTAAGGGATTGTTTCAGCAACCTCTCAGTTAAAAGTCACCTTAGTTCCATCTAACTTATGTAGTTGCAAAAAGAAAATGGTTCAACCAACAAAATGCATCTCTTTAAGGTATACCAAATTATTTTTTACTGTTGTTTTGTAATAACTATTAGGAAGCAAGTGGATTTGTCTTTAAAACCTTCAGTACTATGCTAGTGTTCCGTTACTGATGCTAAATGACAGTTTCTGACATTTTTATCTATCCTAAATGATAGCAGCCTATGGAATATCTGATTATGAACATTAGAGTCAGTCAAGCTAGTCAAGAGTCCTTGGAGAGATTGACAACAGCTCTGCTTGATACACAACAACAATGGCTATGGTAAAATTCATAAAAAAAGAAAATAACAAAGCATCCACCTACCCTTTGATATAATTATCTACAGAAACAATTTGTTTATTGACTAGATCATGTAATAAATGTCCTGTCTGTTTTCTTGCTTGTGATGAACGTTCTAATACATGATTCATGGCATTAGATACAAACTGGAAATGATTCTGTATAGATAATTCTTGTACACACATTAATGCTTCCTGTAAATAGACAATACATAAATGGTATTAATAAAGGTTGAAATTTCCAAGTGTATGCTATACTTGACTAGTAATAATAATATTTATTTGGCAAAGTGTACACATAGCATAATTACAATAACATATATCACAGCATGTTTTAATTAACTATGACAAGCACACCAACATTAGGGATAGCACAAAATAGGGCAAGCCCTTATTTCCATTGTGGTCCCTAAATTCATTAACCATGTACTAAATTTATTATTTTAACAGAATTAATATATGCAAAGATTGGTTCATTTAGCTCACTTAACTGACACAACATTTAATCGAGAGAAAATAAAAATTGTTTACAATTACAGTTTGGTAGTTCTGAGTAAGTCTGAAGATATTTTTCAGTGTGTTAGACTTTTTTGCAGGTTTATAAGTTTGAGTGAGAACTGCAGAAGAATGGACTGAGCAAAATATGTCAAAGTAGGGTGATTTGAGACCTAATAAAGGCTGAGTTTGAACCTATGACCCAAGATCGGAGACAGACCAGTTATTACAGTTATCAATATGAAACACATACATACTGAACTGAGTTTAAAAGAAATGTAGTTAAGTACAAGTCTTGTATGGCTTTAACAGCCTTACAAAATATGTATTGTACAAAACAGTTTTATGTATGCACTGTATGATATTGTCTAACTATATAAAGCTAGCCAACTGGCTTAATTAGTGCGAAAATTAATCAAGGGTCCTTAATAATACAATGAGAATAACTATTGTTCAGTCGACTATCAGTCCAACTTGACAACATGGTCACTTTGCCCTATCTTGACTTATGTTTAGTTTTACTATAAGGACCACCAATGGTTTTGATAGTGAAATAGTTTTAATTTAGAGGCATTTTTCTTCCCAAATAAAGCATTTTGGATTTAAAAATACTCAAAAATCACTTTATTTCTGCAAAAAACCAAGAAGGTTTATCTATCCAAAATATCAACATAACACAAACACTCACCTTCATATCAAGAATGGCAAAATATTCATCAAGTATAGCTTTACTTTTCTTCTCCATCTCATCAGCTGATAGTACTTTAACTTCAGGTTTGGACTGTACTGGTTGTCGTGAATCTTGATCACCTGGTGCACGACCACGACTTCTTTCACGATGTCCACCATCAACAGATTGACTTGAACCAATAGCTCTACAAATACAGACACAGCATTTTATTTCAATACTTTCTCATTACCACAGCAAATAACAAAATAACTCACATAAAATTAGACTCAAATCTTTTACATTTTAAATTCATTACCCTGAGAATAGACTTCATACTTAAAGCTTGCGACAGATACAAATATCTTACATGAAGCATCAGTGGTTTTTTAGGTCATTATGGGCCATGTAACTCTCTTCGTGTGTGTAGAATATTGACAAGTTTTGAAATCAGGGTTCAACTAATTTTTTAAAGTAGGTTGCCCAGCCAGCGATTTATTTTACTTGCCCAAACCAAATGTTTAATAGAGAAAACAAGTTGCCGAAACCCCATTATAGGTCCTCAGGGGCAATAGAATGACCTATAATGACCTGAAATCCCATTATCTATATTTTGAAGCTATTTCCTAAAAAAAAGAGGCCCAGACACCTTTCCATGAAAATAAACACCTAGGGTAAAAGTTCTAAGTACACATGTACTTACTTGGCAGCAGCGACAGCACCAGCTCTCTCACGATCATATTCCTGAGAATGTCTGGTACCAACAGATGGTGGTCTCATAAATCCACCACGACCTCTACCTTCACCACGAGCAGGACTTACACCTTGATATCTACGTCCAGTATCTGAGTCATCAGGTCTACTCAATGCTGAAAATCTGAAACATTAAACAAAACAATTTATTACCTGTTTGGTTATATAAGTGTAATTCAATATTTTTAACTGTTTTCTGAGTGAACTGTTGACCGGTCAATAGTTTTGACTGTTGCCCGCGCGTGCTCTGACGTCTCGTAATGACGTCACGTAATGACGTCACGAACTGTAACTGTACTTATGTTAAGGGAAGTAACTGCTATGGGATTTTAGACTTTACCAGACGCTTTAAACATGTCAAGTACTGTTAAAATAGTAATTGATCAGGTAATAAAACAGTTATTTTATGTGTGATTTGAGAACAGTCAAACGGTTGTCCCTCGATGTCAGGAATAGTGCTTTAAACTGTTTCCCGAGGCCGTAGTTCAAAGCACTATTCCCTCCACCTCAGGCGAACAGTTTGACTGTTCCCTATCACACATGAAATAACTGTATACTATAGTAGGAATCTAGGGTAGAATAGACCTAATTCTGATCAATTTATGGGTTCTCCATACAAGCACAAGTGATACTAAGATTTTTACGCATTATTGCATTAAATCATGAGATACAGATTAAATCCATTCTGTATTTTGTACACATGTTTTCATTGGAACAGTGAAAGTTTGTTCGAACCATAGGAAAAACCTAAATATTTGAATGCTGGAAACAGTCTATTCATGGACAATGAATGCACAATCCTTGACAATAAACCTTAAAGAGTGCCGATAACCCAAGTAAATCTTCTTGGTCCTAAAGACTGATATCTGCACTCATTATTAATAATCAAGAATATAAATTAGCAGGGTTAATGGTTCTGAAAGTCCTGAGCTTCAGGCTTCAATTCTAACAATTTTACTATTACACTAAACAGAATTGTAGAGCTCGGCACCAAACACTTCTGTCCTCCCTGCCCTATTTTGGTCTTCCCTAAGCAGAAATAGTAACTTTAAAACCATCAACCCTATGATGTTCCCTGCTCCTTTTTTCTGCCTCCCTGCCCCTTTCTAAGATCTAAAACAATCAGTACTATAATACACTCACCTATTAGCTGGAGCATTAGGTTTCTCTTTTTCTTGTGAAGGTCTACCTGACGTACCACCAGTACTTCCTCTACCCCAACCAGCAAATCTACTAGCACCACCCCCTGGTCCTAGTTGTATATTACTTTCATCTACATTTTGCTGTAAGAAAACAAGTATTTATTTCATTAGTACTCCACTCACAAACACACCGCCAAATTTATAGAATAGGGGCACTAATTCAGCTATTTTTCCCCCACAGTTTAAAATTGTTCAGTTTCATTTTTATTGAAAGTTAAGGTTTACTCACAACATTTTATCAAATGCAGACAGTCAAGAAACTACATAAGGCAAATTTGCATACATTTTTGATGTTATAGTCCAGCATCTGCTACAGTTCAAGAGGCCAAACTACTCTTAACACAAGCTTCACACAAAATCAGTATTTTACTAAATATTGTAAAAAAATAGTTACTCCACTAAAAAGAAGGAAGTAAGCAAAATCTTCACTATAACAACTAGTAAATAAGTCAACACATGTTTAGCCTAAGCATTTAAATATTTTAATAAAATCCAATAAAATATCACCACTCACCTTAGATAATTTCATTTTGGAAGGATCAATAGATCTATCTACAGATTTAAGTGGTGTACGTTGTCCACCAACAGTATTCCATCCATCTGGACCATTAGGTGGTCTACGACCTAAATTATAACATAAATTTAGTAAATACATCAGTATGTAGAAATACAAAAATCTACAACAAAAATTTAACAAGACTTTGAGTTTTAGTAAATACCAAACTCCAATACTCTAGCTTTACACTAAATGTTATGTGACGTCACTGATGACGTCATCATTTGTACGCCAAAGTGACGTCATAATAATTGCGCCAAAAATTACTAAATCATTTAAAACTACAAAGCCTTAACATTATTCAGAAATTTTTTTTTGATTGTTGGGGAGTAAAAATATTACATGAATTGCAAATAAATATGGTTTATATTAGTTGGAAAATAAAACACTATTATCCACAGGTGTTTTTTTTAAATTTTGTAACCTTTAAGTTAGTTTATTATTAGATAAAAAACAGATTTATTCAGAGTGCACACATAAAATCTTCTCCACTGGCCTGCCTCACCAATCCACTAGGGATGAATACAAGACAAGTCAGTAGGGTTCACAAAAATCAACCATTCAATGCAGTGGGCGTATACAAATATAAATGTACATACCTCCAGCTCCGCCTCCACCAGTTCCTCTATTAGCTCTCTGTTGTTGTTGAGCTTGTTGTGATAATAAGGCTTTCTCCTGAGCTTCCTGTTCAACTTCTTTATGTATCTGATCTATAGTCTTTGGATTATTGTCTACACGACGTGGTACCCATTTACTCTACAATAACAGAAAATTTAAAAGAGTAAAAGCCTAGTTCTTGTTTCTAAACTCTTGCTTGTATTCACTGACTGACCGTAAGAATCTCATTTTAATTTTTAGTCAACTTATTTTCGAGCTAAGGTCTTACAAACTTATTTTTAAAATTTACACATCAAGGGTTGCCCGCAAGACTGTACTAACATGCTATTTTACACAATGCACTTTCTACAGTCACTCAGGCAACTCTCGACATACTTCTACTTTCAACTGACTGTAATAAGAGATCAGTACGTTCAACCATCCCTCAGTGGATTCACCAACTGGTGCTAGACTCAAATCTGCTTTAAAGTTAAAACTAAGTATGTTCTCCACAATAAAAATATATAATGTTGTAACCTAGTAAAAATCTATGGTTTACAACAACATTGCCATTGAGTTAGCCCGGAGGTGACATAATAGAAATGATAAATTAATCCTCTGCTTCAATGATATAAGTGTAAAAAAATATTTTACATCTTTTATATTTACTTCAAAACTTGAACAGTTTTCATTATTTCCTATTTTCAACTTGCTTCTAGCCAAGATCAGTTTTCAACAAATTTTCATAAAAACCTTCCAATTTTTTAACAAACAGGGTCAATCACATGAGTAGTTAGTTACCAAAATAAAGTTCCTGAAACTGTTAGAGCTAGACTCACTTTATGTACATGGGTGAAAGTTCAACATTTTCAAAATCCTGAAATTTCCAAATTTCATGTTTTTAAGGCCACATTACCATATGGAAAGAACCCTTTCTCTGTTCCAAAAATCCTGAACTTCAGGATCAGTCCTGAAAACTTTCACCCATGTATGTATATTCCTCTTAATACTCCAAAATCAAAGAATTTTAAAAAGAAAACTTCACCCGATTGTAATCATAACCAGCCATTTTGGAAAAAGTTATAACTTATGATAAAGCATTCAATGTGTCTATTTTTATATCGAAGGGTTATCCACAAAACTACTCTAACTAAAGGTAGTTAGAGAAAGATATAGGCTGAATTTACACCAACTCATATCATATGACCAAGCCCTATATTTAGATTATCAAAAAATCACAACTGATATAAGATCGTACAAAATTTTCAGAAAATTATGCACATCATGTGATACATTTTAATTGATATAATATTTGGCATTGATCCAAAGTAAATATAGTTTTCAAGTCATTCAATGGGCCTACAAAATACATTTAATACAGGTTTTTTTTTCCTTCTTTAACAGAGGCCGATAAAAGGTGGCTTCCCAATCCAAAAAAGTGCATAAAATTCCCAATCCTGAGGAAAAAATTCCCAATTCAGAGGACGAATTTCCCAAAATAAAGTGCAACAAGTCCAGTCTGTGCCACATTTAGTAGATTCTAATGGTTAAATCTCTAACTTTGACTCTAATTGTTGGCTAGTTCTTCTTTCTTTTTAATGAAATGTAACACTGCAACAATAAATGCTTAATAGTGTTTCTTTTTGTTGTTTTAATGTTTATCCACTTTTTCACAATTTGACAAAAGTTCGTGCTTAAATTTCCCAAAATGGAAGGCTAAGGCCTCTTCCCGATTTCTGGAAAAAAGCCCTGCATTATGGGAATTTAAACACTAAGAAATAGGTAAATCACATAAGTAATGCTTTACAACAAGTTTTTCAGTTGCATCCAATGTAAAACAGCCTACTCAATGTCAATGTGAACTTAGGACAACACAAGACAATATGGATGTTTGATTTTGCCCGCCCCAAGTCTCAAGACCCCAATTTTTTATTTAGCATAAGTACTAAGCACATGTTCTCCAGTTACTAAAAGCTGACCAACTTGATACAGAGATAGCTGAGAAAATTACCATTGAAGATATTATATAACCAAACTTATAAGGTATGTAGGTCTTGCCTGGTATTCAAACCCATAAACCCTAGATTTGTCTAGACTACCAATTGAGCAAACAATGGAGCAACAAAAAGGTACAAATGAACACTTGCAGGGCTTTTTTTCATTGTTTGGGGAAGGGGCCTGGGGCCTTTTTTTATATAGAACATTTGGGGAAATTTTATCACAATTTCATAGGGAGGGGAACAAAAAATCCAAGATAAACTCCAAATTTGGGGAAAACTGCATGATTTAAAGAAATTTCATGAGGGGAAGGTGCCTGTAAACGGCCCCTGTTATAAAAGGAAAAAAAGGCCTGACTTGCATGGATGGAAGTTGAAAGTTTTATTAAGAATATTGAAAACCTACTATCAAAGTGCTGAAATACAGACGGCTGTATTAATACTTAAAACTTTAATCCAGGACGCTTCACGGGCTTAGCCCATATCAGTCGTAGTTCACTATAAAAAAGAGTAAGTTACCACCGTCTAGCGCTAAGCCAGCAACTAGTAATTTAGGTTTGTCAGAAGGTACAGTCCAACAGAATTAACCTGAGCTTGAACTACCTAATTATAATCATTACACACTTCACTTACATTAAATCGTGAGTTTCCATATATGTGCATACAATTATACACGTGCTTTCTAACAACCGATGTGACTATAAATCAATTTATTAAAAGTGGCATGTTATTGTACTTTTAATTTTGGACACATTAGTTTTTGGGGAAACAAGTAAGTCAGCAACATTATGGCACAGTTTCAACGCATTTATTCTTATGAAAACAACATTAATTGTTCAGTACATGTATTTTGCCAAAAGCTTCCAATAAAGCACGATTTACAAACGAAGACAAAAATAGACTGTAAATACTGAGTTTAATATATTCTTGCATAAAGGTCAAGCTCAGGTTAATTCTGTTGGACTATAACAAAGAAAGTATGGTAGATATACTTACAAGTCTAAGATCAATAACATCACGTAACATAAATCTAACACGAGACGAAGTCTTCTTTTCATTTACAATTTTATTCATTTGTTGAAAGTATTGATCTATCCTAGGCTGTAAATATAGAGAAAACAATTGCATGAAATGAATAGTCATTATATAGAAACAAACAAGTCATGAAGTATAAAATTTTGTCACAAAATAGTCATCTCGGTGAAATATAAATAAGGATAATTGAATTGTAGCTTTTAATTTCCTTGACTAGGGAATTGTTATTTGTGATGAAAGTAGACCCATCTACATAGGAGCAATAATCTAGTTGTATGGGGCATGCTTTTAGATTGAGAGTTCTTGTTTTCATTCTCCCCCAGGAGCACAGCAAGAAACTAGCATGTGATAACTTCACGCCACCAAACTGTAAATGGTTACCTGCCAGGGTGGTAAAATTTTGATGCACCAATATGATGGCTGCACTAAACATAGTAAAAGACTACTCGGGGAGATTGATAAATAGATACCAGTAGCCAAATGGCCAGGCTTAATAGCTATTAAGACAGTTAACAAGCATAACTTAAGACTATAAAACAAGTATTTTTTTCTTTTTAGGCCACAACAAATTTATCATATGTTCTATGGATTCGCTCGAACCTTTATTTTGACGGTTTTTACAAAAAAATATTTTTATTTCCTCGCTCGCTCATAAAAATTTGGTCAAACCACTATATGAAGCAACTGAATAAAGACTTTTTTAGAAAGTTTTCTTCGCTCGCCCCATATTTTTTTCCAGAAAAATCCGTAGAACATATGATCAACTTGTTGTGGCCTTACTTTGTCTTTATGCGAAGAACCAAGTTAGACTAAAATCTCTAACGCACCTTTACTGAAAGCTAGCAAAAATTGGGCATAAAATTTATTCAAACTGAACATACAATCAGTCCTATAACTATAAAACCTACATCTACTTACCCTGGCCTTATCAGTATCCAATTCTTTTCCTATAGTTGTAAGAAGACGACACAAACATTCCAGATTTTCTGGATCTTTGGAACGTAATAATTTGAACACACAATCATGCATAATATTATCTGTTAACATTTTTAACTTGAACAATTCACCGATAAATCTGAAAATAATAGAAATTATAAACATTTCATTCTATATTCAGATCGAACAACATTTATTTGTGGCTTAAACTTGCTCACTTTTATCAGCTTTTTGGACATATCGCAGTTTTAGCGGAGAGCTGTAGTAATGCACTCTTTTCTTATATTGAGTTACGACCATTTTCCATTAAACCCCTGATTTCTGTTTCCCTTCATGAAGAATATGAAAAGTTATCCCAATGTGGAGGTAATTTGACTATATTTTTCAAATTTTAATAGTAGGATATAATATGAATTTTTACATAATTTTCAAAAACCAGTATTTTCCTCCACAACAAACACTGTAATTTGTTCGTATATTTCTAGCATGTTATCATCAAAACATTTTGTTTCCAATCATAAAATGCAAACAACATCTCATGGGAACTTCTGATCACCATAGCAACCAAACAATTTGTCACACAAAATTCCCTATAGATCCAGACAATTAATTCTTGGGAGTTTCATTCCCTTTTCATTTCAGTTAAAAGAGAGCTTCATTCAAGTAAAATTTACAGACTTTTTATTGTGAAAATGTAAAATTTATATGATGAAAACTATCTTTCCAAATGGGATTTAATTCTGAACAATAAATCTAAAATACATTAAGCGTACTACATTTTTACGACACACAAATTCTGTACCATTAAACAAAGCTTATTCTGATAAATAGTGCCTCAGTAAACAGTCATAATCCCCCCCCCCACTAGTGATATATTCAAATGGCATCAACTGTGAGTATAGTGCGTAAATATTGACCCCGACCTGACCTTAATGCAAGAATATTCATTACATTGAATACGAATGTAGTATTAATGCTCTTCACCCTGTGACCGTGAGGATTGTGAGTTAAAACTTAACACACAAACATACTTCTATAATTTTACAATCGCTGCCGAAGTGTAGAATAGGCGTGGCACTGACTTTCGTCGGGATATGTGTAGATAATAATTAGATGCAAATGTGAAAGGTCAGGTCGGGGTCAATGTTTACGCACTATACTAGATTGCAGGAAAGACTCGTTCAACAAAATTCCTTAATGAAACAGTCATTACAATGTGAGACCAAAAGTTTTACACACACATGAAATTTATACTGTATAACATGTCAGATTTAGCTTTATACAAATTAAAAACATATCACTTTGTTATATTAACTAAATATCAATATTTATAATCCTACCGTATATTTCCGAGAGATCTCCTTTTAGCTTTAGATTCTTCATACTCCAATTCTTGTTTTAATTCTTCTCTTTTTGCACCCTAGATAAAACAAAATGTATAAATTATATTGATCAGGCTTGTCAATAAATATGAATGGTGAATAAACATGCTCAAGGAAATTAACATTGGCCCTTGTGGGGATCAACCCTGGACCTCTCGATCCTTAAGTGTGTGTCCTAAAACTGGACCACTGCTCCTACATAAAGCCTTACTGTTATAATGCCTATACAGTCAATTCGCATTATCTCGACTACGCTTGAGTCGACTTTTCGTTGTCTCGATAGAAAATCGAAAGTCCCGATTTTTTCCCTTCTTTATCTATATGAAAAATGCATGTTTATCTCGATCTTTTTCTCTCGACTTTTTCCATATCTCGATCATAATTTACAGAACAAAACGTTTGTTTTACTCTATAATCCTAATGTTTAACTCGACTAGTCAAAGATGTCATCGGCAATCTGACGAGGTGCGAAAAACAACACGCGCCAATCAATTAGCGATCACTCTGTGAAACTGATACATAGGGGTCAATTTTAATCAACATGTCATTTAACAATAGTGAATTAACAAAGTGACAGCTTTTTGATTGACAGGTGTCACAATTAAATTAATTGAGCATCGTGGACTCTTTACTTGTTACATACGTTTTTTATGAAAAAGTATGTATAAAAATAAAATATTAAAAAAACGAAACATCTTTTATATTCCTATATTTATTCAATTTCGTTTTTAGTTGATCGATATGTTTATACTCAATTTTAAAGCATACTCTTAATAACTAAAATTAATCACTCCACGTGCTTCAGAAAAATGCTGGTCGGGCATAAAGTTGTTAACAACTTGATTATATCTGTTACTACTCAATTTTACTTAGTGATCTTCTTTGTGTGTCGTTAGCAAGACGCGGCAATGATAGATTGCTGAACATCTAAGAAAAGCCGACATAGCGTGAGTTGTATGGCGATCAATGACGTCAAAACACGCGTAGACACACCCAGGCTTAAATATTTAATATAAAATTGTTGACTGGCTACAAATTGTCAAATAAATATACGCTCGATAAGTTTGCTTCATCGAGATATAGTCTGTGTAAAATTAGAAATCAAAAGTAGATTTTCAGAAAATACGCAAATTGTTTTTATAACTCGTCGAGACGAAAAAGCGTCAGAGTGAACATACAACACAACAACTTGGAGTACATTTGTGATATAAATAGTAAAACCCTTTTTACAGTTGTAATAAAGCAATTATTTTAAAATACACGCTCTGAACAGGTAAAAAGTGCTACTGAAGACCTCAAACTTACCTCCCTTCATAAGTTTTGTTTATCTCGACTATTCGTTATCTCGACTATTTTTCAACAGTCCCAACTAAGTCGAGATAACAAGAATTGACTGTATTTACATAGTAGTTATCTTTACTCTGTTGTCACCTTAACTAACTAGCCCAAAACCTCAAACAATTGCAATTAAATAAAGGCTGGTGAAATATTTATTTGCATATAATTGATAATTATGCCATTCCTACATAAAAATTCATAAAATTGACCAAAAATATCTTCTTTTGTAAGAATACTTCTTTGCATGAAGTTTCATAAAGATCTGACAATAAATGGCAAAAATATATGAAAAAGAAAAACTTTAACGCAATTGTTAACGACACCGGACGCCCACCCGTGTTTCGCCAAATTATTAGCCGAATTTTTTCTTACCTCAGCCTTCTCCATTTCTCCTCTCATCTCAAGGAAACGTGCCTCCGACGATTTATCTTTTTCAAATTCTCTTTGACACCTTGTCAATAATACAGCACGAAAGTTAACAGTTTCTCCTGGTTTTGTTGATGATTGTACTTTACACTGTAACAATAAAACAATTATATGTCTGTGATAATAAGTATACTTTAACACTAAACGTTTTACTTATACTTAATATTTATTTACTTCAGCTCAATTGTGAAACAATTTCTTACAATGTAACATAATCACACTTACAACTTAAATTATTTACACTCAAGTTCACTTCCTGGTCCCCCAGTACTGGGCTAGTGTTTTGGAAGTGGTTTGGATCAACACAGACCTAGCAATCTAATGATTATCAGTCTGATGTCTTAACCATTCAGCCTTACACACTCCTATAAAGAAGGTATCTCAAAATGTAGCATTACTAAATTCTGATAAAATATCTCAGGGGCGGCGAAATCAAACGTCCGTATCGTCCGTGTTGTCCCAAGGCAAGTACGGACAAGTGGATTTTTGATAATCTTATTCAATAATGTTCATCGACATGGGCATCGACAAATTCTTATGAAATGATATGCATCTAAGATTCAAACCTAGATCGCTAGATTCCGAGATAATCAAGGTACCACAGCATCAGTACCACAGCTATTTTCCTCAAACATTATCAAAGACAACTAGGAAAAGTAAAAACTTACCATAGACAAACATCTACACATGTTAGCATAGGCTACACTGAAACTGGGTTCACTTATAGCCTGTAAATAAAAGACAAGATAAATCAATCAAAGTTTTCAAGGAAATATTAGACAGCAAACTTAAAGTATAGGAGTACTTACATGAATGACACAGGAGTCAAAACATATTTTTACTTTTGTAATGAGCATATTTGATCCAAAATATCGTCCCTTTGAGCATTATTACAATTACTAAAATATACCAGTATGCAAACATATATGAATTCGGAATTACGATATGACAATGATTGCTAGTCCCATACAGGTACAGGTTGTATTCTTGGTCATGCGTGTTTTTGTACTTTAAACAATGGACTAGCCCACTCAATAGGTGAATACACTAATGCATGAACAGTATTTTACTGATTCAAACACACACAAACCGATATTTAACAATTATTTTAAATAATGTACAAGCAAATCGTAATTTTTTTATGATGATATGTTTATAAAACAAGTGTAAACTAACTAATTATAATATTGTATAAATAATTCACCCCTTAATATTTGTGTGTAATTAAACTGGCTATGTTTATATACGCAGTGACCCTCATTTGAAAAAGGCCAGATCTTAATTAGCGAGTAGGCGAGCAGAAAATTTTAGATCGGGTTTTAATCAGATTGTGCTAGATAGAACTTTCTTTAAGAAATGAGATTTTTTTAAATGTAAATCAGAAAGTATACATACCTTTTCGAATACTAAATCTATAACACCTTTAAGTTTAGATTCTGAATCAATTGGTAGAGACTGCATCTGAGATACCAATGTTTGAAACTTTTGTGGCGTTAATTTATTCAATATACTTCTTGTTTTCTTATATAACTCCTGAAATCATAACAAATATACATGTTAAACAGGGTAATGGACTTAACCCTTTACTGGTTGCGATGTGTACGAAAAGTAGCCATTTTTTCACCATTACCCGCTAGGGCTATTTCAAGATGCTCTAATTTCATTACTATTTATCATACAGATATGCAACTTGGCCAAGTTGTTCCCTGGGAAAATGTCTTTCAGAAAAACCAAGTTAAGCCCCGATCCCAGTTACCATGACAAAAACAGCAAAAAATGCAATTTTCGTTCTTTTTCCACCCCACATTTGCATTTCAAACAGTAATATTTTCCAAAATTTTGGTCTTAAGTGCCATGGGTTTTTCAGAGACTGAAAACATGTTTTCTTATCAGCATTTGGCACCATTTCTCTGCACTCAATGACCCTGATATTTTTCTGGTGATGAGGGGTCTAGACACATAAAAATGCGGGATTGAGCAGTTAAGGGTTAATGTAGGAAACTTGTCGACATTAACTTGAATAAATACTAGAATATATTTCTTGGCCATCCAACCTCTGAATTTGTTTTTCAAATGATCAGGGTATCAGTTCTAGATGGGTGAAATAAATATTTTGTAACAATATCTTAAAATAAATAGAAACTGGACATAAATAAATATTTAACGTCATGCTAACCACTATGCAACGGCTTAAAGATATTTAAGCATACTACACAATACAATACTGTACAAAACTTAACTAAAACTACCTTAACTTGGCCAAGTTTTAATGCAATAAAAAATGGACAAAGCTTATCTCTAATTAAAATGACCAAGCAATTAAAATGGTTAAGCAATTATTTAGTACATTACACCACCTCTATCCCATACATAAAAGGTCACTACCGCAGATAATAAAACAATCTAATTCTACTTACATCAGTATTTTCAGTGTCCTCTTTTTCTTTCTTTTCATTATGACTTGGTTTCCAAGCTTCTTTAGCTTTATGTAATTCTATATCCTTACTAATTGATAAATTGATATGACGTGGTGGTGGTCCACTTTTATTCTTTTGGTTACTAGGTTGACGAGGTATTCCTCCACGAGACTGAAAATATATATGATACAACAAATGTTTCATTTTTAATTTACAAATATCAAATAGTTTTGTAACCCGATAAAAATCCATGGTCCGAACTGAGATTTGAACCCAAGACCTCTCGAGTCGTAAGTGGACACTCTACCACGTCCCCATAAAAGCTAGCTTGAAGGCAAGGTAGTACAAGTGCCATATTATACCTCTGCTACACCCCCCCCCTCCTTAACAGAATTCGTCCTGGAATTCTTGGAGCTTGATTGTCTGTGGGACTATCTAAGGGTGCAATCGCACAATTCCTAGTGGGTTATTTACGTTGGGTGCCAAATGTAACCCGATAAAAATCCATGGTCCGAACTGAGATTCGAACCCACGACCTCTCGAGTCGTAGGCGGACACTCTACCACGTCGCCATAAAAGCTAGCTTGAAGGCAAGGGAGTACAAGTGCCGTATTATACCTCTGCTACAGTTTGATAGTGAAGCTGGTAATTTAAACATATATTTCTATGACCTTTCACATAAATTTGCATCTAATAATTATCTACACATCGCAACGAAAATCAGTACCACACCTATTCTACACTTAGGTAAGCAATGAATTCAGAATGAGCAATAGATTTACAGGGACTGTAAATAGAACTATGTTTATGTGTTAAATTTCAACACATAATTCCCTCGGCCACGGTGTTATTGAGCATTAATACTATATTCTTAATAAATATTCTTGCGTAAAGGTCAGGTCAGGGTCAAACTAAACTCACTATAATAACTAAACATGAAAATATATATTAAAGTTATAATCAATATCAAACGTCTGTCACATATAGATCTAAGAGTACATTGATACATATATTACAATGTATAATCAATCACCATCTCTGTAAACAGATATCCTGTAGAGCATTGTCATACAGGATCTCTAAGATCTCAATGTCGACTAATCAATGTGTAGCTTTCATCAAGACGAAACACTATTAATAACATTTTGATTTCGTAATTTCTATTTTTAGACCAAGGTTTGCAAACTAATTTAACAGTGGTATTATTCACAGTCTGCGATTGGACGGCTTATTTCAAATTGCGTGATGTAGAAGATGTTAACAAGATACGTATCATAACAATTTTGTCATTAATATTATGATGAGAAAAGGTCACCTGAACGTGACCCTCGTTTGAAAAAGGCCAGATCTAAATCAGCGAGTAGGCGAGTGGAAAATTTTAGATCGGGTTTTAATCAGATTGAGTCAATCAAATAGTGTAGTGGTTGAGATACTAACCTTATTACCGCCACCTCCGCCAGGTGTATTTGACCAGACATATTTAGGAGTAAAATCAAAATCTTGATTTCCTTCACGACTAGATAGTTGATTATCTCGACTAAATTGTCTACCGACTGATTGAGGCTGAAAGAAAAGAATGACAGGTGATATGGTTAAAACATGAACTCAAGTTTTCATGGTATGGTTTCAGCTTAAAGTCTCTCTGATTATTTCCTGTCACTTTGGAGCAGTCCGAATCAGGAAAGTAAATATTATTGAACAGAATATTTTGGAATCATATTCAACTGTGTAAATTAAATTGCAGAATTTTTTTTTATTAAATAAGGAGATTGTAATTATGTTTTTCATAAATGCTAAAATCTAATCTATGGGGCATAATCTGTAAATTATAGCTAAAACATTCTGGCATGGGTGAGAGTTCATAAATTCTCTTAATTTCAAAGTTGCAGCATGGATGGTTTTACAAAAGGCAACAGACTTGTGATGGGAATAAATTTTTTAAAAAATGCCATTTTTACGAAGAGACTGCAAACTAAGTGAGATGGAAAACGGTCTAAAATTTTTACCTGAAAGTTGGGAGGACAGAACAGAGAAAATGGCCAATAATCAATGTATACTACACAACAAGAAATTTTTGTAATGTGGAACCAAATTAAAGCCGGATTTAAAAACTTTAACGCAACAAATAACAATAGCAAATAATACATAATAAAGCCAGGTAGAGTTGTGTTTACTGTCTAATTCTGTACATGACATGGTATGTTATCATTGTATGAAGTTTCATAAAGATCTGACAATAAATGGCAGAAGTTCATGCTAAATTGAAAACTTAATGCAATTGTTAACGACACCAGACGCCCGCCCGGGTTTCACCAAACTATAATCGGAATTTTTTCGTTGAAAAATCCGGCTAAAATTTAAAGTATAAGTTATGATTTACCTTATCAAGTATAATATCGGGTATATCAGGAAGGCCAGCTGGTTTACGTACAGCGTTGATATCATTCTGGAACTGTAATAAAAACTCTCTGTCGTAATGTTTCTTGCCCTCAGGATTTAAAGGGCTCCATTGATCTGAAAATATATATAATACAACATTAAATTATAATACTCACCATTCTGAACAGCCTCGGCGATCATCTAAAAAGATATACCTTGGAAATCAGACAAAGTAGGAATACAACCAGGGTATTAGGTCTGGCGACTGTCATTTTCATGTCAACAATCGATAATAACATTTAACACGCTCTATCACATCATTTCATCAGTTCAATGTCTCGCACGTTGTATTTCTGTGTAGTAAAGACTATATTACCACAGAAACCAAATTCCTATAGATCTACTTTTTCACCTCACAATATCCAAGGTTTATCTGTGTAGAAGATCGCTGAGGTAGTTCCGAATGAATACTCACTTCATTTTTTGTAAAGTCAATGCCAAGATAAAATTAGCTGATTACTTTATAAGTGTACCAAATATTGTTTTCTACACTTCTAAGGTAAAAGTTCTGTGCTCCTTTCCACAAAAAATCTTATGAAAAACATCTTCGTAAGTCAATTTCATATATTTAGCAGTTCAAAGTCAGAGGGATAATAAACTTAACTATGATATGATATTCAAAAGGTATACAATATTCTACACAACTCTTATGATATTTGAAATTGATAAGCCAAAATGAGCGTATTATTAATATTTCTTGCTTTTGACTTACGAAGATTTTTTTCGGAAGAATTCATGAGAAAAGTACCACTGACTTACAAGCAAATTATTCTTTGTCTCCAGACAAGACTTCCATTCTTAGTAAGCAATTGCCATTTAGCTCAAATAAAGACCCAGGTTTGAAAATTGAACATGAATGATTATATACACTTACACTTTGTTTTAAAGATGATTTGAACTTGGCGACTAGCAAGAAAAGTGCTACTTCTAAAATAGACATCGAGGCTTGCCCGCAAGACTGTTGAAACTCCCTTTTAACGCAATGCAGTTACTACAGTCTTGGGGTAAACCCTCGACATGTAACATAATTATTAAGCCAAAAACTTGAAAGAATAGGTGAACTGGCCACCATAAATTATCAACTAAAAAAATTAATAATTATTTATTAGATTATAACGCCGTGTCAACACAATTAAGGTCATATTACGAGGTCCAGCGCACCTAACCTAGCTATCCTGGACCATTGTCTATAACCAGTACTCACCTACCCTTCCACAAGGCCAGAAACTTCTATATTATCTAATCAATGGAGGAAAATTGACATTATTGTCAAATTTTCATGGAAGGGTATAACCTCCCCGGGTGGGATTCGAACCCACACCCCCTCGGGAACGAGATTCCAAATCCCGGCGTGCTACCAACTGCGCTATCAACCTAGGTTGTAAAAAATCAACAAATGGTGTCAAGGATAAGTAAACCCAGTATACCTTCAGAGTACTTGTATCTAAGTTCAGACATGCCTTCGTCATCACTATCTAGGATTTCACCATCTTCTAATTCATTATTAAATTCATCATCATCAACAACATCTTGTGGTACATCATCCACTTTGATTTCTATTTGAGCAGGTACTCTATCATGTTTCTCTTCTTCCACTAATTGATCTTCTACTGTATCTATAACGATCTCTGGACTTCCTTCCTTCTGTAATATATATACAAAGTAACAATATAAAAATATCAGCATTGCTCAACATAAATTTATAACTAGGTTTGGACAACCAGCTATAGTTTCAACTAGCTCAAACCAATTGATTTTTTACAAGCTGTAACAACTCGTCTGAACCTAAAAATAGGTAGTCAGGGACAATTTCATGTCTGAATCAGTTTGACCTCTTGAAACAACTTTTAAAGCAATTTTGGGGTTCAACTAAATCTGAATTCCAACTTTCCTGGAAACAATTTCAACTTGCCATCTTCATTTTAACTTGCCCTTTCTTATGTTAAGACTTTAAGTTGACCATTTTTTTTCCCCTTTTTGATACTCGCAAATTAAAATGTGCAATTGACTTTCTCACTTTGCCAACAGTTCTTACGAAAAACAGTGGAGCCTGTTACAGAGGGACCGTAAACTTAGTAGGAGCTACAAACTGAAAAAGATGCTTACAAATACAAAATCAACATTAAATTTTATAAAAGTCAGGATTTAAATAGCTTTTTAGGCGTCAGATAAGATTTTTCACGGACTTATCAAGGTCAGAATTAAGAATGCTATGAATGTACTACATACCTTGCTATCTATAGGCACAACTGGTTCTGGTTCAGTTTCTGTTGTTTTTTCTATGACAGTATTTGGTTTCTCTTCTACAACAACAATATTCTTATCTGTATCAACATCAGATTTTGTTGTTTTCTCTTCAATAACTTCTTCAGACTGAAATATACAACAACAATATAAGGTTAAGTGCTATGTCTTTAATACTCAGGTTCTAAGGCTATTTCCAACATGTTAGTGTCCGTTTTTTCTCAACTGTCAAAACTTGAATAATTTCACGGTGACTGAATGCATTGTTTTTGTACTGGCGGCCTAATTTTTATTAAAAGTATCTTGACAAAACTTGTCATACGGCATAAGAAGCTCTACTTAATCATAATACACACTTTCGGAAACTCATGGGTGTATTACGACAATACTTTTAACAAACGCATTCACCGTGAAATTATTCATGATTTGACAGTTGAGAATAAACGAACAATATTTTAGGTTGCAACAACAGGGGAAAACCAGTTACAAAACCTGGTCTCCTGGGAGTCAATTTAACCCCAAATCTTTAGTACGATGATCTTGTTTTACATATCAAATGCCTGTGTTAACAATGAGCCTATAATACATTTTTGGACAGGTTACCAATGGTTAGCCAGCTTAATGGGTGAAGTTTTAAATTATTGTTATCCTTAAATTCCTGAATTTCATAGTAACAGCTACTTTTATACAGAAAAAACTTGTTCTCAACCTCTGAACTCTTATGCAGCTCAGCATTGTATGAATCATATCCAAACCCTACTTCAATGTTACCTCGAGCAAGAACCTTTATTTACACTAGCTTAGCACTGAGGGACCTGGAAGTTCACACAGAGTGATTTATCGAAGTGGTAAGAACTTGTTTCACAATGCAGCTAAAATAATTTTGTATACACTAAACTAGCAGACAATGAAACTAATGCACAGAGTAACTCTACTCGGTAAATTACAGTTTAAAATACATTCCATATGGTTAAGATCACATGTTTAGAATCATTTTAACAATTCAACTAACTTTCACACAAATATTTCCCATCTTTATTTAGTCAATGCTGATAAAGGTCTTTTACAAGGTCAATACTGGTTAAACTGACCTTTAACCAATCCCCCCCTCTCGTACACTAAATGACATATCATGAATGAAATTTTTTTATCATTAATGTGACCTAACACAAAATGAAGACATTTCAAGGTCATTACACTCAAGGTTGACCATCTAAATGAAATGCTCTCTTGTCATATACCAACATTTAGGTGAGTTACAAAGTTACCGTTCCTGTCAAATACTTTAAAAGCATTCCATGAAACTGCATACAAAAATCTGATCATTCAAATATCAAGTCCAAAAGATGCTGCTTAAAGAAGCCAAATAGGGGGTTGTTCCATAAACACAAGTGATGCCTACATGCAGCACTGTTCACAGATAAGTCGAGCAAAAAGAACCTACGACTAATCAATAATCAACATAATCAACCATAACAATATAAAACAAACCAATGAGTCGATTCAAAACTAGTCTACACCTATCTCTATATACATAATATTTAGATTAGTTTTGTACTGACCCTCTTATACAGTAAAACTTTAATAGTACCGGCATGTCACAAATTAATGTGTTTAATTTCACGCCTCACTTCAATGTTAATGACAAATGAGTATTTTAAATCACTTCAAATAGTACAATTCATCACATACAACCTTCAATGTATCACCCCATAGTTTATAATTAAATCTATATTAAACTATTTGCTGCATGGTACAGTTTGTGTCGAGAGATTTTTAAATAAAGAAATGTCTATATATAAAGGAAGTATCATTTCCTGGTTTGAAGTAAAATGTTGATACAGGATGAGTGTTGTTTCAATGAAATGATACATGTATTAAAGTACAGGGAATTGTTTAAGTAATAATATCCTTCTTTCATATCCTGTTGAAATAATATATCATAAACTGCAAAACATGGCAAAACGACAAACAAACCTTGTAAGAAATTATAAGGTTTATCTGAATCAGAGAAGTTTGATGGAATTTTCACCCATGCTATGCCTTAAAGGGTTATGGCAATATCCGAGTGCGTTCTGCTGTAACGCAAGAACTAAAACAGCTGAATACAAAGTAAAGCAAGTAAACCGACAGCACCATGTCCCAAGTTCATATGCAGAACTCTAACAATAGGCTTATACCCATAACAATGAGTATATATCTGTAACAATCTAACAAACTCTCTTGATATAAGAATATAAGAAATAAAACAAAACATGTACAGTACCAAACTTGTCATTCACCACACTATATCAACATATATGAGCCGCGTCATGGAAAAACCTGCCTTAATGACAAAATTTTCGATTTTTATGTTTCTGCATTTTCACATAGGAAAAGGTTTGTAGTTTTTGAAGTCGAAAACCGCATTCGGAAATACAGCTTACTTTTGACGCTATAGTTATCTAAAGTACCCTTGGTATTCCTCAGAATAATGTCAAAATAAATATAATGACGTTACGTCATACTGTTCTTTAAAAAAAGACCACTAATGATATTTATACATGCATAGTTATATGGGTATTACATTTTACTGTATTAATGATAAGTTTCGTTGTTCCTTCAGCAACCAAAATATTAAATTAATTCTATAATCATATATACAATTACCCGCTAAAGGTAGAATTTCCATAATAGCTGCTGTCAAACTTCGGGCGATATCGGGTCATGTCCACAAATGATAGTTATTTTTAACTCAATTTTGCACATTTAACGATATATTGTTACTATATCATCATTTGCTGAATGATTTAAGGTGCATTGTGATGAATAAAGAAGGATTTTGATTCTTATTCCCGCCGACTCAAACGTTCGGTTTATATGTCGTTCGTCTGTTTTATTTTGGACAACTTCTTCTTGCGTTTGAGACACGTATTTGGAGCACACAACTTTGAGTTTATTATCCCTTTTCTTTATATATGCATTGATTAAGCAGGGATAGAAATACGTGCGCAATTCGAAAATTCACTCTAGTGTCAATTTTGGGACAATGTGACGCCAGCAGTACCCTGAGGCTATCAAGTTTTTCGATACCGTTAGAGTGAAACATTCCACCGAGGTGCATGAGAGTACTTATCTTTAATATCGATTATCGATTATAGAAATACTTTCCGATCAGAATAGAAATAAGAACGCCAACAAACTTTTGAAACCACAAAATATACTTGTAAATCACTGAAAGATTAAATCAGAGACTATGGTACGTGTCAGCTATTAATTTATGACTCTGAATAAAATTAGATCTAACTTCGATAGTTTAGATATATTGTTATATTGATACTTCACTTGTAAATACCTGCATACGTTTTGTCTAAGTGTTCATAAATTGTAAATGCAATATATTACGAAACACTTGATAACGTTTGATATTGTTTATTGTTCGCCGAATTCGGCTTGATTTGCGTTCCCCTCGGAGCTCAGTGAATAAATTACATTCACCCGCTGCTATAAAACGTGTAGATATATGATATTGTCCTCTACCTTGAACCTTTAAACGAACAAGGAAAGTTTACCAAATTCTGATTTCACCGAAAATGGCGTCATATACAATTGTGGTTATACTTCGTGGCGATAGATACGACAAATGAATGCTCGTCCGTTCTATTTTGGACAATTTCCTCTTGCGTTTGAGGCACGTATTTTGGGCACAAAACTTTGAGTTTATTATCCCTTTTTATGTATGCATTGATTAAGCAGGGATCGAAATACAAGTTACAATTTTTTATTTGTTACATGAAAATAACAAAAATGTTATCACAGAAAATGTTCAAAATTAACCCGTAATAGGATTGTGAGGAGAATGTAATAATCCTATCTAATTAATTATTTTAACTCTAAAATGTAACATAATATACTGGGATTTACTTAACGACACGTTCCTCTCCCACTTTAAAAACAATCTATCGAGAACGAGTAAACTGTAAACTCTATGAAGGTAGAAATTCAAATCTACGTCGAGCTAAAACTGTCCGCTCGTAAACATGCGTGACGAAAATTATATGACGTAACTTTTAAAGTGGATTTTCCGACAACGTCACCAACGTCATTAATGCAGGTTTTGTCATGACGCGTCACATATATAAGTTGTACATCAGTTAAATATAACAATAAATTCTAGTAAATGTCTACATCAAACAATGTTCTATCAATTCCTATCATCATGATATGTGACTACAGTAACACCTCACTTTCTTATACACCATCTTGACCAATCTCCCAATATCATCAGTCTCTCTTAAAGAAAACCCAGATACCTTCAAGTCAGACTTTTAACAGTTTTTCAAATGAATAGGACATACTACAAATGTTGGGGAGATCTAAAACTTATTGGAGCCTAGTGGTAACAGATGTTTTGCATAAGGTGCAAATTGATATTTTAGTGGACTTTCAAAATTTCATTCTTACTGAGGCTTGCAGTAGCAGCTATAAGTCTAAACAATCTAACATTATAACCAATCAAAAACAACTTTTACATAATATCAAATCATGACTAAACCTCTGGCTTAATCCAATTTCATTGTGAAAAGGAACTGGATGCTGATTAGCCAAGAGGGGCACTACCATGATACCAATCTAGCCATTTCAAATTTGAGAGCAGGAACAGCCCAATTTGCATCCTTGACAAAACCTTGAAAACCATTACAGTCCTACAACAGGCTATTATAGAGAGGTTTCACAGTACATTAATGCATGTACCAGTACTAGCAGTGAACAGTCTACACAGCCAGTAGTGTAGATATCATACAGAATAAAGTATTCACTGCAGCATCCTACTTGTATAAATAATACAAACACACTAACTGATACACAAAAACAGGTAATTTACTATTCTACCATAGCAACCATTACTAACAATGGAATGAAATGGAAAACGAAAATATGAGCAAGTTGAAATTCATCCAGGCTCTAAATATATAGTGAAGTTCTAAATCATTCAAAAACTGACGGGTGTTTTTATTCTTACGACTAAATTTCGCTGACACAGCCATTCTTGAATATTGATATGATTTTAAGAATATCATTTCCATGATAATAACTTCTATTAGATTGGCAATTAGAGAAATGTTGGCATTGGAATTTCTACAAATACAGTCATGTATCAACCATCAACATTTAAAGACCTTTGGAAGGAAACTTGGATAAGCAGAATAGCAAATTATAACTGCTAGACTGTACAGTAGCAATTACTCTAGAACTCAATGAAAGGGCCAGGGCACATCAGGGATCAGAGGGTTAATGCTAATTCTGCGAATTACTTATTCTACATAGGGAGGAGCAAAAGGGGCAAGAAGGAGAGAAAAGGGGCAAGGAGAGAAAAGGGGCAGGGCGAAGCAAAATGTTTTAAAATAATCACTACAGTTATATCCTTATTTCATTAACAGAAAAATACAAGTTAATGCATTTTATACCTCAGTTAAGAATCAACTCCAAAGTGCTTTAATGTATTATTTCAAAACTTTCTTCACTTATACAAATATACACACTAACATTTCTATATTAAGTTAACATATAAGTATGTCTAGTCACACTCATGAATGATAAAAATGTCAACATTTATCAAGATAAAATTTCACCAACCAGCAACAAGAAAGATGAGGGGGGGGGTCGATTAGACCATTAATTATTCATCATCATACAATGAAATTCATACAATGTCTTAATTGATAAAACATAGAATTAAAACTTGTATGTATGTATGTTCTGGTACTGACCTTGACATTGAACTCTGATAAAGTATAACATTAGATAATAGCCAAGGAGTGTATAATATTATATTTTATCCAACAGTAACATACCAATGTGATATATACCAAACCTAAATGATAATTCTGATATAAAAACTTGCCTTTTTTCTTTGACCCATTTCCAAAACAAGCATAATGAAACCTAAACCCTAACTATACACCCAGACCTTTTTCTCTGCCTTTTTGTCCCTTTTCTGTGACCTAGCACACCAAATCCTAAACCAGTCAATGAATTTAAGAATCTAGCCTGAAACCTTTGCCTGAAACTGCCTTGAACCCCAGTTGCCCTATGATTTCAGTAGAAAATTATAGTTACACTTAAAAGTTGATCAAGCAGAAATGAAAGTTGCATCAACCAACAGAATTTCTATTTCCTGACAGTAAAACCACAATACTACACAGAACACTATACATATAATACACATATCTCTAGAGAATAACCAGGTTCCAAGAATCACTTCCTAGAAGATCACACCACAATATACCTGCATCAGCTAACAATGTTAGTTTTACATACATGTTTTACTATGTAGTAAGTAAGAGTGTAAGACTATGAGTATATCAAGCAAGTCTGTACACATACTTTCTTTAATCATATATTTTCAAAGAATGAACTCATTAAGACTACATGAATTTATGACAACAACTCAAGCAACAATTATTATTTCAAAGATTTCAATTTTGCACATTGAGAAAAAAAATTGCAGGGAAAAGTACTGAGACTGTCCTATAACAATAGTAGTGATTATTCTAGAACTGAGTGACAAGAGGGCAGAAAAAAGGGACAAGACAAATCAGGGAGTAGATGTTTCAAAGTAAAAATCTGATCCCCTCGCATAAATTTTAACATACACAGTGAATGTATGACAGAGTGGGCGTATATACATAGTACATTAAAATAGAAAAAGAATTAACCAAGCAGCTGTTACAGTAATCTTTCTCTAACAAGTATGTAACACATGTAATGTGATAAAATAATAATAGACTTTTCATAAAAACATTAGATACATTTAACAATGCTTAATGTGCCTGCTTAATGCTTCATGTGTCTGCTTCCTGCTTCTCACGAACGTAACATTTCCCACTGTATTTCTCATCTCATTTTCGCTAGCACTAGCCAAATTTACACTAGTCCAATCAGAGCCTTTTTTCAGTACTTGGGGAAGGGGCCAGAGGCCTTTTTATATATAGATCATTTGGGGAAATTTTATCGCAATTTCATTGAAAGGGGAACAAAATATCCAAGGTAAACTCAAAATTTGGGGAAAACTACATGATTTTAAAGAAATTTCAAGAGGGGAAGGCACCTGTTAACGGCCCCTGTTATATAAGGAAAAAAAGGCCTGCCAATAAATGTTATATAGTAAATGGCAAAATAATCAACCAGCCCTACTATAATAAAGTAAGTAATTTTGACATTTTACTGTATTAGGTTTCACTAGCCCCAGACTTAGGGCTAGATAATTTAGGTGAAGATTGTGCCTACGTAGACAAGGTAACTAGACCCAGAATAAGAGAAAAACAAGCCTGAGAAATAACCCCTCAACTCCATCACATTTAACTCCTTGCATTAATAATTAAGTGTAAATAATGACAATTTGAACAACAACTGTCCTTGGTCCAATGAGGTTAAGAAACCATATAATCAAAAGTATTCAAATGCAATGTCAGTCTACGAAGTTACCAGTGAAAAGCAAAGAAAAGAAAAGCAAAATTCCCGAGTCAGCAGAATTATAAATATCAACCAACTAACCTGTATTAACTTCATGACTATGGAATACTTTACAAAAACCACTGGCAGTTAAGTTGACAAACTAAATATTTGTTCTATATAAAGTCTTCCATGTCTACTGGATAACCTTGAAATCTAATCAGCTAAGAACAGACGACAGTCTAAACATATCAGCCATTGAGTACAGGCAGTAAAGTCGGTAATTCATAAAAAAACTTATGTAAGAAACTGCCAAGTGAATTAACTGAATTTCACAGCAGCTCACGAAGTTATGGAACTCGTTTTAAACAGAATTCATCACTTCATTAATATTACAACACATGTGACTGCTTACACAACACTAAACTTTGGAACAGCACAAAGAAACACCTATCACTGAGACTATGATCTAACAAATTGAACAATCCAAGTACTAAATTCAACATTACATCAACTTGATGTCGAATTCTCTATATTCCATACTGTTAATACCAAACAAAAATATGGTAGTACTTTAACACTATTATAAACACAGATGACCGATTAAACTTCAAAGCTTAAAAATAAACATGTGATGATCAAATAAAAATCGCCACTTTCTAAAAGCCTGAATATCACAGTTTATGACAGAGAGAATCACATTACCATGGACAGAGGTGATGATAATTTAACCTACGCCCCTAGATAACCTTGCCCCTAGATAACCTTACGAAGGTATTTATATAAATACATCGTACATACTTCAAGCATGAAGACTATACTTTACAACAATTTCCTACAATATCAGCTAAGACATTAAGACTAAATTATGCATACCATAAAACAAGGTTAAATAACCTCCTTGGATGAAATTCCTTACGGTTTAACAATAGGTAATTCAAACAGTTAAATATCCATCAGTCTTTTCTATACTTAATAAAGTTTAATCCATATGACCTTATAATAGTGGTACAGATGTTTCGAACACACCTCACTATACAAGAAAATCCAGTCGACAAAGTACATTAATCATAAAATAGAATCTGTATGGTGTATCTAACATACACACTATACTAAGGTTTTTAGTCGAGGGTTACACAAGACTTGATATAAAGGTATGCGAGACCGAGAGAACGAATACATAGATAACTGACAAGCTCTATACTACCACGGTAAGATAGATAGAGAGAGAGGAGAACATTTTACATACATACTACATTCCCACACACAAGTTTAAAGATGTGTTTATTTATAAACCTGAAAATCTATTTTCATCCAAGGGAGGTAACTCTTACAACATTTATATCAAAGTACATCAAGAGTTATCTCTGAATGAATCTGGTTTAAACAAGAAATTAAGTACAAAATCCAGGACACGAATATCATTAGTCACTTTGACATGGTAAGAATTTCTGAAACTGATTGACCTATAAATGAAAGAGGATACAATGGTTATTTCAAAATGTATTGAATCTAGTTTTCTCACAATCTAAACTGCCAAAAGATTCAAATCACAAATTTTTTGTCAACAATATTATTATGCATGGATGAGTAAGAACTAAAAATAAATGTCTGGGTAAAAGAAATCTACTTCCTTTATTGATTATGAATGTAAAAGCTTAGTATATCAACATATAACAACAAAGAGGTGAAATTATATATCAACTGTGTTACAGTTAAGTATGATGACCAGCTCGCCTAACCAGCTCTTCTAGACATTATCTATATCCAATACAGATTAACTTTTATCCAGAGCTTTTTTCAGTTCTTGGAGAAGGGGCCTGGTGCCTTTTTATATATAGAACATTTGGGGAAATTTTATTGCAATCTCATAGAAAGGGGAACAAAATATCAAAGGTAAACTCCAAATTTTGGGAAAACTGCATTATTTTAAAGAAATTTCAAGAGGGGAAGGCACCCGTTAACTAAGGAAAGAATGCCTGCTTTATCATGGAGTCTAAGACTCCTAACATGGAAATAATCTGACATTATGATCATATTTTATCTCCAGTTTGGGAATAGCATTAATAGCCTTGAATTTTCTCCAGCACTAGTGTAGTGTGGGTCAAATTATCAACTAGACTGACTGTAAGACATTAGCAATTAAACTAGCCAGAATCTACCCCAGACTTCGAGCTAGAGGATTAAGCCATGTCTGGTAGCATCTTGATCACAAAATTTAAAATTAAGCTAGCAACTGGGTCATTACCTCAGCTGTTTACATAATTATAACCATGGCAACACATTAACCCAATTCATTCATCTCACATTTATAAAGTAATACATAAATTTACATCATTACATGCATACAAAACATAAAAATTTGACACATAAAATCAACAATTGATCAACTGGTCAATTGACAGGATCATGCCCTCAGCAATAATGCAGTACATTATACTCAAGACAATATATTTAAATATTATGACATCTTGTCACCTTCAAGCTATAAATATTGTTACAGTTCACTGAATACAATAAAGAGTCAATGACCTCACAAAGATCTGTATGAGTTATAAAACATCAAATACATATATGGGTAGAAGTGACAAATAGTAGAAATTTTGAAAATCCTCAAGTTAGATTTGAAAACTTTCACCCATAAATATAGTTATAAGCCGTACTAATGTCATAAGATCATATACAACATGATCAAACATCAAGCATATGAAAGCTAGAATACAACTCTCCCCCTAATCTCACTCTTGTTAGTTAACAGACCATAACAAGATCATATTTTGATCCGGCACACTCTTATTAGCCTAAACAGTAACCAGCTTTCAATGATAGTCATATCATTTATACAGAGTACCAACTTTCTCACATGGCCATGGTCAAAGCTAGGCTTAAACTTAGTTTTCAATCAGTGAGAGATCACCATGATTTTAAATTGAAAACTTAAGCTACCTGACCAAGGAGACAGTAGATTAAACTATAAAACTAACAATCAAATCATCTAATAGCTTTTCACATGAATACACTAGCTAGTAAAACAAAACATCTTAACAATTTGAAATCTAAACACTGCAACTACAATCAATAAAGGAAGCAACTTGCAAGGTGACAAAATATTCTGTACAACAAATCAAACAAGTCCAAACAAAATGTCTAATCTAGTTCAAGCGCAGACAAAAAATATATACATGTACACAGCTTACATGGTCTGACATAAAACGATTTTTGAAAAATCTAACATTGAACTGTCATTAATATAACTATAACCCAGAATTTTGTATTATTTGTAACAGAACAGAACAGAACAGATGTTTTTATTGAAGATTTGTACAACAAAGGCACATGATCTTACAAAACATTTAAGTACAAATATAATACAGATCAATGATTAGACACATATACAAAGGAAAAACAATGCATACACAAGATACTAACTGAACCTTTATTCACTTCACAAGACCAGTTTAGATGTCTGCCATTAGGAAACAGGGCAGGGCAGGGTTGCCGTTTTGAAGTGACTATTTCTGCAGAGGAGCAAAAGAAGTGTAGGCAGAAAAAAGGGTCTTTCATATTTGTAAGAGGAAACTCTCATATAGTGCTCAGTTTGTTAGAAGTGTCATGCCACTTCAGCAAATCACCAAAATCAGACTTTTTAAAGCAAAAAAATCACAAAAGAAACATTAATACTTCAGTGGATACAAAAATATTTCAACCTCATTCATGAAACATATCTATCAAGCACAGCCAGTAACCCAGGCTACGTGACATATTTCAGGTTATGCACTAGACAGTCACATGTTATCAATTTTCTGTAAATCTATTTTTAGCATTTTCTGAAATTGTATCTATAAATAGCAACAGGTAAAATTGAAACTGAAAGTAGAAATGTCACATGATCACTTGAAAACAATGATCATTAAGAGATCTGCATTGTGTAGAATTTTGTATGTTAATGGTTATTTGAGTATGAAAAAATAGAACTTTTAAACTAGCTCAGTACTGGTGTCTACTTAGCTATGCATACTGAACTATTTATCTCATGAATTGACAATAGACCTCTTCAGTTTTAAGACAAGTTCATACATAACATATAGCAAGTTACAGACATTGTCTTAATCAACAAGTTTGAAACCTCGGACAAGACAAAATTGATTTGAGCTGGTATGCTGGTAAAAATTACTATGTCGACTTACTTACTAGTTTTGCCCTTTACTGTGTAACCAATTAAAATCACATCAGTCATCCAGAAAATTTCAGGCAATGACTGTTATGGATAACTCTAATCAATTTTATTTATATCATTTTACTGGGTTTACACTGTGTCAACACAATTTTGGTCATTTTACATCTTCCAGTGCAACTAAATTATATTCTTAGCAGCAATTGTTCTCTTACAATTTTCAACTTATACAAAACATGCCTTTATCAAGCAAGTAAAATAAACCTTATCAACTATTATACTCACAGTAACAGCTAAGTCTGTGTAAGCATCATACTCATTGCCTGACTTCATGTCACCTTTCTTATTTAATTCTTTGAACTTATTTTTAGCTTTCTGCTTTTTGGGTACTGAAATATAAACATTACATATATGAATACCAGGTAAATACTGAAACATGTTAGATCTGGAACTCAAATTCTAGGGTTTTTCACCCCTATTGGAGGGGTACAACTGGTAAACAGTCATTGCTAAAAATCATGTAACATCCTAATGTTTTCTATGCACTTACTTCTAGTACAGGTACATGTTTGCTTGTTCTACAGGGAAATGCCCGTTAATATGAGTCCAATATGAAGTCTACTAACAACATTAAAACATAAGTTTCTCTGTGTCTTGACCTTGTTTTGACCAAATAGGTTTCACAAACAATAATTAAACCCAAAATTTACTCACTGAGCAAGATAAACTGAAGGCAACAGTTCATTCCCCAGTCTCAACATCACTGAGGATATTAAAGTAAAATTCTCCCTATCAACTTGGCACAAGGTCTTCTAATATAATGCCATAACAATTTCAGAAAATTAAGCGTATCTTAACCTAGCAGAAATTAGTGACATCATGGAAAATATACAGTGCATGCAACTAAAATGGCCATGTTTAGAAAGCAATCTTCCTACTTATACTCTGATTTCACAGGCTATGTTGATCATTTCACGAGCTTAAGAAAATTCAAATTGAAAGAAAAACCCCATCAAGTCCATGACATAGGCAACAAGATTAAAAAGCCTCAAGTCACATGCTATGAATATCTGACCACAAAAAGTATTAACACAGTAAGCAGCAGTCAATTGTCGTCTGTGAGAATTAAATAAGCTTTATGCATCTAAATATAACTATAACATTGTGTATAACATATGTTCTAATAAAGTACAGGAAAAGAGATTAAAACAAGTAAACTGTTAAGAAACAGCATTCAAACATGTCCTACACCTGCTTTCAATATCTTACATTACAAAAATAATACAATTAAAATTAACCTTAAGAGGGACTCAGATCTGTTGCCAAAGTGGTAACCCCCCAAAGATTTCACAGCAAGTTTTTCCTCAAATGAGGGGATATTAGGCTTTTTCACATAAGTAAAATGATAAAAATCACAAAACAATAATCAACATTTTTTTACAATTAACAGCGAAGTCATTAAAGCCAATAAAGTCTAAATGTAATAGTAAGAAAAAAATATGTGACATTTTGCAAGTGCTTTTTTATGAGGGTATAGAGTTTTAAAGGCATGTAAGAAAATAAGAATATTTTTAAAAACCTTCACACTTATTTGCTTCACAATATTTTTTCACAATTTTGAAGAATACAGTGTGAAAAAAACTTGAAGAAGGACAGGTACAACTAGAGCCAACAGCCTTGATGGATTATTCCAATGCGCCAATTTTCCAACAGTTGCATTATGAACAATACTCCACTGTATACCATACAGAACTTAGAATCAACAATTAAGGCAACATAAAACCTACCTGAGACTGTTTCAGCCACTGGTTCCACAGGTTTGGTTGGTATTTCCACGTCTGGTTGTTTTTCTACTGGTGTAGGAGGCATAATGTTAACTTCAGGAGTGCTTTCTTTGCTACTATTTTTATCACTTGTTACGACACCTTCACTACTAGTATTAGTTCTATCAATATAAGGACTAGTTTTTACACTAACGGTCACTGATTCCGAGGTGGCAGGTGTTTTTTTAGTGTTCATTGACGATGTATCATTCACTATTTTACCTTCCACTTCATTTGAAGACTGCGACACGACCTCTTTAACAACCTTTGCACCGTTTGAAAGACTTGCTGATTGCGTAACATTCTCATTAGCTGTGTTGGTTTTTAACTCTGGAATATTTGGTGGCTGCGACGGCGGCTGTGTGAACACGGTCGCATCTGGCGGAGCTGGTTGGTTGAAAGGAGGAGGTATGTTCTGAATGACAGCGGGAACTTGTTGCTGCGGGGGAGGTTCGTCGCCAGCACCCATTGGTGGCTGATGAGGAACTCCTCCAGCAACCTGTGTGGTCTGCATACGAGGAGGTGAAGGGTTTGCTGGCGTGGTGCCAGTAGTTGTAGAAAGTTTGGCAGCAACTTGAGCAGCAAACTGGGCCGCTATCTCATTATGTTGTCCTGTGTTACTAGATTGTGATGGCTGTAATATAGTGAGATAATCATGTTAAAATATACTGGTATAGAATACTATAGATAGTGAAAAAAATTCTATTTTAACACTAAATTATGTGTATTGTGGCTAGTACATCTTGACCGGCAATACTAAATACTTATTAATACCATATATAGCCTATTAACACTGACCTGAGACAAGGAATAAAATTTCATCTTAAATGGTAAATATCTATATATTTTTGTTCACCTGACAAAGTATCTACTTTAATTTCATGTATTTGTGTAAGGAACCTATTAATACCTTAACACTTAATGCCCTGATTTCTCTGATTTTGAAATAAAACGTACACATATTCCACTTTGGAATTACCATTTTACAAAACTAAATATACTTTAACATTAAAAAGGCTCCTGTTTTAATGTGCTTATTAAATAACTAATGCTGAAGTGCTCGAAGCACTCTTAACACAATTTTTAACATCAAAACTAATGCCATGTTTTATTCCAAAACAAAGAATAAGCAACTGCATATAATATTAAAAAGTAGATAAGAAATTGTAAAACTAACCCTAACCTCTGCATTGTGAGATAACGGTGTACTTCTTGAACGAGTTTCAGAACTTTCTGAAGAATGAGGCAACTTTAATATTTCTTCTGTCATATCAGTTCCAGTATTTGGATCAACGATCTTCAATATAGTTCTCGAAGGTTTCTGAACTTGACCTGTCGGTGCTGTCTGTACCCTCTGGTTAGACGTTACTTGACTTGGAGGCATAAATAATGGTTGGTTACCATAGCCAGGACTGGAGTATGGTATGTTAGCAGGAGGTACAGGGTAATGTAATCCTGTCTGATTGGATGGAATACCTGTACTGTATTGTGGGTTAGGCATTCTTTGTGACTGAATCTGTCAATATAAAAACAATAACATTTCATTCAGAGACTAATATATATAGCCGTAGGTCTTTGTACTAAATTCTCTTGCGACAAAATTGGTCGTAAGTGAATTGTAGCAAAACATTAATGAATAATTGTAATATTTTGACCAATCAATACAGACCTCCCCTAAAGCCACAAGTCTGAAGCCCAAGACCAGTGAAAATTTATTAAGAACAACAAAAATATCAATTTATTTCATATAGTTAGCTAGTTGATAATTTTGCCTATTAGTATATATAACATTATAAATTAGGCTCATACTTGAGAAAATTTAAGATGAATGCTGTCAATAATGCTGTCAGTACTATATAAGACTAAAATAATACAGCATAGTTATTCTCAAAATCTTGGCATATAAGTCATTTTCTTCAAATCATGACAATTTTTTCACATTGATTTTCATCTTAGACGTACTAATTCCAGAAACAAATCAAGTTCTAGTAATATAATAACAACAATTTCACTTCAGTCGCTGACAAAAAATTTCTAATTCAACATCAAAGATAATTAAAAGGACAAAACATGACAATGGTTTGCCCCTCCTAGAAATACCAGACAAGAAATATCAACCACAAAGGTTAAATACATGAGTTGACCTTTAAGATTTAACCAATTATAATCCAGATACTAGTGGTTAAATCAACTGTCATGTAGTCTGACAGCTCTCTAAGTTATGATGTTTGATGCATTTCAATAGTTCAGTCTTCAGACTTAAAACAAATAAAAATAAACGGCACTTCTTCAACTTATGGGTTGGTGTGCAATACACCAATTCCAGAACTCAAATTTGTTGTTTTCCATCTGTACACAGGCAGTACAAACATTTATAAAGTTGTTACACATTATTGCTGAAAACCAGGAAATATGCATTAAATCCTATTGCTATTTGTACAAGCCTTTCATTTTGACAATGAGAGTTTGTTTATATCGCAGGGGAAACCCCAAATATTAGAATCCCCAATATAGCGTATAACTATAAAAGCTCCCAAAAAGTAAACCCAGACAAAAGCCAATTTTAGACTGCATCTATCAGGACAGCTACTGACTAGATTTCCCAAGCCTCAAAATGGTTCATTTGAAACAAATAACTATATCCCTAACTAAGCTATCGGGGCTTTTTCAGTCTATCTCATGGGGCAGAATAAGAGCCCCGTTCCCAATGCCAAATAACAACCATTTTCCCCAATTTCAGGAAAAAATCCCAATCTTGTTAATAATTCCCTTTGAACAAGACGGTTTTTGCCTGTACAAAAGAAACCACGAGATTTCGTGTAAAAATAATAAATACATGGGAATTTGCATTGAATGCCTCACTGAACTGTCAGAACAAACTGAGCACTGGCACGGCAAAGAGGCACCAAAGCAAAGCATATAAAGATTTAATGCAGAAAAATTAATGATAAAATGTCCATTTGTCGATATTTTCCCCCCAAATCAGACTATTTACAGCGTTAAAAATTCCCAATTTGGGCAGAGGCCTTTTTCCCAAAACCCACTGAAAAAGCCCTGGCTATAATACTCACCATATTTTGGTTCATGATGAGTTGTTGTTGACCAGCCATTTGATTAGGATTAGAATACATAACAAATGGGGGATGTACATATGCGAGACCTGATGCATTACCACCTGGGAATCTTTGATGTCTCATGTTCATGCTTTGTTGACCAGCTGGATAAAATGGCTGTAAATAAAAATAACAATCATACTATGAATGTAAGAACAGAGGTGATGGCAGAAATCAGAAATGAAAGAATACATGTTACTTCATGTAAAATAATTAAAAGCGATTCAAACCTGGACCTTCATGCATTTGCCAAGTTATTCATGAAATAGTTTTACAACCATTTTCCCATTAAACCTCAGCTTCAAATAGATAAACTATCAGTCACCACAAAACTCAACAGTCTTTTACTGGACAGGAAGTCCTGTGAAATTCAACATTCTACAGGACCGAACCCAGTCTTACGGGACAGGAGGCATTTTACATATGTGAATAAATTGAAAACTGAGTGGATGAGATCAATGTTTTGGACAACAGTAGGTCCTGTTAAGCTGCGATCTATGACAGATCTTCCCATTTTCATGTCCATCGGTCCGACATGTTTAACAGAGCTTACTATAATAATAAAATTCACTTACAGTGTTTTGCCTCACCCCAGGTTGAGGCTGTTGTTGATACATGGCTTGCTGTCCTAATCCAGGGCTTGGCATACGAGGAGCACTAAATCCTGGCTTCCCTATATCATAGCTTCCTGCCGGCCCTAGAGGCTACAAATAATAGAAAACAAGGTTGTTTTAAAGTTATCAAGACAGTAGATGAGGTTCTAGTTTTCTTAAAGTATTACACCAGAACTCATCATCCAGTTTAGTTTAGTGCAGGCATTAGATGATTCCTTTGGTAAGGGTCAGGCCTAACATAATTCACTATAATCAGAGCCTCTCAGAGAAGCTAAGGATACAAGAAATCAGAAGCCCAACAAAAATTCAATGGTAATTCATTCATTATACTGTTTATACATCTAAACATTGTACGAGCACAAGTATTCAGACTTTATGCTACATTGTAAAGGCAGAGACTGGGAACAATACAAGTTAAAGAAAATGCCTTGTTTTGATTAAAAACAGAAAAGAATATAAATAGTTGCCGACTTATTCCATACAGAGAATGAGACTTACCTGCACTGAATATTGAGTTGAAGGGGGATAGTTGGACTGGTAACTTTGTGGCTGAAACTCCTCTCCTGAAATTAGAAAGACAAATAGACATTTAAGATGTAAGAAAAGTTGATTTCAATTGATGTCCATAAAGTGGGACATATTTCATGTAATATAAGGGTTGCCTTCTCAGCTTTTGTCAAAAGCAAAAAATTCATTTTTGACAAATGTTTTTACAATGGATTATTAGCTGTAACCGTACAACAATTTAGAATGTAGCACATGTAGATTGCATAAGCAGGTAAGGTATGAGTTCCAAATGAAATCACTCACAGGAAAGTGACTACAGTGTACAGATTACTTAAAAGTAGTTTTCTTAGGATGTTAACTACTAGTACCACTTACTTCATAACTTACTTCAACACTTTCACAATTCTTAATGATTAAATAAAGGTAATCGTGGCAGATATAGGCAGCTTAGGCCTATATCTTTCATTCTCTTAAATTCTCTAGGGCGCTAGCATGATAATGAAGGGTATTCTTATGATGTTGCTCAACTGCATGAAATGTGTTCTTTTTTACTAGCCCGAACCAGTTTGCACTAGTCCCGGGCTTCAGAGCTGTTGGTAAAGGTACTGACTGTTGGGGGGTGCGATATTCGTCAGCATTGCTTGTTGAACTATGACACCTCTCAGGCTCTGGTATGAAAAATCAGTAAGTAGAATGTACAAATATATACTATTCTAGTTATCAAAATATAGGTGCGATTTATCAGTAAGTAAATGGGTACACCAAAATAAAAAAACATTAAAATGATTCATAATCACAAAGCAAACAAAAACTGAATCAGTCATATCTAAACATACGTTGACATTTTCCATCATAGGAGGTAGATCAAATGAGATTACAAATGGGTTTGAACAATAAGAAGACTTAAACATATGTCCAAGGAACACAATAACACAAGATATAAGCCAATTGAAAAGATATTTTTCGCTTCAATGGAAGTCAAAACCACAACCCGTAAGGGCAACAAGGAAGTCTTGACAGAAAACAGTGGGAGAGATAAGAATTCAGAAGTTACGTAAATTAAACATCTAAAAGCAATCATAAACAAGTTAATTACATAAATGTAACCCATGTGAAAAGGTGAAAAAGACCATATGCGTCATTCTAGGTTTTAACCCCCAACGCGATGTACACATGTCACAGACTTGCTCGCCGGCAGGTGTCCACGTAGTGTAGGCCTGAACTTAAATGATAAATACAAAGAAATATAAACAATGAACGTACCAGTGTAGTGGAAACCTAAGTTTCTTGACTGCGGCTGGCCTGCAATTTGTGAAGGTGGTGACGTTTCCGGTTTACTACGAATTCCATTCATTGCAACGCAAATGTTTGATGTTCTTGAGTCCCTCCTAAGAGGACCTATTTATGAAGCTTGTTTCCAAGCTCAATCTCCTGTTTAAGAAACAAATATTCATTGAGTTAATCATTAAATATCATCAAAAGCACATTTTAAGAAAAAAAGTTCATTTCATAATACAAGATGGAAGATGTTGACAGATTACAAATATCTGACATAAAAATGGCTACCTTACACGGTCCGCAAGGAGACGGCTACATTCGGCTATTTCCGCTAAATGAATACTTCCGGGTTAAAGGTCAAAGGTTAAAAGTCATGTGACGGTTAGTGATTTGTTTACAAATCGAGAAATAGGGGCTTCTAAAGACGGCGTTTTCGATTTTTCAAAGGTATAAACTGTGATTTATTAATATTATTATAGTTTATTCTTTGCACAAACTTTCCGCTGTTTATGATCAGAGATTATTATGAAAGTGGACTTGTTTAAAGTTGGTGTAAATCGGATAACACCCACTTTCGGGTAAACAACAACAAAAGAAATGTTTTATTTCATCAGATTAAAATTCTGAACGCCGATCGTACACGCAGAACATCAATTATGCTTAGTAACTTAAAAATGTGTTCTTATTTCTGTAGAAATGAATCGTTATTTCAAAATATAAATAATAAAACGTTTTAGATTTTTAGTGTAAAATACTTAGTTAATGTTTTTAGCAGAGACATGATTCCCCGTTTTTAAGGATAGAATGAAGATTTCAGGTCGATTACATGTGTGATTCTATTGCTGATAAAGCTACACTATATTTAAAATTAGGGATGATCTAATTTTTTGGGGTGTGTAACCCATGGTCTAAGCTGGGATTGAACGCACAACCTTCTGAAATGAGTGCAGACACTTAACCGTGTCACATAAAAAGTACATGTACCTAGAAGGCAAGAAAGAGAGTAAAATAGTCTTTTTATACATTTATGGTTCATGTGCATTATTCTTTGGCATCAGTGCTAATATTCATGTGATTTTATTGAGTGTCTATGTTCATTCTATAAAGCAGGTCGATAGCGCAGTTGCCATGAGTTGGTAGCACGCTGGGATTTCGAATATAGTGACTCGAAGGCGAACAGGTTCGAATCTTACCAGGGTAGGTTATACCCTTCTGAAGAGCTAGGTTTAGACAGCCCCTGGAAGCCATGAAATAACCAAAATGAGTTGACATGGCAATAAACCCAGACTAAAATATAAATAAGTATTCATTCTACATCTATTTACAGGGTTTTGTGTAGGAGTTGTCGTATTTACCATAAAAGCATAACAGAAGTCAACAATTGAAGTATAAATACAGACTAAGACGTCATTTTAATAAAACAGTGATTTACAGCTTATCTTCAGGACTTTTTTGTACAGTTGAAAGATGCCATGGCAACCATTGATTGGTGAATCATATCCTGGAAATTGGGAAAATGGTTCAATAATTTTAGCAAATAATTGTACTGATGGCGTTCAGTGGATCTATAAGATACTAAGTGATTGTGTATGGGATGAACTCGGCATTGCTTCTGAAGTTTTAGGCTTGGCTTCCATAGTAACATGGATGATAGTTTCTGTACCGTAAGTTTTTCTACCTTTCGTAACTGTTATGCATGAACAGTACAATCTCTGAAAAAAATTACAGCTGTGCAGTCACTCTAAAACATGGCAGATTGATGGACAACTCTTGTAAAAAATAAATAGATCTGCAGGTTTACAGGACCGACTGTCTAGCAAGAAAAATGACATCTACATAGTTTTTTATTTCATCAAACTATGTAAAATGCCTCCCGTCCTGTAGGATTTGGTTTGATCCTGTTTAATATGAATTCATCTTTACAGGACCAACTGTACAGTAATTAACTGTTCAGTTTGGTGGTGACTTGCATGATAATCAGCAAAACAGATGTGATGTGATCTACTGTGCACAGTGTGCAGTTACATTATCGGAGGATGTTGACTGTATATGATGTGATTATACTGTATCAGTTGGTCTTTGATTTGTCTACATATGAATATAAAAAATTCAATAAATTCTTAAAAAAAAAGGACAAGGCAAAAATAGGGACAAGCTGAATTGGGTTGCTACTCGCTGTTAAAAGAATTACTAAGGTACCTGTATGATATATATACCTGTCAATTCAGGTTGAGACTCACGCATACTCGCACACATTTAGAATAAAAATCACGCTCTCACTCTCGGAATTCAACTTCTCATGCAAATTCATAAAACTTATAATCTAAAATATATCTTAAATCTGTACTTTTTTGGTTATATCTATATTATTACTGGTGTGATCAATCTTGTGCACCTGCTTGCTGTAAGAATCTAATGCCAACTCTTCTCTGGTCAATCTAGAAGATTGAAAAGTGACTTCTTTTGCTGCAAGGGTGCCTGGAACCCATGTAATGCAAAAATATGCATGTTTGTAGTCAGCGCAATATGCAATGTTTTTGATCACATTTTCAAGAAAATTACGAGGAATACACTGTGGCTTCTGGGGGGCTTCCCTCAGTGGAACCCACTTTTCACCCACTTCTCACGCTTTGACTCTTGCCACCCTTGACAGACCTGTGATATGATTGTTAATTTTGTATATTTTCAGACAAATGATAAAGAATTTTCGTCATGTTGAAGGTATTGAAGGAATATCATTAATGTTAATATTAATGTGGACTTTAGGTGATACAGCTAATCTTGTTGGTGCAATATTAACTAAACAATTACCTTTACAGGTAAATATATACATTACAGTCAGGGGCGGATTTAAGAATTTTTTCTAGTGGGGGGGGGTCCTAACTTTTTCTAGGGGGGTGGATCCAAACTTTCTCGGGGGGGGGGGGAGTGGGGGTGTTCCAAACCTTTGAACAACAACGATATTGTAGTGATATTTTAACCTTTAAAATAATTAAATACGAGCATAACCGTTTTTTAAGTTAAAGTTTAAGTTAAGTTTCCAGAATTCAGAATTCTTCAAACTTTGATTGTATTTTTTGGTGTGACTTACTTTGTAAGAGAGGTCAGTTCATTCAGTTACATATGCTTAACACTGTTAAGGTACAAAATACAATTATTGTTCCAGCCATGTTCTACAAACAGTTTTCAACATTATTGTACATTAATCTGAATAATCTCAGACTCAACTTCTCTCTTTTATTTTATAATTTCAGATATATTTAGCTATATATTTTGTATTTGCTGATCTAGTGTTGTTTTCACAGTTCTTATATTATAATTTATGGTGGAAAAAACATCGTAAAGGTAAGAAAATATTATATAATGTAGTTAGTAAAGTTTGTTTGCTTTTGTTTGGTTTAATGCCTTAGCAACACATTGTATAGGTCATATAACAGCGATCAGTCAACCTACTCACTCTTCCTGGAAAGGCTAAATCTCTGGATTTAGCTGTTCACCAAATACTAAGCGCATACTTTCGTCAGTGACAGACAACTGCCCTACATAATTAAAAATCATTGGTAGGAGGGAGAATGGCCATAGAAATAATTTCATGACCAAGCTCCACGAAAGTATGCCCTGCCAAGGAATCAAACCCATGTCCCCTTGATTAGTAGACTTGCGTGCTACTAACTGAGCTAGCTGGGTGGCTATAGTTAGTTAAGTAAATACTTAGTTGGCATTACAACTTGTATCATCATGGATAAAACTTTTCAAGACTGATCAGGATTGTTAGAACAATGGCTTATTAGGGCTACCCTACCCTACCCTGCGAATCTGGATAAAAATTTTCAAGATTGATCAAGAATGTTAGATAAAGGTTAATTACGCATAAAGAATTCTATGTTTAGGGCTAGCCAACGCTTCCTTTACAAATCTTGCCGACTGTAGATTTTTTTATAGAAATTTGATAGATTTCTGTAGAAATTTTTGGCTGTCTGGACTAGTAATTGGTTGTCCTGGACAACCAGACACCCACTTATTTCATGGACTGCCTTATACATTCAATGTGTTACTATGTTAATATATTACTACTGTCTACAATTTGTTGAATATCTTCTTTGTACAAATGTACCTTTTGAACACTATGTAGTGTATCATATTTTATTTTTCTTCTGAGTATTATACTGGTTATATTCAACAATATTTAAAAGAAAAGGGTATATTACATATGTTTATATATTACATGTATGTATAGTATTCACAAATAGTGTATATTTCATTTATACCATCCATGTGAAACAGTTAAAGTAGAATAGAACTAGTTTTCACGCATTTCAATTTTTTGGTACTAGTTTACACAATTTTATATTTCCAACAAGTTCCCTTAGCTCTTAACAACATTTTTAGAGTGAAAAGTCATATTTTTGGAGAATGTTACAGAATTATGAGAATATTCAAATAAGTCTGCATGGCTTACCTCCCCCAAGAATTGAGCAACTTGGTTTATTGTTCTTGAAACTCTTCAAAAAGGAGAAAAAGGGAGGTTACTCTAAGGGCATACAAACTGTAAATATCTGCAATGATAACTTTCCCTTGTTGGTATGAGTGAAAGGGCCTACGATATTTTTAACAATGTTTTAAAAAAAAAAAAAATGTTTGTGTTTTACAGGTTATGAACCGATACAACCTCATACACACGGTGTACCACAAGTTGTTCTATGTATATCTGGAGCTATGTTACTATGTATGAATCAATCTATAAAGTCACTAGATGTCCCGTCATCATATGAAACAATACATCACCCAGCTGGAAGGTCTTTACTCTCTCAGGAACATCATCATAATAATGTCTTATATCATATGCATGTGTTTGAAGTAAGTATACACCATCCTGTATGTTGTTTTTTTAAATATTTTTTTTTAACTTGGCTTAATCCAGATGCTTTGGAGGGATGTTCGTTTTATAGCCCAAAAATTTTATCTACTGTAATTTCAGGCACTGTCAATCCTTAGATATTGTAAAAAATCCAAGGCTATAAAATGACCAATTTTGAAATCCAAGCTAATTTGGTGATTAGTAATCTAGTTATTAAACAGACAAAATCAACATTAAAGTCCCTTCTGTTTAAAAAAAATTTAGAGTGAGAAATTTCGTCTTAATTAGTCCTTACTAGGAAGTTTAGTTGTTAATTACTTATATCACTGTTGATAGAGATTATTTTTTACAAAGGAAGTTATCGGCACACTTGCTTAAGGTATTGAGGTATATGCCGTGTTGGCTTATTGGTTTATAGTCTATTACATTAATCATGTTCTGTCAACTTCACTATCCTGCATGATAATGCCTGTTCATCTCGGCACATTTACGCTTGGATGCTATTAAACCATCCCAGGTGAATTTCTTATCCAAGTAAATAATCACTGCTTTACCAAGCTTTTCTTAATTCTTTAGCATCCTCACCACTAAACAATTTCTCCTACTTACACAAAATGATGTTGTTGTTATTTTTATTTTACTACAGAATCTTACAGATGAAGTTGGTTACGCTATAGGTGTTGTATCTAGTATATTTTATACTTTCTCTAGGCTTGGACAAATGTGGAAAAATGTAAGTTTAGTATACATGTAAAAAATCTTAAACTTAGTATCAGCGATATTTTTACGTCTGCGTCCCGCGTCCCTGACGCACAATTTTAGCTAAAAACCCATTGCTTCTTGACATGTGCGTCCAGCTGAAAGCATAACGCCGTGGAAGTGGCAAGTAGACGAGTAAAATAAAAATCAGCGGACTGGAACAAATGACAACTCTGCTCAGAGTTTTGCGTTATTAATAGCTGTAATTAACAACTTTACACCGTTAAACGTCATATGTTCTAGTATTACGACATATTTCATTGGTTCTGTATTATCAGTGACCAATCAAACCGACTTTTATATTGTACTCGGTTGTTGATATCAACAGGCTTTATTGATAGCGTAATTTAGGAGTCTTCACCTCGCTTTCTAGTTAAATACTGGTGTTCAGTTTCTTCTTGTATATAACAAGTGTTCCGTACATTAGAGATGCTAGTTATAAATCTTTTTAAATTGCAACGCTAAGAGGTCATTAGTTAAACACTTTGATTTAAAATTTACGACCAAATCTCTGTCATACACAGTGAGGAATGGTATAAGTTCTATTTCAGACAATTAAGGTCCTAACTTTTATTATGCCTAATCAATTATTACGACGGTTACAATTTGTTAATGAACTTGAAGTCAATAAGCATAAAAGCTGACCATAACTAGCTCACTTCATGATAGTTTCTCAATTATATGATCGTTGAATCCATCCTGTATCATTGTTTTAACATGATGACGATCTGCGCCGTGAAACATTCGTCCTCAATAATGTTCGTACTCGATACGTTATGAACATTTAAAAAAAAAAAGATTTTAAAAAGTTTCATTTGACAATTTTTGATCAACTTGATTAACTTGAAAAATATGTCAACTGAATGGACATTTATACGGTTAAATAAATTGATAAGAATACATATTTAATCAGACTTAAACTGTAAATAAATTACTTATTTTGTGAATTGTGTTATCAAATAATTGTAATATTCAAGTTTTCTTATGAAAAACCATCAGAATTACTGAAAGATGCATTCAAGGTAAATAAAATGACTGTTGATGGTTGTATACAAAGGCATCTAAAGAGTTGTGAAATACAATGTATATCAACTAAATGCATTATCAATAATATCTATTATTATGGACTGATTTCCACCATCATTTATACAACATTTTGGACTCTTGCTTGAGAAATATTTCTAATTTTTTAAAAGTTTGCCCTATGAGTCATTGACTATTAACTTTGAAAGCCTGAGTTAGAGACACATGTTGGATAATTCTTGTGATTTCTTACCCAAAGAAATTTAAAAAATCACAAGACTTAGGTTGCATCCTAAAATAAACATAGTTTGTTTGGTGTATGATATAAACATTTCAGCAACTTTTCAATTTTTACATAATTATTCCATCTGTCAACTGATTATTTGGGCAGACAGAAAGTCTGACCATATATGCCTGTTTAACTGATAGTTTGAAGTCTTTGGTACAGACTGAGTCTGAGTCAATAAAACATGGAAATCTTAATTTCAATTTATTGTTTTGCTTTCCTGAAGTTTTGAAAGTGATACATGATTTATTGAGTTTACACTGTTATTAAAAGTGAAAGTTCATAAAGACATGTAGCTTGATGTTTGATTGTATATGCAGGGACCCATTGTTTCCGTCATGGACCCATTGTTTTAAAACATGTGAGTCCTGTCGGACCCATTGAATTCATTTCTAAAAATATCGCTGTTAGTATGTCAAATACATTATGCTTGGGAAACTACACTATTTTTAACTTATTTATTGTAATCAAATGATGTTAAAATTGTATTTTTGTCTTAAGGTAAGGGATATATATCCTATGTAAAAAAGTAATTCAGATAACTCTATTTCTCATAACTCCATTGTTATCCGAATTAGTCAGCCCAGACCAGGACAGCTCAGTTAAGAGATCAGTTCCATATTAAGTAAGGGGGCCTGTGTTTGCCTACACATTGTAATATGGCAATTTTGTTGAATTTTATTCTACTGTCTGTTGCACAAACATTAAAACCACTGATTATTAACTCAATTATGGTTATCGAGCACAGAAAAACTGTAGTGAATATTAGATCTGCATGGTAAATGTATGTACCACTGACAGTTAAATTATAAATATCTGTAACTAAGATGGTTAATTTTCCGCTATTAGCTTATTATTAATTAATTAACTAATTACCGTAACTAGTTAACCACTTAAATAACGGGCGAAATATGCCACCATAAATGATATATTTGTATTTCAGTATAAAAGAAAATCCACAGAAGGTTTATCTGTATTAATGTTTATATTAGCTGTATTAGGTAACCTAACATATGGTTTAGCTATATTGGTACGAAGTCTTGAACCAACCTATGTTATAAAACATTTACCTTGGCTTATAGGTAGTCTAGGAGTTATCTTTCTTGATTCATCTGTATCCTTTTTATAATGATGACGATGATGATGGTGATGGTGATTATGATGGTGGTGATGTAATGTTGTTGATGATAATCATTATGATATTAGTGGTAATAATGATGATTATGATAGAGGTTATGATTGTGATAATGATGATTATAGTAATGGTGATTTTTATAGTTATGGTGTAGATGTTGTTGATGATGATTATTATGAAATAAGTGGTGATAATAATGATGATGATGCTCATGATAGAGGTTATAAGTGTGATGATGATGATTTTGATGGTGATAGTAATGGTGATGATGATTATGATAATGTTATTGAGGAATGATTATGTCAATGATGATAATTATTGTGATGATGATGATCATTTTTAAAGTATTATCATGATGGTGGCAATGATGATGATAATGTTGTTGATAAAATCGATTTTAATAATTAATATTATAATGATAGTGTTGATGAGGATGATGATTTAAAAGTATTTTAATAATGGTGACATGGCAATTATGATAATGATGATTGTGATGATGATGTAGTTGATGATATTAATTTTAATGATGATAATTATTATAATGTAGGGCAGTAGTCAGTGACTGACAGAAGTATGCTTCTAGTAGTTGGTTAACAGCTAAATCCAGAGATTTAACCTTTCCAGGAACAGTGAGTAGGTGGACTGACTGCCTTGATATAACCTAAACAATGTGTTGCTATGGCGTTAAACCTTACAATAAAAAAATGATAGTGGTGATTACAACAGTGATCTACAAGATATCTGTTTACAGAGATTGTTATATTTTCCTTAACCTAAGATTTCAGCTTTTAGTTCAGTTCAGATTTTATGGTGAGCAAGATGATTTTGATAAATTATTACGTGATCCCTTGTCTAACGCGACAGGAGCTGACACTGAAGTCAAAGTCGAAGGATATTCCAGTAGACGAGGAACCATCAACTGAGGGGCCTTGCGGGATACGTCATAAATTAGAGGCATTGTGGGATATGTCATGATTAAGATCTTGGTGCATTTAATTATAAACCCTTGATGTATATGAACAATGTTTATTTATGATTTTAATGATTAATTTGGACTTTTAATGATTGATTTGAATTTTTAATGAATTTTGATTATCAATTTGAATTTTTAATGATTTAATTTGAGTTTTTAATGAATTTTATTGTTTTTTGGGGGGGGGGTTTATAGAAAAAAAATTAAAACTGTTTTGCTCTTTTATCGTGTACCTCAACTTTTTTAAATCATATGACCTTGGACCTCTATTGTCAAACAACTAGTCTTTATGTTGTGTTTATGTATGAAAAAAGACGTTCTTACTGTATAGACCAATTTTTGTTTTAATTTTAGTTTAACTTTTTACTTTAGTTTCATGTACAAATTTTTCACGTATTTTTTATTGAAATTTTTACAATACAAAAGGTTGTATGATACAATGCTTTTCATGTTTATTCATGCAGCTACTTGTTAATGTCACTTTTTAATTCATGATTAGGCTCATAATAATGGTTCATTTGATCATTTAAATCATCATTGGTTGTTCTGACTTCAGCAAAAAATATTCAGCTGTTTTAAATTCCAAATTGGAACATTGTATTTTCAAGTGTATTATGCTTTTAAGCCAGATTTTTCATCGAAAATATTCGACTTATAGTTTGGGGAAACCCGGGCAGGCATCCAGTGTTGTTTAAAATCTATACTATTAAATTTGCGAGTTTCCTGTTTGTGGAAGAAACTGCGCAGCTTTGAATAAATCTTTTGTTTGTCGCTGGAGCACCTTTATACCGGCATATCAAGTTGACAATTCTTTTTTGACAAAGCCTCTTGATATTTGCAAAAACTGCCAAAAATCAACAAAAATAGTGGGTTTTTTTGTGTCTAAAAATAGTTCTAGATAAAACTAAAAATAGACCAATCTCCCCGCAGTGGTTATTTCCCTTTATTAAATCAATAACCACTGCCACCACAAGTAAATTCGTCCCTCAGAGAGCCGAATATGCCTGTTTCGAGGAACAGTTTCGAGAACTGTCATTACCTAAAGCCCGTGCTTGCACGGGCTCCCATCTAGTTGTGTTAAAAGTTTTTTCTTCACCATATATCTCTGCCATTTATTGTCAGATCTTTATGAAACTTTATACAATGATAACATACTATGTGATGAACAGAATAAGGAAGTAACCACAACTCTACCTGACTTTATTATGGATTATATCCGTTTGTAATTTTAGCGTTAAAGTTTTTAATATGTTGGATGTCTCTGTCATTTATGGTCAGATCTTGATGAAAATCCAGATTTAATGTGGTTTCCACATTATATTTCTTGTCTCCTATTCCCTCGCTGTCTAGCTACTAAAAGAATTATTCCATGCTTTCTTGCCATTTAACCTTGCTTGTTATACATTACTATAGTACCTTTATTAGAATGGCTTATATTTATTTGTTATATTTTGTTTTGTTTCTATGATTGTATTCATTGTTCAAAGTTATTTCTTCAATGCTTCCTGCCGTTATATGAGGATGAACTATGTTTTGCTATGGCGTTAAACCTACCAAAAACAAACTTTAAATTTGATGATGAATAAATAACTTTATTATATGAAGGTTACATCTCAATGGGTCAGAGCATAACTAGTGTACATTCTTCATTAATTACATGTTTAGCATTGGCCCATTGATTTAAATTAACATGTACATACGTTGTAAAATGTAAAAAATATTATTCTATTATTATTGTTTGCCATATTTAGCCTAACCCATATACATACTATATTTATGTCTTTAAAAAATGAAAAACTTTGTTTGTACCGGATGTTTCTGTGCAGGACAAAGTTGAAACACATATGTGTTTAAATAGAACAATAGAATTCAATATGTGTTGTTTACAACATGGCCAGTTTATTTCATACATTTAGTTTATGTTTTTTATTGTTTTGTAAATATTTACTTGTATTGTGTATTGATGTGTTATGATGCAATATTAGATTAGTGATTTAGTTTTGTATAATCATAATTTGTTCAAATTGACCTGAGAGTGGGCGCGGCCGAGTAGTTATGATGTTGGACTGTTCATTATTAGATTGCCTGTTCCATGCTGGTACAAAATCACATCCTTATCCTACCTCGTTGTTTCCTTGAGCAAGAAACTTTATCCTACTAGCTCAGTACTGGGGGATCAGGAAGCAAACCCAAATAGTGATTTATTTAAGTTGTTAGAACTTGATTTACAATTGAGTTACAGATAATAAATTAGTATAAACTAAAATCTGAAAAAGATGAATACATAATGTGCTACAGATAACTGATTTAGTCTATGTAAATGATATTTAAAAGGTAATACTAAGTTCATACTAATTTTATTTTAGCTCGATAGTGAAACAGTTAAATCACTTTGAGTCTGCTTCCTGGTCCTTCATTACTGAGCTAGTAGGATAGTTTCTTGCTCAATGAAACAACAGGGTAGGTTTTAGATGATATTTGAACCAATGCTGAGATGTCTATCTAATGATTACCAGTCCAAGGTCGTTACTACTTGGTCATGCCTGTTCAAATAGTAATCCTTGGCTTGGATCAGTTTTTCACAAGCCATACCATTCTGTGATTAGCATGTTATAAACTTATTTGTTGATGTTCCATTAACCTTAACAAACAAGGTTCCGTTAAACCTGAACATACCTTTCTGTGATATTTATTATGTTTTTATTGTTTATCCTTTCTATAAGAAAGAAAGAAAATAGAACCACACATATTGCTAGATCGTAATTAGAAATGTAAATGATATCAGTGTACAAAGTGCAACAGCCAGTTGCAGAGTTTTTCTGGGTTTTGTGTTTGAAATTTTGTGAATTATATATTTAGTATATGAGATTTTGTCTTATTTTTGTGTTTATGAAATTATGATGGCATCACAAATTTTGTGTTTGATTTTTTGTCACATTTTGTCAAATATTTTTAGTCAAAACTCATTATTATATTTTAGATGAAATAAGTGTACGTCTAATTTTGTTTATCTGAATTTGTGTTTGAATTTTTGTCAAAATTAGGCATTATGATTTTTTTGTCAAAATTAGGCAGTATGATTTTTTTGTCAAAATTAGGCATTATGATTTTTTTGTCAAAATTAGGCATTATGATTTTTTTGTCAAAATTAGGCATTATGATTTTTTTGTCAAAATTAGGCAGTATGATTTTTTTGTCAAATTAAGTGTATCTAAAACTTGGAATTTGATTTTCCAAAAAAATGTGTGAAGTACACGTATTTTTTTCAAATTTGTTTATTCCATATTTTGTCAAATTTGTTTATTTGAAATTGTGTAAATTTAGTACTTATTAGATACAACATTGGTTGTTTATGACAGTAGATTTTATAAGCCTTTCAAACCACTGTGGCTATAGACCTAATCCAGATTTCAAATGCATGGGTTTTTCCGTCCGAGCACAGGCGGTACAAACAAAGTTTTCTACACATTATTGCCAAATAGCACGAACTATGGATTAAAGCCTATTGTAACGGTGAAAGTTTGTTTGTACCGGAGGGAAAAACCCAAATATTTGAATTCCGGATATAGTCTATCGTACAGTGGTTTTAAGCACTTAGGCCTATTCTTATGATTCGGACACTTACATGTACATGTACTCCAATTTGCATAATTGTATGTGATTGTTTTGTTTTCCTATATTCATTCCATTGTTAAAGTATGTTTTGATTTTGTTTGATTTTATTGAATCTCAACACAAGTGATTAGGAATTTTCTTTAATGAACAGTTGAATAAGTGTAACAGTGAGTGTGAGATTTTGTATATCAGCGAGTGTATATATGTATATATAGTCAGCAAAAATAAGCTATGGCGGTAAATTCTGACAAATTTAACTGTGATACAAGGTACTCAATGTTAATTAAGTATAATTTCTTAGTGGTGAATGGAGCTTCTTTTATTATTATATGTTAGTCTAATTATAATATATATACACTACATTATAACTTTAATGATTGAAAAAATTTGGTATATTGAGGTAAAAAATTCTATATCATGAGAGCTTAATGCAAAACGGTCGTCACTCAGTCTTTTTTTAACTTGAGTTACGGCCATTTTGCGCTAAGCCTGGGGTATTAGAAACAAAATGCTCCATGTTTTATTGTCTTCTGTTATTTGATATTGACAGCCAAACAATACATTAGAGTACATGTACAAGTCTGTGGTGCTTTTCACAAAAATTGTTACGAAAAAAATCTTCGTAAGTCAGTTTCATATAGTTAGCACTTCAAAGTCAGATGGATAATAAGCATAACTATGATATGATATTCAAAAGATATACACAATTCTACACAATTTGTATAATATTTAGAATTGATAAGTCAAAAAATTAGCGTATTAGTAATGTTTCTTGCTTTTGACTTAGGAAGATTTTTTTCGTTAGAATTTTTGTGAAAAGCACCACTGACCCCTAATTTCAGGAATTTTGGGACCTAAGAAAAGGTTTTTTTCCTACATGAATGATGATTTAATTCACAAAGTTTTGGATTTTGTTTGTTTTGACATTTCTTTTCAGTACATGTATTATGATTGATCATAATAAAAACTTTTAAATGATTATATGTAATGTTAGTTCTGATATTTCCAGCCTTGATCTTATAATTGCTTGCATGAGCTCATCTTAGTGTGAACTTTTGGGATCGTTGGATGTAAGTCGTCTGACTGTTGTCTGTCAACAGCCATTTTATACACTCAATTTGCGACATATACTTTGCCATGCCTACTTGTGGTTGCCTTTATAGAGTGAAGTTTATGACAAAATTGTGTGAATATATTGAAGAAACAAACTTTATTTTTTAGTAATTGGATCTATTTAACATCTCGACCAATTAATAGATTTGATAGAAAATTGATAATTGGTGCCAGTGTTGTAGTTTGACTTCCAGAAGTACCATCTGAAATTGAATATACGAAAATGTTTCATTTGTCATATTGTAGCAGTTAGTTATTTAACTCACAGTCCTTGGATAGGCCTAGATGTTTGTCTCCACTCCAAGCTTTCAATCATGTACAAAGTTCAAAACCTCCCCAATGGGTAGCTAACATTTGCCTTATCTGATACACAGGCAGTATGGAGAATGTCCGTAGAAAATGTTTCATGACCAAGCTTATCAGTCTAAGTATAAAGGGGATACCATTGATCTTTTATACAGATCAATTGGTGATACAGTGTAGTTTAGAACCCAACAATAAACAAAGACAAGTAATTCAAAAATAAGAAAAACACCAAATTGTTAGTGAGAAGGTCTAAATTGTTACCATAGCGACAGATCCAAGGATGTGTTTGTCGACAATCTACATCGTCCCAATGTGCGTAGTTGGTATAAGGCACATAGACAACACAGTCTTCATAAATATGATTATAAAAGTTACTTTTTCTTCCAGGCATCCAATTCTGCCAGGAAAATCTAACCCCTGAAATATCAGTGAAATCAATAACTGTAAAACAACATCCTATTCCAAGTTAAACTATTTTAAAGTATGCTAAAAACCAATCTCCGTAAACAGAGATCCTGTTCTACTCGCGTTGTCGTACTGGATCTCTACCTAGTCAATGCAAGGTCACGTCGAGATGAACTTTGTGTCGACCAATCAATGCGTAGCTTTCATCTAGACGAAAACACTATTAATCACATTTTGATTTTCGTAATTTCTATTTTTAGACCTATGTTTGCATGCTACTTTAACAGCGGTATTATTCACAGTCTGCGATTGGGCGGCTCATTTCAAATTTCGTGACGTAGACGATGTAAACAAGTTACGTATCATAACAATTTCGTCATGAATATTATGATGAGAAAAGGTCACCTGAACGTGACCTTCGTTTGGAACATCTACATTAGCGAGTATGCGAGCGGTAAAATTGTAGATCGGGATTTAATCAGATTGGCTAAAAACATAAATATACGAGAATATAAGAATAATGGTTGTAATATCAATTGACTTAAGTTTTTAATTATTTCCACACCTTGCCATGGACATCCTGTATAATTCAATTTGTAAAGAAACGGAGTTTGCATAAGAAGAAACAATCAAACGTTTTCAGACTTCAATTAGCTGTACAAAATTTACGAATAACCTTAGTTGCATCAAGAAAAAGAAACAGATATAGAAACATCAAAGAAAAAACATGTCTTACATACCCGACGTCCAGGTAAAATATTCCTCATGGTGTCTATCATTCAATCCTGTCCACACAGCTTGATCAAATCCATGCCTGTACAGAAAATTCAGAATGAAATTTTCCTCATCTTGGTTAGAAATATGTACGAGGTGACCTCCTTTACTTACACAGTTCTTTTCAGCTGATTGCCACGTGAACCAATATGGAACCAGTTCATAACAACTTCCGGCATGCACTTGTACGAAGCCATTGTTGTGTTTAGCGGCGGCTACGACATTAGCTGGACATGTATGCACTGAAATAATAAAGCTTACACAATAATCTAAGACACCAATGGACAGTTTAAAAAGAAATGATATTCGTCCTCAACGGTGTCCATCTCACACATATCTCATATAGTACCGTATGTACTGAGTGTTGCAAATTATCGAAAACAAACATATTATTAGCCTGATCTATATAATGGGGCTTGATACAGGTCATGCACGAAAAGTAAGATTAAAAAGTCGCAATAATAAACTGAAAAATCTGGGCTCCTTTCACAATTTTTTCCACAGTTTTGATGAATTTGCTGATACATATAGAAACATTTGAGTATTGAAATTTTTTCAAACTCTGTAGACTTTGAAGATGAAGGTTGGTTTTATGTTTAAATGCATTTGTATGAATCAAAGGTTTTGAAATAAGTTAAATGAAACATGGCCTACATAGAATACGCCATATTGGAACGCCATTGGGACGCCATCTTGATTACGTCACTGTCACATAAAGCAAGTTCTAATGGCGGCAATATAGTTGGTGTGCCGTCAACTGAATTATTTCTTCATATTTGATAATAATGAAACAAACTTACATCCTGAGAATATATTAAATGGCGCCTTGGTAGTTGCTTTTGTTGTTGTTGCTTTTGTAGTTGAAGCAGTTGTCAATGGTGCTTTTGTCGTTGGAATTGCCGTTGTTGGTGCTTTTGTTGTTGGTACTTTTGTCGTTGGTATTGCCGTTGTTGGTGCTTTTGTCGTTGGTACTTTTGTCGTTGGTATTGCCGTTGTTGGTGTTTTTGTCGTTGGTGCTTTTGTCGTTGGTATTGCCGTTGTTTGTGCTTTTGACATTGAATTTGCCGGTGTTGTTGTTTGGGTGGTGCTTCCTGCTGTTGATGTAAATTGTTTTGGTGTTGCCGATGAACTGAGAGCACTGGTTGATATATTTGACGACGCTGTTGAGATCATTGAAGATGTATGTATTGTAGTGGATGTGCTATTTGGTTTATGGGTAAATAAAACTGGATTTGTTGTTTTCACTGATGGCACCGATGTTTGTACAGAAACTGTTGGTGACGGTGTTGACACGGATGGTGCTGTTGTTGTTTTCAGAGATGGTGTTGATGATGATGGTGCCAATGTTGTTGAAGATGTTGTAGGCACAATTGTTGTCACTGGAAAAAACATTTTTTTTCTTTATTCGGGTACTAACAAAATTATTAATGGTTTAACTTAAAAACACCATCACTTCCGTATAATTTTTTCCACGTTTGGTCGTGCTTTAGATTTTTTCGTATTTTCGTGATTGTGAGCAACATAGTCATAACCAATTTGCGTCGTTTAACAAACATTACCGGCTCTAAGGTGGAGAATGCAACAAAATCTTACAAAACCAAAACAAATTAAGTTCCTTCAGCCCTTATACTATGATATAAATAATGCTGCGAAAATACTTGACTTTACACCATGAACAGTGTTCAATGTTGTCTGTAATTTTAAGTTTATGTGGGAAATGTGTATTACCAAAAATGCATATTAAGTTATTAACGCTTCTTTAAATAGCGAAGTGTATTTAATCCAAACGACTAAAACAAATCCCGAGCAGATTTATTTAGGGAATCTTTATGAAAGGTTTAACAACTGGCTCACTCGAACTTTTATCAAAAACCCTCGATTTTTTAGCTATAGCAACTTTTACTTCACCTGTTGTGGTAGGAACAACTTCTGGAGTTCCTTGACACATTTGTGTGACCATACGTCCAGTTAGTTTTACATAACCGATCTGAAATGTGTACATCAATTTTGATTATTGTGGTGCTACGGCATTTAACGCAACAAAATTAGTCAATTTTTTACTTTATAATGAATCTTGAATCAAGCATATACGGTTCACTGACAGTGCCCTTCTAAAAGTTTGTGAACAAACATAATTTAAATAACAAAATTAACTGATCATGCATAACATAAGTGATTTTAATTTGGTCAATATTTATTCATGTAAACATAGTTTCAGTTTGCAGCATAATTATGTAAATAAATTAACTAATGTTGATTTTGTAAATTGCTCTGATGGCAAGACCCTCATCGAGCTTATTCAACAACTTTGGTCCATCCATGGTTTGCATGACGTCGTCGATTGATGGAATCTTGTGATTAACCCGACTTGCAACTTCATTTGATTAACCATGACCGTTTAAGCAATATTTTATTGACTTAAGCAACAATTTAATCGATTCTAACATTTTAATTCACCGTCATTTCGTTCAATTTCGTTAAACCTTATTTACGCGTTTTAGTCATACTGAGTTGGGAGAACCTGTGTTCGCTAATTGACATTGATATTTGGCTACAAAAAGCCAATAATTGTCTTACTTGAATGATTATAGCCTAGATAAAACTCAAAAACAATAATAGCAGTTCCATACCCATTTTCTGTACACAAATGAACATAATATTCGTGAAATTACAAATTTACACATTCTACGCATTATAGCAGACGAGTCGTGATGTGACCAGATAAAAAATAGTTCAAAAATGACTTGTTGCTTAAATTTTTGTGAATCAGTATGTCATATTTTCTCGGCAAATATCTTAGATTCAAAGCAAGATAAATTAAAAATCACGCAAAATTGTGACCATAGAAACTTTTTCTTTTTTGCAACGAATTCTTACGCGAACCGATATGTTGCGTTGTCAAAGGGAATCAACTGCGATAAAATTTGTAAGATACCCTGAAGATTACTCTCCCTTATTTACGTAAAAGCTATTAAAATAACAGACGAATTTTAGGCATTAAGATTGTTGTTTTAGGTCTGAGATTGTGCGATATTCTAATGGAGCTTGGCAAAAATTCTTGATTCAACCATTTAGATTATGTTTGCTGCAATATTCACGTTTCTAACAAATCACGTTACGGCTACAGAATACTAGTAACTAAATAAATAAAAGAGCTACATATTTGCTATTCTGTTCGATATAGTAGGCCTAACCGACCCAATTTATTTGTTCAGGGGTAAGTTAGCAATTCAAGTGATTGAATAAATTCAAGTCATCGCCTACCTTGTGATTCACTAATATTGCTGTCCAACCGTTCTGTGACAGAGAAACCTTCTGTTTACAGGAAAACTCATGCATATGACCTGTTGTAATAAAAGTGAATTAGGAATGCATTAAGATTTTAACACAGACCGTTAGCTCGATACTCTAATTCATATACATGTACATGTATAATAAATAGGGTTAGGGTTATTATATATGAATCAGAGTATCATCGAGCTAACGGCCTGTTGATTTTAATATCTAGGTGTAATTTATGAAGTTGCCCGTTCATTGACTTTACTAGTTGCGAATTATCTATCTATCCATCACAATTGGATGTCTTTTTTAAAAATGTGCTGAAATTGTGTTATCAGGGTCCACTTATATCACATGGATCCCTTAATTGCAAACCCTATGCGTAGGTAAGAAACATTAACTGTACAATTGTCGTGTATTTTGTATTTTAGGTTTTCAACTAATGCACGTCCAACGAATGTACAGCTATCATCCCAGGTAATCAGGTTACTGGTATCTATGTATCTCCCTGGAGAGTTTATTAACATAATTGTTGCTCTTGATTTTAGTACAATAAAACAAATTTCAACAGAAAAATTATCGTATGAAAACCGTTTATTACTCGGTTTTAAAACTTTTATCAACACGTAAAAGTTGTAAACTACAGACTGTGAGACCGTCTTCACTTTACTGCTGGACGCTGACGTCGCTGACGTCGCAGGCTCGAGTCTCACATGAGGTTTTATTTCAGTGTTTACAGTTTGAAATTTAATTGAATTAAACTGAACCATACCTATAATATTTGAGGAGATATCCATGGAAACATAAATTGGTGTATCTGCGGCATAACTACACAGACATTCATAATCAGCTTGACTAAACTTGAGCCCAGCACACAATAGTAATATCAGACCAGGGACCAGCATTGTTCCACCTGTAAATACACAATTATAAAAAGCAAGTGCACATGCATAATAACTTAAGTTTCATGGAAATTGGAGAACCTTGGTCAACTTCGTTAACAATCGGTCTAAGCTCGGATGTGGTGCTAGCAATACATTGGATGGTAGGCTCTAATGCAATATCTATTGATGTCAACGTCATTAGTGATTAAACAGCACGAATAAAATCACACTTTCATTATAGTACATTTATTTATTCTTACTCTAGTTTGATTGGGACTACAGCACACTATTTCGCCACTGTATATTAATTATCCTTCATTTAAAATTATTATCAATCAATTATTGTTTAATTCCTTGCGCAATTTTTATTTTTACGGATGTTGTATTACTTTTTAACCCTGCGTGGTCAGTTATGATCCGCTAAAAAAACCTGCAGTGTGTTCAGTAACGACTGTTAGCGAACGTTACAGGTACGGGACAACTAAACCCGTAGACAACCCAACCCGTGCATTACTCAACTCAAAATAGGGTCAACTCAAACCGTTCGTGTGTTATTGAGTTTTCTCGGGCTGAGTTGTTTTTGTGTTGAGTTGTCCCGACGGAACGTTTCAGAACGTTCGGGGAAATTGAACACGCTGCTGTATTGTCAGCAGACATGACAAAATGAACCACGGATTTCTAGTATAGGTACATGTATAACATTATTGTCTAGATGTTGATAAGAGACATGATTGGTGATATGTGAACTTTTCTTTTTGCTTAAAGTCGTAAAATAGTTAAACAAGTTAGCTGCGACAATCTGTCATTTTTAAACTTAATACATGTATATATTAGCCTCACTTTTCTTAGTAAAAGAACAGAGCAAGAAGTGATATTTTAAGTATTTACTAGTGAGAGTCAAACGGAAAACGAAGAATAATGAAAAACAAAATGTTGTCGTACCTGCTATCTGTGAAAGTACTATTAATGTCAATCACGTGATCATTTTAAAGTCAAGTGTTATCATAACAAATTTGTAAGGTCATTTTTTGTGCTAGTCTGTTTGAAAATCAAGTAAGGAACCGTAGTAGACGAATTATCTTAAAGTATATATTCCTCCTCTGCGGTCAATTGGAAAACTAGTTAAAGTACTAGGCGACGGACAACTGCACTATATGCATGATTAAGAATCAATGATAAGACCGTAGAAATTATTTCATGAGTAAAACTCCACGAAAGTATGCCCCGCTCAGGAATCGAACACACGACCACTCGATAATTAATTTAACTTGCGTGCTACCAACTGAGCTGAGCTATTTTTTCATAAGGAATCAAAATTTTTTACTTCATTTCGCCACGCGTATAGATCTACGTCACGATGATAATAATTGCTATATCACCGTCTCATTTCGCAAGAGGAGGATTACATTGTACAAGCATAGTTTTGTAGTCTGCACGCCAGACTGTTGGTGCAATTTTAAACCCCCAGTCGAAATTATTTAAAGCCATTAAATAAACAACAATTACAAATGGCATTATTTCATAATACCTGACCAGACAGCTCTGGTAAAGTGAATTAATTAATTTGCAGTGAGATATCAATTTTCAAAATTTCAATTGTGCAAAAATATCAATAATGTTTGAAATGTGAGTACCGGCTTTTACAAAGAAATAAAAGATAGGAATCGCTGTCCAGCTGTTACAGAGAAATACGAATTCCACTCGAGATTCTCACAAAACCCCATCGAAAAAATAACAAAAAATAAACAAAAGTTTTATTTCCAAGTGTCATATTTTGAAGATAATGTTAAACACCACGTGGTTGCCTCGTCTTTTGGAAATCAATCAATCGGAACGACTCGGTACTTGTCGCCACAAACTCAGCTGGAAATTGACCGATAGCTTCCGAATGTGACCGAATGTTTCCGAATGATGTGGTAATATTACTCATTATTTATTTGTAAATTACCGCAAACCATATGTCGTTAAACTCCCAGCTGTTGGAAAACGTTAATAAAAAACGGGAAAGAATTCAAAACGGTTACGATGGTTACGCTAGAGTAAGTTTGTGTAAAAAAGAAAGTTTGTACGAAATAAATCTATAATGCTTAAATTGCATTAGTTGCGGAAAGTCGGATTTTAACCTAGTGAGAAATGAGTAAGTTTTTTTGTTGTAATAAAGTTAAAACTGTGCAATTATTATTTTTAAACTATATTTTGTAAACTGTAAAGCTTATTTTTTGTTATTTGCTTTAGTACATAAAAATGTTAATATATTATATAGGGAATCAATCTGATTAAAACCCGATCTAAAATTTTCCGCTCGCCTACTCGCTCTGTTTACGGAGATTGATAGGGAATTAAACGGTTATTAATTAATAAAATCTATTTATGTTACATAGTTTGTTTAATAAATTGGGCAAATTAAGATCATCATAATCAATGATTGAAATAAATAGCAGGAAATATTAGCGAAATGGTGTAGATATAGCGACCAATTTCTTCTCAAATACATGTCAAGTATTTACGATTTAAAAGTCATAAAACTCACACGATTTTGCAATAAACAAGGCATTCCTTATGGCGGAACTTTACGGTAGTATGATATTTGCCATAAATAAAAACTTAAAATCTCGTTCTATTAATTATTTTTTTGTATTCAAAATCATTGTAAAGAATGATTAAAACATCGCGCATTTGTTTGCACTGGACAGTGTCTGTGATAGCTTGTTCACATTGACTGAGGGAAGAGATGTATTGTAAATACCATTTATAGTATGTTAACATTAGCCGCAATGTAGATACTAATTAAACAATGTAATGAAATGAGACAGCGGACTGACAATACTCACTCAAACCCAATCTCTATCTTGCACCATACTCTTGCCAAACCTTGACATCAGCTGGTTTACCAATCTCCATCAACAGATATCCTAAAGACCGTTGTCTTATAGGATCGTCTGACATCGCACAAAGGGTCACGTCGAAATGACCTTTTTGTCGACCAATCAATGCCTAGCATTCATCCAGACGAAGCACTATTAATGGCATTGTGATTTGGTAATTTCTACTTCAAACCGAGTGGTGCGAGCTAATTTGACTGTAGTGTTATCTATCGCAGGCTGGATTGGACGTCACATGGTTGATGCAAACATGGTACTGAGCAAAATGATTGCGTCATAAATCATATAAAAACAAATGTCAGCTGAATATGTCTCTTACAACGAAGTAGCCAGACCTTTAATTAGCGAGGTGGCAAGCGAAGAATTTTAGATCGGGTTTTAATCATGCAGATTGCTGGTTTGCAAGAACGCAATAAGGCATACACGCCGTACATTTGTATTCAATCTTAATGACATGAAGTGTACAAGTATGCTCGTACTAGGGGTGTAACAATACGGTAAAAAGGGTATTGCAATATATTGCAATATGCAAAATCCGTATTGCAATATATTGCAATACGTATCGTTTTTTTAGACAGACATGTAAAGCACGAATTAATGCATGTGCATCGTCTTAATTCGATCAGCATAACATGCATAGGTGTATGTTCAAATGATCTTTATTCAAATGTTTACTGGAGTAAAATGGTCTTTATGTTAGAAAAATGAGTACTATGAAACGGAATTTTGAAAATGTTTTTCCTCTCATTTGACTTAAAGTTTATCCTTTTAGGCACAGTAAGATGCTTGCAAGAATTCAACACATTTTAATACTAATTTAAACATTTAACTTTTAGATTTTGTTCAAAATAAACAATGTGACATATATATAACTACAAAAACCGGTTCGAGGAAAAACGAACCGGTTAAAAACCGTTATAATTCGTATTGCAATATTAACCGGTATATCGGTTAACCGTTACACCCCTAGCTCGTACACCCGCACACTACTCATCAACTACGATAACCTATTGTACTCTGGTTTTCATCCTAAATAACCTCTACCACATGTACGTAAATGTCCTATGTCAAACATGTAACTATTCTCTCAATGTGTCAAAACAACAAAATGAAAATATAAAAAAAGACCAAGGTTCGTTCGAGTACAAACTCTAAATTTATTCTTGAACCTACGTGAAAGGAGGGTTTTCTAAAAATATTCCTGAAAATGTTTCCAGTAAATGTCAATCCTTGAAGCATTTAATGACATATCCGTGTGCTTTATCACGTACGATAAAATTCCCCCAGAAAATTATACGACGATTTTTTTAGTCATATAATCATGAAAATATTCATGACTCAGAATTTATTTCTTTTATTCTGTTTCTTAGAAAAATGGCTTATGGCCTATGTAGGCGGGGTAAAGTGCGCGTGAACTACAATAATTATTCTACATAATAAAAGCCATCCTCTTAAGTTTATGGCATCTGCATTGAAATAATGAATACAGAACCCATTTTGGTTTTTTTCATATATTTAGAACAAATAAAACCACCTATAACTACCATTTCTAAAATTTTTCAGTACTTGACTCCATTTACTTTAATCATCTGCAAGCCAATTCAGTCGGAACCAACAGTCCTCTTACCCACAGTATAAGAGTACACTGATTTTAGATAAGTGATTATAATCCCTAAACCAATTCAAAGAGTAATTCAATTACATCTATTTAAGCAATTAAGTGTTTTTCTGCCGTCAGCTGGCGGCGACATTTGTACATATTATTTGAATATGGAATGTAAATAACCAAATAAAGCATCTAACATAGCGAGAATATTTATTCAGTCATGCACATATAACACAAATATGTACAATGCTCTCAAAAAGTCCTTGGACACAATCATGTTTTAAGATAAATCGTTTCAAAAAAGAAGAAAAAATCATCACCACCATCATCATCATCACCATCATCACCATCGTCATCATCATCACCACCCCACCATCAACACCATCATCATCATCATCACCATCATCATCATCACCACCATCATCATCATCATCACCATCATCACCATCGTCATCATCATCACCACCCCGCCATCAACACCATCATCAACACCACCACCACCATCATCATTATCATTATCATCATCATCATCATCAATATTATTAATGTTATTATCATTATTGTTATTATTATTGTAATTATTATTATTATTATTATTATCATTATTATTATTCAAACAATAAGCTTTAATTACAGTAAAAGTAAATTTACTTTTAAATATATTGCGGTATGCATGATCATTTTTTTTCTCAAACTTCCATTGTCTAGAAACTTTTGGAGGGTACTGTATATCATGTTCTCTCTCTGATATCTTAGAACTGTATTAATTACCAGGCGACAATTGTCATAATGGGATCTTTACTTATATTTTCTTCTCTTGTTTAAAGCTACGCACTCACAGATTGATCCAAATTTTCTAATATTTTGAAATAAACTGTCAGAGTCTAAAATTGTGTTGAGAAAAATGAATAATAGTTATTAGGAATGTCCGAATATCCGAACATACGAATGTATTCGGATGACTGAACTGGATATCCGGATTGTATTGTGAATTTTGCTCCGGCTGACATCGCTTACAAATACATGTATTTTAATGCAAACTTATCTAAACTGTTGCTGACAGGATACGTTTTTATACGTAAAATCACAGTCTTTTACAGTTGTTTGCACAAAAATTGTCATTATCAGAACAATGTTTAACTGCTTCCAAAATGAGTCTATGAGATTTTTGAGATTGTTAGAAAAGTAGATACTTAAGTTGAAATCTGTGAACAAGCACCTTTAAAGTATTTTGTAGACGCTACAAGAATATTTTTGACTCGAAGTTTTTATCTTGACAAAGAAATAAATCAATACAAGATCTATGATATTATTTATGTCTGAACATATTCATATCACTTATGACAGAAATTTTACCCTCTGATGTGAAGCAGGGACGGACTTTAGCGAATTGTACTCGGGGTTTTCCGTTCAAATACAAGTAACATTATACTCAGGTTACGGAATATCTCGAATATTTACGATTGGGTCTATTCGGAACACCTCGGTGATTGCTGTGCTACACAATCGTCAATTTACGGAATCACCCGAGTGGTTTTCCGAATTGATTTGGTCAAGGATACAATTACTCGGCAATTTCCGTGACCTGAAAAATATATCTTTGGTCCAATCGTGACTGTTTTCATTGGACAAACTCAATCGAGTTCAGAGTGTCACGGACTGTGAATCGACAGTCTCCGGTAGTTTAATATACGATCGGGTTTGTCAAGTCACGGAAATACCCGAGTTGCTACGATTCGATCATCGGAGCTCTCCGCCATTAGTTCATTGAGAGTAGCGGAAAGTACCGAAGATGTTCGGTAAATATGTCCGTACCTCGGATTGAGGACTTTTGCAAGGCATTGCAGAATGGCTACACCCCTGGATTAACACAGCGTTACATGATTATTTCAAATTGGTGTAATTTACTACACGAGACAAATTTTCCCAGAAGATATTGTTTCTTTACAGTAAAACTTGAGGAAAAATGAATCCATCGGAAAACCTAAAATTTTCTAAAATCCGAGCTATTCTTTTGGGACAATTTTGGACAATTTTGCGCATTTCAGAAATACATGTATGCAAATACAGTAAAGTTTCACTACTAAGACTATCAAAAAATCTTTGATCTTAATGACAGAATGGTCTTAAAACAGGGACATTTTTTGTCAGATTTAACATTTGTGACTAAATTATCGTCAAAAATTACACGATATTACAATAAGGGTGGTCTTTACAGTGAAATTCTATGTGCATTGACTCTAGGCGTTCGTCTTACTCAGGGTATACTGTATTATGACGTGATTCACTGACTGCAAGTGTGATCATTATCCTTCTTAATATAATGTATACTTAATCTAACAGCTAACGTGACATTTGTGCTTCACGTAATTATTTGGAATATAATTTGTCCTTATTAATTTTTGGACTGAAAACTTATACTCTTACTTGATATGCTAAATTATTCCCAGATTCAATTCATTGACAAATATGGTACAAGTGTAAAGTGTAAATTGACCAAAGACTTAATATATTACATGCTCCAGAAACTGCACCATACATGTATTTTAACTGATCTAATGCACAGGTAACCATCGCATTACAAATCACCAAAATATCATTAATTTTTACTAAAAAATGCTCCAGTTAGCATAAAAACACCAAATACAAAAGTTCCAGCCAAAAGCCAAAATTTTGTTTCTGGAAAAATATAAGGTATTCGATTTTAGCGCTAAACCATAGGGGAATGGGTGTTTTGTCTTGGAAAGGCGACCGGTCACATCTCTTCCGAGTAAAATTCAGAAGGATTTCATTAAGTTAGAAAACCATATTTTATTAAACAAAATGTTGGCTTACGGATACGATGCGCAACTAAATGATCTAAAACGGTGTGTAATTTTTGTCTCCGATCAAAAGCTTTACTAAACTTATTTGTGTGACGTAATTGTCACGTTATCTATGGTATTAAGTATACATGTAAAAGTTTTAGGATGGAAAAGGTTAATGGTCACCAGATTTTGTTGTTATTATGTTGTTATGATATTTGTATGAATGTAATAAGATTATGAATTATTTATATACATTCTAGGAGTGGAACTATGAACCCAGGGAATATACATGACAATACGTTTGATTTTCAATACATACAGATGCAGGTTGGTTTTTAAAGTTTTTATTTAAGCTTTTGTTTGGGGGGGAATCGTCACCTAACCGCCTCTGTGGTAGAGTAGTTAAGATGCTAAGACAAAATCGCCCCCACTGTCTTGGAGTCAAGATTAACTAATGACCATGTCTAATTTTTATGACAATTTATTCTGAATACCACTCACTTAAAATCACTCTATTTACCAAGAGTTGTGGATTCGACCCAAGCCACTGACCATGTCTTTAGTAAAGTCTTTTTTTAATTGGGTTTTAACGTCGTATTCAACACATATTTAGGTCATATATACGACGGCCAGCTTTTCCTACTATAGTTTTTCTGGACACTTCTATCACCAGTACTAACTTACCCTACCACGAGGCTGACAACTAATGTATAGGGTATGACCTACCGCGACCGGGCTCGAACCCACGATCTCCGAAGTCAGACATGCTAACCACTACGCCACGACCGAGGCGTTTAGCATGTCTTTTATGATCTTGTATAGGCCTATAATTAAGTATCTAATGACGTCTGCCCATCCCCACGATTTAGCATACTTTGTTATAATTCACATGAATCCATGTGACACTACAGGGTATCCATTGGTCACTTGTGTGTCATGTTTATTTCAGTTAGTGATATTATAAGAGGATTTTATCAGGAATAACAAAATACATGTATTACAAACCATAGGCGATAGGTTTCATTTCACAGTGAAAAAATATAGGACTTAATAGCAAAATAGTTTTCATAAAGCGGCATCTTCCCTCTCAATTTAAGTAAGTGGGAATTAAAAATCAGCAAAAACACATAATTTTCCAATACTAATAGTGATTTTTGTAGTGGAACTTTACTTGAATGATGCTTTCTACAAAAATAAACACAATTAGCATAGAATTTTCCGCCATTTTTATTCGCATCGGAAGTTAAACGAGAAGTACTGGATCCACGTGAGCGTAGTTTAAAGAACGATAAACGGGTATACAAATTCGTACTCTCGTCTCGGATTAAAAATGGCAGCTGAGCTTTTTTGTGGGTTTAAAAGTACAAAAAAACACAATTAAACCGAGTGGATACATGGATAAAAATAACGGCTGATTTAACTTGTGGTTAATTCAGTAAAAGAAATCAACTTTTCAAATGAAAATAAGTGCCTGAGGAGCGAGTGATGACTGAGGAAATATGACGGGGGACTCATCATTTGATTGCCAATACCACGTTGGTATAAATTACAATTAAAACCTATCTCGTTGTTCACTTTTGCAAGAATCATTATCCGTCAAGCCCAGAACTTTGAGACGATGAGGAATGCTCAAGACTGATTAATCTAAGTTGTTAGAATTTGTTTCACAATCAAGCTAGAATAAATTAGTATATATACTAATCTAATACAACCGTCAGTGGTCATTATTATTGTACATTGTATATTAACTAAACTGAAACATGCGCCTGTGGTCAGGAATCATCAACTATCATTGTTCTTACACGTGAACGTTCATGTTGTCCATACTGGTCATCATTTTATTTCGCGGTGCGCTTTCACTTAGACCGGACAAAATGGAAGTACAGCTTTTACCATTTTTGTGATTTTTAAACATCAACAATGACAACAACAAAAAGGATTTAATATATCGTCACGTAATTAGAAATTTATGATATTTGACGTGAGAACTTAAGTTAAATACTACATATAATTACATTTATATTTGGAAATTTTTGAAAAAAAAAAACATTTTTGCATATTCATTTTTCTAAATTTTGAAATATAAAATGCAATTTATATTACGATGTTATACACTGTATACGAATACTAGTAGATAAAAATGTAGAATTTTTTATTTCATTCGGCTAACAGTGTGTTTCTAATAAGTTAATAACAGAGTTGTCTGGAATCTGCTGTTGAGAACTGTGTGCAACCACAAAGTCGTTACCATAAGATTTGAATTATCTCAAAGGTTACGCACCAAGCACTAAGCCATAGGCACTTGACTTGTGGTTTTAATGGTACTAAAATAGTGCTTAAATCATGTCATTAAGTGCCTTTGCATTTACCCATGTCATGTAAGTAAAGTTCGAACTGTTTTCAAGAAAGCAAATAAAAAAGGTTACATAATTTTAAACAGCTTTTATCATAGTTTTAAAGGACTCCGGTTTAAAAACATTTTTAATTCTATCTCTTCAAGTCTTTATTTCACATAAATTATGATACCACTATGTCAACTTTTTCAGCGACCATCAGTGGAACCAACCGAATCTTTGTACAGCCTGTCTTCCGGTTCATTTCCATCTCACATCCGGTCTATAAGTCCCAAGATGGAGACACGACTTACAGTAGAAAGGGAGCAAGTCAAGACATCTAGATGTAGTTCACGTGCTGTGTACATTATACTCGTATCGATATTCCTTCTGTCTTCGTCCATCGCCATTGCTGTGGTCATCCATGAAATACGTGTGATCCAGGCTGCTGGACGCTTGCAGGTAAATTATTATCGTCGACCTGTCGACGATAATAACAATTATCAAGATTTGAGCATTTTTGTGTCGACACCGGCTGACTTTAGCCAATCAGAACGTTGCATTACAGGTCACGTGACCAAAATGATGACGTCGAGTAGCAAAAAAAGGGGTGCGTGTATGGAATCGTCCACGGCGAGTATTATACGGTTACCTGTTTGTAATACAAGAAAATATCATTATCGATATATGAACGGGTATCAATTTCAAGGAGTAACAATATAAAACCAAAAAAACATGCATGCCTTTTCGTAACATGTTCATTTATTGAAGAAAGCTCGTTTTTGTTGAAAAACAACAACCTATCTTCCCTATTTCCGAGCGAGTTTATTAGTAAATATGAACGTTCGATTAGCTGGCGGAATGTAGGGCAGAACATGTTCTTGAAACGAGCGCGGTCAGAATATGTCTGGACCGCACATGGTAATTCGATGGTTTTTATCTGGCCTTACAGTGTGTAAAATTAATCTACTGTAAAGACATGCACTCTTTGATCTGCATATTGCTTGAATCTTTATTCTCTATGGAGAATACACGGCTAAACGACGATTTCAAGCATTTTTGGAAATGCTAATACTTGTTACTTTAACTTGAATGATCCATGCTGCTGAACGCATGATTGCAAGTAAATATTGACTGCAGCTTGGGATTTAAAAAAAAGTTTTGGAAGATTATTAAACGGGAAATTCAAAATTGAAAATGCAGGCCTAATATCTTAATGCGATTATCAAATGAGTCGAAAGTGTCAATTTTGTAACAGGTGACAGACCCACATTTTCCTTATTATATTTTATATACTATAAAAAGGAAAATTTTGGTCTGTCACCTGTGAATTTTATACGAGTTTTATTCTTTTCAATTTTCTTGTTTTTCTTTTTTGAGGTCCAACCATTTCTGCAAATGTTGTGTCTCAATGAAAAATATTTTTTTAATAATGAATATACTTATTTCTGATTACAACAGGGTTATATACAGATGCATTCCCACAGAACTACAACAATCTCAGTATCACCTTTAGTCACCAAAGTACCACAACAAAACAAAGAAGGTAAGAACAGTTTATTTTCTGATGTTGCAACGATAAGAACATTTTATTTTAACAAAGTTACTTCCCTTAGAAAGTTATACGCCACGCATTACTCCTCACATTGATGACGTCTCGCGTTCTTTCAACAAATGAGAAGAACCGCAACAGAGCGTTGGAAACTCCTCACACGTAATCAATTTGGAAAATCAACAGTATGTATTGCATACTTAAAATCAACTACACGTTATTTATCGTCGACCTGTCGACGATAATAACAATTATCAAGATTTGAGCATTTTTGTGTCGACACCGGCTGTCTTTAGCCAATCAGAACGTTGCATTAGAGGACACGTGACCAAAATGATGACGTCGAGTAGCAAAAATAGGGGTGCGTGTATGGAATCGTCCACGGCGTTTATTATACGGTTACCTGTTTGTAATACACGCAAATATCATTATCGATATATGAACGGGTATCAATTTCAATGAGTAACAATATAAAACAAAAACAAACATTCATGCCTATTCGTAACATGTACATTTATTGAAGAAAGCTCGCTTTTGTTGAAAAACAACAACCTATCTTCCCTATTTCCGAGCGAGTTTATTAGAAAATATGAACGTTCGATTAGCTGGCGGAATGTAGGGTAGAATATGTTCTTGAAACGAGCGCGGTCAGAATATGTCTGGACAGCACATGGTAATTCGATGGTTTTTATCTGGCCTTACAGTGTGTAAAATTACTGTAAAGACATGCACTGTTTGATCTGCTTATTGCTTGAATCTTTTTTCTCTATGCAGAATACACGGCTAAACGACGATTTCAAGCATTTTTGGAAATGCTAATACTTGTACACTGGTTACATCACGAGCCTCGGCTTTCCGATAAAGGGAAGTAACCATTCCGAGAATTTTGGTAGCAAACACTTAAGCAGTGATCTCCCTTGATCCGAAAAAAGAAGCACGTTAGTCTCTCTGAGAAATTGATCAGTAGATACCAAAAGTCGGCGAAAGTGCATTAGGCCATGCCAAATTGGAATTCTGTTAAACGTCAACTAAAGTTTGACAAACCGAAAACAAAAACACTTTTATATTTATATATACATGTATTTATAAAAATATTTTACATATTAAATATTTCAATCACTTTCAATTCTCAAAAAGCGTTCATGACTCTGGTCGTTCCAAAACACCACACCAATCCTTTTTCATACAGTGAAGGGAAATAATGTATGATTACAAGAGCTGTTTATGTTTTGCTGGGGGTTGTGATTGCGCTGTTGTTTTCGTTTGTCTTTGTGAGAAGACGAACAACCTGCATGAGTCGTACATAAGGTCGCACGATCATGGCGCATGCTCCTGTCTACCCTCTTATAGTAGAAAACATTTAGTAAATTAACACCACTTTTTACATTTACTTTGGCTCTATATTTCACTCAGAGTCATTTTGGTTGAAAAGTAACTTTATCTACAAACGTTTTAGTCATAATTATTTCATGTCTATTTTCTTTTTATATATATATAAATTTGGACATTAGAAGTTTCCTAAAAAGTTTGTAGATAAAGTTACTTTTCAACCAAAATGATTCTTTGAGTGAAACAAGACAAAATGAATATTTGATATAAAGCCAAAGTTAATTTAAACGTGATGTTGCCTAAAATCAAGTTGCCTATATAGAGGGGAAGACAGGGTAGCGCGCCATGATCGTGCGACCTTATGCACGACTCATGCAGGTTGTTCGTCTTCTCACGAGGACAAACGAAAAACAACAGCGTAAGCACAATCCCCTGCAAAGCATCGACAGCTCTGGTAACCATTCCTTATTTCCTTACTCTATATGAGAAAGGATTGGCGTGGTGTTTTGGAACGACCTGAGCCATATAATGCTTCACCAAAAGATGGCAAACGCTTGGTAGTGTGTATGACTGAACGTCAAAAGTACAATCCTTCATTGCGTAGTGTCATCTTTTGTATTACAGATAAAAAACTGTTGAAAGGTTTACGAACTTTTTAGATTACTATGTCTATTAAATTAAATTTGACTTTAATACAAGTAATTTTAAGATGGTATGTTAAGTGCTAATAATTTTACAAGTAACACATTTTTTGATGTCAATTAAGGATTTAAATAACCCATCAGTTCAATATGTCAAAATTAATATACACTTTAAAATATTTCCCTTTTTCTTCTTATACTTTATGCTGAATATTTAAACGATATTATATTTATGCCCTTAGGGCATTCAATTGAAATATAATACAAAAGAGTATCTACTCGTATAAATATACATGCAAGGGAAACAATCTAGTCTAGGATACAAAACACCACGGTTGCGTCCCGTGGCATTTGAATGACGTTACCATGTATATAATAAGGCCATGCTAAATTGGAGGTTTGTTAAGGGTCAACTAGAGTTGACAAACCTAGGTGCCTATTCACAAAATCACACTAATTGAAAACGAAAACACATGTCCATTCTAGCTAGTATTCACACAAATAAAAACTTGGTAGTACATGAATGTTTATGACATTAATGTGAAATTAAAGTAATTCTATAAATAAGTATATACAACAGATACATGTACATTTTCATTTTTCAATTGCACAGAAACATGGAACTAGCAGTTTTTCCTGAGAAAAATCAGTTATCGAATCCCGGAACAACATAATTATTTAAGAAAAATACGGCAACAATTTTTGTGTTTTTTTTTAGATTGAGGACTCTAAAACCTACGCACACGCGGACGCTTAACAAAATTCCGATATGGCATGGCCTTACATGAGTGAACCGTAATCTATAAAATATATTACTATATTTTTACTTGTATATTACAGTTGATGTAAACAAATGGACAACACCATTCATACCACGTGATCACCTGGCATACACTGACCAAAGAACATCTTGTTATAGAAGATGCACGATGTATGGACATGAGAAATTTCTATCTGAATGTAGATCTGGTTACTGCGAATGTCAGGGTGAAAACTACCAACTGAAATCTTGCTTACGTAAGTATTTCAAAATTTAAAACCAATCGTTGAATCCAGAATTGCGGTTTTTCTCGGGGGGAGGGGGGGGGGCTAAAGGGTTCAGACCGCCCTAAACTATTCAAATATTGTCTTTGACCAGGGTGTATGCAGTGAAATTGCCGTCAATATTTTCTGTAGTTTCCATTAAATTTCTTGCGGGAAAAAACGTCGTCGTATTCTTTTTCCATACTGCAAAGGGAATTAACTCTATATAATTGGTCTGCATAGAAGTATACAACACAGTTACCTCCCTTATGTATAAAGTTAACTCAAAATTATTACTGGTTTTTTATTAGACATGGGATATAATCGATCCGATTGTTTATTGTTTTATTAAATACATAAATTATTTAATATTTTTACAGCCACTGTGAATGGATGTACAATAAGAAAGGATTCTCACTCGAGAAATACATTCCTCTGGGACGCCGTAGCCACCTCATATACGTGTACTGTTAAAAGTACGAACACCGATACTAAAACTGGTCAAGAGAATATTTATATTGTCAGTATCCATGGAAACCATTTTGAGAAGTCTACAGCTATACGTATTGTTAACAATGGTTCCACGGGTGGTAGTATCACACTCGTACTAGCCAGTCATTTTCCTGTAAGATGGGAAATTGATCCACAGAATACAAATGTTTCCAAAATTGTTTTGGTGAGTGGTTTATGTTTTATTTGGCTTTTATACGTTTTATCGTATTTTTTTTTGAATTCCATTCGTTTGTTTGAGGATCGGGTTTTCATATAACTTTTCTGGACATCTTTCGATGGTCGGTACTGGCTTTGAGTTACAGACGTTTCGACCCCAAGACGTTTCGACCCCAGGTTTGACGGAGACATTTCGACCCCAAGACGTTTCGACCCCACGACGTTTCGACCCCAGATGGTATTTTAGGTTAATTTTCGTATTTGTATTGTATTTATGTACATTTTGTATATTTTTGATAAAAGGTAGTTTGATTATCACATCTTAGAATTTGAACGTAATATTTTAGAAGATTTTAAAATGAAAAAAAACCCGATTTATTACTAGGAAGAAAACAGACGTAAGAAAACGGAAGAGAAAGGAGAGTGATCTGCTGCACCAAAAACATAACTACTTATTAGACTACACAGATTAATATTTTAAGGAACTTGAATGATAATAAACAACAAACTTGATATTGTGTAAATTTATAATTTTATTATATGTTTAAATACTCATGAGAGCACATACTATTTATATATACATATCATAGAAAAGAAGTTTTTTATTATCATATTATACAGATTCACAAATACACAAAATATTGAGAACAAACATAAATATTTAGTAATTCAATTTGTGTACATATATAAGCAGTTACTAATATTATAAATATATATCATTAAAAAATAAATACTCATAAAAGTATATGATATTTACACATAACCTGGAAAAGAAGTTTTTCATTATCATATTATACATATTCACAAATACACAAAATTTTGAGAGCAAACATAAATATTTAGTAATTCATTTTGTGTACATATATAAGCAGTTACTAATATTATAAATATATCATCAAATATATATTCATCATATATATATAGTAATCAAAATTAAATACTCATAAAAGAATATAATATTTACACATAATATAAGCATATATAAGCAGTTACTAATATTATATATATATATGTATATATATATACACTCACACTTGAGAGTATTTAATATATCATCATCAAATATTAAATACTCACAAGTGTAAATAATATTTACACATAACCTGGAAAAAAAGTTTTTTATTATCACACTATACATAGTCACAAATATACAAAATTTGGAAAAACAAACATAAATATTTAATAATGATTAAATAAAAAAGACAAACAGTGTTTGATTGTGAGGTAATTGACTTTAATACCAATGAAGTTTTCACATTATCAGTTTTTGTTTTAAAATTTACCATTGATTAATATATATATATATATATATATATATATATATATATATATATATATATATATATATATATATATATATATATATATATATATATATATATATATATATTAATCAATGTAGAAAACAAAGATTTCAGTATTAATTAATCTTTTGTTTAAGTAGATAATTTTAACGGTTATCGCAAACAAATGATGTTTAAAGGCATTCTTCAATTCACTTAATAATCACACAAAACATCCCCGTTTGAAGTTTAAATACTTGCCGCTTCGTATAATTGTTAAAATAGATTTATTGATTGTATTTAACCTTTTTATATGATAGACCGATGTATGCTTATTACATAATATCAAAGTATAATTCAAATCAACGTACTGAGTACTACTCATCTTTACATTCATACATCATACATCAGGTCTTGAAATTATTGAACAATTTCCATCGGAAAACACATTCATATTTACTGTAAAAACATATCAACAAGCAACATATTGATTCATTAACTTTATTAATTTATCATGTATGTAAAATAATGATAATATAAAGTTCTAGATTTATATGTATAAATTCAATTTTATTGATTTTCAAACTTTTAAGTGTTTATATGTTTACATGAATATACATATTTTTGCTCTTGGGTTGAAATACATCTACAACATCATGCTGCACGTCGATCACAAACGCTGCAAAATAAAATGATGTAATTTCATAATTTCAATAATATAACGATTTATAATTTATTTTGTATATAATTTTATTTATCATATAATATTATCTATAAACTGGGGTCGAAACGTCTCAAATCTGGGGTCGAAACGTCTCAAGTCTGGGGTCGAAACGTCGTGGGGTCGAAATGTCTCCATAAAAGGCTTGGGGTCGAAACGTCTTGGGGTCGAAATGTCTTGCACCCCTGGCTTTTCCACACGACGACGACAACTTCTTCTTTATAGAGCCTTTGTCTGAGGAAATCGACATTGTTATCACATTAAACTAAAAGTGTATATGCTACAGTTTATTCGTACTCGTAGTTATTTGTTTTACAAAAGGCATTTATTCTGAATTTTGTTCAAAATATAGGTCTACTTAATATATTTTATACAAATTGAAGCGATTCTAGTGATTTAACGATCACTGAAAGTTAAAATCATTCAGATTAGTTAAAGGCAAGTCTTTCATCCTCAATACTGAAGAATAAAACATAAACTTATCTAAATTCTCTTATTTTTTAAGGTTTCAGACCGAGAACTCACAGCAAGTCAATTTACAATGACGTCACAAAATGGCGAATTCAAACCGGAAGTGAAATATTTGTACACCCCAGTTGGTTTCGGTGATGACCGTCATTCGTATACTGTAGAAATGTTACAGGCCGTCACTAGAAGTTTAGGAACATTTACAAAATTTCTTGGCTCAAACTTCGCAGACAAAATCATTCTGGACGTCAGTAAATAAATCAACAAAGTGTAAAAAAACTTTGACTTCGTAAATGGACGACAACCTATCACCTCACAACATGCTGACATGGAATTGAGGGAAGTCTGCGTATGAAAAACTATATGAGGCCACAACAAGTTGATGATATGTTCTACGGATTTTTCTAGAAAAAAATGGGGCGAGCGAGCGAAGAAAAAAAAATCTTAATTCAGTTGCTTTATATAGCGGTTATACTAAATGTTTATGAGCGAGCGAGGAAATAATTTTTTTTTTTTGTAAAAACCGTCAAAATTAAGGTGCGAGCGAATCCGTAGAACATATGATCAATTTGTTGTGGCCTGAAAAAATATTCCTTAAATTGCTCTGTTGTTCATACGCATCGTGCAATATGAGAATAGAATAGAACATTTATTAAAATTAATTTGTGTCGTGGTAGATAATAATAGTTTAAAGGCGTAGTGTGTGGAATCGTTACTTCATCATCAACTTTTAAATAATTTTACCTTAATATAGGAATCAACACTATCTAAATGTCGTTTGACTGCCCCTGATAACCTATATTTAGGTTAGGACAATTTGTTAATGCTATATAATATGGTTTATCTATATGCTGATGATTAAACTAGTCTAAAAATTAATGTCGAATCAATACAAGGCCCTCCAAAAGTTCTTAAACAAAATTTTGTTTTCCGATTAAATTGATTCATTTTCACCTATGACTTGGTGCCATCAGAGTGCGTTCCAAAATCAGCATAAATTAGCTTATCAACGTACGATTCGTATGATTCAAACAACGTACCATGAATAAACGTTAACTATATCAAAGTTATTTAGTGGAATACATGATTTTTTCCTTATTTGGTTTTTGTTCAAGAACTTTTGGAGGGCAGTGTATTTACATTGGATAAATTTCTAGTCAGTGTTTCTAGTCAGCTATGTTGACTTATTCTTTACAATACTTGATAGGTCGCTAAGGTAAACAGTTGCTACCTAATCAGAGAAATTTTATTTCAAAGAACAAATAAACATGCTAACTGTATATATTGTATTGGCAAAAAACTATTATGTTTGTGCTAAATAAAATATTGAACTTGAACTTGCTATGTTCAATATTTGTATTTAATCATTGAATGTTACTTCATGTATGCATTTTAAAGAAACATTCTACATGATCGTATGCTTACACAGTAAAGTTTCGCTATTAAGAACACATTAGTTTATGTAAAATTATGCGCTTTTTGGCAATTTTAATTATAATTGCTTTATTTAAAATCATATTTTCCTAAATTAAGAGCATAGCGGTAAATTAAGACCATTGGTTTTGATGGTAGTTACATTGGAACTGTATTGAAAAATATCAAGTATACATATTGAAAATAAAAAGTGTTAAACATTGTATTTTGTTGTTGTTTTTTTGTTGTCACATGTCTTGTGCATGATTTCCTGCAAATAAATCACCACCCCAGCCTTTCTAAAGACAAATTAGGTGGAGAGCTCACCTGACCAGCGTTCTTGAAATGTACCAGTGCAAGATTTCCATGTCTGGTTGCATGGACAGTCATTTTTCTCACTTGGTCAGAAACTGTTCTCAACACAAGTGACAGGTATTCTTATAATGAGAGTTAACAGCGAGTTGACACCAGTGACCATACTCAGTTGACCTCATCAGTGTTGCAATAATATTTACATGTTCATGTATATTGATTCAAACGCTCCTTGTCCGGATTGACACATATCCGAATATAAATACATTCTGACGAACACAATTATGGTGTAAAATTAAATCAAACCAAGTTAAAAACTTAATGTTTAAATGTTTAACCAATACACAGTGAATTAAGTCATGTGCTTGTCAAATAAATGAGGAAATCACTTACATTATATCGACAATATGGTGAAATGTTTGTCCCGAGGGCGTTCAATGTTTTCAAAATGCCTGTGTACTATTAAACCATGGCGTGACGTCACAAACAAAGATGGCGGACTGTTTTCATTTGTTTTAGTTTGTTAGCGGAAAATGTGACAACAAAGGGCTTAGTTAAATTGTTTTGTTGTTAATTATGTGATTGTGACGTAAAAAATGACAGGAATAAGGGATGTCATCAACTGGTCGCTTGTTTTTGTTCTAATTATTCATGTGTCATGTGAAAGTTTCGACGGGCGTTCTAAGTTTGACAATAATGGAGAACGAAGTTTTGTTGCCCCTGATTTAGAGATACCTAATCTTGACAGTGGATTTATTGAATTAAACGATGAGCCTAAATTGTCGGAATTCAATTATTACGGAACAAATGGTACATAGTCTTTTTATATATAAACATTTATTTTAATAATGGATGAATTTTGTATTTAGATTTTTTATACGACTTTCAACACTTAATTTTAATTAGGACAGTTAGCACACTTAGTCAACTTTACCAAGATTATTAATTTTAACAGTACAGGCTCATGCGTCTAAAAAAGCACTATATTGAGAAAAATGACATTATTGTCAAATATGCCTACGTGTTGTGTATATTGGACTCACAAAGAATAAAGATACAGTGTATATAGTGGAAATAAATTATTAGGCAATAAAAGGCAATACAGGGATATTTTGCCTTTTGCATGAACTACTTTGCCTTGCGTCACAATCAGTTTAGTCGTAGCTACTGACAACCATTAAACATCTGAAAAACAGACTTTGAATGATAATAGCTAGTATTCAAACGAGAAAAATGAATTACCAACTGACACTAGACAATAATAAACTCTGTGGGACCAAGAAAAAAGTTTCAAATTAACAGTTTTAGGATGACTTTGTTGTTTATATATTTAGATGTACTTGTGAAATGGGGACAGAGAAAATTTTACGTACGGATTTCATATATTTTATGAATTTTATTGTATTTCAGAGCCAGGTCAATCACTAGCTGACATTTTCAAGCAAGATCTTCTGATTTGGAATTTTCACAGAGGTACAACTTTGCTTAAACGTAATAATAGAAATATATATTATTATGTATTTTGAAAATTTTGTTAATATTTTTCTTCGTATATAACTACCTTAATCTTGCTTGTTTTAGGAGATCGAATTTCTTAACCAGATTTCAAGAACAATTTCGCTTGCCAGAACTCTCTTACCCTTCCACAAACAAACACAAATTGTGGGAGCTATTTGTCACAATTTGCACTTGTCAGAGTTGTGGTTAAGCGACGTTTATTCGCCGAATTTTTTTATCTAGATTTCGTCGAATAAACCGTACCTTGTGGTCGCAATTCTTAATGTATATAATCTTTGTCTTAACCTAGTTAACAATGTTTCTATTATTTCATAGATTCCGAGGTATCAAGTACCATGAGCCTGGCGTGTCAGAAATGTATGATAGCTGGAAACTTCAGATGTGTCCTAGCAATATGTAGAATGAACTTAGATGTCAGAATGTCAAGGTCGAAACTAGACCAAGTCAAGAAAAAACGTAAGTTCAACTTTTTCACAGTTTAAGTATCAGTGGTCAAAGGTCATTCAACTTGCTAGTGGATCGAGAAAACCGGTTTTAAACCCAGCGAGGGAAACTTCTAATAAAGGGAAATAACTACTGAGGAAGTTTGGAGCAATAATTTGCTCTTGATTGCTTCCCTTCGCATAAGTGCAGATGGGTATCTTTGAGAGCGTTTAAGTTCGAATTGACGGAGTATTTGTTCAATGGCTAAACTGTTTCGGCTTTTTCTAAAAGGATTTCAATTAAAATTCGTAAGGCGTTTCTTGGCAGAATGAATAAAGCTGTCGTTTCAGTTTAAAGTAAATTCTTTATCATTCTAATACAAAATTTTTACTTCCAGCATCAGCGTTTGCAACTGGCACAGCCTTACATGGGGACATTCTCTGCTCACTGTGCAAGCATACAAATGACGTCATGTGTACCATGAAGCTTTGCGTCGATCCAGAACGAGGCCAGAACGCACGTGACAGCGGCGTCCAATGTATGAACGGGTTTTGTCGATGGGAAAAACAGGGGATGGTTAATGTCGGGTTTAGTAATCAGTACCATGCGTGGTGGCAACCACAAAGTTTATATTTCTTTTTTGATCACGTGACAAAGGAGCTTGCATCGGCTTACGGAGAATTCGTGAGTTCAACGAGTCAAGTGATTAACGGATTTGGGTAAACCCCATATGACGTCATATAGTGGAATTCCAAGATGGCGATCATATTGAACAAGAATCCCACGCATATTTGTTTAATTTTTCAAATATCTAGTTAAGAGTATCAAATTTAGCTGTTGTTTGAACCAGGAACTATCGTAATACACTGTATACAATCAATATACGTCTGAAAGTGTCGTATTAGGATCGACAATCTCTAATGAAAAGCTTTTTTTTATGGCTGCTGAAATATATAATAATGATACTTCATCGAGTCTTGTATTTCTTAACTTTTTATCGTAATAGATATCCTACATTATGTAAACCCAGGTTTTAAAAGCAGCTCGTTCACAGATTTCAAATTAAATGACAACATTTCCTAACCTCTCAAAATCATCAGTGTTCAGAAATATTTTTGGAAGCAGTAAAATTGACTTCTTATACAAATGACAATTTTGGTGTAAATTGACATACAACTTTAAAAGATTGAGATTTTATGGTTAAACACCCACCCTCTTTAAAAACGGTATAAATAATTTTAGTGCTGTTTTGTGACTTATATTTTATATTTGTCACAATCTATAAGTCAGTCTTCATTTAAACACCAGGAATTCAATTTCTCACCACCTTATCACAAGTGTAGACACTGCTGGGTACTTTAACATTATAAGTATTAGATCTGTGAACAGATCGCTTTAGATCTTCATGGAATACCATTCGGAACTCTTCGGCCATTCGCTACGAAAAACCTCGGACATACTTATGCGCCATTTTGAAACTACCGCTGTTAAATTAAACAAATACACAATCGTTAAGTAGATGAGTGACCTTTCGTTCTTAGTCCGTAAATTTGAAATAACACAGTTCAATAATATCGCTGAACAATATGTGGTTCAATATATAACATAGAAATATGTTTTGACAAAGATCTGTGTGTATAGGAGAGATTCACAACTACGTCACTGTTATCTGCTATGCGTGCTACGTAGTACACATTTTTGAGTAAAGTCGGACAAACACTCTGCTGCTACACTATGATTTACATAGTAACTGGACAGAAAATAATGTATTTAAACCCTATTTCTGCTTATCATAAATGTCTTAGAAATTAGTTTTACCTGTACTTATGGTGTTTAATGATGAAGGCTAAATTTACAGTTTATAATTAAGAACAAATTGTTTGATAAATTATATTTCTTTTTTTTTTCATTTGATTACCTGATTTAACAATGAGGTAAATTTAGTGAATGGGATTATTTTTTGGAAAATTGTTGAAAGTGTTTCATATGCACAAATTATCTAAATCTTGTCAGAAAATAAACAAATGTTATGTTTCAAAGTGTTACACTAAGATTTTACCTAAATACTTTTCGTTCATTTTTACGCAGAACTAGATACTTTGATGAGAAAAATGATAAAACATTCCAAACATTTACTTATGTTTATGACTTCAACATGTACAAGTAATATTATCAATACATTAATTGATAATATGATAATTATCATTTATATAATTAATATCATGAAGTTGAATGCAGTAATTGTATTTTCTAAAAATGAGTATGTTGTATTTTACAGTTTTTATTCAGGAATTTTTCCTCAAGTTCTTGTCAGATTACATTTTAGTGACATGAAACTTTCCATCATAAGCCTTTATTCTTAATTATTGAATAGATTTTATAATCCCTTAGCTCTCACAGTGCTTAAAACTTTACCTTCACAGAGATAAATTCTACATTAAATTTTATTTTTTTGAAGGGGTTTGATACTCCAGTATCCAAGTCAGGGTAAAAAGTAATTGCATTTTATAGTCTAAGTTTCAACTTACACACGTTCACCGACTTTAAGGCTATTACCCCTGGTCATCAGGCTACTGGTATCTAATTTATCAATCTCCATGGAGAGTCTTTTTACTCCGCTTATTAGTGCAGCTGACAAATTGGCGCAACGGAATTACACCACCCTTGCAGGTACCCATTTACACCTGGGTGGAGTGAAGCAAATTGCAGGTAAATTTCTTGCTCAAGGAAATTAGCAGTGCCCCTGATGGGATTTGAACCCAGGACCTCTCAATCCCTAAGCGCGCGTCCTACCACTGGACCACTGCTCCTGGTGCTACTTAATGTATCATATTTGACTCTTATAGTGTGGCTTTTACCAAGGATTGTTCATATTATTTTATTGTACAATATTTTCAAAAGACCAAAAAAAACCACTTTTCAAAACAGAGTTTTTCCAAATTTACTGACCTGTAAGTACTAAAATCCGATATAGCCATGGATGAATTTTTATTGCAATTATTTTATAAACAGCAGGTCGTACAAAGCTTGTACTACCTAGCAGCAGTAACTAGGGGCAGTTTTACCTGTGAATCTATTTTTAGAATATTTGAGAGTTGTGAATCCCTCCTATACTACAATAACTATTTTGCATAGTTGTTACGTGCTTCGCCTGTGCTTCGCCTCGCGTAGGTAGTAAAACCCCAATCCGCCAGGGTAGACCCCCCACAAATTCTTCTGAGATTATTTATTCATGAAAGGTCGAGGTGTTCCGAATGCATGGAATACATATATTTGAAATTGCAACTAGTTTGTATTTCATATGAAAGGGAGGTAATTAGTATCACACTTTAATAATTATTTTCATCATATGCACGTATTATTTAATTACATGTTATGTAATAAATTCATTCCATAGGGGAAATGGTTAACATATTAAAATAAATAAAAATATGATGTTTGAAATATTGTTCATATATTCCAAAATACAGTTTCATTGTGGATGGTTTTATGTGTTTGTCTCCCTTGGATAATTTATCATTTTTCTCATGAATTTATCAAAATGTGGTTGTTCATTCTAAGCACGAATCTGTGCATTAGGTTAAACCTAGGACTGTCAGCAGGTTGACCACCTTAGGCACATTATATACATATAGTACCCACCAAAAGTTTGGAGACAAATGAAATTTACAACAAGTCATGAATTTTGAAGATCATTTTTGTAGAATTATTTTAATATACATGTACTTAAGTATGGTTTGTAATTAGTTGAAAACAAATTTAATGAATGCGGCATACATGTATTAGTAAGATTCAGCATCTGACATACTAAAGCCCCCAAAACCATGCTAATTATAATTATTTTCAATAACATAGTTTTTATGCTTTTTTGCTGTCTCAGTTATAAGTATAATGATATCCAAAAAAATAAAGCCAAACTAAAAAGCATTTCAAAATAAACAATTATCAAATTTTGGATAAAAGCTACTCAGTAGGCCTAAAAAGTGAAAATGTTTCCAAACTTTTGGTGGGTACTGTACATATTATGTGTGATTATTCTCGAATTTAGAAAAGAGCCAGGGAGACTGAAAATTGGAAATGCATCAGTGGATCGATGTTTTCATGTATCAGTGATTACAAATGTCGATACAAAAAAGGGTACGTAGGAGAGACAAGGGTCAGGGATCAGTGTTCTGCTGTTCTGTTTCAGAAAAATCTTTATGAGCTTAGGTCATGCCAAACTCAAGCGTCAACTCAAGTTTGACAAACCTAGGTACCTCTTCACAAAAACACACAAACCGAAAACAAATACAACATTTACATATTAAATATTTCAATCACTTTCGATTCTCATAAAGCGTTCATGACTCTGGTCGTTCCAAAACACCACACCGATCCTTTTTCATACAAAGAATGGAAATAACGTATGGTTACAAGAGCTGTTTATGTTTTGCTAGGGGTTGTGATTACGCTGTTGTTTTCGTTTGTCTTTGCGAGAAGACTAACAACCTGCATGAGTCGTGAATACGGTCGCACGATCATGGCGCATGCTCCTGTCTACCCTCTTATAGTAAAAAAAATTACCACTTTTTAACTTTGGCTATATCAAACATTCATTTTGCCTTGTTTCACTCAAGAGTCATTTTGGTTAAAAAGTAACTTTTTCTACAAACGTTTTAGTCATAATTATTTCATTTCGATTTTCTTTTTTTATAAATAAATTTGGACATTAGAAGTTTCCTAAAAAGTTTGTATAAGTTACTTTTCAACCAAACTGATTCTTTCAGTGAAACAGGACAAAATGAATATTTGATATAAAGCTTAAGTTAATTTAAACGTGGTGTTGCCTCAAATCAAGTTGCCAAAAGTGGAGTTTAATTTTATTGAATGTTTATACTTAGATATATAGAGGGGAAGACAGGGTAGCGCGACATGATCGTGCGACCTTATGCACGACTCATGCAGGTTGTTCGTCTTCTCACGAAGACAAACGAATAGCAACAGCGTAAGCACAACCCCAAGCAAAACATCGACAGCTCTGGTAACCATGCCTTATATGCCTTCTCTATATGAGAAAGGATTAGCGTGGTGTTTTGGAACGACCTGAGCCATTAAATGCTTCACACAAAGATGGCAAACGCTTGGTAGAGTGTATGACTAAACGTCAACAGTACAATTCTTCATTGCGTAGTGTCATGTTTTGTAATACAGATAAAAAACTATTCAACGGGTTACGAACTTTTTAGATTACTATGTCTATTAAATTCAATTTGACTTTAATACACGAAAATTTAAGATGGTATGTTCAGTGTAAATAATTTTACAAGTCACACAATTTTTTGTGTCAATTAAAGACTTAAATAACTCATTAGATCAATATTTCAAAATTGATATACATTTTATGCAGTATATTTAAACGATATTATATTTATGCCCTTAGGGCATTCAATTGAAATATATTTACAAAAGAGTATCCACTCGTATAAATATATGAAAGGGAGACAATCTAGTCTAGGATACAAAACACCACGGTTGCTTCCCGTGGCATTTGAATGAGGTTACCATGTACATAATTAAACATTCAGTTTAAAACACATTTTATCATACTGGACGTATTGGATCGCAGCTACCAGAACAATTAACTCATGATTCCAAACTACGAAAACTCTTGATGGTAAATACAAAGTACTTTCGTAAGAAAGAACTATCGATACACTATTAGGCCATGCCAAATTGGAATTCTGTCAAGCGTCAACTCAAGTTTGACAAACCTAGGTGCCTATTCACAAAAACTCACAAATTGAGAACGAAATCACATATGCCCATTCTATCTAGTATTCACACTAATAAGTACTTTGTAGAACATGAATGTTTATGATGTTAATGTGAGATTAAAGTAATTCTATAAATAAAGTATATACAACAAACACATGTACATTTTCATTTTTCAATTACACAGAAACAAGGAACTATCAGTATTTCCTGAAAAAAACCAGTTATCGAATTCCGGAACAACAGAATTACATGTATTCAAAATAAATCTCCAACAATTTTGTGTTTTTTTTAGATTGTTGACTCTAAAACCTACGCGCACGCGGGTGGACGCTTAACAAAATTCCGGTATGGCTTGGCCTTATCTTTCTTTGATCAGGGTCGATGTGTTCCGAATGGACTGACTGTGTGGGTTAAATGTAGTGGCGTGTCATAAATACTTGATACAAAGAACCAGACAATTAACTGACGTCGTTAAGAAAATAAATCTCACATTTCTTGCTGTGATAATTCAGGAACGTGTAACTGATAGTGTTTGCCATCGCTATGAACTTGATAAGCAAGGAAATATACGTACAGGTCCGTACTCACACGGGGGCAAAGGTGGAACGTTAAAATGTGTTTTAAGCGCTCAGATTTCCCGCGCGGAACCCATAAGACCCTTTCATATGAGGCCCTTACGTATGAAGGTCTCCATGAAGAAGGTGTGTAGGAGTCCATATCCCTTTCTGGGAAATTTGTATGTTATCTTGACTAATTTATTTATAAAATGCTAAAATGTCTTATTTTAACCGCATTACATGTAATTGTTCCCCAAATGTTAGTTTAAATTTTGGTTGGAATTTGGGAATTGATTTTAAAAGTAACAACTCATTCAGAAAAATTGGACCCTCTGGCAAATATGTTTTTGTATTTTGGACCCGCCCTTACATGATTACACATGATTGATTAAAGTGAAAATATGATACTTGCTCGTACAAATGATATATCTTGAATCATGGCGGTGTATTTATTGAACTGTTCAACAACCGCTCCCGTTGCCAAGGTGACAGTAAACGGTTCTCAAGTTTCGTAACCACGACGATAAACTTCCTGTTAAATGTCGCTTTTACATCACATAGGGGTTATCATTTCATCTTAATTGAACTTGAAAATGTTTTATTTGCTAACACATCATCACTGCAGCTGTTATTATTATTTAAATTGGCGAACTTTACTAAGAATACGAAAACACCCAATTTTTACAAACAATACTGAAATAAACATTAGTGTTTTATGACTAGCTTTATTTAGGTGGCCACGATAATGGTCCTATGGTAAATAATCTAAATATTTCGACATAGAATCTGATGATCACGATTCCTTGATTCAAAACAGTGACAGATCAAATGTCTATTAGTACTATATTTGAAAAGTTTGATAACTTCTTATGGGAAGTGGATGAAAGTACTGGCAAAGAAAAGGGTCCATAAAATTTGATTTAGTGAGCCTGTCGTTAATGATAGCTAAATAAATGGTTGACTAACGGCGCAGTGTAATTTAAAAGTTTAAGTTAAAAGTGCAGATTAAAGTTAAATTGCGGTTTAAAGTAAAAATGCGGTTTAAAATTAAAGTGCGGTTTGAAGTTAAAGTGCGGTTTACAGTTAAAGTGCGGTTTACAGTTAAAGTGCGGTTTAAAGTTAAAGTGCGGTTTACAGTTAAAGTGCGGTTTACAGTTTAACTTTGCGAGTGTAATTACTAATACCACGCACATGTATTAAAATGTTTATTTACAAGAATATAACAATATACACAATTCTCAGTACAAACATAAAAATGCAAGTAACAAAAAATGATATGTCAATATTTTTACAGATTTTTACCCTAGGGATCAGATCTGTGTGGTCCAGGGCGTCATTGTTACATATTTTCAAAAGGTTTTAGAAATAATAATATGTACAATTATAATTTTGATATCAATTCTCTCCTACAGCATCGCATGCATAGAACCCCTGATATAAAACAGTATCTTACAACCCTTTTGTTCATCAGGTTTTTAGGTCACAATAGACGCTGATGGGAGCCTGGCTTTCGGTAACCACAAAAAACCTAAAATACTCAAAGATCCTCAGACCCTCTGTTTCCAAGTATGACTGGTGGGACCTTGTTCTCAGTTAGCGAGACTCAAATTCACTACATGTATGGTAAAAGTAACATGAACACAACTTAATGATTATAAAATTAAAACACAATACTATCAGTACAGTCTATAGTTCGTACAAAAACAAAACGTTGTTTATATAACCAATACAATGAACTAATCCACGACAGGGGATGCTCAGGATGACATTAAATATATTATTTTAATATGTTTTATGAGTGCCTTGTTGGAGTAGTGATTATGCGTTCTTCAATTACAAGCATGATTGACCAAGGGGTGGTGTTTTTTCCGCCACTCAAATTTTGTTAAAATGAACTATACAACTTTTATTTTAAATACTGCCTAGCTCTGGAATGGATTGGTTCATTTCCAATGTTTACACAAGCATGTTTTGTTTGTTTGTACGCATTATAACTTATACACATTTACCGAATTTCATGATCAAAACACAAATTGTTATTGATAGAATTGCTGTCTATCAATCTTTATTAAATAGTTTTATTGTCTGTTGAAGAATTATAATCATGACTCAGCTAGTTTCTTAAATCAACATGGCTACCGGAAACAGCGTGACGGTGAATATATCGGTGTGTGTCTTCCGGTTTGTGAAGTGATTTCTTATACAGCACGGCATACGCGTATAACAAAATGAAAGTTTTCACGACCACGGGTATAGCAACTGAAATCATTACAACCCCTGATATGGCACAAATGCCGCCAATTATTCGCCCGTAGAGGGACCGAGGCACGACATCGCCGTATCCAACCGTTGTTAGCGTACTGATAGCCCACCACCAGCCAACCGGAACGCTCTCAATTTGTTCGCTACTCTCTACAAAGAAGATAAAATTAGCAAATATCACCACAGCAACGGTTAGGTATAAAAGCAACACTGACAGATCTTTAACCGTTACCCTAAGAGAAAATGTGAGAACTTTAAAGCCGATGACGTCACGGACGATACGGATTAGACGCACCACCCTTAAAACTTGAAATATTTCCAAAAGGTCATAGTTCGTCACTTCATATTTCTCGTCTTTCTTCAAATAGTTTACTAGTATGAGAGAATAGCCGGACAAAACAACAAGAGCGTCAATGACGTTTATCATAGACAGGAAGTAGCGTCGAATACTGGGACAACAGAGCATGCGCAGTAACAAATCGGAAGTAAAGAAGCCAAGAACGATAAAGTCAATATAAACAAGCGTTTGTATGCGTACAGTTTTCTTTCCAATTCCGACTTTTGGTCGAAGGGCTTCGAATAAAATTCCCGCTAGTTTTTCGTCAGAAACAGCCGGCAACTCATTTAAAAACATACCGCCTCTCTTAAGTGTTAAGTTGCTTGGCTTAGATTTTGTTTCATTTATAATCGTCAGGATTGTATCGTTGAGTACAATGTCGTCAGGTTGGAGCTTTGATTTGTTCACATTGACTACCTCAAAGTCAACATAAATCGTCTCCAGAATGTCGTCTGCTACAGGAGTAGAGCACGTGTCATTAGAAATGACGTCATGTTTACCGTATGTGGTCTTCAATGGTTTACCAAGAAATTCTTCCAGTTCACACTTTGTTAAATTTCTACGAAATTCTGGTAAACTGCTGAGTGCAAGAGTTAACACCGAAAGGACCACCATTATGGTACACAACCAGAAATAAATCTGAAATGATACCAGAGCATAGTCGTATAAGGACATAATTATTCCTCGGGTTTAGCGCCAAACGGTCGTAACTCAACTTAAAAAGAGTGAGTTACGACCGTTTTGCGCTAAGCACGCTATATTTCGGGGGAAAAGGAGAAAGAATGGTTGTTTTCTATTTTCTTATCAAAATTCATGCTTTGGTGTAGAGTCACGTGATCAACCACAACGAAACTGGGTGACCAAGCGAGATGTCATGAAAAGGGGAAACTACATGTATTATGTCTCAAGTTTCAAGATGGCGGTAGGGGTAAATTATACAGAAGTTGCCAAAGACATTTTAGGCCACAACAAGTTGATTATATGTTCTACGGATTTTTTTGGGGAAAAAAATGGGACGAGCGTTATTGAACGCCATGACAACGGCGGCTATAATACTTAATTTTCATTGAACAAAGAAAAAAAACCTCGTCATTTCCCTTCATTGAATGTTTAAGTATCAAAGCGTGACGTAACCGCAGTGAGAATTTTGCAAACATGACGTAACCGCTTTAAGAAGTTTGCAAAACATAACATAACCGCTTTGAGAAGTTTGCAAAAAATGCCGTAACCGCTTTGAGAAGATTACAAAACATAACGTAACCGCTTTGAGAAGATTGCAAAACATAACGTAACCGCTTTGAAAAGATTGCAAAACATAACGTTACCGCTTTGAGAAGTTTGCAAAACATAACGTAACCGCTTTGAGAAGTTTGCAATACATAACGTAACCGCTTTGAGAAGTTTGCAAAACATAACGTAACCGCTTTGAGAAGTTTGCAAAACATAACGTAACTGCTTTGAGAAGTTTACAATACATAACGTACCCGCTTTGAGAAGTTTACAAAACATAACGTAACCGCTTTGAGAAGTTTACAAAACATAACGTAACCGCTTTGAGAAGATTACAAAACATGACGTAACCGCTTTGAGAAGTTTACAAAACATAACGTAACCGCTTTGAGAAGTTTACAAAACATGACTTAACTGCTGTGAGGAGTTTTGTTAGAGACATGTAAACTTACTTTTGTGATGATAGATTTATCATGAAAGTCAAATATTCTCCACAATGTTTGTCGTACCCCACCCAGACATCTAAGTGGCGTTTTCTGTAAACCAACTTCCGGAAATAGATGTTGATGAAATTTGTCAAGCGTCTCTTGATCATCATGGAATGAAAGATATCTGAAAAGAAACGACAGAATGTAACTTGACGTGTCAGTGCAAAACTAGTCTACGTTCTTCTTTGTTTACATGTAGTTAGACTAGCTTCGTGCAGACCCTTCGAAATATTTCAACATAAGCCTCGATGATTGAGTATGGTGTACGCCCGCTGAGTTAAATCATTAAAAACTCTCAGTAATTAAGGAACATTGGTACGATTCGAGGCTAGCATTCGACCATGACTCCTTGAACGATTGAGTAGGGAGAAGAACGCTGACTTAACTCATTAACATCTCTCGGTAATTAAGGATACTTGGTTCGATTCGAGTCAAGCATTCGACCATGACTCCTTGAGTGAGAATTTAGTGTGTAACTTACAGAGAAAAATAGTCTAGTACAGGTATGTCCCAGGAACTATGATTAGGTGAACTGTCCGCCTCATATTTATATAACTGTCGTATATGAAGTGCGTGGAACTATACAAACAAGCTTGAACGCGTCTAGACTCAAAGTGAATGTTTGTTGCGCAGGTTTTTACGTGATATTCCAACGGTAACATCAGAAATATTCCGAATGCTTCAATTCTCGTTCATTCTCGTACCCAGTGGCTATAAAGATTCTCGATACTAGCGAGAATCTTGATAACCTCTGGTAACGAGAATGTTCTCGATCGGCTTGTCCAATGTCAGCATTCAGCATAGCTGCGTAGATCTCTGAGGTTGTTCCGAATGTATTTTCAGCTCACGGAAATTGCCGAATTGTTACGATTAAATTCTTCAACAATCGTAGATAATCGGGTATTTCGGTATTAGCGTTTAAAATGCATTGATAAGCAAAAAAGCGGAAATTCTCGAAGTGATATTTTACCTGTAATAGCAACATTTCGCCATAATTTGAGGATCTAGACCCCAGAATTCAAGTTCTGTTTTAAACGAGCCTGGACAAACTGATGTCGGCATATGTAGGTCACCTGTTTGATAGTATGCTAACACGGCGTCAAAACTTTGAATTGGTCTTTTGAAAACCAGGGGTCTTTTACCTGAAATGTTGAGAAATGACATTGTAAAATCAGGCAGTGAAATTCGAGTCTTCCACACGAAACATCTTAGTTTTTTTACGACACAATTTATCGTAAGATTAAAAATGAAATCATTTAAAATGATATCATCTATTTTTCCTTTTTTTATTTTTATCGTGTTATGGGAAGCGAAGGTATCAAATACAATGTATTCGAGGTCTATTTTCTATGTTTTTGTTTTTTTTTGGTGGGGAGACAGGGTGTACATTTACTAGTGTAATGATTTAGCAGTTAACTTATACTGGCTAAATATGGTTTCCTCCAATGTCAGGTGTTTCTTCTCATTAGTGAATCTCATTATCAATATATATCTTTTTACAAATATTACTTTTCACGCAAAAACAGTAAATTACGATAAATGAATTTTTCAAATAAGTGAATTACAATGAACATAGTACTTGTCTATTTCTGTGAACAATTACTTAACAATGATTTATGGCACCAATAGAATGATCGTCAGGTGTGTTTGACAATTGTTTTTTGTGGTTGTTATGGAGACCGTTTTAATATCAACTTGCTCTAATCTATATAATTATGTGTACGAGTATGAGTATATGAAGTAGAAACGGATATTTTTGAGGGGAAAACTTTTGAGCGAAACTGCAATTCTTATTTTTTCAATGTTTTTGGTACTAATGTCGGACATTCTCGTACCCAGAGACTATCAGGTTTCTGGAAACGAGAATTTTGATAAACTCTGGATATGAGAATGATATCGGATAGTTTAGCATTCAATCAATTTAGGATTTGCAAATAAGTATTAAAATTTTCAGGAAATTTTTGGTTTTGATCTCAGAGCATTGGCAAAAACATGCACAAAACTGATCGGAATTTCTATAATGAATATTTAGTGATTTTCAGAAAAAAATTGAAATTCGCAAGTCATTCGTTCGAGAAAATAAGCTAGTATAAAAATACCGCGAATAGAACCGGATCTACGGTAAAACATAAGAAATCAATACTCTATAATTACATATAATAAAGTGCTGATGTTTGATTCGTTCAGCAAAGTCAAAAGAGGTAAAACGAGATACATGGAAGACATTTATTTTTATCAAAGGACTGTTGTATCATAATAAGATACTTTAGTCAGTTATTTCCCCTTGTATACTCTTCAAATAGGTAGGTCCTGTTAGTTGGATTACTCTGATTTTACCCTTACTTTTTAATGTCAATTTGCTAAAATTAATCTTAAGTAACTTTTTGTAAATCATTTCAATTGTTTGAAATTCAAGTTAAGTATTTTTAGGGTAAAGAACTATCTAAATTTAACCACTCCTGTTAATATCTTCATTAACAAGAAAGATATTAGATGAAATATTTTGTTATCCTTACTTAGGACTTCATGATAAAATCCGAGGATTCCAACTGTAAAGCCCTACTTACTAATTGGATTGCTTCAGATTTTATCAGGGGAAGATAACTGACTAAAGTCCCTAATTACAAACTATTAATCATTTATAGGTGGACACATTGCCTTCGATTCTTGATTATAGTTTTATAAGTTTTTTTGGTAACAAGTCCGAGCTGTGAACAATGCGTTCTTCTACAAATCAAGTAAAAGGGAGATAACATACCCTCATTTTTTCCGAACTAAATTTGCACGTTCGGAACGCTTCTTATTATTATGCTTATCGCTCGTTGCATTGTGGGACGGTATGATTTAAACACGCAATAGATAAATTTGCCAAATTGGGCAAAAATGAAGCAGCCATTGATGCAATAGAGCTCTAGATTGTTTGAAATATAAAGGTTCTAAGACAAACTAACTACATAACTAAATTGCATGTATTTTCCATCAATAGGCCGGTCCTATAATTATATTATATAAAAATCCTAATATACTTACCACTGACAACATCTCTATACAGTCTAGATGACGGTGACCTACGCAAATCATCGACGTCGATGTCATACGTCATACCACTAACATTGACCGTGACGATTTCTTCTAAAACTTGGTTACTTTCCGCCAGAAAATTCTGAATAATTTCTTTTTTATCCGAGCCTGGCATACTCTTTGTGAAATTTCGTGCATTTTCAGGTTTGATGACGTCATTAGCATTTATGACGTCATAGTTTTCAGCTTCGTCTGCTTTATTGACGTCAACATTCAAATTGTTGCCACCGGTAACCTCATTAGTCAAATTGTTGTTGTCAACGGTGACGCCATTATTCGAGTTGTGGTTGTTCCCTGTGACGTCATCATTTTCACTTTGGTGAGGCACTTCTTCATTTTCAAGTACCATGTTGATGTCTGAAACTGATAAAACGAAAGTACGCGTATTGTATAAATAAGATAATTTTCATTTTAATTAAAATTAAACACTTAACGTCGCACAAAGGCTACTGACGCTTAATGTCCCAACCTTGACGTCACACTCATGTGGTTGGTAGGGAGGCATTACTGGTTGCTATAGGACTAAGAGTGGTTGCTTTGAAGATATTTTTGTTCAATGGAATACCTGAATTTTATCAAAGTTCGATACTTAACCTTCCTAAATGAATTAGCGCCGGTGTTGCGACATTTAGTGTCATTGCGGCGTTAAAGTAATTGCAAGGCAAAAGTTCAACTTCATATTTCCTGATTTTGAATTTTATTCTTTACAACTGTGAATGCTACAGACAAACTGTTATATTAATTGGGAAAATATTTCTTTATTTTCTCGTAATATTTAGGGTGTTTCCTAACTAGACCCACGTTGGTCAGGTTAGCTAAAATAGATTAGTGTTAAAATATGCATTTACCGATGAGAAGATACTAGAGATTGTTATTGTGCAACATTAGTATAATTTTATTAAAAAGATATCCTAACTGGCTAAGAATGTTAAAATGACAAGAAGCGAGCAATGAAAATGTTTAATTTCAGCAAGTACGACATATAACAAATCTGTAAATAGCTTGGTGATTCCCTAAGTATCCTACTTTCGTTTTCAACAATGTGTATGCCGCATGTTTTAATTTATTCTGTTGAATGTTATAAGTGACAAATGTTATTAGTAAGTGTTTTTTACGTTCCTAATACTGTTTTAAAGACTAAACTTGGTTCTATACTTTTGGCACAGTCATTTGCCTGTATATCCCTTTAAGCTGAGCTCCAGCATGTTACTGCTTAGATGTACCTTTGTCGTTTACAGAAACACACTTGGACTCATTTAAACTTCAATTGTAGATGAAAATATAAAGATTGTTATTTAGATACACAAATAGTTATACGTGTTTTTATATTAATTGTTATTATCTACATGTATTATATTCCATCTGGTTGCCATGGAAACTGTCTTCTACATAAAATGTCGATTTCCTGAATGTCTTGAGAATAAAGTTATAATTATTGAGATATTTCTATAGTTATTAAATGACGTCATCATATAATATTTTAAAATAACTTGCAATTTCCTATGTTTAGTCATTTCAAACGAAATACTTGCACGATTTTGGATGCATTTACATTGAATCACGTGGGCATTGCACGAGTAACGAAACACGTGTCTAATTGATTTTTACTACCTACAGCAATTTTATACAACATTAGTATTGTTAAATTTATTCAAATGCCGATGCTTACATTAACCCCACTGGTTTAAATACTCAATATAGTGCTTCTGGACTTATGATCGATAAAAAAGATATCAGTATATATGTACTGGGGTTTTCAAACAATATCAAGTATTTAAATCAGTGGTGTTAATATAAGAGCCACTGACAGTTGAATAAATTTCAACAATAACTGACATGCTATTTTAAAATGAAATAGTTAGTTTGGTTGCGTACATGAAACTTTGTCATGGGCGGAGCCAGCGGGGGGGGGGTCAGGGGGTCCGGACACCCCCCCCTAGAATTTGGAAAATGTACATGTCCATTAGTGTATTTCTTGCTTGTAAGCCTTTTTAAGAAGTTTTTTCACCAATTTTTCTCGGTGCTTAACATAGATTTAATGGTTATGTAGTTTTTATTACCAATATGTTGCATTTTTCAACAAAATGTGTATAATGTGGTTGTGGTTCGAGGTTCGGACCCCCTAGAAGAGTTCGGACCCCCCCCTAGAAAAAAATCCTGGAGCCGCCCCTGTTTGTATCAACATCTTAATTGAATCATCATACAGTTCCCTCCTTAGGTCATTGGATACAAAAATGTGTTTTAGATGAAATGTTTCACATTTGCCTTTAAAATCAAAGCACTGGAGTGCTGGAGGAACGATGTCCTGAACTTATTTTTTGATTGTTTATTACTATCGAATGATGTAATTAAGCTAACACGCATTGTCAAAAACATCGTAGGCCCTTTTTACTCCAACAAGTAATTATTGCAGTTGTCACGGGTTGAACTGTCTACGGGTTGAGTTGTCCCGTCTCCATTGCAAGATTTGTATGTCATGAGAGTAACTTCCCTTTTCCTGAAGAGTTTCAAGAACGACAACACAAGCCAGCGTTGTATTACATTTAAATGAGATGTTAATGAGTTTCACGCTTGAACTACGCCTCCTTGTCTATGTTGAAAATTGTTGAAGCGTGAAAAGAGTAATCTTATACTTTCTTGTTACCATTGGAACGATGTTAAATAACATCGTTCCAAAAACTGAAAACAAGAGTCACCCGAGCGAATTCCAAACTCAGCCATGTTTAGTTTATCATTATCTTATTCAAACTACGAAACATCATTCTCGTTCCCAGAGTCTAGTAGGATTCCTACTTGACTCTGGGAACGAGAATGTGTTACATGAATATGCTTTGATTTTAGTAAAACTACTTTTCTTTTAGTGACCACAATGGAAATAAGGACTTGACCTGTTTTGTGCCATCCCTGGTGTTGGAGTGCTTGTCATAGTAAATTTCCACGTGCTGTCTGTGATATATGTGCGATAGTAATTTGTAATTTTGTTAAGTGTGCACTATGCCAAATAAATTATTATTATTATTTAAAATTTCATTTTCTCCCAGAACTTTTTGCGAGTACTGTATATTTGACCTATAAATTGTAATAATCTTTAGGATAATATCAACAGCGATATTAGTTGAAATATAATATTATCAATAAATACTATTATAATATTAATTATTAAGGCTAATAAGACTCAATCAGGTTCAAGGCACTAACTAGCTCAATATACATTGTCAACATGAAAGCAATGTTTCCTCCTTAGGCTATTTTGTGATCATTAGCGCGACTAGTTACCACAATTGATAGGAATTAAATTGGAGGTTCGTACTTTCAAAAGTCCAATCGATACTTTATTAAACTCATTAGGGAGTTTTGTTGATAAATCCGAACGAAGCCCATATTATGACAATGACCGTCAAGAAAAACAAAGAGTCATAGGTCACCGGTGTTCCTTACACGAACATTCGTCGCTCCTAAAAGAGCGCAGGGTATTCAATAACTTTACTGTCCAATCAGTCACCGATCTTTATCGTAATAGCTCGGCTAATTTTGTAAATTTACGGTCAACCAATCAGTGACTGACGCTAATCGTAAGAGTTCGGCGAATTCCGTAGTTTACCAACCAACTAACCAGAGGAATTGCTAGAGTGATTAAACTAGTCCAGTCGTTTTAATTGGAGACTGAAAGGACATCGAGTATCAAATATTTAATCTCTTAAACCAGTAACATATTCTAACGATCAAACAAGATTTTTCAGCGTTCCGCAGCGCCACAACTCTGAATCTTCCTTTTCTTTTAACAGATTATTTTGTAAACATGGAATGCATCATATAGCATGGAATTTACAATATTCGATGTAGATCTTTTAGATTAACACAAATATATAGCTCTGACTCGCCAGCAATATTTTTATAGATGTTCAAAAACTTTTATTTCATACATTACGAGGCACATTTAAAATCAGCCTTCACGACAAACTTTCAAAATCTCATACCAAACTTCTACTTATGTTCTACCTATACATTACAGGGCACGGGCGCCTTGTGTTGAAATTGACAAGATGTCCAATCAGTTACAACGCACGGGCGCCTCGTGCAGAAATTGACAAATGAAATTGACAAGCTTAAATATCCAATTAGTTACAACGCACGGGCGCCTCGTGCAGAAATTGACTCATGAAATTGACAAATTGTCCAATCAGTTACAACGCACGGGCGCCTCAGTGCAGAAATTGACTCATGAAATTGACAAATTGTCCAATCAGTTACAACGTACGGGTGCCCCGTGCAAAAATTGACACATGGAATTGATAAGCTTTCCAATTAATTTCAATGCACGGGCATCCCGGATCTCCTTAATGAAAATATATAAAGATAATATACATGTACATTAGCAAACTAGTTATTTTAATAAATGAGTCAAAATGACGAACGCTATAATTTTTGTATATTAATTTTTATTTTGAGACTGAGTGGGAAATTCGACGAATTGTACCAATTCAAAAACATTGTATTTCATTGGCCAATGGTTTTGTGGTATTTCAAACAGTACTGATTACCTTCCAGATTGCAAGAAGTATTGACTAACGACAAATTTGGTCGCACCATTATTTGTAAAAGGAGTCCAACTTCTGTATACATGTAGTTTCAAATTGATAGGAACACAGTATGGTTTAATTGATACATATTTTACGATACCGAACAATCGATTTGTAAAAACTGGTTGATAAATCTCATATCAAACTGCTACTCATACTCTATCTATTACATAAAAAATTACAATAAATAAAGATTTTTATTGAATATGAAAAATAGTGGCTGTAAAAAAAGTGGTGGACTGAGGACCACTCATATTCTAAAAGTCACTGGGCTGTCGGTGATTTCGTTGGACTCGGTCCACGGTCCACAGGCTGAATTCGAAGACTGTATTTGATTATGAATAACTTAGAGCAATTGTCGAGAGAACTTGAACATAACCAAGTATTTCCGACTGCAAAGATATGTAAGGAAAAAAGCTGAGGACAAACACTTGTACAGTAATAATAAGGGCGTGAGTTATCTCAATAGTAACATTGAGATTGTTCAATTACAAAACAACCATATAAATTACAGTACAGTAAAAAGCATGTCAAAATATCGCTCTTATTGTTTTCAATCAAATCTAATAAAATATTAGTTTTAGATACATTTAAAATGCGTTTAATGTAAGAAAAAAATGTAAAGAGAATTAATGATAAGGTTATTAAACAGTGCAATATCAACTTTTGTCTGTCGTAAAATCAGCTTTGATTTCACTTCGTATATAAGTAAGGAAATGTTTTATGCATGCACGAGTTTGTTTAAAATTTGCATGGCTTCAAACTCTAAATCTAGAATTTATCTATCAAAATAGCCATTGATTAAGTAAAAAAAGCTAAAATTTAATAAGATAAACTATGTGACTAGCAAGTAAAAAGAATTTCAACATTTCAGTTCGAAATTTTTCACTAACCTTAACCGTGCATCTACAAAAATACAAAAAATGTATCCAAAAAACTGCACTCTATTTTCTGTAAATCGCGTATCTTGTTATGATTCTATTTTGTGATTAAATCAGAGCTCTATTTAATGAAGCATCTACGCATGCGCCAGATATATCATCGTTTCGTTTGCGCATGCGCTAGTAGAGTAAAAAATGATCGCTAAAGCCAATATCACAGGTGTGGTTGGGTTCGCGGCTTTCATATTTCAACACCATTACGTCATATTGAAGATGATAAATAGAATGGTCTAATTCTATGTGAATAGGTGACTTTTATTACAGAAGAACAGTCAATTCTATTTTTTTTAAAAACATTGCAATTCAGTGGCAACCACTGGACAAGTTATACTGAAACAATTGTCACTGTTTAACAAAGGTCACCTATCATCCTGACAATGGTCACATCTGAGTAACAGTCATCTCTTATCAGCAGTCACCTCTTAACAGATGCACTCTCGTAGCAATTGCCACCTCTTAAAAATGGACACCTGTCGCCATTACCTACGCTTAAACCGCGAAAGTCCTCATTTAAAGCAAGATAATCTCTATTTAACGGCATATCACTTTGCAAATGGTCACCTATCAATGATGGTCACTACTTATCAATGGTCATCTTTTATGAGTGATCATCTATAAACGACTGATATCTCTTTACAAGTCACCTGTTGACAATGGTCACCTCTCACCGACGGGCATATTTGACATAAGTCATCCCTAAACAATACATGCCTTAAACAACTTCCCCTTTCAGCACCGCCAGTATTTCTAATGAATTTTGTTTCCTCAATAACATTCATCTCTAAATCATAATTACATTAAGATAATCTTTCTACTGAGGGTCACGCAGAGGTTACACTTTTTTACAGAATTAATCACAAAAAAGTTGGTTTATACGGAGCCCCGAAAGTGACATCTTGCAATATCTTCTTATTTTCACAATGTGTTTCGTTGAAGTCGAATATACATGTAGTATAACGTTTAAAAGAAATGACCAGTACATTTAAACGAAATACATGTACTATTATTTCGGTTTTTCGAAATTTAATTTTTTACGAAATATTTTGTTTTTACGAAATAATTATTTTGAAAAAAACAACAACGTAGCAATAATTTCGTAGCAACATAATTTCGCAAATTTATACGAAATAATTATCACGAAAAATGTAAAAAATGAATGGACATCACGTATAAACAAAATAATTGTGAAAATAAAATGTATTGAAATGTATTTCAAAATTTCTCTTAAAGGGGCTTGATAGATGTAACACTTTTGTTTGATATTAAATGAAGCAGTAATTAATACCTCACTATGTGAGTTTTATGTCCGATTCTTCATAAAGCAGTAATTTACACTTGATTATTTGTCATTAGTCAGTTCACACAATACAGAAATTAATATGAATACTTCTCCACACCTGAGACACAAAATATAAATCAATTTATTGTTATTACGATTTTAGATTCACCCGGTAGCCTGTTCAATTACCCTAAACGTTCCAAAACGTTCCGTAACGAAACATTCGGAACTCCTCAGCCATTCGCTGCGAATAATCTAATCTAACAAACAAATATACGATTGTTAAGGCAATGAGTGATGTTTCAAAATTTACGGACTAAAAACGAAACATCCCTCAATGGCTAAACGATCATATATTTGTTTACTTCAACACCGGTATTTTCAAATAGCGTCTAAATATGTCCGAGATCATTCGCAGCGAATGACCGCGGAGTTCCGAATGTATCGTTACGGAACGTTTTGAAACGTTTAGGGTAATTGAACAGGCTACCGTTTGTAGGGGAAACATATGAGACCACACTATTGTGTAGAAGTTAATTATTGATTCCTGTGAAAACAAAATTAATTAGGGACTTTAGTCAGTTATCTTTCCCTGATAAAATCCGAAGCAATCCAATTGGTAAGTAGGTCCTTACATCTATTCAGTATGGGTGGCTCAGTGAATAAGAGTGTAGATATTACTCACTTGCTTTCATGTAGATAATGATAGAATGTTTTTGAATATACATGTATTTATCCATTTATCGCTATTTCTGACAGTTAGACCTTCCTTTTGTTAAATCGACGCTCCAAGTTAAATAATCCACATATAAATATTTAGAATTATTAGAGACAAGTATTTTGATAAACTTTGTTTATGTGACAGTGGAAATTTGTGATTATTTCTTAGTACAAACCCAACAGTTGTAACACTGATAATACGACTGCTAGCTTACCAAGTTGAAGCAAAAAGAATGAAAATCAAAGCACTGAAACTGAAGAAAACGTAGTGACGCAACTGCTAGCTTACTTGATAACACAGAAAGAACAAAATCAAAGCACTGAAACTGAAGAAAACGTAGTTATGCAACTGCTAGCTTACTTGATAACACAGAAAGAACAAAATCAAAGCACTGAAACTGAAGAAAACGTAGTTACACAACTGCTAGCTTACTAGATAACATTGAAAGAACAAAATCAAAGCACTGAAACTGAAGATAACTTTGTTATGCAATAGTCATTTGTAACTTGCATCCCCCAAACAACGGGGCAGAGAGAAGGAATTCCTCTGATTTATAACCTGTTTTCCCAACTCCCTGGGAAGTACCAAGGAAGTACTGTGATTTTTAATTCTAACATCGTGTGACCTTCCAGAAATCTTCTTGTCCCCCAAAATAGTGGGTTCTACAGCCAGTCAGTCGAATTTAATAGGGCAATAGAATTTACTGGGGATTTTACCATCCAAAAGTCCTTGTCAGAATTCAACCAGCGTAAGCTTGTCTCAAAGTAAAAGGAAATGACACATGTGGACATACAGTGCCAGCCACCAATGAAATTTTCAGACAAACTGAATATGCATACTACTTATCATTTCACTATAATTAAAGTATATTCATGTACATGAAACATAGTTTGATTTGTTGAGAATCATAGTTAGCTCAGATTACTCATCTTTCATGGGTACATCTTAATCGGTCAAAACCCCCAAAAATTCAAAAATTTGTAATCAAGTTAAAATTTTATGAATGAATTCAACTTACCAGTCAAAAGAAAATGTATTAGACTGGTTAGATGCATGCACATTGGCTACTCTGTGTAGCCAGGTGCTTTATTTCGAAGCATGCATCTATGCAAGTCAGACAGTCTGGTTGGGGTTAAAATCCATTATGTTTTGACTGGTAAGTTGAAGGAATGAAATGAATTCAGGATTTTATCCACAAACTTTGGAGTGCACTGTACATTCATTACAGGGATATACAAAAAATAACACAAACTATAACAAGACATATTCATTATTTCATTTATTATACATTTTCATTTTATTTCATAATATTCACAATACAGTTTAAAGAAATATATACAATATATATAAATCATATATTTCTAGACACAAGTCATTACAGCAGACCACTAAACAAAAGATAGTCAAATTTATCACTAATTTCTACTCATTCTGAATTAGATCTGTGCATCACTTATGATTCATGAGGCTCTCAAGAAAGACAGGGCTTTTGTCTGAATCTGATTAAAACCCTGTCTAAAATTCTCTACTTTATTTATATTATATCTGACAAGCTTGCAATACAGGTCACGTTCAGTTGACCTTTGCTTGATTAGGATAATCATGACACAACTTGACACAAATGATCAAATCAAAGCCAGTGCATTGTCTAACTAGCTTGGAAACCTTGGTCTAAAATAGAGGCAATACAAATACAAATACAGTACCCACCAAAAGTTTGGAGACATTTTTTCAAATTGTAGGCCTACTGAACAGCATTTATCTGAAATTTGATAACTGTTTATTCTAAAGTGCTTTGCAGTTTAGTACATGTATTTGTTTGGGGGGTTATCATTTCAATTAAAACTGAGACTACAAAAAAGCATAAAAGCAATGTTATGGAAAATAATTACAATTAACATGGTCTTGGAAGCTTGAGGATGTCAGATGCTGAATCTTATAAATGTGTTGCAATCATGAAAATTGTTTTCATTTTATTACAAACCAAACTTAAATATATTAAAAATAATGATTCTACAAAAATTATCGTCAAAATTCAAGAATTGTATTAAATTTCTTTTGTTTCCAAACTTTTGGTGGGTACTGTTTATCTATTTCAGCAATTAAGCTAATCTGTGCTAATCTGCCATCAGATATGATAGTGTTACGTGTAAATGAGAGCTACGCACTGATTGGTCAACACAAAAGTTATCTGAACGTGACACCCAGTGAGTGATATTTGGCTGTATGGATCATTATCACTTGTTCACAAAACCTCAGTCAAAGGTGTTTAATAAAGAGGAATAATAGAGAAATATTGCACATAATTATTATTTGTTTAACAGCATTTACATAAACAATTAACAAGTATAACATATAAATACACTCTTAAAAATATATCACATATTATGATATACAGTGCGCTCTAAAAGTTCTTAAACAAAATGCAATTTTGAGAAAAACTGATCATGCTAACTGCAAGAAAATTTACAAGAGTTGAAGCTTAATTGTACAACAAAGTTTGATCATACAAAGATAAACTATGAAATGAAGACTTTAAAGTTTACTCAAAAAACACTTTGTTTCATGAATAAATGTGAAAGGGTTTATCTTGGAAATAAAATACATTTTGTATATTCAAAGGACTTTTGGAGGACAATGTATATACACATTCTGTTATAAAAAACATACATAAATCACTGATGACAGTTATATGTAACCTGATACTCATCTACTCATATTTATAATAATTTCACTTAAATATAATGTAAATATTTATTCTTGTAAGATACACTAAACATATCAAGTTTAGAAAAAAACATTTTCTAATCAATGTTTTTATACCATTCATTGCTTTCACCAGAGACATGGATGGTATCTATGGCCATCCTTTTACTTAAAGTTTTGTCACTATTATTTTTTTTTGGGAGGGGGGACGGTAGGGGTGGGCAGGCGGGTTTACCACACATTGTATTGGTGATATTAATGTGGTCAGTCAACCTACTCAACGTTCCTGGAAAGGCTAAATCTCTGGATTTAGCAGTTAACCTGTTGCAAGGCAAATACTTGCATCAGTGACAGACAAACAGCCATACATGTTTGTAATCTGCCTCTAGTTAAATCAAGCTGTTTTTGTCAAAGTGAGAAGACAGACAAATTATTTCTGACAAGGATTACACCATATATCACACATTCTCATTCAAGGCCTTCACATGCAATTTCATATCATTTAACACAAGCAGTCAAACTATTTCTATCATTGTAAATGGTCGAGTTAAATCCCAATAAACAAAACACATCACATGAACTGTGTTTTTACAACATTCAATGCTTTCAGATGCAATTTCAGAATATTTTACAGTGGTAGTTGAAAATGCTAAATCAAATTTTGTTAAGGTTGATCAGTATTAGGATAATGTTGTCAGACGATGGTCAATCATTGACACCAGCATATCACATAATATTATATTCAACAGTCTCAACCCTTGTTTTTCTATTCTATTTCTACACTAAACATCAACACTTTATACTTAGAATATCCACCAGTTTTTATTTACATTGGGGTTCAAAAGTTCCTTTACACATATATTTTTTTCATATTTTCGTTTATTTGTTAAATTGACAAATTATTGCAGACATATTTTGTTCAGTAAAGTTTATACAAAAAAAACCCAAAAACACTGTTTATATAAATAATACAATGAACTAATTCATGACTGCGGATGCTCAGAATGACAATAAAATACATGTATATTATTTTGATATGTTTTATGAGTTTCTTGTTGGAGTAATGGTAAAGCGTTCCACCATTCCAAGCATGATTGACCAAGGGGTGGTGGTTTATGTGCCACACTAATTTTGTTAAAAAGGACATTACAACTTTTATTTTCAATACTGCCTACCGCTGGAATGGATTGGTTCATTTTTAATGTTTACACAAACACATTTTGTTATTTGTTGGAGCTATATTTTTATCTTAGGTTTATGATAAATAACAAATATAATTGATGGTTCATGTAAAACTGTACATTTTTTTTTTTAACTTATACCTACATGTAAAATATATCAAAGAATTCTTCATAACATAAATAGTTACTACAGTACAACCTCTCTTTAACAACACCCACTGTGAAGGACAAAAGCGAGTTGCTGTTCAGAGGTTGTTGCTCTGTAGAGGTTAATTTCAATTAAATTTACACCAAAGGGAAATATCAAAGTTAGTGTCGTGCCAAGGATTTGTTCTGTAGAGGGCTGCTTTGTTAAGGTTATACTGTATGAGTAAAGAAACGTTTGGACTCCAGTGTATATGCTATACGGTTACAGGAAACATGCTATAGAAAACAAGGATATTATACAACTTTTGTTTGTTTGTTTTTGTTGGATTTAATGCCGTAGCAACACATTGTATAGGTCATATAACGGCGGTCAGTCAACCTACTCACTCCTCCTGGAAAGGCTAAATCTCTAGATTTAGCTGTTAATCAACTACTAGGCGCATACTTTTGTCTGCCCTACATAATTTAAAAGCATTATCATAACCAAGCTGCACGAAAGTATGCCCCGCCCGGGAATTGAACCCACGACCCCTCGATCAGTAGACTTGTGTGCTATCAACTGAGCTAGCAGGGCGGCTTTAGGTAACTTTTGTATGCTATGAAAAATGATATGAAATACAACTTTTTTGCTGAATCATTTAAAACAAGATTGAGGCGTATAAAGTTTACATCAGTTCCAAAGTTGACACATTCACATCTCAGGTATGGATGTCTCACATTAACAGCTCCATGCGTTTATTTTCTGTTTTAACTGTGAACTAGGAAATAATAGAATGGAACACTTATATAATACCCCTAAGTTGTGTAAAATAAACAATATCACTGGAATAGTGTAATATATGTACTGTGTGAAATGTAGAAAATAAAACTGTGAAAAACAACACTTCATGACATCATCAGTCGAAATATGACATCATAAAAACACATGTTACTATAAATAGTAACAACAATGGCATCCTACTTGAATGAACAACAGTTTTTATATCTTTGATAGTTATTTTATAACCCGCTGATGAAAGGTTTTCTTCACATATCAGGTTTTAGACTTAACCCTTATGGTGACCTTGACCTCTGACCTTATGACCCAAAATTGAATAGGGATTTTTAGTACTTGTTAAATGACCCTTGATACCAGGTTTGAAGACAAATGGTTAGGGTTTCTTCAGCTTTCAGACAAACAAAAACTTGTTTAAAAAAAAACATTAACAAAAACAATGTAAAGACAGCTTTTTTAAGGATACATGAATACATGTACAGTAAAGAGGAGAAATTTTCGGGACCTGAAGAAAATTCCAGTTTGGAGAGAATTCCAGTTTAGAGGGTTTTGGGTTTAGAGGGGTTTCACGTACATGATATAAATCAATGCTTTCATGTGTGAATGGAAACACTCTAAAACTCCTAAAATCCTTTCACTGTTGAAGTTCATAACATCAGATTACACAAATCAAATAAAACACATTTTTGGTCACTGGAAAATCCTTATTAGAAATTTTTTATCCGTCTGCTATTATTTCCAAACTTTAACAACACCATTCCTAGCAGACGTAAGAACCAAACATTGCGACGCCTGACAGAAGTTAATGTCTGTGATGATGTCATTGTGACCTTGAAGTGGAGCGTCTGGTCCCCGACGTGGAATATCTTCTGATATTTGTGGTTTCTTGGAATAAGTCTCCTCTATGACTTCAGTACCCTCAATTAAACGAGATCTACAAAAATTCATAAACCCATAAAACTTACTGATTTTAAATTTCATAGCTGGTTGCTGTTCTTTAAATATTACACCAACATTGACAGTTAGTAAATACATCAAAATTCTTTAAATAGCCTGAGCATTCGTAAACCCTTAGTGACTTAAATGTTTGACAAGTTAGAAAACTTGTGATCGTACTTAAAAGATACAAAAATGAACCTTAACTAGGATACATCATCTGCAAAAGTACATGCAGTTCTTTTTTCCACCATCTGAATGTATAAATGTTGGTGTCATACAAAAACCATTCTTAAATTGACCAGTTTATATTTTAACATAGTTGTCTGTAATGGCTTTATAAATAAAGTCTGAATTTCAATTCTATAACTGTGTCTGTTATTTCTTACCAAACAAACTATCTTTACCAGTATCCATCACCATAAGTCGATAAATTAAATGTATATATCATTTCTTGTACAGATGACTAGTAAAAGAATATAAAATAATAGTCTATAATAAAAAAACATAATCAAACCTGTAACTATAAGCAGTTTGTTGCTTAAAATCATTAGCAGAATCAACCATAACAAATGAATTAGCAGGGTAACTAAGATCCCAATATCTGATCTTCATATCTGAGCCGGATGACAGCAAGAATGTATGAGTATCTGTGACACCTACATACATCCCATATACAGCATGTACACTGGCCTGTAAAAGCAAAGTTTACTTCATAAAATACAGAATGTTTGTCATATTACAATATACATTTAGTCTGTAAATATATATACAATGTACATGCAAATGAAATGCATTAATTTTTAAGTAAAAAGGACTTCATCTCACATACTGAAATCAAAATCCATATTTTAACTTTTACATATATTTATGTATATGCCTAATTGCAATTGTTAAGTGCTTGCTTGGCACTGCTGATTTCCTAGCACAAGATATTTACCTACAGTTGTTCCACTTCAACCCAGGTGTAAATAAATTCTGTGATAGTGCCCTGCCTGAATGTGATTTCAATGGTCATTGAGTTATCATGCTAGTGTAAAGTCTGCCTCCATATACATGCTCAGCAGACTTTACACCCCACTTCAACTTTTTTTAACTTTCATACTTCCCAAGAGGTATGACCTGTAATTTCAAGACAGCAGACCCTGTTCCCAGGATTTAATGTCAAATATGATACCCACTGCACCATGGCCATGATTTTTCCTCAAATTTTACCTTTTTAGACAATGTAGGTTCCGTACTAGCCCACAATGCTTTACGTCTGGCCCCTGTTTCAACATCCCACATTGATACTTCATTGTTCCCTTGTACAGCTGATATAACCCACGATTGTTCCTTAGGGTGAGCTAATAAACGTCTTACACGAGAATCTAAAATTAGTAACATAAGTTTGGAATGCACGAAAGTCTAAAAATAGTAACTTAAGTTTGCCAAATGTTAAAATCTATAAATAGTGATATGAGCTATATGAGGGCTATAGAAAAGTTTTTGGACTATTTAATTGATCCAAGAATGATATATATAAACCATAGCTCAATAATTTCTACGGATTTTTCTGGAAAAAAATGGGGTGAGTGAGCGAAGAAATTTAAAAAAAAAATATTTTTTTTCATTAGCTTTATTTAGCATTTTATCCAAATTTTTATGAGCGAGCGAGAAAAATAAAAAATATTTTTTGTAAAAACGGTCAAATTTAAGGTGCAAGCAAATCCATAGAACAAATGATCAACTTGATGTGGCCTGAAACAAAGTAAAAATGTTAAGTGAACCAAAGAATGATCTTACTTGTTGGATGTGGTATAGTTGTAATAGGTAATTGAAATCTAAGATCCCAACATATATGTTTACCACTGCTTGTTCCTACAGCTAACCAACATTGGGATTGATGAACATCAAATGAGGTGATTAAACCTGGGAAATATATAACAATGTATTACACTACCTTTTATAAGTTTTTAGGACAAAAATTCAGTTTTGATAAGGACAAGGACTCAGATTTACTCATGAAATAAATAAATTACATTTGTAAGCATCATCTACAGAGCCCCATAAAGGACATTTTGAAATACTTTTTTTATTATCACAATTTCGTTTTTTTAAATAAAGTTACGTTTATAAGTAATAATTTTTTGTTTAAATGTAATAATTATTTCCTTTAAACATTATAATTATTCGTACCTGTTTTAGGATCATTCTTCAGTAACCAAGCAAGGTCAGGTGACCTAAGATCCCAGCCAATCAAATGTCCGTTAACAGTAGCATACGCTAACACTGATTGATGACCTATAAAAATAATAAATTGGCAAGTTTACATTACTTAATATATCAAGGGCTAAATGAAACACTATTGTAACTATTGTATTGAAAATAGAGGGAGTAACAATAGTGTTTCTTTCAGCCCCATAATTATATAAATACCAGGTCATGAATGTAGGAGGTAAACAATTTATACATATTTTTAAATGCTAAAAATAGATCATATTAAAATCATGATGAACAAAACCTGTTATGTAGATTATACTTTAATTGATATTATAACAAAATCTAAAATGGGTGTTAAATATTGGACTGGTGACCGTAGCACAATTTTTCTACAATTTATGTATGTGCTTTTTTTATTTACTAGGCTTTAGTATTGAATAAAGTTGTAAGACTTTGATATCAAGATTATAACACAATTTTCTATCTCAGTTCCAATCTTGGCTGAAAATATCAATCTAATCTAAAATACATTTCAATCTGCAACATAAGAAGATTTAATATTCTGCAGGCTGAACAATCAACGTTGAAATAACATTTATCTGAAATTTACAGGCATGAGCTTGGGGTCAGATTTAAGGAAGGTGGCTGGGGTCAGATTTAGGGGCAGAATGCTGGGGACAGATTTAGGGGCAGTGGGTTGTGTTAAGGATCTTCCCTCACAGAATACATACAATTCAGCCTGATATATACTTACCAGTATCAAAATGATTCATATCAACAACATGTCCATGGTTCTGTAAATTAACAGTTTGACTTTCTATTTGCGTAGCTTTACCTGATTCTAATCTGTAATATACAGTTATATTTTCCATAACTCAAAATCAAACTATTTAATTATTTTCCTTTTGGTTGGCTTAAAGCTGTGACAACTATGTATATGCCATGTCAGGGCAGTCAGTCAATCTAATCACTAGTCCTTGAAAGGCTAGATCTCTGAATTCATCTGTTAACAAGTAATTAGGCACATCATTTCTCATCAGTGACTGACAACTGCCCTACATGATTTAGAATCAGTGGTAGAAGGGAGAATGACCTAAAATTATTTCATGAAAAAACTCCACGGAAATATGCCCCATCCTGGAATCAAGCCCATGACCCATCAATCAGTAGACCTGAGTGCTATCATATGACCTAGTCAAGTGGTAGACTACTTAAAGCCCCACTAAATTTCCACTACAATAAATCTGATGGTTTAATTACGGATATTTTAACCTTTTCCCAATATCAGTCATTTATAAATAACATCATTCCTATTCTCTAATCTTCAATGTGGGAGTATAATATTTCTTTCATTATAAGTTATGTACCAAAAGAAATGGCCAAAGTTATGTTTATATAAATACTTGATGATATATACTTACTCATAAACATTAATTAATCCTTTATCAGTTGATGTAGCAAACTTATGTGAACCTTCAAAAAATGTTACATTTTTAACTTGTCCATCTGAAATAGACATGTAATTTTATTAAGTTACAGTAATTTAGCTGACACGCTGCACATAAAATCTTCCATATAACCTTTACTGTATAATTTTTGGTGTTGTTGCAGATAAAATGTCGTCATAAATGTAATTTGAAAAATACTCAGACTGCTACTCTAATTTTTGTTGTTGTCACGGTTACAATGTCGTCTGAAACCTAAGTTTGAAAAGTACGCAGACTGCTTCTCTAAATCTACCCAGACTGGTTTCTCCAGTTTATATACATGTATAATCTATTCAGGAAATTTGGCTGATAAATTTGTGACAGTTTAAATTCAGGTGTTACTTCTAAAACTGAATATTGATCTTGTTTTGTGATATGATATAGGTCTGATGATTTGGTCGTTTGACAAGTTGACTGTAATCCCTCCTACAGAACGAATACATATTGCAGCAGGATGGGTGAAAATTTTACGAGTTGCTTTCACAACATTTGCCAAGCCCTGGAGTCTATTATGTTGTAATGTAAACCTACCATGTTTGATTGTCTGTTTGGATCTATTTGCTATATTCTTGCCTTCTAATCTAGAACATTCCCATAGTTTAACAAAACCATCGTTAGAACATGTAGCAAAATAACTATCATCATAACATACACTGATCCTGAAATAAATAAGAAATACAGTAAACTTTTGCTATTAAGACCATCAAAGTTAGGGGTCTTGATATTGGAATGGTCTAATTAAAGGGACCTTTTCTTCTTAAATTAAGCATTAGGGACTTAAAAATCATAAAAAATCACATGATTGTGCAAAATAAAAGGGTGGTCTTAATAGCACAACTTTCCTGTACCATACAATTGTCTATATTTTATGGTAGAATAAAACATAGGTATGAGCTTTGATGGGCAATAATTAAATAATATGTACTTTTTATCAAAAATACATGAACATTTTATTGAAGCAAAAAGTGCAAGAGGTCAGTCAATCTATTTTTTGTTCCTAGCAAGGCAAAATCTCTGGATTAGGCTGTTAACCACTTACTAGGCACATACTTAGTGGCTGACAACTGCCCTACATTATTAAGAATCAGTGGTAGGAAGAAGAATGGGTATAGAAATTATTTCACGATCAAGCTCCATGAAAGTATGCTCAGCCCAGGAATCAAACCTACAACCCCTAAATCAGTCGATTTGTGTGCTACCACTGAGCTAGCATGGCATACTGTATAAATTAATCTGTCAATAGTGGGGTTTAACACCATTTTGGTTATTTTACGGCCTCCAATGCACCTAATCTAGCTTTCCTGGACCATTGTCTATAACCAGTACTCAACTACCCTTCCACAAGGCTAAAAAATTCTCTATATACCTTATTAAAGAAGGAAAATTCACATCATTGTCAAATTTTTATGGAAGTTTAAAACCTCCCCGATTGAGATTCAAACCCATAACCCCTTTGAGACACTAGATTCGAAATCCTGATGCACTATAAACTACCAACCCAGTTTGTGTAAATACCTGTCCCCTAAAAACACAAGTGACTAACCTATTAACAGGTCCTTTATGTTCATGTAGATGAGCTACAAGTTGACCTTTAGGTCTCCAGTTTGGTGGTGGAGGTCTACTGTCCCAGGAGATACCTTCTAGAAGATCTCTCGTAGCTAAATCAGCCGAGAACTGAGCTCGTCTTTTATGTACCAATGTACGTAAGTCATGTTTACAGCTGGCATAACGAGCTGTAAATATACAAAATATAGAAATTACAAATGAATTATGTATTTTTGCTGGGAGTACACTAACTTAGAACAAAATAAGTCTTAAGTTAAGTCAATACAATGTACATTTAAAACTTTTTTATAAGTTGCAGCTGAAAGACCAAAGGATAATAAAGTAAAATTTAAACAAGATTTTTGAAGTCTACTATTAGTATCACCATTCAGTCGACTCTAGACATTAACTTTCCCGCGCATCTAGTCATACACTAACCGTTAACATACGGCGCAGATTGCAGGCACAGTATACAGTGCACAACCCTAACAGGTACCCATTTACACCTGGGTGGAGTGAAGCAATTGCAGGTAAATTTCTTGCTCATGGAAATAAGCAGTGGCCCTAGTGGGATTCGATCCTAGGACCTCTCAATCCCTAAGCATGCATCCTACCTCTGGACTAATGCTCTTATTGTATAAACACTTGTTCTCGAACCTCACCTGATCTCGAACCTTTCATAAAAATGTTGTTTACTTTGCTACGTAATCGCGTATGACGTCATCAACTGGTGTGCACAAATGTTAAGTAAACAATTGACGCAACTACAACTGTCAAACGAGAATAATGCGCAAGAAACAGGTAATTAGAATGAATATTTTGTGATGGTGAATAATTTTCCATAAATCCTTATTATTATTTTTCCACTCTGTCAGTACAATCCATCAAATATTGTTTAAAAGTATGTTATTGCAAAAGAAGCACATGGCAGGTAGCCATTCCTGTCTTCTGCTCATTAAGTCATGTGACAGCCAATTATAACCTCACAAATAGCCAAATACGGTAGAGGTTCGAAATTAGGTCATCTATTTTTAGCCGCCATGACAGTTTTCAGAGAATGGTATTGTTTTTTCTGGAAGGATTTGGATTTGTTTCAAATATAAAATATCAACAAATATATGACAGAAAAGTGGAATATAGGTTAAAAGGTATGTTTTAAATGTATTTTTCCAAAAATATTGTTGTATTGATTAAAAATGGCTCGTTGAGTCCTTAGAGGTTCGAGAACCGGTGGGTCCACGCTACAAATAATTGTAATATGATATTCAAAATATATAATTCAAGTATATTTGGGATTGATAAGTGACTGTGATTAATGTTTCCTGCTTTTGACTTACAACAATTTATGCCATAGAATTTTTGAATGTTGATAAAACTCTTACATACTTTGGTGTGTTTGTCTGTCACCTTTCACGCTACCCAGTCTAGCAGATGAATCAATCAAAGTTTGAGACACAGTCACAATACTTCCTGATGAAGACGCCAGGGAACCAGCCGATGTTGATAACTTCTTATCACTGGTATCTGGCTTCTGAGAGCTTTTTAATCTAGGTGAAGAACTCATGGATTTGTCCGAAGAATTTGATCCAAACATACTTTTCCATTCTGGATTCTGTTGGAAAAATAGAAAATAAATAAATCCATTTTTATTTCAAAATTAATAGCTAAGGATTCCATAACTAATTTAATTTATTGCTTGTTTAAGTCATAAATTTTTATTCTGGATTCTGATGGAGAAATAAACAATATCACTTAGAAATAAAAAATCAATAAAATTTTTCATTGCATACTTTTCTGTCACAACTTTTCAATCGAAAATAAATTAAGTCGTTCAGACTAAATGCCCTATTAGGTAAAAATACGAAAATAAAACTGTGAAATTCACGATATTTATTAGAATTTTGTGTGATAGAAGTCTTATTAAGCAACAAATAATTTAATAAGTAGTGAAATAAGAAAATCACTAGTACCATATTTTGTGCCTGAGCATCTTGTCCAGCAACTTTTTTCTTTCTTCTCCTGAAAATATGATTAGATTAGAATAAGTATTCACAACAAACTTTTATCAGCAATATATGGAAATTTTTACTCGGCCAAAAGAAAGTTTACTGGACCAAAATTGGATCTTAGCAGTTGTAGTAGTTAAAATATGTAGCCAATTTTAATAACTTAGCATACAGGTAATATATCCTACATAAAGTTAACAATAGGACAGCTAATATGTTATGAAAAAAGTGATTTGATACAGGCACTGTCATTTTTCAACAAAAGTATGCCCTGTCCATAATGTGAACCCACGATCCCTTATGCGCTACTGGATGACATCTGCACCAATTTAAAGTGTAATAAACTAACAGACTCTTAAAAGTACCGTAAGAAAACAATAAATCTATATAAATATATTACATGCTAGGTGAGTGTTGACTGTCAGGTTTTCCATCTTTAGGTTTATAAAGATCAGCATGACGTCTTGTAACAAAGTTAGATAATTTATAAACATCTAACGTTCCTGCACGACGTCCGTCAGGTGATCCTATATTACTACTGTTGTTTTCTGATGAGCTGTCAATATATACCATAACATTTTAATATATAATATGAACAACAAAACTCAATTTGTGTAATATAATTTTTTATTGGCAAATTCTTTGCTACTAATTTTTGGGTATTGAAACTGCATTTGCAGTTTTTATAATAACTTGCCTTGAACCAGTCATCACCTTAGCCCAGGGCTAACAAAATTAGATTCTAGCAAAAATTACTTTTTACTTAGTGTCTTCATAATTTTTCAGTTTTCATAAAATTTAGTTGATGTAACTGAAAAAGGGCATACCAGTCAACTAGTAAACTAGTAAACAGTGTTTAAAATAGGACCTTAAGATACTTTTGTAATTAATATTATCACTGTTCTATTTTTACTCTTCATTATAAAACGTTTCGGCCATAGGCCTTCTTCAGTTGTTAAATTTTGCTATCACAAGTTTACATGTCTTATATATGTCAACATACAGGAAGTAATTAATATTATGTTGTTGGGTTGAAAAATAAAATACAGAAGCTTTAACAAAATGCAGTTACGTGTAAAAATCTAGGAAATTCAAATTTGCATTCAATACAATGTAACATGATATGACATGTAGTAACAATGTACATACCCTGCTCTAGCTCTATGTAACTTTACTATAAAATCTTTCATTGCTAATATTTTATCTTCATGAGACTCCGTACATCCTAGGAATGATAACTTCTTGAATATCTGAAATATTGTAACAATATAATAGTAAAATAAATAAATTTGAGAGCTAATGCTCACTAGTGATACCCCCACAAAAATCTAAAAATATGCGACAAACAGGAAGTAGATGAGCAAGGAGCATTGCTTTACACCACATGGGACTATGGGATGAAGCAATATGCAAAGTATTAGGCTGCTGCATGTTATAGTTGCTGAGAAAACTGCGACGGAAATTTTGTAACGGACAGACGAACGCACGGGCAAGGGTAAAACAGTATACCCCCCTCTTCTTCGAAGCGGGGGTATAATTAGTAAAATACTGCAATACAATATGACCCTTGACATTTGGCACCCAGCAAGAGAGATAATATATGGACTGTTCTACAAGATATTCTTTTTTTCAGCTTGGTATTAACAACTAGATATTTGCATAAATAATTTACAATACAAATATGACACTCATAAAGTTAACACATTTTCTTAATCAAATTTACATCATAATAATTTAAACAAATAGAGCATATAAGTCAACTTTGGAGTTAGATATATATTTATTTCACAGAGTGACTTCAAAAAACATATTCTCAAGAATAACCTACTTACGAGGGAAAATCTTTTTTTTATGAGCTCATAAGTTGAAATGAAAAGATCTTACTCCAAATTGACGAATATTTTTTTTTCATGTTTTTTTTCTGTGTTTTGTTAGAGATATTTTTACATGTGGCATAATTTCTTCTCTAATGGAATGTCATTTATCTTTTTAAGTGACTTAATTTTGAAATATATTTTCGCTTGAATGAAAATTCGAGATTTTATATTTTCATTGTATATATTTAAAGAACAACACCACATTTCATAGAAAAACATATAAGAAAAATATAGAGGATATTCATCAATTTTGGAGTAACATCAATTTTTATTTCATAAGTGGCAAAGCTAACAGTGAAAATGTCATTTTCTGAGTTCACAAGTTGAAATAAAAAAGATCTTGCATCAAAGCAGACGGATATTCTGATTCTTGTGTTTTACTGGATGTATATTGCACAAATTACAATGTGACCTCATGCCATTTTTCTTCCAAGATGAGGTCATTTATGATGAAAATATAGGATTACATATTCACTACGATGAAAATATAAAATATATATTTTCATCTTGTATTTTCATAGAACAACACAAAATTTCACTGAAAGGCACATGAAAGAAAATATAACAATACTATACCCCAGACATAGTATCATCCATCTCAGTATAAACAGGTTTATGTCCTTGACGACTTATTTCACGCATGTAGTTTCTCTCTTGTAATACAGCAAATATACGTTCTACCATTTGTGATCGTAATACATAATCAAACACAGATCTGGGTATAGGGTCTTGTAGTGCATTTAATAGTAATACCTTCAAGTAAAAACATAAAAAATATCATCATATAATATAACAGGGATACAGGGCTCGAATTTAAGCTCGCATACTCGTAAAATGCAAGTGGATTTTGAAAATTGCGAGTAACTTTTTATTGGACTCACAAATTTTCGCGAGTTCAATCGCTGCAAAAATATTTACATGTCCAAACTAATGAGGCTCAAATTAGCATTGAAACAGCCAGATCAATAGACAGCATTAATTAAAGATTCACAGTTCAAACATGTTCTATATTCATTGTCTATCCCACTATAACGCCATTGTTTTATCCATAATATAGTACATGTACTGTGTTGTTTTATATTTTTCATACATGAATGGTTACAATGTATGCCATAAGAATTTTGAGAGAGAAAATGCGAGCGATTTTTTCATTTTTGCGAGTTAAAATAAAATAAACTCGCAAAAATTTGCAATCTGAGCAATTTTTGGTTAAATTCGAGCTCTGGGGATATAAGAAGAGAATATCAAAAACTTTCTTCAAACAACTTTCACATATAGGTGAAAACTTTGCCATCTAAAGTCCCTGCTAATTTAGGAACAGTGGTAGGACATGGGATAAGGGATCAAGAAGTCCCTACTTGGAACCCCAATATGGCACTGCTAACTTCCTTGAGCAAGAAATTTACTAACAGTTGCTCCACTCCACCTAAGTGTAAATGGGTACTGTTGGGGATCACCTGCTTGAAGGAGATTTTAATGGTCAGAGGTTATCGTACAAAATTGTAAAGTTGGCTGAACATGTATTTGGAGGCAGACTTAAAACTGCACCAGTCAACAGATTCTCTTACTTGATTGGCCAATGTCATATGATAAATTTCAAATCAACCAATCAGATGCATGAAAGGTTAGACTGGTACCATATCATACATACCTCTTTTTCTATCTGTAGTATACTAGATTTGATGAATGGTTCTAATGAAGGTAGAAGGTTACAATGTATATCAGCAATGTTTAGTTTAGAGGCTACAGCAGAGACAAATCCTACACTTCCTTGTCTGATCCACATACCCTGAAAGTATAGATAAAATATATATGTCAGGGGGGATCCAGGATTTTTTTCTAGGGGGGTTTGAACTTTTCTAGGGTGGGGGGTCTGAACCTCGAACCACAACCACATTATACACATTTGGCAGAAAAAATGCAACATATTTATAATAAAAACTACATAGCCATTAAATCTATGTTAAGCACCGAAAAAAATTGCTTCATGATACTTAAAAATGACTTACAGGCAAGAAATACACTAATGAACAGGTACATTTTCCAAATTCTAAGGGGGAGTCCGGAACCCCCTGACCCCAGCAATGTGGCATGATTCACTCACAGAATTCTAACACAGACAACTCTAGTTAAAGATGCTGACATTCAACCAAATGCTATTCTGGAGCTCAGCAAGTCTAAGCATTATAAGCCCAAAGATTTGCTCCAAGTCAATGAGATCTTGACTTTTGACCAATTGAACCCAAAATCTATAGGGATCATCTATGAGTCATGGCCATCCATGATACCAAGAAAAGTTTTCCTAGGTGAAATGAGCAAGTTTAAAGTTAAAGAGCTGACAAGACCTAACACTGGACAAACCTATGGACAGACAGACGACATGCCCCATAACGTAATACAATGTACAACCTTCTGGTGTATAAAAACGTAACGTCTTCATCATAAGAAATATTCCTCTGTTCTGTTCAAGCAATACTATGAACAGTTTAATAAACTTTTCCATATAAATTGAACCAAACTTCTTTGAATTCAAGAATTTTATCAAATCACTGAAAGGTGACAATGATAAAACATTGCATATGAGTAACCTGGTCACCCTTCTATTGTCAGGGCACATTTTCCTCATTTTTTCTAGAAACAGCTATGAAAGAACGGTATTCATAGTATAATTTTATGATATCGTGACACTTTCCCATGGAAAACCCCATCTTGAAAATAACAGATAATGATGACATCATACATGACATCATGAAGTCCAAGTTTTCTTGTATTTTATGTTGCATACAAAATGGTGAAATGTCCAGTTTATTTTGGTATAAGCATAGTGTTTGTAGCAATAGAATCAGAGAAGCAACCTTAATTTTAAAGTGTATCACATATTATGAAACATCCTATACTTACTGGATGTGCCAGCAATGGAACTACAATTTTAATGAAGTAATGTAACATTGGTTTCTGTAGAAGACCTAACTCAGTTAATGATTTCAATGCTCCTAAACTTTTATGTACAATAAATTCTTCTGGATCTGATAAACCCTAGAAATAAAAACGTACAGACATGTTTAACAAGAAAACATATACTAATAACAGTAACATAGAATTACATAGATAATTATACATACAAGTTTCAATGTATCAATCAAAGCTCTCTACGATCCTCATAACAACCAATATATCTTGCCGGCAAACAAAGATTTCAAGTGGTTGTCCAAAGTTTACAAAAAAAGTTTCTAGCTGGCAATCAACAAGAGCACTTTAGATCAGATACGTCCAAAGTATGGGCTTTCCTAAAATGACCTTTACCTCCTTAGTGACCTTGTCCTTTCAGCTATGAATCTGGAAAGCGTGTGATACATCATCTTCATGTAGAGATAATTTGAAAAAACACTTTATTAGTAACAAATCATGGTCCAGACAAGAAATTGATAACAGAAGAGCAAATAGATGATGCATATCATAACATATTACCACCATATAAACAAGAAATTACACTGATGCAAGTTGTTTTCAGATATGTTGCACCATCTTTAAAACATTTTTCTAATTTCAAATTATGCCTACAAAGCATTATAGAGCTGCTGAGAGTATCAACCAGAAAATCGAGTACAATTATTCGTCATATCTGAAATCGCCGGTTCTCAATTTATTTTTGAAAAAAAAATGAAAGAACATTTTCAGCTTAATTACCACTGAAAACAAGCCACACTACTAATGAAAACTTTAATTTATGTAGGGATCATAATATCTTGTGTCAAAATTTCGATTGAAACAATTTTTTGAACAAAAATGTTATCACTAAAATTTCCCATAAAAGGTCTGGAAATAGAAATGTTAAGAGTACATGGTTTTCCATTTAGTCAAATCATCTGTAATTCTTTACTTATTTTTGTTATTACATGAATTCCTGTATGCTTCTCCATTAACAAGTGATTCATGGTTCGATTCGTGAATTGCTATACATGAATCGTGGTTCAGATCGAATCGCCACTAGCTCGACGATCCACAGCCCTAAAGCATTACCATAATCAGAACAAATGTAAAGCCCAGACAGGTTTCTTACATTTATTTCATCAAATACATAATCATGCCATTTATCATTTTACATTTCAAAGTGTATGGAACAGGAAGCTATTTAAGTAAGAATATACATTGTAAATGAAAACTTACTTGTTCCAGTAATGGTTTAACTATCTCAGAACTTTGCCAGCCAACATATGCAGCTATACCAACTATATTATCAAAGAATGCTCCACGTAAATGCCAGTCAATCTGTATAACATAAACCAAACATCAGATCTTTGTATGAGAGCATAAAACTTATAAGTGTGTAAAGCTTTATATGATGGTAAATTATGAGCAAAAATAATTATTTGTATTTGTATAATAAAATAAATCAATTCTAAAGGGCTGAATTGAGACAAACCCTATTTTTAGCAGAAGTTATTTCCCTTTTTTGAAAGATTGCTATTTAAAGTAGTAACACATGACAAAACCCCTGTGAGAAGTTCAAAATAAAGTGACATCCCAAAAATCATTGCGATTTTTGGCAATTTGCCTCCACTAAGAAAATAGTTAAGATTTGAAGAATCTTAACAAATTTTAGTTTTCAAATGAATCAAATAATTATTTACAATAAAAACACCAAAAGAACAAAATCTAGTATGGACATATTACCTTATCATTGAGGAATGTTATCATATGTGATAGCACTACATCATTAGCTGTAAAAAAATAACATAAAACATTATTAAGTTTCAATGACTCAAAATAACTCCTGCCAAATCCCACATGGCAACCTATGTAACTTACCAGCAACCAAAGATTTGTTACTGACAACCAAAATCAGGTTCGAATCCCACCCGGAGAGGTTATATCCTTCCACGAAAATTTCTAGGGTTTATCAGATCCAGAGGAATTAATCGTACATTGACTGAAAATTTATCACACTTGCTCTGCCAAGTTGAAAATTAAAAGGGTAAGTTGGTTCGATCATAGGTGTTCTCCCTGGCAAGTCAGCAATTTAGGTATGAAAACCTAACTTTGCCGAAAATTCATTACCCGAGAGTTTTGTTGGTTGTTCTCTGACTGACTACAATGTATTTAACGACACTGGATGCCCGACCCCTGACCACCAGCCCGCCCACCTGGGTTTCTCTAAACTATAAGCCAAATTTTTTCGTTGAAAAATCTGGCTAAAAATCAAAGTAAGTACTTATTCAATAAAATATATAATTAGCCTGAATCAATTTCCACTCGTCTTGGGCCATTAGACTAGTGGGTTAAGGCAATAACTGAGAACAGAAATCAAAATATACTAACCTTTCTGTCTACCAAAGAAAACACAAAGTCTAGTTATACCATTATCTAGTAAAGCTCTTTTAACACAATTATCATGATCATTTAATAATAACACAACTTTCTCTTGTATCACTTCTTGTAGAGCTTGTAATTCATGGTCGTACATTGACTGAAAATATATAGAGCTTGTAATTCATGTGCATACAGTGACTGAAAATATATAGAGCTTGTAATTCATGGTCGTACATAGGCTGAAAATATATAGAGCTTGTAATTCATGGTCGCACATTGGCTGAAAATATATAGAGCTTGTAATTCATGGTTGTACATTGACTGAAAATATATAGAGCTTGTAATTCATGGTTGTACATTGACTGAAAATATATAGAACTTGTAATTCATGGTTGTACATTGACTGAAAATATATAGAACTTGTATACAATATAGGTAGTATATTTGTCCACTTAGACATACAGAAAAATACATTTTTAAGAGTGGTATAGTCTAGAGCTAAACAATCATTTTCAGGGCTCACAAATTGAAATAAAAACAAATAATTTCAAAATTGACATATACAGTTAAAAGCTTTGTATATCATAGTAATGAGTTTACCCCAGTTGAGTTTGTTATCAATTCATGTGCAAAATGTACACAGTTTAATAAAACTTACAAAGTCAGATGAATTTTCTTTGTCCTCAGTCCCTTCTATATCTGTTAGTTGCATCATTTCTACAACTCTGTACAAGACAAAAATAAAAATCCTTATAATCATCTATTTTATAGAAATAGGTTACCAAAAGTATAAATATCATTTTTCTGGGCTTGTTAGTAAAGATTAAAAAACAACTGTTTTTGTTTTGAAATTGAGGGATTTTCAATCTATTTCTTAGGTGATGTGTTTTCAGTATTTAAGTCAAGTTTATATTTGCTGGCTTGAAGCAAACCATTCTGTAGTACTAATAGTTACATGCCACAATAAAATACTTTCAAAAACCACTAGGTAATGATTTCCTTGCGGAACAGGCCCAATATTTTACAATAAAATTTGCATAGCATCATTTATAATTTCATGAAATAAATCATATATTTCAGTAAAGCATTAAAGATAAAGTTAAATACCTAAATGCAGTTTCAGCAAGTGGGACAGGCCCAATATTTTACCATTAAGTTTACAAATCAATGATTTAAAATTTAAAGAAATAAATCATACAACAGTAAAGCATAGAAGGTGAAGTTATATACCTTAATGCAGTTTCAGCAAGTTGTGCTATATTCTCAGCAAAGGCTGCTCTAACAATGGTGGCTGAGTCTTGAGCTAATGGCGACTGAAAATTATATACAAAATATTACATAATATACAATTATCAATCTGGCCAGACTTCATTAATTTTAGAACATTGGATGTCTTGGACTTTGATAAACTGTAACTCCGTCGGTTAAGATGATTTGTCTCATGACACTTTAGTTAAACTGTTTTTATTCTTAATGTCCAAGACTAGAAAAAGTTAAGGAAATAAATCCATTCAGAAACTATCCTAAAACTCCTGAAGTAGAGTAATAGTTCCAGCACACAGCTTCTGAGTAAAAATGACAAGAAGAATAAATACCAAATTTTAAAATATTTGTAGTTTACGCTTAGGCAACACATTTATGCCACTGGCATTCACACTATATGACCCAATTTTAAAGGGTGAATAAAAATGGAGTAAAATTAATGTTACATATCTATTTTGAACTTACCAGATTAGGGAAAACATACTCTTGAAACACATTAGCATCACTGTAAAGAAATATACATACAATTTTATACATATAAAGACTAAAACTACAAAGAAATAAATATTAACAAGTACAAATATATACTTTTATAATACAGCATGTAAAAAGTTATGTATTTAATTTTTTGCGGAAAGCTAACGGAATCCGGGACCAGATATTAACAATATGTAGGAACTGCTGAACAATATGATAATTAGACATTAGTTCTGGCTTCCAAAACTTTATAAGCCGCTTTTTTAACATTTTGATTTTCATCAGATCCTTTCATTACCAGTATTAACAATAATAATAATAATAATGACTATATTTAACAAGGCTACACATTTGGATAAATCCAATCTTCCATGTGGACCTCAAATATGGATGCTATTCTTGTCATATAAACATGTAATGTTTTTCCAATATCTTACTCAAAATGAAAAAAAGGATAGTCATTATTATGTCCTTACAATTAACACAGGTTTGCTGAAGACCTTGAGTTAATTAGACATAAGAGTTAAAACAGAAGAATAACTATCTATGAAGAAAGCTATTACCTTCTAGGTATGTTGTGTATATCTTTTAAACATCTTGATACACAATGTAAAACTTCAGCTCTTACTCTGGCTTCCTTATCTGACGCCATATTCATCTACAAAAATACATATTATAATCAATCATTGTGAAACTCAACAGTTACATATTTGATTAATTGAAATCTTTGTGTATGAGATCAAATAAGTAAGTTGCGAGACAGTAGGACCTGTAAACCTGCAGATCTAGACGGACCATCTTTTTTTCTACAGAATTTGTCCATCTGTCTGCCATGTTTGGAAGTAACTGAATATGATATTAGTATCATTAAGTTATTCATTCATTCAAGCTTCATTGTGAAACAAGTTCTAACAACTTAGACTAATCACTTACACAAAGAAACACAGGAGTAGATTTTGCATGGGATTCAGCTATCAAATGACTACCCGCCCAGCGTTGTAACTGCTTGGCAACACCTTCTCCACAAATGAACATTCTTAATGATATCAACTACAGCTAGGTGAAATCAACTCACTGATTTGATAATTATGTTAAGATTTAAATGCCAAGGCATGAACATAATAAGTTATAGATATAAAATAGAATAAAATGTCAGTATACAAACCAGATAAGGTAATATTCTGTCTAGTTTAATGTCAGATGTAACATATAAACTTAATTCTGTTAATAAATCTAGAGCCATTAGTTTAGAATTACAAAACTGAAAATATAGAACATACAATATTATTAATTATTTACACATTAATATGGTAAATTTTACATGATTTTAAATGTGTAAAACTATACAAGAAAGTAATGTGGAACCCACATTAATGCCAGAAATTTACCCTGAAGAGGTAAACAGAGAACAAATTTATGTTCTATAAAAAAATCTTATTATTTTTCACCAAACTATAACCTGATTTTTTGTTTAAAATTAGGCTTAGAAGATGAATATCAATCTCTTCAATAATGGCAAAGCTAGTCATGTGATAAAATTTATGAAGTCAAACATTTAATACTTCCAACTGTAACTGAATGATCGTCTAAAGGGTGGTCGTTTAGTGCCACCACCAAGATCCTTATATAAGAAGAAAAGAAAATTAACTGTATAATACATACATGAGCCTGTCTTGAACTTGATCCAACCAATGATATTATCAATGTTAATACACTATTGTTTTCTGGATGTTCTTTGTCTATCTTTAAATTCTCAAATATTAATTCTAATTCTCTTTTTACTCTGAAAGCATAATAAACAATTTATATACACAATTACGTATCATTTAAAGTGAATCAAGGGGAAAATGTATAGGATATATGAAGAATATTTGATCAAAGATCAGTTTTTATATCATACATGTAGTCCTTGCAAGGCTTGTATCATTAGGTTAATTTGTCACCTGCCAAATAAATGTAGTCAATAAATTTCCCTGAAACATTAATAGATACATACTGTATAAGCACATCAATGACAAGGGTAGTGTTAAAACAGTAAATTAAACAGCATTACATCTTAACTACTTAATGTTTATCTCAATTATGTCAAACTTTTAGAAGCTAACATGTGCTGTCGGAGCATTCACCTGCTAAAAGTCACTGGAGCGACAGCAATTTTAGTGGACTTGGTCAAAGGTCCACTGGCTTAATTCAATCGCTGTTACTTTACTTACTCAGTAGTATGACACAGATATATACAAACCTGAATATTCTCTCGTCTGGGGACAGTATAGGTGGTGTAGCAAATCTTTGTATATATAATTTTAAAAATTGATAGAAATATTCCGGGAAACTTTTATTACGTTGTTGTATCAAATATTCCTCAGCTGACAATCTGTGACTTGGTTCTCTTTGCATCATATGTCTTACTAGGTCCTGTAAACAAGATACAAAAGTTTATTTCAAGTCAGGAATAGAAGAAACAAAATAACATTAGCTGTGATAAGCTATTGCCCAACAAAGAAGATATTGTCAGACAAAAGCTATTGTCGGAGAAAAATTTAAGGACAAATCAGAGGTGAACTTATCACCATGAAATCTTGGCATTCCATTGTAAAACAAAATCAGTTAATACTTGCACTGATAGAGGATTAAAACATGCCTTACAAAAGCATGGCACCTTAGGTGTCCTTTTTAGTGGTCTACTATCAATTTTCTCTCTCAGTTTTACACCTATTTCAACATGCAGGGTCATATGAAACCGACAATTCAAAGGTCCCTTGTAAATTACAGCCTACATTTTAACATAAAGGGCCATCATCAGTAGCTAGTCTTAAACCAATGATTCTGCATCAGTGAGAAGTAAAAGTGATTTAAAGCAAGTGATCTTTACCACTCAACCATAGAGAAAGTTGATGTTTTCTTGGTAACAACAGTATAACACGTTACAACTACATCAGTCTATGTCTCTGTGAGGGGTTATGACATAGTTGAAAAATAGATATACCCACCCTGACATTGGAATCTTCAATTTTTTCTAATACTTTCCATGGACTATATTCTCTGTTTCTATAAGCTAATAATTGTGATAAATCAAATGGTGGACTTCCTTCAGTAAACAACTCCGTGATTACACATCTGTAAAATAACAATAAATTGTTGATCAAGAGTTTGATAATAGCAATGGTTTCTATTTGTTTTTGGCACTATTTTCACTTCACTATGACCACATAGGGACTTAAGCATCTAGATTTGTTAAGTACTCTGAGTATGGGTGTAGGAAAATTAAAGTACTTTTAAATTGCTTTACCATGTTTTAAGCTGGGAGAAATGGCATTTTAGCCAAATTCCAACAGGTAAATTGGGTTAAAGAAACCAAACAAGTTTCTCAACAGTAAGTCCTCAGATAAAAAGCCATTTTCTGGTAACAATAAGAATAGAATGATATGTTAAAACAAACAGTGAGAAATAAACATAGTTTTAAATATTATGTACAAAACTTGGTGTTGGCCTAAAGTTATTGACTGAAAAATACTTGATCATAAAATAAAAAAATAAGATTTCGAAATAAAAAGTTTACCCTGCAGAGAAAATATCCATCGCTGGAGTAAGGTCACCTGTCTTGACCTCGCCAGTAGCTGTAAGGTCAAGGTTCTGACCTTGACCTACATTATCAGCGTTTCTAGCCGAACTATCAACAAATCTCTCTGGTGCTATATAACATGTTCTTCTACGTGATGTATCGAAAAAATACGAGAAATCTGATGGGTTGTCCTGAAACGTTAAAGAATGGCGTAAGAAAATGTACCAGGTACAACATCAGTAAAAAAAACACAGACCTTTCTTTTTTTTTTTTTAATAATATAAAATATATAAAATAAATCTGTGAGCTAATGCTCACTAGTGATACCCCCGCAAAAATCTAAAAATATGCGACAAACAGGAAGTAGATGAGCAAGGAGCATGAAATCGCTTTACACCACATAGGACTATGGGATGAAGCAATATGCAAAGTATTAGGCTGCTGCATGTTATAGTTGCTGAGAAAACTGCGACAGAAATTTTGTAACAGACGGACACACGCACGCACGGACAAGGGTAAAACAGTATACCCCCCTCTTCTTCGAAGCGGGGGTATAATTACAATAAGTTATTCTTAATAACACAGATCTGCTACGAGGGAGATATTTATAGATTTAAGGACTTTTGTTAAAAAAGGGACATCACAAACAAATAACTAAAACAAGAACCTAAGGGCCTTCTGTCTTTGAATGAACAGAAGCAAAATAATTGCCACTTGGGGCTTAAGCCAGATTCTACGGTGCACTAACCCTAAAAAAGTTTAATGTGAAATTTTGACACTAAATCTCATGGAGCACAAGCTCCAATACCTACTTTCTTAAAAAGTCTGAGATTTCTTTTCGAGTAATAAAAGCCAAGTCCATGGACACTTTCAGCAAATTTGTGTCTAGATTCAGAGTTAACTGACAGTATAATTACCACTCCACCATGTTCACAGCTACATGTATATACATACATACATGTACAAAATTATGTATGATACATTAGATTTTAATTTTCACATCAGGATGGTAAGTTGGGCACGCTAGATAACAACCAGAGGAGTATATACAAACAATTTATTAGATAGGCATACTTACATCAGGAAGATATGTTGGTTTAAAACTAGCAAAATCTGTCAGTAGAACCCAATTCCATCCTGTTATCATAACATTCTCTGATTTTATATCTCCATGACAAACCTAGAAAATATAAATTAACAAACAAAAATGATGATAGAAAGATTCAATCATTTTCAAAAGATAACATTTTTAGAACACAATTATATACAACCACAATTCTCTGCAAACAGATATCCTATAGACCAGTGTCATACAGGATTTCCTGACATTGCACAGGGGTCATGTTGAGATGACCTTTGTGTCAACTAAAAAATGCATAGCTTTCATCTAAACAGCATAGTTTTTGCGAGCTAATTTGACGGGGGGTGTTATTCACGGGCTGTGATTGGACAGTTCTTAGCAAAGTGTGTGACATAGACCATGTACACAAGTCACAGAGCACAATAATTTCATCATGAATATAATAAAAGCTAAGGTCAGCTGAACGTGACCCTTAATATGAAGTAGCTAGATCCAAAATAAGCGAGAGCGTGAGTGGCTAATCTTGGATCGGTTTTACATCAAGTAGATTCAGTTCAACATAAAAATGCTATACTATGATCATACCTTCAGTTTGTGACATTGATTTAAAGCACACAATAGCTGACATGCTATCCATTTCTTCTCTATTGTATTCAGGAAGGGTCTTGTACTAATTCTATCATATAAACTATCTTTAACATATTGTCTGATTAACAAAGCAGCTTTATCTTGTCTCTGAAATTAAAGAAAATCTTTTCTTAATATTAATCTGACAATAGGGATGAATATTGGGTCCAAAAATACTATCACAACAGTATTGCCATTGTCAAAGAACTATTGCAATACTATCATGATAATTGTTATACAGTCAAAAATAGTCATATAACGAATAGTTAAGTTAAACTAAATTATCTTATGGAGGTAAGTCTGATGTCTTCAGTTGCACTTTTTCCCTGATCAGAGCATGTAGTTTAAAATAATCGCTTTATTACAGCTGTTATAGATAAAGAAGGGAAAAAATTGGGACTTTCGATTTTCAATCGAGATAAAGAAAAGTCGATTTAATCAAGATAATCATATGTGAATTGACTGTATTACAAAAAACAACAACATAATTTAAATAAATCAATAAATAACTTGTCAGGTTATTTTCTAGTTCATTTCAGGGAAACAGAGGAGAATTAAAAATTAAAACATGTTCATTATCTATCATGCCACCAGATGACCATCTCAACATTAAAAGGTGGCAATCATTATAGTATTCAGCTTCAAACATGGAACATGTAGCATACAAAAATCAAATGTTTTTGAAATCAAGTTAACAAGGACAATTTGCAAAGACATATTTGTTTAATAGTCAATGGTTTAAAAGAGATACATACCACAGATTCTTGGAATGGAATGCAATTAGAAGTTCCTTTTAAATTTTCTCTGATTTCTGAAACATACAACAAAATAGAATGATTTGGCATTAAGAACAGTCTTTATAAACATAATGTAAGCTAGTGGTCAGGTATCCTATTCACTATGCCAGGAGGGGCTTAAATCTTTGGATCAAAACTTCTTATACATACCGTGAACACACATTTGCCAGTGACTGACAATGATCAACTTGATGTAGCAATACATGGAAGAATGGCTGTTGAAAATATTTTATGACTAAATTACAAGTCATAGAATTAAAACCAACAAGTTAAACTACAAGAAGTTGAGTAGGTCCCAACCCAAGAACTGAACCTATGACCCTTGAATATGCAGTCAGACCAGCTACCAATTCAGGGCTTTTTTCAGTATTTAGAAATGGGGCCTGGGGCCTTTTTTATACAGAACATTTGGAGAAATTTTATCACAATTTCATGAACAGGGGAACAATTAAAATCCAAGTTTGTGGAAAACTGCATGATTTTAAAGAAATTTCAAGAGGGGAAGGCGCCTGCAAATGGCCCCAATTATATGAGGAAAAAGGTCTGCAATGGACCTAAAAGAATCTCTAATAAAAAATAAACTAACCATCAAGTCTTGTCTTGTATGATGATAATGGTAATGATGGATCGTGTATAACAAATACTTTAACTACAACATGTCCTTCTTTATTCTTAGCTTTAGCTACCTTGAAAAATCTTGTACTTCCCAAACTGTAAAAAAATATGTTCAAAACATCATAAACATATAAACATTGACAACAAAATTAAATTATATTTATAGACAAACTTAATGCACAATGACATTAATCAAGCTTTTACTTTTGTCATGGCACTTACCAGTTCACATTATAGGGAGAAAGATGTGTAAGCGGGCAGATAGCTTAGTCGGGAGAGAACTCACCTTCTTTGTGGGGAGTCCTGTGTTCGAGTCAGGCTGCATATTTTTCTTACCATGTGACATATAAGCATAATAAATTGAAATAGTGCTATAGAAAATTTAAGGTGAAAACTGCAACAAACCATGTCATACTACCATAAAACACTTAATTTTCTCCATATTTTAGAGTGTGGACTATCATTAAAGAAGACTAACCTGCAGTCAAACTCATATTCTGGAAGGTCAGTGAGATATTGTTCAACAGGAAGAATTTGTGAAGGTGCAATACCAGTCAGTTGATTACCCATTTCTTATATCAATATATGACGTTTAATATCATGGTTAACTGAAAGTGAGAAAAAACAATGATGTAAGTATATCATTAATGATTGGTCAGTTGGTCTCTCTTGTATTACAAAAACCAAGAGAAAAGTCTCAAGCGGTCGCTGATTAAAGGAGTAGGGGAACGATTTTTCTAGAGGTAACTGAGGACAGTGGAACCTTAAGCCTTATCTGTTCATAACATGGCAACAAAACTGCCATCGGTGATAAAATATTGTAATTATGACCAATTTGTTTCAAATGCTATAACAGAATGGACAGCAATATATCACAGGTTTTAGCCAGGCGCATATCTGCCATTACGCACTTTACGCACGTGCGTAACCTCGATTCCAGAAATCTGATATCAAAAAGCCAAAACACAGAAATTGAAACAGGTGACCAAAGTATCACGGAAATGCATCTTAGCCAATGTAGATTAAAAATATTTTTGGGTGGCCACTGGGCATGCCATCGGACCCCCTAGCATTTGTGCGTAACCTCAAAAACAGTCTAGATACGGGCCTGGTTTTAGCCCACCAGACTCATAAACTTAGTAAAAGAACTTATCTTCCTCTATCGAAATCAATGAAATTTGGTACATACAACCTAACAATAAAAATATAGCCATCGTCAATTTTATTTTAAAAGATCAAGCAAACAATTTAACATCTTATCATGGGCATCGACCAAAAAATTGTGTTAATTCAACTAGGATTAAGTGTCATTCTGTGTCTGAAATGAGTATCCGGATTTCTGATCAACTTTCATTAAATCGAAGTGTCAGCTAAACTATGCGACTTACAAGCAGGTGAAACTCCTCAGGCAAAGACAAATAATACCTAATAAAAACAAAAGAAGTAAATAAAAACAAAGAAGCGATCAATATACAAGACTATAGAATAAAAACATTTATTTACGTTTTCTTTTCTGGAGGCGGAGTTTACCGTGGATAATCGATGAGAGATCTCGAATGAGTCAACAACGGGTATGACTAAAACACGGAATGGAGATTTTGAGGCGAAATGGACGAAATGGAGATTTTATGGCGAAATGGAGTTTTAATTGTTTAATAACTCTTTTATTCCCATGATTATACTTATTTTGTTGACTGAAAATGAACATAGGTATAATATACTACACAAATATCGATAAACATTTAAAAATTATTTTACTTAGAATGATTTATTGCCGAATTCCTACAATCATCGTACCAAAGTCCATTTCGTACACGAATTGGAGACGAAATGGAGTCTCGATTATTTAATAACTAGTTTTCTCCAATGACAATGTTGACTATGTTTACTGAGAATGAACATATATATAATAAACTACACAAATATCGATTAACATTTTAAAAATGTTTTATTGATTTGGAGTTATGACCGAATTCCTACAAATCATTAAACCAAAAGTCCATTTCGTACTCGAAATCGAGACGAAAAGGAGTCTTAATCGTCTAATAACTATTATTTTCCAATGATAATATTGATTTTGTTTACAGAGAATGATCATTGATGGAATTAAGTACACACATATCTATTAACAGTTAAATAATGTTTTATCAATAAGGAGTTATGAGCGAATTCTTAAAATCATCAAACCAAAAGTCCATTTCGTACACGAAATGGAGACGAAATGGAGTTTTAATCGTTTAATAACTTTTTTTTTCCAATTATGATGTTGACTATGTTTACTGATAATGAACATTAATATGATAACTGCACAAATATCGATTAACATTTCAAAAATGTTTTATTGAGTTGGAGTTATGACCGAATTCCTACAAATCATTAAACCAAAAGTCCATTTCGTACACGGAATGGAGACGAAATGGAGTTTTAATTGTTAAGTAACTATTTTTCTCCAATGATAATATTGATTTTGTTTACTGAGAATGAACATTAATATAATATACTACACAAATATCTATTAACATTTAAAAAAATATTTTATTAAGTTGGAGTTATCACCGAAGTCCATTTTGTAATAGAGTGGAGACGAAATGGAGCAGATATCGGCGAAATGGAGTTCTAATTGTTTAATTACTGTGTTATATTGCAATTAAATACATATTAACTTGATTGATAATGAAAAGAAGTACAATTTAAAGATATAAAAAATGTATTATTGAGGTACATAATAAAATACATTATATATATAAATCAGGAAACGAAGTCTCTGGCTTAATGGACAACTAAATCAATATTTCATTATTTGAAACTCCATTTTCGTTGCCGCAAACAAATGGAGAATCTTGGACAAAATGAAGCTGTCATTGGCGAAATGGAGTTATTTTTGTTTAAAGCAACTGCACTACTAATTTTGTTTATTTATAATGAAAAATGATATTTTAAATCACACAATAGCTATAAAGATCTAATAGAAATGTTTTCAAAAATTTGATGTATTACCGAAGTCTTACAAAAAATTTTCAGGGAATGAGCAATACTCATCATCCAAGTACATTGTAAGTGGGAGATCTTAACGATGTCAAATAATTAAACAAATCTTAGAACGTGAGAAATAATAGGTAATGTTGTGTACAAACAATTTTTTAATACATATCAAATCGTTTAGTAAAATATACAAAAAACACTTAAGATACAGGTACAATTTCTCCATTGCGTGTTTTAGTCATGGGGAATTTTGTCGAAATGTGGCAGACATCGATGAATTATTATAAGATATAGATTGAATCGATTTATTTCAAACATAATCAAGTTTACAAATACCAATTACAGTTGATAATATTCCAGTTATATATTTTGAACGAAAAAAAAAACGTTGGCCGCCAATCATTCATCAAAACTACTTAAAACTGAACTTAATCTGCATTTGCGAATATATGAATAACATAATTTGTAAGAATGAATTCAAACAAAATGTCCATTTCGTTGGCAAAATGGACGGTTGAATGGATTAATAAACATTGGAAAAATACATAATTTCAAATGAGTGATTATAAAAAGCCACAAATAAAAATACCTTAGTCATGAAGAATAAAATATATATACTTATTTATTGACATTAATTATTATTAATAAATATCCATTTCGCAGACAAAATGAACCACGATCATTTTAATCATTATTAGCGCTAATTGATTCGCTTGTTATCACGTGACGTAGATATTATGTTTCATTCCCTGAACTAAACGTAACTCCGCCCACTTGTGTAAGCGCACTGAAGTGTTGCATCAGTTTTTATACGGAAACGCCTAACTCTGTATTGAAAGACAATATTATAATTAATGAATACATTGGATGGAATCTCCATTGCGTCTACCCCAAATTTTGTCATAATTAATTATTTCAAATTGCATTTGTTTTACATAGCAAACATCTAGATTATTATTATTATATTTTTTATAAATCTGTATAACTGCATAACTCTTGGTTAATATGAACCACGACATGAATATATCTTTATTTGAATATCCATTCCGTTAGAGATGGAATTAGATAAAGTAAATAAAAACTATCTTTATACTTACTGACATAGCGCGTTCAGTTACCATTTGTTGCCAAAAACATTAATATTATATTTTATTTAATGATTTTGATGATAAATGGCAACCAGGTCACACCAACGTGGGGATCCTTCCGTGCCCCCATCTATTGATACGACAATAAGTGAAACAAAATAATGCATGTACATTATGTTTATAATGTATATATGTATATAATGTTTATAATACAAGTATACAATCATCACTGTCTAAATTGTGAAACGGGGCCGATCTCTGTCGTCACAGTGTAGTCACAACAAGATAGCGGACAAACAATCTCCATTTCGTCAACAAATTGAACACGGAATGGAGAATTTTGGACGGAATGGACTAAACATTGGCGATATGGAGTTTTAATTAATGAATAATTGTTTTACAGCAATTATAAAACAAATTCACTTCAACGAGAATGAACAGGGATAAATTAACCAATGCAAAAAGAGAATAGAGCAGAGATATTATTACAGGGCTTGAGCAATATTCACCACTCAAATTATTGGAATATCTTTACCATGTCAAGTATACAAACAATTTTAAGCACTGTTCGGGGTTAGAATTTCATTTGAATTGACTCATTATGAGAAGTAACTTAGTAAAGTACACAAATATTAGTGGAGTAGGATGATCGAACGATACCTCCATTTCGTGGTCAAAATGGTCGGCGACGAAATGGAGATTTAGAAAATATTTTGTTGCTCATAAACAATAAATTCTACGCATCTTAACTGGTAACAAAATAAATCAGATATAAAGATTTTAAGTGAATATATGTTATAAATGTATATTTGATCTTTTTATATAGAAAAAATCCAGAAAGATGTTATATTTGTATGAAAAATGATGCATGACCAATCATTCAATAACTCATCTTAATCTACATTCGCGATAAATACCAATGAACATCATGATTAGTTAGATTAGATTAAAACCTATTTTCAAGCAGTATGTCCATTTCGTAGGCAAATTAAATGCCGGAATGGAGTTCAAATATTTGAAATATATACAAATTCAACTGACTGATCATGAAACACAACATAACAATAAACGTAAGATATAATAATCAAAATATGTATTTTGACTAATTAACATAAATTATCAATAATAAACCATTTATTCATTATTATCGTGGGTTCAATTTTTATCAGAACAGAACAGAACAGAAATTTTATTAAGAGAAAAGAAATAAAATTTCTGTTCTGTTCTGTTCTGTTCTAACCGTCGATAAACGGCAGAAGTAGCTACATAATATGAAATCTCCATTTCGCCGACAACAAATTTCGTCATTATTAACCATTTGAAATTGTATTTGTACAAATTAATATATTATTCATTATGTAGATAAAATTGCATGAAATATTATTGAGACGTGTTCATAATTAATAAATCGATTATAATGTGAAGTTCAAGAATTAATAAGATTATCTCTATAATTCATATTTTCTATCGGCTCTTTCTGACTAATTTTACAAAAAGAATGGTCAACAACTTGGCCTAAACCAGTTTTTATGTAATTTTGCCTAAAATCACTAAATATGCATAATTTCCCGCGACTTCGAATTAAAGGGAAATAACTCATACAAACTAATAATAATTTGAGATTAATAAGTTGTCTCCCTTTTTTCCAAAATGTAGATAATTAAAAATCTGAATCTGTATAATTATATGCGAAATTTCTTGCAAGAATCATTCTCGTTCCCAGTATCTAGTCGGATTCTCAATACTAGACTCTCGGAACAAGAATGGCAAAAATTTTCAACTTTCTATATAAAATTATAGGTGTTTATTTAGGCTCGTCCATATGCCACGTTGGGCTTCGGGCGTGCGTTGACTATTTTCTGCCCACAAATTAAAAAAAAATGGGTCATAATAACGAGTGGTACACGTACTACTCAGGTGAGTGAGTGGCCCTGAAAAGGGCCGAGCGCGTTCTACTCATATTATGCCCACTGACTTAAATGGTTAAACTGTACATAGTGCCCACTGATTTAAAGTTATCCTATTTAGAAAAAAACAATTTATTTACATAAATAGGTAAATGAGTGGCCCTGGAAAGAGCCGCGCACGCACTATTCATATTCTGTCTTAAAAATAATTTGATATAAAGATTATATAACATCATTTTGATTATTCGTTTTTTTATCTGGGCGTGGATTGGTGCGATTATTATCGGATTATATCTAACTGATTAAATATTTTTTTCATTGGCTTAATTAATAATAGTAACTCCTCCCATTTTAAAAGCGCGTTGATTCAATGCGTTGCCGAACTCTGTATCGTAATTAATTGGCCCATAACGGGTACGAAATTATTATTATTATTATATACCGCATTTGTATAGCACTCTTTTCATATTGGTATGAAATGGACTTTCGTTTGAAAATTCGGTAATATATCGTACAAACTTAAATGTTTATTAGATATTAATTGCTATGCGTAAAATTAATGATATGGATTTTCATTAAAACTCAACTTAATTTGTAGTTTAATTGCTATAACACAATTATTAAACATTTAAAACTCCATTTCGCCAATGACTGCCCCATTTCGTCCAAAATTCTCCATTCCGTGCTCAATGTTTTCAGGAAATGGAGATTCGCTTGATAGGACATAGGTAAGATATTCCGCTCACTAATTATTTATATCATTTTTGGGTATTTTATCGGGGTATGACTAAAACACGCAATGGAGAATTTGTGTAAGTTTATTGTATCCTATCTATCTTTGTCCGTGCCTAATAATTGTAATAACTGTTAAACAGTTATGAAATAATTAAGACTCCATTTCGTGGTCCATTTTGCTCATAATTGGTTTGTTGAGTTTGACTTTAGTAAAACATCATTTTTTTCGCAATTCGTGTAGTTTATTGTACCATATTGCTGTACAATGAAATCAGATCTGTATTTTACTTGCAGAAACAAAAATTTTAAACAATTAAGACTCCATTTCGTCTCCATTTCGTGTACGAAATGGACTTTGGTTTTAGTAATTTGTAGGAATTCGTCAATGAATCAATCTAAGCTAAACATTTTTTTTAAATCTTAATCGATATTTGTGTAGTTTATTATACTAATGTTCTTTCTCAGTAAACAAAATCAACAATATCATTGGAGAAAAAAGTTACTAAACAATTAAGACTCCATTTTGTCTCCATTTCGTGTACGAAATGGACTTTGGTTAGATAATTTTTAGGAATTCGGTCATAACTTCAACTTAATGAAACATTATTTAAATGTTATTCGATATTTGTGCAGTTTATTATATAAATGTGTATTCTCTGTTAAACAAAGTTAACAATATCATTGGAAAAAAAAGTTATTAAACAATTAAGACTCCATTTCGTCTCCATTTCGTTTACGAAATGGACTTTGGTTTGATAATTTGTAGGAATTCGGTCATAAATCCGAATTAGTATAACATTCTCAAACTTTTAATCGATATTTGTGTAGTTTATTGTACTAATGTTAATTCTCAGTAAACAAAATCAACAATATCATTGGAGTAAAATGATTATTAAACAATTAAGACTCCATTTCGTCTCCATTTCGAGTACGAAATGGACTTAGGTTTGAAAATTTGTAGGAATTTGGTCATATTTCCGACTTAATGAAACATTTTTTAAATGTTAATCGATATTTGTGTAGTTTATTATATATATGTTCATTCTCAGTAAACATAGTCAACATTGTCATTGGAGAAAACTAGTTGTTAAATAATCAAGACTCCATTTCGTCTCCAATTCGTGTACGAAATGGACTTTGGTACGATAATTTGTAGGAATTCGGCAATAAATCATACTAAGTAAAATAATTTTTAAATGTTTATCGATATTTGTGTAGTATATTATACCTATGTTCATTTTCAGTCATCAAAATAAATATAATCATTGGATTAAAAGAGTTATTAAACAATTAAAACTCCATTTCGCCATAAAATCTCCATTTCGTCCATTTCGCCTCAAAATCTCCATTTCGTGTTTTAGTCATACCGGTCAACAACTACAACAACAACTCAAAAACGCCGAATTTTTGGAAAATCATTGTGCGATCATTTCGGCGAGTATTTACGGCAAGTTTACTGTTTTATTTAGTCTTAATTTGATTGATTTTATATGTTCTTGCAAGTTCGGTTGTTGTCAACCCAGAAATGTTCACAGTCGTGGCTTGATAACTCATTCTCCATTCGTTTATTTTGTGGATTAGTTTTCGGACATTAACAAATACGTTGTAGTTCGGATGACATTTTGTAATTACGTCATACCTCAAACTCCCCGCAGCGGTTATCTCCCTTTATCAAATCAATAACCACTGCCACCACAAGTAAAATTCGTCCCTCAGAGAGCCGAAAAACTTTTTTCATCTTTTCTTTTACAATTCAATATTTTCAACAAATTTAGTCTTCTCTTAGTAAAATATGATGTTCAAAGTACATAAAGGGAAAAAATAAATAGTATAAATAAATAACTTGTAAAAAAAAAACAAGATTAATTTTAACCTGACACCGGTTACCTAAAGTGCGTAAAATTGCATGATAACAAAATGTTACGCAAAGTAAATATTAAATGGATTATTGTACTTGTAATTTATTCATGAACTAAACAATTTTGGTACATAATGATATATTTCTATTTAATTTATCTTATTTCTTTCGCAGTACTTGTAAATCAACCACAATTTTTATCATTCAATGTTATTTTTCGCTACATTACGCCTAACACATTTTAGGCTGACCGTTATTGCTCGTTTAAATTTAAACATAAGTCACATGGTACCACTTGCGTCACGTGATTCATGTGAAGGCAGTGGTTAAAGTAGCAACGCGTGACGTAACCGCTGTGAGGAGTTTGGTCATACCTAAGTGTTGTATTTAGAATCCATAAAGAACTTTTAAACAAATATAGATATATGCACTTAATCAAATTTAACTCTAAATGTCTACTTTTTTGGTCTTAAACTGTTAATTTTCCTCCAATAACTTATTAATTTTCGTCCAATAACTTATTGATTGAAAATTAAAAATAATAATCTCAAAATTTAGGATCCATAGTTATGATAAACTTAAATCTTGATGATTTAAATACTCAATACGTGTTTGATAGTCCCTGTACATAAATTCAGATGTCTAACTATTTCTATTGAAAGTGAATAGAAGGTATAGTTGTATTAATCATGTTGATGTACAGGGATATATTCAGCATATTCGAGTATTTAAATCAGCAGGGTTAATATGTGCGCCATTGACAGTTGAATATAATTCACAAACATTAATAGTTTTTACTGACCCAATGTGACTTCCAACATAAACCTGGAATTTTCTGCAGTTTTTGTATTGTTTGGTTGTGTTTGATAATAATATATTAATTTTCAATGTAATTAAACTTAATTGTTTTTTTCTATTTTAGATTACTAAACTATGTCTGTGTTCAGTCAATATTTTGGAAAGATCAGAGTTCCACAAGGTGGAGAGAAAGTCTATAAAGATGAATGTGCATTCTCATTTGATAACCCAGTAAGTTCTATCTTTATTGGTTTAGTTTTGTTAAAATGTTTCCCTTTAATAATGTTATTTGAGGTAGACAGTTCACCCAACCATATTTCCTGGAACTTACTATTTCTTGGCTTGCATCTTCAGTAAACCCTTCTTAACATACTTACTTAACAAGTCATTGAAGGAGCTAGACTGAAACACTCAGTGACTGGCTACTGCAATTTGAAGTCAGGAATATCAACTGAGGAGACATGTCATTTTCTTTTTAAGATATTTTAACCTTTTATTGCAAAATAATAAACTATAAGCTGTCCTAGAATTGTAAATCTGACACCAGAGAAGTAAATAATGGTCACTCCTTTTAACAAAATATACGATATAACTAAATGTTGTTGTTTTTCTCTCATTGTTATTACTGAAAATTTTTAATGTGATTTTTCTAGGAAACTGAGACAGGACTTTATGTTTGTATGAATACATTCCTGGCATTTGGTAAAAAACATGTTGAACGTCACTACAGAAAAACAGGAAATGGAGTTTATCTTCATTTACGAAGAATTCGTAAAGAGGTGAGTATTGTTGAAACATTTCATTATTGAATAGAATTAAGAATTTTGTTTGAAAACTTTAATTAAAAAGCTTCATAACTTTGTGTTTAAAGATGTATTATGCGCATCAAATAGCAAAATAAACCTTAGTTGCTCTTATTTCCCACGTATTTACTATTAAATAATGTAGTCGATCAAAATATAATAGGTGTCAAAAGGCTGCAGAAAGCCTAGTAACGAGCGACTGAAAATAGCGCATTTTGACTCCCTCTCGAACTACCGACATTACCCGATGCTAAATATATGCATGTGACCTTTTAATGAATTCACGAGAGGTCGCCACGTGCAGCTCACGTGGTAAGCGAGACTTTTACATCAAGTAAACAAACTATGACGGAAGCGATGTTTAAACTACCGATTCCTGGTGGATTATGTAAGTAAAGTTAATTGTTTTGTTTTGAGATCATGATGTTTCGTTTTAATGACATTATTTGTTGTCTACTGAGTGAAGGAAACTCAGTTATGTAGTTTATTATTCCAAAATAAGGCGTGTTTAGTAGTTTACGCGTTCGTCATTATGGCACTGCCTTGAAATGAAACTGAAAGTAAACTGTGTAAGCATTGTTTATTAACTTTTGATATTCAAAATGAGCTTGTCGAGTAATCGGTTTCCTACATATCTGTCTGATGCATTTGGGGATTTTTCATGACTTGATCACTAAGACTTAGTTCGTTTGTAAGAGCTTTCAAATTGTATGCACTGTAGCCTTCTATGTCTGCTAGTGCGTAACTTCATGGCATGTAGTCCCAAATATTAGGCCCTGCATATTTTTTTATCACATGGACGTTTTTATGTTATGTACAAGTAATAAAAAAGCTACGTAGGGTCTTATTTTTAGGACTATCATGGCAAGGGGACATTTTTATGTACAGCATTCCATATAGTGCTAGAGAATAAAGAAATACATTTTGCTGATGTACACGTCTGATGGTAGGCTTCATAGGTCAAGAAGTTTTAGTTAAATGGGGCGGAAATTTTCGTTCAAGGGGTCATAAAAATAACAAGCAGAATAGGATTTCAAGGGGACGCTTTGCCCTGAATGGTTCAGGGCAAAGCCCTGATCAGGGGTCTAGGTAGAAGGTGACTCACTGACTGGCGACACTGGAAATTCTTGAGTTTTGGTTATTTCTAAGGGATTCAGGCACATTTCGAAAGCCTCAACTTACATTCCCCAGGGTATGCAATGTGTAAAGCATGTAGAAATATATCATATAGTTTTCTAACAGCCATTGAATCATGTTAAATTCTTTAAATATTGAAAATGAATTGTTTTAAATTATATGCTAGGTCATAGTATTTCTGGACTCCAAGTCTCGTAAGTTATTGCATGCGTAGTGTTCGAAATTTTTCTGACATATATATATATTTTCCAATAATTATCTTATTAATGACTGAAAAAAACCCAACCTTTGCTAGGGCAATTTTAGGGGGGGGGGCGTATGCCGGGTCCACCCCCCTTAGAAATGCCTATATGGGCTTGTTAGGCTAAATATTGCTTGTTATGCCCTACTAAGGGGGCAGAGACATATGTCTCTATGAGGGGCCTACTGCTATACTAAATCTTATTTGTGATGACGGTAATAAGTATGAAATAATGCTTAATTGACACTATGTCCCAACAAGGACCCTATACACAGAGTTCTTGGTCCCAACTTTACAGGTGACAGCTTTGGGATATTTGATAAAATGTACTATATACAAGGCTTGTGACTACTCTGAGTATATATATAATTATTTAAATTTCAGAACATGGATTTTACTTCCAAGTGACCTCCTCTGATACTTGATAGAGGTAAAACTGATTCTGTCACCAGTGGAAAGAGTGTTGGAGCTAATGGTGGATAATTATTAAACAATATTGAGGTAAATATAAACAGCTTTGTATTTCAATAAAACTTTGCAAATGCAAGACTATAGTGATGCTTTGTTACTTTGTTGTACTCTACGCAAAACAAAAACAAATCTGAAATAGTTGTTTTTATTAATGTCAAGACTAATAATATCAATGTTGTCTCACAATGTATTTAGACGAGACTGTTTTTCTTACAAATGACATACAATAATATTAATAATGTAAAGATGCTATTTCAATAATGCTTTTCATCTTGATTTTAATTACTTTGACTTATTCTATAATATTATGTTTATTGTTTCAGTCTGAAATAGATGGTATGAACCATGATGAATGTAAAAGCTCATTATTCCAAAGTTGAGAAATGCCCACCTCTGATTATTGAAGAAGACCAGCAGCGAGATAACCTGAGGGTTTCTATTCAGAAAACTATTTTCCTGTACCAGACTGGCGTGTGCCCACACAACAGAAAAGTGTTATTCATGGGAACTTATTTAGGCTGGCCGACCATTGTCTTAAATCTAAGACTTGTAAAATTTTAAGCTATGACAATTAGCATAATGAATTTATCCCGGACATGTATCTACTTTAAAAGTTTGACTTACAGACTTCATTCTCAACTAGCTACTCACTGGACTATTTCTGAGCTAATCAACATGGAAGATGCTAGAAGATAGATTTGTAATCATGCCTGAGGAATCAAAATATATGATAAAGATATAAAAGATACAGTGATTTTCATTCTAAATAAGATGTCAACTCATATAGAAAAGAACATATGTGGAAATAAGCTGCCATTAACCCCTACTATCTATTAGTATGCAAACAAGTTAACAATTTAATATTGAAGTTAAATTTTACTCTTTAAATTGTGTGAAAACTTGTAACTAGTGCTCACTTACTAACTCTATTGTTATTCATTGGTAGTGATTTTGTATAACTATTACTAAATGGTAAATTGTAATGTAATACATATATATACAAAGTATATACATCAGTTGGATTATTGTTGTCAGTAGCAACTACACAATGCCTTGGTCACTTGTAGACTCAAATAATTCCAATTAGAAATGAATATTTGCGGATAAAGATAACATTGGGTTGTTGTACTGTCCAGTAATTTACATGTGTAACTCAAATAAATCTTAGCCTACAAAGTATGTTTTATTTTTAGACTAGAACCCAGAAAATGTCAGAAAGGGAGAGGCATTGGGTCATGTGTTATCATGTATAAGATAAAACTCAGTATTCAATTTTTAATCTGTACTCAGGATTGATTTTTGTGCTTTTAAAGAACATTGTTTTGAAGTACCTTATTTATTTAAAAAAGCAGCATTTAAATACTATGTTCATATGTACTTCTATAGGGGGAATAGTTAGTATTATCCTTTTAAAAAATACAGGTTAAGAAGGAACCTTAGTTGTCAGCTTGGAGATTGTCCTCAAGCTTTACTTGATAGGGCTCAGGAAACCTAATATGTTCTTGGGTATGAATACGTGATGTAAAGAGATTGGAATTACAGGTTACATAGAATCACAGTGTCAAAGTATTAAGTTTTTATATTTATATACTTCATTTTGTTTTTTTGTCTATAAAATTTCTGTATATGTTAATTATTTATAACAATTTGTGCTATCCTTTTATTATTGTCTCTTTTATCATATTTTCTTTTCTTTGAAAATTGGGCTGTGGATCATTGTCTGAATTCTCAGAACAATGTTTAATTTTTAGTGTTTTATAGATTGTTAATGGTCTGATGTCTTTTTTCTTAAAGTCTTATCTTTATTACATGGATGGAAATAACTGTGGCAATTCTAGTGTCAGTTCAGTAGATATTCATTTGATTATGTATAATTTTCCATTTCATTCATAACTTTCAAGTTAAATTAAGATAAAGTGTTGTTTCAAGGCTGCTTCCATATAATACATGTTCAGCCGACTTTACAATATTGTACAATAACCCCTGATCTTTGGCATCACCCTCAGGCAGGTGATTCCTAACAAAACCCATGGTGTGGAAAAAGTGTAGGTATTTTTTTTTGCTCATAGAAATTGGAGAATGGTAATTGAAGATAGAACCAGGAACCTCTCTATCCTGCATGACCCACCACTGGACAACTGCTCTTAACTTAATACCCAGTACTAGGAAATTATTTCAAGTCCACAGTGACATTTAAACTCTAGTATCCTACTTATAAATATACTCCGACTCTTAAATGCTTCGAGTATAAATCAACCCAAGCTTGTTACGTGGGCTTAATGTATTTGTTTCTTTATCATCCAGGCAAACATTTTTACTCGGTTCGCCATATATATGATAGTATAAATGCTTTTAATATGCCTGAAAGAATTTCGGACATATTATGTTATACCCCCTGGCGTCCGTCCGTCCGTCCGCCCGTCCGTCCGTCTGTTAGCAATTTGGTTTCCGGAGCATAACTTAAGTTCCATTTGGCCCACAATATTCTAACTTCATATGATGATTGTCCATATCGGGTAGAAGACCCCTATTGATTTTGGGGTCACAAGGTCAAAGTCACTATTACCTTAAAACTGAAAACAGTTTCCGGATCATAACTTAAGTTCCATTTGGTCCACAATATTCAAACTTCATACGATGATTGTCCATAATGGGTAGAAGACCCCTATTGATTTTGGGGGCAATGGTCAAGGTCACTATTACCTTAAAACTGAAAACAGTTTCTGGAGCATAACCTAAGTTCCATTTGGTCCACAATATTCAAACTTCATACGATGATTGACTATATCGGGTGGAAGACCCCTATTGATTTTGGGGTCACAAGGTCAAAGTCACTATTACCTTAAAACAGAAAACAGTTACCGGAGCATAAATTAAGTTCCATTTGGTCCACAATATTCAAACTTCATACGATGATTGACTATATCGGGTAGAAGGCCCCTTTTGATTTTGGGGTCACAAGGTCAAAGGTCAAGGTCACTATTACCTTAAAACTGAAAACAGTTTCCGGAGCATAACTAGTTATACTCATCACGAATAAAAAGAAGCATTCTTGATGGTATCTTTTTTCTCTACTTTGTTTTCCACAATTATTCATAATATGATATATATGAAATATTTCATGTCTTTCAAATGCTTCATCTTAACTAAACAAATAACACTTTCGGGCATATAATGCTCCACCTAGCGGTGCTCTTTTTATTCCTGTTTTTATATATTTTGACATGCCTGATGAAGTAGTATACATCTATTGTAATGTAAGATTCTTTACTTATAACTTATTCAATGTGTTAGTTTTGCCTTGGGAATAAATATAGCGGTAGTAAGCTTAGAATGTGAAAATGGGAGTCGGATAACATGTCTATTGAAATTTGAAAATTCTTACCCGAAGATTTCCCTCACTATAATTTATGTAATTGATATATAGGCTTGTTGTGTTATTTACTTATAATTAAGAAGTTGCGCTATTATATAATGTAATTGCTAGGAACTAATGTTGTTTTTCGTCTTAGAGTGTTAAGATATATACTTGTATCATACACTGGTTATCTGAAGTATGTAATAAAATTACATTATAGACATAATACTTTGGTTTGGCAGTCAATAACATTTTCTAAGGGTGGGATTACATAAAATTTCTAAAGCTTTTTTCTGACCCGAAAAACACTTTGAAATATCTTTATGGATGATTACGTTTTCAAGTTTAGAAGAGTCAAACATAATATGTGTAAGATACCCTTACAGCAAGTTATTGAATTGATAATCCAATTGTGGGTTAATATACATATTTTGAAGTAATGTGCCTGTTTTATCTGGTTATGATGAATAAATCAGTCACTGTTTTTAGCTCATCTGAGCACAATGTACTCAAGGTGAGCTATTGAGGTGGGTCTGACCAGTGTGTGTTAGTGGGTGCGTGGGTGCATGTGTGCATTGTCTTAAAAACAATTTCTTAAAAATTTTCTAGTCATAACCATTTGGTCTACAGTTATTAAATTTGGCATGTGGCATCACTAGTTGGTATTTTACAAAGTTTGTTCAGATTATAGCACTGGGGTCAAAATTGGTCCCACCCCTGGGATCAACAGTTTTCAATAATTAAATGTTAAAAAATCCTCTTCTCTAAAAGTGCATGGCCTAGAGTTTTGATATTTGGCATGTGGCATCACTAGAAGGTTCTTTACTATGATTGTTAAAATGTCCCTAGCCTCAAACTTGGCCCCATCCCAGTGTTTACAAGGTATACATAAAGTTATATATGGCAAATCTTTTGCTAAATACTTTAGTACAAAAACTACAAGTCGTAGAGATTTCATAATTGATAGCTGGTGTTATTTTTTTACAAAGGTTGATCAAATTATGCCCCTGGTTTGAAAAATGCCCTTGTTCCTGGGATCACTGTTTTTATCAGCTGAAACTGTTTAACAATCTTTGGTCAGATGCTTAATTATCTAGTTCTCAGGTGAGTGATCCAAGGTACTCGGGACCCTCTTGTTTTGATTATGTTTTAAATGGTTGTTTTGTTAGTAATTTATGTTGTTGGTACACACACATATATATATTAATTTGTTATCTCTTTTCCCAAAAAATAAATTACTGAAATTTTCATTCATCTTTGTTATACCTTTACTTCCTACCCTTGGATAGTACACTAGAGTAAACAAAACTAGCAATATAAGGTAACAATAAAATGTGTGTCTTAGTGCAGTGTACATTTGCTGCTTCCCATTATTCTAAAGACTGTATTCTAACCAGTATTGACTGAGCATTGACTCTTCTTAACAAGTGTCAAAACTCAATTGATGAAACATGCACTGTTATAATTTATGTTATTACCCAAGTGGGTTACAGAAGAGAATCAAATGGTGGTCAATAGCAAAATAATTGGTTATGACTTTTAGCCATTTTAATCTTCAGCAGATGCTAATATGGTAAACTTTTCGTTTGCACATTTGTGAGATTGCCAGAGTTGTCGACTGTATAAAGACTGTTAACATAAGAATCCATCTTGGCCTCATTGTTCAAGCTTAAATAACGCTCAAGTTTCGGTTTCAAAATTCCATCGGGAATACAGAGAAGGCTGTATCAAACACTTGTACATTAACATCACAACAGAACATGTCACGGGTGATTTAATATACAAAAAATAACATTAGATCAGATTTGTAATTGTTCAATTTATTTGCAAATAGTAATACCATGAAATAATAAAAATCAAATACATGCATGCAAACATAAGAATGATTAGTACCAATTAATATGTACACCTAAATGTCTTGTTAATTTTACTACTCAAGGCCAGAAAACAAGATACTTTGCCAAGGTCCTTTCGAAGACAAAATTCCCAAGTTCTAAAGAATTACAAGCAAGTTACTTACTGTACATCCTTTCAAGCAGGAGTTTTTTAACCATAGAATCAAAATTAATTGTAATATTTCTGTGAAAATATCATGTTACAGGGTGGGCATATAGACCGGTATTTGAGTTTGACAATTATGTATAAAAGCAGTATGCAAATATAACTTTAGATTATTTACATTATTCATGTCTAAAAATTAGTGGTTGCCATGAAAACAGGACAAGTAAATAAAGTCTTTACGAGATTATGTTTTCGCTACAACACTTAGTATGCTGAGTATGCAAGATGTACACAGTATGAAGACCAAAATCAAATGATATTGTTCTCTATTCTAACGTTTGGTGGCTATAGTAACAGAATTTTATAATAATTTGAAATTATAACATTCAACAAGATTATGTAAAAAAACAGATCACATTAGTGAGAAATAGCATACTTAACACATACAATATCAGAATAGAGTATAATAATACATGTAATTATTATAAAAGTGAGTAGATAAAGACTTTATTTCAAGGGGATACAAACTGAGATATTCCAATCTTTTAAGTTGATCTATGGTAAAACATGTACATGCTGTTTACAATATTAACATAGTGAAACACATACAGTTCCCTCCAAAAGTTTGATGACAAAGATTGTTTTTAATGATTGTATGTTTACTTGCTACAAATAAAGAAAATTACAAAAAAGATTGTTTTTAATTTTGATGATTATTTTTAGTAAATCTTTATTTTTAATATATACTAGTTTGGTTTTTGTTAAAATGGAAAAAATTCAATGAAAGCAGCATATTTATGAGACTGAGTATCTGACATTCTAAGAAGTTATAGCAAAATAATGTTTGTTTTTTTAAGAAAATTTTAAGTAGGCAATTTGGAAGAAAATATAGTTGAAGTTATGAACCTTGTCACTCACATCACATAAAGAAATAAAATAGTTGCAGTGAAATCAAATATTTTTTTAAAGAAACCTCTTGATTCAAGGGGAGATATTTCTGAAAACAATGTATTGGGGCTATGAACCTTGTCAAATGAGATGTGGTTGATAATAAGGAACATATATTTAAAGTTTAAAGTTGATACCTAAAGAAATAAAACAGTTGCAATAAAAACAAATTTTTTTTCAAGAAAACTCCAAATGCTCTAAATGCAAGGGAGATAATTCTGAAAAAATGTATTAGGAGTTATGAACCTTGTCACATGAGATTTGGTTGACAATTTGGAACACATATTTAAAGCTTGAAGTTGAAAGCTAAAGCAATAATTAAGTTGCAGTAAAAACAAATATTTTCAAAGAAATTCTAGGTTCATGGGGAGATAATTCTGAAAAATTGTATTGGGAGTGATAAACCTTGTCATATGATAGTTAAATCAGAAATATGGACGTGGAGGCAGCCGCTAGGGCGAGGTAGGAAAGCTCTCCATTTTCTTGGTCATGTTAAGCTAATAAATCCCAATATGAGGTTAATAATTATGAAGATTCTATGCATATTTTATATATCCACATTTTGCTGTTAAATAATCTATATTAATTCCTGGTTTTTGGGAAAGTGAAGCGCAATCTTTTGCCTTGTCACTCGAATCAATAACTGAAAATCATAATTATTCTAAGTCATTTTTCCAATGAAGTCCAACACTTAGATCTTGCAAGAAGTCCATGATTTCAAAAATGTTACATTTCCCTTGTTTCTTGATATTCATAATATAAGGTAAATATGTGGAGGTGATGGTATTATTAAGATGTAATCATAAGTTAAAAGACATAAATTCATATGAACATTTTTATGAGATCATCGGAACATCTTTATGATTCACAGATTTCTTATTTGATAATTGGCTACAAAGCATTTTCAAACTTTCTTTTTATATGTGCTGTCCACCTTCCACTTTTATCTGTGGAGTCTGAAAGAAAAAAACAAAATAAATCTAAGCAATACTACATGTTTCATAAATAAATATCATCAACTAATACTGTGCATTTAAAAAATATGCACGGCTAATTTATCTTTAATATAATAGCCGTCTGGCTAGCTCTGTAAGTAGCATGCAAGTCTACTGATTGAGGGGTTGTGTGTTCAATTTCCGGGCAGAGCATACTTTCGTGGAACTTGGTCATGAAATTATTTCTACGTACGGCCATTCTCCCTCCTACTAATGATTCTTAATTATATAGGGCAGTTGTCAGTCACTGACGAAAGTATGCACTTAGTACATTGTAGTTGGTTAACAGCTTAATCCAGAAATTTAGCTTTTCTAGGAACAGTGAGTAGGTTGACTAACCGCCGTTATATGACCTATTTGTGTTGCTACAGCGTTACACTCTACAAAAACAAAATATAATCTATTTTTATACTATTGTCCATTTTTTCTCATTTGTCAAAGCTTGAATAATTTCACGGTGACTGAATGCATTGTTTTTGTACTTGCAGCCTAATTTTTATTAGAAATATCTTGACTAAAACTTATCACACGACATAAGTAGCTTTACTTAATCATAATACTCACTTTCGGAAACTCAAGGATGTATTACGACAATAATTTTAT